>CM076459.1:28813932-30113932 GCA_038419695.1 Scomberomorus guttatus | reverse complement strand
CCAGTTGTTGTGATATTTGACTGTGATTATGGGAAGGATAAGGATGTCAGTAAATTAAAATACAGGTGAGTATAGAGGAATCCATAAGCGCATAAAGACATGGATCATTAACACAAAACTGGAAAGTAGTAGCCTGTATGATGAAGAAGATACTGACAAAGCCCATGGAACATTTCTAAAAATATATTTAGATCATTATATGACAAAAACTGTCCAATAAAGCAAAATTATACGGACAGGCCGTGGATCACAAAGGGGATACAAAATGCCTGCAAAAAAATACCCTATATAGAGAATTCATAAAATATAGAACTACAGAGACAGAAAATACATATAATCAATACACAAAATATAAATATAAATATATTCTATTCGATTCACTTTCAAATTATATCTGGACTTTAAACAGAATGTGACGTGGAATGAAAATGATATTGATTTGTGTAGGTTGTTATTCGTAGTAAATTGTGTCTCGAAAAACATGAGTCATTTCGTCCCTTTTGACATTTACTAACTTTATAACTGATTAAAAGGTTTTGTGGGTATTATCTGTACGTTTGGTTGTCGTTTTAAGGCGACAATCTTCAAATGCGCGTTCCCGCGACGAGGGGTGCTTTTCACGGCATGGGTGCTTAATACGGCACAACACCGGTCAGACTAACTGGCGGCTGACTTTGTCATAGTGGGAAGCTGCCTTACCACTGCTTTATTCGTTTATACTTACTTAAATGCATAAATGAATAAGCAAGTAAAAAAGTACTTTTAATTACTTTTACTACTTAATGCTTATACTTATTTGTACTTATTTACATACGCTTCTTTGTTTACTTCTTTACTTGCTTTACCGCGCCATTAAATTGTATGTAGGTGAGGAAGTTATTGTAAATAAACATTGTGACTGGTTCTATACACAGTCACATTCGACCACCTTATCATCCATTAAGTCTGGTAAATGATGAATTAATGACAAATGGACAACGCTGAATAAAATTATATTATTCTATCTTCTCTGTTAACTTACTTACACTTTTCCCGACTATGGCTTTTTTAAAGATAAATGTTCACAGTCCGCATTCACACGCATTAATATCTCTACGTCCACTGGATTCAAATGGGGGCTCTGCCTTTTATTTACCTGTTGCCATGGTGAATCGTAGTATCGGGGCTCCATTGATGATGGCTTTTGAACTGACTCTGATCAGCTGTTCTGACTGGAACCCAAAAGATTCCCATCTCAGAGTCCATCAGCTCAGAGTTCAGACTCAGAGATTGTTAAACCTGCTTTCTGGAATAGACCCTATGGATGTATTATAAGAGATCTTATAATACATCCATGATAGACACCCGACTGTCAGTAGCGCGTTTGCGTGACAACGTGGCGGTTAACAGCCAATAAGAATGTATCATAAAGAATTTGACGACTACGTCTACATGTTATTGGTTAGAATCACCGTTAGGGCGATGGTGATTGGTTATCTGAACAACAGAGCCCGCCTCCATGACAGTGTTATTTAAAGGTACAGAGTGCCAACGCGGCCTGAGGTAGAGCTGTTACTCGCAAACTTCAAAGGGAGGTGTTGCAAGAAGCTGCGGAAAAAGTGGTGAGTTCTTTTTCTTTTGCTTCTAAAATGTTGCTTTAGAAGATCTCTGGGTTACAGAATTTCTTGACGCCTTTGTGGCTCCGCTATCACACAATGCACAGAGCTCAGTTGATGAACTTAGATCATCCTGGAGCAACATGTAGGACAAACTCTGAAAGTGTGTGTAATGATGGGGTTCATGTTGTTAGGCGAGGGGAAAATGAGACACGAGGTGCTTTTCTTATGTCTGTAGTAGTATTTGTGTCATTTTATGAATTGTTAACATTTTATGAATTGTCAATCAATTGTCAAATCAATTTAAATTCAAATGAGAAAATTCTCCGTGGATTTTAGTTCAGCTTTAACTCTATGAAGACACACCCTTTTCAGTAATCATAGGCTTTATAGTGACTTGTTTCTCTAGATAAAAGATTTTCTGCACACCAGAGAGTCAGTCGAATGATGTCTGACTGTAAGTCCAGGTGCTCTTCATGGATGTGTTCTTACTGCTGTACTATTCTGCTAGAATATGAATTATCCATTAAAGAGCACCGTTAGTTGGCCTTCTACAGCATACAGCTTATATGACCTGAACACAGGCTTGGTAAGACTAAAGAAATGATTTCCTGCACCAAGCAGGCTTTCCTGCTGCAGTTCTTATTGCTGTCTGTGTCATGAAAACACTAAACTTCTTTTTAAGAAATGAACTCACATCAAGAACAGTTCATCTCCTCAGTAGACTTGGCAGCTTTAGACTCTTCCACACTCACAGAATTTCAAACAGTAAAATAAACAGAGCCGTATTTCATTGTAAGTTTATGTCTTAATGGTTTTTTCTCACTGCCACTCGCCGGTTTTATGCTTTGGTGAGAAAAAGACAATTTTTTCTTTATTTTATTTTACTGAGCAGTTTGTATTTTTTTCTGTCTCTGTGTTTCTGTGCCACAACTTTCTGTCTCTGTGTTTCTGTGCCACAACTCCATGCTCTCCTCTCTTCCCCCCCCCCCCCCCCCCCCCCCCCTTTTTTTTTGTCTCCACCCGGCCCCTTACCAGTCAATTATGATGCTGCTGAAGTCACTAGCATCCCTCTGTGTTCTGGCTGCTGTCGCCTTTGCTGTCCCCGCTCAGGAGAAGCGCATCCATCACCACGCTGATCTGAGTGACCATGCCCATGATGATGCTCACGGCTTCCAGTATGACCATGAAGCCTTCCTGGGCAAGGAGGAGGCCAAGACCTTTGACCAGCTTACCCCTGAGGAGAGCAAAGACAGATTGGCGTAGGTTTTACTGACCTTCAGCATACTTTTTTTGAGATAGCTGCCTCTAAAACTTATGGAATAATGGAAAAATCAGAAGTCCTCAGCACAGCAGTATAATTCAATTGGGTCTTGATCAAAAGCAAGGAAATGCCAAAGAATCAAAATGCTGCACATCCAAAAAAAAAACAAAAAAAAAACTCAGCACTGGACCAGTCTATAGCCTCTTTATTCATTTAAACATTTGGCTGGCTTGTCAGTTACAAGAACAAATCACATTTGTGATATGAAGGACTCAAATCATGCTCCATATCTTCTAAATAACAAAATGATGCCTGGTGTGGTCAGGGATACAACAGCAAGTGAAACACTGTCTTCTCCACAGTCTGTGGTTCTGGTGTTCTTAACCGTATCCATAACCCTGCCCCCTCCCCCTCCCCCCCTCCCACTGACAGGAAGATTGTGGATCGCATTGACACTGACAAGGATGGCTACATCAGCCATGCAGAGCTACATTATTGGATCAAACACCGGCAGAGGAGGTACATCGAGGAGAATGTGAACAAACACTGGAAGGATTATGACAAGAACCAAGACGGCAAGATAGGCTGGGAGGAGTACAAAAACACCACCTACGGCTTCTATCTTGGTAATTCTGTGTGTGTGAATGATGTACCTCCATTCTAACTTGTCTAACTCTTTATTCTCTTTTTTTACCTCCTCTTTACTTCTTTATTTCCTCCCTCCTTCCTTGCTCCTTTTTTCCATTTCTATCTCCTGCTTTTCTTTGTGACTTGAGCACTGATTTTAGTGCTGAAAGTGAGTTGAGATTATTTGGTCACATACTTATCCCAAAGTCAAGAATAAACCTTCATGTTCAGCTTGATAAATATAGTTTTGTGGCAATATCACCTCAAGTTCTATTTAGTAGTGGTTCTCTGGAGCTTTCATATCACATGATATTCATCAGCAGATGGAGTTTGCTTAGTTGTCATAGAATTTCACTGAGAGCACTTGAATGACTTCCCTTTTCGGAACTTTTTCAAGCCTCAGATGCAGACAGATGACTAAACCGCCCCAGAAATGCCTCAGTTTACATGGAACATCAGAATGCCCATAATGCTCAGAGTCGAAGTTTTCGTTTCAGATGAGGAGTTTGATGATGTTGAAGACAAAGCCACCTATAAGTCCATGCTCACCCGGGACGAAAGGCGCTTTAAGACAGCTGACCAAGACGGTGATGGTATTGCCACACGTGAAGAGTTCACAGCCTTCCTTCACCCAGAGGAGTTTGATTACATGAAAGATGTGGTAGTGCTGGTAGGATGTGCTCTCTAACCAAGATGGGCTTTGATAACAAGTATTTTTAATGACAATTTGGCTTTGTGGATGGCAATGTCAGTCAATCGGTTTGTTGGTCGGTTCCCCACTTTGGTCCTAACTGAAATATCTCAGCAACTATTGGATGGATTGGCACCAAATTTGTACACGCATTCATGGTCTCTAGAGCATGATCCTTTGGCTTTTCATTTACTGCCATCATTAGGTCAAAAGTTTCATTTGACTTTGGTTTATGACCAAGCACCTGCAAAACTGACATTACCATTATCCTCAGATGTAGTTTGGGTTGTATCAGTATGTCAGCATTTTCAGAGCTGGTAGAAACATTCAAATTAAATTACAGATGCAGGAGGGGACCACTATGAGAACTAAATAATTTTCTCATTTAGGAAACTGTGGAGGACATTGATAAGAACGGTGATGGCAAGGTCAATCTAGATGAATACATTGGTAGGTGATTCCCGTTTTCTCTCTGACCAATTACCTGCCCCCCTAATATTGTGGCAATCTCTCCTAAATGTGTGTGTACTCCTGCTGCTCCTCAGGTGACATGTACACACCAGAGAATGGGGAGAGTGAGCCTGACTGGGTCCAGACAGAGAGGAAACATTTCTCAGAGTTCAGAGATGCCAACAAGGTAAAAGCTAAGTGGTTAATCATTTGTGGTTACTTTCTCAACTCAGTCCCATGAAGAGACAGCTTGCACATGTAATTAGTGATTTATTTATTTACCTGGGAGGGCTTCTTTTTGCAAACACAAATGCAGTGAACTGAGAACTTTGCACTCCAGCTATTTAGTATAAGCATAGGTTCGCACTTTTTCCAGTCTGTCTTAAAACAACACTCACTTGCTGATATGTGCATTGAAACAGTATTTTCTTGCTGTTCACACTGGCCGTTAAAAGATCCCTTTCTAAGATGCTTCTAATGTAAGTGCTGGGAGCGAAATCCAGAGTCCTTGCTCCATGCAAAATGAAATTCCAAAGTTTATCTAAAGCTAACATGAGGTGTCAGCAGTCAAATAGGTATCAGTTGTTTCAACAGAGTTTCTATACCAAGCTGTGGTGAAGGGATAGCAACAAAAAGATGGAATTTTGTACTAAAAAAAGACTCTGGAAGATGCTCACTTGATGGGTCAAGCTCCAAAAACACTGGATACTTCCTATGATGCATCTGGATAGTTTCTTTCATTAGAACCTTGTAGATTCCAACATCTATCAAACTTCACACTCACAGTTTGAAACACAGGCTTTCTGTTATAAATGTGTACTCTCCAAGCCCAAGTTAGGATAACCCTGATGACATCACCATGACATAATCAGGGTTTTTCAATCAGGCCACCTCCAGAACCACAGAAGACATTATACAACGGTTTTCATAGGCTTTGTGATACTAAATATATATGATACAGTGAACAATGACAAGCTGTAATTTGATTCTGATAGATTATTACATTTATGTGAATGTGTTAATCTTATGTCATTCATGTATCGGTTTGGTTCTTGGTTAGCTCCACAGCATCACCATTCTTTTGCTTTCAAGTGTTCAGTGAATTGTTTTTTCAGATGTGTGAGTGACATCAGTGTAGATGTTTTTACAGTCACTCACTTACTCTGTAATGCACTCGTGTCTTATGCAGGATGGCTACCTGGATGCTGATGAGGTGGCCCACTGGATTTTGCCAGGAGAGGTTGACCATGCTGACAATGAAGCCAAACACTTGATCCATGAGACAGACACTGACAAGGTAGACCTGCCACTGCTCAAACCCTCTGCCATAGATATGGTACCTTTGACACAGCGTAGAAACTGAACTACACATCTCATATTGACCATTTTCCAAAGATACTAGAGGTGTTTAGGTGGATTTTACTGTACTCCAGGCAGACATTTAAATCCATAGCAGAGAATGGAAACTGCCAACTTTGAAAATGTAAAATCTTAATAGTTAGTGGTAATTCAGTTGTAAGCAGGCAGCTATACATATAAATATATATATATATATATATATATATATATATATATATATATATATATATATATAGTGGGAAAAAGAAGCCCAGATGACAGGGAGATGAATATTGCAGATTGAAATGTTAAATATTGATGTGTGTGAAATGCACCAGCAGGCCTTTTCAAAACAGTCACTCCTCACAATACCATGCCCTGATTATGTAATTGATAAATGTAGTGGTTCACTGTGCCTGCAAGATGAGTTCCATAGTGAAAAAGATGTACGGAGGTAGTAAAGAAAAGGTAGTAAAGTAAACTTAAATAAGGCTGGTTATATTCTATATTTTTCTTTTTGTCAACAAATTCCATGAAAAGAGCCAAACTGAAGATGAATTTATCCTACCATGTAGCATGTTGTTGTGCTTGTGCGGTTAAATAGGGCCCAGTATCTTATTCCTCTGTACTATAGAGCTTCATTGTTGTCCCAAAACTATTTTTTAAAAAGATAATCAAAAACACATCAATGAGCCACACTGCTGTACTTCATTACCATAAACAAACACACACTTTCCTTACATGTTCAGCAGGAGCCAATGGGCTTGGGGCTGACAGCCACAGACAGGGTAGGGAAATTGTTAAGTATTGCAAGATGTACTGACACATTGTTGGCTCTGGTCTGGAATTTGTTGACAACAATACAATAATAAATAACACAAGCCCTATCCTTTAAAGTACGCTACTTTAATCCTTTATCCTTATCCTTTTAATAGTCAGCAGTAATGTAAGCATACACTGAGTTGCCTAGGTGCACCTAGTCAGATTGCATTATAGTCCAATGCAACAGCCCAGCAATACCTCTAAAAAGCTTTTATTCATTTTTATTTAGAGAGGTGCTGCAGTTACAGGTGGTGTAGTCGTTTGTAATGGCAAGTCAGTGTAGCTGACAATAATGACTTACTGTACTTTCACTGGAAAGACATAAAAAAAACCCATCAATAAAAAAACAGTAATTAAGTGCACATATAATGCACCGCACACTATACATATTGCTGCACAACAGTGTACTTTTTGTAAATAATAAAAGTAGGTTGACATTTAGTGAGTTAGGTCAAAATAGTCCATCAATTGTCTGTGCTGTCAGATATATTAATCAACATGGTAGAATAATTGGGGTAATTGTGGATTAATTATTTACAAGCTTCTTTCTCTGTCCTGCTTTCTCTTACTCCTGTTTTTCATTACCTCCATGTATCCCCTCCTTCTCTTTCTCTCAATCAAACCAATGTTGGATGGAATCTGGTGACCAAACAAAAGGACGAGAAAATAACCAAGAAGGAAATTCTGGCGAACTGGAACATGTTTGTGGGCAGCCAGGCAACCAATTACGGGGAAGATTTAACAAAGAGACATGATGAACTTTGATTCCAAGAGGAGCTCATTTGGGTTTATATTTCACTATGTTTGATTACAGTTACAGTGGGTTTAGGGTGGGGGTGAAGTGTGTAGATTGGGTTGGGGTGGAACTTTCTGACTGGTTTATACTGTAATCAAGGGTATAATCATGTACCCTTGTTCACACATGGATATACACAGACAAACTAATCCATTCAAATTCAGCATACAGTCACATACTGTGTATGTGAATACAGATGATATTGACGCTACACACACAGTTCTGTCTTTGGTTTATATGTGTGCATTTGATTTTGTAATGGCGATACATATCCTCATAGATAACATATTGCTGTCTGTGTATTTCCAAAATATGAAAATTAGAAACTAAAATCTGTGGATATTGTCCAACATGCACGGGCACTTTCTATGAGCCCAGAGGTTAGAAAGTGTTCTCAGCACATGGGGATAAATTGTTCTTATTTTTATAATATCAGCAAACATTAGGGATACAGAGTTTTTATCGGAGAAAGATATGGTCGTGTATGCCAGAGGCCATGTGAACAGTTATGAAATGCACAATTGGAAGAAGAGCAAGAGTAAAGTTGGTGACTAAAGGGCTGTTTACTGACTGTTTTGTGTTTGACTATTAAATAAAGTCTTGTTGCTTTTTCTACAAGTGTAGTTTTTATTTTGCACTAACCACTATTGAAACTTCAGTCCCTTTAGTCACAGTCACTGTATTATACTATATGATTGTGGTTAAGAGCATAGCTCTCTACCAGTATAGGAGGTGTTTTGCTGGGGTCTGGCAGATTTCTGCTAAAATTTCCTCACAACAATAAGACATTGCTTTCAGAAAGTAGTAGGGCTAGGCAGTAATTCATTACTAACATTTGCAGTTGTAATTTAAATAAACAAAATTGGCTATTATTAAAGCTTTTGTTTTACACGTATGAAAAGTTTGGTCTTATGAAATGCATTCTTTATTGCTTTGATTATTTTATATGTAATTTTGTCCACAAAGTGATATATATTGATATTGGAAAATTTCTCTTAACATTAGCATCCAGACCTTAGTAACAGTATCCTGACACAATCAGAAAAGGTGGGGCTACTTGAAATTAATGAGCAAAGCAGGTTGCCTGTGTTCCAGCCGTAACAACTACTGATTCCTGAACCGAAGCACAGGACATTTTCAATTCAACCTTGTGATCCACATGCAGCCAGTGGAGGCAACATTGGCCCAACAACATTTTTTTGCCCCAGGGCCCCACAGGTTAACTTGGCTATGGTGATCAGGGAATTGAGTCCTGATCCAACTGAAGCTGCAGATGAGCCACTTCTGGCCCCTTAAGGACTTCTGTAAACATCTGTTTGCATATTGTCATGTTCAGTAGAGAAATCCTTGGTGCTCAAGCTTCCTAAAATTAGATGTACTCATTTATTACTTGATGAGTATGTGAAATGTTGTTTCTTCATGCAAAATTGATTTCTAGTTTAAAATTGAATTAACAGGCTTCATCAGAGGGGTGTGCCAAGGGTGGGTCATTTTGGCCCTAATGGCAAGGGCACTGAACAAAATATAAAGACACCAGGGATTTATGAGGCAATTTAGCCATAAATTAAAAAAATTAATAAAGTCACACAAGCTTATTTTCAGGAAAGTCTGTTTCCCAAGACAGGTTTCAGTTAGTATGACCCTTACTATGATTTGCAAGTTATGGGACTTGCAAGTCCCCAGTATGGATCAAGCTCAAAAATAACTGCATCCTACACTTCCCATAATGCAACTTAAAAGCTCCACATCTCCAGGTTCCAGTGCAACCTTTCTGTCAGCAATTTGTCTCCATGTCCAAAGGTTTTTCTCAAAGACTTGACGAAGCTCCTCCAGAGCCACAGAAGACATTATACTGTGAACTGTTTTCACAGAATGAGTCCTCATGATGAGTAAAATGTTCTATAATCCATGGATTGCCCTCTAAGCCTGAAGACTGTCCCAGACTTAGGCCCTGTTTACACCTGGCATTAACATCCGTCTCGGGTGATCCAATCACAAGTGGACAGCTCTAAGTACAGGTGTGTACATAGAGCAATTGCAATCCCAAGACGCATTGAAGATGCATTGAGATCTGATCACTTAGAGCTGTCTACTTGTGATCAGATCACCCAAGACGCATGTTAATACCAGGTGTAAGGGCCTTAGTCAAGTATTGTAACTCTGGTTAGCCTCAGTGAGGCTGACACACAGCTCTGCAGTCGTCTGTCTTTGCTACTGAAGTGAGAACAAGAGGCAGAGTCAAACTGCACGTCACATTAGCTGCAGTTATTAGCTACTTAATGAAAATTTAGAGCTCAGACCTTCTTCAGTCTATCTGCAAAGTTTAGATAGACTGATAATGTATTATGACATAATACATTAGAGTACAGGCCAAAATGATCCACAAAGACATTTTTGCTGGAGGTTACATTAGTACTTAATTTTAAATAAAGTAATAAAAACAACAAAACAAAAAAAAACAATTCTGATGCCTGGCTGTAGCCTTACAGCATTTACACAATTTGCTCTCAATTGGAATAAAAGTAAATAAATAAAACAGACACACACACACACACACACACACACACACACACACACACTCCTTACTTGAAAATAGGGAACTTGAAAGTTGATTTTGGAGTTCTTTGCAGAGCAGAGGTTGGCAAAACTCATTCTTGTGCAACATTAAAAAGACAGCATGTATATCCAAAAGCATTTATTTAAAGGTCCAGTGTGTAGAATTTAGTGGCATCTAGCAGAATGGACTTGGCAGAAATGGAATACAACATTCATAAGTATGTTTTAATTAGTGTATAATCACCTGAAAATAAGAATCGTTGTGTTTTTGTTACCTTAGAATGAGCCCTTTATATCCACATAGGGAGCAGGTCCTCTTCCACGGAGCCCACCATGTTGCACTGTCATGTTTCTACAGTAGCCCAGAACAGACAAAACAAACACTGGCTCTAGAGAGGGCCTTTTGTGTTTTTCACGGCCACCATAGGTTCTCCTACATGTTTGGAAGGGGGGGCAGAGGTGTTGCAATCTGCAACCGCCCTGCTAGATGCTGCTAAATCCTACACATTGGACCATTAAAAAAGATAAAAGGGCAAAACACACAATCTGTAATCTTAGCTAACATGTACTAAAAGAGGAAAAACATACAATATGGAATCTAACTAAATGTACCTATATACAGGTGCGGATGTGTGTGTGTGTGTGTGTGTGTTTGTGTTAGCATGAACTGCAAATAGGGGAAAACAATAGCAAGATGGCTGAAGTCACATGGTGACTGAGCACATGGCACACGGCATGCAGACAATATGGCCAGTGTGCTGCCAGAAGAAAGGCTGGGTTTTAAACTGCTTAACTGTGTTGGTCTCTGCCTTGTGCTCTATGCTATGCCCAGTATGTTACCAAGTGCATGGAGAAAGAGATGCTTTGGTTTGCTGCTTTGTTGAGTCCAATGAAGAGTTGTGGTTCCAATGCTGGATGATGTTGGCTTTGCCCCTTATGTCAGAGTTAGCGGCTCAATGCTAACTTGCTGTTTGCTGAGTACTAAGTAGGCTCTTGCATTGCTGCTTGTTCAGGAGAGTTCTGCATGTGTCTGCTGGGAGCAGACCACACTGGGTCCATGGATGGAGTTCACACTTGGGTGCGAACAACCAAGGACTCTGGGAAATTAAGTTTTTATAAGAACTCCCTAGGTTTTTTGTTGAAACGTGGTCAGCCTGCAAGACCCAACATAGCTAACTTTCCATTTTAACAAGTGTATCCACATCAGACGAGCTTTTTATAGAAACAAAATGAAGAGATACAGGTGAACATCAGGCTGGTAAAAACAAACAAGTATTGTCTTATAAAAAATTATGCAAGTTGGTGTGGGACGGTGTTTTCTACAACCATTCTACTCTGAAATCTTGTTTCTGTGTCTGACATAAAGGAGAGACCTGCTCACAATGGTATGTGATTGGGAGGGGCAGTAAAGTCATCACTGATGCTGTTGGGTCTTTGATTGGGAGCAATAATTAATTATCAGAGATAATTATTAATTAATAAAAATAAAATTATTAATGTGAATTAATATGGGGCACCACCCGAAAACCAATAACCAAACAATAAGGTAGTCTCATAAACAAAGTTCACTGAGGAATGCTAATATCTGGGGATATCAGCATCCACAAGTGAACAATGAAGGTTTGAATTCTCTCAATTAGCCACTTTTCACAATAAATTAGCACAATAATCAGACTTCTTTAAAGATATAATAGTGTTTATTAAACAATAGCAAAGTTAAGAAAGTTAACAAATGCTTTGATCAAAATTTTATTCTACTTAGGCAATATCAACACCTATGTACAGTAAAAACACACATGCATGACAGTGAAAACACTTGCATGCGTGTTTTTAGTCATGCATGTGTGTGTGTGTGTGTGTGTGTATGAGTATGGGAGTGTAGATGGGTATGTGTGTCTGTGGCTGTGTTCCAAAAAGCTTACTAACGTACTGCCTACTACATACTCAATCAGTATGTACTGCATACTGCCTACTAAATGAAAGATTGAGTATGCTATTACTAGCAGACTGTTCACACTGAAGTACGCAGCCAAGTATCCCAGAATGCATTTTGCACCAACCGGCAGCAATAGCGAAGATTTTAAAGCAGGCTAAAAGCTGTTGTCATTTTCGCTGTAGGACTGTTAATATGTCACTTTATTCCGTTTTAATATTTTTTCAGGCGAGAAAGTAACCATGTAGATTACCTGTATGTGGTCAGTTTATCCAAATAACTCCTGTTTGGAAATTTGCTCAGATGTTTTCGGAGATGTGAGGAGCCGCCTATGGGAACCGCTGGCCGGGACCAGCCAGTCATCTCAGCAGTGCTAGCAGCCCGACTCCTGCGTCGTCATCCCGGGGAGAAATTGATCCGATGAACTGATCTGTGCAGCTCTTTAGAGATTTACCGCTGGCTCTAGTGTCTCCGCAGCATTTTGATATATTATATAAGTCCTTTTGGAAGATAAATGTTGGTCTCACAGATGAAATCTAACAATTGTAGCAGCCTTTGTCTGAATGTCAAAGCTTGATGTTTTTACCGGACAGAACAACAGCCTCTGGGGCTCTACAGTTATCAGCACATTTCAATAATGTAAATGTATTAAAATGAAGAGATCAGTCTATATTAAATTTCGTTTTATTTTATTAACCTACATTACAGTTTGGATTTATATTATAGCTGCATTACAGACTGAATAACATAATTTACTGCATCTGAGTTTATTGGAGGCAGGAGGCACAGCGGTGTAACTTCATTGATTATTTAAATCTCCCGACACGACGACAGGATCAGTCAGGATCTAATGTTAATTAATGTTGTGTTCCTCTGCAAAAGGTCAGCTGTTACACACACAGTCCAGCTTCATACAGTGAAAATGTTTGGAGTAAAGCAGCCGTCCTCCTGATAAATCCTGAGCTCCATCAGAGCTGTCTAAAAAATATTTCAGAAGCTAAAAGTTTAATTCTGTTTCCCCTGGAGAGTTCCCTATGTCCTATCAAGTTTATAACTACAGTTTTTAGTTTTGCTGCTTAAATGTCCCACGATATTTGCCGCAGTGACATTAGTGTGCGCATGGAAACGTTTACAATTAGGAAATCTTCCAGTCGGCAGGGGAAAAGTCCACGTGCACGGGGTTAACTCCTTTAGTAAACTGGCTCACGGAGAAAGCAGAGCTTTCCCCAGCACAATTACAATGGAAAGGGCGATGTTGAATTCGCGCAGCCGCTTAAAGTCGCATGACAGAAATGATTAACTGAACAAGCTGTAGAGACTGGTTGTTGACAGGGTGACAGGGGAAAGATAATCAAGATATCATTAAGGTTATTGTAATTCCACTTTTTCAAATGAGTTTTACTTAAAAAAAACTCATTTTATACTTTGAGGTAGACTATTTAAATTTAGATAGATAAGTTACAGCAGTACACGAAATGGTCTAAAGGAGGCATGATAAATAACTTAAAATGATTAAATAGACCAACATAAGAAATGAAGGAAACAAAAATTCAAATGCTATATACATTCTATACACTGTACAATTCTTAGGCTGTATACATGATTTGTACATTGTGTGAAGTGATGATGTAGCTCCAAAAATTACACTTTTGATATAGGCTATTTGACAAAAGATATAGGCCTCTGTAAAAACCACTCACAAACAAAAGACAAAACAGGGCAACTTCATACTTGACTGCTGAGTGTGTTGTCAGTTTTTAGACTTCCCAGGCCTCTCGGGCTGTTGACAACTTTTGATGACATATGTACAAACAGTATTTCTGTATTCATTTATATATTTACATCCATTCCTGTCCTCTGCTCATCAGGATGGCCAGCTGACACTTATTGAGATGCTTAACAAGATGGACTACATCAAGATCAGCACCATCACCGACTATGGAGCCATGAGGATTGATGACCACGATGAACTGTGAAAAATGTACTACAGCACAGAAGATAGGAATAATGTTTTACATGTTTTTCAAAGAAGTCTAAATTCAAGCGGAACAGTCAATTATGAAGTGGCCAACAATAGCAGCTCAGATTTAAAACCTGCTGAGGATTGGCCTTCCAAGTTACATGTTCAGAGATGTACTGACTGGAGTTTGTCTGACACTACATGAGAATAGTGAACTACATATATTAAAAACAACCATCCACTGGTCCCCACTGGTGCAGAGACTCGAAACTTGCTCGAAGTGATCCATAACAGCAGACATCACTCACATAATCTACTTTAACTGTTGTCAAAATAACATATTAATTCATATGTCCAAATGATTATCATTTGCAGGAGCTTATCCCAGCTCACGTTGAGCAAGAGGTGGGGTTATAACGCTGGACAGGTTGCCAGTCTGTCACAGGACTAACATATGTAGACAGACAAGCAATCACATCTATGGTCAATTTAAAGTCACCAGTTAACCTAACCTGCATGTCAGGCCCTGTGGGCTGGCTGGTTAAATCTCAGAACCTTGTAAGGTGACAGTGCCACACTATGTACCAGCAATATGTTTTGTCGAACACAGCCAAAGGTATGGAATGATTTAAAAGTCAATTATACACACACATGCACGCACACACACAAAGAGACTATAACGAAAATGAAGTAAAATATGGTGTTTTGTCAATTTGAATCCACACCAGTGCATCACTGGTATGGTCCTTTAAAGCTTGATCCTGACCATCACATATACAACAGCCAATCACCTTAAACTAACATTAAAATGGAAATGGGTCACATTTATCTTGTGATCAGAATGTAAAATTTGGAGAGGCTTTATAGTCACTGCTGCTAATCCTGAAAATCTATCCGGAATTCCAATTTGCACACGTTTAAATGATTTTACTTACAGCACTGGCATCAAATAAAAAATGTGGATTCAAAATGACACTAAACATTTTTCCAACATAAAATATCATAACAAATTTTACAACTGATGATAGAATCATGTAGATTCATGAAAAACCAAATGACAAAACACTGACTGGGTTCATTTACATTTTATTGGGATTTGCTTAAAGGATAAGGCCGGCAATTTTCTATAATTTTGTTATTGTCAAGCTCTGACTGTATATAAATATGGACAACACGTCTCCACCTCCTGCCGCTATGAAAAAGAGAAGCCAAAATATCTCCTTTCCGGGAGCTGCCATCTTGCTTGAGTGATGTCATTTGGAGCCAGAGTCTGCGCAGCAGAGTTGCATGGAGGGATGCTGTCAATCATGATGTCACACCCCATTTTTACATTGTCAAATAACTAATTAAAAACAAACATCAGAAAAATGAGCACTTTGATAAACATCAGCGTGATAAGAACTACCTAAAATGACAGAAACCATTTTTGGGAAAAATTTATTTGATGTGTACTTTGATTTTTCAGTTTGGCTCATGTCCCATCTGCTAAAATGGAGGGGGCAGGACATATGACCTATAGTGCAGCCAGCCACCAGGGGGCGATTGAGGAGTTTTGGCTTCACTTTTGGGGAGCTGTCATGACGTCCATCTTTGGATGGACGTTCAATGTTCTCAAGAAATTTAATGTTTGGAGCCAAACCAACAATGAACTAATCTACTACCAAGTGTTGTGTGTGTATCCAAAGTCTGATACATCAAGCCTGATATATTTTTGTCCTCTGTGCCGTAGATCTCCGTTATTGTCCAAAAACAATTAAAAACATGTAATTGAGGCACATCGCTGCACTGGGTGACATGTTCATTCGTGATAAGAGTGATAAGATAGTAACCCTCAGGAGAGGTTCCTAGTACAGCAGAAGCACTGACCATGCGAGGGAGAGCGTTTACAGCTTTGTTAGCTTGTGGTACATATCACAACCTCCTGACTTTGTACTACATTATACATTTCTCTAAGAACTTCAGTACAAAGTCAAGAGGTAGTGTTAAGGTAGCACAACAAGCTAACAAAGCTCTGTAAACAGAGCCGCGTTTCCGCATACAAGGCACCTATCCCCTGAGGGTTACTATCTTATCGCTATTTTTACTCTTTGGAGCCGTTTCTAAACAAACACTGTCTTCAGGGACGAAGGAACATGTCACCCAGTGCAGTGGTGTGGCTCACCACTGCACTGGGTTTTCTTTGGGAGATCTAACCACCTTTAATGTTTTAGAATTTATACTTTCCAAACATAGCATTCTCTTATGTTGAGCCTTAAAATGAATGCAGTCATGCTGCAAAATCTGCCAGGTACTGCAGATTTGCATCCTAACAGAGGGACAGGCTTTGAGGTAGCTTTTTAATGGACCTTTCTTTCAGTATTCACTGTCTATCAGGCTCTGCTCTGCTGTGTGAAAGAAATAATTATCTTTTACATAGACACAGTCAGTGAAGGTGTAATTAACCTTTTAAAGACGATGGAGAAACAACAATGCCATGTCATTCAGGAGGGAACTGTATTTCAAATGGCTGACAACATCTATTACGGACTGTAGTAAAAAAAAATGCAATTACCTACAGCAAGAAGAAAAATATACCAGCCAACAACAAAGAAAGAGCATCAAAATAGGTGAAAGTTGACGACAGGCTGGGTGAAGTAACTACAGAACATACAGTAAGTAAGTATGAACACAGTAATCCTCAGATCCTCCATCATCTTACACTTGCATCACTGGACGAGACTCTTTGGCACGGAGGTCCACCCCAGAGGCAGCGAAGCCGGTTCCACCCTGTCAGAATACAGCACCACTTTAAAACTATGTGACAAGTACAAGTTGGAGAATTTCAAATTGGGAAACATTAGTAAACCCTGTATTAGCATGCAGCAGTAAAGGACAGCATTTTTGTGAACCCATCGGCACATGCTGATAGCAGTCAAGTGCACCCTGCCCAGTACATTTTTTTTTTATTTCCTACATTATTTTTTAAGTTTAAATCAGTGAGATTTGACTGTTTTATATGCAAAAATAACACTGATGAGGCTTTGGTGAAATTTAAAGAAGATCTCTTCTATTGCATTTACTATGGATAAATGTTCTATTTCTCTCCCACTTCCACTTTCCCATGTTGTCAAAATCAAGTCCCCAGGAACAGCGCCAGGCTTCGAAGCCAATTTGATATAGTGGCCAAATCAAAACTTCTGTGTCTGTCACGTGATGCACACTGGCCCGAAAAGTCAGACTTGGACTTACATTGTGAAAGAGATGTCTGTAAATCAGTGGATACATTTTTTTGAGCATCACAACCCCCGCAAAATGACCCATTTCACTATCAGAATGTGATCCATTTGGTCCAATAACATTTGGAAAGTCTAGAAGACCCGCACGATTAAATTATTTTAACTCCATTCAAGTTAGCAGAGGGCTAAACTGGAAGTTAGCCTGAAGTATCTGGCGCGCCTGCTCTATGGGTCACACGATCCCAGAAGATCCGGGTAATTTTTATACCTGGAAGTCAAACGTTTTTGGCTTCATGCGCCACTGAACAACTTTCATAGTAATGAATGGAGCCTCGTCTCCAAGGCTGTATCCAGTTCTCTTTATAAAAAGACAGAATGGCAGAATTGCAGCAATATTTAAAGAACGG
This sequence comes from Scomberomorus guttatus, assembly GCA_038419695.1. NCBI lineage: Eukaryota > Metazoa > Chordata > Actinopteri > Scombriformes > Scombridae > Scomberomorus > Scomberomorus guttatus. The sequence continues at coordinate 30,096,278 of CM076459.1, read as the reverse complement.
CATCTGGGGACCAATTGAATTGAGAGTCATATTGACATCATACCAGCAACATTACACCTTTCACTATGGTTTCAATTTCTATATCTGTAGAATATGTCACAGACATGAAGTGTCACCACTGCGGGTCAGCCTGCGTGGTGCACGCCAGGGCAGGGAGCCTCTCTGGCGGGGAACTCCAGCATAGAGAGTCGGTGACACACGGAGCTTCTCTTCTCGACTCCTGCTCACTTTCTGTAATTAGTTTGCTCCTGCTCCTGAAGGATTTTCTTCACTTGGAGTAGTGACAGTGGGGATTTAACTGGTGGAATAATCAGTATAATCAATAAAAAAAAACATCCTGTGTGAGGAGTGTATGTGGCTGACACAGAAGTAGCCTAACCAGACCCTACCATGCCCGTCAGAAAGAAAGCTGCTTTCACCTCACATATTTTTTTTTTTTCACAAGCACACGCTTCTTAACCTTTTTCTGTCTAAACTAAATATAAATGAAATTCAAAATGAAATGATATGAAACATTCTATTATTGATGGCCATTATCAAAGTCCGTGGAGCTGGTAGTAGCAGCATCACAGCAGCAACACTGCCTGTGTGGACACCGCAGGCGTGTGAAGTGTAGCAGTTCAGCGATGCACACGCACTGCTTAGGTAGAGGTAGGCTGTGTTAGGAAAGGTTGTTAGCATAGGTAGCTGTTGTGGACGACAGATGCTTGTAAGAATTACTCATTAATCTTCATTCAGACTCGCAGGATTTAATGCCATAACCAGAAAAAACTAAGTGGAAAGACAAGCAAAACATGAATACAGGGGTTTGAGTGACTTCAGGCAGGTTTATATGGGTAGGCCTTCACCAAGTAAAGTGACTACATATTATGGAACATTTCCGCCTGCTCTGAGCAAGCAGATGGCGCAAGACACACTCATTCTTGGCACCAAGATTGCAGTGCACTATTAGATTGGCATCACCACACTCTCTACTGTCCCTAACCTCCAAGAAAAAACCAGTTTGCCAGTGTGAAAACTGCTCTTTGAGCCCTGCACTGACACAAAAGTAGGTCTAGAATGTGCTTTCAGACAGCAAGCAGTTACCACTGCATTCTGTGTTTGAGTGGACGGCAGCAATGGGCGACTTCCTCGCCTCCACCGACCTCAGCAGCATGTCTGCCATTGTGTCTCCATTGGAAATAATGGAGGCAACGGCAGCAACTGTTCACTGTCTGAAAGCACTGTAACAGTCATGTCAGTCTCCTCAGACTGACATGACTGAGATTATTAAATCCAATGTACCACGATTTTTGGAATTTATGAAACGATTCAAAGTCACAGAGGATAAGAATCTTGATTCTCATAGAGACAGGTTTCCCCCACCTCTACACAGAAGCACACACCTACCCTCTGCAGTGGTATGATGTCTTTGTCGGAAAGTTTGTCTCCAGTAACAGGATCAATCATGTCCTTCTTGATCAATTTCTCCACACACTCCTGTGTCACCACGGTACCCCTGAACACAGGACAGAGTGTGTCAGTAATCCCCTCAGAGTGCTAATAGAGATCACCTAATAACTGAATGTAAGAGTGGATATAACACGCTGGCATTTTGGTACTCACGAGCGTCGCAGAACAGCGCAGGGGACACTGTTGCCAAGGACATCTCTGGTTACTGCACATACATACCTATCCTGGAGAGAAGAGACAGGATTGTACCATACTATCAATACATACAAGAAATACATCTGTTTACAACTCATAAAAGAAGGTTTGAGCTTTGATGATGTCATTACTAGCTGGTGATATTCTGTATCTTTTTTATTTTCAAAAGTCCCATTAAAAGACTAACTTAAAAGACTTCCTCAAGCACATTCTCTTGTTCCAGCTTCACAAATGATTTTCTGCGCTGCTTAACATCACCAAGGTACAGAATATATTGGATTTTAGACTGTTGGTCAGACAAAACAAGACATATTTTGGACACTGATGGGCATTTTCACTATTTTCTGACATTTTGCAGAAAATAAATTTGCAGAATAAATCAGTAAAATTGGTCGACCCAAAAAATAATCAAGCGATTATTTGATACTTAAAATAGTGATTAGTCATCATCTAGCCCTAACCAACAATAAATGTATCAAACTAACAAATATTGTCTGTGCAACCAAAGCCTGATATATCTTAAATTCTCTGTGCATTAAAGCTATAGTGTTAAGTTTCGGTGTTTTAATGGGATTTGTTGACGATTAGTGAAATATAGAATAACACCAGACCTATCCTTTAATTCCTGGAATGAGCTGTAGAAAATGCATTTTGAAGCCCTATCCACATTAATGCATATATTTAAGAATAGGGATATCAATTATTGATTAATTGCCATTAATATTTAAATCGATTATGTAAGGTATAACTGTCAGAAAATGTAGTGTAGATTTGCTGTACTACCCAGTTGTTACTGTTTAATGAGATGGAGTTACAGGTGTGTTTTCTGCCCGTAAGGGCCACACAAATTGTAAAATGCTGTGAGTGAGTGAGTGAGTGAGTGAGAGAGTGAGAGAGAGAGAGAGAGAGAGAGAGAGAGAGAGAGAGAGAGAGAGAGAGAGAGAGAGAGAGAGAGAGAGAGAGAGAGAGAGAGAGATTCAAATGAAGTCATTATTTTGTGTCATTAATTTGTAATTCAAGTAGAGTTGAATTACAAGTTACAAAACAAAGTTTTGACTTTGTTGGAAGCATGTAATAAGGAGTGGATGAGTTTCCAGAGATCAAACACTCTATTTGGTTTGAGTGTAAGAGATTGAAATTCACAAATTCTACCTGCAAGGCTAACAGTAAGCCATGTGTACTGCACTGATACACTCAGTCAAGTCTGTAATTTATATTCATGAGTGACAAGAGAAACTGAAAGATGAGAAAATAACAGCACCTGTGTTGTGTGATTGATTGCTCTGATTGTTTGTGCCGCATGAGATAAGATTTCAGCTGACCACTTTGACCACAAAGTGCTGACATAAACTGACCTGGCGGGTGAGCAGGGCCACTCTGTCCAGGCTTGGGTCCAGTGGGGTGAAGCACACTTTGATAAGCTCATTCATCTTAATGGGACGTCCTGACATGGGACATAACACAGCCTTACTCTGTCAGACATTAGGAAAGGAGGGAAAAGGGGAGGGATTTAAAAAGTGATGTCTGCACATAACTTGAGTCTGGCAGTGGAAAGCTACGATTGCTCAGTGACAGCCAAAGACAGGATTTGATCTTTGGATCCAGGGTCAGCTTGCCTTCTGCTTTTAAACTAGTGTCAACATTAAACAAATAGACAGAGAATATTATGACATCAACATTTAAAGCAAACAGGTGAACATGGCAGCAACTCCCACCACACACAGAGGTTGCACAAAGAGACAAGACTAAACTCCTAAATCCCCACTAAAGGCTTCAAGGATTGTCATAAAATAACCAGCTGGATCTATCCTCACTGTGTGGCACAGCAGAACAACCTCTCCTCAGCTCCTGCTAAAAATTGGAAATAAAGTGATGTTGAGATGGAAGAGATCTCATGAGTATGGTTTCTCTAAGCACTTATTAGCTTTTTGGTCACTTTCATGTTTGTACAAACATTTAGAAGCAGGTTCAGCTTTCTGCTGCTAACATAGGCTCTGGGGTTGCAGGATTTTTTTATGGTAATTTTTAGAGCAATATATCGTGGTTTGAATCAAAGTTTTGGACAGATGGAAGGACACCCAAACCTTCTGAGAGATGAGATCAACAGTATTTTTTAGGATTTCAATCCCCTTTTATAAACATGTAACCAAGAATAAGCAATATTTGTCAAACTGCTGCCCCGACCTGACATGGCAGGAGAAGCCACTCACTGGTTTCTTGAGCAGGGTGGGCTTTGCCTCTGGTGTCAGAGAGGGAATCCAGAAACTAGGCAGGCTCTGGCTGGAAGAGGCAGCAGAACTGGCTCCAGCAGCACTGGAGGATTCTGCTGAGCTGCTGTCTGTCTTGCCATTTTCACTTCCTCTGTTCTGCCCTGAAGAGAAAAACAGTTGTTCTTTACTATTTATACTGTCCTTATAATTGCAAATGCATTTAATATCATAAACCAGAAGCATAAGAAATTTAAAAGAATGAATGAATTGAGACTAGATAAAGACATGGTTGTATTCCCCATTACAACTGAGCATTAAGGGCTGTGCTCAGGGGCACCACCACTGTCATATTTAATTTCATCTGAGTGATAAACACACTCTCTACACTACATAATACTGCCATTTTGGCCAGGTCTCTCTTGTAAAACAGATAGTGTATCTCTAGAGATTTCTTGGTTAAATAAATATTTATTTTAATTTACTCCTAAAACAGAACTTTTTGAAAAAGGTCTCCAGAGTGGATAAATCTGAAATTGCCAGCAGCGTGTTTTTAGTGTAGCAGAGACAAATGGAGCTTTTGAAAAGCAAGTGATTTGATTACTATCAAGAGTTACTGTTATCACTTAGCATTTATGACCTGCAATCAAATTTTATACTTCTTGTTAGACATTATTGTTGACATCATGTAAACTGCTTTTTCAATATTAGCCAGCTTAGTGTGGACACTGTCTTCAGTATATTTCTGCATGCCCTCTCAGTGAACTGAGAGTAATGCCATAGACACTTACCAGATGTGAATGGGTTGATGGGTTTGGAGACTATGCTGTTCTCCCTGGTTTTAAACTTCTCCACCCTCTGTCTTTCCTCTGACTTGGACTCAAGCTGGCTGTTGCTCTTCTGCGCTTGCTTCTGCTTTTCATACGCCTAAAGAATTAGAAGAGGAAACACAGCTGGATACTCTGAACTTAAAGTAAGAAGAGAGAATTTCCTTTCATTTTTTTTACATTTAACAGAGAAGTACTAAAAATGTATCTGAATCAAATAAAATGACTATTTTTTGTGATACAAAAATAGAATATATGTTCTATCAAAGCACACACATTAACAGGTTTCAGGAACATGAACATAACCATTAACACATCATTAATACAGATTCACTGGTAGAAGTCAGTTGATGAATTTGTAAACTGATTAACCAATAAGAACAAAGACACACCCAGAAGAGCAGGGCTTACCTTCATTTTTTTGGCAATTTCTGTCTTCTGGTGAAGAATGTATTCAAGAATGGCCTGTCTTTCATACAAGTATCCATCTGGACTGAAGACAGCATTAGAAACAAGAAACATAATGTTTATATATAATAATAATAATAATACAAACTTTATTTATACAGCACTTTTCTTAAAACAAAATGCTTTACATACCAATAACCCAAGGAGGGAGGTGAAGTAAAATTACCACAATTAAATAAATAATAGAGCTGAATAATAGAAAAAGAGAAAAAAAAAATATAAAAATAGGAATAAAAAGTTATATGATCCAAAAACAAATAAACAAGCAATTAAAAACAGACGAAACTTTATGGAAAAAACAAAGACCCCTCTCTGGCCACAGACTCCGAAATGGCAGTGCTTAAGGAGTGATAAACATAAAGGCCTGACTATATAAGTGTGTGTTTATAAGTGCTTTAAAAGATTAAAATATTTTAGCTATCCTAACTTCCTAAGGCAGGTCATTCCATAGTCTAGGTGCCGTAATAGAGGAAGTGCAGTCACTTGTATTTAGTCTTGAAACGGGACTGTGGAACAGCCAAGAGGGCCTTGTATGAGGCTATGTTCTGGCTCATAAGGGGTTAAGAGGTCAGCAATATAGCTAGGGGCTAGACCTTGCCTTGCTTTAAAAGTAATAGTAATAATAAACTTTATTTGTATAGCACTTTTCAAAACACATTTACAATGTGCTTTACAGAATAAGATAAAATAGTACACAGTCAGGATAAAAACAACAGAAACATAAAACATAGAACATAAGATCTAATAAGACTAAGTGTATAATAAAACAAGTGAAATAAAAGTGACAGAGAGACATAAACTTGAGAAACAGATTTACTATTAAAAAAGCCTTTCTGTAAAAGGAAGTTTCTCATTTAGGGAGTTCCTCAGCTGCAGGGCTCTAACGGAAAACGCCAAGTTACCTTTTGTAACAAGGCGGCCTGTGGGAACAGTTAGGAGCACAGGCAGCAGCTTGGTAGCTTGGCTGCCATCTATGATATAGATAGGAGCAAGACCATATATAGCTTTAAAAGTATTTAGTAAAAGTTTGAAATCAATTCTTTACCTAACAGGTAGCAAGTGTAGTGTTGCAAGGATGGGAGTGATATGGTCTTGTCTCTTGTCTGGCAGCTTAGTTTTGAATAAGCTGGAGACGGGAGAGCCCCAAATTACAGGAAATTACAATAATCCAGTTGTGACAAGATGAATGCATGGGTGACTTTTTCCATGGTCTGCTTGAAATAAAAAAATAAAAATAAAAAAAAAACTTTTGCAATGTTCCTAATTTGGATAAAGCATGATTGTACAACCTTGGTGATTTGTATGTCAAAACAAAGTCAAGGAGTCAAATCACCGAATAAAAGGACTTGATTTGGACTCATTGAGCTGGAATAAGTTTTGTGACATCCAGCATTTGATATCAGAGAGACAAGCCATACAAAAATTTGTCTGTGTCACTACCAGTAAGTGGAACATATACTAAGTAATCAATAAAATCTAAAAATATGGTCTCTTTGTTTGGTGCCAAAAATCCTAGCTGCAGTATTTTGAACAAGCTGGAGATGTGAGAGTAATTTTTGTCTGAGGCAGGCATACAAAGAGTTACAATAGTCAAGGCTAGATGAAATAAAAGCATGAATTACCATCTCTAGATCAGTGTGAGATAAAAATGACCTATGTGGTAACGTGTTGCGTTTATACAGCATGTTAGTGTGTATGTGTGTAGGGGAAACATACGTCAGTACAGGATCCTGGCAGGGCTGCAGGGACAGGCAGCAGCAGTCAAAGTCTTTGATTGCATCTTTACCAAGTCGGATACTCTGTGTGCCGTAGCCAGATGCCGCTGAGCAGGATGAAAGCAACACAGGACATGCTTACATCGTTTACTGGAAGATTATACTGTCTATACTAATGCTGTAAAAAATATGGTCTAAATGTGACATTTATTTATATGGTCAAAGGTTCTGCCTGCAATATAATTACAATGGAAGTTCCATCTGCAATAAAACATGTTGTATTAGTGGAATCTGTGATGTTAAATACATTTGGGAATGTGATTGGCCTCAAACCACATGACCATATACCCAGCCCATCTACAGTATACCCAATTGGCTGACAAGTGTGTGTATAAACAGTACTGTGTGAAAGTTTTAGGCACTAAAAGTAAAAGGAGGATATTTGGTGTGAGCACACTTTGCCTTTAAAACAGCACCAGTTTTCCTCAGTACACCTGCACACAGTTTTTCAGGTACTTGGCAGGTTGGTTGTTCCTGCATCTTGGAGAAGTTGCCATAATTCTTCCCTGGATTTAGGCGTCTCAGCTGCTTCTGTCTCTTCATGTAACCCCTCTGTGGGGGCCATACCATCTGTTGCTGGACCCCTTGTTCTTCTTGTCGCTGAAGATAGTTCTTTAGGACACTGTATGTTTGGGCTTGTTGTCATGCTGCAGAATAAATTTGGGACTCCCTGATGGTACTGCATTATGGATCTAAACATCTAAAGTGCCTAAAACTTTTGCACAGTATATGATTGTTTTTTTTTTTTTTTTTTACCCTTGTAAATTATTTTATGTTTCACCCCCATCTTATTTAAATATTCTTATTAATTGTGCCGTATTGATGAAGGTCCACAAGCCAAAACGTACTGGCCTCATAATAAAGTTGTTCTTGTTGCTGGAGTTTTTACCTCTTCATGTTAAATAAATTTCTTATCTCATTTCAAATCATTTAGTTAATTGTGTAAATTTAATCTAAAATAAAACTATAAATGTAAAAAGGATGGCAAAATGATATTTGAGGTGTCATTGGGACAACTATCACACTGAAGCCATGATTTGTGTTTCTGTACAGAAAAACTGAACCATTTTGTTTTTTGATGATTTTGATAAAACAAGTCAACCGGTAACTAACTGGTTAATTAAGAAAAGTTGTGATGTAGCTTTCGTTTGTGAGAGCTGTCCAGCAGTCGTTGATCAGAGCTAGCTTGTCTGCTCTGGTTAGCTTGACTTTCCGCTCAACCTTCTTTACCTCAAAGTGTTTTCAATACGTTTAGTTACAGTAGCTCTCGATGGCATAATCTACTCGGGTTTAAGGTACCGAACTAACTAACTCTTTCAATCCCTCGCCCTCTACCACACTGATTGGCAGCATATGGATCTCAATCATTCGGAACACCAACTGGGTGATGGCCAATTTAATTTGTGATTAATTTGCGCCGTGAACACAACTGTCACCTGCCCAGCACGGTGCTGTTAAACCAGAGACACCGCAGCTACACCTTATTTTTATACAGTGTATGGGCTACACACAGAACGGCACAGCTATGCTAATGATGCTAGCCATGTTAACTAGCTGCTAGCCGCCGTGCAGGCTGGTAAAATGGATCCGTCACGTCTCTGTCAGTGTCAAACTTATATCTGGGCTGAGTAACAAGTAACGAGTTCAGTACCCAACCATTGTATGCAAATTGACCTATATACCGACTGCGTGACTGGTCAAAAATATTCTCAGCAGTCAACTGGTTAACAGTTAACAATTGACATCCATAGTCAAGATGATCTGGTGAAGTTCAAACCAAGCATCAGAATGGGGAAGAAAGGTGATTTAAGTGACTTTGAACGTGGCATCTGCTGTTGGTGCCAGATGGGCTGGTCCGAGTATTTCAGAAACTGCTGATCTGCTGCGACATTCAGATGGTAGGGTCAGAATTTGGCGTAAACAACATGAAAGAAATGTTGCCTGGTCTGATGAATCTTGATTTCTGCTGCAACATTCAGATGGTAGGGTCAGAATTTGGTGTAAACAACATGAAGGCATGGATCCATCCTGTCTTGTATCAACAGTTCAGGCTGCTGCTGGTGGTGTAATGGTGTGGGGGATATTTTCTTGGCACATTTTGGGCCCTTTAATACCAACTGAGCATCGTTTAAACACCACAGCCTACCTGAGTATTGTTGCTGACCATATCCATCGCTTTATGACCACAGTGTACCCATCTGCTAATGGCTGCTTCCAGCAGGATAATGCATCATGTCACAAAGGTTAAATCATCTCAAACTGGTTTCTTGAACATGACGGTGAGTTCACTGTACTTAAATGGCCTCCACAGTCACCAGATCTCAATCCAATAGAGCACCTTTGGGATGTGGTGGAAGGGGAGATTCACATCATGGATGTGCAGCCGACAAATCTGCAGCAACGATGTGATGCTATCATGTCAATATGAACCAAAATCTCTGAGGAATGTTTCCAGCATCTTGTTGAATCTATGCCACAAAGAATTAAAGCAGTTGTGAAGACAAAAGGGGGTCCGTCCACCCCGGTATTGGCAATGTGTACCTAATAAAGTGGCCGATGAGTGTATATATTTGTGTAATTTTTGCACATATTTATAGTAATTTAAGAAAACTATGGGAAGTATTTAATCATTAAGTGTGAATGTCCCTTACTGACCCTTTCCCTGTTGAACTGACTGCTTGAAAGCCCCATTACTGACAGATGAAGCAGCATCTCAAACAGAGATGACTGAACTGTGTGAGGAAATCTGTTTTGAGGGAAGAGACTTTGGAGTTTAGGAAAGCTGTTAATGTAGAAATAAGTGTGTTTGGCTGATCATATATTTGTGAATGATGTTTTTCTACTCTGAAATGTGAAATCCAAGTATCAATCTGTCCTACACACACGTGAAGGAGTTGCTTTGAATGGCCACAAGAATACAAGGCTGATAATCAAAAGGAAAACAAGGGTAACACTTTATTTTACAGGTCCTTTGATTTTATAACAAATTCCTGGAATTTTCTATGTAATTTGCAGGTATTTAACAGGTAATTTCTAGGACATTTTACAGAGACCAAAAAACGTGTTAAGTTGGTTTAGTTGGTAAGTACCACTACCCACTCATTACATTTGGGTTTGTAGTTAAATTGCAAAAAAAAATTATATTAAATTATACTCAATTCAATTCTTTAACTGACAGAAAATACTTTATTTATATTAGTATTGACATATTAGATTCTTCCTTAAAATATCTTTAATGATTGCATTTCCCACAAACTACCAAATAACTTACCCCTTTCAAAGAAATGTCCTGAGAATGAGCAGTTACAACAGCAGCTACTTTTAGGAAACTGGTTAAAAGTGTTGAAAACACAACATGTGAAACTACAACTCAACCAACTTTTTTCCCCATTTTTCTTATAATTTGTACCAAATTGCAATCTTTTTGGAAAATGTCCTAAAAAGGTAACTGTTAAACACCTGCAAATTTTCAAGGAAATTAGGGACCTGTAAAATAAAACGTTACCAAAACAAATAGTACCACTTAGTCTTAAGTATCTAAATACAAGGTGAGAAAAATATCCATGAACATGGTGAACTGTCATTGCATCTTAGTGGAATTTGATATTTGTGTGTGTGTTTCTCTTTAAAGTGGTCTCTGGTTGGCCACACTTGATCTCTAACTTCAACACGTCATTAATTCGAGAGAACCACTTCAGTAATTCGTCATCAGATTTATGAAACTCTAACCTGCTGGTCTCTCCACCGCCAGGTGTTTAACTAACACCTGGCGTTTACAGCTACCTGGTGAAGAACAGCTGCTAGTTTAACATGGTTCTCACCTGTATCTTTCTTTTTCTCGTGGTATGTGTAGACGGCTCCGGCCGTGCAGTTCTTTCCATGGCGAGTCATTGTACTTCACACAGATTTAATGAGTTAATCCAGCTAGAAGGAAAAATAATGGCGTTAATACAGCTGTTAGCTGTGATCATCGATGCTAACATAGAAGCTGCTAAATGTAAACATGCGCAGATCTAACGTGTTCACTAAAGGTTACATTGGAAAAAAGAGAGAAACGAACGGTGCCTGAAGATAATGGAGGCATTACCAGAGGTGCGTGTTATACCTTATAATCTTATAATACATCCGTGGGTTATACCCGTGAAAATGTGTTTAACAAATCACCTCTTACCGAAACACTACTCCTACTACTACTACTTCTTCTTCTTCTACTTCGTCCTGTTTAATGGCGAATTACGACCATTCGGAGCACTATCGCCACCAACTGTTGAATTATATAGTTCTTAAGTCTTATTAGATTAGATTATTTTGTAGATAAGTGAAGACATGTTTAAAAATATAGTTTCCAGAGTCCCGGGTCTTCCTTCCTCTTCTTTTTGGTTTTTAGCGGCAGTTGGCAACCAGCGTATTAGGTGCATTGCCGCCACCTTCTGCTTCGGAGTGTGGACCGCAGATGAAATCCTACCCATTAATCCTGTCTGTCTGATCAACTCAAAGAAAATCTACTTCTCGAACCACTTGGCAGGTTCATTAATGTTTTTTGGACCAAGTCACGTCTCAAAGACTTGGACCAAGTCACGTCTCAAAGACTTGAACAAGACGTGAACAAAAGGAACAAAGAGGTCATTTGCAACAGAATGAGACATGGTCATTCCACCTTAAAGAGCATAGATAAAATGACAGTAAACCATCCAACTGGTTCATGTGAGCATTGCCAGGTTGTGGATTGTGTTGTGATTTTTCTTTTAAGCTTGCAAGTCTACCTTTGTTTCTAACTGTTGAATTGAGTTCGTTATTTAAATGGTAGAAACCGTCCCCTTAGTTCAGTGTTCCACTGCTTTGCCACTCCTCTACTGCATTACTCCAACTATTGCCTTGATGTCTGATTTGCTTAATGGGACTTGTAAATCTATAATGTCTCACTGTAGAGCTTGTTTTGTTAATCTGTCCACTTCCTCATTTCCCTGTACCTACAGTACATGTGCAGGAACCAACAGAATTGAAGTCTGGAATGTATACTGTCACACTGTGAATAAAATATTTCAGCGACTGGAGTTGAAGGATCTCAGGCTCTCGAGAACTGAATCAGAGCAGATTAAATTGTTTTCTAGTTTATTCTCCTCTACCCAATGCAGAGCCAAAATTTCTCCCAGCATCTCTGAGTAGACTCCGAGATACTTTGGCGTACACTTTACTCCAACAACTTTTCTGTCTGGAACTGAAAAAGCAGCCCCAGTTGTCTGATGTTCTGGATCTTTTGAACTATCTGTATATATATTTGTACATACTGGGGGTAGTGCTCTCTAACATGAGCTGAAAATGCTGTTAACAGATCAACTTTCTCTCTCTCTCTGCCTTGTTGAGCTCCATGGCTCAACCTCTGGAATAACTACTGTTGGACACAGCCTGATATTGATAATGCATATCTTTTGCCAGCCCGCCCAAAGCTTGCTCTTTGTCCTATGCTTTATTTCCAGCATTCCTGTAATACAACCTTAGTGGGGTGGCTAGGACTTGCAGGGCTGGGATGGGGGTTGACTTTACTGCTCCACAACTCTGTCTTGCCTTGAGACAGTCCTGATTATTAGCGCAACCATAAATTATACCAAAACCATATTTTCTGATCTGATCTGCTAATCTCACAATCTCCCTGGTTTCTTCGAACTCCGATAAAAGAACCAACTTTTAAAATGTATGTTCACTGTTTATTGTATGAGATGGGATTTTTCAATACTTGTATATAACCATATTTACACATTACAGTGTTAATATGGAGGCAACACCTGTACAGTTAACAATGACACTGTGAGGGAGTTCATGTCTAACACTGCACACTAATGTTGAGAAAACTAACACTGGTTAGTGTTCAATTTTAACTACACAGAGTTAATAATGTCTCTAATACAGTGTTAAAATACCAACACTTAAACACTTAAACACTTAAATTAACTCTCTGGTGTGGACCCATATAGATACTTTGAAAGTGTTGAAATGAACTCTGATAGTGTTAATTTCTGTTTGCTGATTTTGCTGTCTACCATGGTCTGAACCAGCAGTGGTGTTAGCAGTGCCTATGTTTCCCTCACGTCTTGTTTATTTCTCAGTCTCTGAACAGCAGCATTTCCTGCCTATGTGACTGTGGATTTCCTGTTAGCAGATCCCCACACCCATTGAAAATAAAGCCCCATCTAACAGATGTGCAGACTGAAATGTTGCTTGTCTAAGAGAAATAACATTCACTGGTGGAGACACATTTCTACTGCTGTAAGGAGAGAAGACATCATTCATAGTTCGAGGAATGAAAGTGGCAGTTGTTTGCATACTGTATATGCTTTTTATATCAGTAAAGACTTCAAGGCATCTTCTAAAAAGCCAACATTTCTTATGATTCTTCAGTATCCTAGTGGACATTAACCGAGAAACATTTAAAGAAAATTGATATATTTCTGATAGAATGATTTTCTTTCACAATGTCAACAAAATGAATATTAACAGATAGAAAAAAATGAATAATGATAAGCATAATTAGGGAAGAATCACATCTTCTTCTACATATAAACACAGTAGAGCTATAAATACCCTGTTGACCCTCCAGTGATCATCTTTGGCAGGTCCAGTCCGCACCATATAAGGTCAGATATATTCAGGTTGTTGGGTTGCTATGGTGACGCAGTTAATACAATCTAGACTTAATGACGTGGTGAGAGTGGTAAAGGATGCTATAGCAGATAATAAGTGGGACTAGACCTCCTTCATAAACAACTATCCCCCATAGACAGCCCGCCCAGCAGTTATCTGCATCTCTCTGTTATCTCCCCTTTATCTGTAGTCTTTGAACATGAGCCTGACACTATCACTCCCATCAGCACCCTGCCCTCTTGCTCACAATTATTTCCCATCCTGACGCCTGCTGTTATCCTTTCTGTCTTCAGCTTTATTGGCATCAACTAGTAAAGAATATATAAGGTATTTCTTTCTTTCTTTCTTTCTTTCTTTCTTACAACCCATTCTCCAATTATTTAATTAATTACTAATTAATCACTCAAATTAATTAAGGCTATTCTGCGTTAGAATTTTACATTGAAATAAAAAAAATGGGAACAACTGATCCACCACATGTTAAAAAAAACACATCACAGTTCCAGCATTTTCTGCTCCCCCAATATGTATAATCCCACCCCATAATACAACAACACAACAAACTACAGCCTCAAATAGGGCCAGAGTTGAAACAACATCTCTCAGACACAGTCTCAACAACAAATTGTGTGTGATAAGCTTCATAGAAGTAGGATTTTCTGCAGGGCTGTTGCAGTGGATTTCATGAGAATGTATCTGATCAATGTCAGTATCCAGTACCAATATAGGAAGTAGAGTGACATTTATATAGTGTAGTGAAAGAAGGTCAGGGGGATGGATGCAAACCAAAGGGCAGTGGTGGCCTAAAGTTTACAGGTCACTACTGCAATGTAACTGGAAGATATAAGGGCAGGAATCAGAAGCAATGACAACTGTCTTGGAATTGAGTATCACCTTTTGTTTGAATGTTATCATAATTAATAACAGGGGAAAGTACCTACCAAAGTACAATTTATGCTGTCCTTCTATTTTTAAAACAGCTGTAATCTATGTTTTTCATTAAAACAATGTATCAAATGACAATGTATAACAGCCGTGGCTCGCAGGGGTGAACCTACAGAGAGTTATGCGGACTTTACGCTTTACTCGGCTTTATAGCGAGTTTCAGCTCATTGTTTATCTGTCTAGCTGCAACTTTACTGTTTTGGTTCACTCTTAGTGTAGCAGGCAGCTGTTTTCAGAGAAAAGCTCTAAAAACCCACTGTATACTACCTGCTCAGCACCAAATGGTAAACAGACACCAGAGCAAAAACAGAGCTAAAGAAGCGTGAATATTGGACTTACATTCACCAGGTGGACAGAAACACAACTCCAAATGAATGATAATGTTGCTCCATAACTGCTGGATGTAGAAATAAGCAACTGTTTGCAAACAAGTTCACCATACATATCAGTGTTGTGCTCACTACTTGTTTCTGCTAAAAAATCAGTTAATGCAGGTTTAAGTCAATTTTGGTTTTATAGTTGGATAAGTCACCTTAAAACCTTAAATTTAAAAATCTGAATCTGAAAGAAGTAGGCTTATGACTGGAAATAACATAAATCTGGGTAGGGAAAGTGAAAGAACAGAGCTTCCCTCTCTGTCATTAACACCTCAGTGCTGCCCTTGAGCAAGGCACTTTACTCCCAGCAGCTGCTGTTGAGCAGTGGCCATCAAATCAGACTATGGTTGCACTGGGACAACCATGTACAATGTTACATATGTTCACAGCAACATCTGTTCAAGCAACGACTTAAGCTCTACATTTATGTATCATACTGAAGTCAGAGTGAGGAGGTCTGGGTGGATGGCAGGAGTACACGACACAGGACTCTGACACCACAGACTGGAGTTTACAGTCTAGCATGTGGTTAGGTTTAGGGAACAAAAGAGCACTTTGGTTAAGGTTAGTGAAAGTTTTGTTTAAATGTTAATAAATATGTTCAAATCTCTGAAGACTTTTTTCAGTATTAAACCAAGACCAAGTGTGACCAGTGCCTAAACATAACAATAAAAAGTTTAATAATGTTGCAGTTTCTATCAGAGGATATTGTGAAACATTGTCAATGAACATTTTACTGATACATTCAGTATCAACATTTTTGCTACTTGCCAAATACATTAATTAACAATATTTTCTCATTATATTGAGAGAAAAGATAAGACACCAGTGGCTCATGTTTAAGTCAACATAGACAATTTGATTATTTAGCCATTTAACTATGTTAACTACATTACTGTTACATTTAACTACCAGTTTCCCAGACCTTCCCCTTCCCAAATCCCTCCAGACATGTTTAAAGACATATAAAATAATCTGCTTGTAATAATAATTTTAGTCCCAATGATTATTCTACAAAAAAATATTAAATTACCTAGTTAAAAATTCTCCTCCTGAAAAATCCAAGATCTATCTATATGCCATTATTCATTTCAACTTCTGAACAACTGCTGAACAATGAAAAGTTAATTTTCAGTGAACGTGCACATGTGTAAGATTAAATGGTTTTAGTTGGCAGTATGACTAAACATTTTGGGAACAATAACATATCTGTGACAACAATAAAAACAGACAATGTATGGTATAAAAAATAAGTTTCAGCATGCTGTTGAGTTCAACTGAAGGATAATGCTGATGACAATGCAATATTCTATAGTTTTGCTTGTCAACAAATCCCAATAAAAGACCCAAATCAACAATGAGGCAGATGAATACACATTTGGTGCTCTAGTGAGTATTTCCAGCAGCAGGATGGTGTAACTGGTGCAACGATGTGGCTCATTGATGTGTTTTTAATAGTTTTTGGACAACAATGGCACAAAGGAATAAGGATACATTCCTTGTTGGTTTTGGTCTTTTAATGGGAAATGCTGAGAGTTAGAATCAATAAATCTAGAATATTACACTTATTCTTTAAGATCAGAAGCTTAGTTCCTTGAAGACAAAGCTATTCTCAGCAGTCAAAAAGGCAAATGTCAGAGAGAGTCTTTAGCAGAAAGGCAGACAGAGTAATTGCCAAAATACTTTAAAATCTTTGAACACTGGTTTGCTGTGACAAAATATGTTTAGAAACTGGAATTAATTTCTTTTGAAAAGGACCACTACATGATAAAAAACACATCATTGATACCATAAGTTGTAAATAAGACAGATAAATACTGTACATTGTCTGCTACAAATACCTAGTAAAGATCTTGACCATTTCAAATGAATTACATTACAGTGCTTACAAGTGCTTTCAAGGATAGGTTCACATTTCTTCAAGTCTGTCTTTAAAAAGTACTTACATGCTTGTACATTTAAAGCATAATTGGTGATTGTAATTGTTCCGCTAGTCCATACTGGCTGTGAAGAGATGCCTTCCTAGTGCAATTCCAGTTGCAGAGATTGAGGACAAAATCCATGTTTTGTGCAAAAAAGCATTCCAAACTTTTGTATAAAGTTTGTATCTTCCAAAGTTGCAGTGTTTTTAGTAGAAGAATACCCTCTTTGCGGACTTTCAAATACACAAATAGCAAACTATGTACTAAAAAGACTTGTCTAACTCAGACTGCAGAGACTCATTAACCTCAGCAACATTTTAGAATGCATTTATACACAGAAAAGGGGCTGCTGAATTTGTCCCCCATCGCTTACACTGGATGAACAATTACAGTGACCAATAAATCTTTCAATGTTCAAATTTGCATGCTAATATTGTTTTAAAATAAGATTTGAAAAAATGTGACCCTATCCTTTAATGTGGAGTTGGCAGGGAGTTTGTGTGCTTGTCATCCTGTGTGTCTGAAACAAGATCTGTTATTGTACGGCTAACAAAAAGTACAGAATACTACAGCTTTAGTTAAGAAAGAATCTGTACATCATGGCTGTTCACATTATCAGATGTGAGTGGCTTTATCAATAATCAGTACAACACATAAACACATAAACATACAGAGCATACTGACAGAGCAACAACGTGTTGGATCAATGAGATTTGACAATAATTAAATACATATGACTTATGCAAAGTCTGTTTAATTTTAGAAATCAACAAATACAACAGATATTTAGTATGGACACTTTCCTGACCTCTAGAACTCTATTTAGAGCCATCAAACATCTGCATCTCTTTATCTTTCCTTTTCTCATTAACCTCCTTCCCCTGCTCGTGGTCTCTGGGTGTTTGTTGTTAGTTTCCTGTCACAGAGGAAGTGCCTCACCCTGCTGCCTGGCTCCTTATTGGCCCCTGCTCTGTTGAACAGTGATTTTTGGGGGATGACTGAGTGACGGGGAGGGGGGAGCACAGGAGCATAGATAGAGGGAGTGGGACATGGATAGGGAGACAAGGGCAGAAGACGGGGCTGAAGGAAGAAGGCAGGAAGATGAGTGCAGAGAAATATAGATGAATGAGAGCTGGAGAAAGCGGACACTTCACTGCCAGAGAGGAAATGACTTTGTGTTGCAGGAGGTAAGCATGCACACAACAACGCAGACAGAGAACTGAAGTAACTTTACATTCTAGGAAAATGTAATGTGTTGGACTTGCATGTGTTTCATGTTTTACATTTCTTTCGTCTTGTGTTTGATGTAAATCGTGACAAAACAAGAAATAAGGTTAGGATTACTTAACTAGTCATTTTGCCAAAAACTAAATAATTTGAAAGTAACAAGCTGCAAGAATTTTCTGGAATTTAGTGTGATTTGTTTTGAGTGTAGTGTATTCATCTGTCTTATTCTACTTTATTTCAAGGCACTGATAATGTTTTTTTCACTAGTTTTAACAAAATAAGATATTATTAGGTTTCAAGACCCAATGATTGTGGAGAGTTTTTTACAGTGTAATCTTGGTGTGCTGCCAGTCCTCCTTCATGCCTTTCTTGGTCTGGTCACTCCCAATCCTTGTACCAGTGTCTTGATACCACAGAGACGCTGGACAGGTTTGGGGGGGCTGTGCCAAGGACTGTGGTGTTATGTGCTTGATCATCTCCTGTCTCTTTGTTTTTATATCTATTTTATCAAGTTAAAGTGCTATATAAATAAAGCTTTATAATAGTTTTGCTGTGACAAGTGTAAGAAAGCAACATTAGCAAGAATGGAAGTTGTTAAATCCTCACCTGAACATGTAATTGAGCAAATACTGACATTAACCTACCATACAAATAAAGGAGGAGAAAACTTCAGAGTCACTGTCCCTCTTTCACGGTTGATGTATCTCTTACTATCACACTATAATGGTAAGGTGTGAAAACTGCAAAAATGAATTTAACTATTGCAATTGATGCAGAAAGCATATTTGGGATGTCATCAACAAATTCTGTCATCACAGAATATGTAGTCCTTTCCAAAAAATTCTCTCTCACATCCCATAATGTTTCAATAGTGATAAAAACAAGTATAAGTAACATGAATTGTCAGAAAAAATATATTTCAGGTGTAAGAATGTCCTAATATTTTCGAAAAGACATTACGTATCCCTCCTATCTATGGTGTGTTATGGTATCCCTTAAGTGTTTTCTATAAACTGAAAGTAGTCTATTCATATTGGACCTCATCATTCATGTTAACACTTTTATAGGATAAGTGATATTCAGTGTTTTATTGTCAACAAATCCCATGAAAGCCCCAAACCTAACAAGTACTGTCTGTGTATAAGCATGTGTGTAGAATGAATATGAGAACTTGAATTCACAGGGTCACAATGTCAAATTCAATCAAAGCTGTAGGTAAGTTAAACTTTGCACAGTTCATGTCAGGGTTAGGGTTGCAGCATACATCTCCAAAGCATTTTAACTTACAAAACATATATTTGGAAATAAAAGACATATAGTTTAGTCTGGGTTTCCTGGGTTGATTCCAATACTGATACTGTCTGTAAAATGGTCAAGTAGTGGTTGTTATTTCTAAGAAAGACAAATTCTTTCATGGTGTGCAGTGCTTTTTGACGTTTTATTGAATCTGTTTCACTTCTTGTATTTCTGTGTTTGAGTCTCGTAAATAAAAATAGGCTGGCAAAGCAAGGCTGGTGCAACAAGCTCAGCTTTAGTATATTAAGGGTCCTGATTACCCCTTCCATAAAGAGTTTGATTGGCTCCCTTCAGGACTCTCCTATATTCCTGTACCTATTGGTAGGCTGTAATGTCATACATAGACATAAACATGTGCACTTTGTTTTACCTTGTACTGTACTCTAGTTTGTTGATGTTTTGTTAATTTGTGGTCCACAAACCATATTGCTTTCATGATAATAATAAAGTTGAAGTCTCTCAATGCATAAAACCCTGTGGGTTCAAGACAGAAAGCTCTGTGTATGCAGAAAGATGAACATGTGCACTCTTTGAGTCATATTTATAAAGCTGTTTTATATATCTCAGTCACTGGGAAACCGTGTGCACAGGCTAGATTTCCATTGTACAGCCATAAATGAATGTAAACATGCCCTTAATCATGTCTGCATATAAACAGGCTCATTTGAGATGAGATATATTTATATTTGATTATTACAAAATTAGTAATCCACTTTCTTTTTTCATCTTAGTGGATTATTCTTCTAGAACTTCTAGAAAGAATTTAAAGGCATAAGATAATTGATCTTAATGGGCCCCAAATCACTCCTTCAAGCTGGATCAGCATTACCCCAAATTTTTACATCAAAACAATATTGAGGGTAAAATCCTAATATCAGTCTAGAAAAAAAAGTCCATTGAATACCTCTGGGTCGATAAGAGGAGCCTGTAATCAGCATTTTCATGAAAAGGCTTCAGACTTAAAAATAGCAGGCAGAACTAAAGAGCCACCTCAGCCACAGCCTGTTCACCCTGCTGCCATTTGGCCAGCGATACAGTGATAAGTAGACTATTATTTTTAGTTTTGCACTATAACTTGCATATTACATTTATTTTGCACATATGAAAAAGTTGTGAGTGTGTATAATGTATATGTAACTGTATATTCCTTGTAAATATAATGTACTTTTCCATTTCTTCTTTAGTGCTATTTTTATATACTTTTTTCTATTTTATTGCCAAATTGTTCCTTATTATATTCTAATTTAACATATTTTATCTGTATTTAATCTGTAATCTGTCATATTTTATCTGTACATGCATTGTCTATGTATGTAGAGTGGAGGGGGCAACAACTGAATTTCATTGTGCAATCCTGCATTGTATAATGACAATTAAAATGAACATTTTACTGCCTGATAGTCATTGCCACAGCTGGTAAGACCTACAGAAAAGTTATATAAGTGTAGAGGGACATCTAGTGGAACATACTACAAACTACACCAGCCCTTTGGCAAATCCCATAGTAGCACATGGCAACAATGAGTAAATGACCCTCCCCCGAGCTACAAATATCTTTCCTTGAGCCTCCCTGAGTGACTAGGGGAAAATGCATGAACCTTCCTCCACCATAAATAACCACATTTTGTTATATTCACACTAAAGGTAGGTAGTATTGGAGAAAATAAAAACCAAAGGCTGACCTTTTCCAACCATTACATTTAATAGCGACTCTTAAACCTTGGTCCTCTGACCCTCCTCCCCTTGGCAGGAAAAAAGCAAACTACCAGCCCAACTTAGTGTGTCCTCTCCTATGGTACTACAAAAGTTACCTATGACAATTCCAGCTCTGAAACAAAATAAGATGCTAACTTAGTCCAGCCAATGCAACAAGCAAACAGCATGGAGGGAATGAGAGTTATCACCAAAACAAACAGCTAATTTCTTAAGCAAAATTCAAATCCTCCTTACAAATAATCACATTATCACACAAGCTGTGTGTGCACTTCAGCAGAATGGATTAGCGAAGATTACTTGAAAATGAAATCCTGGAGTTGAAAAAAGCCTTGCTTTTCTGCACCAAATTAGCTCTGGTGTAGGTCTCCCTTTGACGATTAACTCCAATTTTTCATTAAAAGTTAATCTTGAAAAAGGCATGAATAATCCTCACTAGCCATGGTTACTCCCGGCTTGTTTATCTGTTTTTCCCTCTAGCTTGTGATTGGGTCTGTGATTGCGTTTCCATTTCCAGTTGTGTATATCTCATAAAGGTATAACTCTCACAGTATTATGACATCTTTATTTATGTTTTTTGATTACAAGCGGGTAATTGTAGTGTAAGAATATGGGGAACATATTTTGATACTCTATTATATCATCTTTATTTAAGATTTCAGGAGTAGCATATTTCGATAGACCAATATCCTCTATCAAATAATGCTCCCACTGCAGAGTCATTTCATATTACACCACTACTCACTCCATGTATACTGAAGAATATGGGGAGCATGTTGAAATACTTGTTTATTGCTCACCATCAGCTAATGTCTGGACAGCATGCCCAACAGCAAGGTTGCATAGATTTTTAGGGGCGCGGAAACAGAGCGCAAGATGGTACATGGTAATTTATGTTGAACAGCTAACCTGCTCCAGATCAGGTTAACTTCAGAGGATCGGATCTGAACCTGTTACCCTGACCACTGACCAATCAGATCACTGGAAAAAAGTCATCATTCCTACAGGATCCTGACATGGACAAAAGTCCTGAGTTTACAATAAAGTGACAAGTAAAAAAGATCGATATACATTTTATAGGTCAGTAGAAACATTTTATTGTTCCAGGCTTTCTATTTCCACTCTGGTTTTTAAAACAGAGCTTTTAACAAATTAATAGATTGTTTACGACTAAACACAATGATGGTTTTAGCTGCATTTTAATTGTTTTGTTTATTTTATCCCTGGAGTGATAGCTGACAGTGAGGATGATTCTACACTCTGATTCCATCACTGCAGCAACTGTGTGATGATAATTGAAAATAAAAATGAAAGATTGTCTTTTAGAAAAATAATCCACACACTGTTAATTGGCTCCCATGATTATAAATGCAACATTTAGGTCAGATAGACCTCATCAGTCATTAACTACTTTTCCACTCTTTGCTTCAGTAGCAGAAACAGTCTGGCATTACTTTTAAGTTTTTTTAATGTGACATATTCAATAGCAAAAAATACTCTATACTAAAGTCATATAATAACCATAATAATTCCTACATGTATTTTAAGCCTTATCCTTCTTTTAATATGTGGTAGTATTTTTAGTGTTTCTACATCTTCTTATTCTGTCGTATGATTACTATGGAAAGCTACCAGACACCCATCACCCAAACTGCACACTACCTATCCAGTTACCAGACACCACCTATCCAGTCATTCTATGCTGCCACCCAGTCAACACTGTGCACTATCCAACTGGATAGTGGTGATTGGACAGAAATTCAGTGGCGTCTCTTAAAACGTAAGTAGAGCGCAAACTGTGAAATGAGCTAAAATCTAAGGTGGAGGAAATTGGTATTATTAATATTAATGTGTGCCCTCAAGTATGTTGGTCAGTTGTACCATCATAGCTAATCACAGAACCTGAAGTTGATCTATGCATACTGAATAATGACAAAAGAAAGAGATCAGGAGATATTGTCAAGGAAGTTAAGTCTCATCTGCAACAAGAATTGAGTTCACATTTATAGAGTTATACAGATAGATCAAAGGATCCAGAGAGTGGGAAAGTGGCATTTGGAGTAACCATTCCTGAATTTAGAATTAAAAACAGACATAGAATTTCAAATCAGATGTCAGTATTCACAGCAGAGATGCTAGCAATATTATGGGCACTTTAACAGCAGCTTTAACTACAATAAGAGAAATCAAATCCAAGTCCAGACCTGATATATTGACAGAGACTTATCAAACATACAGAATTCATAAGGCAGGGTGTGAGGTGGGTTTTATTTGGGTACCAGCACACATGGGTGTGGAGGGAAACAAGGGAGCAGATTACTTGGCAAAGAACGCTGCTCATGATGATAGAGTAGAAATTTCCCTACAATGTGGATTGTCAGAATAGACTTCAATCATAAACAAATCAGTCAAAGAAATGTGGCAGAATACATGGGAAAAAGAAAATAAGGTCTCGCTTTACAATACAGAAAACAGTGGAAAAAGCAATTTTGTCTTTGTAATAACCAGGTTGAGGCCTGGTCATTGTGGGCCTAGGAGTGGGCTGGCTCTGATTGGGAAACACCCAGATGGCAAATGTGAGTGTGGAGACTCAGACACTTTACTCAACCTGGATTACTGGACTAAAATAAGGAAGCTGATTGAATATTTCTATAGTATTGGACTATATAACAAAATATATCTGTCAATATCAATAACAAACAGTAGAGGGCAGCTGAAGAAAACAGAATTAGGTAGAAGTATAAAGTAGTAGGTAGGTATAGCTTTGCAGAGAATGAATGAGAGAAAAGGAACAGTGCAAAATAATATTATTTGTGAACCTCGGCTTGGTAGCGTGCGATGTCCAATTGGTTTGCTGCGCAACCCAGCCGGGTGGTGTGAGCTGTCGACTGGGTGGAGTGTGACGTCCATTTGGATTGCACTCCGCTGTTGACTTCGTTGTGCACGATGTCCACTGGGTGGCAGTGCAGGATGACTGGATAGGTGGTGTCTGGTAACTGGATAGATGGTGTACAGCTTGGGTGGTGGGTGCCTGGTAACTGGACAGGAGGTGTACAGTTTGGGTGGTGGGTGCCTGGTAATTGGATAGGTGGTGTGCAGTTTGGGTGGGGTTTTGAATGAAAGCTCTCCGTAGATTACAGGCTATCCTTTACATTTCACTTAATTGAATATGACTTTTTGCTGTCCCTAAAACAGAAGTTTTCCGCAGGTACTTGGTACAGCTTTTTGTCACCACCCCCTGCTGCTGCCGCCTGATCTTGTAAGGTGAGGCGCAGTTCATCTCAAATGAGCCTAATGGTGCGGACCCATTCACAGCGCACAGTGGGCGGAACTTGTCATAAAGTAGCGACAACAAAGCCCACCCATTTAGAGGGAAGATATTGTTATGATTAGTCAAGTTTACTGTCATTTGAAATTACTGTCACTGAATTACTTTCTTCCTAGCAACTGTGGAGGCACAAAATTCTGATAGGCTGACAAAAGGGGTTTCTTTCATTTAACCCTTCACATTCCAACACAAACTGAATAGGTCTGAACGGTTTATTTTCTCAGAAACGTTTAGTGAGTCCCGTCACTATACAGCGGTAAAACATGTATTTTGGAAAGAAAAAACGTATTTAAAATAAATACAAAATACAACCATTTGAAGTTAAGCCAAAATAAAAAAACAAAAAAAAATAAATAAAAAAAGTCCCTCCCCAGTGCTTACAAATGATTTGGCAATATCACCTGCCTAGGGATGTGCTCATGCAGAAAGTAGTGGAGCTTCCAAGAGACAATTTAATTATTTTTTAGAATTTTTAAAAATACAACAGGTAGCCTGTTGAAGACCACTGAGTTCTTGCAGCTAGTTTTCAAGCAATAAAATGATTTGGTTAGTTAATTATGAATTTACCATATTCATAAAAGCTTGTTTTGTAAAGTTTAGCTGCCCTAATATAAAAACATAGGCTTTTTTAATATTTAGGACTATGCATATAAAAAAGGATGATATTTAAAATATGTATTTATTATCTTAATACTCCTGGTAGATTGTTTTACTGTATGCAGTGAAACTTATGTTCCCAGTCAGAGAGAAATCAGTATTGGTGATAAACTTCTGGCTAAAATACCAACACAGAGTTACAGAGGCTCCTCCCTCCCCGTGCTGTTACGAGCCACACACACACACACACACACACACACGGAAACGAAGACAGCGTAAATCTCAGTCCGACGACACTACATACACAAACAGAGGTAGGCTACGAAGAAATGTTTCACTGGAGTTTTCCTCTGTCTGTCCTTCATTTACATCCCCTAACAGTTACTGAGATGTTTTAGTGAACTCAGTATTAACTGACTCCGTGAAGGTTGAAAAGTTTTGTCCTACATGAGTCACTCTGGAGGACTGTAGGCTTCGTTTACATATTTAAATAAAGTAAAGTATAAATAAGTAAAGTCATTATTTCCTGTACAACGTTCTGGTGAAAAAGAAATCAGTTGTAGGGGGTGGTGTGTTTAAAGAAAAATCTTGCAGTCATGTTAGCGTTTCCTGGTGGTGGAGTTGGAGACAACACCCACTCATGTTGCTGTATAACAAGTGTAGACCGCACCTTGTAAATTTCACGTGAATCGGATGATGTTTGTCACATAAGGCTGCATTTCCTGTTGCCAGTATGCAGTGATACACAGGAGGGTCATTAATGCAGCAAGATATTTAGTGGAGGTTGACTGAAATGCATATGCATTTTCATAGATTTTGATAACTTTTCATCACAAAGGTCTTTAGATGACACTGACCAAATTTGAAGTCGGTCAGGTTAAATCTCTAGGAGGAGTTTGTTAAAATACAACACATGGAAATGGCAAAAAATGCACAAAACCCAGAAATTGAATTAAAAATGGCTGACTTCCTGTTGGACTTAGGGTATATCTCCAAGAGGGTTTTTTGTGTGTCTGGACATGATACATGTGCCTACCAAATTATGTTCATCTACATCAAATTTAAAGGTGGGGGCTTTGACTTTGAAATTATTAATAATAATAATAATAATAATAAATCCTTCAGATACAATAGGGCCTTCGCACCGCTAGGTGCTTGGGTCCTAATAATTCCTTCAATTACGTTCAGTGCTCAGGCCCTAATAATGCACCCACACTGTAATTTTATTTCTGGAGATCTATGAATCAAATGGTTTTACCAGCACATATGTTTTTGATCGACAGTGTGAATTTCATACATTTAAAAATGACCTAAGCTGAAATAATAAGGCATGCATTACTTGGCAGCAACAATCAGTTCTGCCGAATAATGCATGCACCCCTTAAAACTCAGTAATGACACTTCAAATCAATGTTTGATCGGAATCAAATGGTTTTATCAGCACATACTTCTTTTCTTCTTTCTTTCAGACATGATCTCTCCCTGTTTACCCTCTGAGCCAGGACATTTACAAAAAGAAAGAGCGAGAGAGTGGGTGGGCATAAAGTCTAAACAGAAACCAAAACTTTGTTTAGTCTGTATTTCTTGGTGGTTGCTTAATTAAACATATAGACAGACTTTCAGCAACATTATATGTATATAAATGTGTGTGTATGTGTGTGTATATATTTGGTCAGAAAAGCCTTTAGACCTTGATGATGGTATATTACGAAGATTGTGAGTTTTCATTGAATGCTGCTGCCGTGGGGATGCCGTGAATGTTTCGCCATTGCAAAACAAACTGTTGTAACTTCACTTCACATGGTCAGATCTTTCCTGAATTTCACGTTTGATAAGAGTCCTGGTCTGAAGATGTACAGGCCATTACTGAATCATAGTAATAGTGCCACCTACTGGCATCAAGAAGCTAGATGCCCCATACTTTCTTTAACTACTCCTAGCAGGTCAACCAGATCCAGCTAAAATTTTGTCAGCCAAGTTGTAAGATGTTGAGGTTGCTAAATAGTGAAACTTATGAGTTTTTCTCAAAAGCTGTTGCCATGACTACACATTTTTTGCCATGAAAGAGGAAGCTGTTTTTTAGGGTCTAGGGATGCTTGAAACCCCATGAAACTTGGCACACACGTAGGAGGGTTGTATTTAGTTGTCTGATATGGCTCTTGGCCTTGGGTGTTGCAAAATGACTCCAGGGCTCCCCCTAGAAAATTTCAAAGTAAAAGCCCCCACCTTTAAATTTGATGTAGATGAACGAAATTTAGTAGGCACATGAATCATGTCCAGACGAACAAAAAAGCCTCTTGGAGCTATACCCTAAGTCCAACAGGAAGTCAGACATTTTCAATATACTGTGCAATTTTTGCGCAGGTTGCCATTTACAGGTGTTGTACTTTAACAAACTCCTCCTAGAGATGTAGCCCAAACAACTTCAAATTTTGTCAGTGTCATCTAGAACTCAAATACACCTCACGGTGATACTTGGACGTGTCCTCAGTGATGAACCCGGGGTCATAGGGTGTTTCGGGTCTTTAATCATCAGACACCCTCACCAGGGGTGATCAGACCCCGGCCTGCGTCCAAGTAGCGCACCACGGATCCCCCCTACGGATCCACAGCCACGGGAGGCCTTTTCTGTGGCCTCAAGGATGTTCTTGGTGACTTTTCTCGACTGCAGTCCTCTAATGCCAAGGAGTTTGAACACTCGCTGTAGAGAGTGACCTGCAAAACCCCTGCACCCGATTTCGACTGGTTCACAGCAGGCTTTCCAGCCGTTGCTCCGGCACTCTGTAGTGAGCTCAGAGTATTTGGCCCTCTTACGCCCATTGGCTTCGTCAATCTGGTCCTCCCAGGGGACAGTCAGTTCCAGTAGCACCACTTGCTTGGTTGACTCCGATGTTAACATCATGTCTGGGCGGAGTGAAGTGGTAGTAATGTTGGCCGGGAACTTGAATTGCCTTCCCATGTCAACTTGGAGCTGCCAGTCACGAGCGGTGGCGAGGAGCCCTCCTGAGGAGTTGGGCTGGTGTTTTGCCTTCTGCCCCGCTCTGATGAAGGTGATTGACTGCTTCAGGGCGACCTGGGACTTGCTGTTTTGTATCGTTGTGCAGATGGAATCCGCCAGGGATTTTAAAACTTGGTCGTGGCGCCAGCGATACTGCCCCTCCCCTAGAGCCTTGGGCAACAGCTCAGAATGTGCTCCAAAGTGCCCCTCCTCTGGCATAGTTTACACTCTGGAGTGTCTGCTAGGCCCCAGGTGTGAAGGTTGGCCCGGCTTGGGAGAACATCGTACACAGACTGTATGAGGAATTTTGTGCGCAGAGGTTCAGCCCTCCATAGCTCTGCCCAGGTGAGTTTGCGAGGTTCCACATGCTCCCACCTTGTCCACGCCCCTTGCTTGGACATGCTGACCATCCTGCTGCAACATTCTTCCTCCACCTCTGCACGGATCTCATCCTGGACCAGTTGGCACTTCTCCTTGCCGCGGGCCCGATCGTAGCGAGGCTTGGGAAAGCTACCAAGGCCTGCCCTCCCCATTGCCACAGTACCCACCAAGGACTTGTGCCTCAGCCGTGCCTCCGCTCTGTTTACAGTTTCTTGTGCCTGCCACTTCCTCCCGGTCTTCACAACAATTCCTGCCGAGGCCACCTTGACATTTGCGGAATCCCTGTACATCATTACCTCTCTGGAGCGGGTGACTTTGAATCCCTCCGAGAGTCCACTGAGAGGGAGGTGCAGCTTGGTGGAATTGCCATATAAGGCAATGCTGCTTAAGGATCGAGGAAGCCCCAGCCATTTCCTTAGAAACTGGCTGATGGTCTTCTCTAGTACCTCCACCGTTGTCAATGGTACCTCGTAGATTAACAGGGGCCAGAGAATTCTAGGCAGGACTCTGTGCTGGTACATCCAGGCCTTGAACTTACCTGGGAGCCCAGATTTGTTGATGGCTGTGAGCCAAGAAGTCAGGTTGCTCTTCCTCTGCCGCACAGCCACTGCATCCTTCAGGGAGCTGTCAAAGATTTTTCCCAGGCTCTTGACAGGTCTTTCAGTCACTGTTGGAATCTTGGTCCCTGCAATTGTAAATCGGAAATGGTTGGCCACCTTACCTTTTTTCAGAACTAGAGACCTGGATTTAGCTGGCTAGAAGCTCATCTTTGCCCATGAGATGAGCCATTCAAGCCCCTGTAGGAGCCACCTGCACCCAGGCCATTGGTTAAGTCAAGCCAGAGAGTTGCCAAATCTCCTTTGCTTTCTCTTGCCTCCCGGATCAACTGCGTCACCACTCCTGAGTGCTCCAGGCACCCAGGCACTCCAGGAACTCCCCCCTTCTGGACAGAGGTATCTATGTAGGTGTTCTTCAAGAGGAACTCTTGAAGACCTTTGCGATGAAAAGTTATCAAAATCTTGAGTTTTCATTGAACACACTTGACATGGCGATGCAGCAAACTTCGATGTTTCGCCATGAAAGAGGAAATTGTTGTAACTCTACTAGACTTTGTCCAATCTGCCCCAAATTTCATATACTTGATAAGAGTCCAGACCCAAACACATCTACATATGAATATTGAATCATAGTCATAGCTCCACCTTCTGACAACAGGAAGTCAGTGGCCATTTTGGAACAAATTTTCTTTGACCTGAACACACCTCCAGAACTGACAAAAATTGCAAAGTTCTGTAGTGATTGGGCTCGGGTGTAGCCAACGGGCTCCATAGCACCCCCAAACACAGGGACATGTTGGGATAAAGCTACTTGGATGGCTCAAAAATGGCTCAAGGGCGCTCCCTAGAGAATTTCAGTCAAAGTCCCCACCTTTAAATTTGATGTAGATGTACGAAATTTGGTAAGCAGATAACATGTTGAGATGCACAAAAAGCCTCTCAGAGCCATACCCTAAGTCCAACAGGAAGTCAGTCATTTTGAATAAACTTTGCATTTTTTCGCAAAGTGAAGCCATTGACAGGCGTTGTACTTTAACAAACTCCTCCTAGAAATTTAACCCAAGAGACTTCAAATTTGGTAGGTGACATCCAAAGACCTTTGTGGTACTAAATTGTGAAGCTTTTTAGTTTTCACAGAACGCCCTTGCCGTGCTGTGCCTGACAATTTATGCCCAAAACATATTTGAGGCATTAAACAGGAAGTTGTTGTAAATCAACTTTACATTGTCTAATCTGCCCTAAATTATTTCTCATGCTTGACAAGAGTCCAGGCCTGAACACATCTACATGTCAGTATTGAGTCGTAGTCATAGCGCCACCTACTGACAACACGAAGTCATCCTTATGTGTCAAATGTCATTTCATTTACTTGAAATTTACATGGTGTGGTTTACACATGATATGCAGCAGCATGATGTATAATTAGTGGGTGTTTTCCAGTGCCACATAGTGGACACAGGAAGTGATAGTTATCTCCTACATGCAATATCCAATATTCATGAAAATGTATATCCATGTCAGTTGCCTTCTGATAAATATATTGCTGCATTAATATTTTACTTATGTAGTATTGTGCACGGGCAAAAGGAAGTGAAGCCTAAATGCCACATAGTTCATCAAATGTATACACAATTTTCAATATGTCATGTCCAGTGCCATGTACTCCACACAGGAAATAATATTTTACCTATTCCCACAGTGTCTGATAATCCTGAAAATTCAGAGCCGTGTCAACCGACCCCCAGTAGTGATACTACAGCTGCCGCTTCCTCAGACATACGCGAGGTGGGAGGGCCCGTTCATTGCTGCTTGCAACTTTTATTATTATTATTATTATTATTATTATTATTATTGTTATCTTTGTTCGGCCTGTTGCCCTTGTGTATCTTTCTGAACATTGTTGTGTGCAAGAACATTGAGTCACTAGAAGCCAGAGTCAAACTCCTTGTATGCATAAACACACTTGGTCAATAAAGCTGATTCTTATTCTGATAAACAGCGGCCTGCTTCGTTTATGGCTGATCATAAGTACTGTTGTGGTAGCTGTAGAAAAAAAATGGCACCAATACACCATTTCTGTTTTGGGCTAACAGGCTACATTTTTGGGCCGGATTTGCCCACCACTACTGCATAGAATTAGAACACAGGACACATGACTTGTTTAATTCTAAATCTCTAAACTGTTGCTAAACAAATAATTCAACATCCCCATTATTACACTTACACTTACACATGTCTTTTGAGGATGTCTTTCATTCAAATAACACCGGATATGAAAATACATTTTTGTACTGCCTTTATGTCTCACCTTATGTTAGTAATGTCAGAGTCTATGGGCCGCTGTTCCTCTGTCTCCTCCATCTCTTCCATCTCTCTGGTGGAGATCAAAGCTGAGACTCATCTAGTCCTACAAGCTTTCCTCCATCGAACCCTTTCCACCCCTCTGAAAGAGAGGCCTGGCAGAGTAGGAGGTGGTTACAGGGATCACAGCAAGTACAGGTAATGTAACTCACTGCTCTGCGCTTCTGCTGTTGTATTCTGTCTGTTCTTTTTTGTGTCACTATTTTCAACAACACACTCATCTTCACTTACCTCAGAATGGGTGCTAATTCATTTAAGTAATCTGTCTTGGTCCACTTGTTCAATATTCTTACTGATCAAGTTAAATCGCAGTAGTGAATAAAAAGGGGAAAGGGGGCAGCCTTGTCTACTTCTGCAGCGCAGAGGAACAAAAGTCAAACATGTTTGTGTGTAAAGCAGGTGTAGAACAAAAAAAAGAATGTTCAGTCAGGTAATGTGACAGCCAAATCCAAATCACGTGTCATGCAACTCCACAATCAAAATCTTTTTCAGCATAAAGTGAGATCCCAATTTCATGATTTTTAATCTTTGACTGGAACTCTTTGATTATGTGAATATACATATTTACATCTGTGTGATATCTTTACACCCAGTGCAGTAGGGCTGGGCGATACAACACTAAATAGCAATAATTATCCTCAATAGAAACATAACAAATGTTCGATAAATGTTTGATATAATTAAACCACCGTAAAAACTAACTTACACCAGGAGAGGGGGAGAAGCGCTAGCACTCAGTGTGCTTCTTCCCCTCCCCCGGTCTCCTTGGACTGCATAGCAGGTGGCAGTAATGCACCTTTAAACAAAAAGAAGAAGTATGTATGAGAATAACAAAATGAGAGGGAGGCAAGTGGGTAGCTCCCAGTCTGAAAAGTGAAGCCAATGTGAAAGTGCCTTAAACCTGCATTCTTTCCAATGGCCAGCAGGGGCAACTCCACTGGTTGCAAAAAGAAGTCTGATTGTATGGAAGTCTATGAGAAAATGACCCTACTTCTCACTTGATTTATTACCCCAGTAAACAGTTTCCTAATGAGTTTATGGTCTCAATTGCTAGTTTCATGTGTTCTTTAATACAGCATGATGTTCATTTCTCTAAATTATAGTCCCATTTAGAGTAAAATAGACAATAAAGCAGGATATGCTTTATGACATGGCTACCTTGTGATTGACAAGTCGCTACCACAGCGACAATGTTGATTACACAGATTCACAGAGAATAGGCATAGCTGCCGATATTTCACAGTATGTTTTCAGTTCATGAAAGTTAATTGTAACATTTCGTTTTATGGTAAGTACATTTTGTTTTAATGGTTTTAAACCTGTTTTTCACTAGTGAAATTAGTATTATATATATTATTAGTATATACTGTAAATGCACCGTGCTAACTGGTGCTAACCAAGCTAGCAGCTAGCACTAGGGTCAGCTCCATCCTCTCATCCAAATATGGTCACTTCTGGCTCCAAAAATCAAAGATGGCGATAGTCAAATTGAGGCTTCTAAATGGCAGTCCACAAACCAATGGGTGACGTCACGGTGATGATGTCCATATTTTTTATGGTCTATGGGGGGGAGGCGTAGTGCCCCGCTGTGTTGTTATTAACGTTATGTCTCCAGCAGTGGAGAGCAGCCTCTCTGCTGCACTGTCAGCTCCGGGGAACCAAGGGCACCAAGTTATTTCTTCACCTCAGAGTTTGTTTGAGTTGTTTAATGCTGCTGTGTGTCGGTCAGCCGGTCTCGTTTGTTACTGCTGATCGCTGCTCTGTTCCTCTAACGTTAGCCTCTGAGTGACGGCATAGAAGTCTTCACAATATACTTCATCTCACAAAAGGTAATTCAAGCATGTTTTGATATATTTCTTCATTACATCAAAACATGCTTACAACCTCTGCCTTTTTTGAAGATGAATTACATGATAACTCTAGTGTGTGCACACTGTAAAATGTCTGGGTGCTGCACTGCCCTCGCAGTTCTGCCTTTTTCATTCCAACATTCCAACATCAAATGCCAAAATTTTTAACAAAGGTGGCGGCCAGTAATATGGCCTTTGAGTTAGATAGGCAGGGAAAACCCTGATTATCCTTTAAAACACTTTTAAACTTTACCATCTTACATGTGTGCTGTATCACACTGCAGCACTTAATTTTTTAAAGATATTTTGTTGAGGAAAAAGGAATAAAAAAGGATTTTACTTAATTTTACTCATACATATTTTGATGTTGAAAAAAGATTTCATCATTATAATTGTTTTAAATGATCTACCTCAGATTTGTGAAATGTTCCGCTGTTTGGCAAGTGTATGTTATGTTCTGACCATAAAGAATACATCACAATTAACTTTGTTTTCTTCAACTTTCACTCAGGAGCAAAAATCATCCTTTAACCTTGAAAGAAATAATGATTTGACATTTATTGTGATAATAATCAATATCGACTGATATGAAAATTTTTATTGTGGTAACATTTTTGGCCATATTGCCCAGCCCTATAGTGCAGTATGTACAATGCAATGTTCAGAGGAAGGTCACAAACAGATGGAGTTTCATTTAAATGATATTATGATGATATAATATTTGGGTGAAATTTTCAAGGCTTTCACATTGCCTAATCTTGTTTCAGGTGGTTTCAGGGTTTCTTGTTTTCATATCACTTCCTATTGTCTATTTTTGTGGCAGTGCAACAACAATCAGCAGCACTCAGACAGTTTGGTATTTTCCTGATCTTTAAATTTGCTTTGCTATTTGGTATTTGGTGCACAGCACAGAGCGCTCCAACTGACTCCCATTCAAAAAGCATAAACTTCTCTCAGTCATTTTTTTCAACAGTCATTATGATCTCAATGTCTAAATTAAATCTGATAATGTGCTGGTGGTCATTTATGAATTTCTGCTCTGTTAATGAGATTTGAAGACTTTTATGTTTGCTGTGTGGGTGTTGATTGACAGTTGTGATTGGCAGTTGGCTCATCTGCTGCTCTCTCCCACTCCAGGACTCGCACTTAGTCAGACTATTGTCACAATATTTCACTAAGTTTAATGTTACTTGATTATGATACCTGCCCTGTTAGCACATTCTAGCTGAAGTAGCTAATGTTAACATTAGATGGTGCCGACCATAAGCTGCAATGGCTTTAAATCGACTCCAATGTAAACCAATGGGTGACATCACACCTCGCCATGTCCATCTTTATATACAGTCTATGATTTCAGTTAGCAGCAAAAAATAAAGTTTAATGTGGTTAAAGCAGTATTACATTGCAAATGCTGTTGTATCACATCAATTACAATATTATGTGAACATAAACAACATTAGATACAGTGGAGAAAGCATCACTGTGAATGTAAAAAGCCATCATGAAAGGAGTGCCAAATATACAATTTGCCATGGCAACAGGTAAATAAAGGGCAGAGCCTCCTATTTCACTGCAGCTGAGCTAGAAATGTCAATGCATACATATGTGGACTATGAACATGAACATACATATCTTTTTAAGACAAAATGGGAGTAAGTTCATCAGATTTGTATTTTGTGATGCATAATGATTATTACTTTGACTGTGCTTATACAGTAAGAAAAGTAATTAGTACATCAGAACTTGAGATTCATCAAGATACATCAAGGATAATTTTGTTGCACCCTGAATTGTAATTGTGTTGAATCATGGGATACCTATCCTATACCAGCCCTGTTGTTCACCATACTGTACTTTGATGCTTTCTTATGCTAGCTCCAAGCCACAGACAAGGGATGGTTGGGGTCCTCAGGCTGAAGATGTCAGTTCCGCAGACGAGAAGAAGACTGGATTCAAGGACTTCATAAAGCAGCTGCCCCGTTGTAACACCACACGCAGTCCTGCCAAAGACCCTAAAGGCTCGTTGGACAGGGACCACAAGTCAAAACTGTCACACCTCAGAGACCAAACAGAAGTAAGGAAGTGTTATTTTTATTAGGCACTATGCCGCAATAAAAAGAGGCATGTTTTCAGTGACATAGGAGCTGATGGTACAAATATGAAAAAATTAATATTTTGTTACTGAGCTAGGTAGTGAGGGCAATTATGGCTGGCTAGTGCAAGCATTATCCCAGCTATTTAGCATGTTTGGTCTGTGACACCAAAATGTCAAAATGTATCTGATAACCCAATAAGCAGATAATCATGAAATGTCCTCAGCCCATTCATGCTCTGGGGGAACAAACCCTTTAAATGACCCCATGGCCTTTCCTCTAGCTTCACCCTCAGTACATACTTCACACACATTTTAAGCCCCACTACAGGTTAGGCTTTGATAAATTTGATAGCCTGCTGGTTCAATTTAGACTTAATAGGGTTTGGTGCCTTTACATTTAGGATAACATACTTCACGTTCTATTTCTCTCTCTCAGTATTGTATTTATGCCTTATGATCATGTGTATATATATATATATATATATATACATACACACACACACACTGCCGGTCAAATGTTTTAAAACAACTCAACTTTTCCAGTATTTATTGAAATTGACATAGTTTAATGTCTCAAGGATTGAACAAATTTGGAGATTTAAAAAAAGGAATCACTGAATCGTTTTGTTTAACAAATTTTGATCTAAATTTTTAACCCCTGTTTGCAAATATAACAGCCGAACACAGATTCTTTCTACAATAGAAGTTAAATGCATTGCACAGTCAGGTTGCTTTACTTTCACCCTTTGTGTCCAGTTCATCCCAAACCAGCTTAATGACTGTGCTGGTTCCATGATATGAAGCCTACCATCCATGATGTTCTTTTCTTCTAAGGTAGTTCTGACAGCCTGGAGATTTGTTTTGGATCATTATCTCTCTGTAGGATGAACCAATGACCAGCTTGGTGTAGACCAGAGGGTACTGCATGGCTCTGCAGGATGCTGTAGTAGCCCTTTTGGTCCAGGGTGCCAGTCACTCTGTGCAAGTCACCAACTCTGGATCCAGCAAAAGAGCCCCAGACCATCATGCTTCCTCCTCCATGTGTTTATACAGACAGAGGGTTTGTAAGTCATCAGCAAAAGTTGAGACACCTGTAGGAATTGTTTGCATCAACTTTCAAGGCATCAATTACTTCTAACTTTACATAATCTTACATTAATTTTTAGTTTTTGGTAACCTAACCTAAACATTATTTATTTATTTATTTATTTTAACGTCTGGCAGTTTACTGCTTACCTTTTACCATTTAGTGTTATTCACTGGACTTGAACTGCTTTAATGGAGAAATGGGGGTGTTCTTAAACTTTTGACCAGTAGTGTAATGTATATATAGCATATAATATTGTATATCCAGTATATACATTTATTTAATATATATATAATTTTTCATATTTATAATAATAATAATAAACAAAACTTTTATTTAATCTGGTAATCTCACTGAGATCAAGATCTCTTTTTGAGAGAGAGCTCAGTGTAACAGAGAGAAAGAAAACAAAGTATAGCCATACAAACAAAAGCACATTACAGCATCAAAAATAATTACAGATAGACTCAAGGTTAAAAGAGTATGCTATGAGTATGACATTAAAGAGACAGTCTCTCCAGTTAACTGGGAACAGATTAGTTTGCTATTTGGCAAATGTGCTGGTAATGCAGTAGTCAAAGCAGATCACTGAAATACTCATAAAACACCCACATCAAAAATCACCACACCCCTAGTGTTGACCAGAAGAGCTTGTTCCCACAGGATGATGTCAAATCCCCCTCCTCAACATCAGAAGACGATGACAGTGAGAAGAAGCAGCAGAAGAAACTGAATCAAAAGAAGATTAGAAGAAAGATCTCCAAGTTCTTCAGGTTAAAGTTAGAGAAAGAGAAGGAGAAAGAGGAACATGGATCTCATCCTCAGAGGCCTTGCACATTGTCATTCACCACAGAACCAGAGCCTAAACCGATCATCGTCTCTCCCAGTAAGCTCCTCCATTACACTATTAAACTACACACACCAGCTTTGCAAAACCAGATCATTTTAAACCACTTTTCAAGTCTGTCTTAAAATAATAGTCAGGCACCCAAATGAATATTGAAACAGGTTTTTCTTGTCATAATCATTCCTCCTGTTCATACTGACCATTGAAAGATCCCTTCTAAATGGTCTTTCAATGTAAGTAATGAGGGACAAAATGCAAAATGTATTTAAAAGATTATCTGACACTAATATGAAGCTTCAGCCATCTAAATTAGTCAAAAGATATCTTCCAAACTTACAGTATTTTTCATACCAAATTCCTTCTTACTATCCTTCCACTTTAGCTCAGAAGCGAAACTATCCAGGGAACCACAAAGACTGAATTTTATACTAAAAACTATGTACATTTGGAAAATATCACTGAATATATATTAAAATATTGCTGATGCCTAGGAGTCCTCCGAAGTGGCACTAAAAGTTCTAGCTATGAGTTTCCTCTTAACACTCAAAAGCTGCTTAGAGCAACTATTAATAAGGAAATGAGAGAACACCTGAGCTAAGAGAAGGTTGCCCTTGATGCTATGGATGACATGTTTTATGAATGAGCTCATTGGGGACATGGGTACATCAAATTGGGGAATTGGGTACATCCCAGTTCCCCTTTTTGATCGTTCCTTGCTCCCGGATCCTTGCTTAACCTGGAAGTCTATCTGGTCTGCTATCTTGAAGGCCATTCCAAATCGCTTATTTCTGCTCTGAGGAGCAAGGAGCGATCTCTGAGCAAGGATACATTATTTATTTATTGGGACCATGTACGGTGTTAAACATAAATGTTACCATTTGATGTACTGTACCAGAGTTAGCTTACAGCTAATTTTCATTTGCAGTACATTTGGCAGATTACAATTAAAACATATACAGGACAATAACAAACATCATAAAGGAAAAAACACACAGGACACATAATACAAAATACATAGCTACACACAATAGCACATCTTATACATCCACAAAGTCAACTAGAAATGACTTAGCAACTGCTAACTCAGCTGTTTTTG
Source organism: Scomberomorus guttatus (assembly GCA_038419695.1). NCBI lineage: Eukaryota > Metazoa > Chordata > Actinopteri > Scombriformes > Scombridae > Scomberomorus > Scomberomorus guttatus. The sequence goes on along the minus strand of CM076459.1, from coordinate 30,058,038 downwards.
CATGTGTGTATATAACAGTGTCATCTGCATACATTTGCAGTTCCACATCATTAGGAACACTGGTGGGAACCCAAATGCAGGACACAAACAACAGTAGTGGTTGAAAAGATGACGGTTCGTTGCAAAAGGGGAAGGGGATGAGGATGAATGGTGGGGAGGAATGACCAGTGGTATGAGGGTAATGGCAGGGTGTGGCTGCCATGATCAGGCTGAATGGCAGACAGGCAGGTCGGTCGGTGGAACAGATAGAGTGGTAGGTGAGTTTTTGTCCTGCAGCACAGAGAAAATAGGAGTGCCACGCTCCATGCTACACAGACACAGAGACGGACAGGGGAAAAGGGGGGAGGGGGGATAAACACAGAAAAACACTGGGAAATGCAGGAGAAATGCAGGATTACGGCCACAGCCATAACAATGACACTGTTGAGGGAGATCATTAATATATAGGCTAACTAATAGGGGACCTAACACTGAGCCTTATGGAACACCCATTGTGCACTTCATGTTACTGGATAATGTGTCACAAACTTTAACACACTGTGTCCTATTCCATGCCAGTGCTCTAGATGAGAAGTTAAATTTAGAGAGTTTCAATATTAAAACATCATGATTGACTGTGTCAAATGCTTTATGCAGATCTATAATACAGCACCAACTACTCCTCCTTTATCGAGCCTTAATTTAATTTGCTCTGTTAAGTGCAAGGTAGCAGTTTCGGTGGAATGATTTGCTCTAAAGCCAAATTGCATACGATGTAGACCAAAATTGCTTGTTTTAAGAAATGTTTTCAGTTGTTCAATGACAACTTTCTGAGCAACCTTTAAGCGTACTGGCAGTATACGTATTGGTATGTAGTTACTGGCTTCACGATGGTCTTCAGATTTAAAAATAGGCGTGACAATGGCACATTTTCAGTCATCAGGAAAGGAGCTGTGTTTCAAGTTAATTAAAGGCTCGATAAAGGAGGAGTAGTTGGTGCTGTATTTTTAGATAGGGGAAATATCTTGTATCTGTGATTTAACAAACATGGTGTCAAATTGGAAAGCATCTCTACTTTTTCTAATTTTTTTAAGGAGCTGATGATTTGTTTACTTGTAACTCATCAGTCTCTGCCAGCTCAAAAACCTGGCCTCAGGGCCGGCCCTAGGATTTTGGTGGCCCTAAACAAGATTTTGTTTGTGGCCCCAAAACACTCCCAGCACAACCACAAAATCACATGCACTGCTCATAACTGAAGTGAACATGAACACACACACACACACACACACTGAGATGGACAAATGAATTAACAACAAATCTCTTACTTTATTTGAAAACAATGTCTATTAAAAGTATATTAAAATTTGAGAGGTTAAGAAACAACAATTACAAAATAATAAAGTCAACATATTTAAACTATAAAAACAACAAATGTGTATATAAAAAGGTCTATAAGTAAAGACAATGATAAATGAACACCAATAAAACCAAAAATATTTTGACAAATAAGTGTGCAAAATATTCTAAATAAAGTGAATGCTACAAAAGTGTTAACTATTGTACAAAACAACTGCTATAGGCTGCTGTAGAAACTATAACTATGCATCCTTTCATCATCATTCAACATCAGTGAGAAAGTCCTCAAAATCTTTGCCTCCTTGATTTTCTTGAAGCAAAATCGTCAATGATATCATTGTATGAAACCTGCCTGCCAACCTCATGGGTTATACTAATAATGGCAAGTTCAGTGAGGTGTTCTTGTGCCATAGATGATCGCAGGTATGTCTTAATCAGCTTAAGCTTTGAAAAGCTTCTTTCAGCTGATGCCACTGTCACTGGCAGGGTACAGACAATCCTCAGACAGACAGCACATGCAGACAGTAGCTGACCCTTAAGTCTCTGACAATGTTCCCTCAGCAGCAGTCATGTTAGCTTATGAGGTAGATGGTCCTGGTGCAGTGGAAGTTGTTCCAAAATATTTCAGTAATGCCCCTGAAAAGATTATACATTAGGTTATGATTATTTTTTAAATATAGACTTGAAGATACATAGGTATGTTACATGTATCTTCCAGGCCTATTTATTAACACAACAAATGCAATTTTATCAAAATATGCAAATTATCCAATTATATATGTCCAAATTTGATTGATGAAGATACAATTTAACATAGCTAGAAAGCTAATGGTTAGCCTGAAACAATTTGGGGCAATTTGGACATTTGATAGGTTATGTGTTAAAATAATAAATCAAAACACCAATTTAATGTTGCAAGAAACATCGGTTGCTAGTTAACAAGGAAAGCTAGTCTTTATGATTTATAAATGATGCTTGCAATCCTACTCATGTTAGCTATCAAGCAAATAGCAAGAAATCAAGCTTGTTCTAATGAAAAACATTTAAAAAAACATTTTCAGCTAAGCTTTTCAGCTTAAAATTAAAAATACAGTCATTACTTTCTAGCCATCTTGCTAGGTTAAAATTATCGTGGCAATGTTCAGTTTAATTCGTTCAAACAGCCATCTGTAGCATATGAAGCTAGCCATACAGTCAAGGAGGTTATTTGATGCTTACAATCCTACTCAGGTTAGCTAGCAAGCAGTGAAAAAACAAGCATGTTCTAATGAAAAACGTTTAAGAATAAGCATCTAAATATTATAATGCATTTATTCTTTCTAGCCAGCTTGCCAGGTTAAAATTAACTATGGCTATTTTCTGTTTAATTTGTTCAACATGACTTTAATGTTGCCAGAAAAATGACAGACAACGTCAGATTCATTCAATCAGATTCAATAAACGATAACATACCTTTATCCTGTGTTATTTTTTCCATCTCTAATTTTCTCTTCTTTCGCCCTTGAGCACCACTGCTAAATTTTCTTTTAGGAGCTATTTATGTAACCTTATTCGGTTCATCTAAATAAGTTGCGAATGGAGATTTATTGCCAGGTCAACCGGCAGCATACTCAACAAGATTGCTCTGCTACATAACAACAAACCTTTACACCACAACAAACAAACATTACCCACAATGCTACTAAGTTACCATAGCTACACACTGAGTCATCACATCATACAACCCCCGCGAAACGACTTGTTTCACTATCAAAATTTGATCCATTCAGTCCGATAACATTTGGAAAGTCTAGAAGAGCCAAACAATTAAATTATTTTATCCCCGTTCAAGTTAGCAAAGGGCTCACCGGAAGTTAGCTGCTCAGCCGGCGGACATACTGGCATGCAATTATCCAGCCAGTACGGGAAAGTCACCACAGACTTCAGATTTAAAATCTCCTTATGTGAACTACAGAGCGATTTATCTGGTGGTGATGGGCTTAATCAGCATTGTGTGAACTCGTTTGGCAAGGGCTTAAATGTAATGGACGTTCATTTATATGTAAAAGTCCTGCACTGCAGTATGAGGATGGAGCAATACAGGAAGTCACACTGATCGTGTGGCCTCCCCTAGCGGTTGTGGCCCTCAACAACCGCATAGAGTGTTTATGCCAGGGGCTGGCCCTGCCTGGCCTGTAGCATCTATAGGAACAATATTCGGTTTCCTTTTTGTAAATCTTTTTCCTAGGTGATATACAGACTCAAGAAAAAAATATTAAAGACAGAAGCAACAGCAAGATGATCTTCAATTAACTTTCCCTGTACTTTGAGTTTAAAATCTAAAAATTTTGGGTCCATCCTCGTGAGATTATCAATGTTTTTCCAGATCGATGTATTGTTGCCTTTTGCCTCATTCGACATATTGAGATAAAAATTTAGATTTAGAAAAAGATTTAGCTTCTCTTAGCTGTTGGATAACTTTGATACTTAAACCTTTATAAATCAGCATGTCAGTGTCTCTTCTAGTTTTAATTGCTTTCCTTAGTGCAGCATCTCTAGATTTCATTAGTTTCCACAAATTTTCATTAAACCATGGTAACTTTTTTTAATTTTAGATTTTAGCCGTATCCTCACATTAAATCTTTCCCTCACAGAGTTGATTCTGTGAGTAAAAGTGTCACAGCCATAGTCCAGGTCATCAGAGGACAGTACATCATCCCAGTTCAAGCTGGTAATTTCACTGACAAATTATTCTTGCTTAGCACTGGGTATGCGCTGAAGGATCATTGTTTTAGTTGCTGTAGTCCTTAATCTATTTTTAGTCACTTTTCTTGCACACAGGGTTAGGTTATGATCCGATAAGCCAGTGATTAAATTATAACTTTTAGTTATTCTTTCTAGTTTGTTAGTAAATATCAGATCAATTTGTGTACTGAATCATTTTGCAATCCTAGTCGGGCCTTTTCCTAGTTGTTCTAGGTGGAATTTCTCTGTGATCATTTTTAGTTTTTTCCTCTTTTATCCTCCCAGGTCACATTTAAATCACCTATAAATAATAATTCTTTGTTGAGATTGCACTCTTTTAAGACTTTCAAGAGTTGATCATAGAAGGTGTCATCTGCAGAAGGGCCCTATAGACACCTATGATGTTAAAAGACATTTGTTGGGACAAGATTATTTCTATCCCAACATGTTACCCGCATTGTAAACCACACGTTCACATTTGATATTGTCTCTCACATAAAAAAGCACCCCTCCTCCTCTTCTATCAGGTCTATCTTGTCTAAAACATTGGTATCTGGGCACTGTGAATACAGTCGTAGGAGTTTGTTTCAACCATGTTTCAGTCAAACAGAGAAAGTCCAGATTTGAGTCAGACAGAAGATGAGTTAGCTGATTGCTCTTTGCAGTAATGCTTCTGATGTTAAAATGTCCACCAAATAGCTCCCTTCGTTTCAGCTTCGGGTCCCATAAGAGTTTTGCATGATTGACAGTTTGGAAGGTTTTGAATAACCTCTGCCTCCTCACTGCAGGGTTTTACACACATCGGTGTCAGCAGCAGATTTTGTGAGAGAGACAGTGGACCTATCAAGGTCTCCACAGTCCAGTAGTGAAAAGTTATTCATTGAGACATGCCTGGTGTTAACAAAATTTAGTCTGTTAAGGAAGAAGCACAGCTCAGAAAGTTAATGCTCACTCATCACCGGCACCAGAGTCCCAGAAACACTTGGGCGCAAATCAGCACCATTCCATATAAGACAACCTAATCATAACCTGGATTATTAAATAATTAATTTACAATCAGAATATCAATAGATACAGATACAAATAATTAATAAATAAACTAAACACAGGACTGATCTGTACACAGTATGAATACAGAATGCAGGTTTTTATTCATGTGGAGGTGTTTGTCACACATACAGAAAGAAAACACTGCTGCTCTGGCAGTGATAACTGCACCTTCATTAGTAGCCTATTAGGACAGGCTACATATGTGCATACACAAACCCCATCAAAAGTCTCTACAGCTTTTAAAGCCAACTGACAGTTGATCCATCTGGATGCTGCCGTCATCAGAAACTGACGTTGCTTCACATGAGGAAGGAAAGGACGTCTCATTTATCTAAAAACATATTTCTTTGTTTCCTCTCTCCTTGCATCTCTTCCTCACGTCCTCAGTGCGAATGACTAAAACACAAGGAAAGTTTCAAGTGAGGGAGACATGGATGGAATTAAGGGAATTGAGATGTACCCACTATGTCCATAGTGATTGGTCTTTGAATCGGTCTTAAGAGGAAACTCTTAACAGCAACTTCTAGTGCCATTAGCAGGACTCCTAGTGGTAAGATGAGATCCTTTGAGAATAAAACCCAGAGACCAAAAGGGTTTATATTTTTTTGTTTCATGATGGGGCCACCTAGTTTTGTGTTAATTTGACAGAATAGTGTTAGTTATTTGGCTAAGTAGATGGAGTCCTTATTTCAATACAGCAAATCAAATCTTTGCATAAAGTGATAATGTGGCGTTCCATCATAGACAGAGCAGATGGTCATACTGAGCCTGATCCTCCTACATCCTGCTACACAATCCAAGAGGCGCAGACTGAACAACAACCCACATTAGCTTTCCTGCTAAAGTCTCCTCCCTATCTAACTTACAAACATGAATACAAGTCTTGTCCTGCATCTTAGCTTGTTGAACGAGCCAGTTCACTGCAAGTACACTGCAAACAAAAAAGAGCATTTCTGGTGTTTCCCCACAGAACTTTTTTCCCTTTAAAAAACAAATTATTAACTATATTTTAAAAATGCTGACATTTTTTGACTGTACAGGGTGATTAAATGTGATTTCAGTTGGAATTTAAAGCTAAAATGTTACTGATTGCACCTGGTTGTAACCTTTTTTCTTCTGTGTATGTAAGCATAGTAAAAGTAGAATGTTTAACATAGAATGACTGAGATATTTGTGTGTGTCGTGGTTGATATAGACCACCCTCCTGAGTTCTATAATGAAGTAGCAGAGAAGCTGGAAAAGATTGCCCAGAGGTCCCACAGTATAAAGAAACTGAATCCCACTGCCCGGTCTTCCCCAGGTAATCACACGCACACACATACACACACATGCTGTGGCTCTGTTATACCAAACTGGAACTTGCATAATATATGTTGTAAGCCATAGTTAGTCAGTCAGTTTAGATGTTATTCTGAAGCTCTCCTCCCATGCACGGTCTGGAGTGTTATTGTGATGGACACACATTTGGGAGATGAACAAAGCTTCAACCAATACAACCACAACAACTACAGAGTTGCGGACTAAGATTCCCAAAGCCTTCTGTATCAGGGCTAATCGCTGGTTTCTCATTTGTCATTTGTCAGGCTTGTGTCTCAGCAGCAATACAGCAAGTCTGTGCCAGGTGGGGTAGATGGGGTAGAAGAGTAGATGGTGGCAGAGCATAGGCACTGGCTAATGTCAGACTAAGAATGTAGATGGGTGTGTAGTGTGTCTAGGCAGTCATGGTTGGTGTCCCACCTTAGCCTTAATATCTGTGTTTTATGAGACTATAGCACAAAGGTCATTTGATTGTGTCCATCAAACTGTGTTTTATATTTTTTATCAGATCCTATGACAGTGCGTAGTATCACTATTATATCGTCTTAGTGATACCTGTAAGCACAGGAGGACACCATTGAGTGGCCTTTTTAACACAGCTATTTTCAGTCTGAAACACCTGAGCAATGACTGACAACCCCCTCAATGGACCATCCTCACAAACTGATCAACCTTTGTCAAATGCACACACCCACATTGCCACAGCCACTCCACCTCAATGGTTAATGCTTATCAATACAGTTAAATGTACAGTGTTTACATTCTACATTATTGCACTGACTCTTTACACTGTTCTGTCTTGCCTTGTTTGTGCACTTGTCTTGTCTAGTCTTTTTGCGTTGTTCTGCCCTCATTTTGTTTTGTCTTGGCATCCTATGTTGACTGCCTGTATAAATGTGGCTCCACTGGCCCCAGGGAAATATATCTTGAGTCTTGAGTCGACAAAAACTAAGAGCTCTATGATGCGGTTTCATTGACTGTAAAGTTGTTGGTTCTTTCTTTTAGGAGTGTGTGATAAAGAGGCAGTGGTGCAGCAGCTTGTTAAGGTACTCTCTTCGGAGGGAGATTCTATCAACACTAAGGTAGGTGTGCTTTGTGTTGAGAGGAGACTTTGAATTTTTGGGGGGGATTTTTGACCCACAAATTCTGCATCATCATCAGTTAATTGCAGTCAACCTGACATACTCTGTGATGCTTTATACAAAAAGATATTGATAGGACAAAATATTGGTGAGTCTGACTTGAGTCCAAGTCATGTAACTGGAGTTCACACCTCTGCTAATGACACATCTTTTGACAGATCCAGTCAGACCCCTTTCTGCGCTCCAGCTTGATTCGTCTTTCCTATGCATCATTTGCCAAGCTTCTAGACACTTTCAGCACTAGTCAGGTATCTGAGGCCCCAGCCCTGCTGCCAACAGCTAGTCCAACACTGCGACGCATGGCTGTCACCATGGAGGTATCACGGCGGATAGTGACAGCCACAGGAGCCCAGCGCATGCAAGGCTATGCAGAGTGCTACATGGAGACCTTTGCCCCCTGGGTAAAGAGCCATGGAGGATGGGTGAGTGATTTAATGAAAACATTTGTAACTTCCATTATGTCTAAATTTTATATAAACTTAGGGAAATTTGTGTTTGGTAGATTATTTCTTTGTTGTAACAATGCTTCTTGGCAATAAATCTTATACCATATACCACATGCTACTGAGGCTCCTGTTTGTTAAATGAATAAATTGTTAAATTGCCAATATATATCATCCAGTTCACCAAACACCAAACGAGTCAATGGCAGAATAAGCTGTTTGGCATTGGGAGAGAAGATTTGGCAAATTCTTCATGGGCGCAACCCACATAACTCAGCTCTGCTGCTCATCCCACAAATGCATGTTCCTTACAAATGTGGCATTTAAAAGGGAAATAAACAGGCTTTCGAACGGTTTAAGATTTATTGCCAAGAAGCATTGTTACAACAAAGAAATAATCTACCAAACACAAATTTTCCTTACTTTTTGTGCTAAATTTATATATATTAGGGCTGCCAAACAATTAAAATATTTAATCATGATTAATTGCATGACTATCCATAGTTAATTGAAAATTAATCACAAATTAATTGCACATTTTTTATCTGTTATTATCTGTAATTTACCATATCAACATGGGAGTGGACAAAATATGCATGCTTTATGCAAATGTATGCATTTATTGTTCAAAATCAATTAACAACACAAAACAATGACAAAGATTTCCATTGACAACGATTGTCAGAAACCCTCACAAGTACAGCATTTAGCTTTTTAAAAATATGCTCAAATCATAACTTATGGCAAACTCAAGCCCAACAGGAAACAGATGGGCACATTGGCCAACTAAACTTTCCATTACTTTCCATTACTTCAGTACTTATTAAATTCATATCACACTATGTAATTGTGTCCAATCTCACATGGGAAACATAAAGAGTCACAAAAACATCCACTTGTGCTATGGAATAAAAACAAGATAATACAAAAAAAAACAAACAATATATTCAGATGTTACTCGTTTCATTTGTCTGCTTCACCGCGTTAACACGGTGCTGTTTGCCTTACTGCTACAGCTGCTACAAAGTAAACAATGCAGTCATTTCGCACAATTAAACTCTGCTCCTGCCTGCGACATACTACAGTATACACCTTTTCCCCTGCTGGCATTGACTATATGTGACTCATTACTAGAAGGATAACCTAGTAAATCTTCTTACCTACTTTGATGATCTTGTCTCTCCGGCCGTCCGACTGAAGCCTCTTCTTGAAGAATGGCTACGACATCAGCAATCACAGACTGACCAAGGGAAGGTGTTTCCCATCTCGTCCTCACAACAATCACTGCCCAGAGTCACAGAGCCAGAGTGCTTTGGTGTTTGACATGGTGGCTTCTGCTGAATTGTCCTGCCTTAAATCTGAGCTTTTGTTCCTGGAGTAGCTCATCCATGATCTTCTGCACTGCCAGTCTCAGATTGCCTCCCATGTCTGGCTAGCTGGTGTGGAGCTAGCAGATGACTGGCTCCCTCCTGCCTCCAAGCCATCCCTCAGGGACAACTTGGCTGTTCCCTCCACCTCCTGGACCATGGTGCCGAAGAGCACAAAGAGGTTATCCATGCCTCTTTTTCCCAATCCCCTAGGTGAAGAGGATAGTGAACCACTCCAGCTTTTCAACCACTATGGACCACTTCAGGGACTGGATGAGGGTGAGGATGGGGCACTGTTTCCCAGCTCTGTGGTCTCTCCCACTCGGCTCTGGTTCGGGTCATCTTCTTGGGCCTCAGTTGTGCGGGGTGGCAGTGCTGGTACTGGACCATACTCTCGCAGGAAGTGCACCTCTCTTTGCAGCAGTACCTAGAATTCCCAGACCGCCTCTCCCTCCCGCAGGCGTTCCCGAGTGGCTCCCTCACCAGCTCCCTCACTGGCTCCTTCCATCTTCCCCAGTCCCCCTCTCTCCCCTGCTGCTACTGAAGCTAGCACAGCTAATGCTAGAAGCCTCCTTTTTCCACCTCCAGAATGTATCCTTGTGCATGCCTTTTATTGTTATCCCGTATTTGCAGTTCACATGCTAACACACACACACACACACACACACACATCCACATCCACATCTGTATATAGGTATACTTAGTTAGATTCCATATTGTGTGTTTTGCTCTTCTGCTTTTTTAAATAAATGCTTTTGGAAATACATGCTGTCTGTTTAATGTTGCACAAGAGTGAATTTTGCCAACCTCTGCTTTGCAAAGAACTACAAAATCCTTCAACCTTAACTACCTATTGATATGGTAATTTTGTTTATAATTTTATTAATTACTTTTATTAACTTTTTATTAATTATTAATCCAGTTTAGTAGTTTAGTAAATTTTGAGACTGAATAAATTGATTGGTTATCTTTTTCCCTGACCACAGGGTGGTGTCCTTAATTCTTACTAATAATTTCTATTGATTTTAATAATTAATAATTATCTTTTATAATAATTAATTTTGTTGATAGCCAAACCTGTAACCAAGGCCCAACACCTGTCTGATTTTGCTGAGTTCTTATCTTCGGTTATAAAGTTGGACAAAGTTTTAATTATTGGTGATTTTAACTTGATGATGCTACCCCTAAAGATGCATCTGAATATCTTGACATTACTGAGTCAAGATGTTTCTGGGCTGACACATAGAGCGGGGCACACTCTGGACTTAGTTTTTTCACACAGTCTAACTATTGACAGTGTTCGCTTGGAAGATTTCCTTGTCAGCAATCATAAGTGTGTTCTTTTTGATGTTTGTGTTCTTTTCCTCCTGCTTCACAAGTCTTCTCTAACACTGATTGCAATAACCTTTACATGTTTTGTGGACAAAGTCAGTGATATCAGAGCAAATATTCCCCCATCATCAAACCATCATACCATTGGTGTTTCCTGCTCTACAATCTTGGACTCTCTTTTCTCCTATTTCCTTAGAGGACACTAAATTGTTGCATAAAATTAAGCCTCCATCTGGCCCCCTTGACATTCTTCCCTTATCCTTGTTTTAAATGATTTTAATTCAATTCGCTCCACTATTGTCGCCATGATCAATCTCTCCCTTTCAACTGGCTTTGTCCCGAGCCAGTTTCAACATGCTATATTTCAGCCTTTGCTGAAAAAAACAAATTTAGTCCCCACCCCGCTGGAAAACATTGCCAAGCAGCTTATAACTGTTTTATAACACATAGCCTGTATGACTCTTTTCAATCAGGTTTTCGTAAACTGCATTCAACAGAAATGGCTCTTCCTAAAGTCACTAACGACACTATGATGGCTGCAGATGATGGGAAATGCTCATTATTGGTGTTACTTGACCTCTTTCAAACCTGATGAGAGTAACCAATTGTCCATTTAAAAATGAATGTTTGGATTCCACCAAGATTTGGACGCCTGGCAACTGCCCTCAGTTAAATGCAAACAAGAAAGAAGCTCTTATAATTGCTCCTGAAAATTTTATTCCAAACATCAAGCAGTATATGGGGTCGTTAAGTGTTTTCTGTTCAGCATAACCTTCAAACTTTAGGTGTCATCTTTGACCAATTCCTGTCCTTGGATAATCATGTCAGCCAGCTTATGCACTCATACTTTTTCCAATTGAGGAACATTGCTAAATTAAGATCTGTGGTGACCAAGGTTGAGATGGAGATGATTATTCATGCTTTTATTTATTCTTATATGTGGCTGATACAGAAGTAGCCCCAACCAGACCTCACCATGCCCGTCGGAAAGAAAGCCGCTTTCACCTCACATATTATTTATTTTTCACAATTGAGCACACGCTTCTTAACCTTTTTCTATCTAAACTAAATATAAATTAAATTTATAATGAAATGATATGAAACATTCTATTACTGATGGCCATTTTCTAAGTCAAACTCTATGTAGAAAGATAGGGCTGGCAGTAGCAGCGCTGCAGCGGCAATGCTCTCTGTGTGGACACTGCAGGCGTGTGAGCCGCAGCAGTTCAGCGTCACACACACATTGCTCTAGAGGAAGGCAGTGTGTACCAGGCGTTAGGTCTTCTGAACAAAAATGACTGGCTGTCCCTCAAACCCACTATAAAACCTAAGGTGACTGTGACAGGCTTTTGGTTACTGTGACGTGTCTGATTTGCTGCTCCACTTTATTTATTGCTTTTTATTGGCTTATTTCCTCATCTGTGTTTCAGAACTTCTATACTTGTCAGCTCTGCACTGTTTGTTGTCATTGCTATTTTTAATATTACCTTTAAAACTGGAGTGAAGGACTTTTGTCTCCTCCTTCTGGCAGCGAGAGTAATTACAAAAACAACATGCGCTTGCGTCAACATGTGCTTGTGTCATAGGCTACTCCATTGCTACTGTTGCGACTGTAAAATGGTGGATAAATTGCCGGGAGCGTCACACAACCCCCGCGAAATGACTCGTTTCACTATCAGAATTTGATCCATTCAGTCTGATAACATTTGGAAAGTCTAGAAGAGCTGCAAAATTCAATTATTTTATTCCCATTCAAGTTAGCAGACGGCTAACTGGAAGTTAGCTGGCTCGGCCGGTGGAAGTCTCTGGGTGCACATTCAATCAGCCAGCAGGGGAATGTCCCTCCCAACATGAGATTTAAAAACTCTGTATATCGTGAGATACAGAGGGATTTATCTGGCCGTGATAGGCCTAATTAGCATTGTGTGAACTTGTTTGGCAAAGGCTTGAATGTAACAGACATTCATTTATATGTAAAAGTTCCGCAGTGCAGGTTTAATAGTGTATTTTTCATTAATGTGATTTTGTATTTGTGAAAGGTGCTATACAAATAAACTTTTACTTACTTACTTACTTACTTACAGTTACTTACTGTATACTGTATATAACTGTAGACGCTAGGTGGCAGCAGAGTGTGATGACAAGATTTCGCCATATACCCCCTTGGACCACTATGTGATCAGCAATGTCAGAGTGGTGTTGTCTGTATTTACGCTGGTTGACTCCATGGGAAGTGGAGCTGTGGAACTGGATGTAGAGAGACTTTTCATTTCAGTGATATTTAACTTAAACAGCTCTTCTGTGAACTTAGTTAAATAAACTAAAGTAAGATGTGTAACATAAAGTTACTGTTTGACATCAATGAAGTGGTGTTTATCTTGCGGTGCCCCTGTGACACTTTGCGCCCTGGTTGAGCTTATATCTCTGCCGGGTGCACAGAAGGCAGAGCCTGAGCCCTGCTCAGACTCTGAGTTGGGCATCTGACACTGATGCTCACGCTGGCTGGGCAGCCTGAGTGGAACACTGGCTCAGTGTTCAGGGGAGAATGTCGGTTCTTTTGCAGGAGGCTTCCCTCTTGACTTCCCCTCTAAACTTTTATTGCCATAATTTACACAAAATGTGGATGCATAAACTTGGGCACAGCTGTAATTAAGACTTTATTAAAACTATTGGAATGCATTTCTTTATCATATTCCAGAAACAACATTTAATCTGATTTATTGACATTTAATTGAAAGAAAAGGTTCCCAAACTTTGGGAACTCCTTTTCTGCAGGTCCCCCTTTTGTAGATAAAAATATTTTCAAGCCCCATACACCCACCCACCTACATGCACCCACATACTGTAAACACACTCTCAGACATGTCCTTTGCTTGCAAGAATTACACTTCTACTGTAGTCCTGCAATCTTTTCAGTGACTGAATTTGTGAATGTGCTTTTTGTAAATTGAGCAAAATTAGCCTAGGCTATTTTATGTCTACAGTAGATGCCTTGTTAACAGCAGGTAAAGTCACCGTTGTGCACACAGTTACTACTTCACTATATATAAGCCTGGAACTGGAGGAAGCTCTGCCTCTCTCTCTCAAAATAAAAAAACTCAAAAACTATTACTTTTCATTCAACACCTAAAGATTAGGGTTTGGATTGATTACAGAACATTCTTATTAACTAAGCTCAACTGTTAGTTGGCAGCAGGGAGCGATGACAAAAAGCTGTGATGGAGCTTTACTTTAAACTATACCTTGATTATATATCATTTAATATCATGTTGTCTAATTAAGCTATGATAAGCCCATGTTGTTAGCATTAAATGTGTCTGATCATAGCATAATTTATTACGCCTTATTAGTGTACTGTAAAATAAAGTGTGACCACTATTATTATTATTATTATTGCAGCACTGAAAGTAAAGCCAAGAAGGTGCTTCACAGAAAGTGTTTATTAGAAAATAAAAAGAAAACACTTCACAAAAAATGTAACCAAAAATGATAGGCAAACTGTACTGTACACATTCACAAATTCCACAAATTAGGCCTATAGCCTAACACCTGTCTGCAATTTAATAGACATTAGTCTCTAACATTCAACTAAATCATCAATACAGTATTTACTTGCTGTCCACAACTGCTTTATACTGTATGAAAAGCTTCTTCAGTTCATTAAATCCCTGCAGCATCTGAAGGATATGCAGATATGTTGATAAATAATTAATAAATAATAGTGATTAAATTAATCTTTGTGTCACAGCAATCCTTTTGAAGTTGAGGTCCAGTATTTATGTGATCAGGCATCTGACGAACAGGGTCTATATTAATAATAACAATAATAACAATAATAATCATAACACTCAGAGCAATAGTTCTTATGTCAAGTTTTTATCATTGTTTTTATATTTGTCTTTTTTAAAAATCTCAATTGTACTTGAAATGTCAGTATTTGAGGGTTACACTGCAACTTTACTTACCTTCTGTATTTGCAGTACTGTGGACTTTACACATATTTACTTTATCATTGCACTAATCAATATTATGTTACACAAATAAAGAGATTTAGAATTGGATTAATTTTCCATCATTTATTATGGTAACATGTGATATACAACATATGAACAATGCAGTCTACATCACAAGGGGGTTTATGTCAAAAGTATACAGTTTAGTAGATGGTTTCCAGGAGCTCAATACGATAAATACACACAATAAAAATCTCTTTGACTCTGTGTGCCTGAGGTGTAATGAAGGTATGCAGTCAGGATGACACTATAGCATTTCACAGGTTGGTTTGCCTGAAAAAACACACTCAATTTCTTTGATTAGTTATGTAGCTATGCAGCCAGCTAGTTGTGCTAAGTTAGCTGTGTAGCAACAACCCAACAACAAACAACAGCTTGGCTACCTTACGCCATGTATATGGAGCTAGCAGTAACCACATAACAGTTAAATGTGTTTTGATTATAACTTGAACACACAAACATGTGTCGGGAAATGTTGCTGAAGGTGATGTTTGTTCGTCTCACAGCAGCTACCCATGCCATGCGACGCCTCTTTATTGACTCTTTTCCAAGCTGGAAAGCTGAAAAATCACACTCGATTAGTGATCTGTTTCCCATGCCAGTTGTGAGAACGGTTATGGCAGTTGATAATACAGCAAGCGTTCACCATTCCACCGTATTTTAAAGTTGGATAAGATAAACACTCCCACAGTGCGCACTGCAGCTACTCCTGGAGAAATTATTTTACTGCCCCCCTTCACTGCCGCCACAGCATTACCGTGGTATTACCGACATTAATCATGTCAGTTGAAACGAGTAACATCTGTAAAGTGAGCAGGAAACAGTGGAAAGGAAGTGTAAAAAAGAAAATTACTTTTGCTCTTTGGTTATCATACAGGTTGTGTATCTTCTACAGTGGTGGCTCTTGATGGCAATTCAAGTGCAGTCGTTTCACGCAGACCCTCGCCCTTCACAATGTTAACTGGCTTGCGAGCTGTAGCCACCCATTCAGCTTGGTACAGAGTCAGGGCCTCCTGTACCAAACTGCAACCCCCCCACCCCCACCCCCACCCCCAACACACACGCACACACACACACACACACACACACACACACACACACTTCTGGGTGCCAACACAACCACATACAAAATACACTATCATGCACTATATGCACTACTATGACTATGACTCAGTATTTAAATGTAGATGTGCTCAGGCCTGGACTCTGGATTGGACAGTGTAAAGTGGAGTTGCAACAACTTCCTGTTTCATGTTTTAGGCAAAACTGACCAGCACGCCACACCAAGGGTGTTTTATGAAACTCAAAAGCTTCAAAATTTAACATTGCAAAGGTCTTTAGATGTAACCTACCAAATTTGAAGTCACTCGGGCTAATTCTTTAGGAGGAATTTGTTTTGGTATAATGCCTGTCAATGGCTTCACTTTGTGAAAAAATTTCAAAGTAAAGTCAAAATGGCTGATTTTGTGTTGGACTTAGGGTGTGGCTCCAACAGGCTTTTTTAAAAGTCTGGAGATGGTACATCTACCTAAGAAATTCCATACATCTACATCAAATTTAAAGATGGGGGCTTTGACTTTGAAATATTCTCGCCATTTTGCTACACCCAGAGGGCGCATTAGAGCCAATGTGCCATGCCCAAGCAATAGCATATCGAAGTATAAGTGTTTAGAGTTTTTGTGCATCTTTAAAGGCCTCAAACATATGCTCGTAAAATGAAAATTGACACAAAAAAAAACCAAATGGCTGACTTCTTGTCAGGCAAAAATATTTGAAAAAACATGTATTATGGCCAGAATGATGAGAGCAATGATCCCACTGAATTTCATGAACATACAAGCACCTTCGTCCCAACATTGCCCTGTGTTTGGAGGTGCTATGGAGACGCTGGCCACACCCAAGGCCAGTCACTATAGAACTTTGCAATTTTTTGAGCATCCCAAGCCCTTCAAAAATGCAATGGCATAGTATAATAATAGTAATTAAAGCTGCAAGCAGCGATGATTGGGCCCTCGCACCTTCGCACACGTTGGGGAGTGCCACAGTCGAAGTGCTTTTATTGTGGGCATGCAGATGTGTTCAATACTGGGCTGTTATCAAATGTTGCACAAACAAATTAAATATTACTTCCTGTGTCCACTATGTGGCGCTAGAGAACACCCACTAATTATACATCATGTTGCTGCATATCATGTGTAGACCACACCATGTGAATTCCATGTAAATCAGATGATGTTCGTCATATAAGGCTGACTTCCTTTTTTCAGTAGGTGGCGCTATGACTGTGACTCAATATTGACACATAGATGTGTTAAGGTCAGGACCCTTATCAAGCATGAGAAATTTAGGGGCAGATCGGACGATATACGTTTTAGTCACAACAACTGCCTGTTTCATGGCGAAACATCAAAGTTTGCCACATCACCACAGCAACGGCGTTCAATGAAAACTAAAGATTTTAATAACTTTTCATTGCAAAGGTCTTCAGATGACACTGACCAAATTTGAAGTCGGTGAGGTTAAATCTCTAGAAAAAGTTTGTTAAAATACAACGCCTGCAAATGGCAAAAACTACACAAAAATTGCAAAGTAAATTCAAAATGGCTGACTTTCTACTCCAGGAGGCTTTTTTGTGTGTCTGGACATGATACATGTGCCTACCAAATTTCGTTCATATACATCAAATTTAAAGATGGGGGTTCTGATTTTGAAATTTTCTAGACCCATATCAGGCCTATAAGTACCCCCATTCTGACATGTGTGCCAAGTTTTGGGAGTTTTCAAGCATCCTTAGCCCCTAAAAAACAGCTTCCTGTTTCATGGCAAATAATGCGCCGCCATGGCAACAGCTTTTGATGAACAACATCTTCCAACTTAGCTGACCAAATTTGTAGTGCATAACTACCTGCTAGGAGTAGTTATTAAAAGTATGGGGCATATAACCTAACTAGGTGGCGCTATTACTATAAGTCAATATGGGCCTGTACATGTCTTCAGACCAGGACTCTTATCAAACGTGAAATTTAGGAAAGATCTGACCACGTGGAGCCGAGTTACAACAGTTTGTTTTACAATGGCGAAACATCGAAATTCGCCGCATCGCCATGGCAACGGCGTTCCATGAAAACTCACAGTGTTCACAATATAACTTAATCAAGGAGTTAAGGCTTTTCTGATCAAATTTAACGTCGATCAGTTCAACCTGCTATGTAGGGGCCATAAAAGTACAGCACCTGTAACTTCCTGTTGCCAGTAGGGGAGGACCCTCATCAAGCATGAGGAATTTGGTGCCGATTGTACAATGTACTGTGGAGTTACAACAACTTCCTGTTTCATGGCGAAACAGGAAGTTGTTCCGGCAATGAAAACTCAAGATTGTGTTAACTTTTTACCACAAAGGCCTTTAGATGATCGGGCCCTTGTACCTTCATGCATGTTGGGGAGCGCCGCAGTCGAGTGCTTGTATTGCAAGCATGCAGATGTGTTCAGTACCATGATGTTATCGAACGTTGCACAAACTAGTTAAATATCACTTCCTGTGTCCACTATGTCGCGCTAGAGAACACCCACTAATTATACATCATGTTGATCTATAACAAGTGTAGACTATACCTTCTAAATTTCATTTGAATCGGATGATGTTTGTCACAGGAGGCTGAATTTCCCGTTGCCAGTAGGCAGCGCTACACAAGACGGTCATTCATGTAGGAAGATATTTAGTGGAGGTCGACTCAAGTGCATATGCATTTTCATGATTATTGGATATTGCATGATGGAGTTAAATATCACTTACTGTGTCCACTATGTGGCGCTAGAGAACACCCGCTAATTATACTTAATGTTGCTGCATATCGTGTAGACCACACCATATAAAATCCATTTAAATTTGACGCTATTTGTCATATGGCTGACTTCCTGTTGTCAGTAGGTGGCTCTATGACTATGATTCAATATTGACATGTAGATGTGTTCAGGCCATGACTTTTATCAAGCATGACAAATTTAGTGCAGGTTGGACAATGTACATTCAAGTTACAACAAATTTCTGTTTCATGGCGAAACGGCAATGGCGTTTAATGAATACTCAAGATTTTGATATCTTTTCATCACAAGAATCTTCAGATGACACTGACCAAATTTGACCTGGGTCGGGTTAAATCTCTAGGAGGAGTTCGTTGGAACGCCTGCAAATGGCAAAAACTGCGCAGAAATTACAAAGTAAAATTTCCAACTTCCTATTGGACTTAGGGTATGGCTCCAGGAGGCTTTTTTATGTGGCTGGACATGGCACATGTGTCTACTAAATTTCGTTCATCTACGTCAAATTTAAAGGTGGGGGCTTTTAATTTGAAATATTCTAGGGGGCACCCTTGAGTCATTTTGCCAGAACCAAGTGGAAAACCCATATCAGACAACTAAATACACCCCCTCTAATGCGTGTGCAAAGTCTCGTGAGCATTCAAGCATCCCTAGCCTTTCAAAAACAGCTTCCTGTTTCATGGCGAATAAAGTATCATCATGGAAACAGGTTTGGATAAAAACTCAAGATTTAATAACTTTTCATCACAAAGGTCTTTAGATGACACTCACCAAATTTGAAGTTAGTCGGGTTTAATCTCTAGGAGGAGTTTGTTAAAATACAACCCCTGGAAATTGGCTGACTTCCTGTTAGACTTAGGGTATGGCTCCAAGAGGCTTTTTTGTGCATCTGGACATGATATATGTGCCTACCAAATTTCATTCATCTACGTTAATTCTGAAGGAGGGGCGAATTTGAAATATTCTAGGGGACGCTATTGAGCCATTTTGCCACGCTCATGCCCAAGACCCATAAAATATCTAATTTTTAACCACTTCTGCCGTACGTGCCATGTTTCATGACTTTTTGAGCACGTTTAGCCCCTGAAAAACGTGATTCTTTGGGGAGAATAATAATAATGATGATAATAATAATATTAATAGTAATAATAATTCCTTCAGTAACAAGAGGGCCTTCGCACCACTCGGTGCTTGGGCCCTAATAATAATAACAATAATAATAATAGTAATAATAATTCCTTCAGGAACAAGAGGGCCTTCACACCACTCGGTGCTCGGGCCCTAATAATAATAATAATAACAATGATGACAATAATAATAATAATAATAATAATAATAATTCTTTCAGGAACAAGAGCCTTCTCTCACAAAATTCATCCAGCAATTTATTGCGTTTAGGAGAATGTTTAAAAAATGCAGACCATCCTCCCAGATTCACACAAAAAAAAATCATGCAGACTTTAATTTTTGGTGCTCCCCTGGGACATCACAAGATTTAATGTGTGTGCATAACAGTGCACAGGGAGAGCTTGTTGGATTGATTCTTTTAAGCGAGCCTATACTCAATTAAGTCCTGATGCCGTTACAACAGCTCCATCATTTACTCTCATTGTGCTTGTCTCTCATCTCTGCTCCTCATCAAGCTGCAAATAGATGACATTTCTCATACAGGAAATCTCTGCTCAGCCCCATGAGAAAATAACCATATTTTGTTTTCTGGATATATTACAGTAGACACATTTCATCAGACACATTTCAGGCACACACACATAAAGGTAAACATTATACATCCAGATGTTCCTAATATTTTGCCCTCATGTATGTTAATGGAATGGACCAAATATTAGAAACACCATGCAATATAATGCACTTCAGTACACCACCACCACCACCCACTACGACCTCAATAATAAACATAAAGCAGAATTATCACCTTTCTGACAATGTCAACAAAAACTGAAAATGTATAAGCTTTGTAAGGCTTAAAGTTGTACCTAATGAAGTGGCCGGTGAGTGTGTATACATACATACATATACACACACACACACACACACACACGTGTATATATATATATATATATATATATATATACAGTACAGGCCAAAAGTTTGGACACACCTTCTCATTTAATGCGTTTTCTTTATTTTCATGACTATTTACATTGTAGATTCTCACTGAAGGCATCAAAACTATGAATGAACACATGTGGAGTTATGTACTTAACAAAAAAAGGTGAAATAACTGAAAACATGTTTTATATTCTAGTTTCTTCAAAATAGCCACCCTTTGCTCTGATTACTGCTTTGCACACTCTTGGCATTCTCTCGATGAGCTTCAAGAGTTAGTCACCTGAAATGGTTTTCACTTCATAGGTGTGCCTTATCAGGGTTAATTAGTGGAATTTCTTGCTTTATCAATGGGGTTGGGACCATCAGTTGTGTTGTGCAGAAGTCAGGTTACTACACAGCCGACAGCCCTATTGGACAACTGTTAAAATTCATATTATGGCAAGAACCAATCAGCTAACTAAAGAAAAACAAGTGGCCATCATTACTTTAAGAAATGAAGGTCAGTCAGTCCGGAAAATTGCAAAAACTTTAAATGTGTCCCCAAGTGGAGTCGCAAAAACCATCAAGCGCTACAACGAAACTGGCACACATGAGGACCGACCCAGGAAAGGAAGACCAAGAGTCACCTCTGCTTCTGAGGACAAGTTCATCCGAGTCACCAGCCTCAGAAATCGCAAGTTAACAGCAGCTCAGATCAGAGACCAGATGAATGCCACACAGAGTTCTAGCAGCAGACCCATCTCTAGAACAACTGTTAAGAGAAGACTGCATGAATCAGGCCTTCATGGTCAAATAGCTGCTAGGAAACCACTGCTAAGGAGAGGCAACAAGCAGAAGAGATTTGTTTGGGCCAAGAAACACAAGGAATGGACATTAGACCAGTGGAAATCTGTGCTTTGGTCTGATGAGTCCAAATTTGAGATCTTTGGTTCCAACTGCTGTGTCTTTGTGAGACGCAGAAAAGGTGAACGGATGGATTCCACATGCCTTGTTCCCACTGTGAAGCATGGAGGAGGAGGTGTGATGGTGTGGGGGTGTTTTGCTGGTGACACTGTTGGGGATTTATTCAAAATTGAAGGCACACTGAACCAGCATGGCTACCACAGCATCCTGCAGCCACATGCCATCCCATCCGGTTTGCGTTTAGTTGGACGATCATTTATTGTTCAACAGGACAATGACCCCAAACACACCTCCAGGCTGTGTAAGGGCTATTTGACCAAGAAGGAGAGTGATGGAGTGCTGTGGCAGATGACCTGGCCTCCACAGTCACCGGACCTGAACCCAATCCAGATGGTTTGGGGTGAGCTGGACCGCAGAGTGAAGGCAAAGGGGCCAACAAGTGCTAAACACCTCTGGGAACTCCTTCAAGACTGTTGGAAAACCATTTCAGGTGACTAACTCTTGAAGCTCATCGAGAGAATGCCAAGAGTGTGCAAAGCAGTAATCAGAGCAAAGGGTGGCTATTTTGAAGAAACTAGAATATAAAACATGTTTTCAGTTATTTCACCTTTTTTTGTTAAGTACATAACTCCACATGTGTTCATTCATAGTTTTGATGCCTTCAGTGAGAATCTACAATGTAAATAGTCATGAAAATAAAGAAAACACATTGAATGAGAAGGTGTGTCCAAACTTTTGGCCTGTACTGTATATATATACACACACACACACAGTACTGTGCAAATGTTTTAGGAACTTTTTAGATTTAGATTTTTTAGATTTGTATCCATAATGCATATCATCAGGGAGGCATCTGATCAGCTTCAAATTAATTATGCAGCATCACAGTGACCCCAAACATACAGCCAGAGTCATAAAGAACTGTCTTCAGTGACAAGAAGAACAAGGAGTCATGCAACAGATGCTATGCCCCCCAGCCCCGATCTCAACATCATGGAGTCACTCTGGGATTACATGAAGAGACAGAAGCAGTTGAGATGCCTAAATCCATCGAACAACTGTGGCAACTTCTCCAAGATGCAAAACGAACAACCGACCTTCTAAGTACCTTGAAAAACTGTGTGCAGGTGTAAAGAGGTGAACTGGTGCTGTTTTAAAGGCAAAGCGTGCTTACACCAAATTTTGATATAATTTAGGTTTCTTATGTTTATTCCATTTTGTTTGAAGTTAATTGATAAATAAAAACTATTTATAGCATCATTTTGAAAGCATCCTCACTTCACTTTTCGTGCCTAAAACCTTTGCACAGTACTGTATATCGGCATGTTATCCTTGTATTTGTGTTCATGCTTTACGACATACAACTTTATGACATACAAAATAGATGGCTCAGATGAATGGCCTGGGTTTTCATTTATCAGGCATCTCAATATCTCTCCTTGAAACTGTGCTACAAAATATTGGGCCTCCTGTTTTCATATTCTTATCCTAAATCTCGCTTACTTTTTTCTATGAGATTTGCTTATGCAACTGTTCCAAGTCAGTCACCAAACCCTCTTAACTGCACAAACATTTCATAAATAGTTCATTTCAACTTGATGAATACCACATGTTCATGAAGAAGATTTTGTGTTTTGATGATTTAATCATTGTTCAAGACTTGTATGTTCTGCTAAATTGTTGGGGAAGTTTCATTCACCCAAGAGTAAAAAAAGGACTTCACTGAGGCAGCTGTATAAGTTGCTGTGTCAAAATATGCCAGTAAAACCATAAAATCTAAAAAACAAACATTGTCAAACCTCTTAATAAATGAATTAAGCAAGCCATGATGATATTATGATGAACAAAACCAGAATCATTTTGCAGTTGATAGTTGGTATATTTAAACTTCAAATCCATGCAGGTTAATGCATTATAATTCATAAGTGTTTTTTTTCTGGAGAAAGGGTAAATTATTTGTTCATGACTTATGTGACAGGTCTGGACCTAAGAACATTTTTTAAATATGAGAAAATCAGTGTATGCCACAAATTCTCTGAAGTCACTCATATGTTCTTGAGGTTCTTGCATGAGGCCTATTGACTCAATTGTATGATGGCCATTCACTATACAACCTGACAGTTTCTCCTTGTGTTAGCCTGTTTATCAGGGGTTGAGGCATCCTGGACCCAATTTATTAGTATAAGACACATTATCAACTCAGGGCCCTGCAGCCAGGGTTAGAAACCATTTAAGTGCATTTTACCTAACATGCCACATGCCGCTTGGTCATTTGACCCTAGCAGACATGGGCAGATGATGAAATTTACACATGTGGACCACTGAAGTTACAGTATGTGGACATGAAAAGTATATTTTGAGCTTTATTTTTCTCTGTTTGTACATATCATCAACCTTTTATTTCATCTTCAGGAGAATGTGGTAGATTTGGAGGAGCATGTGGAGTACGACTGAGTTCCCAGAGGAGTCTTTTGATTCCAACTAACCAGCGATCAACACTGAATCTTGGATTGACATCACAGTGAAAAGAGATAGTTGGACCTTACTCTGCTTTCCTACAACAAGCTTTCCATGAACAAGCTTTCCTGCAGTCTCATCCTGGACTGTGAGAAGAGCAGATTCCAGAAGACTTTTTGATTTATGTTGATCTGAGTTGTCAGATCTAACAATGATCACCAGAGGTAACCTCCACTAAAAGTACTTTCACCAGAGGTTAATGTTCTACATGGTCAGAAAAAGAAGCTATTTGTTGTTATTGATTAATGTAGATTATTTTATTAAGAGACTTGTCAATCAATTCGAGAGTGATAGCAGGTTGTACTGTTTTGAGTTTTGGTAGTGGGCAGGATCACAGATCAAGGCTTTGAACCAAGCATCCAGTTCTCTCTCTGTCAGAGCAGTCCATTTCTTTTTTTTCTACGCATTTTTCACCCTTTCCTCCAATTTGGACATGTCAGTTCTCTCTGTGCTCCAGTCCTCATTTTTGCTATCTCCCTTTCCTGGGGTGAGATAAGTGTGTTAGCCAGATATCCACAATTAACAGTTAATCAGTTACCCAGGATCAACAATGTGAGGTTCAGTGAAGCCAAAGAGAGCCAGACTAAGTTGAAATGCTTCATGATACTGGCCCCTGGTTTTGGGAGGGTGTAGACAGTCATATACTCCTAATAAGTATACATTGAAAGCGTTTTAGCTGTGCATTTCAGTTGTCTGTCTCTGATGAAACAGATACACTTCTGTTTTAATCAATACAGCTGTCTTATAGTACATAACTACAGTAATTGTGTGTTGGGCTCTGAGCACTTCCAAAACGTGGGTGGCCCACACTCAACATTATACCTGAGTGCTTCCTTTTTAGACACACAAACTGAGCACGTATTGCTGCTGCTGCTCTGCTGATGTGCTGTTCACACTACACGTCCTGTGTAGACACCTTGTTATATGGATACACACAGAGTCACCAGCTGCAACTTTACACCTGCAGCACGCAGCTTCACTGAGGGTGTAATACTCAGATGTTCAGTATTACATCCTGGATCGATCAGTAGCAGTTGCTAGTGCAGTGACAAGAATATGATCTCTCACTAGCTTCCTACCCACAAACACTGCCATGTTTATTTTTTATTGTTGTTAAATGTACAATCTGTTATGCAATGCAAATGGAGGAGTAACCCCACCACCAGAACTCAAACCATTCAATTAAAACACACAGTAAACATCAACTGAATCTAAGCTGTTGACATTTTCTGTTTTTTTTTCCGTGGTTTACATTCATGTTTGAAAATAACTGAAGTCTAACAACGTGTTATGTGCTGTCTATCAGGGGACATTCTTAAAGAAGCAGTCATCAGATACAGTAAGTAAAAAAGATGGGTACAAGGTGTCTTTTTTTGTGTAAGGGGAATGTGATGTGATAAGCATTTGGACTCCCTTTGTTTGCATAATGAATTTTTGTTGGTGCAGATTTCTAAACAATGCTGAATACAACTGAAACTCTGAATTGCTAGATTACACTTGGAGTAAAAGGGGTAATATTTTGCTATTTAAATATTTTATTTAAATTTTATTTAAAATTACAACTTCACCTATCAGAGAAAGAGAAGAAAGCATCAGTTCATCAATGCAATATCTATTTATTTACAGCACATAAACAATCAGCTGTAAGAATGAATGGGGCTGGAAGGGAAGCGAAAGTAACCAAAGTGAGAAACAGAAAGCAACAACAACACTGTGGTTGGGGTCAAGTCAACTGACACTTTAATAGGAACAGGATTTATTTCTGGTAAATTTGCAAAGAAACATGTAATTGCTCTTTTAACCTGCACTTTTTAACCTCTGCACCCCGTGTCTCAAAACACTTGACAGGTCAGATTTCTGTTTCAAATCATAATAACCTCTGCATGATAAATCATGTAGTAAAACCTCTACAGTGGTTCCGGATAACCAAAACTGAAACCACTCCTGAACACAGCGTGTTGCAAAGTCATTTATGTAGTTATGACTTAAGTGTCAATACATGCACTTTTGCTGTGTATTTACAAGGTATTTTACATACTATTGCCATGAACTCTGCACTGTGAGTTGTTATTAATGGTTTCATTAAGTTTATCTCAAAGAAGAGTACTAACTTACTATGAATGTAGACGTGAATAGTGGATAATGAGAAGGGACATACTGTACACAATATAAGAACAAAAGACATAAATATTGTCATGAAAATAATGTGCATGTTTTTTGGATCTGATTTTTTTCAAGATCTCTAAATCTAGGTTTTTTTTAAAAATAAAAACATCTTTAGAAATTTTGTCTGATGTAGTAGTTTGTAACAGACAAGTATTCTTTCTGGTTGATGTGAAGAGCTTCTATAGGAGCTCAGTCTCACACCTAGATTTAATCTGAAACATCCACTTGAATTGATTCAGCTCAGTCAGTTCATGTTGTTGTTCTTCCTAAACTGTCTGTGAGTTCAGTTAGAGTTCTTCCTCATCCAGCCCTGCTGCAGTGATTAAGGCGATACCAAACAGCTGTCCATAGCAGTTGTAGGAACTGTTCCCATGGAATATCTGGAAAATCAGTCTTTACCTGTCTTAGGTTGATCCACTTAGTAATTTGCCACAACTTTAAATTTATTAGCTGAGCGCCTTGATAACACTCTTCTCTTTCATCTATATATTTTCTTTCTAACCAAAAATATATTCCATTTAGTTTCGCATTAGTTTCTATGTCCTCCATCTAAGCACTGCCATCCATGTCATAAGTCCACATAACAGCACAAAAGCAAGAGAAAATAAACATGCAAATATCTGCTTTCCTTTTGTACAAATCCTCACTGCTTCTACTGCTTCACAACTCATCTGCAATCATTTCACTATATTTACAAATGTACACATTAGCTATCTCCTACACTCTAGGTTCTTCCCTGGCCCGATTTTATACTCTTCACTGTTTCTCTGCGTCGGAGGAACCTAGCATAACTGTGCCACACAAACCGTGCAGTGCGTTCAACAACCTCAATTATGGCAAAGGAACCTTGATTTTGAATACCTTCACCGAAGCGTGCATATGATCAATATCTCAGAATAAATGAATATGCATATAATCACCTTTTTTCTACATACAATTGCAACAACCTCCATGCTATTTACAATGAGCTCAACATTACTTTACAATATACTAATGCACTTACTATTATTATTATTATTGTTACAACTATACACTGACAACACATTTATTTGTGAATGTCAGTATCATAGTCCACAGCTAGATTCTGCCCCACACACAGCGGTATTACAGATGTCTAGATTCAGCCCTGTGATAGCGGTGTTGTGGGCCCGACCAGATTCAGCCCTGTTACAGCAGTATTGCAGATTATTTACTCAAGTCGCCATCCTCCTGGGCTCCCTGGCAACTTTGTCCTCTTAATTTATCATTATCCAAACGTTTTGCAACTATTTCCCAGACACTGTTGCAATCACATACTCATAATATAGTTTAGTTACTTTAAAACAACACAATCTAACATAAACAATACATTCCAGCACTATTCAGACTCCTTGTACTTTAAAACCATTCAACCTTTCTCAAAACACAATTTTAAAATTGTCCAAACTGTTTCAAAACATCACACCATAGCAGTTAGCACATGTTGAAGCATTTAGCACACACCAAAGTATTCATGCATACAAAAGATCACATTGAACTATTTTTCTGCCATTTTTGTTGATCACAGCATTTTATAATATCATTAGCTTCTTAGAGGAGAGGCATTTGCTACCTGTTGCCCGGGCAGATGTAATCTGAAGCTAGAAATGACAATTTCAGCAGATTGGGTAATACGTTCTGCTTACCTCTTATTGTTGGCCATGTTGTTTTGGTCAGCAGATGCTCTGTACAGGCCCTCAGGCCCCTCATGTCCCTCCTGGCTGACTTGTCAATTTTATGTCGTAGAAAATCTTCAGATGGGCCAATGAATCTTCAAGTCTCCCACAACATAATTGTTTCAAAAATCAGGATGATCCAAACTCAGAGAAATACACTGAAACTGGCAGAGTTCAATGCAATAAGATTTACTTTGTATCAAGTGCAATACAAGTAAACCGAGGCTGTCAAATGCGGCACTAAGATCTAACAAGACAAGTACAGAGAGAAGTCCTTTGTCCAATGCAGTTAGGAGGTAATTTGTAACTTTCACCAGTGCTGTCTCTATGCTATGATGCACTCTAAATCCACAAATGAACTATTGTTATGTAGAAAGTCACACAACTGATTGGCGACTGCTTTCTCAAGAATCTTAGAGAGAAAGGGAAGGTTAGATGTAGATCTATAGTTGGATAAAATGCCTGAATCAAGAGTAGGCTTTTTAAGAAGAGGTTTAATTACAGTTTAATTACTAAAGACAGATTGATCATATCTAGTAAATAAGTGCTAACTAAGACTTCCTTAAGCAGCCTAGTTGGGATGGGGTCTAAGAGACAGGTTGATGGTTTAGATGAAGAAATCATTGAAGTTAGTTCAGGAAGGTCAATTGGAGAAAAACAGTCTGAATATATATCAGGTTTTACAACTGTTTCTAAAGTTCCTGCGTTGGAGGGTAAATCTGTGTCTGTTGAGGGCAGGAGGTGATGAATTTTGTCTCTAATAGTTAGAATTTTATCATTAAAGAAGCTCATGAAGTCGTTACTACTGAGAGCTATAGGAATACATGGATCAGACTTATACCTTATATCTTGCCAGACTAAGTGAGATTCTTTCAGTTTTGGTGGAATGCCATATCCTTTCAAATTTTCACGATGTTTGCTTTAATTTGCAGGTTTGGGAGTTATACCATGGAGTTGTACTTTTTCACTCACAGGACTCATCAGATAGTAGAAGACATTCCTGGACTGATGATATTGGAGAAGAAATAATAAAGGCAGTGGGAACACAGTTGCTTACAATCACACGTTTGAACAATCAATACCAGGTTTAAACTTTTACAGTGTAAGTGGTTAATGAGACCCTATATTACTCCTTGTAATGTACACAAGTTCAAATCTAACATTCCAGATCAGTGCATTAAATGTTACGAAGATAAAGGGAAACTATACCATTGTTCAAGAGAATGTCCTACTATCAAAGATTTTTGAAGGAAAGTGATATTACATGTTTCTCACTTTGTTAATTAATCTGTGCCCCAAATTATGTTTACTTGGTATATTTTCCACTATATGTAACTTAAGTTGTGATAAGAAAAAGATGGTATATTTTTATCTTCATGCTAAATATACAATTGCTGTGTGCTGGAAAATGACACTAAAGCCATCTTTGAATCAATGGCTGAAAGGACTTTCAAGCTCGTTATCTACGGAAAAACTTTTGCAATAAAGGGAAAATCCAAGACTTTGAAAAGATGTGGGCCACATTTATTGATTTCCTGGAAATGAGCCCCATGGAGGATTTTTCAATAGTTGAAACTTAAGTGTGATTATACTGTACACCATTATGAGTTTTCTAATTTTCCTTCTTTTTTTAAATTTTATTTTGTTTTTGTTGTCTTTTTGATTATTGTGTTTTGTATGTTTGACATATATGTTTAAAGCAGAATAAATATGATAAAAAAAAGAAAGGATCCATGCCCCTGCTGTGCATGCATCCTTGCTAAACAGAGTATAGGCTTACATCAGCCATGCTTTCCAAGTACCACACAATAATCCATCCTATATGCCGAGAACAAAAACAGGTTTAAACATGTGAGGTCCTGTTTACAAACCCATACTCACCCTGCATTTGCAAAGCTCAACACAAACTGATCTGTTACCCTCAATTATCTCTAAATCAATTCCAATCCGACCCATTACTATAAAATCTAACCTGACCTTCAGTCAAAGATAGGCTCAGAGCTGCTGTGGGTCAGTGCTGGCAAAAAAAATGATAAAATAAAAAATATGATAAAAATGAATAAATTAAAAGTAAGACTGTAGAGGCAGAAGCGCCATAGCTACATGTTTTCATTATGTTCACTTTGGTTTCCTCCTGTTCAGCCCAATATGATGGCAGAGGATCACACTCCAACCTCTCCAAAATCCTGATTCATGTGTATTCATGCAATACCTTTATTAATTATTTAAATATTTCTGCACACATATTTGCACATTAACAGCAAATTTCCAAACCCCATTTTGTATTCCTTTATTTAAAGATACTGTATGAGGATTGTTGTTTTTCTGTTGGATAAATAAGAACTGATATTTTTCATTTGGACTCCCTTAATGTTTATTGGACTTTAAAGCATAAATGAGGACTTTCAAATATGCAGAGGCGGACTGCAGAGTTTATGTGTATCCATTAGCCAATGTTTGCACAACAAAAGTGGCAGCATTGGTATGCAAGCAGCTGCAGCACACATAACAAACTGTTTATTCTACCATTGTCAGCATATTGGAGTGATGTATATTAATATTTGTTGTGAATTTGTATTTTGGAGCTTCAGGTGCTTCATGGTGCTCTTTTCTTTCTCTCTTATGGCGCAGTCATACCAAAATTCACTTCCCATTAATGTCAGTGTGTAACCAATCCAGTCTCACATCAAAATGTGTAATAGCTATGTTGGTCCACAGCACAAAATGTATTAGTTTCACAATAACAGCTATAAAATTGTGAGATTCCTTCATGGAGATGAACTCTTTTCTTTCTCTCTTATGGCGCAGTAATACCAAAATTCACTTCACTTCCCACTTCCCAAAATTCACTTCCTATTCATGTCTATGTGGAACCAACCCAGTCTCACATCAAAATGTGTAATAGCTATGTTGGTCCACAGCACAAAATGTACAAAATGTTTCACAATAACAGCTATAAAATTGTGAGATGCCTATGTTTTTTTGGCCTATTCTTTTCTATGTGTCCACGTCATGTGACTGTCAAGTTTCTGTCTGCTCAAACAAACAAAATGGCTGTCATTCCTTTTATTCTCAGTGGAAAATGCAATATTTTAAGATACTTTCAGAATTAAAATGCATTAAATGTGCATTTTATTTTCATAATCTTTGTTCAGTGAATGTATATGATGTTTAATTTGTCAGTTATTACGAAGATTTTGCAGACTTTCTATCATTGCTATGGTGGTTGCTATGGACGCTGCTATCGCTGAAACCACATAGTTGCATGAATCATTGTTTGAATCATTGTCTTTGTGTTGTGTAGTTATTTGAGCTGTTATGTAATTTGTGTTGTTTTATGTAACTATTCGATGATGTTCTTTCAATAAAAAATTTTAGAGCACCCCAGGGATGAATTGAATTTGAAAAATCCCATTTGAAGTTTTGCATCCATAACAAACAAGCTCATTAAACACAGTTTGAAGCACTGCATAACTCCTGCCAACACTGAATACCAACCCAAAACCCAATTTCTAGAATACTAGCTAAAGTATCTGAAATAAACCAACATCTTCGCTTTTTCTTAACATAGATCGCCTTAGACAACATAAATAGCCCTCAAAACAGCTGTTGTCAAACCATTACTAAAGAAACCCAACCTAGATGGTAATGCACTGACCAGTTATAGGCCGATATCCAACCTTCCATTCATTAGTAAGATACTTGAAAAGATAGTTTCAATGCAAGTAACCTCTCCTCTTAAAGAAAACAATACTCTGGAGGAATTTCAGTCAGGATTTAGAACATACCACAGCACTGAAACTGCTGTTACCTCAGACTAAACTCTGATGAAAATAAGGTCTCAATCCTTATCCTCTTAAACCTAAGCGCAGCGTTTGATACATTTGACCATGATCCTAATCAATTGTCCAACCCAAAAGTGGGTTGGTCTTTCTGACTGTGTGTTAAAGTGGTTCAAAACATACATCAAAGGGAGAAAGTTTTATGTCTTGCCTTGGTTCATTATTATTCTCACTGTATATGCTGCCACTTGGTGACATCATCACATAATGTATGTTTCCATAGTTACACAGATGACACACAACTGTACATTTCTGTTGAACCAAATGATGCTGCAGCTATAAACTCCATTACTACCTGCTTTCTGGCAATCAATAAATGGATGAGCAATAATTTCTTCAAACTAAATGAAGACAAAACGGAAATCTTACTAGTTGGCCCCAAAGCAGAAAGAGCTGTACATTAGTCTGGGGAAATTAACTCCCTGGATTAAATCTGAGGTTACAAGTCTTGGCGTTATCTTAGACTCAGATCTAAGATTCAGGTCCCACATTAACAAGGTGACGAAAATATAATTTTTACACCTTAGAAACACAGCTAAAGTATGACTATTTATAAGTCAAAAAGATGCAGAAAAACTGATTCATGCCTTAATTTCAAGCCGACTTGATTACTGTAATTCACTTTTTACTGGTCTCCCGCAAAAAACACTGAGAGACTTCAGCTCATTCAAAACTCTGCAGCTTGGCTGTTAGCCAGAACCAAGAGAAGAGAACACATTAGTCCAGTTTTAGCTGCTCTGCGCTGGCTTCCTGTAACATTTAGAATTGACTTTAAGGTCCTCCTCCTTACATACAAGACCCTTAATGGGCTAAGAAGTTACATTGCTAACTCCCTTGTGAACTATTTGCCTTCAAGAACACTATGATCATCTGCTGCTGGTTTATTGGAGATTCCTAGCAAGAAAACTGGGGATGCGGCCTTTGTCAATTATGCCCCAAAACTATGGAACACACTACCGATAGATATCAGGGAAGCCAGCTTGCTAGATATTTTTAAAAGAAAGCTAAAAACTTATTTCTTCACCTTAGCCTTTAACTAGCTTCTGTCACCGTCTGCTTTGCACTTATGCACTTATTTTAAAATGTTGAATTTTACTTGATTTTATACATTCTATGTATTCTATGTTTTAACTTTGTTTTTATTCTATTTAATTTAATTTAAATTTTTATGTTCATTTTATTTATCCTTTTATGTCTTTCTTGATGTGAAGCATCAATATTATTATTATTATTATTATTATTGTATCAAGCTGCATGGCGGGGCTCTAGGGAATTGTAGTTTTTAAAAAAATATTAGTGGATTATTTTATTGAATGTTGTGGTTCAATATTAATTGAGAAAGACTCCATATTTTAAGAAAGATGATTTCATATTAAATATGCTCAGCCACATATTCTTGGAAATATAAAATTAAATGAGCAACTTCACATTTTACAATCAAAGGCTATAAAACACCTTTTCTTAACAGAAATAGTGGTGTTTGAATTCGGGTTGCAGCAAACCAGCAGCAATTTGAACTGGAATGAAGCCTACCGATGGCAGACAACCCAAAACAGTAGTGGAATGCGCCAAGTCCGCCCACAACACAATGCTCTTTCGTAGCCCTTGTATTTCTCAGAATCGAAGGAGAAATAATTAAAACCAATGGCCTTAACATTAACCTATTGTATTGTTGAGTTGTCACGGACACGTGTTCGTGTTTTTGTGTTGATAAATGTTGAAGATTTCATTAAAAGAATACCTTAACACGGTGACCGTGAGGAAAATACTTCCAGGCGGCGGTCCTCTGGTCAGCCAATCACAAAGGTTCAAATTCTGGATTTCAAATTCAATTCATCCCTGGGGCGCTCTAAAATTTCTAGTTTTTTTATTGAAAGAACAGCATCAGTTACATAAAACAACACAATTCACTTAACAGCTTAGGTAAACGTAAAGACAATGAGTCAAACAACATGCAACTACATGGTTTTAGTGATAGCAGCGTCCATAGCAACCACCATATCAATGATAGAAAGTCTGAAAAAATCTTTGTAGCAAGTAACAAACTAAACATCATATTCATTCACTGAACGAAGATTACAAAAATAAAATGCATATTTCTTGCCAGAAATGTTGTCAAAATGCATTTTAATGCTGAAACTATCTTAAAATATTGCATTTTCCACTGAAAATAAAAGGAATGGCAACCATTTTTTTTGTTTTGTTTCACAGACCTCTCATTAAGGAAATATTGTTGTTTTATTAGTAGTGAGTGTAAGGACAGTGACAGAGGATTATGACAGTAGAATGTTTGATACAATGCTGTATAATTCACAACTTTGTGGACTGTTGTTGTTAACATGCTGACCATGGTAACTCCTGCAGTTTATGTTTACATCCCTACACATGCTATTTCCTGCCTCTCCTCCTCTGGGCCACACCACGCAAGTAAATTTCGCCGGATGGATTTTGGTCTCACTGCAGCTTCAGCCCCTCTACCCAAGTCACCTGATTGGTCATTACTGAGGCTCACCCAGACTCCACCTGCTGATTCTCTGTTCCTTCCACTAATAATGTATTCAGCCACTCTTCCATGTTGCGCCTGGCTGCGCCTGGTTTGTGCCAACGCTGATGGTCAGGAAAACTGGAGTTTGTTTCAGGAAAATAGGATGCCATATCTTGCTGGCACTGTAACAAAAATGTTACTATATGCTCCAATAAAAAAGATAAAGTGGGACAAAAACTAATGAGGTAAATAGGGACAATAAGGAATGAAATACTAGGGTTACTATAGGAACATTTTTAAATATTACAGTGATGATTAGATAAAAATCAATCTAAATAAGAGCACTGTAAAGCTGTAAAGTCACTGATGTTCAAAGTACTTGTATATTTTAGGAATAATATTCAAGGCTAGAGATTATTAAGAAAGTGAACTCAGAGCTCCGTAAAAGTATTTTCTTTTCTTTTAATACAATGGGCGTATTTGTCTGAAGCATTTCCCGCCATCACAGAGCTTGATGGTTCTCTCTTCCCTTCTTGATATCTTGGATGGACAATCACATCCAAATAATGAAATTCTGAATGCTGAGTAAAGTTACATTTTCTTACAGTCCTACTGAATCTCCTGTTGTTTCACAACACAGACATATAACAAACATAATTTAAAACAAAGTTCACACTATTATTTTATATCTATTTCTAAAAGCTACTCTAGAAACAAAATACAGTGGAGAGACAGACAGATGTGTCTTTCTTTTTCTTGATTTTTCAGATGCCATTGGACCCAGTGTCCCCCTCAGGTTACTCTGCAGGAGCAGGGCATTACAGTAATTTGTTTTGTCTGGAGACTGATGGATTTTAATGATAAAACGAATTTTACTGATTTACTTAATCTATTATTAAACTGTAAATTTATCATGTTTATATGGCTGGTACAAAGACAACCGAGAGTGCTGATAATTTTTTGTCAACTCCACCTCCTAAGTCTGTTATTAATGGCTTTGTTTATATGGATGGTGTTGATTGCACTGACTGATACCATTTAAAACCAATACTGTTCAAACTCAGTGGTGGGCTGTCAGGGCCATTAGGGCCTTCTCTGCTGGTCCTGTCAAAATCAAAATCATAATTTGTTTTTCATAGTTAAATTGAAGTGTGCCTGAAATGTGTCTGAATTCAATTACTTGTTCACTATGCAACTGTAATATATCCAGAAAATAAATATGGCTATTTTCTTGTGTGGCTGAGCAGGGATTTCCTACATCAAAAAAGTCATCTATCTAAATGCATCACAGCTCCTTGGGCCAGCACTAGTATTGCTAGCTTTTTGTTGGAGCATGTTTACTTTTTAATACCAGTGAGGGTATATGGAATAGCACTGGTTTTAGCAGCCTAGGAGTGGAGATGAGAGACAAGCCTGCACAACGAGAGAGTTAAAAAAACTGTGAGATACTGAATTATTGATTGTGTTATCTTATTGGGAGTGGAGTGGCAAGAATTTTCTTTCAGGGTACATGACAAGGGGAAAGAGTGCCTGAATTGAGGTAATTACTTGGAATTACTAACTTTGCTATCAGACTTGTGACACCACCTTGCCAGCGCCACAGTTTTTACAGGGACATTGAGAAGAATTCAACATGATCTCATAAATACTGTTGCTCAGATGCTAAATGATGCCATCAAGAAAGAGATCAACCACACCAAGTTTGTGGCAGTTATGGTCAATGAAACCACTGATTTCAACAATACTGCACTGCTGTCATTTGTCCTCAGGTATGTTACTGAAATGTGTGTAAAAGAGAGATTTTTAAAATTTGAGGACGTTACAGAGAAAAAACGAGGCCATGATCTAGCTGCTTTAGTACTTGAAGAGTTGGACAGCTACGATTGCAAAACAAAGTTAGTGGCTCAGTGCTATGATGGAGCTGCAATAATGGCATCAGGACTTAGAGTACAGGATCACATAAAAGAATCAATCCCCCAATCTCTCTTTGTGCACTGTTATGCACACACATCAAATCTTGTGATGTCTCATCAAAAATGAAAGACATGTATGATTTTTTTGCAAATCTGGGAGGACTGTCTGCATTTTTTACACATTCTCCCAAATGCACTAAATTGCTGAATGCTTTATGCGAGAGAAGGCTGCCACAAGTCTCTCAAGTGATGTGGAACTTCAACTGAGCTGACCTCAAAGTGATGTATAACATGACAAACTTTCAGGGAAATAGCCCAAGTGATCTACTGACTTTTCTGAGGAGCACAGGGCTTGCAGTCAGTATGTCACAACTTTATGCCCTAACAATACTAGTGTCCACAGCCTCAGTTGAGTGATCTTTCTCAGATCTCAAATGCATCAAAATGTATGCAAGGATTACACCCGGACAAACCCAAATCTCGGCACTGGCATTTATCTCCAAAGAGAAGGAGCTGCTCATTCATCTTAAGCGGGAGGTGCAACTGCATGAGTAGGTCATAGAACATTTCATCAGAAAAGGATCAAAGTGCTACTTTTTACTCTGTTTAAGAGAGATAAACTTATTGTAGTGTTGTGGTTTATAGAACTTTGTTTATTGTTAAAGTGGAAACAGACATCTTTTCTACCCCCCCCCCCCCCCAGCGCTATGTAATATGTAATATGTCATATATATATGTTTTATACATATATATATGTATATATAAATTACAAGAAAAAATTAGGAGAAAAAGCCTGAGTTTGATCATTCATTTAGTATATAATGGAGACATGAAAGCAGATAGAAATTAGAATATGTGAATGTGTATAAAAAAGAATGTGTTGAGAAAAGCAAACTGGCTTGGTAGCATGTTTATATTTTTACAAAATGACAGAAACTTGCAATGGAGATGGTGATAACATATTTTCTGTCCGTTGATTTTCATATGAACAAGTAGATGATATGATTAATATTTTTTCATATGATTTTCATATGAACAAGTAGGGTTTTTCCATTGGCACTTTTGGCCACGCGGAGTGAAATCATGCCGTGTTGATTTGTGTTTCTATTACCAGTTTAAATGTGCTGAGTTGTGCCGAGTCACGCCAGAGATGGACCATCTCCAGAGTCGGGCCAAAGCACGTCGACGCCTTGCTGACCCTGGCCAACCTGTGACCTCCCCTCTGCCTGCTTCTCTCCCTCAAACAAGTATGTGTTGCGTAGCAAGACTCAACTCATGTCTGTGCTGGAGACCAGAGAGAAAGCGGTTTTAAAAATTCTCTGTGTGTTCAGCTCTCAGTATTTTTGTAGCTTTTAACTGAATCTCTGTGGTTTGAAGTTTAGTTTCTCTTCTACATCCTTGTTTGTACTTTCAGATATCTGCTTTATTTCACCATTTCCTCGCTTTCAGCGAGTTAAGTTACTGCAGATGCATTTACTGCATTTATTGCTGTTGCTGCTTCATATTAAGTGTTCTACTGACAGAATAACAGAAGGATGATGATGGCAAATTTAGAGGACATGATGTGTGTTTATCCACTGTTTTACAGCTGCGACTTTGACCACTAGTCACAGCCATGATGTATACAGCCCGCTGCTATTCGACTCAAGACAAGCGCATCTATAGTTAAAGACACACCTTCAAGCAGGTAGCCCTGTTGTAATGGAAATATATATAGTATATGTAGTATACTCAATGCAACTAAATGTAGCATACACAGATATAAGTAGTGTGTCATTAGATTGCCTGTGCAATATTACACATTTTTCATATAGCAATAAGACAATAGAAAGAGGTTGGCCACCTTGCAGTTCGTTACTGAAGGACCTGACTGAAACCACATGGTACACTGGTTAAACTATGGCAAGAGATTTTTGAGGATTCTTAAGGGGAATTTATAACCCAATGCATCAAGACAATTAAGGTCTGTACCCAAAGTAAGCACTAGAGCACCACAGTCTGGTTTGGGGAGTATATTGAGATCCCAGAGCAGTTCCCGGTGAGCCATCACATTTTGGGCCAGTCAACAGCTGGTCTGCAGTCAGTCCAAGTACTTCTCAGCACACAGAATTTGACAGTACATCAGCAGGGAGAACACCAGGGCCAAGATCTGACAAGAGAAGAGAAGTTATACAGGTCAAATAAATGTAGAACCTGCTAGGAAATAAAAACTTAATAACAGCCAGAATAACTTGATTGTATTTGTTCATTTTGTTATTTGATCATGTTTGAAGCACCCAGTTCTCAGGTTGAATGAAATGCAATCTTTTAAAGCATCAAAGTGCTTTGTCTGAGAAAGCTGACAGAAAAAATATGTTATCAAGCACAACATTAATAACATAACACACTATAATTAAATTGAAGAACTTCTCATCAAGCAGGTTTTATTGTACACAGGCTTCACTCAGGACACACTGA
The DNA here is from genome assembly GCA_038419695.1 of Scomberomorus guttatus. NCBI lineage: Eukaryota > Metazoa > Chordata > Actinopteri > Scombriformes > Scombridae > Scomberomorus > Scomberomorus guttatus. The sequence continues at coordinate 30,019,449 of CM076459.1, read as the reverse complement.
ACAACTCTGACCACGACCGTGACCACGACTGATGTTTTTGTATCACAGTAAAATGGTTAGAGATATCTAACAAACAAAACTGTACAAGAAAGACATATAATAACTTGAGGATAGTAATTATAATATATAATAATATTATATAATAATTGTTAAATAACATGAAGCCTGGCAGGCAGAGAGAGTGAAATTTTAGATAACTGCACAATTTAGTCATTTGTACTGTTAATTTAATAATTTGTGAACAAATGAACAGGACAGGAACAACCTGATATTCTGTTTTCACATTTAAGGTATGTTGAAGATAAGATGTGTTTAACAGACTCAAATATGTACACATTATGTCAATCCACATGAATCATTTAATTCAGAAGTGTGAGTGCATCTCCCGCTGCTAACACTCTGGATGTGTATGTATGAAAATATTTTTAATAAACTGTGAATAAGTGACTCGCTTCTTTGGAAATAGACTATTAAGGCACACACCATTTTTTTGGGTAAAAAAATTACCCAAAATATCAAATTTTAGGAAAAGGGTAGTGTAAAGCTTAATAACAATGTATTTTTGCTGATATCTGCTGGGCTTGAGGTCTTATGAACCTAACAGATGGAGAAACCATGACTAAGGTCAGAGATGTATCACATAGATCAAAGAAATAATAAATAAATGTTGGAGATAACTACCTGCACAACACCAATACACACACCAAACACCAGAACTGAGGGGATGTTATCTAGCAGCCACTGCCTGGCCTTCTGGTAACACGGCTGCAGAAGACAAACAAAGACAGAGTGTGGGGGAGGGGAGGCGCTCAAGAAGAACAGAATAAGTACATCAGAGAAAGTAGAAGAGTAGTAGTAAGGATGAACAGACATCAAGACATCAATAAAGGATGATGGGTTAGCCCACTGTGGGACCCAACAGTCTCATCAAGCTGTAGACATTTGCATGATACTCTCACAGAGTTCCATGATGGACAAATAAACAGATACACTGAGGTAGACCATCTCAAAAGCAATTTAAAATAGAATTCAGTCTATTACAACTATGGTTATTTATATATTTATTCTGACCATTATCATAAAATTTGACTCAAATTAATTGCTGAGATCTGGGGACACAGATGTCAATAGAATGAGTACTGCAATCTTGGCACCAAGATTGCAGTACGATGCTAGATTGGCATTGACCAAGATACCACACTGGTGCAGTGGTTGGTGGTGAGCAAATACTCTAGGAAAATGCCAGTTTGCTGGTGTGGAGCAGCATTCCATGCCATTCACGACCCCTCCTGTTTCTTGCCCTGTCAGAATTCATTGTAGTGGTGTTATAGCATTCCAACATCTCAGCAATTTGTTCAAGTTTGACTAAAATGCAGGGGGTTCATTACAAAGCTGAATGCAAGATGCTTTCAAGCTGCCTAGTTCTCAAACTGGACTTTTTTCCATATGGGTGAGTGTATCCTTCATACATGAAGAATGTGAGGAATGTCTTTATGACTCTACAATTGTTTTGTTTACAGCTATGTGTGTACAGTACTTTTCAATACCATTTCCAAAATTCATCCCTTCAAGTCCCATTGTGGGAGTGTATAGAGGACTGAAAGGACCATGCCAGTCTCTCTGCATATTTTAGCACATTTATTAAATCACATGGTTTATAGTGCCTGCTGACCATTTTCCTGCATCCGTACTTTCCAGGCTCTGTTTGGTTTTAATACATTTCAGTACAGTATGCAAATCAACTTGCAGAGACTTGTTCCTTGTTTGAGTTAATCCATCGCATTATTACATTATTATTGGCAAAATGAGTCTGAACAACTGAGCTACAAACACACAGTGTGCAGTTACTGCAAACATTTGTGGCTAAATGTTTTGGACTCCATTGCTGGAATTCATCATTTGTAAAGGTAATCAGACACACTCATACATCTGGAGCAAATTTTGATTTAATTTGGGAGGATCAGTCAAAAGTGAGAACAACTTGCTAATTGAAATTTTACCCCTCTACGTTCCAAAGGCCCCTTATAGCTGAGCAGTAAACCAACCTCACTCCACCCATCAACACATTGGTCTGTCCCAACAGAGCAGCAAGATGAGGGCAGCGTTCCATTCAACACATCATACCAGTCTGTTTTGTTCGTTACTCCACAGCATTTGAACTGTGAGAAGAGAGAATAACATACAAAGAGTAGAGTAATACCACTCAGCTACATAACTCATGTATACACAGTTGACTTGACAGTATTGAGAAGCAGACTAAGGGACAGAGGGTGCACAGTGATATCAATACTGTCACTAACACTAAGTAGCCAAATAAACCAGCAGATGGATATTAGATGTTGTTGCTGTTAGAGCTGTGATAAAGGAAAACAAAGAAAGAGCTTACAATATAAAGACCACTCAAAGTGCTTTTACACTACAAGCCACATTCACCCATTCACACACACATTCATACGCTGATGGCAGGGGCTGCCATGCAAGGTCCCAACCTGCTCAGCAGGAGGATCTAATCATTCACACACACATTCACACACCAATGGTGTTCCAATGGCTGTGCCATTGGAAGCCACATCTGCCCCCTAATGATCTGTGCAGCATCACACAGGACAGTCAGATGTCTGTAGACATTGAACTGTGACCAAAAAGTGAGTTTCCTGACACGTATACCTTATAAGCAGTGATGAAGTAACCTTACAATAAACAAGAGCTCAAGGTAGATGCATTTTAGCCATTTGTAGCATTTCATTTGAAGCATACTGACCCTTTGAGTTTGTGACAACTTGTCCCTACAGTGACATAATTTGTATATCCTTTACTGGCATACAATATCTCCTTTATTCATGCAATATAAGAAGCCATGACTTGTGCTTACCATTTTCTGGACATTGTCCCAGGATTTTTTCAGTCCAGGTTCAGATTTGTAAATATTCATTCCTTCCTTTAATTCGCCTTGTGCTTTGGAATCCAGCTGACCAAAGGAAAGAAAGACACACAGTTGATCATTCAAATGATCCATCCATCCATTATCTGGAGCCCAACAATTATTACTTTATCAATTAAAGTCAGTTATTTTTCTGATGCGTAAAGTAATCATTTAGCCTGCAAAATGTCAAATGTATAAATTGTGAAAAACAATAATCTCCCAATGTTTTGAAGATTGTTTGTTTTGTTTAAAATGCCTAAAGATATTCAATTCACAGTGATATTAAATAGTCAAAAGCAAGAAGAAATAATCATGAATCATGTTTGAGAACCTGGAACAACAGAATGTGATTTTGCTTGATAAATGTTTTCAGTTAATGAATTCTCAAAACTGTGGTTCATTATTTTTTATTAATTAATCAATTAAATGTTCAGCACTTAAAATTTAAAGATGACCTCCTGCCACCTTTGTGACCAGAGGTGCCACCCTTTTGTGACAGAGCCCTATTTCACTATTCTCAGTGCATTGCTACTAGCCTGGACTAGTGAACTACTTGTTCACTGGACTGCCACCAATCCTATCATGCTCTGTACAGTTTGCTGCTCCTCATAGAAAACAGAGGCCAGCACTTTGGTTTGGTTTGCCAGCTGACAGTCATCTTCACACATATTTTGCTGCTATGCCCCAGTTTTATTAGTCCTTCTGTATAACTACTGTATATAGAATGAATGTCTGTTAGAGAGGAGGTCTGAAGGGCTAATATTCTTGAATGAGAAAGTTAAGAAAGTTAAGATGCCACAACAGACAGAAAAGTTAAACATGCTTCAACTTTGAAGTGTCATCTGACAAAGCTTAGAACTGTACTGTCTCATTGTGTGCACTGCAGTGGAACTTGAACTTTTAAACCTTGTAGATGGTGAGCTCACCTCATCATGGAAGATGTGTATAACCAACACTAGAGTCACCTCTGTCAGGACCAGGAGCAAAAGGATCATGAAGAACTGCAGAATAGAGAAGTGAAATTGGAGACTGACATTATAGTGTATACAAGAGCAAGCTATGTAGATTATCCTTTCTGAGCTATAATTGTATTAAGATTAGAAAATCTGCAACGTAAACATGAACCGTGAGCTCAGTTTGTGTCTGAGCATTTTTGTTGCATCTCTCTCTCCCCTTATTTCCTGTCATCTCCCTACTGTTGGCTATCAAATAAAGGCATAAAATGCACAGAAAACATTACAAAAAAAGGGATATCCGCAGCTTCTCTGTTATGTGGATCTCTCACCATGAACAATAGGCAGCGCTGCTCCTTAAGGGCTCCTAGACAGCCCAGGAAACCAGTCACCATGGTAATGCCACCAGCGACTAGCAGCAGATTGGCAGCTGAGAGGGATGGAAAGGACAGGGGAAGAGAGGAAAACTCTGCCTGCGTGAAGGACAGCCACACTCCAACACCAAACAAACCGCATCCTCCTAGCTTTTAGGAAATGTAATGTCAAACCAGTGTCGGAACATAGCATTCATCACAATGCAATGTTGCAACCTGAAAGTTGTGTTTCTGGTAGAGTGGGAAATCACAAATGAGTGATGTGAGATTAACTTGACATGTCTGTAGAACTCAATTTTAAATCATTTTAGAGGCATGCACTAAGCATATTCAGATTTAACTCTCCCCAATTCTTTTAACTGAGAAATGCAAAATTGGTAGAGGCTACAGAGAAATCTCAAATTATACATTTCTTTTTTGGAAATGTAACCGAATAAACAAATTTAACACCAACTTGTACAGACTTGTGTAAATACTGACCCAGAAGATGAGGTTGAAGACAAACATCAAATATTTGACACAGCACAAACACCTCCGAGACACTGACATCCTACAAAAGAAAGAGGGAAACAGAGGAGCAATAGAAGCATGTTTTATGCTTTATGTTACTGGTAACTATATATTATTGGCTTGAAGATGCAAAATATCCAGTGTGTGGGTTACTATGGTGAATGAATGTACAGTATCTTTTATGACTTTGTTGTGGTGTGTTTTGGGTTTCCTTGGTGAGAGGGCTGGAGTGTGATCAGGGAGATGGAAAATGTGTAAAACAGGATGATAAAACGATTGTGTCAGCAGTAGGTTGTATATGTCTACAGACATAATAAAATGCAATACTGGAGTTTGACAGATTCTCTCAGTCAGTACAACATACAACACCTTCTGTTCTTTTGCTTCCACAGACCTACAGAGAAAATTAACCGACAGGCTACTGCCAGGACGAACATACACAATTCATTTGTCCACAGTCAACTTGAGGATGTCTTTTTGTTGACTGTGGATTTTGTCCCCAATTCCTTATATTGGAAATATGTTAGGAAGTGGTCACTTCACACCCACTATGGACAAGAGGAATAATTACAGCGACTACATTTTTTAATGTCAGTGATCATGTGACTATTGTTTTACAAAAATGTTTAAACTCTTCCTTTAAATCTAGCTATTTTCTTATGTTTTCAATTATTATTTAAAACATCCAGACATACATTTTTTTCTTTTTACACCTTCTGAGTGTGCATGTGTGTTCATGTTTGTGTGTACGTGAGCATGTTTTGATTTGTCTCTAAATGAGTTTTCCTCACACCGCCTGCTGACCCCACACAGGAAGTCAAACTGCTGACAGGAAGGAAGCTCCCTCCCCTCCTCAGTAGACCTAATTATACTGCTGAAGGCATTTCCCATGACCACAGCAATCCTGTGACTCACAGGAGAGCTCAGGGCACAGGTCTTTTACCAACAAACCAACATTCTGCGGGAATCATACCTCAAAGTATAGGTGCTGTGGTATTATCAATTCTTGAGTTTGGACATTATATTTATTTGCATTATGATTTCCAAAGCTCCAGCAGATCAAGTGTGTAAACTGTAAAAAATGTTTTGAATCATAATATGTTTAATACTTGTGAGTTCCACCACTCATCAATGGCCCATACAATTTTTGGAATTTTTTGGACTGGTAAACACAGTAACTTATAGCTAAAAATATGACTACGCTTTGATTTTTACTTTCGTTTTTTAAGTGTGTTAAAAATGTTATTTGTGTAGCTTAAGATTTCAAGTATGTATTGTAAACACAAATATCTCATCTGAAGGCAGATTTAACTACTTATGATACTATATGCACCTATGATAACATTCTACTTTATGGATGTTGTACTGATTGTATAAAAGTACAAGGGTGTAAAAGCTTTGTTTTTGTCCTTTTTGTCATGCTTTTATCAACTACTCTATATGAATAGGCAGAGGATGGGATAAGATTAACTATAGTAATTAATTAAACACCAGTAAGTCTCACCCTTCATGGTATTGCACTGATGCTTCTCACAAGACACAAATCAAATGGCGTGAAGTTGTAGGGAGGAGATCAGGGTGGATGGTGAACATACTCAGACTCTGACAGCAGACACCCGGGTTCACATCCTGTGTGTGTCCAGGTGTAGGCAACAAAAGTACTTTGGGTCAGGTTAGTGAAAGATGCTGGTGTGGCTTAAATGTTCATAGACATGATATGCTTCAAGACACTGTGGACTTTATTCTGTATTAAACCAAGGCCATGATCTTTCTTGGGAAAATGTATGTTGTCTCTGAACATGTCACTCATATGTTCTGCATCAACATTTATGCAACTTGACAAATGTGTTAATAGCATTTTCTCATTATGTTGAGAGAAAATGTGATTGAGCAGCATTATCTTTCTAACAAAACGTATATGTTGCAATTTAGCTGTATATGAACATAATTTCTAGGAGACAGGGTTATCCATGTATACTTTGCGCTGTTTTTGTCAGCCACTATGGAGATACAGTAGAGTAGTATAACATGTAACAACAAATTGGTCACATTGGACCTCCTTTACTGGATTTCTTACATTATAGTATCACTGTATACAGCATTGTTGAACTTATAACATTTTTGCATTATGTATTTTATTCTATTTCTAATTCAAAAATACCCCATCATATATGCACCAAAGCTTTTTTTCTCAGCCCCTGGCCTATCTTTCCACCAAGATGAGAAAAACATTAATTTTAGAGAAATCTTGAGCTGAAAAAAATATGTTTTTATGCACTGACGTACATCCTAATGACATCATGGTTTCAAGTTTACTTACTTTTGGTGGGATGTCGTTGTAAACCCTTCTGGTTTGTTTTTTTAAAAAAAAGCTCACCAGCACAATCATTTTTCCTGCTTTAATGCATTATATTTTATATTTTTTGTGTCTTGTTACATGTGCAAAACAATAAAATATAACTAAACTTTGACAGACCAGTGTGTCTGAAGAGATCTCCAAATGTTTTGTACAGGGAAACTATAGTTACATTTTAACACGGCAATGAAATACCAACATGGTCAACGATTATTTGGATTTGTGGAGTTTTGAACATGGTATATAATTGATGTGGAACTTTGATGTCCAGATTTAGTATCGGTATTGTTACAACTGAAATTTAAACAGATTTTACCTGAAATTGAATTTCACTTCTTCAAATCTTCTCTTTGTTACACTCCTCTTTGTAGTTCTCAACTCCTTCACCTCCTGGTTTTGATCTTTTCTTCGTTTTCCTTTCTAGATCTCCTTTGGATTTGTTCCTGAACCAGCCAGGCTTTTCAACGAGATTTCCTTTCTTCTGTTCTGCTGTAGTGTTCCTCACTAATAGACTGTGTTCACCCCTTTTCCCTAATTAACTTGTCTTCTTTCCTGATTCTGAACTTTATATTGACTTTATGTAGTTTTCCATCTGGTAAGTTTTACTCTCCTCTCTCCTCAACTCTTTCCAGATGTGTGTGTTTTTGCCGTCTCTCTCTGTGCTCCTCCCCATTTTTTCCAGTTACTTTTCCCTCCTCCAGCCCTCAGCCTCTAAACCTCAGCTTGTACCACTTATTCCACTTTTTCTTTGTTCCAGAAATTTTAGGTCACTCTCAGTGATGTTCTCTTACATACCTGTATATGTACATATTCACACAGTTGCACACTTCCTTTACTGACCAAATGATGAATAAAAAGATAAGCATACTGTTGTTTTAAATGTTTCAAGCTAGCCACTGCTCTTTATTCCTCTTACTACAGTATGAACATCAATTTGCAGAGACCTAAAACTTCAAATTGAACATAGTCGTTGTCAAAGTCATGTTATCATTGCACAGAGCAATGCAGAATGATTTTAAAAATCTGCGAGAATAAAGATAATTTAATGAAGAAAAAAAATTAAAAGCAGATAGCTGGCTCTATTTTCATGCATGGTTATATATTCCTGAGACACCTTTTTTTTGTCTCTCACCAGGAGAGAGGAAGACAATGTGCAGCAACATGCTGGTCCCAGTGATGGAAGAAGTATTCAGATCTTTAAAGTAACAATACCGCAATATAGAAACTCCATTACAAATGAAAGTCCTGCATTTAAAGTTTTACTTGTGTTATATTATGTTACATGTTACTTTTGCTATTTTTACAGACACATTACCTTATAAGCAACATTTGAATGTTAATTTTAAAATAATTTTAACTAACTTATATACCAGTGTGTAGTTTAATCAATAATGATGCATCATATTTTACCAGTTCATATATTTTGTATCAAATTTCTTAATCTGCAAATGGAGTGGAGTATTAAGTAACATAAAATGAAAATATTCAAGTAAAGTACAACTACTCAAGTAAATAAATTTAGTTTGTTTCACTGGCTGGTTCAGTGAGCAGTTCATATGGTTAATTTATAACATATGGTAAAAAGTAATCAAGTACATTCACTCAAGTATTATGCTTACAGTTATGAGGTACATGTACTTTACTTTAAAGAAGACCTATTATGCTGATTCTATCTCTAAATTTTTATTTCTGGACTCCACTAGAGTAGCTTTGCATGATTCACAGTTCAAAAAACTCCTTTATCTTATAAAAAAGACCCTCAGTATAGCCTATGTCCTATGTCCTGTCTCTTTAAGGCCCCCCTTTCCAATGAGCCCACTCTGTTCTGATTGGCCAGCTTTCCTGGAAGCTGTGAAGGGGCAGCACATATCAGAGGCATGTAAAGTTACTGCCAAGGCAAATCCAACATTTCCCGCTTTACTGCTTCAAATTAAAACCTTTTAAATGACTAAATAATGAGAGACTTTTATTGTGAAGAATTTACAGGAAGTGAAACGTGTTCCTCACTGAATTAGCAGAGCTTCGTCAGCGGTGCTAAAAACTGGTCGAAACAACAACATATGAACATATTTGGAGCTATTTGTTCAGTGGATCAGTTAGAAATAATGCAAGGAGGAATAGTACAAGCAGAAAAAGCCACAGTGAGATTTTTGATGAAGAGCTGCTGTATAATGGAGTCATGGCTCGGTGTGACTACTCCTAAAACAATGGAAAAATGCCATGTGAGCGAAGCGGACCAGTGACTCGTGCGCTGTGTGTGGAGCAGATGTCCATATAATAAAATCCATCACAAGCCGACATCAGCTCAGGCTGAAAGTAGAAAAAAATGTTGGAAACCAAGTGTTTAGAGTAGTCTGAAGCCGGTGCTTTTTGCTCACAGGGATTACTTCTACATATGTTTACCTCATTATTTGACATGTCAGCCACTTTTAATGTGAACATCTGACATTGTGACATTAAATATATGACTGAAAATAAGGAAAAGCATAATAGGTCCCCTTTAATATTTCCATTTTATACAACTGTATACTTCTACTCCATTTCCACTGGGAGGGATTCAGTTCCTTCTGTCTTACAGGGAAATACTGTACTTGTCATTCTACTACATTTATCTGACAACTTGTTACTAGTTACTTTACAGATTAAGATTTTACACACAAAATATATGATCAACAAATAAAATGTAATGTGTTATTGTGGATTAAACTCTACAGCAGTATATAAAGCAGTTAAACCGCCAATACCAACATTCTCAATTTGAGAAAGTTTGTTGCATTTGGTTCCCATCTCTCTCTCACCTCGTTAACTCACGTGTCATATCATTTTACACTCTCTTAATCGTACTGCAAATAGGTTTTTTCAGATAATACGTATATTGCCGTTGTGTGGCCAACTTGTAGCAACAGTAACTTGTTACTTTTAGTTGTTATTTCTATGTATCAAAGTTTGTATGCCTTTTATATAAAACCATATGCATTACTATTATGTGTATAACATTTAAAGAGCAACTTAACACCTCATTTTAGATTTAATATTTTAGCTCCATACATATTCAGAAAATAAATGCAAATCCAGAGACTGTGAGTTACAAATGTACCTACAGTTCTATGAATTCTGGACGACTACCAGAGAAAGTATGTAATACCTGGATTTCCACCATCTGTGGCAGTTAGGAAGAATAGTAACTCTCCACACCACCAAGAGTTGATTTCTGCCCAGAGTGGAGTAAGCATGATGTTTATACTTTTGGGGCCTGGAGGACGTCACAGAATTTTCTTTGGGTCTACAGGACAGAAACACTGGATTTTCTCTAGAAAAAAACTGCTGTTACAATGAACACTACAGCCTGGGGCTCTAAAAAGAGAGGATTTGTATTAAGTTACTCTTTAATAAAGACAAGTAAGCTCGATGAAAATGTTTATTTTGATAGATAAAGCACAATTACTGCAGTCATTATTGGTACCTCCTTAGAACTCCAAGAAGCTGTAACAGAGCCAATTTTCATCTGTACAAAGGCCAAATAGAATACTTTAGCTTTTATCACCATTAAATCTCTTATATGACATTTTAACCCTCCTATTGTGTTCGAAAAGGGTTTACCCTTAGTATTTGCGGGTCAAATTTGACTCGTGTTCGAATTCATTAACAAGCACTGAAAAAAACACTAATTATCAAATAACTTGTTTGTATTTTTTTATACATTCAAATGAGCAATTATTGTAACACCTAAACTTGAAAACGGGTCAAATTTGACCCAAACACAATAGGAGGGTTAAACAAGCACTCATCACTTATTCATGGTCCCAAGTTTTTCCCACAGCAGATACACACAGGTTACAGGCAATGCTCAAGATTTTCTCTCACCCTGAACCTGTTCACTGGTAGTTTCACTAGATGTGCCAGTTTCTGTTTGCACTTTGTGATGCATGATCAGCTTGTTGTTGACAAAGTAAAAACTGTCCGAACGTGTCTCAAACAGGTTTCCAATCATTTCCTTAACTGAACAGAGTGAAAAGAGAATATGAGTTAGACAATGTAAGATGTAACACAATTAACACTACACTAATATAGATGCCCCGTAGTGAGTGGTGGTGGTGTACTGGAGTGCATTGAATTGAATGGTGTTCCTAATATTTTGTCCACCCCCACCACATGAGGGAATTATCACCTTTCTGACAATGTCAACAAAAACTGAAAATGTATAAGCTTTGTAAAAGTAGAATTTATGAAAGAGCTGTTGTACTGGATTGCATTAGATTGCACAGGTGTACCAATGAAGTGGCCGGTGAGTGTATATTCCCCATTGTGTTCAGTTTGTTAGGTCAGTTTGGTATGTTTAGTTTGTTAAGTAGACATAGCAAGAGTTGAGTTCTGTTTAGTTGACCTCTTTTATAGGCCCAGAGCTTTAGTTACGCATCTTTGTAAGCATTTATTCTGCTTTTGGGTAAATAAAACCCTCATTTTTGAAAAACTGCCTGTGACTCCTCTTGCCTGCCAGCTCAGTCCCTTACAGGTGGGTACAAAGAAAATATGAATAACACTGGGGAGGGACTTTTTTTGTAAGTGAAGGTTCCCCCTCCCAATGATATTTATGGACTGTTATGGACAGAGCCTGACTTGACATGCAGTATGAACAACATTTTCATATTTAACTACATTATTGTGGAAATGTATCTATGTGTGTGCTTGTGTATGTGTCTGTCATTTGTGTATTAGTCATGTAATTGTTCCTGTCTTTGGTTCCAGGTCAGGTAAGCAGTAGATGTGCTCACAGGTGTTCCTGCTGTGTAGGATGCAGAAGCCAGTCTCGAAGGCAAAGCTTTTAAGCAGGATGTTTCTGAAAAAATGCCTCTTGATGAGACGAAAGTGGTTCAGTACCTTGCTGCCCACTGTGAACTCAACAACCTGAGAGACATTTACACTTGAATGAACATGTGTAAATCTAAGTGTTGGCTGTTCAAAAGACGAAAGACAAAATACATCTAAGTACCAAAGTCAAACAGCATTCTGATTAAATAAGCTGTATACTGTGAAATACAGAGAGATTTATCTGGCCGTGATAGGCTTAATCAGCATTGTGTGAACTCGTTTGGCAAGGGCTTGAATGTCACAGACATTCATTTATATGTAAAAGTTCCGCACTGCAGGTTTAAGTCTAATTCTTCTCAAATTTATGAAAACTTTACACTGTGTAACTGCCTTTCAAAATCAGCAGTGTATGTGATAACTTTCTTAGCAATGAGTAATTTAAGTTCATAAATGTCATTACAATGTTGCTGTTACTCCACCATTTTGGAAGGTGGGATTATTTGCCATTTCAGGGTGTTTTCAGACCTGCACTGTTTAATCGTGTTGAATCAGACTGGTTCTTTTTCCTCCTTGTTATGATTCTTTTGGGCAGATCTGAACAGAGCAATGAAACTCTTTGAAGATGTGGTCTCAGTCCGGTCAAATTCTGGAGTGGTTGCAGTTAGTAATGACCTGGACTAGCGCAATGAAGTATGTTGCATTCTTATTTGTTCTATTTCCTCATCTTTATTAACCAATTCATAAAACAATATACAAAATACACAAGCTAATTACAGAACAAGAAAGGGAAAACAATGCAAAAGTAGAAGCAAGGAAAAGTAAATAGGAATATTAGGAGCAAAGTACAGAAATATAAATGTACAAGACAGTTAAAATATATGATATATATATAAGATATTTTTTTAAAAGTTATTTTGAAACATTTTAATTTTAATTATTAATTATTGTAATTATTCCTAATAATGAATAAATTAAGGACATTTCTAAAACCCTTTGCATATGTGGTTGTGATATTTAGCCAGTAAAATCATTAAATCAATAAGATCCAACAAGTGAGAATCTAGATTATTTTTTAAAAATTACATCAAGATATGTAAATGTGGAAATATTTTCAGTTTTAAGGGCCAACAATTTTGTATATCTTTCCAAAATACACTTGTGTGTTCACATTGAAAGAACAAATGATAGTTTCTGAAGCAGAGGAACAGAAAATAAAGGGGGTCATCTCAACTTAATTTTATGATGTAAAACTGCACTTACATAAAACTTGCATAAAATCTGTGGGTCTTTTTAATCTCTGGAGCAATGGGGTATTTCAAATAAGAAAATTATTTTTTCCTCACAAAAACATCAACATTTTAGAAAACAGAGGGGTTAAAATGACAAAGTATCATTCAAGTCAATGTCACAGACCTTTGGTGTAGGCAATGTTGTGACGGTTATGGGGAGAAGAGACAATACCATTCTTAAGATTTAGTAAGGCCTGTGGAATTGCCATACATACCTTTTCATAACCCTTAGGAGTAGCCTTCATACTGTGTTTATGGATGAAGTCATCATATGTCAAAAAATTGCCTTCAATATAATCTAATAAGCCTGTTACAAAAATGGTACTGTCCTTATGCCATCCATCCTTGTACAAAGATTTCTCATTAATAGTAATAACTCTGTTGTTCCAAAGAGTGTATGTGAACACCAGACAGTTTTACAGGAATCTTTGGTCATAGTCACATATCACCAAGAAGTCTATGGCAAATGGACTGTACTTATATAGCGCCTTTCTAGTCTTCTGACCACTCAAAGCGCTTTTAACACTATGAGTCAATTCACCCTTTCACACATATTCATACGCTGAATGGGTACAGGGGCTACCATGCAAGGTCCCAACCTGTCCATCAGAGGAGATCTAACCATTCACACACACTTACACACCGATGGCGGCAAGCTACCAAGCAGGGTGTTGGCACAGCCATTGGGAGCAATTTGGGGTTCAGTATCTTGGCCAAAGACACTTCGACATGTAGACTGGAGGAGCTGGGAATAGAACTGCTGAATTTTCGATTAGTGGATGACCCGCTCTACCTCCTGAGCCACAGCCGCCCCTCAATATACCACTTACTGTTTCAAACTAATTGAATGAAACTATTCTAGGAATTATGTTTTGCCTTTTTGTCATTTGCATGTCAAGAGATGATTAAAGGTGCAATATACAACATTCAGCCCCACTAAATGTCAGCAAACAACTATTTGCTATGTAAAGATATAGTGAAGTAATGGCGTCCTGGGCAGAGAATGAAGTCACACTCCCTTTGTGTGTGTTGTAATCTGAGCCTCTCTGTTCTTTGTTTTGGTAGCCTGTCCAGTTGCGCATGCATGTTAGTGTAAGTGAGTGCGCATGTTAGTGCCTGTGAGTCCCTCCATGTCCCCCACATCTGTTTCCAACATGGCGGCCGCATCACAAACTTTCTCAAATGACAGCTAAACAGTACACCGAAATATGTTTCTGAAAACATCTGAGGCTAGAAATAGTAACAATGCAGTAACAGAATCTTGATCCATATTTGATCAGCACTACCTAGTTTCACTAGCAAGGACCACACCATCAACAAGATGCATTTAAATGATTTATTAAGAGAAACAATCATTGTGCGTAGATCTGCTTGCTGACTGCGTTGTGGGGAAGCTCATAGGGAATCCGCCATAACACCCGGCCAACGACGGACCCCCTCAGGACCCTATTAGGGAGAGGAAGAATCAGGAAGAGAGAAATAGGGTGGGAGGGAGGGGCGCAGAATACGAGAGCGGAAGAGGAGGAGAGCGTTAGGAGGTATTTATAGGAATGCACGAGGGGCACAGTTGAGGTGTGGTCCTGCTCCTGAAACTTCGCTAAATAAGCTTCAATTCACTAGCAAGGACCACACCATCAACTAGATGCGTTTAAATTATTTATTAATAGAAACAATCATTGTGCGTAGATCTGCTTGCTGACTACGTTGTGGGGAACGACGGACCCCCCAAAACCTCCAGTTACTTAAGATAAGATTGTGCAGATCTGGGAATTTTGAGATCTGAACTGGTGTAGCGATAATATGTTAGGGAGGAACAACGGCCCGTGAGTTGTATGAAGTGCTTTGGGATGCCATTACAGGAGGATGAAATGGCGGCTCCGATTCTGAAGGAGTGTTCGGAGTAATGAATGAAAGAAATGCCAGACAAGTAGAGTACGTGGCGGAAGTACTGGTGTAACCAGAACGAGTAGCCAATTGTCTGTATTCAGAGATGAAGAGAGGATCTGTCAATGATAAACTCTGGGATTTCTGGAATTGCAAGTAGTTTGCAATGGTCTCAGAAGGATTCAGCGGAGATTAAACTTTGAAGTAAAATGGGTATGGTTGACTGGATTGATCAGTTTTAGTTGTTTTAGTAGTAAAGTCAATTTATTTATATAGCATCAAATCGCAACTAAAGTTATCTCATGACAGTTTTCGTATAGAGCAGGTAAAGACCATGCTCTTAATTTACGGAGACCCAACATTCCCCCTGAGCAAGCACTTGGCGATGGCGGCAAGGAAAAACTCCCCTTTAATGGGAAGAAACCTCTGACAGAACCTGCCTCTAGGTGGGCAGCCATCTGCCTTGACCGGTTGAGTTGAGACAGGGGGTGATGATGTCATCAGAGAATTAACATAAGTCTGAAAATCAGGTGTAGCAGCTGAGGTTGGAGTGAAGAGTTGGGGCAGTGAATTTGGAGCATAAGAGAATACTGAAGAATGCAAGCGAGAACACGAGTTCTAAATTTCGAGCAACTTGAGGAATGCTATCTGAAGCAGATGGTGTGGATGCTGACTGAAGGCAAGTCGGCAGTAAGAGGAAGGTGGCAAAGATTTTTAGCTGGCTCTTGGCTTATAATTCCTCTGAGTGAATTAAATGAGAATGACTGGAGACCAGGCCCGGCTGTGGGTTTAGAGAAGAAGCAGATACCACTAAGGTAAACATGGATGGTATGTGTCATGGTGATGAGATCAATGATGGTTAGGTTGTGTTGTACTTGTTGTAAAAGCAATGATGACTGGGTAGATCTCATGAACAGCTGGATATGTTTGAATTTTTCTACAAGCAAGAACTGCGTGATCTCGGTTGGCTATTTGGTGGAGAACCAATCATCCACCATGGAAACCCCCAAAAACCGACATGTAAGCTGATGTTTGGGTCTGTGTCTGGTGCTGTTGCTGGGAGTGGGCAGCAGGGGGCACTGGCGTTCCAGTGCCGGTGGCCCCGGATGAAATGAGCTGCAAGGATTGGTGAAGCTAGGAGATGAGGGATCCTGGCATCCCGGTGCCAGGAGCCCTAGCTAGGGCAAGCTGCTGTGGCTGCTGGATGTGGCAGCAGGGTGCACTGGCATCCCAGTGCCAGAAGCCCCCGCTATGGCAAGCTGCTGTGGCTGCTGGATGTGGCAGCAGGGGGCGTTGGCATCCCGGTGCCAAATGCCCTGCTAGAGCAAGCTGCTGTGGCTGCTGGATGTGGGCAGCAGGGGGCGTTGGCATCCCGGTGCCAAATGCCCTGCTAGAACAAGCTGCTGTGGCTGCTGGATGTGGCTGCAGGGGGCGCTGGCATCCTGGTGCCAGGTTCCCCTGCTAAGGCTGGCTTTTGTGATTGCTGGAGCTGGATCCTGTCATCCAGTGGCATCCTGGTGTCAAAAGCCCCCGCTACAACCATCTGCTGCAGTTGAAGGAAGGAGGCAGCAGGGGGCGCTGGCATCCTGGTGCCAGAAGCCCCCACTACAGCTATCTACTGTGTTTGAAGGAAGGAGGCAGCAGGGGGCGCTGGCATCCCAGTGCCGGGTTTCCCTGCTAAGGCTGGCTGTTGAGATTGCTGAAGCTGGATGACGGGGGGCACTGACATCCCGGTGTCGTTTGCCCTGGATAATGTAGGCTGCTGGTGCTGGTGTTGAAAAAACTTGCCACCCAGGGTTTGTAACAGCAGATGATACTGAAATGAGATTAGTTGTATTCGTAACTTGCAACCCGGTGCATGTAAAAGCAGACATTACTGAAGTAACTTTAGATCAGTTTTATTAGTAATTGGCAACCAGGTGCACATAACGATAGAGGTTACAAGTGACATTAGATTAGTTCTATTACTAACTTGCTACACAGTGCATGTAATAGCAGACTTAACTGAAGTGACATTTGATTAGTTGTATTATTAACCTGCAACCCAGTGCATGTAACGATATACATTACTGATGTGATGTTGGATTAATTGTAGTAGTATTTGCAAACCAGTGCGTGTAATGGCGGCCGTTACTGAAGTGGCTTTTGATTAGTTGTATGGTAACTTGCAAGCTGATGCATGTATATATAGACCTTACTGAGGTGACGTTAATTAGTAACTGGCAACCCGGTGCCAGTAGCTAGATGTTACTAAAGCGATGTTATGGTTGAATTAAAAACTTGCAACCCGGTGCCAGTAACTACGGATGTTACTAAAGTGACTGATTATAGTAACTTGGAACCTGTGCAAGTGACAGTAAGCATTACCGAAAAAACTGGAAATACTGAAATTACGTTAGATTATTTCTATTAGGTACTTGCAACCCGGTGCTTGTAACGGCAGACGTTACAAAGGTGACGATAGATCGGTTATATTAGTAAATGGCAACCAGGTGCATGTAACAATGGAAAATACTGAAGTTACGTTAGGTTAGTTCTATTCGGAACTTGCACCCAGTGCATGTAACGACAGACGTTACTGAAACTACGGTTGATTAGTTGTATTATTAACCTGTGACCTGGCGCACATCACAATAGATGTTACTGATATGATGTTAGATTTAGTTGTATAGTAACCTGCAACCCGGTGCCAGTAACTATAGATGTTACTAAGGTGACGTTACGTTATTTGTAGTAGTAACTTGCAACCTAGTGCAAGTGACAGTAGGCACCAGTACCAAAGTGACATTAGATTAGTTGTATTGAACTTGCAACCCAGTGCATGCAATGGCAGATGTTACTAAGGTGATGATAGATCCGTTTCAACCAGGTGCATGTATCGATAGAAGTTACTGACGGTACGTTGGATAAGTTCGATTAGTAACTTGCAACCCGATGCATGTAGTGGCAGATGTTGCTGAAATGACGTTTGATTAGTTGTATTCTTAACTTGTAACCTGGTGAACATAACAATAGAAGTTATGTTAGATTAGTTGTATTAGTAACTGGCAACCCGGTGCCAGTAACTATAGATTACTAAGTGATATTAGATTGGTTGTATAAGTAACTTGCAACCCGGTGCAAGTGATGGTAGGCGTTACTGAAGTGATATTAGATTGGTTGTACTAGTAGCTGGCAACCCGGTGCCAGTAACTATAGATTTACTGAAGAGGCATTGAATACTGAGGCATTACTGAAGTGATGTTAGTAAGAATATTCAAGTGGGTAACTGGCAACCTGGTGTCTATAGTTGAAACAGCAGGATGTTTCTGAAGTGTAGCGAGAATAGCTAGCAAATATATGATTAAACATGTAGGAATTGTAGCTACTTTTATACAAACGCTCCTCTTCTCAGGGGCTCAAAAGTAATTAGACAAATAAAAATAACCCTAAGTAAAATGTTACTTTTCAATATTTTGTTGAGAATCCTTTGCAGGCAATGACTGCCTGAAGTCTGGAACCCATGGACATCACCAGACGCTGGGTTTCCTCCTTTGTGATGCTTTGCCAGGCCTTTACTGCAGCTATCTTCAGTTGTTGCTTGTTTGTGGGTCTTTCTGCCTTAAGTTTTGTCTTGAGCAAGTGAAATGCATACTTGATTGGGTTGAGATCTGGTGATTGACTCGGCCATTGCAGAATATTACACTTCTTTGCTTTAAAAAACTCCTGGGTTGCTTTTGCAGTATGTTTTGGATCATTGTCCATCTGTACTGTGAAGCGCCGTCCAATCAACTTTGCTGCATTTGGCTGAATCTGAGCAGAAAGTATATCTCTATACACTTCAGAATTCATCATGCTTCTGTCTTTTGTCACATCATCAATAAACACAAGTGACCCAGTGCCATTGGAAGCTATGCATGCCCATGCGATCACACTGCCTCCATGTTTTACAGAAGATGTGGTGTGCTTTGAATCATGAGCTGTTCCAATTCTTCTCCAAACTTTCTTCTTCCCATCATTCTGGTAGAGGTTGATCTTAGTCTCATCTGTGCAAAGAATGCTGTTCCAGAACTGGGCTGGCTTCTTCAGGTGTTTTTTGGCAAAGTCAATTCTGGCCTTTCTATTTTTGAGGCTGATTAATGGTTTGCACCTTGTGGTGAATCCTTTGTATTTACTCTCATGGAGTCTCTTTATGGTAGACTTAAATACTGATACACCTACTTCCCAGAGAGTGTTCTTCATTTGAGTGGATGTTGTGAAGGGGTTTTTCTTCACCATGGAAAGGATTCTGCAATCATCCACCACTGTTGTCTTCCGTGGGCGTCCAGGCCTTTTTGAGTTCCCAAGCTCACCAGTGCACTCTTTTTTTTCTCAGAATGTTCCAAACTGTTGATATGGCCACTCCTAACATTTCTGCTATCTCTCTGATGGATTTCTTCTTTTTTTCAGCCTCAGGATGGCCTGTTTCACCTCCATTGAGAGAGCCTTTGATCGCATATTGTGTGTTCACAGCAACAGCCTCCAAATGCAAACACCACACCTGGAATCAACTCCAGACCTTTTAACTGTTTAATTGACGATTAGCTGACCAAATTTTAGTTGGATCTGGTTAACCTGCTAGGAATAGTTTGTAAAAGTATTGGGCTCATAACTTCCTGTTGCCAGTAGATGGCGCTATGACTACGATTCAGTGTTGGCTTGTACATGTCTTCAGACCGCGATTGTTAGTAAACATGAAATTTTTCAATGAAAACTCACAAGTTTCACAATATAGCATCATGGAGGTCTTAAGGCTTTTCTGACCAAATTTGATGTGGATCTGGTCAACCTGCTAGGCAGAGGTTGCAAAAGTACAGTACCTGTAATTTTCTGTTGCCAGTAGATGGTGTTATGACTATGACTCATTGACATGTAGATGTGTTCAGGCCAGGACTCCTATCAAGCAGGAGAAATTTGGGGCAAAATGGGACGATGTACATTCAAGCTACAACAATTTCCTCTTTCATGATGAAACATCAAAATTCGCCACATCGCCACGGCAAGGCATGTCTGCAGTGACATGATACATGTGCCTACCAAATTTGGTACACCACAATTTTGCAGGGGCACTTTGGAGCCATTTTGCCACAGTCATGCCCAAGACCAATAAAACATAGAATTTTTCACTACTTCTGATACATGTGCAAAGTTTTGTGAGTTTTCGAGCACCTTTAGCCCCTCAAAAATGCGATTCATTTACAAGAAAAATAATAATTAAAGCTGCAAGCAGAGATGATTGGACCCTTGTACCTTTGTGCATATTGGGGTGTGCCGCAGCCTTTTATTATGGGCATGTAGATGTCTTCAGGCCTGGACACTTATCAAACATTTCATGAAGGAGTTAAATATCACTTCCTGTGTCCATTATGTGGCACTAAAGACAACACCCACTAATTATTTGTCATTTTTCTATATATTATGTGTAGACCACACCATGTTTGACTGGAACAATGTTTATTAAATTGGTTATCTTTTCTGCCCTTTCTCCTAAATCTGATTGATTATTTGGCACTAGTAAGACAGACGGTTGTGGACTGATAGGGCAGGCCTATAAGTGATAAAAGGAAAAGTTATGCCTATATGCTTATGCCTATAACTATTTGATTATGGTAGACAGGTATGGCCACACACATAAGCAGTTGTTTGTCCCACATTTACTGCCTCAATTATGGCAATATGTTGCAATCCTGCATGTTTATGTCACAATTTATGATATGTAAAATAGGATTTAAGAAGTTGCAATGCTACATTTGAGTTTAATTTTTATTTGTGTTTGTATGTGAAATAAAAATTTATACATTTTTTTCTGTGATCGCAAATTTATTGATACATTAAAGCTTAGCCATGTCACTTTCAAATATGCAACATGTACATTCTTTCTCATAAAAAGAAAACAAAAGCAATCAAAATAATTTGCCACACCCACTCTAACTTCTGTTTTTGCCCATTACAGCCTATTTTTCTACAGTGTTTGGATACAACTACTTTCAAGGTGTGCTGACTGAAAGTAGTCATATTTGTGTTCCCAAGCAGCCAGGTGTAAACAAAGACTGAGGGAAAAGCAAAGACACCTTCCATAGCAGTGGGTGGCAGTATTGAGTCACTTCATAGGAACACACAATGGAAAGCAGCAACAGCAGACTCAGAGATGCAGTTTGCTTTAACATTGGCTTCTGCGATGCATTTGTTACTTTGTTTTGTGTTAGTTTTGTGTGGGGATTACATTTTGCTGTTATCACCGATTGTTCCTGCAATTAAATATCTTAACGCTAATGTTCAGAGGCTGACTGCTAATGTTAGAATTGATTTTATCTAGCGGAGACATAGGTAACACTATGTTACACGAACCACATCTTAGTGTAGCATAACTGAGCATATTTTTATCATAATGACCACTAATAGTAACCGCATTTATGACATGTTTTCTCCTGTAATTACCAATTGTTGCAGCTGAGGCCACTGTTGCTGCTGCTTATCCAAAGTAGTCTCACTTTAACACATTCTACAAATAAAAATTCCTTTGCAAAGGTGCTAAGGGGTTTTGTTACAAAAATACCATAAATAACATAAATGCCACTCACTGACAAAATTGTGTTCAAATTTTTTGTCTTGACTGGCTCAGCCTCTCCCACCTTCTTACTCACACCCCTTCACATACCTCTCTCTTTGACATTATTCTTAAACACATCATGTATCAGTTTTTTTTACTGTCTTTTACAGTAAGCTGCAGTCATTGGCTGATCTCTTAAAGTTCAGTGCAAAGCTCAAACTTATTTGAACTTTGGTGCTGCAGACAGTACAGGATGAGCATTCATAATAATAATAATAATAATAATAATAATAATAATAATAATAATAATAATAATAATAATAATAATAATGTCCATTTAAAACAGTGTAACTGTGTGGATGCCACTTATGCTTGCAGCAATATGATGTAGCATTTGCTCTAACAGTGTCTTAATGTTGCTGTGTAAATATAGCAGGGAAAATTAAATGTACTACAAGCAAGTATTGAAAGAAGACTACTCTGTCCTGTTATTGTACTGCTCCCTGTTTACATCATTCTATCTGTTTGTCTTTCCTCCCCTCTGGCATCAGATCCATATCCTCCTCTTCTTCTTCCTCTTCCTCCTCTTCCAGTGTGCAGCCTCTCATTTGGCTCCAGAATGGAGCCAGTCTCCCCTCTGCTGTTACACCCATTGGCTGAATGATCTGGTCTCTAGGTACAAGACGGGGAGGAAGAGTAGTATTTAATTTGATTCTCCTTAATCCTCCAGAGTATTTGTCACACATTAAGGGCAATACCATATTTACACACTCACCGTGATAGTCTGTTTATCATACTGATTAGGCGGCGGGCCTCCTCCTCCTTTTCTTCTTCTGTCATGCCCTCCATTGGATCAGGCTGCTCTGCCTCCACCCGGCCAGTCACCAGGTTAATCCTGGCTTTGGCCTCCCTGTATTCCTCTGTGTCTGAATCTGAGTCACTGGAGTACTGGGAGGCATATTGGCTGTTGCCTGAATTCCTTCTGCCATTCAGCAGTCCCCGAGCTGCCAGCAGCCCAGCAGCATTGCCGTAACCCGTATATTTGACAAAACGGCTAACTGTGAAGGAACACAAGATGCAAACTTTACTGATTGGTACAATAATTCCATTGTAATCAATTGATTTTACTCAGAAATTTCAGTTATAAAAACTGGTATGACCATGGTCCCCTCAGAGAGGCCTTAAATATGCACTCACCTATCTCTTGCCATGGCCATGACATGACAATAGAGCAGTGATAGCAGCAGTCTATTTGTTTATTTTATTAGATTTCAAAATCAAAGCAGTAGTCTGTCAGACACATCTTTTAAAACTACAATACTACTCATAGTTGTCATAGTCTCCATGCCTTCCTTTGTTCATCCTTGTGTATTCATGTTTGCAATGAATCCCCTCATACACTAAGCACTTTAATCTTTCATCAACCATCTCTGCAGCACTCCATCAGTTAGACCTTTTGTATGACATATATGACAGTGTACATGGAGCTTCATGAAAAACTCTAAAAAGGAAGAGGAAAATCTTTTAAACTGTGTTTTCACTTTGTGAAACGCATTTAAACAAAAGTTTTTATAAAATAGTTTCACAAGGGCTCTGTCACAGTACACTAGTCTGTGGTGAACTGTGATAATACCATTCTCTTTGCAGAGCACAAACAGCAGCTCAGCCGCACAGTGCTTCACATCAGTGTCAACATGGGTCATCAGGCGGACCAGCTGGCCTCTCAGTGTGGTGTCCTGCTCTGGTCGGATGGCAACATCCCTCAGCGGAGGTAAGATCTGGACCAGACGTTGGGGT
Organism: Scomberomorus guttatus; assembly: GCA_038419695.1. Classification (NCBI taxonomy): domain Eukaryota; kingdom Metazoa; phylum Chordata; class Actinopteri; order Scombriformes; family Scombridae; genus Scomberomorus; species Scomberomorus guttatus. Next base: position 29,995,986 of record CM076459.1, on the reverse strand, counting down.
CAGATGAAAGGTATTAGTCAGTGCTGTGTTAAGGGACTAGTAACTCTGTGGAACATGCTAACTTTGCACTTGCCACCTCCATTGCAGACATTCAGGGAAACGTGGATGGTGTATACTGGGGCAAGCTGCATGAGCCTCCTACATCTCCAACTGAAAGTAAATACAGAAACAAGCTGCCGGAAGAGGCCATTATGACTGCGTAGGGATCTAAATTATTGCTACTGCTATTATTGCTATTATTATTACAAGTCATATCTCTATTACTATTATTGTTGTTATTATTATTGATGTTGTTGTTATGCTTCTCTGTGTCTCTCTCCATCCCCCACCCACCTCTCCCCCTCCCTCCTTCTTTCTCTCTCAACCCAACCACCTAGAGCCCGGTTCTGCTTGAGGTTTCTTCCCGTTAAAGGGGAGTTTTTCCTTGCCGCTGTCGCCAAGTGCTTGCTCATGGGGGAATGTTGGGTCTCTGTAAATTAAAGAGTACGGTCTAGACCTGCTGAAAAGGGCCCTGAGCTAACTTTTATTATGATTTGGCGCTATATAAATTAAACTGAATTGAATTAAATCCGAGTCAACTTGCCAGCTGACCTAACCACCCTGCATATTCATCCGCTCACACCGGTTTGTTTACGTGTGTGAGGATGACTTTCTTCAAAAGAAACTCAAAAGTTTGATGGTTTTACAGACACTTACCGACTATTTATTTGAACTGGAGAAGACAGACAAGGAGGACAAGGAAAAACTAATAATGAAGGCAGAGGCAGAGAGGCAACAGGACCATCCTGAAAGGAAACTGGTGGTGTTCCTGCAGTCACTACTCTCCAATGCTGACTGAGAAGGAACACATTTGCTGCAGAATGGGACCTGTTGATGGCAGCCATAGGAAATCAAGATGTGAGAGCAATCCTAGCTGTGTTATTGCAACAAATGAGGCACTGATCAAACGTTCATCCTGGTGACTGTGTCTCACCTACCCAAAATAAACTGGAAGAAAAGAGGTTGGCTGGACCAAAGACTCAGCTCTCCACATGGTGAGAAAAAGCCATTTTATGTGAGGGATTGCAATATTTTTCACCCACCAACAAGAAACACTAGCATCTGGTTATACATTTTCCTTGACCCATTATGATTTGAAAAAGTCACAATTGTGTTGGATAATGAGCACCAGGTAAATAAAAAAAAAAAAGCAAATAATGTGATGGAGTTCATTGATACTATGGGTTCATGGATATAATACATTATGAAACAGTTTGGGTCAATTTGCAGAGCAATCATAACGGGAGTCTCTTTATCATCCAGCAGTAGTCAATAAAATCTGCATAGTGTGCATCTTGTCATTTTATTCTTGCAATTCAGAAACTTTTCAAAACCATCTTTTTTTCTCTAACACAAACACATGCTAAAAAGGACAGTGGTCCACAACTTCATACAAATACAAATACGTTGCACAACATACATTGTGCAATTTGCTTTAGATGTATATGCCAATGCAGTTAGCCATAGTGGCCATTCCGGATGGCTACCTTCTGTGTTTACTTTTGCTCAGAGTCAAAGACAAGTGTTATGATAGTGTTACGAAATCTGTAGGAGGCTCGCACAGCTTGCCCCGATATGTTGTACGTTGTCTTGCGTGAGTTCTCATTTCCTTTGAATCTCTACAGCGGAGATGGTAAGTGCAAAGTTAGCATGATCCATAGAGTCACAATGGCCACATTTTTGGGAAACATGCCAGGTTGAAATGTACCAGAATTTTCCTTTAAGGTTCCATTCATTTCCATGAGCCTTTATATATACTGATTGCACTTCCTGCTTTTCATGTATTAAATAGTATGTACAGCAGAACATTCTGTCCCCTTATTTGACTGAACTGAACTGTGGTACAAGCTTACTTGTACTTCTACAGTTTGACAGGAACTGATCTCAGACCACAAACTCCAAACTCAAATGCTGTTTCTTTCCTGGGTTTGGAAAAAGAGAACTATTTTATAAATGTTTTGCCCTCTACTAGGCTTCTCTGTTCATTTACCATATTGAGGCTCCTCCTCAGCACCCAAAGACAGATGTTTGCACTCATCACCTAATCAGGTAGTAGCATGCATGCCCTATAAAACATTAGTGCATCTGCCACTCAGTTCTCTTTTTTCACTTTGCCATCTTGAGTAGACACAGCCCACAGTGAAACCTTTGTCACCCTCAGGTTTTACTGAGATGTTCTCTACAAGCTAGTCCTGTTGTAATTTCTTGTTACCTATTTTAAGCCTGCTCGCTCCCTCCACATTGCCCAGCACTGGGGAGGGACTAGCTGTTATACCATTATGATGAGGAAGATGCAAGACGCATCTATGAGGGAGTTCCTGTGATCCTACTGCCCCTTCAACAAAATACCACCAATCCTCCACTACTTGACCTTTCCAGTCTGTTAAGGTCAGATGACACATTGATATACACTGCTGGGTTTGTCACATCCAAAGCAGTGCCTTCGTGTCACCAGTGCCCAGATGTCAGACTGATAGGCTATTTCTGCTCACTGTTAGGCTAGGGTTTATCCCTCCATCCCTGTGTGTTGCCCAAGTATTTGCTGGATGGTAACTAAGGGCAGCCCTGTTCCATCTCATCACTGGGGCAGCTGTGGCTCAGGAGGTAGAGTGGGTCATCCAGTAATTGGAAATTGGCGGGTCGATCCCTGGCTCCTCCAGTCCGCAAGTGTCCTTGGGCAAGATACGGAATGCTGTATGCATAGATTCAGGCCCAGCTGGGAGTGCATCACATCCGGTGTTTACAAATAGTGAAGCCCGTACAAAATAGAAATCATAGTTACGTGGATGTAACTTCAGTTCTGTGAGAATGTGCGTAACCCTGTAACTGCATGCCCAGCTGGCCCTTGTTTTCAGTTGCTGAGCTCAAAATGGAGCTCAGCACTTTTCAAGTAATACGCACAAAGTTCTTTCTAAAGGTGAGGAAATTCAACACATAAGTGACATTAGGGACAATTGCAAGAGGAAAATAAATAAACATATAGATATACATTCAAACATAGAGACGGTTGACAAATTAAAGGAAAAACCAATATAAAGTGTCTTAGTAAAGTGTTGGGCCACCACATGCTGCCAGGACAGCTTCAATGTGCCTTGGCATTGATTCTACGTCTAAGTCTCTGGAACTCTACTGGAGGGATGAACACCATTCTTCCAAAAGATATTCCCTCATTTGGTGTTTTGATTATGGTGGTGGAGAGCACTGTCTATCACGTCTTTCCCACAGATCTAAATGCAGATGTCACTTTAGTCACTGTTCCTAAACACTAGCCAGTTGAGCAGTCTTTATGACTGAAGCTCCTGCCATCTGTGCCCCAACAATGAACACTCTTTCAAAATCACTTGAATCAAGTCAATCTTTTCCTCTTGCTGTCTTGATACAAAATCAGAATCAACTGGGCCTGCTCAGCATTTTTATGCATGCCAAAGAGCACGATTGGATGTTAACTGCTTAATTGTACTATGCAGTGCACCTGTGTGGAAGCATTTGCATTCCTTATGTTTCTCCACTCTTTTGTTCTGGTTTTTCCTTTAATTTGTCACCTGTCTGTACATACATATACATATATATACATGTATATATGCATATGCATGCATATATGTATATACATACACACATAAAAGATAAAAACTCTCCATGAAAGAAGATAAAGATAAAAAAATAAAAACTCAATGAAAGAAATAAAAACCGCAAAACAGCTCATGACTATAAAAGTGTAGTCTATCAGCTGTTAGGAAAAGCAATTCTGTTCTGTAAAAGCAATTAAGTTTTAAGACAAGATTTAAAAGCAGCAACAATCAGCTGACCTGATGCTCAGTGGAAGGCTGTTCCAGAGCTGAGGAGCCAGTACTGCAAAGGCTTGGTTACCCTTTGTTTTTAACCTGAACTCTGGAATAGATAGAAGACCCAGACTGGCAGACCTGAGGGGCCTGTTCGGACAGTAAGGTGTAAGGAGCTCAGTTATATACTCCGGTGCCAGATCATTCAGAGCCTTGTATGTGATTAAAACTCCTAACAGTCCAGACTATTAAGTACACATCTATGCTATGTACACAACTCCTGTCTGTAGGTGGGTACTCATGCGACACACCTTTGAAAAGCTAAGATTCTTGTTATTCGATTGATGTAAACAATTTCAAGATATAATCACAACAGCAGGTACAATCAACGCCTCTGTCAGACCACCAACAAACAAACAAACAATTACCAAATTCACTCTGCTCACCTTGGTATCAAAATGGTGGCTGCACTCTGACGTTTCGATTAACACCTCACACCTCACTTGACCAACTTGAGCTTCCATGTCCAGTCCACAGCCTACAATAGCCAACGAGAGTCTGTGTTGGAAGAAGGTGCCTGACCCTCTTCTTTCGTGTAAAGACCGAGCCAATAGGAACAGATTCTGCTGATGACTGGCACTTCGAACAGCCAATGAAATTCAAAAATGACCATATGCAGTTTTAATGGGTTCTATAAGGCCACAACATGCAAATTATGTCAATTTAAATAGTTTGCTGTGTTACTTTTTATATAAACTACTTTTCCATCATAGCATTTGTTTTGAATCTTTTATATGCACAACGTTTAGTTTCAAGAAAGGAACAAAGCACTATAATGTGTTTATGCTTCAGTTACTCTGAAGCAGGGGTTATTTGGTGTCTCTAAATGGCCTTTTTTGCAAGATGCCTAGAAATTCCCTTAGAAAAACATGTAAAATATTCATTTTCTGTGGTATTGTTATTAAATTTGAATTTGGACTAGGTAAGGCTCAATGCTGTGGCCCCATTCTGTTTTCCAGCTAATAACTCCCAGCTATAGTTCATCTGCAGGCATCTGTTTGCAAAAAATGTTCAGGCGGAAATAAAAACCTTCTACTTCAGTGTGTTCAAACTTCTGTTACTCAATGCCAGTAGCACTTACAGTCATTCTGACTGTTGGGGAAAAACGTCAGTGTTACCTTTCAAAAGGGGTTTTATAGTAGCTTGAAGAACTGTATTAAGCAGGATACACACATGGTCAGAAACAACAAGATGTCTTATGGAGAGACTGTCTAGATTTAAACCAAGTGTAAACACTAGGTGTATTGTGTGTCCACAGTTGTGGGTTGGACCATGCACATGTTGGACAAAATTTTAGGACTCAGTATTCAGTGACCAGTGCATGTGTCAGGTGTGCTGCAGGAATAATTTGTCATGTGCATGTGGTGGTGGAGACAGCATGTAAATAATGTACGAGTGCCCTGTGGACTGGAATGAATGCAATCTCTGTTAAAAAAGGGTGTACGCTCCCAGAAAAGATTAAAATGATCAATTAAAACTAAGTTGTGTGAGGAACATTCTGACTGTAGCCATGTATGGAGACTGAGCAGCCTGCTAAAACACTCTACACCCTGACAGAGAGAAGGGATCGGCCCAGACATAAAAACAGATTTTTTGCAGTCCTCGAGTAATTTAAAAAGACTGTTAAAATCGTGCTTTAGTACTTTGGGCTGTTGATAGGTGGTATCATTTAAACCTACATGGATAATAACATTTCTGGCGTGAGGATGTTTACTTAAAAGAGATGGGATGTTGAACTCTGTCCGAAACCTTGGCACCAGGGAAGCAATACGTTTTAGCCATTTTTGATTTAATGTTTCTGATTATGAAATCACAGATAATCAATGAAGCAGGAGGAGCAGGAGGAGGGGGCTTGGAGGTCTAAACTGGAGAGGGGATTATAGCTGCACAAGAGGTGAACTGCACGTAGCTGGGTCGTGAAGAAGGGGCGTGTTGTTAAGAGCAACAATCAACAGGTGAGACCAACTGCTTGGACACAGTCGTGGAGAGTGGAGGTGGCGACAGGGCGCTGTCAGACTCAGGAGATGAAGTAGGGATGCAGCGACCGGTGAGTGGGTAGAAGTCTTGTTCATCCAGGATGGAAAATTTGTTGGTCAGCTCAAAGACTGGGCCTGCTGGGATGGATCATCCTCCAGTAAGCAGGTGAGATAGGGTGGTGGTGTTGGCGGTGATAGCGTAAAACGGCAGTGGTCTGCTTCTCTGTTAGCTAACTAGCTCCCATGCTAAAAACAAGGTGGCTTATGCTAGCAGCAAGTCCATTTGTGGCAGGCTATCCCGACCAGGAGACTTTAAGCTACAATCTGAACATCCATAACTAAAATCTTTTACTATTTTAAAACATAGATAAAACAACCAGGATCTAAAAGTATAGTATAAAAATTTATTATTTAAAACTGGCCAAAAAAGTCATATTTTGACAGAGCTTCTGACAGCCAAACACAATCACCGATGCATCAATGAATGTTATAACCACACCCATTTGTCCAGCAGCATAAAAATCTCTGTGAAGTGTAGCACACTGCTGCAGATTGATGGGGATTCTTTCTGATGTTGATCTGTGTTGCTGACTCTGACTCCAAAAATATTTGGCACACTTTTACCAAATGAAATTTGAAAAAATACATTACCTTCTGCCGTAAATAGTGACGAGTCTCCCTGTGTACCCGAGAACTCTCAGTCAGAAGATTCAGTACAGGGATTAGTTTCTCCTTTAGCTTCTGAGCCTGTAAAACAGCACATAAAGCCCAGTGTTAACATCAGCACTTCCTTTAGACTGATATTTAGAAAGAATTTGTGCTACCACTTAATGTTTGCTTTGACATTGCCTTCTTATTTTGTCAGGAGGATTTGATTTTGTCACTAATGACAATGATGATGTGTCCGACTTCCTGATCTCATTCCCAGTCCACAATTGTTGGATGTTGTTGCATAAACAGCATTCAATATGTATTAATGCCTTAAAATGGTTCTAGGGGATGTTTTTAGTGCTGATCTGAGATAATTATTATGTGCAATTACATGAAGGGCCAACCTGTGGCATGCATCACTTTTGGCGAGACTTTTGTCCAGGTATTTTGGCATTTTAAGGTATGAGATCTCTGTTCTAGGGCATTGTTGTAACCTTATTTGTTGTATCTTCTGCCTCGATGCTTCATCTGTTAAATGTCGCTCTGCACTCTGATTTGGGAGGCTACTCTAATTAATCCAGCTGTTGAACTGAACTGCCTGCATGTATTACAGCTTTTCCACACCATGTCACTGACATTTATTCTAAGACAACATTTGGTGTGGCCCTTTAAGACAATTCTAATTTGAAAAAAGAGTACCATATGATTTGAGTGTAGTCAAATGGTCATGAGGTAGGCAGAAGTTATTATGGTCTCTACTTTCATCTATTCTTAAAATTATTATTGAAATTAATTTATGTAATTTTGTTGTGTTTTGCTGCATGGAGCCAGTCTATGCTGTTCTCCTTTAGCTGAGTTTCCCAAGGCAATGCCACAATAGCAGGCCAGCCACTCTGCCTCATTGTCTGGCCAAAATATAATTTCTGTTCTTGTGAACTGAATGCATGTCTCACGCTCTTTTTGAATGAGTTATGGCAGGTAATCTGTAGTTGAAGCTGATTTTCCACTGTATTTGGGTCACAACAAGTAAATACAATTTGGAACTTCAATTCTGCACATAGGGTAGTCTTCAAAACGCAATAGCAGTTACCTATTTGTTGGTCGGTGGGAATGGTGTAACTTTATTGCATGTTCTATTTTAATTTTCATGTCATGAAAATTTGTATATTTTTTACATCAGACTGGGACTTTTTATTCACAACATCACTACAAACCTGTATTTACTATATCTTTAATAAGCTTTTTAAAAATGCTTGAATGTTTACTTCACAAAGTGCAGTCCATTTCTTACATAAGACAAAAAGTGGGATATTACTAGCATTTTACATAAATTGATGTTTTATTGCTAAAATATAAGTACTATACAATAAAACAATGTAGCCTACTAATACAAATACATGAATCAGATGATAAGGCCAAATAGTCACAACACACACTTGCCCTGTTCAGACGTCTGTCCATGAACAGCAGCAATGTATGGACACAGTCCATGTTGACTCCCTCCCACTTGTGGGATGCCTTATCCACATGAACAGATAGCAGGACATCCAGACATGTCAGCGGCAGTGCTGACAGGATGTTTACTGTATGTCTATGGAAAGAAGTCGTATATTAACATAATTATTAACATTAACATGTTCTTTAGCTAAGGTGTCAACTTTGACTCCCTCATCTATTTAGTTACTACATCATCCAAACATTACATTTATGAATTTGTCAAATAAATGTAGATGTTTATAGCTGCACAACTGACCCTTGGAGTTCCTCCAACGTGCCTTCTCCATCACATGAAAGCAGCAGGCAGTGGCGCAGCACAGCAGCCAGGTGGCGATACAGAGCAGCATCCTCCTAAAAAAGACAAACCATGGATGTATGAAGAGAGTCGGCTGTGGCTCCACCACTCAGCCTTGCTGCCAATATTTCCCAGTGCTGCAAAAAACTCCCGTGCGGCCCAAAAAGCATTTTCACCATAGACCACCATTATAAAAGAAACATCAGTAAAACACAAACACAAACAAGGTCAATTATGACTTTTTTCTATCATGAATTTTTAAACCATAAAGGTTTTATATTTGTAAAACTTTCTCAGAGCCTGGAATTTTTTTTTTTACGTGCATGACATCATCCCAATGTAAAGTCTATAGGGTGAGCGGGAGCTCAAGGGCAGGGCCAGAGGGAGAACACTACTGTACATATTCAGTGGGCTGCACAACGCCAAAGCAAACAAATCAAACCCAAAAGTGATGCCTGGAGAACTCTGGTCACTTGGGGTACCTTCCTGTTGTGGTATTTCACACACATCCAAATGGGAGGAGACCACAGGGCAGAACAAAGAACACGCTGGAGAGATTACATATTCTATCTGGCCTGGGAATTGTCTAACAAGAATAATATGAGGATGTGGCTATCAAGAAGGATGTGTGGGCTCCCTTGCTGCGCCTACTTGCAGACCCGAATATGTGACGGAAAATGGATGAATGGAATGGATGGATTACGGATTTATTCACATCACATCAATTCTGGAAAACACGGTATTACCTTCAATGCACTCTTTCTTTCTACAATATCTGCAAATGGCAACTACAGGATGGTTGCCATGGTCAAAGATTTAAGGATAGAGGATGTTGTATGCTGTATAGATTGTAAAGCCCCTTAAGGCAAATTTGTGATTTGTGATATTGGGCTATATAAATAAAAATGTACTAGACATTTTTTGGCCTGGGGGTTAGTGTGCCAACCATAAACCACAACCTTCATGGCTAGGGACCTGGGTTGCATGTCTTTCCCCATCTCTCTCTCCTCTCATTTCTTGTTATCTCTTTACTGTCTCTATAATAAAAATAAGAGTTAGATAAATCAAGTTGTTGTCTTTCAGAGTTGGTGTTTTTAGTATGACATTCCTTCTGTGTTTCCTTGGTGAGCTGTGGTGTAGAGAGAGTGACATAAAGAGGGAATTTGCTATTATCATCTTTCAAATATTCTGTATTATATATTATATCATATTTGTAGGATAACCAGTTGGTCTTTGGGTCTCATGCAATCTCCACAAGAGCCCAGAGAAAGTCTGGGTTCAATCAACAATAACCTCTAACCTCCAAGACGATGTATATTCAACTTTGTCTGGAAATGCCTTCAGGTGAACTGAGTATCCTCTCATCACATTAAAGTGTCAGTTTTGACGCTTCACAGGACCATCTCCTCACTTCCAAACTCTTCACAAACTGTGGGGGACAATTCCAAGTGAAGTTTCAAACACTAAGGAACTGCTACACTCCTATCAACTCAGGGTCAGAGTACACTGATCAAAGGATCAATTTTTGGACAAATGCAGAGAGATTGTTATCATAGTGAAACCTCATCAATTTGTTTGATGAGTTGGGGCCACTCTTAACTATGTTTTATGTTCTCTACCCATCTTCTAATGTCATACATGCACCCACACTCACATTCCAAAGCACATCCCCCTGTTGCTCTCACCCTGGTGTGATTCCAGATAGCCAGACCTGTGTCATAAATCCAGCTGAGTCTCAGCTTGAATTTCTGTGTTACTTAAAGACAGAAGTTAAATTCAATGCTTCATAAATTTATAACCATCTTGTAATCTACACAGTATTAACCACAAAGTAATGCCGGCCAAATCAGTCCAACTCTGAACTTTCTAGGACAATTTGTAGGTGGGATACAGATATCTAGGTTTAATTAATAAATAGGAATGGAACCACAGCGCCACCCAGTGAACAACTTTTCTCCACTGAAAGTCTGGTGTATAATGTTCTCCTATAGTGATGTTTTAAATTGATATTAAACTCTGTATATAACTCAGTAGGAATTTGATAGGTATGCAGAGTTACTTTGGTAAGTAGCTCATTAATATTGGTATCCATATTAAGTTAATATGAGAAGTAAGTTTATTAAATCATTATAGTATGTGTAATTAAGCTGCACTGTTGTTTGTTAACCTTTGTGATAAATGTGTGCCTCTGAACATATCATGCATATGCAATTCATGCTTAAATGTGGATGATTAATGGTAAAATGTTTAGTTGCAACTTTATCAGCCCAGAGAGGATCACGCGACAAAGGACAAAGGATTTTTCTGTCTCACGCGGGAAAACATCTATCTCCACCCAAACACACCCACTCGGAGTTAGCTTGGATAAAAGCAGCGCACTGGCGATGCTCGTCCTCCTTTTTTCTTTTGCCTCTTTTTGCTTTTGCTTTTTTTGCTTTTGCCCTTTTTTCTTCTTGTTTTTTTTGTCTTCTTCATTTGCTTTTCATTCTCCGTACTCTTCTTTTTATATCACGTGATCGCCTAAGTTAACTTTCTTTTCTCTAAGCTACGTACAGTGTTATAACTTGAGTAAAAAGAACTTTATGTTAAAATCCTTTCACGCTTAGTATCTTGAAGTATAGTTTTGTCCGGCCAGCGAGATTATTTCTTTGAGTTATTTAGTAAGCAAGTAAGCCAGTTAGAGACTTCAATTTAAAATGACCCGCTTTCTTTGAATCAAGATCTGCTTCATCCCTCCTTGTGACGGTTAATCCTGCGATGATTCTTGAATCATCTGAAGAAATCGTCACCAAAACGCTCAGGAAGTTCCGTCTAGGAATCCCCGGAAAACCCGCTGCTGTACAGCTGATTGTCCGATCTGGAATCCCCCGCTACAGACGAATGCAGAGTCATCTCAGGGCAATCAGGGAACCCGCTGAGTCATCTCAGGACAACGCTGCACACAGCTCCCACAGCGCTCACAAGCGGAAACCTCCGCTGGAAGATGACACCAGTTGAAAAGGGTGATTTCTCATCACCCTGATGCAGCAGACAGCCCACTGAATCACCAGTTCACCTCCGGACAACGCACAGTATTTGTGATACAGCAAAACAACGCTACTCCTGTCCTCCACATCATGATTAAGAGTTGGTGTCATTTAAATTGAACTCTCTAGCAAATTTCTTAGAGAAGTGATCAGTTAGATTATGATAATAATAGTGTATGTAGACAAAACAGTATACAATCAACAATTAGGAGGCAGTGTATTGAAAAACAGTACTGAGTTTATTAAAACTGTACGCTGAATGTTTTTGACAAAATGCTGTCTGATTTTTTTAAAAATGTGAACTATTCATTATATTAATTGTTATTATTATATTTTAATGATAACAAAGTTTCTAAATGGGCTAAGGGTGATCAAAATTAATCTTAACAACACCCATGCAACTATTACCAATTATAGGAGCAGTCACAAAAATGACTTAAAACACATGTTAAACATTAAACACAACACTCTCCTTGAGAAACTTCTCAAGGAAAGACTAGGATGGTAGCTGCCAGTCGTGTAACAGCCGACAGACTCTCCCGATCTGTCTTAACTGAGAAGTGGCTGTGTCTGCTTACAGAGAAGTGTGTGTGTGTGTGTGTGTGTGTGTGTGTGTGTGTGTGTGTGGTGTGTGTTAACATTGCATCGCACTGAAAAAATAGCAACCCATCAGATCTCACAGCAAGTTATAAATTCTATGTACGTTCATAGTTAGCTAACACATAGCTAACACTATGCAGCAATATCCCTGTTAGGGATGTCAGTGGTTAACCACCAAGAATATTTTTGACCAGTTTGGCATGTTGGTTTATAGGTTAATTTGCACACACACTCCACTAATGGGTACACAATGCATATTTACAACATCAGATATTCTTTTTGAATGGATAAAGTAACAGTGTAAAACTGACTCCTACATGGAATGTTGCATTAGGAGTTGCTTGTAGCATTATTGTTGCTAGGCTAGCGAGTGTCTTAAAGTCTGTTTATAATGAGTGTGTTAGAGTCAGTCAACACTAAAAGTGCTTTGTTAGTCCAGTTTAACCTGCAGGAGATTCTGAAGGCTTGTGTAACGTGTTTTTCTGCCACGGAGGAAATAAATTCATGACGAGTGAAAGCGAGTCCAAAGTGTCTTCCGACATCTGTACTGCAAAAATGGAATATGTCAAGGTACCAAATACCACTGTCACAGATGATAAGGAGCTCAAAAAGACAAACATGCAGTCTTATAAATGCTAACTGCCAGAGAAATATCACATAATGTTAATTGTTAACTAATGTTAGCTAACAGGTTAGCTGTTAATGTTTATGTTAACATTACACATATATTTGCATGAGTGGGAGAAATCTTGTGCTACTGTTGATGTCCAGTGTGATGACGGAGACACTAGGAAATGTTGAGTCTGTTTATTCGCTGCATCGCATGTAGTTTTAAATTAGGAAATCTGCAACTTTCTTTTAAGGGCACAACGGCCAATTCACAACTGGGCAGTTACTTGAAAACGAAATCCTGGAGTCGAAAAAAGCCTTGGTTTTCTGCACCAAATTAGCCAAGTGTGAAGTAGATTGGATGAACGGTTCTCAAGATATGAGAAGGACGAACATACATCCTTACAGTGGGGGAAATAAGTATTCAACATGTCAACTTTTTTTTCATTAAACATATTTCCAGTGCAGGTATTCATATGAAATTAAGATCAGACGTTGGTATTAACTCAATAAGGCAACACAGCTAAAGAAATCATAACATTCCAATCAGTAAAAAAAGTTCTGTGCATTAAATTGGAATGACACAGGAAAAAAGTATTGAACAGTAAAAAAAAGCACTGCACCAGGTGATTCCACTAATTAGTTCTCTTACCTGTGCTAATTAGAATCAGGTGGGTTAGTGCATGTTGCTATTAGTACTTCCACTCTTTTAAAAAGGATTAGACATCTGTGAATGCACCATTCGTTACAATGCTGTCACGCAAGAACTATTTCATGATGGGTAGAGGCAAAGAGCTCTCCCAAGACCTTCGCAAACAAGATTGTTGAGTAATATAGGAATGGTACAGGTTTATGGCCTGATTTCTCAACACTTAAATGTTCCCATAAGCACCACTGGGGCCATAAGAAAAATTAGGCAGTCAGACAATTAGTCAGAAGAGTAGCCCAAGATTCAAGGACCACTTGAAAAGAGCTACAGAAAGACCTGGAAGAACCAGCTAGAATTGTCACAGAGAAAACAATAGGCAATGCACTCCACCACCACAATTACTGGAAGAATGTGATATGGTCAGGCAAGACAAAAAATGTTAATTTTTGGCAGTAACACTACGCACCATGTAGTTCAGAGGTGGAAGCAGTATGGTATGGGGCTGTTTCTCTTCTCATGGTACCAGCAGAATCCAAATTGTTGAAGGGAAAATGAATGGAGCCATGTATTGGGATATTCTTGAGAAGAATCTGTTTCCATCCACCAGGACAATGAGGATGAGACACAACAGGACAACAATCCAAAACATCACCTTACTTGAACGCAATTGAACATTTATGAAAGGAACTGTGTCATTCAAATTTAATGCACATCACTTTTTTTATTGATTGGTATGCTTTCTTTAGCTGTGTTGTTTTATTAAGTTAATAACAATGTCTGGTCTTAATTGCATGCGAATAACTGCACTGGAAATATGTTTCCTGAAAAAAATGTTGACGTGTTGAATACATATTTCCTCCACTGTAAAGATGTATGTTTGTCCTTCTCATATCTCGAGAACTGTTCATCCAATCTACTTCACACTTGGCGGTGTATCGTTGGGGACACAAGGGAGTGCAATTTCGTGCAATTTGGACATGCAACACGTTCAATATTAATAAACTTGGAATAAACAAGCAGTCAATGAGCCGTCCACTCAGCAGCAGCGGGGTGGGGTTTCTTGGCTCTGTGACTGCATGTCATGATCAGAGCTGTACAACCCTGCCATGAGAGATACGAGAGGAGGGACATCTCTCTTCGTTTGATAACGTTAAAAGTTAGGCTTTGTTGTCGGCTTCCCGACTCATGTCAAACAAGACAAGAGAAAAAGAGAGAGAGAGGGCAAGTGAGCTGAGAGCACGAGTGAGCAACACAGAGACAGGCTGGAAAGCTTTCTCTGAGAGAGAGAAAGCCCATGAATGACAGCAATACAGTGTTATTTTCTGTTTGTTTTACAGTGGTTATGTTCTAAAGCACAAATAAACAACCATCAAACACTCAACAGGTGATTTACTGTGGAAACAGATGCTCTTTTGGTGCAATTTGGACACGTGACACGTTTAATGTTGATAAGCTTTGATTAAATTAGCAAACAGCGAGCCACTTGGCTCTGTTTCTGAGTGGAGCAGGGGCTGTTTTATATAAACACCGTCACATCACAGTGAGGCGGACTTCTGGGCTCTGACTCAAGTTTGCACTTGGTAGGTGTACTGCTGAGGACCCAAGAAAGTGCAGTGTTGAGTGTGAAGTTGTTTGGACATGTGACACATTTAATATTAAACCTTGACACGCACCCCACTCAGTTAAACTGCCCGAGAGAGAAGAACAAGCATACACAGGAGGCCCAGGCAGTAAAACTAGCCAATAGGATTGCAGACACATTTGATTGGCAGCAGAATCAACCAATAGAAGCCCGTAAACTGCTTCTATGGTTCAACCTCAGATTCGTCTCACTGGGGAAGTTTGTCTGGATTTAAACCATTTAATTTATTAAATCCTTATCGTTTATACCTTATCATTTTAATTGATACGTTTGTCATAGATATATATTTGGTTCTCCAGAAATAATAGGCATTCGGCCTGTTCTGAACAGGCACGTTTTGAATGGACACTGTACTAGTACTTCAAAATAGACAGAGTTCAAGGGTCACCATACAGGACTCACTATTGTCATTTAGTTATTAAAGTTTAGTGAGTCCTGTCACCATACAGCTGTATTTTGAAAAGAAAAAAACATATTTAAAATAAATACAAAATACAATAATTTAAAGTTGTATGTCCCTCCCCTAAGCCAAAATAAAAAAACATAAGTCCCTCCCTTAAAAAATTATTTTAAGCACTGTTTTGCACCACCCACCTCCCTCTGATAAATAATGAACATCAAACAATTTAATAAATTGTGTGTTTCATTAGTTTCTTTTATCCATCTGAGGACATTGTGTGACAGAGGTGAAGCTCCCTACCACAATGCCATAGAGAGGAATTTAATGACTGTTCAGTCCCTCATGGGTAGCTAAGCATGAATGAATGAATTAGTTCAGCTAAAATATTTTGTGGATTTGTGTGTTTTGGGGGGTCACCTCATCTGGCTCCTGCCTGTGGAACCTGTGAGCGATGTTGAAGAGTGTCTTGAGGATCTCGATGACCTCCTGGGACATCTTCTTGGAGATGGGAGGAGCTGTGTTATCATTGAGCACCTCAAACCCCTCACCCCACCTCACAGTCAGGCACTGCTCTAGGGCTTTGGTCAGTACTGCCACTCCACGCTCCTGAGAGGGGCAAATAAACTACTGAACGCTATGGAAAATGTACATTAACTGATCTATGAGACTGAGAAAATGTTTCAGTTTAACTGGGAAAAAGGTTGCGTACAACATTGTAAGGGTCTACTTATGTATGTTTCATTATTTATTGAGGCTTCACCATATGCACTGAATTTCTTTGGAGATAGCCTTTGTGACTGTTCACTGTTTGGTAGACTGTATAATTTTTAGAGATTAGATTATAAAACTCATATTGTATGACGGATAAATAAATGTTTCACAATACTAGTTGTATTGATTGAAAAAGATTTATTAACATAAATCTTTTTTTTCTTGTGAAACTAGTCTGATCTGTACAGAAGGCTGTAAAGGCTACAGTGTAAGTATCCTAATGTTTTATCCAGATCACAGAATAATGATGATATGAGTTACTACATAATAATGATATTGTAGGCTTTGTCTTACTGTGATCAAGAAATAATTAGTAATTTTTCAGGTCTTCTTATAATCATTGAGTTCTTTAAGATTGTAATGTGGTAATAATCTAAGATTAGCTACGGAGGCTGGGAGGTGTCATGGAGAAAAAAAAGACTCTCCAGTGTGAGAGTCCCTCACTCTCACACTGGAAAGAGGAAGCCACAAAGCCACTCCTTGAAATATATATTTGTACCACTTTCTGATAAGGAGCCATCTATAAAGGGTTTATAGCTGTAATTAATGGCTTTACTAATGGTTAATAAATCACCTGCTAATGCTACTTTAATTTTTTTTTTCAATTTTTGGGTTACCAGGTTGTGGAAAATCCTCCTCCAGCATGAAACCTTTTTAGCTAGCTATTTAACTCATTAGGGAAACCCCTCCAGTGGACTGTTCAACACTTACCCTCTGAAAAGAGCTGCAGGCCATTTGGACCAAAATCCATTTATAAACAGCTTATTAACATTAACAGCTGCAGACGTGATGGATTATTGGTAGAATTCTTTATGAGTTATTATTATTATTATTTATTCACATTTATAACTGCATATATGACCCTTTATTAATGCTATTAATGCCACTAACATTTATTACCATCTTATTACCAAAATATTTTATTAAAACAGAATAAAAAGAGTCTTTATTCAAACAACAGAATGAAAAAATCTTATCATAAACATTATACCTGATCTATGAGAAGAACAAAAAGAAAAACAATGTGGGAATTATCACTATCACAAGACTCTTTTCCCAGTTTGTCAAAAATAACATTGAGCTGTACTGTTCTCTACATCTTTACTATTTTACGTTTTGCACGTAGATCAACGTCTAGAACTCTATGCATTAGTCTTGCATAGAGTTCTCCTTTAATGACTTTACCAAGTCATACACGCTGCAGTTATCATGCTTGAGGGGGATTTTCCCCAACCTGGCAACCCAAAAGTTGTTCTTAAATGCCTTATTATAGATGAAGTGCTAACAAAAAAGTAAATTTTAGTTTCATTTTGTATAGCCCAATATCAAAAATCATAAATCTGCCTCAGGGGGCTGTACAACAATACAACATATACAAAATACATACAACAACCCCTGTCCTCAGACCCTCGATTCGAAGGAAAAACTCCCTAAAAAAAAACCTTTAACATAGAAAAAAATGGAAGGGACCTCAGGAAGAGCAACAGAGGGGGGATCCCTCTCCAAGGACGGACAGACGTGCAATAGATGTGCAATAGATGTTGTGTGTACAGAATACACACATTAATCATTGACAAAACAGTTTATAAATTGTGCCTTTTCATAAAGAGAACCATGATGTTAAATCGAGAGCAGCAACTACTGATTTGTGAGCACAAATTGTTAAATTGTAAGTAAGTAAGTACTTTGTTCGCATGCATGATTAAATTGTGTAAACAAATTATTATTTTGAGAGCACACATTACAAAATTGTGGACGTGAATTATTGAGTCGAGAAAATGAATGAAATATTTTGTGCACACAAATTATTAATTTGAGAGCATTAATCATTAAATTGTGTGCACAAATGATCTTTTTTTTTCTTTATGACACCCCCTGGGCCGTCTAATCAGCAAAGAGGCACCATGTCTATTTTAAGGTTACTATATTATGGGCTAACTGTTGACAACCATAAGGAGAACTGACACAAATGGAGGACTGAGGCTGCTGCTGATCTGCTGAGGTGCAGCTTTCACTACACCTCCTGTGTAGACACTGTTGTAGGCCCTATAGCCCTGTAACAAGATCATAGGGATATTACAAGGACTTTTCATTTGGTTGCAGCTGAAGTAGACAGATAATTATCTTTTGTTGTTAAATGTGAGTGACGACGAACCTGCCAGAGATTGCTATGTATCTGGTCATCATAGATGACTACCACATCAAGACCTGACATATTTTCTATCTATTGATCACATAATCACAAAAAGAAATGGCTTGGTTTCACAGTATCACACAACCATCATTATGGCATCGCAAGAATGAAATACAAAATATAATATGATAGATTCGAAAGCATTTTACCTGCTGTAGCTGCAGCCTGAGCTCAGGCCTCAGAGCTGTCAGTAAGAAGAGTAGTCTCAACTTGTAAAACTGGCTGCTGGATGGCTCCCTGCTCCTGATCCCCTGCTTCAGACTCTCCCACAGACCTTGCAGAAGTCTTCCATGGAATCAGGAATGAAAAAAGTGAGGCCAGGCTTTGGTCAGTAGCTAGAGAACATCATTCATATATCACTTTTTTGTGTTATAAAGATCATACACCTAATATTCTTTGAATTCATTCATTTGCATTATTAAAGGAATACTTCAGGCAAACATTATAAAAATATTGTGGGTGAACTATTGGGTAAACAATCATTCTATTCTCATGCTAGTTTCACTCAATATACAGTGGTGAGATCCATGTATCATACTACCACTGTTTAAGAAGTGTCCAGAGAACTGATTCTTCACAATTCTAGGGGAAGGACTCAAGTGTGAAGTTGTTGTCTATATGTTGTTGTTCATATTAGATGCCTAAATGCTAAGCATGTAGCATGTCACTTGGTATCATGTATAAAATGAGTAAAAAACTCCTGCACACTGTCTCACTGACTACTGGAGTATTTATTAGTTTACAACATTTTGTCTGCTCAACCTTCATCAGGTTCATCAAGTGCCATTATTACCTCTGGCCATGCACTGTTGGTGCTGCTTAAAAAATAACACACAGTCCACTTGCAATTGCACAGTGGTGTTACAGAGTGATATTTCTTTTCCTCACAAATATAAAGATGCCACCCTGCAGAGAGGACATTAACCAAACAACAGCCAGAAATTTTATTCTAACTGTTACAGAGTTACCAATAAATAGCTGCTGCAAATATAATCTGCAATGTGTCATTTTACTGATCAAACATTGTAGGCTGAAAATGGTGAAGCTACCCAAAGGTTTTGTACACAAAAAAGAGATAAAAGATACATTTCTTAACATCTGAGCTCTGGTTATTTAACCCACCTAGAACTGGATCCAACATGGAGCCAGCTATCTGCTTTGCGTTATGTAACGACACCAGTGTTTCAACTAATGTCAACTTTTATTCTCATTTTACATTTTATGGCAAAATCTACCCATTTGAACAAGTGTCACCTTAGTGTGCTGGCCATCTCCTGTGCCCTGGGGCTGTTGTAGATGACATTACACAAGACCTTAATGGCCTCATTCCTACACACATCCCCATCCTCTTCCATCTCTTCCTCATCACTGTTCTCTTCCCGGATGTCCCTCTTCCCATGGGCAAGCATCACATGACCATCATCTGTCCACTTACAGCAGTGATGAACTAAATCATTATTGGTGACAGCACAGGCTACCACAGGACAAGAAGGGGAAACCACAGAGCTAACAGCTAATGGTGTGGCATCAGCATCTGCAGCCTCCACACAGCCACTTGCTGCTCTGTGAATCTGGCTGTGTGTTCTGGCTGACTGATCTTCAGCTCTTTCCTCCTGTTGTGGGCATGCCTGAAGTAAGCTGATGCCTCCCAGTTGTGCCAAGGTGAGAAGGGCGCTATCAGTGACCATGGGCCCTATGGCCCGCCGGTCACGGGACAGTATACGCAGCGTCTGCAGGCAAACCCATAACACTGCTGGCTGTAGCTGACTACTGATGAAGCACAGCAGGGCTGTGGCCAGGCGCTGTAGGAACATTTAGTCAAGAGGGAAAAGTCACAGTCATGAAGGTTGAGAGGGAATAATTTTGAAGAGAAGGAACAAAATGAAAGAATAAGAAGTTTAAAATGTAGGGATATAACTAGAAAACATGAACACACACAGGAACAGATGGATGCATGCAATTTTTTTTATGCTAAAGATACATATCATGTGCATGTGCTGTTGTGTTCATCTACTGCAAACACTAGTGACTAGTAACTGTAAGTGGTGAAATTTCTATTGCACGTGCACACACACAAATATACATTGGCCATGGTCATTGGCCTACCTCTCGGAGAAGAAGATCGAGTTCAACATCATCTGAGTCAAAGTCAGAATCAGAGTCAGGAGCGCAGTCTCTCACTTTGTTCTTCCTGAACTGATCAAGCAAGATGAAGAGTTAGCACTAGTAACTGCAAAATATTTTATCTGCAAAGATTTTATAGTGTAGCATATGGATCTTCAAGGTGAAGGTTAACTGGATGGTGTGCTGAGTCATGAAATATCCAAGCTGCTTTGGAAGATATGGCTGGACATGATTAGACAATCGGTTTTGAGTCACACACACATACATGCACACACTGGACTGTGACTAAGCACTCTAAACACACAGAGATTACTATAATACAGGGTGAACTCATAGTCAGCTCATCTCTCTCTCTCTCTCTCTCTCTCTCTCTCTCTCTCTCTCAATTTATTTACCTCTTCCAGTTCTTGTTCCTGCAGTCATTTTTATCCATGAACAGTGACAGAAATGCATGTGTAAAAAATGAATTTCAGATCCAAGCATTTAAGAAAGATTAAGTTCTGGATGGAGGAGGGGTGGTAGAAGAGCCAGAGCAGAGGAGCTAGAAGCAGGCTATGATGAGACACTGCTGTGTAACACCATTTAGTGCAATATTCCATAGTTCAACCAGAAGCCACTGGATCAGGTGTCAGTTTAACTGCTCTTAGGGGTATTTTGTTCCCTTGGAGATTGTATTTGCACATATATAATGTACTGTCCAAATTCTTTTTCGAATGCATCCACACAACAAACCTGTATTAAGACGGTGAACAAATGAGTCAAACCACAGTAACAGTATTCTGATCTTTGCTGAGAGAGAATTAAATTGTGGTTATCATTTGATGTATTTCTTGTATATATTATATATGTTACAAATGGTGTTCTTAAACTGTTTAGTGTTAGTTTGTTATTCCACACCTGTTCCAAATGAGTAAAATGAGTCAGTTGATTGTTTAATATTTATTTTATGTTGTCTGAGCCAGCGGTAGGATAAATTATAGTTATGTAAATTTCTAGGTCTCTTTAATGTGTTGATTTGCCAAGCAATGTTATTTTGTGATGCTGCTTTGGTCCACACATGTGTGCTGTCATTCTGGCATGTATGGTCGTGAAGAAATACTATTCCTGGGCTAGTTGAACTCTTGACCTTTGTTTCTATCTGAGGGTTGTTCACTAACCTGTAAGGATAACTATAGATATTTTTATCTAGTATTTAAGGACTGACTGAGTGCCAACTTGTTAGACAAAGAAAAGATAGCTAGGTGGTATGTATCCTTTGCCTCTCAGAAATATTATGCATTGTACTTCTGATTGTATTATTTGATTACATGATTTCATAACCTGACAATGCTCTTTGTGTGTTCATTGAGTGATCAAGCAATTCTCCGCTACACTTCTCAGACATGAGATGATTACTGGGCTTCATTAAATATCCCAAAAATAGCATTATAATTAATTGATTATAGTTGATGCAGAGAAAATGGCCACATTGATTGGCAACTATTGTTTGAAGTTCTTAACCATTTCCAGCTTGGAAATATCGTAGATTGGGTAAAGCTTTTATTTCCACAACCCAAGCAGTAGCAGGTGCCCTCTCTGAAGACCCTCCTAGGTCCAAACTAAACTTCAAGTATACAAAAAATCTGCACAGGGCACATTAAATTTTACTGCACACAGACAATGTCGTATTATAATCTTCACTCGATCTTCATGAATTTGGTGTAGGTATTTTATTGAAATATGTTTATCAGTGCTTGCTTATCAGAAGGCCGGTGGTTCAATCCCTCCTGTCCACATGTCAAAGTGTCCTTGGGCAAGATACTGATCCCCAAATTACTCCAGATGGTCAGGTCAGCACCTTACATGGTAGCTTGCTGCCATCGGTGTGTGAATGTGTGTGTGGATGGGTGAATGACCAGAAACATTGTAAAGCGCTTTGTATAAAAGCACTATATAAATGCAGCCATTTACTATTTATCATGTGGATAGGCATGCATGTGTGTATACGTGTGTGTGTTTCAGTCCCACCTGCCACAGATCTAGTCCTTTCACTATGTTTTGTTTTGTTGTATCAGTACAGACAAAACACAGTTGAATAAAGCAACATTGAGAAAGAAAGTATTGTTGTTCATTTTGTCCAAAATGTTTGTATTGTGGGGTGTAATGAACTAGCAAGGCTCCACAGGCTTTTTCTTACTCACTGACTGATTGACACTGAAAGCCTGACTAACCGAAGGAAACTCAATTTCACTCAAATGATGTGACTTTGCTGTGGTTGAACTTTTTTAAACTCTCAAGTGACAAGAAACTGTTCAGCAAGGACTCTTGTTAGGTTTGATTCTTGTTCAGACACCATTCATCTTCACATTGATTAAAAAGTATATGCTGAATATGCTGTATAATGAAGTTGCTTAACAATTTATGAAATACAGTGGAGGGTTTTCATGATAAAAGCATTTTTTAACCACTATGTTTACCGTAAATCAGAGTAAATTAGGAATTTGAGAGAATAAATTAGGTAAACACCAAGTTACTTGAATTATAAATTCGATAACACACATTTAAAATTCTATTTTATTCTATTCAACGACTGGCCAACAAAATCCAAAGTATTAAACACAGCAAACAGCTGCACAACTTCCAGCTTCATTAGAGGACATAAATTAGATCAGACTAGATGTGTTGGACATACAGATGGGTGACAAATTAAAGGAAAACCAG
The DNA here is from genome assembly GCA_038419695.1 of Scomberomorus guttatus. Classification (NCBI taxonomy): domain Eukaryota; kingdom Metazoa; phylum Chordata; class Actinopteri; order Scombriformes; family Scombridae; genus Scomberomorus; species Scomberomorus guttatus. The sequence continues at coordinate 29,972,974 of CM076459.1, read as the reverse complement.
TACAGGCCTGAATGCTTGAACCCTACAGTGAGGGAATCTGGTGGCTCTGTTATGCTGTGGGGGGCATCTTGCTGGCATGGTTTGGGTCCACATGTCCCCTTAGGGGGAAGGATCCCTGCAAATCAATACAAAGTTGTTCTGAGTGATCACCTTTATCCTATACTGAATCATTTCTATCCTGATGGGAGTGGTCTCTTCCAGGATGACAATGCCCCCATCCATAGGGCATGAGGGGTCACTGAATGGTTTGATGAGTATGAAAATGATGTGAATCATATGCTATGGCCTTCTCAGTCACCAGATCTCAGCCCAATTTAACACCTATGGGAGAATTTGGACTAACGTGTTAGACAGCACTCTCCACCACCAACATCAAAACACCAAATGAGGGAATATCTTTTGGACAAATGGTGTTCATCCTTCCAGTAGAGTTTCAGAGACTTGTAGAATCACTGCCAAGGTGTACTGAAGCTGTTCTGGTGGCACGTGGTGGCCCAACACCTTACTAAGACACTTTATGTTGGTTTTTCTTTTAATTTGTCACCTGTCTGTATCTAACAATGAAAACAAAATCTGATCCATTTTTCCTTAATCTAAAGTGCTGCAGCTTTTAACAGTAAATAACCTGTAACATTGTCAAATAAATGTAAAACAGATTACCCCGATCTCCCCACAACAGACTTCAGTCTGACTGGTTTTATATAAAATGATACACATATTTAAACTACATGATGGGAGTGACTTGTGTGTTGCTAGTCCAGCTGCTGGAAACAGCTGTTTAGCTGGAACAAATGTCCTGGGGACGCACAAATAATGTCACTCCAACTTCCAGGAAATCTTTAACATCAGTTGCAGCTGTTTTTCAATTTGTTTTTCAATTTGTGCAGCCATTACAGGCAGTCAGCAAACACACTGTATCTTCATCTCATTAAACAGTAAGAGGCTCCACCTAGTGGCGCATCCGGGTCCAACGCATCCAGCAACGCCCCTCATCATCTGCATTATTGGTTAATATATTTTTAATTGATTACATTATTAATGGAAATTACTCGATAACCGATTAGTCACTGACATCCCCAGTGTATATAAAATGAAAGAATAAGAATCGTGTAGGGGCGGAGCTGTGTCCTGCCATAGAGATAGCCTGAGACTGAACAGGTGGTTCTAATCAGAGCTGGAGTACGGTAAGAGCATCAGGATCAGTGGTAGCAGGCTGGGACTCAGAGAGGATGGACCTTGAAAAAGCTCAGAGGAAAGGAGAAAGGTTGGGCAGGGGTGAAGGTTGTAGTACAAAATGGCAAGAGAAAAATAGAGAAAGGCAATAATGGAAAATTACAAATGGAATGATGGAACAGATGAAGAGAAAGTGATGGAGGGAAAGACATAAAGTACTGGCTGAAACTAAAATATTTTTTGTGTACAGACCTTTTTTCTCTCCTGCACCTCAGTGTTGAAAAAGAAGCACTCTGCATACTGTGGAGAAACAGAAGGGGTAAGGAAACTGGAGGACAAATCAATAATTGTACCTATTAAAAATACCTATTTTACCATTTCCTTTGGTGTGGGACTATAGCACACACAAAAAACATGCAGATATAGTATTTTGTGACTTTTCTACTGGTGACACACTACATATTCAAAACCTTAAACTTTGCATGCAGTATAGAATTGGAACACATGCAGTGACCGGGAACGTAAAAGGAGGGATAGTGGGACAGCAGTGCCTCTTGAATTGGATGAGTTTATATAATAGTTCAATATGTTATTGAGCTTTGGCAATTCATCCAATAAAGTGTATTTGAATATTTGAATACTGGGAGAGTCTTTGGTAGTGGTGGTAGGGGCTGTGCTGTGATGTATCTGCAAGTGGGTATTAGTGTGGCGGCTGAAGTCAATAAAAATATATTCCCAGTCCAGGGCAAGAGAGTTACATTAGTTAATGAAAACTGTAATCATGCAGACTGTTTCCATGGTTACAAAAATGAATTTTTCCAGTTACAGACTGATGCAGTAGTCATAGCAACAATCAATGACCTGGGTGTTGTAGCTGTCCAGTAGGACCTGGACAGTGTCCCGGTCTCCTTGGATGATGCACTCAATGATCCTCTGCACATCTGGCACCATGCTTGAAGCCAACCTACTGACCAAACATTCTAGTAGTACTACCTAGTTCCATCTTATAAAAAGTCAAATAATTGTAATAAAAATGTAACAGTCTATATCAAATTAATCATCATTTGAAAAATTATCTTTACACAAAATAGCTTGCATAGACCACAAAAAAGTAATATCTCTTGAAAAAATTTAAATAACAGATTACCAATTGACATACATATTTTGACAGATTTTACACAATTTGACAGCGATGAAAAACGAAATTCTTCTTGGATAAATAAAAACAGAAGGCAATAATGAGATAAGCATTATTCAAAGTGTCCATGGAAATAAATACACAGTATAATCACAATTTAAATGACATCATACCACTTTGGATAAAAACTTACTACAACACAATTGAGAAGGTTTTAAAAATGTCTAATTAGTTGATAGAGAATGACATTATCATCAAATTCATTTGTTTTCAAGTTGTTGCTTAATTGACACTAATAGTTTTAAGGTGGTTTTTACAACATCCACATGAACCACAGTTGGAACTGACAGGTAATGAAATCAAAGCATTTACTGTAGTGCTGCACAGCAGCAGCTCAGTGTTACAACAGCAATGCAGTGAGCATGACCTCTGCACTCACCTGTTGGTGATGTAAAGAGACACACACCGCTTCTGATAGCTTCTCCCTCGTCTCTCTAGTGAAACAATGCCTGTGTAAGCTTACTTCTTGTCTTACTCCACACCTTCCCTCCCTCCTTTACTCTCTAAGCCCTGGATTTACTCTGCCCACCTACATTACAACCTGCACTCTTTAGTGACCAAGTGATGTAACTGAGCTGTGTTGGAGAATGTCCCCACATGCTTTCAGCAGGAGGCACGGAATCATCCAAGCTCAGATCTCTACCCGTTCACATGAAATCAATCAAAATTCAATAGGCTGACTGCCACGGCATTTACTGAGCAGTTCCATGTTGCCACCCCCAGGCTAAAACATTTTTTTTAAACAAGATCTACAAAAATTCTTTGTAGACAATGGTCCACAGAAGATGAATTTGGATGTCTCTGGTGATCCCCCTGCAAAATTTGGTTTTGATCCAATACCAAGTAATGTCAGGGCCTGAATCACCAGTATTAATAACAATTACATAATTTGTCAACATTAGGCATTTCTTTTACTATTACTATTACATTTTTTTGTAATCAGTTATTTACCATTAAAAATTGTCTCCCATTTTCAAATGTACAGTATGTGATTAACAGAGTAATTTAATAGAGTAAATTGTGTCAGAAACAATGGACAGAAGAACAAAAATAAGACCAAAAAACGAGTTAAGAACTTTAACCGATGAAATGATTAATTTTTTTTTCATTAGAAATCACAGAAACACATTCATAACAGATGTTGTTGTTTTTTATAATTGACACTGTAGCTTTATGTAATGTTAATAAAAACATTTACAGTGTAAATGTTTCGATCACTGCGCACATGTAGGCCTACACAACAGAAACAGAGAAGTACATGTGCCCAGAACATTCTGAGGTAGATACATTTTTTGGTGTCAGTCCTGCAGCTGTGGCTCAGGAGGTGTAGTGTCCTTGGGCAAGATACTGATCCCCAAATTGCTCCCAATGGCTGTGCCATTGGTGTGTGAGTGTGTGTGTGTGAATGGGCAAGTAAGCATTAGAAATATTGTAAAGCACTTTGGATAAAAAGCGCTATATCGCTCCTGATGAGCAGGTTGGCACCTTGCATGGCAGCCTCTGCCATCAGTGTATGAATGTGTATGCTTTGTATATGTGTGTATATGTATTCAGGATCTGTTTGACAGATGTGTCTTGAATGTAGCTTCCTGCTGGTGTAACAGTAAAGGTATCATTATCTGAGGTTGCCATGGGGTCACCCAAACCCATCCTTACAAGAGAAACGACAGTATTGGTCAAAAATTCAGCCGGCGAAAATGACCTATAATTATGTTTACGCCATCTAGCAACCGTAGTAATTATGACCCAGGGAAGTGATGCAGTTCAGATGATGTCAATATAAGATGGCAAATTTTCATATTAGGAGGAGGTGGTTTGGGTGGATGACTAGATAGATAGATTCAATAAGTGGACTTAGCTGCAGGAGACCACTGTTTGCTTCTTGTTTCCAACCACAAGTGTCCTGTTTCCAACTGTGAGCCGTGACAGTTTTTTGACAGAAATATAACTTTGATTGTCGTAGTGATTACTGTTGCCATGATGACGAAGGTTGTGTAACTTTAACGAGGTAATGTTTTTAGTGATCATATTAACCCAAACCATGATCTTTCTCTAACCACAACCAAGTGGTTTATGTGCCTAAATCTAACCAGACCTTATAACACAGTGTTGTCACACTATAAAACATAATTATTTTTTACAATTACTGCTGATAGAGGTCTACCTATGGGTCGTTCTGGAAACACTCCTATGAGTTGTTCTGGAGTGCAGGTACAATCAACCTATGTCGTTTCATTATGAGGATGTGTTGCATATGAATATTTCTTTTTAGATTCAGTGACATAAAGAGTTCAAGAGACGAGCCAAAGCCATGATCCTCTCAATTGCTGTGCTGCACAACCAGATCCACCTCAAGATAAAAAAAATGAATGACAGCTTATACTGACTTGATTAATCTTAGCAGCAGTTAAAAACAAAAGCATGCCTTGCAGATCTCAGTAGTCTGTCAAGAGCAGAGTCAGTCCTGCAGGACTCGCGTTCTGATGGCAAGTTTGACTGATGACAGGGCACACATCAAATAACAAATCACCACATCTAACAACCAATGTGGCAGCAATAAATCATGAAGAACCACCTCAAATAATGAAATCACAACATCTAGTGGCAACTGCTAGACTTAGACGTTAAAATGAAAAAGGAGTTTTTTGGACTCTGTCTTTTCTTATTAAATGACTGACTATTCTGCCTCTGTATTCATTTATTGATGGGTGATTCTTCTTTTCTTGACCAGTCACACCAGCGTGTCACCCGCTGTATCAGCTGATGTAAGGCCCCCGAAGCACACCACCGTGTTTTGAATCCCTGCAAGTTACAGTTTAGCTGAAGCTATTCTGAACTGCAGCTATGCTAGTCAGCAGCAACTGCTCATCAGTAAATCAATAAATGTACACAAAAACAACACAACAAATGATTAGTCAAATTATTTTAATTTGAAGCTCTTTCCAGTGCATACACTCTAATACTGTACATGCATTACAACGTCTTCTCCAAAGTCTCCCTCTCGCTGTAGGTTCAGTTTAGCAATGAAGGCACATGTATGTGGCAGGAATCATTACAACAATTTCAGAAACCACAGATGGAATACAAACTGAGGAGGAGTCTGAAGGGGAACTCTTAACTCTTTCTTTCGGTGGGGTTTAAATGTACACAACGCATAAAATAAAGTGACACAACACAAACTGTTAGGCAGTACAGTAACACTGACTTTACAAGTCAAAAGTCAAACTTGAAGGGAGGATAAAACTGGAGTGTGTTTTTCAAATCATGTTTTCTTAGCTAGGAACACTTTTAGGCTAATGGAAAAATGTAGAAATGTTTGTTAATATGGGAGAAGCTCTGTCAGAGTGAGGGAGTGACTGGGTGGAATGGGGCTGAAGTGTGCTGAGGAGGAGCAACCTGGCTGACTTCAGTAAGCATGATTGGCCACAAACAGAGACTCCTGAGCTGCTGCTCCCTTATCTCCAGAGGACACGTACTTCCCAAGAGCTGCCTGGCTGTTATTCTGTGGAGAAATGCCAAGCAAAGAGGAAATTAAGGAAAAGTTGGATTAGTGTGTTTTTTCTTACATTCGTAAAATTCATCATAATTTTCACGACTTAAGATAACTAGGTTGGAATTCTTCCATGATGGAAAAATATTGTATGCAGAATGAGGTGCGGGTCCTCATGAACTCCCTAGTTCCTCATGGGCCTCACGCAAGAAGCACTTGTACAAATAGATTTGTTGTTAAGTGGCAAGAAACAGTTTGTGGCATTCACTAATATTCTTGTACTTTTATACAAATTTTATCTGAGGTATGAATGGAATTCATGAGTGGTCCAGCCCTGTCATACAACATGACATGTCATGAACAGACAGTCGGCTTTTCTCCACAGGGGAAAAAGACTCATTTGACCTGAAATCATAGTGTCTTAATCTGAATGAAATTGAAATTTAAAATCCCCTTCTGGTTAAAAACTGTTTTTTCCTCTTTTTCCAGTTTGACGTTTAAGCTTCATTGAGAAGAATGTATGAGTTTTTTTCACATTCATCTCGTGAAGGAGGAAAGTTTCACTGCTCTCACCTTAAATCTGAGTTCAACCTGTGGATGTACGAGCAGGATTTGTGACATCACAACTAGTTTGCACTGTGATGTGGAAACTTGAAGCCAGTGCACATACACTGAGAATGGGCTTCTGTCCAGCAGTTAAACATTTGAACAATATTAACATATTCATATATTCTGGATATATCAATGAAGGAAGGAGGAGATTTTATTTTAAGAATTTCTAACTTGGCAAATGATTTTTTCTTTGTGAAAAAACAATATGTAGTAGTAGTATACAAGGTTTGTCCGACTGTATCTGGATAAACAAACTTCTCACCAGGGCTCTTTTGATGTACTCTTCCTGGCAGGCCTTGCCGTTCTCCTTCTTGCCTCCCCAGGCCTTGAGTGCAGAGGCCTGCAGGGCCCGGCCGTAGGAGAAGGTAAGGGCCCAGGGTCGGTGCAGGGGACACTGGTTGATAGCGTTCAGATTGATGGTGGCCTCCTCCTCACTCTGGCCGCCTGACAGGAAGGTCACACCTGAGCGAGGAGAACACAAAGGAATAATGGGTCAGGTGGGAATCGTTATTTGTCATAACCATATGTAGACACAGTGTGTCTATTTGTGCAGGCTCACCCGGCACAGCGGGAGGCACGGTGCGACGCAGGGCAGTGACAGTTGCCATGGCGATCTCCTGAGGGCCGTACTTTTTGGGGCAGGAGTGTCCAGCGGTCACCATGTTGGGCTTGAGCAGTGTGCCTTCCAGATAAACATGGTGGTCAGACAGAGCCTTGTAGACAGCTGCCAACACCTGCAGCAGGGAGAACAAGGCATCAGATTCAGTTATGAAATATTAGAGAAAGGCACTCTGATTTGCATTCCCTGTGCAATAAAGTAAATTAGGATAATATTGGTTATTGTGCTTTCCATAATAAGGGTACAAAGATAGGGCAACCTGTATGTAGACTGAGAGGCAAAACTCAGTGCATTAACATCCCAGAACACTCCTGCAACACTTGCACATACTTGTTAAGTTGCTGTGAGCGCATGGTAAAGGTGAGCATGTTAACATCTCAACTCCTTAGAGGGTCTTTTAGTACAACCAAAGGCTGGACAAGACCTTTTTAGGTGACCAAAATGTTACAATTAACTTTCATGAACTGAAAACACACTGAAATAGCGACAGCTATGGCTATTCCTATACTGAATTAACCATGGTTATGTTACCTAACCAACATTGTCGCCATGGTAGTGACTTGCCTGTGATGGCACCCACCTGTCACTCAAAGTGGCCACGCCCTTAATTATGCATAACTTTAAGCCTTAATAAAATTTAAACAGGTGAATTATATAAATGTTCACCCCCCCCGTACAGTTGTCATAAATGGGGAAATTAGCTATAGAGACCAAAACTGTTTTTTGTATCAGGCTGTAAACATGTTTATTTCTGCTGTAAAGTTGGACATTTTAACATGGGGGTTTATGGGGATTGACTCGCTTTAAGTGGCCATTTGAGGAACTGCAGTTTTGGCATTTTTGCGTTGGCTTCATTTTTCAGCCCTGGAGGTTGCCGCTTGGTGGTGAATGATGTATGTGAGCATTAACTGAAATCCCTGGACAGTCTACTCACATTTCTTTTAACATGTCAAATTCAGGGAGATTACTACATTTTCCTGCATCAATAAGAGTCAGGTAGCAGTACAATACCCATCATATCATAGGTAGAGCGCAATGACAGAGATAATATCTCGTCCATGTGTTCCCAGCATCACTCACCTTCTCAGTCACATACTGGCAGCGCTGTAGGTCATGGTCACCATCTGGGAGAATCTCAGGCTCCACGATGGGCACAATGCCATGCTGAGGGGGGGGGACAGCAGGGGAGGGCGTTTAGAGTTGGATTGTAGAGAGCACAGCAACCAGCGTCATGACAACAGACAATAGCTCTTCCTCTTTTGTGTATCAATTGGTACACAGTTAGTTAGAAGAGAAGCTGATGAGCCAACAGTGTGCTGAGTTGTGTAACAGCTGTTTGAGAGCTGCTGGTTTGTGTTACATCACTGCACTGCAGAAACAGAGTTCTTCACTGAGCTGTAGAGCTGGGAATGTAAATGTGTGTGTTTAAGTGTGTGTGTGTGTGTGGCTAACCATCTGGCAGATGCTGGCGTAGCGGGCCAGCACATTGGCGTTCTCCATGATGGCCAGGTTGGACGGGGTGGTGGAGGTGATCTTTAACACACAGCGCCACTTGGCGAAATCAGCGCCATCCTTCTTGTACTGAGCACAGCGCTCATAGAGCCCATCCAGACCTGACAAAGACACAGCACAGAAGGCAGTCTGAGTGATGAAAAAAAGTGTGAATAAGGGATGAATCAAGAAGCAAGAGAAGGAAGCTGAGAGCTCTTTCTGCTCAAGAAGCACTACCAGTGAGACTTTTCTTACTTGAATGAATTTTCTATGCCTACCATCTGCTCAGACTGTTGGTGGTAGAGTTGCATTGTGGGTAATGCCGGCAGAAGGGTTTGACAAGGAAGAAGAATGTGTAGAATAAAAAAAGACAATATCTCTGGTTCTGCTGCATCCAATTTAAGTGGGATGCTAAATTGATGGAGTATTTTAACACATACATGAGATTTATATTGATATTCTAATCTCGCTCTAAGAAAAACAAGGCAAATAAGCATATTACCCAAAATGCTGAACTATTCTTTCATATTTTTGGTAGAAATTAAGCTCTAAGTTATTAAGCTCTTCTGTGTGCGTCAAGCATGAATTTATGCTCAGTCTATATAAAAAGTGTGCATTTTTCTTTGTCATTATGTCTCATTGTAAATCTGCAGCATCCCTCCACTATACATCCCGATGACAGTAAATCCCATCAGTTGTCAATACCATTGTCAATAATTGCTTAGGGCATAAATGTTCCAGAACAACACATGCATCTTGTACTGGCTGTGTCATGCCCTCATTGTGAAACTTCCACTGTATAATAAAGAGCACCTCTCTACCTTGAGTGGTGGTCTCTCCGTTGGTACCAGCGAGGGGAACCACACCCTTGTCCACCTTGATGCCCACCACCATGCCCTTCTCTTTGACCAGCTGGGGGAAGAGCTTGCCGTCGTCTGTCTTTTGGTAGAGTGTCTCGTGGAAGAAGATGACGCCACCGATGCAGGGTTTGACCCGGTCGTCGGCGGTGAAGAGAAGCTGGCGGTAAAGCCTCCTGTTCTCCTCTGTGTTCTCAGCGTTGATGCTCTGGAAGCGCTTGGCCACACTGCCTTGAGGTGCCAGGTAAAAACAGGGTGGGCGGGTGGAGTTAGAGACAAACATTTTTTAAAGAAAAATCTGCATTCTGATCTGCAATCTGCAAAAACTGGAGTTTAAAAGTCGTTGGCATTTACCAGACAGAGGGGGTCTAATTAAAAATCAACTTACACTGTGCAAAGTGTAGGATCCTGTGTTTTTGGAGCTTGAGAGATACTATGGCCTTAAAATCACTCCTAAAATCTTTTTAGTTTGTCTCTCATGAGTCCCCAAAGCCAAATAATGCCTACTCCTGACGCCATGTCACAGGTTGCATATGTCTCTGAACTGTGTGCAATATACCAAACAGTGATGTTTCTTTTTAGATTGCTTCTATTTAAATACTTTCCTGCCTTGAGGAGGTTAAACTGTCCAGTATTTCACAAGAAAAAATCATTTGAAAGAAGCCAGAAACATAAACACTATTTTGTATGGCAGAAGTGTTTTTCGTCCTCTTCCCTATCTTGTTACTCATGTCACAACCCCTCAGATTTATCTGGTGATAACTTTGGGGGTCCTGAGGCCAGGTCAGGAGTTTCTGCTATTTTGTCCACAACATATACAGTGCAATTGCAAAGAATGTGTGTTTGTTGTCTCTAACATTTCAGTCCACGACTGGAGATATATCCAGGTAACAGAGGGGAGTAAATGCAGTTTGTAAATGTTACCTACAATACAGTAGGTACAAATTAGAAGACGACTACATTGTAAGTGATTTTACACCTGGAGTAAATAACATTAACTCAGTAGTTAAGGTTAATAACGTAGTAGTATCCAAGTATCCAGCCAGCAGATATTCTAACTGTTTCTAATCTGATCACTGTGTTGCTGAACTGGACTGTGGTCAGTCATTGTGGTTAATAGGGCTGGGCAATATATCTATATTATATTGTTATCGTGAGATGAGACTAGATATCATCTTAGATTTTGGATATCGTAATATCCTGATGATTTATCCCTATATGATCCTGATGTTGTCTTTAAAGTAAAGTGATGTAATTTTCTGAACTTATGAGACTGTTCTAGCTGTTCTATTATTGGCCTTTATCCACTTAGTCATTATATCCACATTACTGATGATTATTTATCAAAAATCTCATTGTGTAAATATTTTTTGAAAGCACCAATAGTCATCCCTACAATACTGTCGCAATATCTATATTGAGGTATTTCGTCAAAAATACTGTGATATTTGATTTTGATATCGCCCAGCCCTAGTGGTTAACAGGATTAGTGTGATCCTGTATGCCATTCATTACTGCCTCCTTCTTCCCTGCAAGTCACACAGTGAGTCTGTGGTACCTGTGGATTCATCAGCTGCCAGGATGCCTTTCCCAGCAGCTACGATCTTCTGAGCGATTTCACTGAGCTCCTTCTTCTGCTCAGGAGTCAGGAAGGGATATGCGTGAGTCATGTTGACTGTGAAATAGACAAGAAGAGAAAGAAAGGTAGAGACCAATATTGAGTCATTTTTAAAGGAAGCAGGAGATTGTGCAGTCTTACAAAATCAAACCACAAGATGTTTACACAAAATTCACCACATCTCAAAAGGAAATGTTGTGAAGGAAATGTTATGAGAGATCCTACCTTCCCCAAGGCCCCTATTTAAGACCCCAATGACCTGTGGAACCTCTTTAAGGTCTCTGGGACACCATCAAACCCCCTGGAATTTCTATGAACAACAGAGCCCTATCAAAGACTACACAAACTCCCTGAAAAAACCTTCCCCTGAAAGAGCAGCAATTACTTCAGAAGATCCTAGAACCTTCCAAAGGACACTTGGAATTCATTCATCAGGACACCAAAATCCCCATAAAGAACCTCTGGAAACCCATGTCAAAACTATTTTTAGGAGACCTGAAACAATCTGTAAAATATTCTATTAATTTTGATATTTTTATAGTTTATTTCATTTAAGTGCTGTATTTTATTTTTTTAAATTTTCGCTAATTTAAAATCAGTTTTAGGCCCTAGATTTTCCTATACTAATACTATATTTAAAAACTTAAGTTGTACTTAAGTACAATTTTGTGTATTTCTATTTCTTTCTTACTTTATACTCCACTACATGTATATCTACATGATGATCAGCTCATAAAATATCATGCATTATTATAAATTAAACTACCCAATTATACATTATAATATATAGAGCTGCAACAAATAGTCGATAAACAATTAGTTGCCAACTATTTTAAGAAATAAATGCCCAAATTCTCTAATTCCAGCTTGTAAAATGTGAATATTTTCAGTTTCTTTAGTCTATCATAGTGAAGTGAACTATATCTTTGGGTTGTGGACTGCTGGTCGGGACAAAACAAGACATTTGAGAGTGGTCAAACGACTAATCGATTGAAAATAAAAGACAGATTAATCGATAATGAAAATATTCCTTAGTTGCAGCCCTAATATATCACAGGGGCAATTATTGTGCAGAACGAGTTTTTTCTTTTGATACTTTAACTAGTTTTGGATAATTTAGGGCTTTTACTTGTAATCGGGTGCTTTGTTGTATTGGTGTTTTCATTCAAGTGAAGGATCTGAGTACTTCTTCCACCGCTGCTTTTAAGGATTCCTGAAACTCCCTTAAATCTATGTTAACCTCCTCAAGAAGTCCTGGAAACTCTTCTGCCGGTGAAAACTGCGTTATGATGAATAACTGTGACAGTAACTGTCATAACTTTCTCACAGAAGCATTCCTGCCGAACACTGACTAATAGGCTTTAAAAATGTTACCAGTTTTGGCAGCGATATGTTTTGTTTCCTGCTTGTACTTACATTTACAACGCATTAACATCCTACTGTAGTAATACAATTTAGCAGCTTCTCACGACGGCACTTCCGCGTCCTTGCCAAGCCTTCTGAATGACTTTGAATTGTACTGGGAGTTGCCAAATACTGGGCCTCCAGAAACACTTTGGGAAAAACAAGTTCATTTTTGTGATGCCACTCTATTCCGTTGTGAATTGATCTGTGGCTTTAGAAAAACATCATGCTTAGTAATACTATAATAATAAAAGCAATGTACAAAGCGCTTGGAAAATGCATTAATCAAGACGTGACGAGCTACACTAATAAACTCTATGAAGTGAATATGAAAAAGTGTCATCTTCTCATCTACTGATCTAAACCCTTGAATGCATTAGTATTGGATGGAGAAACTAAAACTCACCAGGTTGTTGCTGTATACGTGCAGTGACAGGAGTAACAGACAGATGCAGGAAGCTGCTGCTGTAACATGAGAGAGATGAAGGATGAAGGACGGAGAGTACAACAGCAGAGCGGAGAGACGACCTCCAGGCAGAGACTGTCCAATCAGAACGCAGCTTTCAACAAGCTTCAGCCAGTAGGAGGATGTCGTGGAGACTGAAATTTTTACAGTGCCTAAACCCTCATTGTTGTCTTACAGGCAACTATTCATGAGTTGATCAAAAAATCTGCCACAGTTCTATAGATGTCACAAATATTCTAGAGATCTTTATCAAATGTAACCTGTTCTAATTTCAAATTTACTCATTTTAAGTCACTGGGGATTCAAATATGAATTTTATATGTATATGTGTGTATGTATATCTATCCACACACACACACACACACATATATGTATACAGTATATATATATATATGAAATGTATTGCCTTTTATGGAGATATACAGTTTAAAGAGGGGCTTTGCTTGATTTAGAGGCATCTCAAAATATCACACTCACACTATCAGTTGAAGGTGCAGCACTGGAGATAGCTAAAGTGTCCAATCAATCTTAGCTGAAAAACAAAAACTCTTTTAGTTTTAAGTTGATGAATGACTAGTAAACATAGTTTCTAGTAAAAACCGAGAGAGCTCTCAGCTGTTACTGCTTTTTGAGGCGAGGGTGTCCAACATGGACAGACTGGTCTAGGCATCCTGGCTCTGATTGTCTTTGTTTTATGTTTATTCCTCTTGTAGTTTGTATTGGCATGTGGTGATTATTGTAGTTCCCCCCTTTAGTAATATCTATCTATCTATCTATCTATCTATCTATCTGTCTATCTATCTATTTATCTATCTATCTATCTATCTATCTAATCTGCTTGTGTTCATCATCTCTGTTGCAAATTACAATGGATGTTTGCCTGTAAGACAGAGCTGAGGGCGTACTTAACCCTAAAGCCATGCAGCTCTAGGCCTACGTGAGGATCCTCACATGGGCGATGCGTGGGTGATACGTGACACTCTAAGGAAACCCCACTGCTGCACTTCAGCCATCCATCCGCCTATGGGTGAGGATGATTCTCCATCTCCCTCACAGATTTCTTCAAACGTGAATAACACTCCTTACCATACTGATGAGGCATGTGTTCATCTGCCCCTTTGTAATCTGACAAAATCTCCTCACATTTATCATGATTTATCATTATTGGCTGAAAAAGGAATCTTCAGTGACCCTCAGTGACTCAGACAGTGTTAGGTAACACAACCTCAGAAGGACTAATGCTTTTTCCACCGAGGGTATAGAGACCAGGGTGAGAGCTCAGTATAACAGATCAATGATACAGCATGTTCTAAACAGGCTCTTTTATTGAAGAGGGAGAGGGGGGATTATTTTCCTGGATTTCAATGCAGAAAATGTTTTGTTGTTAAATGTTAAATGATAGGTTCACAAAAAAGTCTGTCTTAAAACAACAGTCAGGTGCAAGATGAACACTGTCCATTTACCATTCCCTTCAAATGCACTTTCAATATAAGTGATGAGAGCCAAAATCCACAGTGTGTCTACACACAGTGTGTCATTTTGTGCAAAAATGCATTTAAAAGTTGATGTGAAGGTTATATGAGGCTTTAGAAGTCATCTTAATTGGATATCTGCCACATTTACCGTCTTTTTAGCATCAAATTCCCTCGGTGTTTCCTCGGACAGTGTTTTCCTATGTTTGCAGTGGAAGTATAGTAACAAAAAGAGGCACTTTGGCACTAAAAAGACTGTAAAGATATGGTAATGATAAATGGACTGTACTTGTATAGCGCCTTTCTAGTCTTCCAACCACTCAAAGCGCTTTTTACACTACGAGTCAATTCACCCATTCACACACATTCATACGCTGAATGGGTACAGGGGCTACAATGCAAGGTCCCAACCTGCCCATCAGAGGAAATCTAACATTCACACACACTCACACACTGATGGCGGCAAGCTACCACACAGGGTGCTGGCACAGCCATCGGGAGCAATTTGGGGTTCAGTATTGTTGGGGTTTATAGTGAGAGAGCCTCATACAGGAGCACCACTTGTTGGGAAGTGATTGTAAGCTGGTTGGTTATTATTAATAATTAATAATAAAAATTAAATTATTAATATTACGGGGCACCACCCGGAAACTGGGACCAATAACCAAACAATAAAGATAGTCTCATTAACAAGGTTCACTTGGGATGCTAATATCTGAGGGATATCAGCATCCATAAGTGAACAGTGAAGGTATGAATTCGAGCTCTGGCCCTCTTTCTCAATCAGCCACCTTTTACAATAAATAAGCACAATAATTACAAAAGACTTCTCTTTAAAGATATAACAGTGTTTATTAAACAATAGAGAAGTTAACAAGTTAGCAAATGCTTAGATCAATAAGACACTCCTAAAATCTAATACTACCTAAGCAATAATACAGCTATATACAATGGGAACACATACAAGCTGGAGCGTGCATGTGTGTGTGAGTGCAGATAGGTGTGTCTGTGTGTGTGTGTCTCTGTGGGTGTAAACAAAATGGCGACTGTGATCTGTGAGATGACGTATCTGTGATAGCCGAATAGTGGCTATAACTGTAGTGTCGGTTACAACAACAAGATGGCGCCGCCTGGGGGTCGGAGTCTCTGCGTTCACCCAATTCAATGTATAACGAGGGCAGAGCGGTGCTTTGTCCCACGTTATCTGACCGCCAGATGTGTGAGAACAAATGTGTATGTGTATGTGCGTGTGGGTAGGTGTTAGTAGCAAGAGAAGAGAAGAAGAAACGTTGGCTCACGGCAAAATCCTGCGATCGTGAGGGGAGAGCAGTGGTTGTTTGTCCACAGAGAGCGTGCGTACAGACGGCAGCCTGTGACGCACGTTGTCTGATTTTGATCAACAAACAACTTACTTTCTCACTCACGATGGCACAAACACAGCAGCAGTCCCGAGTGGGACAAAACACAAAAACAGTCTAGCGTTAACACAACTAAACAGGCAGCAAACTTTAAATACTCAATTCAATTCAATTCAATTCAATTTTATTTATATAGCGCCAAATCACAACAAAAGTTATCTCAGGGCACTTTACACATCGAGCAGGTCGAGACCGTACTCATTTATTTACAGAGACCCAACAATTCCCCCCATGAGCAAGCACTTGGCGACAGTCCACCGTCCAGGTGCTGGATCTTCCTGTGAGACGAGAGAGCACAGAGACTCCGGGGAAGAAGTCAAGTTAGTAACATGCATTAATGGTACATGAAAGCATTGAAATGGAGAGGAGGAAGAGGAGAGAGGAGAGAGGAGCTCAGTGCATCATGGGAAGTCCCCCGGCAGTCTAGTCCTATAGCAGCATAACTAGGGGCCGGTCCAAGGCGAGCCTGGCCGGCCCTAACTATAAGCTTTTTCAAAAAGGAAAGTTTTAAGCCTACTCTTAAACGTAGAGAGGGTGTCTGCCCCCCGGACTGAATCTGGAAGATGGTTCCACAGGAGAGGAGCCTGATAGCTGAAGGCTCTGCCTCCCATTCTACTTTTAGTTATTCTAGGAACCACAAGTAAGCCTGCATTTTGGGAGCGCAGTGCTCTAGTGGGGTAATAAGGTACTATGAGCTCTTTAAGATATAGTGGCGCCTGACCATTAAGAGCTTTATAAGTAAGGAGAAGTATTTTAAATTCTATTCTGGATTTTACCGGAAGCCAATGTAGCGAAGCTAAAATAGGAGAAATATGATCTCTTTTCCTAGTTTTTGTTAGTACACGTGCAGCTGCATTCTGGACCAACTGGAGAGTCTTTAGAGACTTGTTAGGGCAGCCTGACAGTAAAGAATTACAATAATCCAACCTAGAAGTAACAAATGCATGAACTAGTTTTTCTGCATCTTTTTGAGGCAGGATGTGCCTGATTTTTGCTATATTACGTAGGTGAAAAAAAGCAGTCCTTGAAATTTGTTTTATATGATGGCTGAAGGACATATCCTGGTCAAAGATAACTCCCAGATTCCTTACGGTGGAGCTGGAGGCCAAGGTAATGCCATCCAGAGTAGCTATGTCATTAGATAATGTGTTTCTAAGGTGTCGAGGGCCAAACACAATAACTTCAGTTTTGTCTGAGTTCAGTAGCAGAAAATTGGCAGTCATCCAGGTCTTTATGTCCTTAAGGCACACTTGAAGTTTAGTTAACTGATTTAATTCATCTGGCTTCATTGATAAATATAATTGGGTATCATCAGCGTAGCAATGAAAATTTATGGAGTGTTTCCGAATAATATTACCTAAAGGAATCATATATAAGGTGAACAGTATTGGTCCAAGCACAGAACCTTGTGGAACTCCGTGTCTAACTTTTGCGTGGATGGAGGATTCATTGTTAACATGTACAAACTGAAGTCGATCTGAGAAATAGGATTTAAACCAGCTTAATGCAGTTCCTTTAATACCAATTAAATGTTCCAGTCTCTGTAACAGGATGTGATGGTCAATGGTGTCGAATGCAGCACTAAGATCTAACAAGACAAGTACAGAAAGTAGTCCTTTGTCAGATGCAGTTAGGAGGTCATTCGTAACTTTCACCAATGCTGTCTCTGTGCTATGATGCGCTCTAAAACCTGACTGAAAATCCTCAAATAAACTATTGTTATGTAGAAAGTCACATAACTGATTGGCAACTGCTTTCTCGAGGATCTTAGAGAGAAAGGGAAGGTTAGATATAGGTCTATAGTTGGCTAAAACGGCTGAATCCAGTGTAGGCTTCTTAAGAAGAGGTTTAATTACAGCTACTTTAAAGGACTGTGGTACATAGCCTGTTACTAGAGACAGATTGATCATATCTAGTAAAGAAGTGCTAACTAAGGGTAAGACGTCCTTAAGCAGCCTAGTTGGGATGGGGTCCAAGAGACAGGATGATGGTTTAGAGGACGAAATCATTGAAATTAATTCACAAAGGTCGATTGGAGAGAAACAGTCTAAATATATATTGGGTTTTGCAGCTGTTTCTAAGGTTCCTGAATTAGAGGGTGAATCAGTGCCTGTTGAGGGCAGGAGGTGATGAATTTTGTCTCTAATAGTTAGAATTTTGTCATTAAAGAAGCTCATAAAGTCATTACTACTGAGAGCTATAGGAATACATGGATCAATAGAGTTATGACTCTTTGTCAGCCTGGCCAAAGTGCTGAAAAGGAACTGAGGGCTGTTTTTATTCTCCTCTATTAATGATGAGTAGTAGGCAGCTCTGGCATTACAGAGGGCCTTCCTATATGTTTTAAGACTATCTTACCAGACTAAACGAGATTCTTCCAGTTTGGTGGAACGCCAAATCCTTTCAAAATTTCGCGATGTTTGCTTTAATTTACGGGTTTGGGAGTTATACCATGGAGCTAGCTTCTTATGTTTTATTATCTTCCTTTTTAAAGGGGCGATAGAGTCGAGTGTTGTTCGCAGGGAGCTTGCAGTACTCTCAACAAGATTATCAGTTTCAGAGGAACTAAAGTTAGCATAAGACTCCTTTGTAGTATTGAGACATGGCACTGAATTTAGTACTAGTGGGATCGCTTCTTTAAATTTAGCTACAGCACTATCAGAAAGACATCTGGTAAAGATGTCTAATGGCGTGTAGTCTATTAATAGGAATTCAAAAGTTATTAAGTAATGGTCTGATAAAATAGGATTTTGTGGAAAAACTATTAGATGTTCAATTTCAATGCCATAAGTCAGAACAAGGTCGAGGGTGTGGTTAAGACAGTGTGTAGGTTTATTTACATTCTGAGAGAAGCCAATTGAGTCTAATAATGAGATAAACGCAGTGCTAAGACTATCAATATCGACGTCCACATGGATATTAAAGTCACCTACTATAATTACTTTATCTGTACTAAGGACTAAGTTTGATAAAAACTCTGAAAATTCGGATAAAAATTCAGAGTACGGGCCAGGAGGGCGGTACACTATAACAAATAGAATTGGCTGTAAAGTTTTCCAGGTTGGGTGTGAAAGACTAAGAACGAGGCTTTCGAATGATATTATTAAGTTATAATTAAGTTTAGGTCGAGGGTTGATTATTAGGCTTGAGTTAAAAATGGCTGCAACTCCACCTCCTCGGCCGGTGTCTCGAGGAATGTGAGTATTAATATGACTTGGAGGAGTGGATTCGTTTAGGCTAACATATTCTTCATGACACAGCCAGGTTTCAGTAAGACAAAATAGATCAATATGATAGTCCGAGATTAGGTCGTTTACTAGTACAGCTTTGGAAGACAGAGATCTAATGTTTAAGAGTCCACATTTAATTCTCCTATTTTGTTGCACTGTGACAGTGGTGGTGTTAATTTCTATTAGATTTCTATGAAAGAATCCTCTTCTGTTTACTTTAGAGTTAATTGATTTAAATGATTTGAGAGGTCGGGGGACAGACACAGTTTCTATGTAGTATTGGGTGGGTAACTGCTCAAATGGAAGCGCAGAGAAGCGTGTAGGACTGCAGCTCTGCTTCCTGGTCTCAACTCTGGGTTGTCATGGTTTTGGTCTAATAAACTCAGCCATATTTCTAGATATGAGAGCTGCTCCATCCAAGGTGGGATGTATGCCGTCTCTCCTAATCAGACCAGGTCTTCCCCAAAAAGTCCGCCAATTGTCTATGAAGCCCACATCGTTTTCTGGACACCACCTCGACAAACAGCGGTTGAATGATGACATGCGGCTATACATGTCATCACTGGTCAGATTTGGCAGGGGCCCAGAGAAAACTACAGAGTCCGACATAGTCTTTGCATATGTACACACCGACTCAACATTAATTTTGGTGACCTCCGATTGGCGTAATCGACAGTCATTAACGCCGACATGGATAACAATCTTACCATATTTACGATTACGATTATCTTTAGCCAGCAGTTTTAAATTAGATTCTATGTCGCCCGCTCTGGCCCCAGGAATGCATTTGACTATGGTTGCTGGTGTCGCTAACTTCACGTTTCTCACTATGGAGCTGCCAATAACCAGAGTTGGTTTCTCAGCGGGTGTGTCACTGAGTGGGGAGAACCTGTTTGAAACGTGAACTGGTTGGAGGTGAACCGCGGGCTTCTGCTTAGGACTATGCTTCCTTCGGACAGTCACCCAGCCACCCTGGCTTCCCGGCTGCTCGGGAACCACCGGGGGAGTAGGAGCTATGCTAGGAGCTATGCTAGGTCGGCCCGCACCGGGTACTGGGGGCTGGCTAACATTAGTTACTGATTTGTTTTCCATGGTGCAGAGCCGCGCTTCCAATTCACTAAGCCTCGCCTCCATCACTGCAAATAAACTACATTTATTACATGTGCTATTATCACTAAAGGAGGCGGAGGAATAGCTAAACATATGACACACCGAGCAAGAGAGAGTGGGAGAGTGGGAGGGAGAGAGAGAAGCCATCGTTAACTGTTTAGCTATGTTAGCTGCTAAGCTAAAACAGCAGAGCTAAAACAACTACCTACTATGGGATTAGCAAGAAAAGTCGCCAAACGAAGGAGAGAGCTAGGAGTGCTTGTGCAGAACTAGCGTACGTTTAAATATACTGGAGGTATTTTATCCACAGTGATGAAGAATAAAGCAAAATTTAGCTAAGCTGAGGGCAGCAAAACATTATCGGTAAACACAGTCAACAACCGGAAGTGACACAATACGCTTACCGTAGCATGTCAGCACGTCAGCACTCCTCAGAGTATAGCAGGCAAAAAGGGACTCGGCGGTCTGTAAATCAGCAACACAATAGCAATTAGGCTAAAGCTAAAAGCTAATAAACACACAGTTAATTCTGTCTCTGCCCAGACATAGCCTCTTAAGTGCTTGCTTCATAAAGCGATACGGTGTGTGTTTCTTCCGTCCTGGTCTGGTTCGGATGCGGACGGGGCCACCGGCGCTCTGTTGGCGGGGTTTTGACGGCAGCTGATCCTCGGCTGCGTGGCGAGGGAAACAGTGGAGTCGACTTGGTCGGTAGATAGCGGGGCGTAGAAGTTATCTGCTTCTCCGTGAAGAAAATCCTTTCTTCCTTCTGCAGGTAGTGAGAGTGCTGGGTTGCAACAGCAGCGGTCTCTCTCTTAGATCCGGTGAGTGTGTTCGGGTGAACACGGGGAGAAGTTCAGCTCGTCCAGCGAGGGTGAATCTTCCAGGGGGAAAAGTCCATGTGCACAGGGTTACCTCCTTTAGAAAGCTGGCCCACGGAGAAAGCAACGCTTCCTCCAGCGCTGTTACTGTGGAACGGCGATGTTGAATTCGCGCAGCCGCTTCTTAAAGGGGCGGTGACGTCACGGCTGTGTTGCCATGACTCCCGGTGGTGTTTGTGGATCTCTGCCAATCAGAGACCAGGGTTTGAGCTTCCTGCCGAGTTTTAACCTAGGTGTGAACTCGTCAGAGTATTATGGGAGGTGGAGTCTGTGAGCAGCATTTTGGTGCTGCTCCCTTTGTTTCAGGGGACAAAGGACAAAGGAAGCCTCATGGTCAGGCTTCAGGTTTTACATGTAGGCCTGCCTTTGTCTGACCCCATGGTTGAGGCCCAACAGTATCTTGCCCAAGGACACTTTGACATGTGGACTGGAGGAGCCGGGAATCGAACCGATTAGATCTTCCGATTAGTGGACGACCCGCTCTACCTCCTGAGCCACAGCCGTCCCTGGTTTGACCCGTTTGTATGGCTGCAGCTTCATATTAGCTTTAGATAAGCTTTTAAATACATTTTTGCACAGAAGGAGGACTGTGGATTTTGTCCCCCATCACATTGTAAGTGCATACACTTCTAATGGTCAGTGTAGGAACATCACCTTTATTAATATGAAATCCTCGTTTGATTAGGGGCACCACTTCCCATTATTAGCCTAATTTTGACTGTGCTGGGAAGACACACAGAAACAACTTTATCAATCTCAAATCTGAAGTACTGTGCTATGATGCAGTAATCTAATTCTCTGCTTTAAATTGACGCCACAGACAACGACATGCTGATAAAGATATATTTATTGATCTAAGTATTGAACAGTGCATAAATGAGACGACATGAGTAATCAACCAGAATAAATGTTCTAAATGGCGTATTAGGAGTTATGAATGACTGATGGTGAAATGTTAAAGATTACATAATTAACAGAGAATTAGTTATGGTTGAGATAATTTAACTGATCACTTCTGTAAGGAATTAACTAGAGAGTTCAATTTAAATGACACCAACTCTTAATCATGAGGTAGATGGAGAGCAGGAGTAGCATTGTTTAGCCTACTTGTGTGTAGCGTTGTCCTGAGATGACTTAGCGGTCATCTGTAGCGGAGGATTCCCAGATCGGACAATCAGCTGTTCTGCAGCGGGTTTCCCAGCGGGGTTTCCCAGCAGAATTTCCTCTCGTGAGCATTGCGGGAGTCTTTGAGCAACAATTTTGTGGTGACGATTTCTTCAGGGATCACCGTCACAAACAGGGATAAAGCTGGTCTTGATCCGGAGAGAGTGGGTCGTTTTAATTGAAGTCTCTGACTGATTTACTTTATTACTAAACTCAACTCAAAGAAATAATCTCACCGGCCGGACAAAACTATACTTCAAGATACTGAAAGGATTAACTATCAATTATAATACTGTACGTAGCTTAAAGAAAAGAAAGTTAACTTAGGCGATCACGTGATACAAAAAGAGAAGTAAGGAGAAATGAAAAGAGCAGAAAAATGGCAACATTTCACTATTATCATCCACTTTTAAGCATGCATTGCATATGTATGATATGTTTCTCAAATGTTCAGAGGCACACATCTATCACAAAAGTTAACAATCAACAGTGCAGCTCAATTACACATACTATAGTTACTTAATAAACTTACTTCTCATATTAGCTAACATATTTGATAACTACCAATATTAATAAGTTACTTATCAAAGTAACTGCATACATATCAAATTCCTACTGAGTTATATAGAGTTTAATATCAATTTAAAAGAAATCACAATAAGAAAACATACATCATACTTTCGGTGGAGGAAAGTTGTTCACTGGGTGGCACTGTGGTTCCATTCCTATTTAATGATTAAACCTATATATCTGTATCTCACCTACAAATTGTCATAGAAAGTTCAGAGTTGGACTGGTTTGACTGGCATTACTTTTTGGATTACAAGATGGTTATAAACTTATGAAGCATTGAATTTAACTTCTGGCTTTAAGGAACACAGAAATTCAAGCTGAGACTTAACCCTTTAGATCCCAGTAGAATTCTAGAATGTTGCTGTAGTTCCCTGAGAACTGTCACCTAAATCAGCATTTTCCTACTCAATTCAAACAAACTGCTGTATCTCAAAAACAAAAAGGAAATTGACATCATCAAGTTGTTTTACCACATATTTGGTATGTGTAGCTTTTTAGACCTTTTTAGAAGGTCAAGAACACATTTAAAAAAAACACCAGACAAAAGAACAAATAGCACTAAAACTGTAGTAAATAGCTATTTCCTTTAAACCAAACTATATTCCCTACTCAACTCAGGTATTAATTAATTCATTAATTAGATTTGTCTGTATTTCAATGTGACTAATATATAAATATGTAACAAATAACAATTAACAAATTATTATTATAGTAACAAATCTAGAAACAGTAAAACAATGTAGTAAATCACAAACTTTTGACAGAAAATTCTACCGAAGAACAAATTGTCTAGAAATGGAGATTCAAGAACAAATTGAACAGCTGATACTCTACAGCATGCCATGAAACTCTTGGAAGCATGGTCCCAGTTTACACAATGGCACTGCACAGGTGGAGCATCCAAAAGGTGTCTCTACACCCCGCCCATACTTTGCCCTCCGTCTACTTCTCCGACAAGCAACACACCCTCTCTTGCGTCCACTGAACTTGACGAGAGAGTGACCTGGCCGTTTGCTCCTCCTGAGTCAACATTCAGAGTATAACAACAAAACAGATCCTTCACTGGCTTGTAAAATACAAGAGATGTCCCACACTTCAACCCACATAGCAACGTTATAAGAACAGACAAGAGTAATGTGATAGTGTGTAGTGTCTTCGGTAACTTATATGACAAAAATTGCAGAAGTTATATGGGTAAAAGTCACTGCAATCCGATCAGTCCCCCCTACTGACTCCTCGGCGCACTGCCCCCCGGAAACAGCGTCCGTCTCCGGCAGAGAGAGCCAGGTAGGTCCGACTGTTTACTGACGGTGATTGTGTAATTTCGACCAAAAAACTCAGTGTCTTCGTCACTTTCCACGGTACACGGCAGGTTCGGATCACTCTCACAACACAATCCTACGGCTTCCATAACACTGTAA
The DNA here is from genome assembly GCA_038419695.1 of Scomberomorus guttatus. NCBI lineage: Eukaryota > Metazoa > Chordata > Actinopteri > Scombriformes > Scombridae > Scomberomorus > Scomberomorus guttatus. Next base: position 29,948,780 of record CM076459.1, on the reverse strand, counting down.
AAACGGGGACGCTTAGCTGGCGAAGCCATTTTGTAGATCTACAAATGAAAACCGGGTGGAAACCCGCAAAGAAATCACAGATCTCAACGTTACGATGTATATTTCCGGTTCCGGTTCATCAGTGACAACTTAAAGTATCTACAATTAAAAGCTCATGACTTTATTTTGAGTTTTTAATACACTGGGAATGATTTTTAAATGACAGGCGCTCCCGGGCGCTATAGTGAAATATAGAACGGGCGCTCCGGGCCGCTATGGGGTCTGGAGGGTTAACTGGATTTACGACACAGGTCTGGACTATCCTTATCTGAAATCACAACAGGGTGAAAGCAACAGGGGAGGATATGCTTTGGAATGTGAGTGTGTGTGTATGTATGACATTAGAAGGTGAGGCGAGACCATAAAACATAGTTAGAGTTGTCCCAATTCATCAAACAAATTGATGAGGTTTCACTATGAAGTCTCTCTGCATTTGTCCAAAGAAAAGGATTCTTTGATCAGTGTCCTCTGAAACTTGAGTTGATACTGAGTGTGAAAGTTCTCTGTGTCCCACACAGTTTGGGGAAAGTTTGGAGGTGAGGGGATGGTTCTGTGAAGAGTCAAAACTGACACTTTAATGTGAAGAAAGGGTCCTCAGTTTACCTGAAGGTATTTTCAGACAAGGCTGAATATACATCCATGTCTTTTGAGGTTAGAGGTTATTGTTGATTGAGCCCGGACCTCCTCTGGGCTCTTTTCGAGATTGCATGAAACACAAAGATCAACTGGTTCTCCTACATCAGTATGAACAGTAGGAATGATTACAGCAAAAAAAAAAACATGTTTCAATGTTCATTTGCGCTCCTGACTGTTGTTTTCCTTTAACGTCAATCTTCTAAATGCTAGTTCAGAGGCCGCTCTACCTTCACGGGTACTGCAGCAATTGAGTATTGCACTTTCATAAAGTGTCAATGGTTGTCTATCTTTATGTGCTCCAAAAGCTCCAAAAACACTGGATCCTACACTTTCTATAATGCAATTAAACAACGTTTTTTATTTGATCCTCTGTGCCTGGTAAACCCCCACTACTTTGACTGTTTCATTTCAGAAATATGTATTCATTAATTCATTCAAATTTTCTTTAAACATCTGAGTTTTAGTTGGATCAAAATGAAGATGAAGAGAAGTTCAGTTCAAGTTCTTTGCTCTATTTTGCTTGGATATCCTGTTCACACAGTGTCACGACAGTGTCAATTCTGATTAAATTTTCATCTTTCATTCTTGCCATTTTCTCTGCCATTAACCTCTCATGTCATTCCAGATCTTGCCACTCCCACTTGCCTTGCAGTTACTCTTGTTTTCCTGCTATTCCCATCACCTGACACACCTGTTCCCCATTCCCTCATCACCGCCTCAGTATATATACCAGCCCCTTTCCCTTAGTCATTTGTCAGATCATCTAATGCATGACTCAGTTGTTTCAGTGCTCTGTTCAGTTTTGACCCTTGCCTGTTGCTGCTCTTGCTTGCCTGCTCCCTGCTCCCTGCCTGCTTTGTTTGCCTTCACTCTCTGACCACCTGTTGCTCAACCTTGCCTTTGACCTGAGAATTTTTATCTGCTGTGTATTTGGCCCAATCCCAAACCAGTCCCCTATCCACTTGCCCTGTCCACCCCCCCCACCCCCCATTTTCGTGTTCACGTGGAGGTTTGCCATATCAAGGGCCATCCCAGTCAAATTAGCACTGTGTGTAAGTGGACTATAAAACCCTTAAATAGCGAGTCTGCATCAGTGCAGGCTTATGATTGTCCTAACAGGAAGTGCACGTGCAACAGGAGAATGTAGGAAACAACATACAAATGTAAGACTTCTATCTTTCTACTTTGTCAAGTATTTTAAATCAAGCACACTCACCTTTTGTTTTCCTCATGTTAACTTTACAGTCTCAAACAAAATCTCAATGTGTGGTGTGAAAAGATGAAACAAAAATGAAAAGAATATCTTTGTCCCTAAGGTTGCTTCACTTGTAGCAAACCCACAAATTCATGTATGCATACATAGCCTACATAAAAATAAACTAAAACATGTCAAATTTACCTCATAATTCAATCTCATGGTTTTAGATGTTTTGTGTTCACAGGGACAGTGGAAAAGACAAGGCAGCTCATAAGACTGTGAATGGAAAATGAATGGCATGCCAAATAGGCATGGGAGTAATGCCTGCAATACACAGCCTGCGTGAGCAGTGTGTGTGCATTGCAGAACCTTTTGCTTTTCATTTTGGTGCCCTTGTTAACAGATTAAAGCAGCCACACAGCCAGGCCACCCATCATCTAGTGATTTGAGGTTTTGCCTATTTTTATTGCATGATGGTTCTCAGCAAAATAGACAGGGAAAATGATCTGTTGACAGTCATACCAGCAACATTACACCTTTCACTATGGTTTTAATGTCTATATCTGTAGGGAGCCTCTTTGCCAGGGAACTCCAGCACGGAGAGTCGGTGACACACAGAGCTTCTTTTCTCGACTCCTGCTCGCTTTCTGTGATATTAGTTCAAACCGGGACTCCTGCCTGTTGTTTCACCTGCTTCCAGAGATTTTGTATTATTTTCTTTATTTGTTGTCAGTTTCCCTCCTGACAGTTTGTTTGTTTGAGTGTGTTTGGCTTGTTTGGGGAACTTGGGTGTTGTCTGGAGGGATTTTCTTCATTTGGAGCAGTGACAGAGGGGGTTTAAAAAAAAAAAAAAAAAAAAGTCCTTTGTGAGGAGTGTATGTAGCTAACAGAATTAGCCCCAACCAGACCCACCATGCCTGTCAGAAAGAAAACCGCTTTCACCTCACGTATTTATTTATTTTTCACAATTGAGCTCACGATTCTTAACCTTTTACTGTCTATATATATAAATGAAATGATATGAAACATTCTATTATTAATGGCCATTATCAACATCAAACTCTGTGTAGAAAAGTTGGGGCTGGCAACTCTACAAGGCCCAGGACCCTGACTGCCACAGATTCTTATCCTGCTCTACTGACACTGCACATTACATTAAAGTAAAATTTCATTATTTGTGCAGCTGTGAATCCAGCACATCTAACGTGATGCGTTTAAATCAATGTAAATTTTGTTATTTTACACATTGCATATGTTTATCATAAATTTGCCCATTCCTGGTCAATATTTTGCACATTCCATTCTCTTTATGTTAAATCCTGTATAGTATTGCTATTTAATTTTATATTACTAAGGTAAATTATGGTATGTTATTGGTATAGTATGTAAATTAAAACCTACGTGTCTGATTCTCACATAAGCATAAAAGCCCAGTATAATATTTCCATAATACCCCTGTCAGCAGTTCAAACATATGTGGGAAGGTGTACTTACTTACAGTAAGCCAAATATACTTTACATAATTCTATATAATTTTAAACATCACTATGATATTCTCAAATATTCCTACAATAACTAATAATATATCTCTATTATCAAACTTACTAACCGGGTCTTTAAGCTTTAAGTTACACAGATATATTCTGTTGCAACCAGTCAACAGTGTGTTGATATTTTTCTCATGTCAGTATAATATTATAGGGATTGTCAACCTGTGTCTAAGCATCTTCAGAGAAAGGGGCAAAGTAGGTGTAATATTTATAAACACACATAACCACATCAAGGTCGCTGCACCTAGCTCTGTGGTGGGAATTAAGAGACCTTCAAGTGAAAATGGTTATTTGTAACAGTAAATTTATTCAAATAACAACACTACAAGAATCCCAATACTTTCAAAGGCCTCTAGGGAGGAATACTTTTGTACAACTCCGTGAAGTATCCTCGTCTGTGGTTTTTTTGACTCAGAGTGACAAAATTGATGTCATAAGATTCTCTAGAACCGCCTCTTCAACAATTATTACAAACGTTATTGATATTCCACTTTGATTGCTGGGCACACAACTTTGCTGTTTGTACAGTGGCATCTTTAGAATAACATTATCTCACAGATAGAAGTTCCAATTGCACTAGTATAAGCTGTTGATTTACCATTCACCAATTAGTGTAGATCCAAAGATAGGGGACGCTGTAAAACACTGATTTCACCATGTTTGCTATGCACATCCAGATTCAGTAAAACTGTGTGACAAAGTGGGTGAGCCCACACCATTTGCCCCCATTACACTGTGTATTTCTTTCCATGCTTGTCATTTGTTTGTTTAGCCAGTTTAACATCTATATTTGTGGCATTGCTTTCACATACTATCCCAGGCTTTGTTTGTGTTTAGCATTTTGTTATATTTACATCTGCATTCAGGGTAGTGATGTTACACTCAAAACAGACTACATGACAGTGTCGTCTTTCTAAGCAAAAGTATTGCGGCAAGATGTTTCGATGCCTTGCTGCACCATGCCACAAATCACGTGACCACCCCAAACAAGTCCTCGTTATGTCACACTTGTATCAGAGAGGTGTGGCACTGGTTTTGAATATGGGGTGTGTTTCTCAATCTGCCACGATATCTAAAAACAGAGCTGTAGACTGTTTAAAAGTGGTCAATTTAAATAATATAGACCTTATTAAACAAAATAACAGCAAAGAAAGCAGTAAGACCACTCTGTCTTAGATTTAATTCGGCCATACAAGTGCTATTCCAATAGTTGCCCAGCAGATGTCGCTATTTTTACTGTATCAAATGCTTCGAAGCAGTGAACCATTTTCAATGCAACTGCTTCATATTGATTCAGTGCTACAAAATCTTTGTTCTCTTTTCTATTTAAATGTTATAATTGTGTGTTATCAGTTGTATGAGTTTAAAAACAATCTTAGATGCTACCTTTCCTCCTAACTCCAGTGTGTTCATTCTTGTTAACATGCTGCTATATTGTTGCTAAATTGGAGATTTATGCTAACAGTGCTAACAGTTCAGTAACTGCTTGAGTCAGGAGGTATGGAGTGGATATAGCTTAATTGAATTTATATGGTTCAGGAACACTGTGCAATATTTAGAGTTAATGTAATCAGAAATATATCATCAGTTAAATGTATATTTATCCAGCAGCAAATTTCTACTTAAAATAATTAGATTAATATAATATCTTGTGTTGGATGTGATTAGAATTTTTAATAAAAAATATCACAATCACATTGAACCGTACTCGTACTTGTGTGTGTTTTGTCCGACCAATAGTCTAAAACATATTCAGTTTATAGTGATATAAAACAAGCCGCAAATTGTCACATGAGAAACTGGAACCAGAGAATGGGCATCATGCAAGAAGCACTTGTACAAACAGATTCATTCTTAAGATGCACGTATGAGTGATTTAAGAACATTTGTGGCATTCATTAATCTTCTTGTACTTAGAATTTTCTCTTAGGTACACAGGAATTTTACGAGTGATCCAGAACTGTACTATGACTCATGAATAGATCATCTCTGCCTTTCTTCAAAGGAGAGAAACAGTTTGACTTAGTTATACCCTAATATATACAATTATGCCTTAATCTGAATTACTTTGGAGTTTAAATATGAAAAATTAAATATATAACTAAAACAAACTTAATGCAAATTAATATTCTATTTACCATATTATCATGATAGCTGCCAATTTACATATGTTACATTACATTACATGTTTTTTTTTTTTTTGTTAGATTTTATGATTTTTATTGCCAGGTTCTGGTGCAGCAACTTCTACATTTCAGGAGTTGCTAGGAAACTTCTGTCTCTGCGACAGCTGCCTCATGTCTTTCTGCAGGTCTCTGTCCAGTATCATCTTGTATTGCTGCTGCCAATGTAACATCACCTGTAGACTCTTATTTTCTTTTCAAATATCTGACTGTTGCATGAGCGCTTCCCATCATGGAGCACTTTGCTTTAGAAAGACATTTTTAGCATCCAACTTCATATTAAAGCATTCCCTCTTTATTTCTGTCACAGTGCAGAGCTGCTCTGATGACATGTTGTTGTTAGACAAGCAGACAATGAGGGACAGACAGCTGTCTTCTTCCCGGTCTAGCCAACCTGGCTTCATGATTGTTGCCATAGAGACAGCGCTAAAGTAAACAATTTTATAGTGATGTTGTGGCTCGGGACAAGGTTGCCTGGGTGCTGCCTGTATAACTGAGAGTGGTTCAGCTCTTTTCCTTCAGATCTGATGTGGCATTTGACTGTCAACACCGGCATATATTAACTGTTGTCTCCTTGATCAAATTAAGTTTGCATTTGTCAATAAATCTCTTGCTTGAGACATCCATATCTCCTGAGGGGGATTCCATCAAGCTGGATAAAGGAAAAGCCTTGCTAATTTAAATCCATTATTGTTGTTGAGCAAAAAGACTGTGGGTGGACTAAGGGTGGCTTTTTCCGGGGCAGCTTCAGGTTGTGCTCGACACAGGTAAGACCCACCCGTGGGAAGACATTCTGGGGTAAGCTGAAAGAGACTTATTTTGGTTAATCAAGACCGGTGATGAGTCTGTGTCCGTTGGGAAGAAGGGAAGTTCTGTTTGCTTATGGCTTCAGAGACCTAGGCACCGATTTACAGATTGTGTACACTCATAAATACTTTGAGTTTTCGCTTATTAAGTATCAAATTACCACCACAGAAATACGCATTCTATGTATTGCATTTTCTGTTTATTTTATCTTTTTATTAATGTTATCAAGTGGGTTTTATTTTCCATCTTATGTTACATTTTTACATGCTTTTATATTTTTTATGTCCTTTTCATGTGAAGCACTTGGTGCATGTAATTTATTTTGTTGTAAAGCACTTTCTTTTCTTTCTATGAAAAGAGCTATACAAATAAAGTTATTATTATAATTATTAATTTAGATGTTTGAAAAAGTAGAAGAATAATAAGAAATATAAATAATATGAAAACTATTATAGTATACTATTATAATGGTATGGTATAAACAATAAGAGAAGTAATTAGGAAGAACAGTATGCCCCTTCCCAATATCCATGTTCACACAACATACACATATAAGATCACTTTGGTTATGTTGTCCTTTCAATCAAGAGGCAACTTTAGGAATGTAAAATGTCTTGATTATTGTATTCTTTTGTAAGTCCAATCACATCAAATTACATTATTCTGTTAAACAGGCTGTGAGTGGGATTTTTTTTTTTAAAGTATTTCTCTTCCTCTTTACAGGTTTCCACTGGTGACTCTGGAGTCATCCACTCTGCCTCCTGCGAGTGACCCTGTGGGGTGTACAAGTGCAGCCACTCTGCTGCTTTGATGATCTGGGCTATCCACAACCTCAGCTTCACAAATGTTGAGTGCCAGTGGAAAAACCTTAATGTGCCATCAGAGAAGGTCAAGGCAGTGGAGGAGTTTTTTCCAGTGCAGGAGTATAAGCCTCTGACTCATGCAGTAACCCCGGATTACCATAAGTGGCTGCTCAGTCAATTCCAGGGCCGGTTTACTGGGATTTCCTGGCTGTTCACTCCCGAGCCTGAAACCCAGCAGGAACCTCTGCTCAGCTCTCTGGGAAGACTACATGCTACTTCAACATCTGGACACCTGAGCAGTGTGTGATCATACCCATCTTCTGTGATGACTTCTGGTGGCCTAATTTGGGGATCTTGGAAACATTCTACAAGGATCACGTTTCCACAGCTTGTGTAGAACTGTCAATGGACTAAAACATTGTTTGTAAATATTTAATAATAGTTAATCATTTCTGAGATCAGTTCACCTTTGTACATCCTTGAGGATTTCTACATTGTTCAATTTGTTATTTTTTCTGCAACTGTTCTAATGGTTCTATTTGACATTTTGTTTTTATGTATTTTTTTAATTTATTGTTTGGGAGGCAATGGATCAGTGTTCTCACTGCACCACCTGTGACCTGGTAACAGGGAAGCTAATGATTCAGAACAAAGCAAATCAAAACAATGTTGATCATCAAGGTATAAAAAGGTAATGTAATTTGTTACTGTGTACCTTTATTTTACAGTTTGCCGAAAGCCAATTACATAATGCCACACCCTCACTCAGGCGTAATTAGAAATATAATGCAATCTGAAAACAATGAAAAGAACTCACACACTCTCACTTACTGCTGAAATTTATTACGTTTCAGTCTGTCCAATGTTCATCAGGTATATGGGCAGCATCACAACACTTTCATGTTGACCGGTTTTTCTCCTCACTTGGCACAGTGGTCATGATGTGCTTGAACCACAACTCATGGAGAACATACATGTATGTAAGTACTACATTCGTCACACAAGTAGAGCTACACTGGAAGAGCTGAGCAAGATGCAAATTGGTGTAGTTATGATGGAACTTCCTGAGAGTCATGAAGATCTGGTCATCAAGTGACAGAGATTCTACCTTCTAGCTAGCATAATAAATGATGGACTCTTTAAATCTCCTCGTATAGCCAACAAAGATGTTGAAGATGCTTCTGTCTGGGAGGCCAGTTTCCATTCTAAGGACCTTTTTTCAAGTGTTGATGCAGAGTACCTGAAACGTTGACATTTGGGTGTTCAACAGGCACACTCTCCTCCACGGGCAGACTGCCCTCCATGGGCGGATTCTCCTCCACGGCCGGATTGCCCTCCACGGGCAGACTCTTCCCACGCCCGGGCAACGATATTGGACCCCTCTCAAGTAAAGTCTCTCTGTAAAGTGGCAGCTGTACACTCTAGAACTGTCACTGGGCCTCCTGTCTGCACGTCTGAAAGAAGAAAACAATAATTCTACATACTGTGTTATATACACAGGGTAGGTATGATAAAGTAAACATAATTACTTACTATATAATTAAATACAATTATATAGTATAGCAAATTACATGTCTAGCTACCAAGTTGATGCTGATAACAACAAAGACTTGTGTAAATTTAGAGAGTTGTTAGAGCTGTAGATGAAATGAGCTCCACATGTTGAAAAATATGACTAGCAGTGCTATATAGTAATTTAGGTTGTATTTTATATGGACATATGGTGTTTTTAATTGATTTAAAAAGGTGAAAAAGTGCAGGGAGGAAATCATGATATTGCAGGTGTATTTTGTTCAGCTCATTCATTAAAAAAAAAAAAATACTTCATGCGTGTAGGCGCTTTTCCTTACTGTTACATTGAGTATTGATCACTGTCAATGGAATCTGAGAATCTGAGTGATTTTTGTAAGGAAAATATATAGAAATATGTGTGTTTCAGCATTGAGCGGCCAGTGGCTACTTTAATTATTGTACCTTGATTTATTGTACAAACAACCAACAACTGGGCTAAGCACACACAGTCTTAAAGCTAGTTTAGCTTAAAAAGTAAAAGAAAGTAAAACATTTGTGAGAAGCCATTTAATACAAAGTAGATGAGTGATGAGCCTGGTTCACTGTAGATAACTCAGAAATTTCTTTAATGGTTAAATAAAATATTTTTTGTTTTAATACACTATTTATTTATTGGGACCATGTACAATGTTAAACATAAATGTTACCATTTGATGTGCTGTATCTTATAGCACATCAATCTTATATCTTATATATGTGCTGTGAGTTATCTTATAGCTAATTTTCATCTGCAGTCCCTTCGCCAGGTCACAATTAAAACAAAGGGGAGACCAGAGACAGTTGTAACATGGGATGGTTGTAACACCTTGAATTCCTCCAATCAGAAACAAGCGTGACAAGAGTGAGTGATTACACTCACTCAGCATATGCTCAGTTAGATTGTCTTCTTGTTTACAAAAAAGGAGACACATTTGAAACTCCCAGAGAAAGTTACCAGCAAAAGTGTTTTTTTGAGGTAAAAATGTAACTTTTCTATCAGAGGAATTTTTTGGATACTGTCCTGAGATCAAATATCTAGGAATCCAAACAAGTATTATTAGAATCACTGTTCTGTAAGCTAAAAATAGAAATGTATCAAACTAGCAGTCAAGCTAGTTCACATGAGGTGAAAACATGGCTGGTGATACTGGGACGGTTGTAACGCCTTGTTACAACCGTCCCAGTATCACCAGCCATGGTGGGACGGTTGTAACGCCTTGTTACAACCGTCCCAGTATCACCAGCCATGTTTTCACCTCATGTGAACTAGCTTGAGCATGAACCAAATTTCATTTATATTTTAAAAATCTAAAGGCCTACATAAACTAGATAGATAGAAAATTAAATGTAAAATGTCATAAAATTACATGCTAAGTTAATGATAATCAGTTGCATGCTAATAGTCAGCGGAAACACGTTTGCTTACAGTATGCTGAATATCACAAAGATGAAGGCAGACAGGGGAGTCCCACTTCCTTTGCTGAAGAGGTCTTCAGATGGCATAAAACAGGGCAAATCAGTCAGGGCAGTGGCCAGATCATATGGCATTTGCCATGTGACCCTGTACTGAATGTTGTCCTCAAACTAATCCATTTTGATCCCATGTTTAAACTTTTTTGAGGATGCGTGTTCTACCCATTAAATTTTCTTGCATTATAATTTGTTGGCTTCCCCTCTTTTTTTGTCATGTAGTGTGAAAAAAGGTATTCATTATTTAAAAAAAGAAATTAATAGTCACAATAACATGAATGATAAATCTTTTTCATTCTGAGTATTTGATTAATTATGTATATTTTACAACTGTCCCTGGCATGTTGTAACAGTGGAGTGACTGTATTTAAATCAATTTTGCAACCTGTATATATTTCATAAAACCACTTAAATATATTGTTTCAGTAGATGACACATTGAAGTTTATAATATAGCAAATGGACTATTCCAGTGTAAATTGTTTTTGTTTTATCGGGAAAATCACAAAAAGTGTTACAAATGTCCCTGGTCTTCCCTATAACAGCACAATACCAAACAGTACAAAACAAAAAACACACAGGACACATAATACAAAATACAAAGCTACATACAATAGAGATACAAATGAGATAAAATGTAGAGTCGTTGGTTACAGAGCTGAGTAGCTTTTAGCAACTTTTTAATTTGGTTTTAAACATACTGATGGAACTGCAGCTCTTCATGGCATCAGGTAACGCATTCCACTGAGTTGTGGCTTTCACAGAGAATGCTGACTGCCCAAATGCAGTGCGACGAAATGGTATGATACAATCTCACACAGTGGATATTCTGAAGGATGTATTTACTGAGCGAGTGTACACAAAGTCACGTAGTGGCGGAGGGCCATACCATTTAAAATTTTATAAACCAGGCACAAATTTGAAAATAATCAAAAATTGTCACAACTCAGTAAATTGTCTATTTCTAGTACACTACAGTGATGGAAATGCATTAGTTTTTTGTCTAGAGTTTTTAGAGTTTGTTTGTATAAGGACTCAAGAGGTCTTATGGCTGTTTCCCCAGCCTGCCCCCAACATGTAAAGACATACGGGAAAGAATCATAGCATGCATAAATATCTTGGCTGCATCCAAAGAGAGACAGTTTCTACTATATATAAAATCTGCTAAGTTGTATTTTATGGTTTTAACCATTTTTTAACATGTTTCTTCAAATTTGGATCCAGTGTCACACCAAGATATTTAAAATAAGTGACTATGTCAGTCCTTTCACCTTTGATGAGAATATCAGCATTAGGAGGTTGTACCATGGTTTTAGAGAAAAACATACCTTTTATCTTGTTTACATTTAGACTCAGACATGACTGATCAAGCCAATTTGTGATCCTTTCCAACGCAATTGTTAGTTTAGCAGCCACTAACTCAGCAGTTTTTGCATGTGTGTACACAACAATGTCATCTGCATACATTTGCAGTTCTACATCATGACACTGTTGAGGGAGATCATTAATATAAAGGCTAAATAATAGGGGACTTAACACTGACCCTTGTGGAACACCCTTTTTGCATTTCATGTTACTGGACAGGGCGTCACAAAATTTAACACATTGTATACTATTTAATTAAATATGAAGACATCCATGCCAGTGCTCTAGATGAGAAGTTAAAGTTCCCCTCCAGTCATGTTTTAAGCTATATGAAATGCTTTACTTGAAATAATATATTGTCTGATGTGTTTTTTCTGCAAGATAAGTTCAATTAAAGCTGCAAGCGGCGATCAGGCCCTTGCACCTTCACGCACGTTGGGGAGTGCCACAGTCTAAGTGCTTTTATTGTAGGCATGCAGATGTGTTCAGTACCAGGCTGTTATTGAATGTTGCGCAAACAAGTTAAATATCACTTCATGTGTCCACTATGTGGCGCTAGAGAACACCCACTAATTATATGTCATTTTGCTATATATCGTGTAGACCACACCATGTAAATTCCATGTAAATCGGATGATGTTTGTCCTATACGGCTGACTTCCTGTTGTCAGTAGGTGGCACTATGACTGTGACTCAATATTGACACATAGATGTGTTAAGGTCAGGACCCTTATCAAGCATGAGAAATTTGGGGCAGATCGGATGATATACGTTTAAGTCATAACTCAAACTTCAAATTTGAGTTATGAGGGGAAGCCCTCAAGCCATTTTGCCACACCCACACCCTTCCTGTTGCGCTATTACTATGATTCAATATGGGCCTGTACATGTCTTCAGACCGGGACTCTTATCAAATGTGAAATTTAGATCTGACCATGTGTAGTCGTGTTACAACAGTTTTTGTAATGGTGAAACATCGAAATTCGCCGCATCACCATGGAAACGGTGTTCCATGAAAACTCACAATCTTCACAATATAGCATCAGCAAGGTGTTAAGGCTTTTCTGACCAAATTTGACATTGATCAGTTCAACCTGCTATGCAGGGTTCATAAAAATACAGCACCTGTAACTTCCTTTTGCCAGTAGGTGGTGCTATGAGTGTGACTCAATATTGACACATAAATGTGTTCAGGTGAGGACTCTCATCCAGCATGAGAAATTTGGTGCAGATTGGACGATGTACTGTGGAGTTACAACAACTTCCTGTTTCATGGCGAAACATCAAAATTCGACGCATCGCCACGTTTAGGGCGTTCAATGAAAACTCAAGATTTTGATAACTTTTCATCACAAACGCCTTTAGATGACACTGAACAAATTTGAAGTCGGTGGGATTAAATCTCTAGGAGGAGTTTGTTAAAATACAAGGCATGGAAATGAAAAAAAATGTGCAAAAATTGCAAATAAAATTCAAAATGGCTGACTTCCTGTTGCATTTAGGGTATGGCTCCAAGAGGCTTTTTTGTGTATCTGGACATGTTACATGTGCCTACCAAATTTCAGTCATCTACGTCAATTCTGAAGGAGGGGCTTCGAATTTGAAATTTGTTTTTGTTTTTGAAATTTGCACCACTAGGTGCGAAGGCTGGGGGAAATATTATAGGTATACATTGTAACAACAATTGTAGCATTGTTTTTGGAGTTATTATTAAAAGTTACACTGTATATAGCAATGCTTCTCTGGTCTCTGATGTTGCTAATTGTCCACATCATTGCAGCAACCTACCTGCATGACTCTACACCCAGGTCTGGAGCCGGTGTGCCTGAATCCCTACGCCCTACAAAATGCCCTCAACATTATAAACAAACCTCAACAAATTACTGGAAGTGTAAGTTTAAAAAAAAAGAGAGAGACTATGCATCTCTAAAAGAGGTGCCAGATACAGACAAACCACTAGGCTTGTAAAAAAAAGGAAGATAATGCAGATTGTTAAAAAATGTATTAAAACTATAAATGTTTACAATAAATGCACACAATGTAAATATGGACAATATACAGGTATAAAAACAATAAACATGTTTTTGTAGGCTATTTGTATTACAAAATTGAAGACATCATTGTAAAACTCAAACATTATGTATAATAAATATACTGGGGAACACTAAGCATAAAAAGAAAAGAAAAAAATCTATCTACTATTCATTTATGTACAAGTATTAAAAACATAATAAACACATGTTTTTGTAGGCTATTTGTAGTATAAATTTGGGGACATCACTGTAAAACCTAACATATGTGTTAGGTACCTGGCCTACCGCAGCTTTGAGTATGGGGATACTTGGGCCACGGTAACAGGTGAGTGATACCATCCTGTGTCGAGTTCCCCGATGGACAGGGACAGTATGTTGGCTTCAGACCTCCTCTGGACAACTGAAGCGGGATGCAAAGCCAGCAACTGCCTCATCCCTGTCAGGCCTCTTGAACTGGGCGCACAGGGGTTCTGGTATGGTCAATTGGTCCAGCTCAGCGGTGAATCGCCCAGGCTCATCAAGCACCTGATTGAAGAGTATCTGGAGCAGGTTGTCCACATAGCTTGTAATATAGGAGCAGACATTTATTACTGTATTTTGTAACTTGGCCAGTTCAGCCAGAACCATTTCAGAGGTGTGTGTGGAAAAAAAGGTGCACAGTTATATAAAATTTGTATTTGTGGTCTGTTTAGTCTGTATATATACATATACATATATTAAACAAGACACATCTATGTCTTGTTCCAGTAGCCTACTTCTCATCAGGTTTCCCTGGTTCCCCCCTAGGAACAGCTAAGATACTGTGCAGAACCCTCAAACTCCCAAGCTTGAGGATGACACATCACCCCTCATTGGGGGGGGGGGGGGGGGGGGGGGGGGGATTTATATATATGTTTATATATAAACTTAGCACAGAAAGTAAGGAAATTTGTGTTTGGTTGATTATTCCTTTGTTGTAACAATGATTAATGCTTAACAATGCTAAATGGTGCCATATTTGTAAGGAACATGCATTTGTGGGAGGAGTATGTGGGTTGCGCCCATGAAAAATTTGCCAAATCTTTTCTGCCAATGCCAAACAGCTTATTCTGCCATTGACTCGTTTGGTGTTTGGTGGATTGGATGATTGAAGTTTGAAGAAACAAGACATATTGGCAATTTAACAATTTATTCATTTAACAAACAGGAGCCTCAGTAGCGTGTGGGAGAACCATACACAGCCACAACAGCCTGGCACCTCCTCCTCATGCTGGTCACACACTGCTGTGGGATGGCATCCCATTCTTCAACCAGCATTTGTCACAAGTCAGCCAATGTGGTTGTGTTGGTCACTCTGGCACGAACAGCATGCCCAAGCTGATCCCACAAGTGTTCAATGGGGTTGAGGTCAGGACTGCTGGCAGGTAGTCTCTGATAAACCCCGCTCTGGGTGGGCAAGTGTTGTCATCTTGGAGGATAGAGTTCGGTCCCAGACTGTGGAGATATGGGATTGCCACTGGTTGCAGAATCTCATCTCGATATCTCTCTGCATTGAGATTGCCTCCAATGATGACAAGCCTCGTTTTTCCAGTGAGGGAGATGCCGCCCCACACCATCACACTGTCTCCACCAAAAGATGTTACTCTATCGGTGCAGCAATCAGCATAGCATTCTCCGCATCTCCACACTTTGATCCTATGATCCAACTGCCATAGGCAGAATCTGGACTCATCACTGAACATAACATTCCTCCACATGTTCAGGTTCCAGTGCATGTGTTGCCAACACTGACGGTGAAGGGCAGTCATGGCAGGCCTCCTGGCAGCCCTATGAGACTGGAGATTGGCTGCGTGCAGTCTGTTCCGGATTGTCTGGGCAGAGAGCCGTCAGCCATATTGACCTGCAAACCTTGACTGCAAATCTGTAGAAGACAGCCTATGGTACCTAAGTGCTGACAGGTTGAGGAAACGGTCTTCTTGGGGTGTTGTCTTCTTGGGATGCCCACTTTGCGGCCTGTCTCTGACATCCCCCGTTATATGGAACTTGGCCTTCACTTTAGAGATGGTATTAGGGCTCACTCCAAATAATGCCACTTGCAACTTGGTTTTGCGGAACACCAGGTTGAAGTTGCCTTATCGCACAGGCCCTATCCAGATCAGTCAAACGTGGCATGCCGATTCTTGGAGCAGACACCTACTGACCAGGGCCATGCTCACAGGGGGAGCATGGGCCCTGCTGGGGGAACCAGAAGCTCAAAACAAGTGTCAATAGCAACAGCAAAATAAGCTGTTTGGCAATGGTAGAGAAGATTTGGCAAATTTTTCATGGGTGCAACCCACATACTCTCTGCTGCTCATCCCACAAATGTTCCTTACAAATGTGGCACCATTTAAAAGGGAAATAAACAGGCTTTCCAACGGTATAAGATTTATTGCCAAAAAGCATTGCTGCAACAAAGAAATTATCTACCAAATGCAAGTTTTGTGCTAAGTTTATATATATTTACACAAAACATATCTCATTGTTTTGAAAGTATTGAAACTTCAAATCAAAAGTTGCCTGACTGAATCTGTTTTTTTGAGACTGTCCTTTGTACACTGCAGTTTCAAAGCAGATATGCTCAGCCATGGCATTGACTGCTTATTTTGCTCTTGATATGTCTTGTAGAGAATTTCAATATTAAAACATCATGATTGACTGTCGAATGCTTTACATAGATCTAAAAATACAGCACCAACTACTCCTCCTTTATCGAGTTTTGATTGAATTTGCTCTAATAAGTGCAAGGTAGCAGTTTTGGTGGAATGATTTGCTCTAAAGCCAAATTGTATATAATGTAGGCCAAAACTGCTTGTATTAAGAAATGTTGTCAGTTCAATGATAACTTTCTCAGCAACTTTTGAGAGTACTGGCAGTATACTTATAGGTCTGTTACTGGCTTCAAGGCAGTCTCCTGATTTAAAAATAGGCGTGACAATGGTATATTTCTAGTCATCAGGAAAGGAGCTGTGTTTAAATGACAAGTTAATTAAATAAGCAAGGGGGGGAGTTAAAATATCTTGTGTGATTTAACAAACATGGTGTCAAATTGAAAAGCATCTCTACTTTTGGAGCTTTTTAAGGAGCTGATGATTTTGTTTACTTGTTTACTTTACTTTGCTTACTTACTAACTCATTAGTACCAGCTACCAGCTTGAAAACTTGGCCTGTAGCATCTATAGGAACAATATCCAGTTTCCTTTTTCTAAATTTTTTTCCTAGCTCATATACAGACTCAAGAAGACTTTGAATTTAAAATCCTCTTGGTGAGATTATGTTTTTCCAGATCAATTTACTGTTGCCTTTTGCCTCATTTGACATATTGAGA
This sequence comes from Scomberomorus guttatus, assembly GCA_038419695.1. Taxonomy (NCBI): domain Eukaryota; kingdom Metazoa; phylum Chordata; class Actinopteri; order Scombriformes; family Scombridae; genus Scomberomorus; species Scomberomorus guttatus. Next base: position 29,931,800 of record CM076459.1, on the reverse strand, counting down.
TAAAAACAACATTTAGCTTCCCTTGGATAACTTTGTTCCTTTATACCTTTATAAATCAGCATGATTATATAAAGTTAACTTCATACATTAATGGGAAATGTATGTAGATATATTGGATACTACTAATCAAGCGTGTGAAAATCAGACCACCATAAGTTACAAAGAAGACTGCTACATGGAGAGTTAATTACAGAATGTGGATACATTTAAAAATTTCCACACACACTTCAATGCATCAACAAGACATGGACCAGTGGAACTGGCTGCTCAGATGGCAGAAAATGCATCTAAACTCTGTTTTGATTTGGAAAATGCCAGACAGTGAGTAAGAATGCTAAAATGGCAAAAACTCTGGACAAGTCTGTCATTGAGTATAAACTGATAATGGTTATGATATTGTAGTATCTGAAGTTCTACATGGTGTTTGTATTCTTGAGGTATGTTAGAGGCCCCAGGTCCAAAGGTTAAGGTCCCATAGGAGATGGGCCTCTCTCAGATGAGATCATTTTAAAATAAGGGTCATATGTTTTACCTTAGTATGATGGAAAACAACCAGCCTATATAAGTGGGTATTTAGGGCTGTTAGGGAGAGAGATTCGCATTGGCTCTGAATCCTCTCCAGGCAATCCATGGTGCTTGTTTTGATGCTGGACTGTAATAAACCTTTTTATACAAGCAAGACGGTGTCACCGGAGATTCCTTCATCATCTTCACATCATCGTTATTTAATAATCAACAATATAATGCAAAATCATAAAGTAGATGTATATATTTTTTGTAAATTGACGATTAAATAGGTTTGGCATTGTACATTTTAATTGTATTTTGCTGCTACCTTGTAATATATTAGTATTAGTGTGTAAGAGGGCACATTTGACCAAGAAGTCAAAAAGCGGAAATAAAACATGTTTAGGATTACTTACACAGCACTGAGGGACATTTGTTCCTTAAAACAAGGGGACAGATCAGATCCCTTGCTGATTGTCTGGCTGTACCATGTTGTCAAAAGCAGCCCACAAATGAGTGTAATAGTTAATAGTAATTCATAATTCTGGTCTAAAGCTGTAAAGCCTGAGTTTTATCCCCACTATACTAAAAAACCTCATCCCTCCACCCCACCTGAAGCTAATATGAAGCTTCAGCTATCCAAATAAGTAAAATCAAGGAGATATCTAAAGTCCCTCTTTTTGTTACTACACTTCCACTGCAGCTCATCAGGAAAACACTGCGGGAGTTTGATGCTAAAAAGACTGGAAATGTGGCAGATATCCACATGATATGACTAACGCAGACTGCTGAAGCCTCATATAAGCTTCAGATAAACTTTTAAATGTATTTTTGAATAAAATAACTGTGTGGACACAATGTGGATTTTATCCCTCACCTCTTACATTGAAAGCACAGGGGGGAAGGGGATCTTTTAATAGCCAGTATGAACAGCGAGGAAAACCTCTTTCAGTGTTCATATAGGCATTTGACTGTTGTTTTAAGACACACTTGAAAAATTGTGAACCTACCCTTTAATAATTGAAATCCAAAAAACAGGCTTACAGGTTGGTAACAGGAAGGCAGCCCAAAACGGGCAAACAAGTCCACAAAAGGGCAAGGCAGGCAGGCAGGTCACAAACAGGCGCAAGGTCTAAAACACAGGTAAAGGCAAGAGCAGGAGCAGACAGGAACAGGGTACAGGTGGCTGGAATGCAAGTAACATTGACAAACTGGCAGAGAATGAATGGCAGAGGGCTGGTATATATACACACGTGGACAAAATTGTTGGTACCCCTCAGTTAATGAAAGAAAAAACCCACAATTCTCACTGAAATCACTTGAAACTTACAAAAGTAATAATAAATAAAAATGTGTTGAAAATTAAACAATCAAAATCAGCCATTACTTTTGAATTGTTGATTAACATAATTATTTAAAAAAACAAACTAATGAAACAGGCCTGGACAAAAATGATGGTACCCCTATAAAAGATTGAAAATAATTTGACCAGAGGGACATGTTTAACTCAGGTGTGTCCTTTAATTGACATCACAGGTGTCTTCAAGCTCATAATCAGTCAGTCTGCCTATTTAAAGGGTGACAAATAGTCACTGTGCTGTTTGGTGACAAGGTGTGTACCACACTGAACATGGACAACAGAAAGCAAAGGAGAGAATTGTCCCAGGACATTCGAAACAAAATTATAGACAAACATCTTAAAGGTAAAGGCTATAAGACCATCTCTAAGCAGCTTGAAGTTCCTGTGACAACAGTGGCACATATTATTCAGAAGTTTAAGATCCACGGGACAGTAGCCAACCTCCCTGGACGTGGCCGCAAGAAGAAAATTGATGACAAGTTGAAGAGACGGATAGTTCGAATTGTAACCAAAGAGCCCAGAACAACCTCCAAAGATATTAAAGGTGAACTCCAAGGCCAAGGTACATCAGTGTCAGATCGCACCATTCGTCGTTGTTTGAGCCAAAGTGGACTTCATGGGAGACGACCAAGGAGGACACCACTGTTGAAAGCAAATCATAAAAAAGCGAGACTGGAATTTGCAAAAATGCATGTTGACAAGCCACAAAGCTTCTGGGAGAATGTCCTTTGGACAGATGAGACAAAACTGGAGCTTTTTGGTAAAGCACATCAACTCTATGTTCATAGACTCAAAAATCAAGCGTATGAAGAAAAGAACACTGTCCCTACGGTGAAACATGGAGGAGGCTCAGTTATGTTTTGGGGCTGCTTTGCTGCATCTGGCACAGGATGTCTTGAATCTGTGCGAGGTACAATGAAATCTCAAGACTATCAAGGCATTCTGGAGAGAAATGTGCTGCCTAGTGTCAGAAAGCTAGGTCTCAGTCGCAGGTCATGGGTCTTCCAACAGGACAACGATCCAAAACACACAGCCAAAAACACCCAAGAATGGCTAAGAGAAAAGCGTTGGACTATTCTGAAGTGGCCTTCTATGAGCCCAGATCTGAATCCCATTGAACATCTGTGGAAGGAGCTGAAACATGCCATCTGGAGAAGACACCCATCAAACTTGACACAACTGGAGCAGTTTGCTCACGAGGAGTGGGCCAAAATACCTGTTGATAGATCTAGAAGGCTCATTGACAAATATAGAAATCGTTTAATTGCAGTGATTGCCTCAAAAGGTGGTGCAACAAAATATTAAATTATGGGTACCATCATTTTTGTCCAGGCCTGTTTCATTAGTTTCATTTTTTTAAATAATTATGTTAATCAACAATTCAAAAGTAATGGCTGATTTTGATTGTTTAATTTTCAATAAATTTTTATTCATGGTTACTTTTGTACATTTCAAATGATTTCAGTGAGAATTGTGGGTTTTTCTTTCATTAACTGAGGGGGTACCAACAATTTTGTCCACGTGTGTAGTACTGGCAGTCTGTCCTCCCAAGAAAAACGACAATATAGGTCGTAAATGCAGTTGCCAAAAATGACCTATAGTTATGTTTGAGTGACAGACGCCATCTAGCAGCCGTAGTAATTATGACCCGGAGTAGTGACGCATTTCAGATGATGTCTATATAAGGTGACAAATTTCCATATTCTGGCTGGGTAGATGGCTAGATAGATAGATTTTTTAAAAATGTTTTTAGGTCTGATAGGAGAGGTGGAGGCATAGAAGCACTCTTCTGTGATATTTTTTTTATGCAGGCAGGCATCACACTAATGGCTGTCTGTACGGACGGACGTGCTGACGCGCTACGGTAAGCGTATTGTGTCACTTCCGGTTGTTGACTGTGTTTTTAATGTTTTGCTGCCCTCAGCTTAGCTAAATTTTGTTCTATTCTTCATCACTGTGGATAAAATACCTGCAGTATATTTAAACGTACGCTAGTTCTGCACAAGCACTCCTAGCTCTCTCCTCCTTTTAGCGACTTTTCTTGCTAATCCCATAGTAGTTAGTTGTTTTAGCTCTGATGTTTTAGCTTAGCAGCTAACATAGCTAAGCAGTTAACAATGGCTTCTCTCTCTCCTTCCCACTCTCCCGCTCTCTCTTGCTCGGTGTGTCATATGTTTAGCTATTCCTCTGCCTCCTTTAGTGACAATAGTACATGTAATAAATGTAGTTTATTTGCAGTGGTGGAGGCGAGGCTTAGTGAATTGGAAGCACGGCTCCGCACCATGGAAAACAAATAATTAACTAATGTAGTTAGCCAGCCCCCAGTAGCCGGTGCGGGCCGACCTAGCATAGCTCCTTGCATAGCTCCTACTCCCCCGGTGGTTCCCGAGCAGCCGGGAAGCCAGGGCGGCTGGGTGACTGTCCGAAGGAAGCATACTCCTAAGCAGAAGCCCGCGGTTCACCTCCAACCAGTTCACGTTTCAAACAGGTTCTCCCCACTCAGTGACACACCCGCTGAGAAACCAACTCTGGTTATTGGCAGCTCCATAGTGAGAAACGTGAAGTTAGCGACACCAGCAACCATAGTCAAATGCATTCCTGGGGCCAGAGCGGGCGACATAGAATCTAATTTAAAACTGCTGGCTAAGGATAATTATAAATATGGTAAGATTGTTATCCATGTCGGCGTTAATGACTGTCGATTACGCCAATCGGAGGTCACCAAAATTAATGTTGAGTCGGTGTGTACATATGCAAAGACTATGTCGGACTCTGTAGTTTTCTCTGGGCCCCTGCCAAATCTGACCAGTGATGACATGTATAGCCGCATGTCATCATTCAACCGCTGTTTGTCGAGGTGGTGTCCAGAAAACGATGTGGGCTTCATAGACAATTGGCGGACTTTTTGGGGAAGACCTGGTCTGATTAGGAGAGACGGCATACATCCCACTATGGATGGAGCAGCTCTCATATCTAGAAATATGGCTGAGTTTATTAGACCAAAACCATGACAACCCAGAGTTGAGACCAGGAGGCAGAGCTGCACGCTTCTCTGCGCTTCCATTAGAGCAGTTACCCACCCAAAACTACATAGAAACTGTGTCTGTCCCCCGACCTCTCAAATCATTTAAATCAATTAACTCTTAAGTAAACAGAAGAGGATTCTTTCATAAAAATCTAATAGAAATTAACACCACCACTGTCACAGTGCAACAAAATAGGAGAATTAAATGTGGACTCTTAAACATTAGATCTCTGTCTTCCAAAGCTGTATTAGTAAACGACCTAATCTCAGATTATCACATTGATCTATTTTGTCTTACTGAAACCTGGCTGTGTCATGAAGAATATGTTAGCCTAAACGAATCCACTCCTCCAAGTCATATTAATACTCACATTCCTCGAGACACCGGCCGAGGAGGTGGAGTTGCAGCTATTTTTAACTCAAGCCTAATAATCAACCCTTGACCTAAACTTAATTATAACTCATTCGAAAGCCTCGTTCTTAGTCTTTCACACCCAACCTGGAAAACTTTACAGCCAATTCTATTTGTTATAGTGTACCGCCCTCCTGGCCCGTACTCTGAATTTTTATCCGAATTTTCAGAGTTTTTATCAAACTTAGTCCTTTGTACAGATAAAGTAATTATAGTAGGTGAGTTTAATATCCATGTGGACGTCGATATTGATAGTCTTAGCACTGCGTTTATCTCATTGTTAGACTCAAATGGCTTCTCTCAGAGTGTAAATAAACCTACGCACTGTCTTAACCACACCCTCGACCTTGTTCTGACTTATGGCATTGAAATTGAACATCTAATAGTTTTTCCACAAAATCCTATTTTATCAGACCATTACTTAATAACTTTTGAATTCCTATTAATAGACTACACGCCATTAGACAAAAACATCTTTACTAGATGTCTTTCTGATAGTGCTGTAGCTAAATTTAAAGAAGCGATCCCACTAGTACTGAATTCAGTGCCATGTCTCAATACTACAAAGGAGTCTTATGCTAACTTTAGTTCCTCTGAAACTGATAATCTTGTTGATAGTACCGCAGGCTCACTGCGAACAACACTCGACTCTAGCAAACATCGCGAAATTTTGAAAGGATTTGGCGTTCCACCAAACTGGAAGAATCTCGTTTAGTCTGGTAAGATAGTCTTAAAACATATAGGAAGGCCCTCTGTAATGCCAGAGCTGCCTACTACTCATCATTAATAGAGGAGAATAAAAACAGCCCTCGGTTCCTTTTCAGCACTTTGGCCAGGCTGATAAAGAGTCATAACTCTATTGATCCATGTATTCCTATAGCTCTCAGTAGTAATGACTTTATGAGCTTCTTTAATGACAAAATTCTAACTATTAGAGACAAAATTCATCACCTCCTGCCCTCAACAAGCACTGATTCACCCTCTAATTCAGGAACCTTAGAAACAGCTGCAAAACCCAATATATATTTAGACTGTTTCTCTCCAATCGACCTTCGTGAATTAATTTCAATGATTTCGTCCTCTAAACCATCATCCTGTCTCTTGGACCCCATCCCAACTAGGAGACAACAATAATACACACAATTCAATTTCTACTATAGATAAACTTTTAAATAACTCCAAAACTTCAATTCCAGGTGATTTTATTTGCACCGATAAGTGTGAGGATTTTGCAGCCTTCCTTCATAACAAAATAATGACTATTAGGGCAAATATTCCCATAATCACTCGCGCTCTACCTACCTCAATTACTATTATTTTAACAAATTTTTTGCCAGTCAGTGCTGATCTTGGAATGGTGGTTCAGAGTCTTAACTGTTCCACTTCTTCCATTGATCCCATTCCCACCTCCTTTTTTAAAGCATTTTTAACTGTTTACCTAAGGATATTTTAACCATTGTAAACACCTCTTTACAATCTGGTATTTTTCCTCAATTCAAATCAATTCAAACTCAAATCTTCAATTATTAAACCACTTTTAAAGAAGCCCATTCTAGATCCATCTATTATTTATAACTACAGACCAATCTCTAACCTCCTGTTCCTAACCAAAATTATTGAAAAAGTCGTCCACAAGCAGTTAATCGACCACCTGGCAACCAACAAAATACAGGATCTCTACCAATCCGGTTTTCACCCCGACCATAGTACAGAAACAGCCTTGGTCAAAGTTATTAATTACTTAAGAATAAATGGTGACAATAGTAGATTTTCTATTTTAGTGTTATTGGATCTAAGTGCGGCATTTGACACTATCGATCATAATATTTTAATGGAGAGGCTTGGCCTATCTGGGTCAGCACCGGACTGTTTTTTGTTATACCTTAAAAGACGTGATTTTAGTGTTTGAATTTTAGCTCCAACAAAATATTTATCTCATGGTATTCCCCAAGGAGTCAGTTTTGGCCCATTATTGTTTAGTTTGTACTAAACCTCTGGGCCAACTTATCAAGTAACACAATGTGTGTTACCATAATTATGCTAAAGACACGCAACTATATATTTTCCTGTTCCCCCAATAACCTAAGCCCTATTGACACACTATCAGAATGTGTCAAGGATACTGACAACTGGATGTTTTTACAGTTAAACAATGACAAGATGGAAATCCTGGTTATCAGGGCAAAGGCTAACAGACAGAAAATCTCTTAAATTGTCATAACTGTCTCTGGAATGTGTCACACAGGTCAGAAACCTTGGCGTCACCCTGGACGCTGACCTCACTTTCCAGAGCCACATTAGCAGCATAATTAAAACTGGATTTTATCATTTATGTTATGTTATTTTCCAGTCGGTTAGACTACTGTAACATGCTGCTCACAGGAATACCAAAAAAGCATCTCGATCAACTGCAGCTACTCCAGAATGCAGCTGCTCGAGTTTTAACTAGAAAAAGGAAACACAACCATATAACACCTGTGCTGGGGTCTTTTTAAATTTTAGAATTTATTTTAAAATATTTTTGTTTTTAAGGCCCTATTTGGTCTGGCACCCCAATATCTCTGTGACATGTTTGTGAGTTATAAATCAGTTAGACCCCTCATCTTGAACAGGCTGGGTCTCCACAAAAATTGGTGAAACTGCTTTTAGCTTTTATGCTCCAAGCCGCTGGAACATCCTACCCAATCATGTTAGGTGTGCACCAACGCTATTGTCTTTTAAAAGTAAACTGAAAACACTCCTTTTTAGCTGCGCCTTTCAGTAGTCTGGTTTGCTGGTCTTAATTATTATTTTATTTTATTCCTACTTTTTTTTTAATGGTTTTTAACTCAAGTGTATTATTGTTTTTTACTGGTCAATTGCTGCTCTTAATCATTATTTTATGTTATTTTATTTTATTCTTACTTTTTAAATGGTTTTAATACATGTCTTATTATTTTTTACTGGTTGGTTGCTGGTCTTAATTTTTTTTTAATACCTACTTTCTTAATGGTTTTTAACTCACATGTGTTATTTATGTATTTGTTTTAATTGTGTTTACTTATCTAATAGTTTTATCTAGTACATTATCCACATAGTTTTTATGACTGCAAATTCTGTGGTAGCTCACGCTCTGTTAAGTACATTGTGTTTCCACCTGGAATAAAATGTGCTATATAAATAGTAAAGTTTTGCTTGCTTGCTTACGAGTCGGGACAGTTTTTTAAAAATCGTAACTACAATTGTTGTAGTGTTGACTGTTGCCATGATGACGAAGGGTGCCTAACTTTAAGGAAGTAGTAACTTTAACCTACACCACATTTCAAGTGATTATTTTAACCCAAACCATGATCTTCCCCCAATCCTAACCAGGTGTTTTTTGTGCCTACACCTAACCAGACCTTAACCACAGTGCTGTCATATTATAAACATAATTATTTCTCAACAGTGATTTGTAATGGTTTTGGAAAGCACAGAGAAATGACGGCATATTAGAAAACAGTCCTTTGGGTTGTTCTGGAGTGCATGGTATACTCAACCTATGTTGAGTATACCATGTTGTTTAATTATGAGGATGTGTTGAGTACTGGGACTGATGAGATAATGGGCAGCAGGTGAAGACAATTGGGGAGTGGCAACAGGTGGGTGTGGAAATCAGGCAAGAAAGTCGGCGGCATCTGGTGGTCAGGTGGAGAATGGCAAAAGCAAGAGTCTGAGGCTGAGGGCAGGGACACAGGCAGAATGGGCATGTGAAACAAAATAAACAGGACCTAGGCAGGAATCTTGACACTATATGAAATTTGTTGACAAGAAAAATACAGAATAACGCCAAACTTCAACAGGGAAACCATGGTCAAAAGACACATACACACCTATAATCCACACACACACTTAGAGTGTTTGCTCAGCCAGTAGTAATCGCAGCCAATCAGGCAGGGAGCAGCAGCAGCAGCTTTTGGTGAGATTGTTTTTAGAACAATCAGAGAGGACAGAAAGAGACCTACCATCTCCACTTCTACTCCACTACTCGTTCTCTGTCTAACACACACACACACACACACACACACCACAGCAGAAGCTCATGATTACATTGGTCCTTGGATGGTTTATTAATATGACAAAGAGAATTGAGAATTTTTCTTACACTTACTTTCAGGAAAACACATTCTTTTATTTTTTATTATTTATTCAATAAAAATTGGAGTATAATGCTAATGTAGAGGCTGCCATCTGATCCAGAGTCCCACAGGACCCACAGGATTCCAGTAGAACAGGAGCACATACCAGATGGAGTAAAATCCTTCATCCCTGCTACAGATCCATTAAAGGCTCTTTTAAATCTGTGACTACCATTGGGATCTTTGGATCATAACTGCATGCACCTTCTCCCCATCTCTAGACCTTTTTTAAAGAGGGTGAAGGTGCAAAAAAAGACATGTTCAGATGTGGAACAAAAAAAGCACAGTGGGTGTGCAAAGCAGCTTTGAATCCACTGACCAGTTGGTCTTTCAGGAATCTACTGACAAAAAATCACATCACAATTGAAAAAAGACAGGTTAAGGTATATAGAGAAGATTAAGGCGGAACTTGGCAGTAATAATGTACAGGCAGCTTGGCAGGGCATGAATAAAATGACAGGTTCACATGATGAAAGAAATCAAGGTTTGACCTTATTGGTTTAAGCTCACAATGTAAAGGAAAGGAAAGGAGGCTGTTCCAGTGGGTAAATATTAGGAAAAGTCCAGTCCTGGATAATATTAGTGGCAGAATATTAAAATGTGCTGATCAGCTCTGCAGCATCTATTCCTTTATTTTCTCAGTCTCTTAAGTTTAAATTAGTTCCTAAGTCATGGAAACACTTTGTTCCAGTGTCTAAGTTTAGCACACAAAAAGAACTGAACGATTTTAGGCCTGAAGCCCTTAATTCCTTAGTAAGTATTTTGGCAAACAGAAAGAAATTTAGACAATTTTACAGTTAGCATATATCGTTGTTAGAGTGGTGGAGGATGATTCTCTGACTTTGTTAAATTTTTTGTTTGTACATCTTGAGACCCCAGGGGCTTATGCCAGACTTCTCGTTATTGATTTTGTAACAACTTTATTACTATTCAGCCACACCTTGCAGAAAAACTCATGGCTCCTATATATCTTAATTTGAATCTAACTGGCTGGATAGTGTACTTTTTAACTGGTTGGAATGTGTGAAAGTAAATGGTATTTATTCTAAAGTGTGCCACTCCTCACTATTTGTCCTCTTTATATTTTGTACACGAATGACTGCCAGAGTTTGTATGAACATCAGGGTATTATAAAATTTGCTCATGATTGTCAAGCTTTTACAGGAGCAGGAAAAAGGTCACAGTGCTATAGTTAAAGACTTTGTGCATTTGTGCATGTGTCATCACACATTCCTTAATCTTAATGTTACCAAAACAAAGGACATGATTTTTGGAAGATTTCAGGAAATCCCTCCCTTATCCAGCATTAACTGTCATACAGGGCTCTGAAATCACCTTGGTATATAATGTGAGTTTATATAATGTGAGTTGAGTGATCAAGCAATTCTCCTCTACAATAATTATAAATATCATGGGAAAATTATTGACAGAAAACTGCTGATTTTGTTTACAGAAAAGCATGTTTGTGTTAATGATTGTGGATCCATAATGACTCTGTTTTATTGCAGTTTCATTGAATCAGTTTTATCTGTTTGCATTGTGGTGCAGTATGAGACCTCAGCCTGTGAAGTAAAAATAGATTAAATTGTCCTGTCAAAGTGTCCAATAAAATGACTGGAGCAAACCAGTTTTAGCCCTCTGACATGTATAATAAACATGTTCTTAGGAGGGCTGAGGCTGTTCTGGCCTGTCCAGACCATCCTTTGTTCAGGCACTAGAGAGAGTTACTTCCACCTGGTTGTCACTTCAGGCTTCCAGCTGTAAGGACTAAAATGTCTAAATATTTCTTTTGAAACCTTTTGAAAACTTTTTCTGAACTGGACTCTAGAAATGTTCAGGCTTTGGGCTATGTATTTAATTAGAAACCCACCATTGGTGAGGACCTAAATAGAAAACACACAATGAGGGAAGATTTCACTCTAATATCACAGTTGGGGATGGGATGCATTTCTGCAAACAGAAATGATGTAGGCTACATATTTATTTGTATATAGAACGGGGAAGTGAGATCTGATCACAAGTGGTCACTCAAGACATGTGCAGACGCATGTTAATGCCAGGTGCGAACAGGGCCTATGTTGGTGCCCTTGGTGAGATCTTAGATTAGAGACTCCAAGAATTGCACACATGAATTGAACAAAATGCTACAATAGTACCTCCAGTCCGAGTATGACAGCATGATAATAGAAAAAATGATAATCATGATTATTTTGCTCAATATTGTAATAATTTTTAAATCTATTTCAGAACAAAACATTTCTATTGCACTTCAGCTGTGTTATTGCACCCACAGGAGAATGATAATTAAATTATAAAGAAAACTAAAAAACTAGATTATTTGTTGCTTGATCGAATACAATGTAATCATTAAACAGACTGAAGTTAAAATGGCAATACCACCACCATCACTGCACCCCGGAAAGAAAATTATATTGTCAGAGGTAAATATTGACAGATATGCATCTCATTGTTAAAGGATAGGTTCACAATTTTTTTAAAACAACAGTCAGGTGTCCATATAAACAGTGAAAGAGGTTTTCCTCACTGTAATCATTCCTCCTGTTCATACTGGCTATTAAAAGATCCCCTTCAAATGTGATTTCAATGTAAGTGATGGGGAGCAAAAGCCAATCATTTTGTGCAAAAATGCATTTAAAGTTGATCTGAAGATTAGATGAGGCTTCAGCAGTCTGAGTTAATCATATCAAGTGGATATCTGCCACATTTACAGTCTTTTTAGCATCAAATTCCCTCTTTGTGTTTCCTCAGTCAGTATTTTCCTGTTGAGCTGTGGTGGAAGGGAGGATTTTGGCACTAAAAAGACTGTAACGTTGAAAGATATCTACTTGATTTGACTCATCTGGTCAGTATGAACAGGAGGAATGATTACAGCAAGGAAAACCTGTTCATTTGGGCTTCTGACTGTTGTTTTAGGACAGACTTAAAAAATTGTTAACCTGTCTTTTAATGTGATGGCTATTTTACATGTTGGTCTCATGTCTTAACTCAACTCAACTTTATTTATATAGCACCTTTCATACAAACATGCAGCCCAAAGTGCTTCACATAGCAAGATTAAAACAGACAAAAAAACAAAAAAAAGACAACAATAAATAAAACTTTGCAAGACTAAATTACAACTACAAAACAGTAAAACAATACAATGTTGAAAATAGATCAATAAAAGTCAGTGAAATAAAATAAAACCCAGGGATAAAAATAATATTGAAAACAAGGCTATAACATTACTGCAAATTAAAATTAAAAGCCAGATTAAAACGATAGGTCTTTAATTAAAAATACAGAGAGAGTTTGCCATTCTAATATCCAGAACATTTAAAAGAGAAGTGGTGGCCTTAGTGGATCTAGCTGGAACATAAAAAGAAGAAAATCTCTGATGTAGGGAGGAGCAAGGTCATTTAAAGCTTTATAAATAAGTAAAAGAACTTTAAAATCAATTCTGAAAGATACAGATAGCCAGTGCAGTGTCTTAAGCAGTGGGTGATGTGATCTATTTTCTTTGTTTTAGTTAAGACTCTGGCTGCAGCATTCTGAACTAGCTATATTTTTCTTATAGACTTTTTAGATAATCCAGTAAAAAGGGAATTACAGCAGTCTAAACGGCTATTAATAAAAGCATGAACGAGCATTTCAGCATCTTTCTGGGTCAAAAAATGTCTGATTTTGGCAATATTTCTGAGATGACCTTGTTAAAATGAGAATTAAAATATAAATCAGAGTCTAAAAACACTCTCACGTTTGTGATGTGTGTTGTAATCCATTTGCTAAGACCACCAAGCATTGAGTGCAGTTTTTCTCTTGCTGATATGTCTCTCTTTCCTGACTGCATTATTGTAAATTATAACTTGATCTTTGAAAATGTCAAAGTGAACATGTAGTTTGCTTCTCCTCCATTGTCTCTCAGCTTTTTGATAATTTCTTTTCAACTGACGAATTGCAGCAGTTTTCCATGGTGATTTGCAAATGAATTGCCTTTTTTGATTTGTGCAGAAGCAACTATATCTAGGGAGAATATTAATGTAGCATTAATAAGGTCATCAACTAAGCCAGTGATGGATGGAGGAAAGGTGTTTACAAAATTTGAAAATCTGTCAATAATGTCAGTGTTAATGTTATACTTTACAATAACAGTCTCTGGACAGTCATTTGATGTAGAAAGAGTGGTGTTAAAAAAGACACAAAAATGATCAGAAACAGGAATCTTGTCAATGGATGAAATGTCAACATCAATACCCCTAGGGCGAGGCAAAGAAGGGGGTTGTGGTGATGGTGGTGCTCCAATTATTTTGCCTGGGGAGGCAAGACCAAGAATTCCCAGGCCGTGATGTGAAAGAGGAGCCAGTCGAAGTGACCGTAGGAGGATCAGCAGTGGCAGGATGTGAGAATTGAGCGAGGAAGACACAAGCAGCCACAGATGCAGCTCTTCCAGACTCGGGCCAGCAGCAGAGTGCGGGCTGGCGGCTGCATCCACGGAGAGATTTGCTGGATGTATTGATGCTTCGTTCTGTAGAATCATGAAGCAATTTGAAAGATTGAGGGGAGGTGGTGAGACTGCCTGGTGACCACTGGTCTTGCGGCCCCTGACCACTACCTCTACTGGATCCCACAGAATGGTGTTGGATATAGCCGAGTTCATTGCCGATATCTTTTTAGCCTGAGCAGAGGCGGTGTCAATGAAGCTGAATAAGAGGCTATCTTTCTTTTGCAGCTCATCAAAGAGTCTACGGATGTCCTCCTTGAGGTTAGTTATGCTTCTGTTTGGCTTCTGGAGCAGCTGGCAGACTTCACAGGGCATTGTAGCTCCAGATACAATCAGACTATTGTGAGGGAGAAGGATGACAATCTCACAAGTGGCAGACCATGACTGACACAGGCAAGTCTGGAGTCTTAGAGAGATATGACCCGGCAAAAGTCTCTGTCAGCTGAGATTCTCCCGCACTGCTCACAGCTGTACGGTTCCACTTGGCAGATGGTGCTCTGCAGTCAGCCCCCTCCGGCCAGGACAAGAGATAGCCTATCCTCCTCTCCCAGACAACCAGACCGGGCAATTAAAACTGGCAAAACACTGGATAAAACAGTATTACATTTAAAAACCAGTGTTTCTCCGCTGCTATTTGGTGGACACCGGACAACCAAAGTGGCTGGGAGTTGAGTCACGCTGTCACTGCTGAGAGCAGTTCATAAAAACTTCCAATCCATGTCCAATGACTAAAATCCTTTATTTGGTTAAAAGGGTACAGTTAAAAACAACCAAAATCCAAAGAGTGTGACTCAAGAATGTGGCCAAAAACTGAATAAGAAGTAAATTTCTGCGAGCTTCTGGCAGGTACACATAGACATTGACGCATGCATAACCAATTTTCATTAGGTTGCATGCATTTCTGCCATAATGAGGGATTGGTGTGACATTAATGTGCGAGACTGAGCTGTTCTGAAGAGCACCCCAGTATTTATTTGTGTTATTGTGACAGCTATCTATGACAGGAATGGAGAATATGTCACTATTTACAGCTGTTGAAGTGTGGTAGGAACAAACGTGTATTTTTATGGGTTGACACTGCGAAATGACTGAACTACGACAGATTCCTACAGTTTACAGGACTTCAGTGTGAGTTCAATATTGTAGGCTAATAGACATTTACCTTCTCTGTTGAGATGAAGTCCATCCCGTTGCTTCTAAAAAACAGGAAAGTTATCCACAAAAGGAATTCCCATTGCACGGCACAGTCCTTTAAGCCAGATATGCAGCTGGCGCATCCAGCTGAATTTCACATCTCCAAACTGAGGAGAAGACAGAGGTCCTGAAATAACACACTGTCTAAACTGTCAAACTCCAGGACAGTGTCAATTAGAGTTTTAAAGTCATCCTTCAACTTTTCGGACTGTTGAAGCTTAAAATCATTAGATTCAACATGTTTGACCACTGAGTATGCAGAAGGACTATGCCACAGCAGTTAATGGAGCGCTAAGTTAATGTGGAGTACCTGAGCCCCAGGATATAAGAAGGTTTCTGTGTTAGGACAGTAGACAAAAGGTTTCTCTGTTTATAGCAGCAATCTATACAGCAAGTCTATACAGCAGCAATCCTACAAAGTCAGACCTGTAACATGTCTGTCAGACTTCCAACACACCATAAGTCTGAAATAGTCCTTGTGTAAACATTATTGACCCCTCTATATTCCCCTATATCTACTAAATGTAGAAAGTGTGTGTAAAGTGTGTGTATGTGTGTAAAACTACTTTGACTTATGTTATTCATGCAACACCTAAACACGCCTTTTTTTCCTTTGTTTTTCACTGAGCCACTCACGTGAAGGGAGCGTTCACAACTCATGCGACATTTGCATATGAAATAAGCGCTCCTCCCCATGCTCTCTCTGTCTGCCGATTCTGATGCACTCGCTTTTTTTTTTTTTTTTACTGAGGCACTCACGTGAAGGGAGCTGCACAATTTAGGCTTATTTCATATGCACTGCATAAGCGCTCCTCCCCATGCTCTCTCCGTCTCACTCAGTGGAGGAGCAAGGAGGAGCTTGTTTGAGCATCTGTGTGAACCATAGGTGTGAACTCAGGGAGAGAAAGAAAAAAGAATGGCTCCCAACCATACGCGACTCGGTTCCCATCGTTCATGTTAATGAGCCGGTCAAAAGATTCGGTTTGTTCGTGAACGTCACACCTCTAATTCCCACAGTGCATTGTGGCTCTTTTTGTAACTATATGTTTAAATAAAACCATTACAGTTACGTAATGGTAGATCTGTGTGTTGGGTCTGAAACCATGGGGTCAGACAAAGACAGGCCTACATGTAAAACCTGAAGCCTGACCATGAGGCTTCCTTTGTCCCCTGAAACAAAGGAGCAGCATTTTGGTGCTGCAAAGGACAGACGTCACCGCCCCTTTAGGAAGCGGCTGCGCGAATTCAACATCGCCTTTCCACCGTAACAGCGCTGGAGGAAGCTTTGCTTTCTCCGTGAGCCAGATTACTAAAGGAGGTAACCCCGTGCACGTGGACTTTTGCCCCTATCGACTGAAGATTCAACCCTCGCTGGATGAGCTGAACTTCTCCCTGTGTTCAACCAAACACAATCACCGGATCCGAGAGAGAGACCACTGCTACTGCAACCCAGCGCTCTCACTGCCTGCAGAAAGAAGAAAATGATTTCTTCACGGAGACGCGGATAACTTCTACGCCCCGCTGTCTACCGATTGAGTAGACACCCCGCCGTCAAAACCCCGCCGACAGCGCAAGGACGGCCCCGTCAGTTTCTTAACCGGACCAAGACGGATTAAACACACATCTAATCACTTTGTGAAGCGATCACGTAAGAGGCTATGTCTGGACAGAGACAGAATGAATTGTGTGTTTGTTAGCTTTTAGCTTTAAGCCTAATTGCTATGTTTTGAATGATTTAACAGACCGCCGAGTCCCTTTTGCCTGCTATACTCTGAGGAGTATTTAATGTTCGCTGCCTGTTTAGTTGTGTTAACCACGCTAGACTCTTTTTGCGTTTTGTCCCACTCGGGACTGCTGCTGTGTTTGTGCCATCGTGAGTGAGAGAGTAAGTTGTTTGTCGATCAAGAATCAGACAACGTGCGTTACAGACTGCCGTCTGCACGCACGCTCTCTGTGGACAAACAACCGCTGCTCTCCCCTCATGATTGTAGGATTTCTTAGGTAGCATTAGATTTTAGGATTGATTTATTGATCAAAGCATTTGCTAATTTTGCTATTGTTTAATAAACACTGTTATATCTTTAAAGACAAGTCTTTTGTAATTATTGTGCTCATTTATTGTAAAAGGTGGCTGATTGAGCTCGAATTCAAACCTTCATTGTTCACTTGTGGATGCTGATATCCCTCAGATATTAGCATTCCAAGTGAACCTTGTTTATGAGACTACCTTATTGTTTGGTTATTGATCAACGACACATGTGCTTGAAAGCCCAAAAACTGTGACATTATCAGGTAGTAATGCTGCAGATTGCATGTCTGTAAAGTACTTTTGAAATCTCTACTTGTTGCATTTGCATATACAGCATTTTTTAACTTAAAATTTAAGATCTATTCCTGAAAATACATTCGATGTAATCAGATCAGTGCATCAATAAAAACAAAAGAACACTTTCTGATTTAGGCTATACCTAGTATGACAGGATGACCAGCCAGATATGATGAGCTTTTTTTTGTACTTGAGGATCCCTGGACTCCAAGAAATTTCTTAGCAATCTAGGAAGTGTTGCACTTATTGTAAGTCACTCTTGAGGGGGACAACTGCTTGTTCTTGAATTGTGTTAACTAATATTTGATTCCAAAGTTGGTAAGAGCGGACCCCCTGACCTGCAGGACCCTCTAAGCATCAATGATGCTCAACAGACTCAGAAAGACCTACTAAAACATCCTTTCTGACCAAACATCCAAAATTTATGGTCTGAACTAAAAGCATAAACTGACCCTTAGGCCACTTTTGATCTACTAACCTCAGAGACAATTATATTTTAGTAATTAAATAAGTAGTTGTATTGAAAGAGTGAATTTTCTGAAGTAATAAGAATGCAAAGATATGGGGCCTATGCCTTATGCCTGGCGCAAAGCGGTGCCAAATGCGACACAAGTGTCTTAGCTAGTTCTGTCATTTTCCTGTCCAGTGCCCACGTTGTTTAAATAGCAAATGCACTTGCACCTATCTCAGCGCCCATGGTCATTTTAAGACTTAGTCTTAAAAATGAGGTGTGGTCAGGCGCATTGTTGGCACATTATTATCTTGAAGCGACAGCGTGACTGACCAACAAAAACCTGGTCTGAAGTCAGTGGTGCTTTATTTCACTGTTATTTTAAGGGTGCATTATCAAGATAGTAATATGTGCCTACATAGGTGGGTGCACAGTGTGCGTACACTCTGCTTGTTACACATACGGATGCACAGCAGTGCACAAACATGCAAAAGATTACAAATTAAAAGGATTACCATGTGAAAGATTACTATTGTGTACATCAACATATTTAAAAAAATACATATCATAATGGTTAGTCATATTTATCAGAATTACCTAATTGCATTAATGTTGGATGAATTGTCTAAATATCTGACCAAATCCTGGCAATACAAGTAGGTATTTAAACACACCTGGATCAACGGATGAAACACAAATCTACTTTCCTGCTACATCAATACATGAGGACATGAGGAACACATGGGGAAATAAATTAGGTAAAAACAATGATTAAACTAAAGAAGGAAAGAACTCTGGACAGCTCCTAGCTGCTGCCAGCAGCAGGATCAGCACCTAGGGGAGCTGATCAAGTCCTGACAACTGTGTATGATGATTTTTTACATGATTAAAATTAATGGTTTAATTTCTGAACATTATTTAAGAAATATTCTTTAACATTTTTGAGATTACAGTGATCAGATTTCCATACTTCCAGCAATTAAAACCTTGCTGATTTTTCCAAAACAATTTCAAAGAGAACCGAAGCTGTAATTAAAAAATAAACCTTTTCAAAAAACAAAACGAAATTTGCAACAAATTAATGAACAGGATCTTAAACTGGTGTTCTTCCTCCTCGGGTTCGCAGGGGAGGAGCACCACAAAGGGGCTGACCACAGGAGAGTCCAGGAGGAGCAGGGGCCAGTGTGATGGTAATGGATCGTGCACTTTCACTTCGCACAAAAACAGATCCATTACCTTTCTAGACAACCGCTCCCTCTTACTACTTGGCAAATGCGCCATTATAATAGCAATCCGCCAAGGTGCAAGCGCACCTGACTTTTAAAGGGAATGGGAGATGACACTCTGATTGGTTTATTGCATGTTACACCCAAAACACACCTATGATTAATTAAGAGACTAAGTACAAGCCTTTTGAACCATGCACCTGGCGCTGTGACCACTTATTTTGCTGTTAAACTAGTAAAAGTGGATTTGGACATGCCTTAAATGCACTTGTGCCATGCGCTTCAGACCATGCACTTAGATTGTTAAAATAGGGCCCATAATGTTTGAAAGGTTTCAGGTTGAAGTTTTCTTGTATTATTAAACAACAGTCATATTGAATGTTTTTATCTTATGAAGTAAGAGTTGTGTTGAATTTATATTTGAACATGTTTCTGAAGGTTTAATCTAATCACATATGTGTTGATTTTAATCATATATGGATAAGCACATTAGATAGGATGGCACCTGAATGCTTGAAGTTAGAGAAGTAACGAAATAACTGTTGAATGTATTATTTCTGAATGTTGTGTTAACCTCACAGAATTGCTGCTTTAACAAGTTACTACAAGCCAAACAAAGCCTGAATCTTCAACTTAACACAACGCTTGAAACTGGATCTCTACCTGCTTTCTAAGAGCAATACTGCAAACTAGAAGTTAAGGTGGCCTAAAGAGTCATTCCCGAGCAGCCTGAAACAGCTAGACTCCTTTCCACCGGTGTTCAACATCGCACCCACGAAGACTCATCTGTAACATGGAACCCTCTACACTGCCAAGCTGTAACTTGCAGCTTGTTTTGCAGCTACCAAAACAATGCTGGACCTGCCGAGATGACGCCTCTACCACGATGAAACACCTCAACAGTAAGGCATAACATGGCTTTGTGATCAAGGCTTGATATCGAATAATTAAAAGATAATTTCTTTAGAAAGGTAGGTCTTATTTTTATTTATAGTGTGCTTTATCATGTATCCTCAAGACATTTAGCTATTAAAAAATTTATCCTAAAGTGATTGGTTGTTTATTACTGCAACAGTAAACTGAGGGTTGAACAAGGGTTAGTGCTTCCTCCTGGCACTAACAAATCCTAACCAAAAAGGAGGTGGTGCTCCCAATGACGAGGTAATGTAGATGTAGATTAGATTGCACTGGGGGAGGCTGGTACTTTCTAAAGCAGTCACTTATCAACCTTTTAACATAATAGCTCTCAGCCCCGTACAGTACAGTGAGTGCAGTCATCTGAATGTCCACAGTGGAAATCAAACCCCTAATCCTGCTGCTGCACATGTCTTCAGCCAACCACTGAGGCAACCCCTAATATTCAAGAATTGAATGCTCACCTTTAAATAGGCTCATAACTAACATTACTTGTGACATTAACCAAACTTTATTATGGCTTGTAGTAAGGAAACATTAGCTAGCTGATCTGATAGTCTTTGGAGCCTCATTTTGAGCGTTTTGAACATCATGAGTTAACTATCTTTTGTCAGTGCTAACAGCATTCTCTCTCCTGTCCTGCTGTTTCCCTAACAGCATTACTGCAGTGCTGGAAACAAAACTGTGTAAACTGAAGACCACTGACATAAGGTAAGCAGGTAAGACTTGTAGTAATTTGTGGCTGGTTAAGTTTGTAATAATTGGGTTTTTATCAGTTATTGTGACAGTATTATGTATGTTAAAGTCACCTTGTCGCAGTAGTGACCAGACTGGTGGTGAAATAATCTATTCAGCCTCCATGCTTCACTGTTGGTAAAATAAAATTGTTAACCTGAGGTGACTAGAAGAGATCCCATGTGTTCAAGTTCTGTAAATGCATATGCTAGTTCATTTTTAACTGGCTCAGTATTTTCTGGTATTTTTGCTTTGGGATCCTACTCTGTTTCAACTTGGTGTTATTTAGACAAAGCTACAAGCCACTGTATATTCTAAGATAAATGCTACTATATGTGCAGAATGTTACAGTTCAGTTTTATTTTGCAGGCTTGTGCCACAGCCACTGATGTTGAATGTCCTGTGATACCAGGAACCCCTCGCTTTGTTCAAGGTAATGTTGATATTTAATATATACTTCACATTGCCAGTCTTTGCACAGTAACACATGATGGGTACATCTTGTTTTGTTTCAGGGGACATAATGAAGCTGAGGGCATGGATGACATCTATTGAAGGTAAAGTGCTTGTGGAACCTCCGGACTTCACCAGTGGTTTGGCTGCATTCTTTGCAAACTACAATTTCAATCTGCACTGTGTCAGAGATGCCTCATGCACTTGACATTTATACAAAGGTAATGCTATCTTTAAACTGATATTGTACTTCAGTGCTGGCTAGTTCTCTTAACATTCCAGCTTACGTTTCCACTGCTTTTTGCTTGTTACTAACTATGCCTAGTTTTATCAATGGCTTACACTAGGGTTGGTTGGGTGACTGGCATTCCTGGTGGCATCCACTCCTGACATTTAGACCAAAATAATTATCACAATTTTTGCTTCGTTGTTGTCCAAAAACTATTAAAAACATGTCAATGAGCCACGGCGCTGTGCAGGGTGACATGTTCCTTTATCAGTGAAGAAATGGCTCTAAAGACTAAAAATCATCACCCACAATGGTGTTATTTTAATAGTTTTTGGACAACAACAGAGCTCTGCGGCACAGAGGAATACGATATATCACGCTTTCGATACACACACAATACTTGTAAGGATGAGTTCATTGTCGGTTTGGTTCTGCACATGAGATTTGTTGACAACAAGAATAATATAGAAAATGACCAGCCAAATCCTTTAACATACATCATAAAACAACATCAAACCAAATCAGATCACTGCATTAGTAACCCCTGCTGGCTGGTCAAGGAGCCTGAACCAGTTAGTAGTTACCAAGGTTAATCACTTCATCTGATTGGATGTAAATATCACCCTTCGGGCTAAATCTATGAAAAGATTGTATGGCTTTTGCAGCCGCTAAACCTGTGCAACTGACACAAAAAGACAGCGTGTAATTCACCCGCAGAGTGCTTTGCGCACTGCCAAGCAAATAGCGTCATGATGAGCCTGTTCCATTTGCATATATGTAATTTAGGTAATATTTAGACATTTGGCACAAACTGGGCCCCTTTCTATGTAAATAAGCCTCATTGCAAACAGACGAATTCACAAAGACCAGCGCTAATTGCCACATGCAATTAGGGTGGAGTCATTAATGTCTTCAGATAGTTGATGTTAACTGCACACACACTTACTCCTCTCTCTCTTCAAATCTTTGAACTTATGAGGCTTGAATGATATTGAATTGATATTGAAAGATATCCAGGGTAAAATCTTCAGTCAGACATTGGCGGGGCATAGAGTGGGTATGGGGTGGTAGGCTTTACACGGACTTTCAGCTAATTAAAAATAAAAGTGTCCTGACAGCTCTGATGAAGCTCAGGATTCATTCATAAGGGCTGCTTTATTACAAACAATTCCACCATATAAACCTGGAATCTGTGTGTAAAAGCTGATCTGTGTAGATGTGTTGCAGAATACAGAACATTAATTACCATCAGATCCTGACTGATCCAATTTTAATGAAGTTACCACTGCTGTGCTGCGTGGGTAAATGCGCACGGCCTCTTTCCCAGTTTGGAGACGCACTTATCATTTCAGCTGCTGTGTGATGCTGCGACTAGCTGTGACACACAGCCAGCTGTGGGCAACAAACAGAACATCAGTACTGATGTTTCTGCAAAATCCTGGATACATTCAGTGACACCTGATCGTCATTATTGTAAGATTCAGACATTAATCTAACATGTTTCAGACCTGCCTGAGTCACATTAATAGCTGTACCCTATTTTGATGGAGAGTCCAGTAGATTATGTTATAGATGCAAAATACTGGAGAAGTAAAAAGAAGCAAAATACATGAAAGCTTGTTTGTGACAGTGGAGAGCTTTTGTGGCAATTTGAGGCTTTTGTGCTCTGCAGTTTTCACTATGGACCAATCTGTGTGCTGAAATGTGGAGAGAAGCCTAAAACACTGGAAAACGCTGCACTCACTCAAACACACGCAAAACAAGGGCAAATTGCACTCAGCTGCAAAACTTTATTGTTTGCGCCGGCATATCATTAGCGCAAAATCTTTTGTGAATAGGACCTTAAAACGGGGCAAATTGTGGGTGAAAATGCTGCAAATGAGTAACAAGCAATAACTGTACATTAAACTAAAAGCTTTCCTCTTTCCTCTCCTCTCTGTCTTTTGTTTACAGGTCCTTCTTTATGCGGCCAGAAAAGTGACATTTACATTTTGGCATCGAAAATAGAATTTGGCATTCAAAACAAAACCTGAGCTGAAAAAGAAAACATTGGCATTGAAACACTTATATTGGAAAAAGTTGTATTGGCTCTGAAAAAAGTTGATCTCAAACCATGATCTTTCCCTAACCCTAACCAAATGTTTTTCTGTGTCTAAACCTAACCAGACCTTAACCACAGGGTCACACCATAAAACATAATTATTCAACTGATAATGTCCATTTAATGTGGTGTTGGTAATTTACAGCTGGCTCTAATGTCTCCACAGCATTTTTATATATGATATAATTCCTTTTGGATGATAAATGTTGGAGTCACAGATGAATTGTAGCTGCCACATTAGTTTGTCTGAATGTAAAGTGAAGCTTCATGATATTACTGGACAGACAATTACTGGGCGGCTGTGGCGCAGGAGGTAGAGCGGGTCGTCTACTAATTGGAAGATTGGCGGTTCGATTCCCGGCTCCTCCAGTCCGCATGTCGAAGTATCCTTGGGCAAGATACTGAACCCCAAATTGCTGTACCATCAGTGTATGAATGTGTGTGAATGGGTGAATTGACTCGTAGTGTTAAAAGCGCTTTGAGTAGTCGAATGACTAGAAAGGCGCTATACAAGTACAGTCCATTTACCATTACCATTTACAACAGCGCTGCCTCTGGGCCTCTACATGTACAGATATCACCACATTTTAATAAATATAAAGGTATTAAAAAGGACAGATTAGTCTATATTAAATTCCATCTTATTTTATTAAGCTACATAACAGTTTGGATTTTTATTATAGCTACATTACAGACTGAATAGCATAATTATTGCATCTCTCTGTCGATGAGGTTATTTTGTGAGAAAAAAATTGTTAGTGGAGCAACAGTCATGATTGGGCTGACACTATTTCAGCCATAACTCTATCTCACCTTGTCTATCTCACCTTGTAAATGGTCATATAGTTTAGTAATTAATGTTACACAACAGCGTTCACACTGCAATGTGTCTCAAGAATAAAACATAAGATGCTACTTTTGCTGAAAAGAAAGTTAGAAAGGAGGCTATGATGAGCCCTGGTAACCTGACGTCTCTTCATAAAAAGGTAGGGGAGGGGGGGGCTGGGGGTGGAGAGAGACACAGAGAAGCATAATAACAACAATAATAACAGTAACAACAATAATAGTAACATAGATATGACTTGTAATAATAATAGCAATAATAGCAGTAGCAATAGTGGAGGCAGGACATCCACAGGACCATGCCACAGTCCCCACAGCCATGGCCCTCCATTCAGGCACTGGACCTTCCTGTGAGAAGAGAACACAAAAAACTCAGAAGTCAAGTTAGTAACCTGCATTAATGGTACAGTTGAAGAGGAGGAGGAGAAGAGAGGAGCTCAGTGCATCATGGGAAGTCCCCCAGCAGTCTAGGCCTATTGCAGCATAAGTAAGGGCTGGTCCAAGGCAAGCCTGGCCGGCCCTAACTATAAGCTTTGTCTGCCCCCGGACTGAATCTGGAAGTTGGTTCCACGGGAGAGGAGCCTGATAGCTGAAGGCTCTGCCTCCCATTCTACTTTTAGTTATTCTAGGAACCACAAGTAAGCCTGCATTTTGGGAGCGCAGTGCTCTAGTGGGGTAATAAGGTACTATGAGCTCTTTAAGATATAGTGGCGCCTGACCATTAAGAGCTTTATAAGTGAGGAGAAGTATTTTAAATTCTATTCTGGATTTTACAGGAAGCCAATTCGGCAAAGCTAAAATGAGAGAAATATGATCTCTTTTTTTTAGTTTTTGTCAGTACACGTGCAGCTACATTCTGGACCAGCTGGAGAGTCTTTAGAGACTTGTTAGGGCAGCCTGATAATAAGGAATTGCAATAATCCAACCTAGAAGTAACAAATGCATGGACTAGTTTTTCTACATCTTTTTGAGACAGGATGTGCCTGATTTTTGCAATATTAAGTGAAAAAAGGTAGTCCTTGAAATTTGTTTTATGTGGGGGTTAAAGGACATATCCTGATCAAAGATAACTCCCAGATTCCTTATGGTGGTGCTGGAGGCCAGGGTAATGTCATCTAGAGTAGCTATATCATTAGATAATGTGTTTCTAAGGTGTTTAGGGCCAAGCACAATAACTTCAGTTTTGTCTGAGTTTAGTAGCAGAAAGCAAAAGCAAGTTTAGTTAACTGATTTAATTCATCTGGCTACATTGATAAATATAATTGGGTATCATCTGCATAACAATGAAAATTTATGGAGTGTTTCTGAATAATATTACCTAAAGGAAGCATATATAAGGTGAATAATATTGGTCCAAGCACAGAACTTTGTGGAACGTGCATGGATGGAGGATTCATCGTTAACATGTACAAACTGAAGTCGATCTTAAAAATAGGATTTAAACCAGCTTAATGCAGTTCCTTTAATGCCAATTTAATGTTCCAGTCTCTGTAATTGGATGTGATGGTCAATGGTGTCAAATGCAGCACTAAGATCTAACAACTTTCACCAGTGCTGTCTCTGTGCTATGGTGCGCTCTAAATCCTTCACATAACTGATTGACGACTGCTTTCTTAAGGATCTTAGAGAGAAAGGGAAGGTTATATATAGGTCAATAGTTGGTTAAAATGCCCGAATCAAGAGTAGGCTTCTTAAGAAGAGGTTGAATTACAGCTACTTTAAAGGACTGTGGTACATAGCCTGTTACTTAAGACAGGTTGATCATATCTAGTAAAGAAATGCTAACTAAGGGTAAGACTTCCTTAAGCCGCCTAGTTGGGATGGGGTTTAAGAGGGTTTAAGTTGATGGTTTAGATGAAGAAATCATGGAAGTTAATTCAAGAAGGTCGATTGGAGAAAAACAGTCTAAATATATATCCGTTTTTACTGCTGTTTCTAAGGTTCTTGAGTTTAAGGGTAAATCTGTGCCTGTTGAGGGCAGGAGGTGATGAATTTTGTCTCTAATGGTTAGAATTTTTTCATTAAAGGAGCTCGCGGCTCTGGCATTACAGAGGGCCTTCCTATATGTTTTGAGACTATCTTGCCAGACCAAACAAGATTCTTCCAGTTTGGTGGAATGCCAAATCTTTTCAAAATGTTGCGATGTTTGCTTTAATTTGGGGGTTTGGGAGTTATACCATGGAGCTAGCTTATGTTTTATTACCTTCCTTTTTAAAGGGGCGATGGAGTTGAGCACTATCAACAAGACTATCAGTTTTGGAGGTACTAAAGTTAGCATAAGAGTCCCTTGTAGTATTGAGACATGGCATTGAATTTAATACTGATGGGATCGCTTCCTTAAATTTAACTACAGCACTATCAGAAAGACATCTAGTGAAGACATTTTTGTCTAATGGTGTGTAGTCCAGTAATAGGAATTTAAAAGTTATTAAGTAATGGTCTGATAAAATAGGATTTTGTGGAAAAACTATTAAATGTTCAATTTCAATGCCATAAGTCAGAAAAAGGTCGAGGGTGTGGTTAAGACAGTGAGTGGGTTTATTTACACTCTGAGAGAAGCCAATTGAATTTAATAATGAGATAAACACAGTGCTAAGACTATCATTATCAGCATCCACATGAATATCAAAGTCACCTACTATAATTACTTTATCTGTACTAAGGACTAAGTTTGATAAAAACTCTGAGAATTCAGATAAAAATTCAGAATGTAGGCCAGGAGGGTGGTACACTATAACAAATAGAATTGGCTGTAGAGTTTTCCAGGTAGGGTGTAAAGACTAAGAACAAGGCTTTCGAAAGAGTTATAATTAAGTTTAGGTCTAGGGTTGATAATTAAGCTTGAGTTGAAAATGGCTGCAACTCCACCCCCTCAGTCGGTGTCATGAGGAATGTGAGAATTAATATGACTGGGGGGAGTGGAGTCATTTAGGCCAACATATTCTTCATGACACAGCCAGGTTTCAGTAAGACAAAATATCTATGTTTAAAAGTCCACATTTAATTCTCCTATTTTGTTGCACTGTTACAGTGGTGGTGTTAATTTTTATTAGATTTTAGACAGACACAGTTTCTATGTAGTTTTGGGTGTGTAACTGCTCTAATGGAAGAGAGAGAAACGTGTAGGACTGCAGCTCTGCCTCCTGGTCTCAACTCTGGGTTGTCATGGTTTCGGTCTAATAAACTCAGCCATATTTCTAGATATGAGAGCTGCTCCATCCAAAGTGGGATGTATTTCTCCTAATCAGACCAGGTCTTCCCCAGAAAGTCCTCCAATTGTCTATGAAGCCCACATCGTTTGCTGGACACCACCTCGACAGCCAGCAGTTGAATGATGACATGCAGCAAAACATGTCATCACTGGTCAGATTAGGCAGGGGCCCAGAGAAAACTACGGAGTCTGACATAGTCTTTGCATATGTATGCACCAACTCAACATTAATTTTAGTGACCTCCTATTGGCGTAATTGAGAGTCATTCCCACCGACATGGATAACAATCTTACCATATTTATGCTTATCCTTAGCCAGCAGTTTTAAATTTGATTCTGTGCCCGCTCTGGCCCCAGGAATGCATTTGACTATGGTTGCTGGTGTCGCTAACTTCACGTTTCTCACTATGGAGCTGCAAATAATCAGAGTTGGTTTCTCAGCGGGTGTGTCACTGGGTGTGTCACCCGTTAGAAACGTGAACTGGTTGGTGGTGAACTGTGGGCTGCTTCGGGCTATGCTTCCTTCGGACAGTCACTCAGCCACCCTGGCTTCCCGGCTGCTCGGGAACTACTGGGTGAGGAGCTATGCTATGCGCCGGCTACTGGGGGCTGGCTAACTACATTAGCTAATGATTGGTTTTCCATGGTGTGGAGCCACGCTTTCAATTCACTGAGCCTTGCACCTTGCAACACGGCAAATAAACTGCACTTATTACATGTACCATTATCACTAAAGGAGGCAGAGGAATAGCTAAACATTTGACACACCAAACAAGAGAGAGCAGCAGAGTGGGAGGGAGTGAGTTAACTGCTAAGCTAACTGCAGAGCTAAAATAACTAAGTACTATGGGATTAGCGAGAAAAGTCACTAAAAGGAGAGAGCTAAGAGTGCTTGAGCAGAACTAGCATAAGTTTAAATATACAGCGGGTATTTATCCACAGTGATGAAGAATAAAGCAAAATTAACTGAGTTGAGAGCAGCAAAATGCTATCAGTAAACACAGTCTACAACTGGAAGTGACACAATACGCTTACAATACGTCAGCACCACATGCAATAATTGTTTTATCTCGATTATCTTGTTTTCTTGTTGTTGGAAGCCAAAATCGTAATTGAAAATAGATTTTGATTAATCACCTAGCCCTAGTTGGTCATTGCACATCACGAAAAATAGGGCCAAATGATGTATTTGGTGATCAAATTATTTAAACTAGTCTGAACTGGCAGACGTAGTAGGATACTCATGTTCCTCTGTGTTCTGATTATTGGATGTAAAGGTACAATCTTAGAGTATCATTATCAATGTGACCGTAATACCTGGCTTTAGACATCACCCCTTTATTACCATAACACCTGAAAGTGGGGGGACAAAAAGTCTCATTGTCCCCCTTATTCCAGCGCCAGCGTGTTGAGGACTTGGCAAGTTCGACTCGGGAGTACAAACTTCTGAGGACAGGAGGATACTTAATAAAATAAAACAAAATTTAATATATACTGATCTGTTTGTTTAACACAGTAATAATTCTGTCCAGTAAAAACATTAAGCTTCAATTTACATAAATTTCATCTGTGAGACCAACATTTATCTTCCAAAAGGAATTATATCATATATCAAAATGCTGCAGACACATTAGAGCCAGCAGTATATCACCAAAGAGCTGAGGCTTAAGCTGCACAGATTCCTTTTTCAGCTCAGGTTTTGTTTTGAACGCCAAATTTTATTTTCAATGCCCAGATGTAAATGTCACTGTTCTGGCCCCATACTTCTTGGGCCCACAGACAGACAAGCTCAAAGTTAATTAAAGTTGCAAGCACCGGTGAACGGGCCCTCGCAACTCGAGTGTTGGAGGGAGTGGCAGCCGTGGTATCACTATTGGAGATCTGTTGACACAGTTCTGAATTGTCAGGATTATCGGACACTGAGTGAATGGGTAAAATATTATTTCCTGTGTGCAGTATGTGGCACTGGAGATAACTTATTAGAAAGTGTGTATATATTTGATGAGCTATGTGTTATGTAGGCTTCACTTCCTGTTGCCCGTAGACAATACTACATAAGTGAAATATTATTGCAGCAATACATTTACCAGAGGGAAACTGACATGGATATACATTTTCATAAATATTGGACAGTGCATGTAATGGACACTCCCTGTGTCCACTATGTGGTGCTAGAGAACACCCACTAATTAGATGCCATGTTGCTCTATATCATGTGTAGACCACACCATGTAAATTTCATGTAAATTGGATGATGATTGTCACATATGGCTGATTTCCTGTTGTTTGTAGGGGTAGCTATGACTATAAGCTAATACTGACATGTAGATGTGTTCAGGCCTGGACTCTCATCAAACGTGAGAAATTTGGGGCAGATTGAACAATGTAAAGTAGAGTTACAACAACTTCTTGTTTAATGCCCCAAACATGTTTTGGGCAAAATTGACCGGCATGCCACGCCAAAGGCGTTCCATGAAAACAAAAAAGCTTCGCGATTTAGCATCACAAAGGTCTTTAAATAACACCTACCAAATTTGAAGTCACTCGAGTTAAAAGAGTTTGTTAAAATAAAAAATAAAAAAACGCTTCCCTTTGGGAAAAAATGCAAAGTAGGTTCAAAATGGCTAACTTCCTGTTGGACTTAGGGTGTGGCTCCAAGAGGTTTTTTTTTTTTTAAGTCTGGAGATGTTACATCAGCCTACCAAATTTTATACATCTATGTCAAATTTAAAGGTGGGGGCTTTGACTTTGAAATTTCTAGGGGGCGGCCAAACCACACCCAAACCTGAGACCCATATAAGATATCAAGTTCTGCCACTTCTGATGCATGTGCACCTCAAAAATGCTAAAAGTAATTAGGGGGTGCTAAAATGCCAAGCCCAAGCAATATCAATTTCCTTCCAGAAATGCACAAGGCACATCTTACACTGCCTGGCATCAGGTCTTAAAGGATAGGTTCACATTCTTCAAGCCTGACATAAAACAATACTGACATGTCCTCATGTATCTTGAAAAAGTTATATAGAAGAGAAGAGATTCAAAAACAGTTCCGATATAAGTGATGGAGGACAAAATCTACAATCATTCTGTGCAAAAATCTGTGTTTCAGCAGACAGTGTTTCCTTGCTGAGCTGTGGCAGAGGGATTGTCATACAAAGAGGGAATTTTGTACTAACTCATACTGATAAATTCTCATATTATCTTCAGCTGAACTTTGGAAGTAATTCCTACACAGAATGAGGACTTTGGATTTGTCCCTCATGTCTTGTATTGAATCACATCAGGAGGGGATTTCTTCATGGCCACTGTAGCCAGGAGGAATGGGTACAGCAAACAATAACTCAAAGTACTGCAATATACAAATGGTCATTTCTGTCTTTCTCTCTGTCTGTCTATGTGTATCTACCTATCTGTGTATCTATCTGTGTCTATCTGTCTCTCTATCTATCCATCTTTTAGGGTACACTCAAGGTTCACAGCAGCTTGCTTGAGGAGGGTGCAATTCATTCACAGGCATTTTTGCAATATTTATGGTGTCATTTTTAACTGAAAAAGTAGCACATGTATGAGTGTTATGGGGGTAGGCATGGGGTAATGCAGGGGTGGGGAGGGAATGCCATGAAAAAAAATAACTTGTTACTTCACTTGGATGAGCCTCACTGTGCAGAATAATGTACAGTATGTGCAGAGTTTGACACCAGAAGGCTGTTTTCACATTCATCTGATAAGTGGAAACTTGAAGTCTCCAGGTCACATACACAGAGAATGGACATGTGTCCAGCAGTTAAACTTGATTAAAAATATTTGCATATTCATTAGGGGTGTAACAATGCACCGTGGCATATTTCGCCATTCAAAAATATGATAATATGCATTGTGAATCTGAAAAATGAATCACAATATCAAGTCAATATCAAGTATTAAATTGTGACTCCTAGAATGCAAGAGGGCGCAATAGGTATCTCAGTTTTGCTTGACTGATGCTAGACCATTGTTGACCCTGATGGTCACTGGCCTTAGTGATTGGATGTTTACATGAAAATGGAAGAGGAGATGGAAATAGAGGATGCTCCAACCAACTTAAGTTGGTTGTATGGCATAGTTTTGGTTCTCCAGCATGAAGGCAAGAAAATGGTGACAAGATTGTGGCCCAAACAAAGACTATTTGCAAGCTCTGCCGGTGCTTTATGGCTTACACAATGGCTAGCGCCGCTAATGCCATTTTCAGTTGTTGAGGATAAAATGTCCCATACACACTTCAGCAGATCTGTGGTTCCTGCCATGTATGAGGATGTGAAGGTAAAAGTTAAGAATCTGCAGGATGGAAGGTTGCAAGAAATGGTTTCAAAACTATTACATGCAAGAACTCTAAGATCTCAGTTTGTTTTCATTCTTTCTTTGTTAAATATATTGTGAGTGTATCGAACTATGAGCCCTATATCGTCTATCAAACTGAATCTTGAGTTGACTATCTTATCATTACACCCCTATAGATTTTAGATTTTTCAATGAGGGAGTAGATGTAATTTTAAGAAATATGTGAGTGTATTAAACAAATTATTCAAAACAGAGTATTTTTATATATCCTAAATCATGTCTGGAGGGGATCTTTAATGAATAAAACATACATTGTGCACTTGACAATCATTTTGGTCATTTGAAATTTAAAAATCGTTTTTTTATGTTCAATAAAATTAATTTATTAAAATTAATGTTCACTCTAAATATCAAAAGCAAATCATTACAACTAGAGTTTCAGTGTTATGCTGAACACAAAAAATGTTTTTAATTCTGTGTTCCATTAAGTAAGTGTATACCCAATTTAACAAAGAAGCTAATATTGCATTGGTAAAAGGGAAGGGCACTTCTTGTTTTTATTTAACATATGTGGTTTTGTATTACTAATCAAACATTTCCTAGTTCTGGCAATATACAAGGTCGGTCATAGACAGACATTGGGGTAGCTCTAGCAGAATACTGGGTCAGTCATTACTTTTTACAGGCTGTCAACTGGTTTACATATGGGCCAGTTCTGGCAAAGGCAGCCTCTGGTGTTGGGCCAATTACTATGGGCCATTTCTGGCAGTTTTGTTGGGGTGATTGCAGCCCAATGCTGGCAGTGTCAGTTAGGTTTTCGCACCCAGACTCAGACCAGTATAGGCTAGTTCTTGCCAGGCAAGAGTCTGGCAACCGTACTTGGGCTGAGTTATTTCTTCTGGCGTGCTGGATTTGGGCAATTTTGGGGCCAAACCATTTTGGCAACCTGGGTTTGGTCTCAGTCAGTCTACCAATAAAAATGGGAGTGTCTGGGGCACAGAGAGCTGCATCCCATGGAAAATCTGAAGTAACCAAGTAGAGAGCAGCCTCAGGTCACCTGCTTGCCAAAAGATGAAGGACCCACTTACTTACTCATTTGGCCAGCGCCCCTCACACAGGAAGTGTACGTATTCACACAGAAATCAACCAAATACAATTTGAAAACACATTTTTAATAAATGCTGGAATGACTACAAGACACTACAGAGTACAAATAAACATTTTATCAAAGTCATCATTCTCAAAGATAATTATTAATTATTGAAATTAATAAAATTATTATTATGAATTAATAAAAATGTTATGCCCTTAAAACAGGGAAAATAGGGGAGAAGGATGAAGAAAACAGCTGCTCTCACTTTCACGTCTATATTGAGTCTTAATTATATACAGTACAAACAAATTAACATTTCTCCATATGAATACACTCAGTCTCAGGACCACAGGTTTCCACAACTAAGTTATCCTCCTATGTTTTTCTAAATAATGTAAATTATATTTTAACCAGTGTACAACATGGACTGTAACTTACATGAAATACATTTACGTTTTTAACTTATGTATTTTACCTGACACATGAACTGACTTCTTACGGTGATAAAATAACGTTTTTAAACACCTTGCAGAGAGTATCTCAGTGACAAGCTTAAATGCAAACAATGGAGGAACAACAGTCAGACGCAATAGTGAGACAATAGCAGCAGCTAGCTCACACGGTGATAGAGTTAGCCAGAAACTCTTTAACAATATAAAAGTACAAAATTCACCTCTTTCTTTCACAATGAATAACAATGACAAAATAACTATCAACAACATGTCACTAAGTTTATAGTGCTGTGTGTACGGTAATAACCTTAAAACAGGGAAAATAGTTAGGGGAGAGGAATGAAAAAAACAGCACACTGCTCTCCCTTCACTCATCTGTATTGAGTGAGAGAGAGGAGCACGATTCCCCCTACTGGAGCAGTGAGGCATTACAAATAGATTGACGCACAATTAACCCAGACAAGAACCTGCATTACCTCTTTGTACTATCTACACCCTGGCTGCATATTCTCCACAGTAATAACCTTAGCAACATAGCTGAAATAACAATGAAATTATGTGTTATGAAAATGGAACACAAGGAATATAATTGCATAACTATGAAAGGAATGAAATTATATTTTCTAATTATTTTTAAATTCTAAACGCCACAATAACAGGGCAAAACCTTGAGGTCAGGGACCAATAACCAAACAGTGAATATTGTCTCAAGAAGGGGTGTTCATCCAAGAATGTCACCATGTGAGAAATATTAACATTATAGGATGAACAGTGAAGGTCTGGATTCAAGCACTGACCCTGTTACTAAGCTGTTATCACAGTATGTATATGTAACCAATTAATGTAAACATAGCTTATGAATTTCATCAAATCATTCCCATTTATTATTTTTGTTCTGTTGGGTCTGCATCTCCTACCTGTGTGTCATTTGGGGTTTGTGTGTGTAAGTGTTCATTATAGCTACGTAGGTGTGCGCACGCACACGGGCAGGTCAATGCCTGTCAGTCTATTCAACTGACAGATAGGTAGGCTGTGTAAACTGAAACTCCCGGATAAACTTGATTTTTTTGTGCATTAGATGTGATACTAATGTGATTTAATGGTTGTATCTTGTTCTATGTGATATCAATGTAAATCTGCCAATATTTGATATTGTTAACCACAGTTTTAAATTAAATTAGATTTGGAGAAATTGGGCAACCGTTAGAGTGTTCATTGCCAAGTTGCATTACAGTGCATACATTTCCTTCTTTTTATCAGGGGAGCCAAGCAGACACACACACACCACCAGCTGATGTTTCTGTTACTTTGTATATATTTTACCAAGTATGGAGACGTTTTTCTTTGTTTTTTGAATCATTTTTGTAGTTTGGTTCTTACCAGTTTAGCTTGTATAGGCATATAGAGTCTTGCCTGCTTGCTATGGCAACTCTATGGTAACACAGCGCTGCATGTTATGTAATTGTTACAGTAATGAAATATGGGTCTTGGTCTTGATTACTATGTGTTTAACTGTAATTGATTATTTATTTATGACAGTATCAATATTGTAATGTCATGTTGCTATCCATAGTCATGGTTACTTGGTTTTGTTTTTGTTTTTATTGATTTATCCTGCTATGTCTATATATGTCTATGAAATTGAACTTCACTGTATCCAATAGTTGTTATTAATTTTGTACTGTAACTGTAACTTGGCAAAAAAAAGAAAAAAAAGCTGTGTCCAACTGACAGAGAGGGAAGCCAAGCAGACACACACACACACACCACCAGCTGATGTTTCTGTTACTTTGTATATATTTTACCAGAGATTGCTACTAAAGATCTGCAACCCAGAGCTGCCTACTGCCTTTTAACTGAAAACGCCAAGAACACAACGCAGAACATCATAGGCGTAACCCAGCTGGTTACATATACACACAATCACAGGAAACTTCTCTTTAAATGCACATGCAGTTTATTAACTTTAGAAATATCAATTATAAATTAATAATGCTTCAATTAACAAACATCTATCATACAACTACACTAAAGCACACAGTCATAAACAACAGCGGTTATAAACAGCAAAACAAACAGGCGGAAATGTGTGTGGGTGTAGAGTGCATGTGCAGGGGAGGTGTGAGAGAGGAAGGAGGAGGAACACGATGGCAGATGTGAACTACATGGGGGTAAGTCACGAAGTTCCAGATAAGATCGTGGACGTGAACCAAGTGGGGTTACATCATGTGAGAGTTCCGGTCAACAGGGTTGACCACAAGATTTGAACAAAGGCTATGATTAAATGGCGACTGCCAGTCAACACGTGCCTTTGATCACCAAAATGGTGTAATACAAAGCTGAGCGTCTGTGTTGCCTAGCAACATGTGTCTGACTACAGAATAACGTGTGGGTAAGCGTTGAAACGTGTGTGTGGGTACATGCAGGTGAGGTTAGTAGGGAAAGGAGGGTGAAAACACCAAAGGACAAAAGATCTCAGTGATTGTGAGGAGAAAGTGGCACTTGCTTTTATTTCCACAGACACGTGCAAACGCAAATAAGGATATTTGC
The DNA here is from genome assembly GCA_038419695.1 of Scomberomorus guttatus. NCBI lineage: Eukaryota > Metazoa > Chordata > Actinopteri > Scombriformes > Scombridae > Scomberomorus > Scomberomorus guttatus. The sequence goes on along the minus strand of CM076459.1, from coordinate 29,895,742 downwards.
CGGCCGTGGTCTGACTTCAACAAAAAAAATGCAGCCCATGGTTTCACACACGATGGCAAGCTAACACAAAGCAGTCCAAGCACCAAAATCAGTTTAGCATGATAAACACAACCAAAACCAACAGCAGCAAACAATAATACTTCAAAAGCACACTCATAGTAGTACAACCAGTCTGTGGTATCACAACAACAGAAATAAAGCTTAAAATAACACACACCTATCTGTGCCCAGACTTAAGCCTCTTACTTGTATTGCTTAAGGGAGCAAGTAGAGTGTGTTTCAGTCCATCTTTCGGGTCTGGCTCAGTTACTCAGGCTTGGATGCTGATGGGGGCTGTCTTCTCGCTCTGTTGGCAGGTTTTATGGCTGCTGATCGTCGGCGGAGTTAGGGAGGAAACAGCGAGTCGATTCATTTTAAGATGAGCGGGGCACAGAGGTTATCCTTCATCTTCTGGAGGAAAGAGTAAGAGCGTTGGGTTGCATAGCGGTCTTCCTTGAAGACAAGCTTGAAAAGCAAGGAGAGCTTGTAGGCCTTGACAAGAGCAACAGTATGTATGGGAGTACTTCCTTTATGTTTATACTCTTGGTGACGTCATGGCCGGGGAGGGGGAATCCCCATGTGTTCAGGCGGGTCTCGTCCATTGGGAGCCGAGAGTTTCACTCTGCCGGATTTCACACCTGGGTGCGAGTTGAGCAAAGCATGGTGGGAGTTGAAGTCTGTTTGGGCTCCTTTTGTTTGACTTGACGCCGTTTCTTTATTAGGCTTCAGTCAGGCTTTATGACTGTGTGCAGTCCTGCCTTTGTCTCATACACGGCATATAAGGCCCAACAAGTATGTTAGCAGCATATTACTGTTGTAGCTGCCAGAGGTGGAGCTAGTTTGAACTATTTTATATACAGTTTGGTAGTTAATTTTCAAATATTTGCTTTATTGAAAAATATTGGATATCTGTGGTCCTCAAATAAATTATTGAATGAAACCATGTGAGAAGTTAAACCTGGAGTGCAGCTCCCCCTTCTGGCAGTGAGAGTAATTACAAAAACACTGTCAACGTGCTTACATCATAGGCTACACTATAGCCTACTCTGTTGCTACTGTTGCAGCTGTAAAACGGTGGATAAATTGCCGCAAGCATCACACAACCCTCGCAAAATGACTTGTTTCACTATCAGAATTTGATCCATTTGGTATGATAACATTTGGAAAATGTTGGGAATGTCCCTCCCAACATCAGATTTAAAAACTCTGTATACTGTGAAGAGAGAGGTTTATCTGGCAGCGATAGGCTTAATCAGCATTGTGTGAACACATTTGGCAATGGCTTGAATGTAATGGACATTCATTCATTCATCTAAAAGTTCCACACTGCAGATTTAAGAGGGGAAATGTCTCTTGCGTGGAACTGCTAACAACTCATAGACCTCTGAAACATGACAAGGAGCCACAAGACACTAGACACTGACTCTGCATAAGGGGTCACAAGTCAAAAAGATTGGGAGCCCCTGGTTGGATTGATGTGGTGTGTTTTATAAACTCATCATATGTTTTTATGTAAAATCTTAATCTCAAAAGTGACTATAGCTGTCAAATAAATGTAGTTGAGTAGTAGTAAATATGTATTGGAGTAGAAATATAGTAAAAGCATGACGTAGCAAAACAGTTAATAACTAATAAAAGTATAGTACTTGAATAAATGTAGTCATTTAGTTTCCAGTGGTCACACCCTTATGACATACTTACTCACCTTTGCAGTTTCAGCTTCCATTGAAACTGCAAAGTGTCCACTTTCCCCAACGTGAGGATTTGCTGCTTCTTTCTTTTGGGTTACCTTCAGGCTTCAGTCCTTTTATAAACTAAAAAGATAATTGAGTAATCGTTAAAAATCATCAGCCTAAGCAATAAAAAATATCCTACCATAGTGGATTATATCAGTGAACAGTCACATGCTGCCTGTACTTCAGTCTGGGAATATATTTGTACATCTGTCATGACATCACTGGACTTCATCTTACTGTTTACTATAATAGACTATTGATGTTTCATCTTCTGCTTGATTCTGTTCTTCATCTGTACTCATTTTTGTCTTGTACTTTTCTATTCTCCAGAATCTGAAGTCAGTGCTGCCTGCACACTGTGTGCTTGTGTAACAGCTCATGGCTCCACATTTTTCAGCTTGTACAACTGGAAATGTGATGGCGCAGCCTCGCCATTAAATTAATAGCAGATTGTCACGGAGACTTCGCACATCCTTTTCCATCACTCGACAATTATAACAGCAGTGTGTCTGCTCCGCTCCTCGCAGTCAGTGACCGTGGGGCGGAGACTGCGCGCTGCTGCCGCCAGAGATGCTCTATGTTTGAGAAGAAGGCTCACTCAGTGAGACAAATCATTCTGGAAAAAATCTGGAAAAAATAATTAACTGGTCAATATAATTATATTTTATTATTGGTTGCAGTTTGAGTCAATTGATGTCTCATTTAAATTCAAATTGAATTAATAGATTTAAAAAACGTTATGTTTTTAAAATGTATCAATTTCTTAACTTGTAATGAAATTAGAAATCCATAATTATTCTGATGGCACACTCCTGGCTCCATAGTTTTCAAGATACAGGGGCATGGACCCAAGTGTTGTCTAACAGAATTTTTTCCAACCAGCAACAAACAGACAAACAGCCTCTCTCTGTGGACTGTGAACGTCCATACTTGATTTCATGCAAAGCTAGTTTTTAACCTGTCTTCCTCTGGACTAACATGTTGGTGGAAACTGATGAATGGAACAACTGAATGACATCACACCAGCAGTATCAAAGGTCACAGTGTGCTTCAAACAAACTAAGATGTAAACTGCAGTCATAGAGATGAGAGGTGACGAATTATATGAACGGGGATAACAGAGCACACTAGAGATTAAACAAGTCATCAATTAATCGATTAGTGGATTGACAGAAAATTAATAGGCAACTATTTTTCTATCAAAACTATCAAAATTACCAAAAAATTCAGTGGGTTCCAGCAGCTCCATTTTAAGGATTTCCTGCCATAGTTTGTCTTATGTGAATATTAATTATTGAATATCTTTGGACAAAAAAAGCAATTTGAAGATTTCAGCTTGGGCTTTAGGACAGTCTCTCTGCGAAGGCATTCATGGTGATGCACATGGTTGTATCCCTGGGAATTACGTCCATGTTGGCAGACTTCCCACCTCCCACCTTCCCACCATTTATGTCCAAAGCCAACATTGAATACTAATGCAGGAAGTAGTGTGCCCTTAAGAGTTTGATAATGGAATTGTAGCTCAATTTCATGCAGAAGACTGGAGTTTGTTCTGTTACAGTCCACAATGTTTTACTAACCTTAACCATAGCTCCCATGTGCACATATTGTTGAAAGTAAGAATTTTAAAGATGTTGGGGCTGTACACATGAAAAGTGATGAGGGGCAGTTGTGTGAAGAAAAAATTGCCACCGAGCAATGTTCTGTAGCTCTGTACACACCTGCACACACCTGACCAATCACTGTGTAAAGTCGCTGTGCTTGATGGATTGTCTGTTACCAAAAGTTGCAAAAATTGTCCAACCCAGACAGGCTGTTGAGGGGTAAAATAACGTGCTCGAGAGACAAAACCACCTTAACACCAATATTGGGTGATTCATCAAAACCTGGATTATATTTTTATTGTTCAGTGCCTACATTTCTAAAATCCCCACTTTCTACAACTCCTGCACATCTGGGTCCTGGTGTCTTGCATGACTTGATGTACACAGACCTCCACACCACTGCACATGGTGCAGTCAGACCAAAATTGGCCTCATGAAATTTACTCATGTGGTGTGGCCCAGAGGAGGAAAGACAGGACATAATGTGTGTAGGGTTGTAAACATAAACTGCAAGAGTTAGCATGGATAGCCAGCTAAAAACAATAGTCCACACAGTTGTGAATTATACGTTTTATCAACATTCTACTGTCATTATCCTCAGTCACTGTCCTTACACTCACTACAGTCAACCAGTATCTCTCTTCTCTAACTTCTTCTTCTCTGCTTCTTGTATTATTTCGCTGTTCAGTTATAAAACAATAATATAAACAAACAATATTTCCCAAGAGGTCAAACCCCCCAATCAGAGTTCAATCAGATTGAACTCTGTGCAAGGCGAAGAAGACAGGTCAATTTGCATTCAGAAGCGAATGTGTCTCACCCCATTCCATGACATGAATGGGAAGAAAATTCCATCTGACTGCACCATCACTTTCTACCTCACTACATTAAGGTCACACTACTTCCTGAATTGACACTGAACGTTGGCACTGGATGTAAATCATGAGGTGCAGGATCCTCCTATATAACCATAATTCCTGGGGAAACTGGTGTGGGGCAAAAACGTGGCAGCTCATTAGGAAATGTTCTTGACTTTTATCTAAACGGTCCAATTAAAGCTCAAATTCATGCAGAATTCAGTTTCTGAACAACCTAGTGTTTTGTGGGTTTTGAGAGACAGGAATAACTTCACCTACTAATGATGTGTATAAAAATGAAATATAATCCTTCTGTAGAGCTGACGCAGGTGCTGCACCGCCTGCACTTGAACCACAATGCACTGCATGGCAGCATTCAATGCATATGAATAGGAAGAAGGCGACGCCCTTCGCCATCAGAGTGAGACCTCTTCATCTCTTCCTCTTCTCCAGTGCTGTAGCAGCCGCGCCGCTGCCGGTTCGCTCCTCTCATTCCGCCGGCTGGCTGCGTGTTGCACACCGTGTTTAACGGGGGAGACAACGACACAGAGAGGGCACAGAATCGAGCAAACCACAGGAGTGGATCCTAGCCCCAACTCTGCGGCTGAACAGCACGTACTGTGGATTTAAGGAGAGGAAAAGGAAAAATTGAAGGCGACGCTGCTGCGACAGGGAGCCGCTCCACACTACTGTCCAGTTAATAAGGTAAACCAGCTTACTGGTCTTTTTACGCACAGTAACCAGATAACGAGCTCGCATTTTACGCACGGGTGAGATGAGATTGTAAATAAAAAGGAGGGTGAAGTGTGACCTCCAGTCAGTGGTCATCATAGAAACCGAAAGGCACCTTCTCTGTCCTCTTGAAACTTCCATCAGTCTGATGCTTCCCTCCAGGATGACGGCTCGAGCTTTCCATTCACATCATTAACCAACACTCTGCGAGCTGTGGCTCTCACCTTTAATTGCATCTGTGGAGGGAATATTTTCAGGATGCTGAGGAGCAATGATGTCTGTATTAAAAAGATAAATGTGGATAGTGTGATCTTGTAGTGCTGAGCGCTGTGACATTGCTGCTTCTTGCGCGCGCCCGCGCGCGTGTGTGATTGGAATGAGGCTCTTTGGAAACACACAGTGCAGTTTGTGGGTTCAAGTCCCTCCAGTGTGGCTTTCCATGTAGCCTCCTGTCTCTGTGCATGCTCCCACTGCATGACATTCCTCTCCCTCTCTCTCTCTCTCTGGCCCTGTTCACACCTGGCATTAACATGTGTCTTGGGTGATCCGATCATAAGTGGACAGCTCTAAGTATGTCAGATCACACCTGGCATTAGAATGCTTCTTCACATGCATCTCGAGTGACCACTTGTGATCGGATCTCACTTCCCCGCTCTATATGCAAATAAACACGTACATCATTTCCATTTGCAAAGACCAAATGTGTTGTTGTTTTTAACCGGCAGGAGGCAGCAGTGCCCTTCCTGTGTCTAGTCTGCCAGAAATTTAAAGATATATTGCTGGAGAATCCATTTTGCCTGTTGTTGTGGCTTCTTCTTGTTGTTTCGCATTTTAATATGATGCTGTTGGAGCGCGAATGAGTACATACTTCCGCTTACGCAGAGGACATCAGTTGAGTAGGTGGTCCTTCAATGTGGCCCAAAACACATTGTGTACACACTGCTAAAGGAATGTGGCCATATGTGGCCCAGACCACCTCTCGAATGTGGTCTGAGTGTTTGGATCTCAATGTGTCTTGGGTGCATTCACATCTGTACTTAGAGCTGTCCACTTGTGATTGGATCACCCAAGACGCATTTTAATGCCTTGTGTGAACAGGGCCTCTGACACACACACACACACACACACACACACACACGCTATCTACCTTTTTCACTCTCTCAGTTCAGTTCAGTGAGCTTTACTGGCTTTTTAAAGAACAAATCTTCCAGGTAAAATAAACACAGTTCCCCTCTTGTTCTCTATTTCTTTCTCTTTTGCGTATGTGTGCGTGTGCACATGTGTGTGTGTTCCTGCAGGCAGCAGAAGCATCTCATTCCCAACAGATGTTCTGGGTGAAGCTGTGAAATGCATCTGTGGTGAGAGAGAAAGAGCCCTTTAGGACAGATGTAATTGTCACGAGCAGTATTTAACTATGCCTCTTTCTTCCCTCACACAGACAGACAGACAGACAGACAGACACACACACACCCACATTTCACACACTCCGTCTCCTTGTCTCTGCTGTTGACTCCACATTCTTTGGCTGTGACAAGCGGGTGTAGCAGCCAGAGAGCTGGCCAAGTGTGTGTGTGAGTGTGAGCATTGGTGTATGTGATTGGGTGGGTGCTTGCTATGTGCACTCTTTGCTCTTCTTGCTCAATATGTGTATAGTATGTCTCCTCGCTCATTGTGTGTGTATGACCAATGGGGAGCTTGCCTGCCTCACCTTTAACAGACACCATTGTATGTAAAATATATTTTTATTTCTGTTAAATAATTCAGAGTGTCAGCAGTCGTCACCTGTCCGACAGCCTCCACTCGTTCTGGTGCTCATGCAGGCTCCAGTCGTGCTCTGTGAGTGTGTGTGTGTGTGTGTGTAAGAGTAGATTTATCACCTTTTTAACCATTTCATCAGATAAAGCCTATTTTCCATTTGAGGGAACTCTGGCCTTCAGGCTGTTTGAAAATGCTGAAGTGATAAAGATTCATTGTTGATGTGAATCTAACTCGGGAACGGCACACATGACTGACAGCATAATACTGGAGAGATTATGATATATTCTAAGTTTTTGTGAGGACACTGCATAATATTGAGACACCATAGCATTATGTATGCTGTTGTTTATACATGTAAAGACTTTATTGTCTTTTTAAAATATTTGTAATGCATTTCATGAAGCTTTTACAGAACAATAATGCTAAGTGCTACAAAACATGATGTGAACAGAAAAACCAAATGTGTTAAAATAAAACGATGAAAATAATACACTGTATAATTGAATTATATAATTTAAAAAGAAGGGGGAATCTGAATATTGAAGATTGTAAGCACATAAGTAAATTAAGGTTGGCCTGGTATATATTTGCATAAATGGACTACTTTTTGTAGTATTTGTGGCGATTTTCCCAGATTAAAAGTAGAACACATACATTCCAATGAATGGTTCCTTTGTTTCCTCCCATTAGACAGGGATACAGCCACTGTGTTCAGTCTGCTACAAGTTTAAGAAGAAGAAGTGGTTGACGGGGTATCGAGTCGGGTATCGGTTCAACCACTCAACATTCAATGACAATGAGAACTGATCACTGACAAAACCAAATGTCTTTTAGTTCATTACAACCAGGCCTTTTTTGTTTATAAATAATATAAATATATTGCATTTTGTGTATTAGAGGTAATGAGAAGGTAAGGCTCTTATCATTGTTTCTTGGATGCTCTTTTTTTAAGGCCATTGAAGAGGAGGCGAATGGAGGGATTTCCAAGCAGGCTACATGCTGAAGGATCTGCACATCTTAAATGAAACTGAATACCTGCTATAGAGGCTTTGATGGAAGAAGGTTGCATTTTACGGGATTCATAACAGTGAACAATGAAAGCACAAATCATAGGGATGTTAACAGGCATGACAGGAACAGAGAAGGCTGCGCAGAAAGAAGTGAAATAAGACCATGAGGAGTCATACATTTTTATTGTAGACTTTGCCAGTGCAAGTCGCATGAAATAGGCTGCAGAGTTCATGTAGGACTGAAGAGGGCCTTCTAATCTAAGACTGTTTCGGCGTAGGCTGGACAATGCAGGCCTTGAGCCGCAGCGTTGCGGCAGACGATTCTGAATCCCTGGAATTTAAATTGGGACAAGGAGTCAGCAATATTATTATCCAGGCCAGGTAGGTGCGCTACACAGAGAGTGAAATTGCCCATGACAAATGACCATGTTAATCATCTAACAAATCTATTAATAAAGGGAATGGAAGAGCATCCTTTGTTGATGATATTAACAGTTGCCTCATTATTGCAGAAAACTATTGTTTGTTTTCTAGACCACAGCTCGCCCCAGAGAATGCATGCCACAACAATGGGATATAACTCTAAGAGTGAGGTAGATTGTAAATTTGAGGCAAGAGCAAACAGACATCAGCAAACCATTGATCATTGTAGATCCCCCCAAAACCAATGGAAGGAGCCGCATCGGTAAAAAAATTTGAGAGCAATCGACGTGTCTGGACTATCATTGTAGATCATCAGATCTACAGCCTTCATCTAAAGTGACAGAATCATGTAAACTATCCACCGTTTTTGAGAGGTCCAACAATCTAGATATGAATGATCTGTCTTGGGGAATAATTCTCATGGCAAAGTTAAGGTGGTCTCATAAAGACAGCAGTTCACGTTTGGTAATAGACGCCTCTCATGGCTTCTTGAATAAGAACCAATTTTTCGAGAGGCAAAGATGCTTGCATGATGGCACATGATGTCCAGTGTAATGCCCAGGAATTCGATCACTTTCAGTAGGCCTAGGGTTTTTTCTGCAGAGAGAGGGACGCCCATTTGGTTGAAAGTGTCTTTTAGAGCGCTAATGCATCGATCAGGTTGAGACTGAGGATAATCCACCACCAGGAAATCATCTAAGAGGTGTAAAACAAATGGAAATTTGCAGTTGTTCAACAGTATCCAGCAAAGTGCTTCTGAAAGAGTATTGAAAATGCAGGGGCTGCTACGACAGCCGAAGGTCTAACCGTAAAATATACTTTATTTCGCCATTTGACTCCAAAAAGGTGCCCCTGCAATGGATGGAGTGGCATGACCTTGAAGGCATCTGTTATATCGGCCTTCCCTAGCCATGCGCCTTTACCGGCTAGCTTGATGAACTGAATTGCATTATTGACAGTAGCATAGAATAGGGAAAATGGTGCTAGAGGTATAAGGCAATAATACTATCATCATGAGGGGCTGACAAATCAATTATCAAATGCTTTTTTCCTGAACATTTGTGAGTTACTATGCCGATAGGATTAATTCGGAATTTGGAAAAGGGAGGACTATCATAAGGCCTAATCATGTAGCCCTTCTCAACCTCTTTAGCCAATAACTTGTCTACTATTTCTGGTCCTTTCAAAGCAGATTGAACGGTTGTTGCAGACATTGTACACTTTTGGAAGAAAACATAAACCAGCAAGAAAACTCTGAACTAAATCAGTAATTAAATAGTTAACAAAACAATGATTTGGATGCTTCTTCAAAGCTTTGCCAAGCTCTGAGATGTTGACAGGTGTAGATGGTTTATTCACTTCTTTTTCACAAGACGAGTGCGGCGGGGACACACAGACCTGAGGTGGCCGTCTCTGCAATAACTTGGCACTGCTCTGTTCCTCAGCTTTTAGAGAAAGGTGAGAAGACTGTCCGGGCTGAGATTGCTTCTGAGTCTCAGTTTTTGGGCAGAGGCTCACTGTGTGCGAAAAAGACACACACAGGAAAGGGCCTGATGCCCCGCGAAGTGTCTGCTTATTAGAGCCAGATCAACAATAGACCAGTCCAATCTTTAATTGAATTTTTGAATGTACAATGCTGCCTTTGCTGAGAAGGATTTGTGGTATTCATAAAAGAGACTCCGTAAGACATTGCCAGGTCAGACATGATAGCTAAATACGTGTCCAGTTCAAATCTAGATGCCAAAGGCAACGTTAAACTCAGCCATGGTCAGAGTTTTTGACAGTCTAGGATCACTTTCTTTGAGGACGACCTCAACACAGTCAACAAAACGTCTGTCAGATATTTCAATTGAACACAGCAGAATTTTAACCAGATTAATGTCACCTGCAAGGATTTGATTCCTTAGTTAAGGAGAAACTGCAGTGGCGGGTAGAAAGAATGGCACTCCCGTTGAAGCTGCAGGAACTGCAGTTCCCAGAGTTCTGTGTGGTATGACATCAATCGGGAGCGCCCACTACGGTGGTCGCAGCTGATGCGGTAGATGGCCCCGGAGTTGGAGTTTGAGGAAGGCTGTCGGAGCGGGTTTCCAGAAGTTGGAGGCGGACATCCATCTCGCTGAGGGAGGACTGGATGTTGATCAGAGCGGCAAGAACTGGGTCTTCATCCTGATAGTCGACATGAGGGTAGAGTCTTGCTCGTTCAGCAGGGGTGCTAGCAGTGGCAGAGGCATTAGCATCGGGCTTAGCGTTAGCATTAGCAGCATGGCGAGGGCAGTTCTTCTTTAAAGAGGATTTTCTTGGAATGGAGGAGGGAGTGACGGGAGAAACTGTGGCCTGGTCTTGATCCTGAAATTTGGCAATAAAAAACTGAAAAACGGGGGGGAGACTCAGCAGCCAACGTTTCTCCATTATCTGTTTAGGAACAACTGAGATTGTCACTAAAATGTCCACCTTAAGTGAGCTTGAGTGTAGCTAAGAATCTGACGGAGCTTTGAAATAATTAAACCTTTAATATGGCTTTATAAAAGTGTTGGAGTTTAGGGGAACACGGCTGGTTATCAGTAATAATTAATGATTATCAGAGATAATTATTAATTATGAAACAGATAAAATTATTAATTTGGATTAATAATAACGGGGCACCACCCAGAAACCGGGACCAATAACCAGACAGCAAGGTAGTCTCACAAAAGAGCTCACCTTGGATGTGAAAGTCTGAGACGTCCACATTCACAGGTGAACAAAGAAGGTTAAGTTTGAGCTCTGACTCTCTCTCAATCAGTCACTTATCACAATGAACGTACACAATGTGTGTGTGTGTGTGTGTGTGTGTGAGAAGGACAAGGAATGGTGGGCGTGATCTGACCAGCTGACGTTGCGCGACCTTATGGTAGCGGGCATGACCTGGTGAGATGGCGTTGCACGAGACTTGAGATGGCGGGCGTGGCCTTGTGAGGAAGTCACGTCACGCGAGAACGAACCGACGGAAGTGCCGCTGTGTTCAAATAGTACAATGGCAAGATGCACTCACCCGATTTAAGTTAACAAACACACGTGTCTGATGGCGGATAATGAGGGACAGAGCAACGCTATGTCCCCCGCTATTTTACCGCCAGATGTGTAAAAGGGATGTGCAGTTATGTAGGTGTGTGTGTGTGGGTTAGTAGAAGAAGAGAGGAAAGGAAGGAAGAAGGGGTGAGGGCTGAGTCCCACGACCGTGGGGGGAGGGCAGCGGTTCTGGCGGTTAGCGGATAAAGCAACTTACTTTCCTCTCACGGTGGTACAAACACAGTGGTCCCGAGCAGGACAAAACAACAGTTTAGCATGGTGAACACTAACTAAACAGGTAGCAACTTCAAAAATTACCCGTTAGAGTAAAACAGACAAGGACTCAGCGGTCCGTTAAAATCAATAAACACACTATAAGCACTAAGCTTATGAAATACATATAAATCTATTACAGTCTCTGCCCAGACAACCTCTTACTTGTGTCGCGCTTGATAGCGAACTGATGTGTGTTAGTCCGTCAGTGTTATCCACCACGGGGGCCTCCAATGCGTGGTACTGGCAGTGCCGTTCTTATTTCCTCGAGGATAACGGCGGCTGGTTTCTCGGTGGGGCAGCGAGGAAACTCAGGGTGGTCGACTTGGTCGGTAGATAGCGGGGCATAGAAGTTATCCGCTTCTCCGTAAAGAAAATCCTTTCTTCCTTCTGCAGGTACGGTGAGAGGGCTGGGTTGCATACAGTGGTCTCTTGCGGATCCGGTAATTGTGTTCAGGATGAACATGGGTTGAAGTTTCGCCTCGTCCAGCGAGGGGAGAAGCTCCAAAAAACAGGGGATAGATACACGTGTACGGTTACCTCAGTTAGCAAATCTGGCTGGTGAAGAAAGCAAACTTCCTCCTAGCTCGGTTACTGTGGAAAGGCAACGGGCGGGGCGGTGACGTCACGGCTTTGTTGCCATGACTCCTGGTGGTGTTTGTGGGTCTCTGCCAATCAGAGACCCATGTTTGAGCTCCCCGCTGTGAGTTCTCACCTAGGTGCGAAATGGCAAAGCATTGTGGGAGGAGGGCTCTGTGGGCAGCTGATCTTTTGTTCAAGGGACAAAGGACAAAGGAGGCCTCATGGTCAGGCTTCAGGTTTTACATGTAGGCCTGCCTTTGTCTGACCTCATTGTTGAGGCCCAACAAAAGCAATACCGTTAAAATTGCATGAATTTACAAAATAGCAATGTCTCCTCTATTCAAGCAACAGCTCTCTTTTGTCTGTGTCTGTGCTCGGTGCAACAGTATCACCACATCATGTTCCGTTTAACATTATTATCTGCAAACTGGTTTGTAATTGAGGATTTAAAATTCACTCACCATTTGTGCTGATTAACGGGGCTCAGCAGGTGGACATGCCGCTCCACCAGAAACATCTCTAAATGCACAGTAGGAGCATTTATTCACTGACAAATAGCCCAAACTGTACACACATTGCACTGCTACATTCACAGCTATACTGCTAACTTCATACTCTGCTTACCAACCTCACTGTCACACACACACTCTCTCTCTCTCTCTCTCTACCACACACACCATGCCATCAAGGGCACTGAGAGAGATCCTGTGCACCAGTTTTTCCTAGCATCAGCTAGCAAAAACCAATCATCGATCATCCCTTGAATTGCCAATATACGATATATATGGTATATACGATATACCAATTGGCACAAGCCTATGTGACACAGAACTCTCTGGCAAAACGAAAGGCGGAGGTATCTGTTTTTACATGAATGATGGCTGGTGTAACAACGTGACAGTGATTCTGCAGTACTTCTCCTGATCTGTAATCCTGCACAGTACAAACTCACCAACCAGATACTGTGTGTGGAGTTGACAAACCCTGGTTATTGTCCTTGGTAACTTTAACAAAGGTCATTTAAGTATTGTGAGTATTGTGAATATATGAATATATATAAAAAAATCTGCTCCTATGCATTCTAGGCACTCTTTGCATTGCCTTTGTGCTTCCTGTTGGCACCTACGTCCTATCAGACTCAAACTTAGCTTTATGGTATTTGCTCACGTTGTTCTCTCCTGACTGCTTCTCATAAATCCTTAAATGCATTAATCTGTAACTCCAACTCGACTTCCTGGATCATATTTCCTTGTCATACCTCAAACAACACGCCCCAACCTACACAGACCCCTGCACCGTAGTGCCAGATTTGGTCTGAATGCTGTTCAAGAACCTCTGCAAAGCAGCTGGACCAGACTGTCTCTCCCTCCACCCCGAGTGCTGACCAGCAACCATCTTTAACACCTTACTGGTTACCGCCCCATTCCCCCCCAAAAAAGGACCACAGGACTTAGTGACTACAGACCCATTGCACTGACCTCTGTGAAGTCCTTTGAGCACCTTGTGCTGTCCCACCTCAAATCCATCACAGACCCACTTCTGGACCCCCTGCAGTTTGCTTACAGAACCAGGTCTGTGGACCTGAATTGCAGCTGGACTAGCTCTCCCAGCTGTATGTACTGGACTCCACCTGCAGGACGAGCCCTCCCAGTTGAATGTACCGGACTCCACCTGCAGGACCAGCTCTCCCAGCTGAATGTACCGGACTCCATCTGCAGGTGGATCACTTCCTGTCTGACAGGAAGCAGCATGTGAAGCTGGGGAAGCTGGTTCCCCTCAAGACTGTGCCTCTCCACTTCTCTTCTCCCTGTATAAAAACAGCTGCACCTCCAGTCATCAGTCCGTCAAGCTCCTGAAGTTTGCAGATGACACCACCCTCACTGGGCTCATCTCTGGTGGGAATGAGACTACCTACAGGTGGGATGTTGACCATCTGGTGACTTGGTGCGGACAAAACAACTTGGAGCTCAACAGTGGTTATGGCTGTAGATTTCAGAAGGAGCGCAGCCCCACACAGCTCCATCACCCTGTGTGACACCCCCGTCAACATTGTGGAGTCCTTCTGCTTTCTGGGAACCATCATCACCTAAGACCTCAAGTGGGAGCATAACTTCAGCTCCCTCACCAAGAAGGCTCAGCAGAGGATGTTCAACCTGCCAAAGTCAATGATGGTCCACTTCTACACATCCATCATTGAGCCCATCCTCACCTCCTCCATCACCATCTGGTACGCTGCTGCAACTGCCAAGGACAAGGGCAGACTGCAGCGTATCATCCACTGTGCTGGGAAGGTGATCGGCTGCAACCTGCCATCCCTCCAGGACCTGCATGCTTCTGAGGTGTCCTGAACAGTCCTGGTGTCCTGGACAGACCTCAGCTTCTTTCCTCTGGCAAGAGTCTGTAGTAATAATAGTAATGTAATGTAGTAATAATAATAATAACACACTGCACATACTGTTTACTCCTGGTCAATATTTTGTATATTTCATTTCATTGTCTTCAATTTAACATTTAATCCTGTAGCAGCTCTTCTCATATATATTACATATTTTTTTAATTGGAAATTTCTTTCTTTTTTATATTATTTAGGATGACTTAATTTTGTGTATATTTTTGCCTGTTATGCACCACAACACCAAGGCAAATTCCTTGTATGTGCAAACCTAGTTGGCAATAAACCTGATTTGATTCTGATTCTGTGCCAGTCAAATATGGTATTACTGTAGGCATTATACACACATTGTAGGGCAGTACTAATGTGAAAGGAATAACACAAACGTGTCAAAAACAAACTGTTTTAGGTTGTGTCATTTTTATGTAAACAAGCATAAGTTGGTATAATGTGTGTGTGAATGTGTAGCATGAATGCAGAGGATCACAGGTAAGGTGGGGATATCTGCTGTTTGCCATGAACTACATTTTGGCATAAATTGAGTTACTAGCAGAGTTGACTTAGTAGCTAAGCTAACTTTTGACTGTCAGAATCTGCCTCAAACTGCTTCCTTTCAGTCATAATGGTGGAATTGGAACACACAGTCAGACATCTGCAATACACTGAACTCATACCATCCAGGACAAACATCCCTTGATGAGACTGATAAGAATAATATAAAAATAGCTATTAAATATATCCTTTTATCTGTGATTTTGAGAAATACGTCCTGGCCATAAAGATTTTATTAGACTTTCAAAATAATGTTATGTCTCTTTCTTGTACAGTAGACCTATGTGCTTTTGAGTGTATTACTCCTCTCAGCTCCTGAATGTGTGTTTTTACTGCCTTCTGATTGTACTTGTAATACTATACATGGTTGACTTATTTGGTCATTATGTTGAAATTAAATAAGACAAATAAATATATGAGGTCTATTAAAGCCATATATTTGTATTCAAATACATGCTTAGATAAACTGGACACTGTGGCAGTTAGTGGAAAGACTTCACACAAGTAGACACTCGCAAATACCTCAAGTGTGGGTTTTGGGACGGACCGTCTCAAAAGGGAATGCCGAACGAGAGCTTTTCAGATTTTTGTCAATATGAGAACAGTTTCTTATTTATTAATTTATTGTTTGCCGCAACTGCCATGGGGAGCAGTTGTCAAGGGACAGGGAGAGATTCCACACACACACCCACAGAATGATTTTTTTTTCAAGATTATTTTTTGGCATTTATGCCTTTATTAGATAATGAGCAGAAAAGAGGCAGGCATTAAAATTGGGAGAGAGAGATGGGTATGACATGCAACAAATGCATGCAACAGTCCCTGGCTGGAATTGAACCTGCACAATAACCATTCAGCTGTTGGGGTGCTCCCACACCAAGGATGATTTGACAGGTGAAGAACAGTACATTTTATGCACTGGTGATGCTGCAGCTATGAGGCAGTTTGTTACAAATCTTTCATTCTTGCATTCTCATACATATTTATCAAAGCTTGGCTTGCTGACCTCTGCTATTTTTCAAACCCACTTCACATTGTCACATTGCAGTTTTGGCAGTAACACATTACTTTGTAACGCATCCCAGTAATGTGATCATACTTTTTCCGTAAGTAGTGTAAGGGATTACAATATGAAATTCAGTAATTACATTACAGTTAGTAATCTATGTAACACTGTTACTTTGACTATTTGGGGGTCAACTTATTTGCCTTCTTACCGGTAGTTTGATGGAGGGTTGATATCAGTTTGGTCTCTGTGTGTTCAGTGGACAGAGAGTTTTTCTTGCTGGGGCTAGTTAGGGGCTGTTATTTACCAGTGGGTCAATGGTCGCCACGTGCAGAGAGACGGCAGGCAGATGCTCAAATGCTGAGGTAAAAGTATAGCCAGAATGACAGAGAAACAGCTCACATCTAGAGGAAACAAAACAAAATGCCTACAAAGATTCAAGATTCAAGATTTAGTTTATTGTCATTTTCTTGTGTATTTGCATACACACACACAAAAAAAAATGAAATGCTGTTCCTCCCAGCCCACAGCAGTGCAACAACAGAAAGGATAAAGATATACTGTGTATGTAAAAATTCCCTTAAAAAATAATAAAAACATAAAAAGAACGAGTAGTTAGCAGCACAGCGCATTTAGAGAGAAAAGTACATGTCTCAGTTTGATGTAGACAGCTGGTGCATGTCAACGAGTGTCCGGTACTGATCGGGGGGGTTATATAATCCATTTTGCTGTCCAGCGAACATTAGGCAGCATGATTGTTGGAACTGCCGGTTTGTATGGGTTAACAGTTAGCCTAGCTTGCATCTTAAATCGCAGAATATTCCAGCCAGGAATAGCCTACTGCTCCTACCAGCTCTGAATTGCATTGTCAAGGCTGAGCACTGGGTCCCTCAGCCTGCTGGTTGCTAATAGCTCTACCAGGAGTGAGTAGTATCCATAGATACCAACCCAGTCTCACATCAAAATGTGTAATAGCTATGTTGGTCCACAGTGCAAAGTTTTTTTGGCCTATTCTTTTCTATCGGCCTGCGTTCATGTCATGTGACTGTCAAGTTTCTGTCTACAAAAACAAACAAAAATGGCTGACATTCCTTTTATCTTCAGTGGAAAATGCAATATTTTAAGACAGTTTTGGCATTAAAATGTGCTTTGATAACATTTCTAGCGAGAAATGTGCATTTTTATAATCCTCATTCAGTGAATGTATATGATAAGTTTATCAGTTACTATGAAGATTTTTTTCAGGCCTTCAATCATTGCTATGGTGGTTGCTATGGACACTGCTATCGTTGAAACCATGTAGTTACATCTTGTTTTGAATCAATGTCATTGCGTTTTGTAGTTATCTGATCTGTTATGTTATTTGTGTTATTTTATGTAACTGTTTGAGTGCCCCAGGAATTTGAAGCTGTGGGACTGGTTGACCGGAGAACCCGCCCAGAAGTATTTTCCTCACTGTCACCATGTTAAGGTTTTCTTTTCTCTAACAAAAACATGAAAGTATCCTTGATAACTCAACAATACAATAGGTTAATGTAAGGTCATCAGTTTTAATTATTTCTCCTTTGATTCTGAGAAATAAACATAAACATCATCTAGATACTACTGAATTAAGAGTGCACTGAGGAGTTTAAGGGGGTGGTAAACACATTTAACATCTAATTGTTAAATGTGTGAAAATTTATTTTAACCATATTTTACCCATATTTGACAGCACCCCCAGTTGTTGACTATACTTACGTAATAGCTGAGGTCAATAGCTCTCTATAACAGTTGGTCCCATGTCTTTCTTGCTGAATTATAGGCCTTCAAATATGCATCAAGGTCAAGGTTCAAAGGTCAGTATTTCAAAGCAGGAGCCAGTGAATGAGAGCATCATTGGAGGTTTTGATACGAGTCATTTGCTTATCCGAAGCTATTGGTTAAACCTAAAAGCGGTGCTGCTAACACTGGCTTGTTGTTTTTAGCATTGGCGCTAGCTAGCCAATGGGACTGCAGACAACATCTCCACTATTTTTTTTTTATGCCAATAATATGAAGACTATCTGCTGTGAAGGCTGGGGAGGACATCCATAGGCTTTCTGAGGAGCTGCAGAAGAAGGACTCCATGTTGTCCAGCTACATCGATGTGGCAGCCGCACAGTCCAAGAAGATCTTGGCAATGCACTCTGATATCTCGGATACTTTGCTGTGGCATCCAATGCACCCTCAACCATACTCTTGCTTGACCCCCAACCTGCAGGAGACCTGGATGTAGGTGGTGGTCAGGGGTGGAGGAAGCAGGGGGAGACTGGCTGTTTCTCCCCAACACCTCTTGACAAATCACTTTGCAGCGCTGCATGACAGAGCTCCGGACAACCCAGGTGAAGCTGGTGTAACCTGCTCAGATCCATTCCGTGCCCTTACAGATCCTGCTCATTGCCCAGCTGTGTCTGCCCCTGATAGATCCAGCAATGGTGGTGTGAGATCCCCGGTCCAAGCTGTGCCACATATCTCCTCTGCTGCCACTGTCCCTATGGCGATGATAACTCAGTGGCGCTCCTTGGATCCTGTCCGTCAGCGTCCACCTCCGGGCAGGGCTGGAGGGTCCCCCCAGCTGTGGCTCAAATTTCTGTCCTGCCGCCCCCTCCTCTCACCCCACCTCAGTGGAGCAGCGGGCAAGCTCTGCTGCAGGCATGTCGGCTTCCTTTACATTCCCTGGTCACCAACAGCCAGGCAATCAGCACTCCTCTCTGCCTCCAACTAGCCGGGTAAGCCCTGTGGCATCATCCACAGCAGATCCCCAAATCCTTGTTATTGGCTACTCCATTTTTAAATGCATCAGTTCCAAGTTGATTAAATCATACTGTTATCCAGATGCCACAGTTCTGGATATAGCCCTAAAGTTGCCTTTGTCCTTCAAAGGCACCCTAATGTGAAGCAGCTCATCCTTCATTGTGGAGTGAATGGTATTTCATATCGATCCTAACTGCTGAAGGTTGACTTTGCTAAACTTTTTAATGTTGCCCGCACATCCTTCACTGTTCAGATCTTCATATCCGGTCCTACTCCTGTGTCTCATTGCAGCATTAAGCACTTCAGCAGGCTGTTGAATATTCACACTCGGTTGTCCTCTATCTGTGCCAAGTATGACATGGGCTACATTGACAACTTTAATCTTTTCTGAAACTGTGACAAGCTTTTTGCTAAAGACGGACTGTACCCCAGCACACAAGGCTCCTGTGTGCTAACAGACAACATCATGTACTGTATTCAGCACACGTGTGTCCCCTCTGCTGCTGGTAGTAAATGACGTCATCAAAACAACTCTTTAGTGGTGGGCAGTTCTGCCTGTACATCTCAGCTCGCTAGCTCCACCCATTGGCGTTTAAAGCACACACTTTCACCCACAGCCTAGTATTCCTGTCAGGATTACTCCAAGACTGTATATTAAACATCCCAAGCACTCTGTATTACCATCAGAATTAATATCAATCCCCCTCTGTTCCACTGTCTCTATGCTCCCTGAGTCTGTATCCACTTCAAACTGCCTTAATACCCCCCATTCATTTAAATCCAGGAATGGGTTGGGACTCCTTCATCTAAATATTAGAAGTTCAGCCACAAAAAACTAGACCATCCGAATATACTGGTTTCTCAGGCAGACCCTGATATTTTAGTATTATCTGACTCTTGGCTAAAGAAAACTATCAATGACTGATGTATCTCTGAATGGTTTTAACTTGTATAGGATGGACAGATCTGGAAGAGGAGGAAGGGTGGCGATCTATGTAAAATTCCAGTTCTCAGTCACAGTACTACATGCAGCCACCATTCAAAAATGCTTTGAATTTTTAGCTTTAAAAATCAACATAGGGTCTAATGATTCAATCACTGTAGTGGGTGTGTATAGAGCCCCATCCACAGATCCCTCTGCCATAGACAAACTGGCTCATCTAATTTCTCTGTAACTTCTTTTCTTGTCTCTTTTTCTGTAACTCAGAGCTGCTAATCCTGGGTAACCTTAACCCAAACTGGCTGACTACTGCATCCGACCATCTGAAAGACGTGTGTAATAACCTCAATTTAACACAATTAATCACTGATCCTACAAGGCCAAATCCAAAAGATCACACTAATAGATGTAATCCTCTCCAATAGAGAAGACAGAATTACTGTTTCTGGTGTATTTGACCTGGATATCAGTGATCACTGTCTGACAGCTTGTGTTAGAAACACAAAATTGAAAAGAACACAATTACAAAAAGTTACTAAAAGAAATTTTAACGCTTTTAAAGACAAGGCTTTTTAAATTACATATTTCACAGTGACATTCACCGCAACTCTTTTATCCCAGATGTCGAACTGGCTTTTGACCGCTTAAGAAAATCCTTCCTCTCCATCGCCAATAAACATGCACCACTTAAAAAATTTAAGATAAAAATCAGGCTAAGCCCTCAGTTCTCCCATGACTTATCTGCTCTTTTTAAGGAAAGGAATGAAGCCTGGCCAATAGCCGGATGTACAGGGGATCAAACCCACTGGATGTAATTCAGGCATCTACAAAACAAATTTACAGCTGCAGTTATAGTTGCCATTTCAGCACATTATCTGGACTTAATTACTAACTCATACTCAGATTTGGCAAAATTCTGGAAAGTAGTCAAGAAGAACAAAACCGCCACTCCTCTTTCCCCAAATCTCAAGTTTAATGTTTTTTTTGTGACTGGACTGAATGTCTGTTCAGTTTTTAATAATCACTTTGTTGCTATTGCCCACTTATTTGAGGACAGACTTACAGGGACTCCTTTCACAATTACAGACTGTGTGCATATGGCTAGCCTGGAGTTTCAGTTCTCTATTCAACCTTTCCCTGTTCATCATGTTCTGAAAGCACTGCAAGCCATCGACATCAGGGAATCAGTTGGTGAGGATAATTTGGACCCATTTCTTTTGAGACTGTCTGCACCTATTATTAAGAAACACATCACATATATTTTCAACCCTTCTATCTCTTCAGGCATAGTCCCCAATGCTTGGAAATCACGTGGTCCCTATGCACAAAAATGGAGATAGCAATGATCCTAATAATTATAGTCCAATTTCAAAACTGTTCTGTCTCTCAAAAATCCTAGAATCATTAGAGAATAGTCAGCTGAAATCATTCCTCTCAGAATACTCCATCATAAGTTCACATCAGTCTAGTTTTAGAGCTAATCATAGCACCACCTCAATGCCATGGCATCTGGCTCGACGACAAATTCACATTCAATCACCATATCAAGAAGGGAACCTCTTGCAATGTGACCTAAAACTGCATACTCTCATACCTCTTGGACACTTCAGCAATATTAATAATAACCGTTCACTGCCTGTCTGTAACTGTTGTAACTGATCTTGTTGACTGCGTATATTTCCTTGTTGTGGAAATGTAAAATCTTCATACTGACATATGTTACTCTCCAGGTCGAGACCTTTCCAATGATGTATTTGGTTTAACTCTACAACGTTTTAATTTTCTCATTTCATGGACACAAGCCATTCCAGGCCTAGTTTCAGAGAGCACTTTGAAAGCTCTATTGGGCCTCAACCATGGGGTCAGACAAAGGCAGGCCTACATGTAAAACCAGAAGCCTGACCATGAGGCTTTCTTTGTCCTTTGTCCCCTGAAACAAAGGGAGCAGCACCAAAATGCTGCTCACAGACTCCACCTCCCAGCACTCTCACTACCTGCAGAAGGAAGAAAAGGATTTTCTTCACGAAGACGTGGATTACTTCTCTGTCCCGTTCTTGTTCAATTAAGTCGACTCCGCTGTTTCCCTCGCCACGCAGCCGAGGATCAGCTGCTGTCAAAACCCCGCCAACAGAGCGCCGACGGCCCTGTCCGCATCCGAACCGGATCAGGACAGAAGAAACACACCGTAGTTTTCCTCTTCTCTTGCTACTAACACCTACACTCACACACATACACACCTCTTTTCTTACACATCTGACGGTCAGATAACGTGGGACACAGCGCCGCTCTGCCCTCATTATCTACCATCAGACACGTGTTTGATACATTGAATTGGGTGAACGCAGAGACGCCGACCCCCAGGCGGCGCCATCTTGTTATTGTTGTAACCGTCACTACAGTTATAGCCACTATTCGGCTATCACGTGACTCCATCTCGCGAGATCACGCCCGCTGTCCTTGAGATCGCGTGACGTCATCTCACAGATCACAGTCGCCATTTTGTTTACACCCACAGAGACACACACACCCAGCTACACTCACACACACATGCACACTCCAGCTTGCATGTGTTTCCATTGTATATAGCTGTATTATTGCTTAGGTAGGATTAGATTTTAGGAGTGTCTTATTGATCAAAGCATTTGCTAACTTGTTAACTTTGCTATTGTTTAATAAACACTGTTATACCTTTAAAGAGAAGTCTTTTGTAATTATTGTGCCTATTTATTGTAAAAGGTGGCTGATTGAGAAAGAGGGCCAGAGCTCGAATTCATACCTTCACTGTTCACTTGTGGATGCTGATATCCCCCAGATATTAGCATCCCAAGTGAACCTTGTTAATGAGACTAACTTATTGTTTGGTTATTGGTCCCGGTTTCCTGGTGGTGCCCCGTATTATTAATTCATATTAGTAATTCAATTTTTATTAATTAATAATTATCTGATAATTATTAATTACTGCTAATAACCAACCAGCTTACAGTCACCTCCCAACAAGTGGTGCTCCTGTATGAGGCTCTCTCACTATAAACCCCAACAGCCCAATATATAAAATTAAGCTTTTTCTTTGTTTCTTTTTCCCTTTTTAGTAGAAATAGTGAATGAAGTTGATGAGCAAAAATTAGATGTGATGTGCATAAATAATTAAATTATGTAACAGCAGAGTTTGAATGGATTTGGGTTGCAGCCGACCGGCAGCTGTTTGAAATGGAATGAAGGCCACCAATGCCAGACAACCAAAAACAGTAGTTGAACGCGCCAAGTTACCCACAACACAATGCCCTTCCGTAACCCTCTGTTATCAAAAACTGACAGAATCAAAGGAGAAATAAGTAAAACTGATGGCCTTAACATTAACCTATCATATTGTTGAGTTATCAAGGACGTTTTGTGTTTTTGTGTTGAGAAATGAGAGATATCATTAAAACTACGTGGTTTCGGCGATAGCAGCATCCATAACAACCACCATAGCAACGATAGATGGCCTGAAAAAATCTTTGTAATAACTGATAAACTAAACATCATATACATTCACTGAACAAAGATCATAAAAAAATGAATGTGGAACATGTGGGTGTGGAGGCTTTGAAGTTGTTTAAAGGCACCTTTGAGAGAGCTGATGGCTGAGTAATGAAGCAAAGTAAATGAGGAAAGGAGTCACATAATTTGTAAATGACAATTTTTTTCAAGTAACTTGCCTAAAACTGTTGATTTGTCAGTAAAGAGCATTGTCAGATGTCACATTATGTTGTGGCAAAAGTTGAGCCAGGTTCAATGTTTTTGCCAGAGCTGTAGCCAGGATTTTGACTCTTTGCTAGTGCTACTGCTATTGCTACAGTAGCCATTGATGCTATTATTGCTAATACTTTTGCTAATTAGAGCCAAACTGATACATCTGCCAGGCTGATATTATTAGTTGATTTTATCTTACCACAGACATATTCATGGCCTACATGTCAGTTGATAACATAAATTGATTAAAGTTCATTCCATTGACATAAATAATTGTTATAAGCAATTGTTTAATAATCAATTGTAGAGAATCCTTTAAAAATACTTGATGTTTTCGTGTTAAAAAACAAATATCCACCATTATACTAATTTTTTTTAAAGGGGGAGCAGTAGTAGTGTGGGGCAGAGACCAGTACATCACAGAGGCCTTGCAACAGCTGGATAAGCGTGAGTACTATGTGCCTTTATTGTCTAACCCAATAGAACAAATTAAGACTAAACTTACAGAAATGCTTTTACAGGCAAAGAATGAAGAATGGATTTCACAAAATGAACACAACTTCCTATTGTGTAATAGTCAATTCCAGAACCAGCATCTAAATTTGTTGATTTTCACATCAAGCCATTTGTGGTAGACCCACCCCCTTTCATTCAAGATAGCACACATGTACTAAATAAAATTAAAGATATAAAGAACATTGGATCATCACTTTTAGTGTATACTAACGTGTGGTTTCCTCTGCTGAAATGTGTCTGTCATGTGACTTTACCTGTCTACATTAATCATGTGACTACTACTTGTCCATACTGATCATGTGACTAATTGCCAACATATATAGGAAGTAGCCTACCATTTTGTACTTGCCACAATGAAGGCCTTGATGGCTGAAAAGCGGTGGCATGTTTTTAATTATGACTAAGTATCCATGAAATATTAAAGGATTTTTAAATTCATTACCCTCTTGAGCACGTCAGATCTTTTCAAGAACTCCATGCAGCTAAATTGTTGTCTGTGGCTAAATATTATAAATCATAACTCCCTTCAGTAGTTCATACATTGATTTTGTGTATTAAAACAAAGTAAGACTAATCTGCTTTTTTCAACAAAATCACAGCTATCCGCGAACCCTCCACAGATAGAACCTTATAATCCCAAAGGAAAAGTGAGTTCTCAAAGTTAGAAGGTTCTATGTGAAAATCACCTGATCATAAAAACCCCATTTAAAAATGTGATAGCATTTTGATGTTATATATTTAGAGTAAATTCAGGGTGTCTGTTATTTTGACAAATAAAAGACAACTGTATTGTATATCAGTTTTGCTAACCAGGATGTGTCAAAAGTTTGAACCTCAATAACTCAAAACCACTCGAAATGCATGGAACTTTATAATTCGAAGGTGTTGAAATGTAACTGTCCAGATACTTTTGGGATTTAGTGCATGAAAAAAACGTTCCTTTCACTAACCTTGCTGAAATAGGTGCCTTTAAAGACTTATTTGCAGGCAAGTTCCAGATGGTGTGCCACACAATGGATCCCCATTAACCAAGGCAGGTCAGCAACAAGTCTGGTGAATACATTTTTCTTCCCAAAGTTTGTGCTGGCAATGTCGACACAGAAGAGAATTCAGAGCAAAATCTGGACACGCTTTGCAAAACATATTAAGTCTGACTGTTTATTTTATGAGGGCGTTTAAAAGCCCCTGTCAACCCAATTCCAAGGGTAATTTAACATTTTTTAGGGGCATTTGGCCCCTAACTCCCATTAATTTTCGACCCTGCTAACCAATTAACTTTGGGTAGCTAACTGATTTCCATTTATTTGAAAGGAAACACTTGCCTGAGTTGCTCCCGTTGAAAACTTCTCTTTCAACAGTTAATTTGTAGCTTAGGAGTTTTCCATCTCTGGTGATACTGCCAGCTCCACCTGGTTCTAACTCGTGGTTTAACTAAATCTTGCATTAGAAATGTCTTACTTCACTGTTTTCAAAACTAATGGGGCTTCAGTCACACACCTGTCTCAAACTCGCTTCTCTAAACTTT
The DNA here is from genome assembly GCA_038419695.1 of Scomberomorus guttatus. Lineage (NCBI taxonomy): Eukaryota > Metazoa > Chordata > Actinopteri > Scombriformes > Scombridae > Scomberomorus > Scomberomorus guttatus. Next base: position 29,870,242 of record CM076459.1, on the reverse strand, counting down.
CTTCCACCACCACAACAGTTTATGCTGCTGATAAATGAGCTACGCATTACACATTACCTTCGAAGTGCCAGCTAAATGAGACAGCATTTAAATACAGATTAGGAGGCCTAGTTCATTATCCCCCTCTGCTATATTAGTGTTAGACATGCTGGAGCTGATCCCTATAGGCATTACACTCACGTTTACATTTAACAGGTATTTAACTGATATTAGATTAGATTGGTGGAGCACTAATGTTACAAGTCACCACTCATAATCATCAAATAGCCCTGCCAGGAAAATCTGATGATCGTGTTTGTGGAGAGAGTCAGTCTAGTTCCTCTTTTAAAATGACTCTTTAGTCCTTGTGTTTTGTTGACACTGGCTTTACTTACTCACTGTTTGGGGTCACACCGATGTTTTTGTTCTTTTCGTCTAACCTTATAAAACCCTGGTAACCTAATAAAGTGAGCTTGCACTTTATTGGCTTGCACTTACTGTACATTTCAGACAGAATTGTACAGTACACAGTGTTGGGCAAGCTACTTGGAAAGTGTAATGAGCTAAGCTACCAGTTACTCTACATTAAATGAAGCTCCACTACACTGAAGTTATCCCCCAGAGAAATGTTGCTAGCTAAGCTACAATAACATGGCAAAAGTAGTTTGCTATATCGAAGCCACTTTTATATTTTTTTATTCTATTATTATTAGGGTCCAAGCATTGAGAGGCCCAATGGTCCCTGGCACTACTATTGTTATTCTATTGATATTCCCCCATGCCATTGCATTTTTGAGGGCCTTGGGATTCTTGAAAACGTACAAAAATTGGCACATATATTAGAACTGGCGAAAGTTGCAAACTTCTGTGTTATTCTATTGTTATTCCCCCACGCCATTGCATTTTTGAGGGCCTTGGGATTCTTGAAAACGTACAAAAATTGGCACATATATTAGAACTGGCGAAAGTTGCAAACTTCTGTGAAGATGCTCGAAAACTCATGAAACTTTGCACCTAAGTTTGAACTCGTAAGTATTTCAGTCAGCTTGGGCGTGGCATGCCAGCTCGACAGCACCCCGAAATTACTTTTAGCATTTTGGAGGTGCTATGAGTGCCCGAAAACTCACGAAACTTTGCACATGCATCAGAAGTGGCGTAACTTGATATCTGAAATTATCTTGGGCTTGGGTGTGGTGAAATGGCTCAAGGGTGCCCCCTAGAAAATATCAAACTCAAAGCCCCCACCTTTAATTTTGATGTAGATTTTAAGAAATTTGGTAGGCAGATTTACCATCTTCAGAAAAGCCTCTTGGAGCCATAACCTAAGTCCAACAGGAAGTCAGCCATTTTGAATAAATTGTGCATTTTTTTTTGCAAAGTGAAGCCATTGACAGGCGTTGTATTTTAACAAACTCCTTCTAGAGATTTAACCCGAGCGAGTTCAAATTTGCTAGGTTACATCTAAGACCTTTGCGATGCCAAATTGCGAAGCTTTTTATATTTTATGGAATGCCCTTGGCGTGGTGTGCCGGTGAATTTTGCCCAAAACATGTTTGAGGCATTAAACAGGAAGTTGTTGTAACTGCCCCAAATTTCTCATGTTTGATAAGAGCACATCTACATGTCAATATTTAGTCATAGTCATAGTGCCACCTACTGACAATAGGAAATGAGCCTTATGTGACAAACATCATCCAATTTAGATGAAATTTACATGGTGTGGTCTATACATGATATACAGCAACATGACGTATAATTAGTGGGTGTTCTCTAGCACCACATGGACACAGGAAGTGATAGTTCTCTCCTACATGCAATGTCCAATATTCATGAAAATGTATATCCATGTCAGTTTCCCTCTGGTAAATGTATTGCTGCATTAGTATTTCATTATGTAGTATTGCCTACCTGCAACAGGAATTAAGGCCTAAATGACACATAGTTCATCAAATGTATAATAATAAGTTATCTCCAGCACCATGTACTGCACACCAGACACCCATTCAAACAGTTTCTGATAATTCTGAAAATTGAGAGCCGTGTAAATAGATCTATAGTAGCGATACCACAACTGCTGCTTCCTTGAATGTGTGTAAGGTGTGAGGGCCTGTTCATCACTGCTTGCAGCTTTAATTATTATTCTAGTACGCCATTGCATTTTTGAGGGGCTTGGGATGCTCAAAAACTCATGAAATTTGGCACACACATCAGAACTGGTGAAAATTGCAAAGTTCTGTAGTGATTGGGCTCGAGCATGACCAGCGGTCTCCATAGCACCCCCAAATGCAGGGCCATGTTGGAAAAAGGTTTCTTTGATGTTCATGAAATTTGGTGGGTTCATTGCTGTCATCATTCTCAACATAAAAAATATTTTTCAATTTTTTTCGCCTGTTGGGCCTCAAGCATGGGGTCAGACAAAGGCAGGCCTACATGTAAAACCTGAAGCCTGACCATGAGGCTTCCTTTGTCCCTGAAACAAAGGAGCAGCACCAAAATGCTGCTCACAGATTCCGCCTCCCATGATGCTTTGCCAAGTTTGCACCTAGGTGAGAACCCAGCAGGGAGCTCAAACCCTGGTCTCTGATTGGCAGAGACCCACCAACATGACGTCACCACCCCTTTAAGAAGCAGCTCCGCGAATTCATCATCGCCTTTCCACCGTAACCGAGGAAGCTTTACTTTCTCCATGAGCCAGCTTACTAAAGGAGGTAACCCCGTGCATGTGGACTTTTTCCCCCATCGACTGAAGATTCAACCATTGCTGGACGAGCTGAACTTCCCCCTGTGTTCAACCGAACACAATCACCGGATCCGAGAGAGAGAGACCGCTGTTGCTGCAATCCAGCGCTCTCACTGCCTGCAGAAGGAAGAAAAGGATTTCACTTCACAAAGACGCGGATAACTTCTCTGCCCCACTCTTCTCCAACTAAGTCAACTCCGCTGTTTCCCTCACTGCCGTCAAAACCCCGCCGATGTGAGGACGGCCCCCGTCAGTATCCAAACCGGACCAAGACGGATGAAACACACGGCGAATCGCTTTGTGAAGCGATCACGTAAGAGGCTATGTCTGGACAGAGACAGAATGAATTGTGTTTGTTAGCGTTTAGCTTCTTAAGCTTTATTGCTAGTTGTTGTTGATTTAATGGAGTCCCTTTTGCCTGCTATACTCTGTTTTTGTGTTTTGTCCCACTTTGGACTGCTGCTGTGTTTGTGCCATCGTGAGTGAGAAAGTAAGTTGTCTGTCGATCGAAAATCAGACAACGTGCATTACAAACTGCCGTCTGCACGCACGCTCTCTGTGGACAAACAACCACTGCTCTCCCCTCATGATTTTAGGATTTCGCTGTGAGCTGGCGTTTCTTCTCCTCCGTTCCCTCTTGCTACTAACACCCATACACACGCACATACACATACACACACCTTTTCTTACACATCTGATGGTCAGATAACGTGGGACACAGCGCCGCTCTGCCCTCGTTATCTACCATTAGACACGTGTTTGATACATTGAATTGGATGAACGCAGAGACGCCGACCCCCAGGTAGCGCCATCTTGCTATTGTTATAACCAACACTGCGGTCATAGCCGCTATTTGGTTGGAGTGATTTATTGATCAAAGCATTTGCTAACTTGTTAACTTTGCTTTTTTCAATCTAATACATTTTTCAAATAGTATCATAATTGGGCTTGGGCGTGGCATTTCGGCTCTAAAGCGCCCCCTAATTCCTTTTAGCATTTTTGAGGTGCTAGGGTGCTCAAAAATTCATGAAAATTTACACATCCATCAGAAGTGGCATAACTTGATATCTGATATGGGAGTTGCTTTTGAGTGTAATAAAATGGCTCGAGGGCGCCCCCTAGAAAATGTCAAAGTCAAAGCCCCCACCTTTAAATTTGACGTAGATGTACAATATTTGGTAGGCAGATGAAACATCTCCAGACTTACAAAAAAGCCTATTGAAGCCATACCAGGAAGTCAGCCATTTTGAATCAACTTTGCATTTTTTTGCAAAGCCATTTATAGGTGTTGTACTTGAACAAACTCCTTCTAGAGATTTAACCCAAGCGACTTCAAATTTGGTAGGTGATATCTAAAGACCTTCGCGATGCTAAATTGTGAAGCTTTTTAGTTTTCATGGAACACCCTTGGTGTGGTGTGCCAATCAATTTTGCCCAAAACATGTTTGGGGCATTCAACAGGAAGTTGTGGGCAAAGGAAGTGATAGTTGTTTCCTTCATGTAACATCCGATATTCATGACAATGCATATGCATGTCAGGTGACCTTCACTAAATGTAGTGCTGCATTAATGACCCACTTGTGTAGCACTGCCTACCGGCAAAAGGAAGTGAAGCCCTATGTTGTTTCCTTTGATTTACATGAAATTTAAAGTGTTCTGGTCTACATTGATATGCAGCAACATAATTTAGTGCATGTTTTCTAGCACCACATAGTGAATACGGGAAGTGATATTTATCTCCTACATGCACTGTCCAGTATGAAAATGTATATGTCAGTATATGTCTGGTAAATGTATTACTGTATCGTGTTGCTCCGTAATAACAGCACTTAGACTGCGGCACGCCTTGCTGTGCACAAAGGTGCGAGGGTCCGATCATTGCTGCTTGCGGCTTTGATTATTATTCTTATTGTATATTATATGATTGGCAGTTTAAAAAGTTGTATTTTTATTTAGGCCCAAGTAGTGAAAGAAACTTATTTCAGCTGCTTATATCCGTGATCTCATTTGTTTGGTCAATATTCAAAGCTCATGACTGTAGGTGAGCAATGGAACATATATTGGCTAAAGATTCACCTTCAGGCTCAGCTCCCTTTTGACCTCACAGTCTGGTGCAGAGTCCACATTACTGCTGATGTGGCACTGATACATCTATTGATCTTCCAACATGATCCACGTTAGTAGAAGCACAAATGGCAATACCTGGCCCATCTGCCTCAATTAATTGTGGAGCATGTTTGGGGCCTTACCCTCACTTGTGAACAAGACCCCAAGATCCTTGAGCTCCTTCACTTGGGGTAGTGACTCACTCCCAACCTGAAGAGAGACATCATCTTTTTTTCTGCAGACTTCAATGGCCTCAGACCTGGAGGTGCTGACTCTACTCCCTGCTGCGTAAATACTGTTCATGTTACAAGGAAATCTACCTGAAATGTGCACTTGCACATTGTGATTGGTCGATGTGGTGTGTTGCTGTGCATCAGCACTCCCACTGTGTCAATGCAGTTATCTCATTGAAATGAATTAGGGGGGGTGCATTTTTTCTCGTACTGCTAATGTCCATCTGAACATAGCCTTAAGTTGACAAATCAAAGCTAATGTTATCAGCTTCTACCTAGGCCTGTACATCAAATTGCCTGCTGGTGAATAAAACTGCCATTTACCTCAAATTGTGGCCTTAAGTGAATGACAGCACCTCTATGTATCACTCTGTTTCACGTACCTACACATACTGACAATTGGTGGAGATAATGCACCATTAGAGGGCTAGAACAAGACTGCAAGCTAACAGTTTTCAGAGCATTACAAAAGCTTCTGCAAATGTTTAATACAGCTATTGCCTTAACATGTTTTTGTTTACAATAACTTCACTGGGGAAACTTTAAGTTCATTGTGGGTTGGAGCAAATCAAATTCTGCTTCAGGGCCCAACAGTTGAGCCATGTGGGCAGAAAGCAGTTCTGAGGGAGGGTAAGGGTGGGATCTTCGAGATACGCAATCTGAGCCATCATGACCAAATACCCCAAATCAAAAACAATCCATTTCATTTTCCATTTGAAAGGTGTTAGATGTCAGATGTGTAAACTAGGCATGACACCAGTGGCTGTGATGGAGCGGGTTATTTCTAGAAGACAGGCAAAATGAGGAGACAGCTGCAGAATATTTTACTGGCTGACATGAAAATCAGTACAGTGGTTGTAGAGATGCCACTCCTAAATCTACACTATTCAGGCATCTGTCTGTGTCTCTGACTGTTTGTCTGTTTGTCCATTTATCTATTTTCTCCCTCTCACGTGTAGCTGTAGCCGCATGTCAGTGTATGCAGCTATGTGAGCATCACTATTCACTCACTTAAAAATGATTTTTTTTATGAATAATATTTTATTTAGCATGAACTGTAGCATTACTTTATTTAGTTATTTATTCAATGTATTTATATACAGTAATTATGTCCCTATATAGTAGATTTGTTGTTACTGGCAGAGTCTGCTACTCCTGTGCTGGATTGAGATGGCCTTCATATGCAGAAGGGATTTACAGGAAACAATGCAGCATGAACTGTAGCATTACTGTTTGCAATTTTATCTTACACACACACCTCTACAGTCAGCTAAACTCCCCTTATACAGTGCTGGGAAGGTTTTCCAATGTCCATTGAGGATCTATTCTGATCTTGGCTCATAATCATCAGATTCAGACTTTTTCTTTAGTATCAAAGCAGCTGCCCACTTCAGGTGTAAATCTGAATATAGATATTCCTGTGAAATAAACACATACATGTAGTAGCTTTGAGTTACACTGTAATTGCTCATGCAAACTGGATATTTCCTGCTGTTGCTGCTTCACAATAAAAGCATTAAGCTTGTGAACCAGAGAATGGCAACAAATGCACTGAATTTGAGGTAACCAACTCCTGTTACTGTGTTCTGCTGTTGTGTGGAAAACTACTCACCCTGTGTTCAGCATGGCATTCAGATTATAGCATGATGAGAACAGGCTAATTATCGACTTAACTAAAACAGCGTGAGGTGATGTGACAGCTCAGCCCACACTTTGTTTGGCTGCACTGTAAACAGATACACCTGTTGTTCTTCGACTTTTGTATTTTTTTGAGTAACTGCTCAATGCATTTTTGCTGCATCTAGTGGTGGTAATTCCAACAGAACTCTGGGACCTGTATTATTTAAACATACTTGTTGTTACCTGTCACCAACTCAATCAGGACTGAAAGTGAAGGACATATAACTTTAAGAAAGCATTCCACAGACCTAGCAGTGATTATTAATTGCAGTCCAAAGCAATACAATTTAACATTCAATAGTGCATGAAACTGACCTGGATATGTATGGCTACAAATTGTCCTCCTACATATCTTGGTGACTTCATCACAGGTAATAAAATCAGTAGCTGCAAAATAGCTCAAATCCAATGTTCATCCTAAATAGTGTGTTCTGAAAGATTGATAATGATGAGAATTTATGGTTTGTTGACTGAATCTCCAATAACACTCCAGATGGTGGTATACTTTAAAACCCCAAAATGTAGTCACAGTACAGTAAATGCAAAATACTAGTATGAGTGTGTGTGTGTGTGTGAGAGTGTTTGTGTCGTGTCCATGGGGGACAAAATCAATGCATTCCCTTCACTGTTGCACACAAAAGCATTCAAAAAGACCAGTGGGGAAAAAAGTTAATGGCTAAATGTCAATTCATTGCAGCCTCACAGGAATCAATGCGCAGGCACAGACACTATCCCTCTATGTCCATGTGTTTAATGGTGAGTCTGTTAACTCAATCCATCTGAAAAACACATTGTCTAGACACTACAGCTTATTGATACTTTGGGCCCACCCAATCAGAGGGCTTCCTTTTTGCTGGATCATCCAATGAATAGCAGTCAATAAAAATATAAAAATAAAACAATTCTTGTTTCTTGCTTCTTGTTTACCATATGATGATGATGTTGATAGGTCAGATTTCTTTTAGTGGCAGCGCATTTCGCAAATGCCAGATTGTGAGCAGCCAGTCCTCTTCCACTCAGTGTACAGCCTGTGCTGCTGCACAGAGGAACAGAAGCCTACTGTCCGCTAGCCAGCTGCTTTTAATGTAGGATTAATGTAGGAAAATGCTCAGAGCGTAATACACAATAACTGTAGTTACGCATGTAAAATGGAGGAAAATAGACTTGAAGCCTAAAAATATGTTTCAGGTCGCAGTTGTGTGACACGCAAGCCAGAATGTGGGCTGTGTAAGCAGCTGTATTGATTAACATAGAAGTGTACTGTTCAGTCAGATGCACGTGACATGGACAACTGAAAAATATGGCTACATTATAAATTTCTAAAAGAACTCCAGTACAAAGTCAAGAGGTTGTGTTATGTAGCACAACAAGCTAGAGGAGCTCTGTAAACAGAACCACGTTTCTACGCATGCGCAGTGGCATGTTACTATCTTAGTTCTATTTTTACTCTTGTTTCTGAACAAGCTACAATAACAATACACTGTCTTCAGGGACAAAGGAACATGTCACCCAGTGCAGTGGTGTGACTCATTGATAGTTTTTGGACAACAGTGGAGGTCTACAGCACAGAGGAATACGATATATCAGGCTTTGGATACACGCACAATACTTGTAATTATGATGAGTTCATGGTTGGTTTTGCTCTGCACAAGATTTTTTGACAATAAGAAAAATATAGAAAATTGCCATATCTTTCAATGGTCCCATATTTTAACAATTATAGATATATCTGTAGTGTTTATGTGTGTGTATTAAACACTTCTATAATGGTGTTAACAAAAAAAAAAGAAGTGTTTATTTGATTTTCCGCTGCTTTTCTGGGGGCCTCTTTCTGTCCCTGCCCAACATGGTCAGATTTTGCTGCTAAACGCTAAGCACAGATTGCTCTCATTGGCTAAGCACAGATCGGTCTGATTGGCTAAGCACAGATTTTGACGGATGGAGTGCTACAATAAACATGGCTGTAGGATCGGTAAGACCTTACCAGTTTGAGCCTGAATCAGATTCAGAACAGTCAGGTGAAGACGACCAGGAGCCACATTTTAGAAGAGGGCATCAGAATCAATTTCAGAATGGTAAGTTGAGTGTGTGTTTTTATTTTAGTAACATTTAAGATAACTACAGTTTGTCAACTAGAAAGGGAATAGCTAGAATAGCACGTTTGGTTGCTATGGACGCTCACTGTTGCTGCCTCACTTAGGCCGTATTCAGACCAAATCAGGACATTGTGACCGGAGAATGTGTGCTGCAGGGAACTACCTCAGGTAAAGTTACAATTATCAGGTTATTTATCTGCATCCACATAAATTATACAATTGTTAAAAAGGGTCAGTAAAGTGGGTGACAGTAAACAAAATAAAAACAGCATCACCTATTTCCCTTTGTTCCCCCCTTTTTATATCGCTGTCATATGTAATTTAGTGGTCTATTAATGCGTTATACAGGTCAGAAGAAGATGTGAGCAGCTTCCTGACCCACCACAGTGCATGGTGGACCACCCAGGCCTGGAACCTGTCTGCCTCTACCCGTATTTACTGCAGAATGCACTGAATATTTACAGGGCTGATTATGGGCCTCTGCAAATCAGAGATATGACAAAGTAAGGATTACAGTTATGGTTTTCATGCCAGTATTACAGTGTATTGTTTATTTATGCAATAAAGATGCAATTTCAGTCCAACATACATGCTGTTTATTTTGTGCTCAGTGTATTTACATGAAGTAGTACCACATAATATATACATTTATGATGTGATATAAGTATTTGTTAATAATTTTGAATTTATTGGTAAACATTTCTTAATCTAAGCTGCTGATCTGAGAGGACATACTGGGTAAGAATAAACTACTTAACAATCAATCCCCACCCCCAACTAACACATCACTCTGCTAGTCTATGTTTCACTTTACATAAAACATCTCATGATTTACATAAGCATATATCCATCTTCTCACCACTGTCCATGTATCCTAAATAACTACTACAAAACACAACTGATTTTGGATTTGCAATTTACAACATTATTAATGCAATTTGAGTGTTATTGCAAAAGCTGGATTGGCCATTTAGCTATACCTTTTTATTTACCTGGACAACATGGCTGAAAAATGTCTTGGTTTCTCAAAGGTATTATCTGACAATATACATTGACATACAGCTGTTTTAATTATGCTTCCAGTACATTACAGAATTATGATTTACGAATGCCTGCATGTTAGAGCAAGTTGACTAAATGAAGCTTTTGCAGCGAACCTCTACAATTAAACCATATAGTGTGGACACAGCTACATGTGCCACATACTCTTTCATTGTACATTTTGACACCTACTGGTCCTTACAGAGTTTTAACGGATCCTGAAGTGCTTAAAACTAGTAAAATACAACATATATTTTTTGTGTTAGTGTTGCCATTATATTGTCAACCCAACACTCAGCCCAAAACATAATCCAGTGGGATGTGTATAAATGTGATTTGTTTGGAAGTTTTCTTAATGTGAAGTCAAATTATCCAAAAAGCATAGTTTGGGTTTGTGCTCATACACATAAAACTAGTGAACTAAATTACTTTTGAGGTTTTAATTATTGAAACAGCCAGAAAACACCAAGGAGTGCGAGGGCCACTGCAGAGCAGAGGACAAATGGGCAACAAAAGCTGCAGGGACCTAAGAAAAAACATAGTATACTCTGATATTAACTCACAGGAAGAAATTGCAAAAGATAACATTCATTTGTAACCCATTGTCATTATTGATGAAGTTATCAAGTTGTGTGACAGTAAAATAGTCACAAATTACTAGATCCCACAGGTATTCAATGTACAATATTATAAAACTGAGAAAACTAGTAAATGTTTTGGGAATTAAGTAAAAACACCAAAGGATAAATTATTATCCAGGCATTATTCTATATTTTGTGAATCAGGGGTACATAATCACAGTTTGACAATGAGAGTTACTCAAAGTACACACTGCAGATGCTGTTAAGAATCAGATATTGATCATAACTCTACCTTCCTAGCATCACTACTGCATATAGAAAAAATTGAGTTGTTTTGTTCAGTTAGAATGCATGCAATCGAAGAATGCATGCAATCGAAGAATGCATAGTGAGGAGGAGAAATTAAATCAATAAAATCATATATCCAGTTTAAATCTATATCTATCTGTTTTCTATATCGTATCTGTTTTAGTGGTAGATTAATGTCTAAATGTAGTTATTAATATTTACACAATATACACATTTCTGACACTATCAACCATTAAAAACTACATATACACAATATACACATTTCTGATACTATTGACCATTAAAAACTACAATATACACTTTTCTGACACTATCAACCAGTAAATCCACATATACACAATATACAAATTTCTGATACTATCAACCATTAAAAGCTACATATACACAATATACACATTTCTGATATTATCGACTATTAAAAACTACATATACACAATATACACTTAACTTAGACTGGAGCTTCTATTAACAAGAAGTCTGTACTTCTGCTGCTGCTCCTTCTTGAGCTCCTCTGCATCAGGTTGTAGAACTCTGGCGGCAGCTCAAAGCATGTTGCTTTGGGAGAGGCTGAACGCTTGAGGTTGTCTGTCCAGCTGAGCTCTGACTGGCTCCCCTCTCTGAAGACAACAAATAGTTTATATGAAAATTTTACATACAGCTGTTTTAATTATATATACATAAATGCAAACATGTAACCTGTGTAACTGTGTAATAACAATTTCTATTTCTTCTTTTTCAGTTGTTACAGGTATTTGGCATACAGAAGTTTTGTCAGCTGGTGCTGGGGGTTTCTTGGCGAAAGGGTCAGGGTGGTTATCCCTTCACATGTCGTCCTTCGAATAAGGACTGAGTATGCAGATGGTACCTACACTGCTTTTCGACCTGTGCTGGATTGAAGCATGACACATATTCCACAATGGCCTCTTCCTTGGATGGCACAGTGAAGTCAGAGCAAAGATCTCCTGGAATGGGGATCGTCTTTAGCTCTTCAGTAAAGGGGGCTGGTCAAGGACAACACTCTCAAATACGAGGGCGATGGGTCCATTTACATAGCCTGTGGAATATTTTAGTTATGTTTTTTCATAAGTTTTACAAAAAAAATATTAATTTTCTAAATTTTTCATTACACAACAGTTAGTATGTAATGTTGCACTGTGTGGAATAAATGGTGATAATTTACATACTGAATGTTGGCTCAATCTTCCTTCGCTTGAGGCTGTATCCCCCCTTCTTTGCTTTAGGGAAGGCCACTTTAGGGAAGGCCATGTTGACTGTAGGCGGTTGGCATTCTCATTGAAGTGGAATGCTGAGAGATGGAGTCTGCAACAACAATGCATACTTAGAAACAATTAACATGTGTCTTTTATTAGTGCAATACTTGGTACAAAGAAATAAGGTCTGCACACTGTGCTAAGCTCCCAATAAGCAGTCATTTTTATTCTGTTTTGATCTGTTAGCCTCCCAATGAATGGTTACATCACACTCTTTGGTGCACAGCAGATGACGACGCTGTGGAAGGCCTCAAGAGAGGGCTTAGTTTTTCCACACCCTTGATGAACATCTTGTTTGCAAGGACCCTCTCCAGCTTGATCCGAAGTAGTGATGAGGTTATTATGTAACTGTTTAGAAAATGCCTTTGGACAGCATATGTAATGGTTTCATATGGCCAACTTGACATCAGAGAAATTTGCCTTGATAACACGATTCTTATACTTCCAATAAATAAAATTAAAATAAATGTATACCTGGCTTCAATCACTTCCTCTTATCTCTGCTGATGATATCACTGTGCTCACACTTTGGAAAGGGGGGGGTCTTTATGTGTGTGAATGTTGTAGGTGTGATTAATGACAGAGGTCCACTTTGCCACCTTCTTAGGGCCTGACTTGAACCAGTAGAGATGGTTCCTGATGCTCTGTTGCCACCTTTTTACCACCTCACACATAAGAGGTTAATATGATGTCATACCCCTCTCCATATGCCAGACGTCAAAGTAGTGTGTGATACCCTTTTCTCTCATTTTGAATCTGGGGGTGGCGGTCTGTGACTATACAGTCCAATGTAACACCACTTGCTTCCAGAAGAGCAAGGCTTCACTTCAGACCTTCCTTTTCCATGTAATAACTCCCCCCGAACCTCATTGCTCTGGAAGACAGTTGGGGGAGGGGGGACACAATATAAAATAGCTGGATCAAAAACCAAGTCCAATGTGCAGTCATACAAAGTCATATCAAGTATGCCATGTTAGGATGCTATGCAATTGCACTACTTAGTAGTGGTGGTGTAGATTTTTTTGGTAATAGAGTTATACACAACTGCACAAGCTGGATATCAATGACAGTGCTGGTTTCCAGATTCATCACAGAACAGCTTCCATATTTGGCAGAATGGCCTGCATAAACAATGGTGCACAATTTTATTACACTATTACACTAAAACAATGTAGTATAGTACATGAAATCAAGGAAAGCAGATGGTGGTTTCTCAAGCTCAAGGTGGTTTCTAAAATGGTGTAACTATTTTCTGCTGTAGCACTACTACTGCGTCACCACGCAGTGGTGCTCTGGCTCCATATTTAACTTATAGGGTGATAGAAGAAAGAAGAAGAAAAGAAAATAGTTCCGCCATTTTGGAAACCAGCTGGCTGGAAAGAGTGTCTGAAAGTTAACCCAAAACAAACGGGTGTTGTTGTGCATCCTTCAGAAAGTACAAGGTATAGCCTGGCATGTGTGCAAAAAGCTTGGTATTGCATGCTTTTCACACATAATGCATTGAAAACCTATTCAAATAATCAGGGAATAATGTCAATGGTAAGTTTATATGCATATTACAAAAAATAAATTTGTACAATGGGTAAAAATTAGCTAAATACCTTTTCCAATTGGATGAAAGATGCCCCCATGAAGTACACAGCCGCAGAGAGATGAATGTTCCCTGCAGGTGTGCTTCCAATGACTGGCTGACTTTTCCACTTTCTGCTGAACTCACAACGGTGGCACTTCTGATCAACAGCCAGGAAAGTCAGCTTCCATATCGATGTATTTAGGTACATCATATATGGGTGGTGAGACTTGTCTGCTCAAGGGAATGGAAAGAAGGAAAGCACAACATAACACGAGAAATGTCATCCACATCAGAACTGTGACACATCAAACATAAATGGCTATTACCATTAGAATTGGAACTTACGATGCAGTTGATGACTGGTCCATGGTCCATGAACATATGATTTGGATATAACTAAACTTAGCATAAAAAGTAAGGAAATTTGTGTTTAGTAGATTATTTCTTTGTTGTAACAATGCTTCTTGGCAATAAATCTTAAACCGTTGGAAAGCCTGTTTATTTCCCTTTTAAATGGTGCCACATTTGTTATGAACATGCATATGTGGGATGAGCAGCAGAGCTGAGTAAGTGGGTTGCGCCCATGAAAAATTTGCCAAATCTTCTCTGCCAATGCCAAACAGCTTATTCTGCCATTGACTTGTTTGGTGTTTGGTGGATTGGATGATTGAAGTTTGAAGAAACAAGACATATTGGCAATTTAACAATTTATTCATTTAACAAACAGGAGCCTCAGTAGCGTGTGGAAGAACCATACACAGCCACAACAGGCTGACACCTCCTCCTCAAGCTGGTCACCAGCCTGGTCACACACTGCAGTGGGATGGCATCCCATTCTTCAACCAGCATTTGTCACCAGTCAGCCAACGATATCTCTCTGCATTGAGATTGCTTCCAAAGATGACAAGCCTCGTTTTTCCAGTGAGGGAGATGCTGCCCCACACCATCACACTGCCTCCACCAAAGGATGTTACTCTATTGGTGCAGCAATCAGCATATTGTCTCCGCGTCTTCTCCACACTTTGACCCTACGATCCAACTGCTGTAGGCAGAATCTGGACTCATCGCTGAACATAACGTTCCTCCACATGTTCAGATTCCAGTGCACGTGTTGCCGACACCAGCGCAAACGGGCCTGATGGTGAAAGGCAGTCATGGCAGGCCACCTGGAAGCCCTATGAGACCAGAAATTGACTGCGTGCAGTGTTCCGGATTGTCTGGGCAGAGAGCCGTCAGCCATATTGTCCTGCAAACCTTGACTGCAAATCTGTAGAAGACAGCCTACGGTACCTAAGTGCTGACAGGGTGAGGAAACGGTCTTCTTGGGGTGTCGTCTTCTTGGGATGCCCACTTTGCGGCCTGTCTATGACATCCCCCGTTATATGGAACTTGGCCTTCGCTTTGGAGATGGTACTAGGGCTCACTCACCAGCTTGAAGTTGCCCTATTGCATGGGCCCTATCCAGATCAGTCAAACGTGGCATGCCGATTCTTGGAGCAGACACCTATTGACCACTGTAGCAGGGCCCATGCTCACAGGTGCTGCCAGAAGCTCAAAACAAGTGTCAATAGCAACAGCAAAATAAGCTGTTTGGCAATGGCAGAAGGGATTTGGCAAATTTTTCATGGGCGCAACCCACATACTCAGCTCTGCTGCTCATCACACAAATGCATGTTCCTTACAAATGTGGCACCATTTAAAAGGGAAATAAACAGGCTTTCCAACGGTATAAGATTTATTGCCAAGAAGCATTGTTACAACAAAGAAATAATCTACCAAACACAAATTTCCTTACTTTTTATGCTAAGTTTATTTCAAGTACTCAGTCAAACTATTACCTCATATTTATGTACAGTTACAATACCAAAAAGTTAAATTATGAAGAGAATTTGAAGCAATATTGAACATTTGGATAACTATAAACTTACAAAAATGTAAAGGAAATAAAACTTTACAGCTAAACTAACATGAACATTCAATTTCACTAACCTCTGCTTCTGATGTGATTCTTCAGAGTGTCCTTGGAAAGCTGGGTGCCAACAGATCTTTTTGGAAGGGGATCAGTCTGGCAGCCAATACTCCAAGAAGGTCTGGCCAGGGAATAAGCTCTAATGGATCCCTAAGAATAAATTTAAATATGTTAGGAAATGGGTTGGGTTGGAGATAGTGGTGGTAATATGACTAGTCAGGGCTCCAGACTAACTTTTTACATTGGTGGCACTGGTGCACCTAACTTTTTCATTTAGGTGGACCAGCACATAAATTAGGTGCACCCAAAATTTTTCACCATGTCTAATAATACATTTTAAGCATGACTTTTTTTATCAATTCCCATACAGATTGGTAATTTCTTAACATATGCAAATCATTGGGGGTGGGGGGTGGCGTGGCTGTGTGAGGCAGGAAGGCAGGAGTTGTTCAGTGACATAATAATAATGAGAGGAAAACTAACAATGACATTTAAATGAGCCAGAAGTCATTTTGCATTTTAGTCCTGTAGCCCTTCAACTCTCCAGCTGTCTGTTCCTGCAGTTATCAGCTGGTAAAATCTTTTTTTAAAACCTTAAATTGCAGTGTAACCGGAGCTCCACCGTTACTGAACCTGTCTGCAGTGGACTGGTCCTGTCAGCTGAAGCTTATGATTACACTATGATTACACTATGATTTAATGTTTTAAAGCAAGATTTTACCAACTGATCACTGCAGGAACAGACAGCCAGAGAGTGGAAGAGCTGCAGGGTGAGATTCAAGGAAGATTTCTGTTGTTTTTATGGCCGCCAGTAGCTCTTCCTCCTGCAGACAGTCACAGACGGAGAGATTTCCTCCAACAGGCCAGCACCGCTGTTAGCTGCTGTTAGCTCCTGAAGCTAAAACACAGAGAAGTGTAATAACAACAACAACAGTAATAGTAGTAGAGATATGACTTGTAATAATAATAGCAATAATAGCAGTAGCAGAAATGGAAGCAGGACATCCACAGGACCATGCCACAGTCCCCACAGCCATGGCCCAACATTCAGGCACTGGACCTTCCTGTGAGACAAGAAAGCACAAAAACTCCGGGGAAGAAGTCAAGTCACATGCATTAATGGTACATGAAAGCATACATGTGGAGAGGAGGAGGAGAAGAGAGGAGAAGTCCCCCAGCAGTCTAGGCCTATAGCAGCATAACTAAGGGCCGGTCCAAGGCGAGCCTGGCTAGCCCTAACTATAAGCTTTGTCAAAAAGGAAAGTTTTAAGCCTACTCTTAAACGTAGAGAGGGTGTCTGCCCCCCGGACTGAATATGGAAGATGGTTCCACAGGAGAGGAGCCTGATAGCTGAAGGCTCTGCCTCCCATTCTACTTTTAGATATTCTAGGAACCACAAGTAAGCCTGCATTCTGGGAGCGCAGTGTTCTAGTGGGATATTAGGGTACTATGAGCTCTTTAAGATATAATGGTGCCTGACCATTAAGAGCTTTGTAAGTAAGGAGAAGTATTTTAAATTCTATTCTGGATTTTACAGGAAGCCAATGTAGCAAAGCTAAAATAGGAGAAATATGATCTCTTTTCCTAGTTTTTGTCAGTACATGTGCAGCTGCATTCTGGACCAGCTGGAGAGTCTTTAGAGACTTGTTAGGGCAGCCTGACAATAAAGAACTACAATAATCCAACCTAGAAGTAACAAATGCATAGACTAGTTTTTCTGCATCTTTTTGAGGCAGGATGTGCCTGATTTTTGCAATATTACGTAGGTGAAAAAAAGCAGTCCTTGAAATTTGTTTTATGTGGGAGTTAAAGGACATATCCTGATCAAAGATAACTCCCAGATTCCTTACGGTGGAGCTGGAGGCCAAGGTAATGCCATCCAGAGTAGCTATATCATTAGATAATGTGTTTTTTAAGGTGTTGAGGGCCAAGCACAATAACTTCAGTTTTGTCTGAGTTTAGTAGCAGAAAGTTGCCGGTCATCCAGGTCTTTATGCCCTTAAAACACGCTTGAAGTTTAGTTAATTGATTTAATTCATCTGGCTCATCTTCATTGATAAATATAATTGGGTATCATCAGCATAGCAATGAAAATTTATGGAGTGTTTCCGAATAATATTACCTAAAGGAAGCATATATAAGGTGAATAGTATTGGTCCATAACTTGTACTATGGCTGTTAAAATAGCCATAGTACAAGTTCTTAGTTTACACAGTTTCTATGTAGTTTTGGGTGGGTAACTGCTCTAATGGAAGCGCAGAGAAGCGTGTAGGACTGCAGCTCTGCTTCCTGGTCTCAACTCTGGGTTGTCATGGTTTTGGTCTAATAAACTCAGCCATATTTCTAGATATGAGAGCTGCTCCATCCAAAGTGACAAAATGTATGCTGTCTCTCCTAATCAGACCAGGTCTTCCCCAGAAAGTCTGCCAATTGTCTATGAAGCCCGCATCGTTTTCTGGACACCACCTCGACAGCCAGTTGAATGATGACAAGCGGCTATACATGTCATCACTGGTCAGATTTGGCGGGGGCCCAGAGAAAACTACGGAGTCCGACATAGTCTTTGCATATGTACACACTGACTCAACATTAATTTTAGTGACCTCCGATTGGCGTAATCGAGAGTCATTCCCACCGACATGGATAAAAACCATATTTACGATTATCTTTAGCCAGCAATTTGATTCTATGTCACCCGCTCTGGCCCCAGGAATGCATTTGACTATGGTTGCCGGTGTCGTTAATTTCACGTTTCTCACTATGGAGCTGCCAATAATCAGAGTTGGTTTCTCAGCGGGTGTGTCACTGAGTGGGGAGAACCTGTTTGAAACGTGAACTGTGGGCTTCTGCTTAGGAGTATGCTTCCTTCGGACAGTCACCCAGCCACCCTGGCTTCCCTGCTGCTCGGGAACTACCGGGGGAGTAGGAGCTATGCTAGGTCGGCCCACACCGGCTACTGGGGGGTGGCTAACTACATTCACTAATGGTTTGTTTTCCATGGTGCGGAGCCACGTTTCCAATTCACTGAGCCTAGCCTCCACCACTGCAAATAAACTACATTTATTACATATACTATTATCACTAAAGGAGGCAGAGGAATAGCTAAACATATGACACACTGAGCAAGAAAGAGCAGGAGAGCAAGAGGGAGAGAGAGAAGCCATCATTAACTGCTTAGCTAAGTTAGCTGATAAGCTAAAACAGCAGAGCTAAAACAACTAACTACTATGTGATTAGCGAGAAAAGTCGCTAAAAGAAGGAGAGAGCTAGGAGTGCTTGTGCAGAACTAGCGTACGTTTGAATACACAGCGGGTATTTATCCACAGTGATGAAGAAAAAAGCAAAATTTAGCTGAGCTGAGGGCAGCAAAACGCTATCGGTAAACACAGTAGCACGTCAGCACGTCTCCGTCAGGAGATGAAATATAA
The DNA here is from genome assembly GCA_038419695.1 of Scomberomorus guttatus. NCBI lineage: Eukaryota > Metazoa > Chordata > Actinopteri > Scombriformes > Scombridae > Scomberomorus > Scomberomorus guttatus. The sequence continues at coordinate 29,851,236 of CM076459.1, read as the reverse complement.
ACTGTTCTTACATACACATACACACACACACACACACACACGATGAGGGCAGTGTTTTTTCACACCGGTGTATTGTCAATAATTGCTCATAATTTTATCATCCAATTAAATCACATTAGGCAAAAATGTATCCAAATAGCCACAATGGAGGACATCAGGTCCTTTGTTGAAAGCAGACTCAAAGTTGACTACAGACCACACTTTTCACGTTTTGGGAGGCATACACCTGTTAGCACATGAGGAAAGGCTGTCTCAGTATTTACAAACAAAAGTGCTCTTTAGACTTCTGTGAGCTTAATGAAACACAGGTCTATGTTAGATGCATTAGAAACTGAATAATCTGTGCGTCTGTGAGTAATCTATGAGCTGGGGATAAGTACCAGCTGAAGTAGTGAAAATGAAACTGTTATCACGAAGTGAAACATGAGAATGAATTTTAGGTGCGATTTATGCCAATTTCCAGTTTGGCAAGACAACAGAATCCCACAGAGCCAGATACTGTGGGCAGCTCTGCCAAGCCCGCGAGGACACACACTGATTCACAGCCTGCCTCAGCTGTGATAAGAGACAGCACAGTGTGTGTGTGTGTGTGTGTGTGTGTGTGTGTGTGTGTGTGTGTTGCTGTGGTAGTTTGTGTCTCATGGGAAAACACTTTTAATGACATATGGGCCTGTCTGCCTATTTTCTGTATGCGTGTTGAATATTTTACAGCACAGAGTAGATGATAGCATTACTAAAGGCTGATTTTTGTCTTGTGGATTATGGGTGTGACTGTGAGAGAGCTGGAGCCAGGAGAATGTAAGTGTGTGTTTGTGAATGCGTGGGCCATGAATGACAGCTATATTGACTGGAATAAAGCTTATTGTAGGGCCTTTGCCTATGAATTAACTCAATTTCCCTCCTCCAATCACCATTGGTCACTGTGGCATATGACCCATAATGTCATCAGGTCAACAAAAGTGCTACTCCCCCACTGCTCTTTCTCTTTTCTCCTCACTGCTGCAGTCACTGGCTCTCTTCTCCTGGTCTCTCCTCATTGCAGAGTCCTGCAGCTGAGAGCTGCTCGTCTCTCTATGCTCTGAGTATGGCCTGCTCAAGGCACACAGTACTCTCTCTTCTTAACGGCAGCAACACAGAGCCTGCCTGATTAAAATTTAGCACCAGTGGCTATGACACAAAGTCTGCCAGCTGACCCCACAAGCAACTAGGGCCACGAAGTTGAGTTAAGGCCGAGTTCGCGGCTAACTCTGTAAGGAAAATGAGGCAGCCAGCACAACTGATCTCCTCAGCGACACAGTAGCCAGGAGGCTGCACAAGCCTGCAGCCCGTGGCGCAACTGGTTTCCCTCCAAAGACTGATAACAACTGGGCCTAGCCTAGCCTAGCCTAGAATAGCATAGCATCAGCATAGACACAGGACATGGCTAAGCATAAAACTGTTTAACTTCTATCAGCATTTTTGTATCTGATTTATGTTAATGCTATTCACGGAATTTTGTTGCTATGATGTCTGCTTTTAGTCAGGTTTTTGGATTAAGTTGATGTTAGTGTGCCTCACACATGTACTCATAGCACTGGAGGTACATCCAGTGGCTAGTTGGCCTTGCATGCACTAACTTCTCTTTTAACCTGGCACTTTTATTAAACATCGCCACACTCTGTCTTAAACATAACCACACACACTTGCACATGCTGTATCAGCCAGTACATGGTCTGAGTTTGTTTTGCCTGCAATTCACACACATACACACATCCACACGTGTATATTGCCTCATCAGTTAGACTACATATTGTGTTTTTACTTTTGTTACCTTTTTAAATAAATGCTTTTGAATATACATGCTGTCTATTTAACATTGTACAAAAATGAATATTACCAACCTCTGTTCTGCAAAGGATTCCAAAATCCTTCAACCTTTACTAGCTATCGACATGGTAATTTTGTTTATAGTTATTAAGTTAATTATTAGTCAGAGTTCCAAATTAATAGTTGAGTATATTTTATTTTTTTTATTTATTAAGACTGAATCAGTGAATTATTATAATTATTAATTATTTCTGATAGCCAAATTTAATCTAAATGCCCTACATAAAATGGTGCGTGATCCCTACATTATGAAATGTGTGTGTGTGCATGAATCCAGTGCAGAGTAAAATGACTTGCTTCATTAAATGTAATCAAGACTGTTGTGTAACCCAGAGAGAGGCAGGTTTTGTCTATCTATCCATGATAAAACAGTAAAAATTAAATTACATGCTTTACATACTTAAGTGTTTCAAACGCCCCACTCCAGCCAGTGTCACAGTTAATGTTCTTTCTCAAACAGAGAATGGGGGTGTGGTTAATAGTCTGATGTAATCCATTACCATGGCAACCAGATTGCCATTCTAGTGCACTGGCGTTGTGTCGAAATGGTAGTGTTATTATAGCTTAACCCGTCCACTTATTACAGCATTAGCTATATAGACTAGGTTACATTTCAGTAACAGAGATACAGTATGTGAAATCCATAGGTGAAATCAGACAATGGCTTCTTTATTGATGGATCATCTATCCTAAGCAATGACATCTTGCTTTATTTTATAGTAAATGTCTGTAAATTCTCCTCTTCAGCGGCCAGGCCCAGTCCTACAAGGGTACAAAAATATGCATTACACCCTCAGTTCAATAATTTACACCATCAGTTGAAATTTGAATAATAAATGCCAAGCGCAGTGTGGTAGGTCTCAGGCGCACGGACTGTGTGGACATCTCCATGCGCACCTGCTATTTTGGTTCATGTATGTGCAGCAGTGCAATGTGCAAAAGAGCTGAGTGAAGGTGAATATATATCTGATATATATCAGCGGGTGTGGTGATTATTAAATACTTTCAGCCAGTCACATCACTGCTCTCATAGCTCTGAAACAGTTGTGCCAATCACAGTTAAACACGATAACGACAACTCAACAAATGGAAAGCTTTTCTTCAGGAAATGTCTGGGTGGTTGATGGTTGGTTCAAAGCGTCACGGCATTAAGACACATCACCACAAATATGCAGCCAAAGACAAATGGAGTAGTTGTTTCATCAGTTAGTTACTATAAAAACGATAGAAATAAAAAATAAAGAAATTGATTTGGTGAAGCTATTTATATGATGATATTGATGATATTGACGCTTTTTCAGCATTAATTATTATGTATCTCACTTTGTACATGGTTTAGTTCATAGTTTAGTAATTAATGTTACACAACAGCCTCTGCACCACAATGTGTTTCAAGTATAAAACATAAGACGCTACTTCTGCTAAAAAGACATTTGGAAAAGAAGCTGATGAGACCTGCTAACCCAACGTCTCCTTCATAAAAAAGAAGATTTGCGAGTTATAACTGACCAGTCTGATGTGTGCTGAGGTGTGTGTGGTTATTCTGAAGCAGCCTGGTGTCATCAGTCGATTTAATGAAGGTAAACACAGTGAACGCCCGTACATTATGGCACTGCACTCTGGTGTGGCACTTCTCAAAGGCTGCGGATTTATCAACACATCAGTCATGCTGTTTTCAGATGCTGCAGGGATTTAATGAACTGAAGGAGAAACTTCTCATACAGTATAAAGCAGCTGTGGACAGCAGATACTATAAGAATCACCTACATTCATTTATTTATCGATTTTGGTTGAAGATTGTTTAATTGAAACAAATTATTTATATTTTAAGCATTAATCTGTAGGTGCTTTGCTGTACTTTAAAGGGTGACAACCTGTATAAAGGAATAACTTTACTGAATATGAATGACAGAAGTTAGGTAAGTTAGAGAGCCATAATGTTGGTTGTGGTAACTTTTTGATTAATTGCCATCAAAAATGTTCCCAAATAAAACAGCCATAGTACAAGTTCTTAGTTTTTTAAAAAAACAAAGAACAACCTTGCGACCACTCATTTCTGCAAGGTTTGGTGGGACGGGGTGACCAATCATCAGAGGCAGAGGAGCACAACAACAAAAGTCTGTTCTGTATGTCCAGACTCAGGTGGAGTGAAAAGCCTGCAATCATAGCTTTTTTCTGGCTGCATCCCACCTCCTACCCAATCACACTGCAAGAACTTTGTGTTTTTTGCTTGTCTTTATTGTCTCAATGTAATGAAATGCAGAAATGGGGATATCACACCCTTTCCGACTCTTCTTTATGATGTTGCACTTGAGTGTACACACAAAAAGTAACAGAAGAAGTACTTGGCACACCTGGCCAGCCAATGCCTGAAGTCAACATGATTGTCAGATTGTCTGTTTCAGAACCCTACAAAAGCCCGAAACCTTTTCTTTTGTTACACTGCAGTAGTGTTGGGAGCCAGCCTGTTCCACAACAATAGAAGCAGGTGTGGAAAAGCGAACTTGTCTGTTTACAAATGCCCTCGCTCTGCTTATTGCATCCAAACTGACTAAATTTTATATGACCTGATGCTACGTCCACTGTAGGCATGGATCCAAGCTCATGGATAATTACCCTGTTGCTAATTATCAGCCCAATTAGTGTAGTTTAGGATTTCCTTAACCATTATATCATAACAAACATGTATGTATGTATGTATTTATTTACTATTTATGTATTTATGAAGTATCTAGCTCAAGCTTCCTTTCCAGGATCAAGAACAGTGACGACATATAAGTACACATGGTTTACATTTTAGGAATAAATTCTTTTGGGATAAAGGGTAACAAGGCTCTTGCATTTTATACATCCAAAATTTCTTAAAACCGACAAGCATTGGTATTAGAATTACAGTGTCAGTGATACCTTCTTTATTTGGTATGAGATCCTAAATCCAATCCCAAACCTAAATTTGTGGTTTCATCCATCTCTGCAGTTGAGGATGGACTGAACTTTCTGGCAATCCAAATCCTTCCACCTCTCTTCAAACCCAGTCTCACATCAAAATGTGTAATAGCTACGTTGGTCCACAGCACAAAATGTATTAGTTTCACAATAACGGCTCTAAAATTGTGAGATGCCTATGTTTTTTTGGCCTATTCTTTTCTATCATCCACATCATGTGACGTAAAGTTTCTGTCTGTGAAAACAAATAAAAATAGCTGCCATTTCTTTTATTCTCAGTGGAAAATACAATATTTTAAGATAGTTTCAGCATTAAAATGCTTTTTTGATAACATTTCTTGCAAGAAATGTGCATATTATTTTCATAATCTTCATTCAGTGAATGTATATGATTAGTTTCTAGTTAGTTATTATGAAGATGTCGTCAGGATTTCTACCGTTGCTATGGTGGTTTGCTATGGTGGTTGCTATGGACGCTGCTATTGCTGAAACCACATAGTTGTTAGTTGTTTTGAGTCATTGTCTTTATATATATATATATATATATATATATATATATATATATATATATATATATATATACAACCTATTTACAGCCCTACTTTGCAAACCGGAAGAACTACAACTGTGGTGCTGATTTGTATCAAGCTGCATGGCGCGGCTCTAGGGAACTGTAGTATTTTAAAAATATTAGCATTTTTCCTAGAATTGGAAGTTGTAAATACTGAATTGAGAGTACACTGAGGAATTTAAGGGGAGGTTAAACACATTTGTGTAATCACATTTTAAATATCTAATTGTTAAATGGGTGAAAATTAATTGTAACCATATTTTACCCATATTTGACAGCATCCCAGGCCTAGTTTCAGAGAGTGCTTTGAAGGCCCAATATATAAAATAAAACTTTTTGTTTGTTTGTTTGTTTTTTCTTTTTTAGTGGAAACCAAAATGAGTCACCTGTCAGAGATTACAATATTGCTGAAAATCTAGGGCATTACTACAGGCTTGGAGGAAGGCCTGAAGTGTGGTTACACAAGCCTGGAGATTTTTTGTATCTGTATGATTCTTGGTTTTGAGATTTTATGTCAGCATGACATAGCCCATTCAGTCAGAATCAGCATCTGTTTTATTAGCCAGTGCAAGCATACAAAGAATGTGTCTTGGCATTTGCTCCCAAAAAACATAGCACAGAAAAATAAAAATAGACAAAAGTAAGGTTAAAAGTAATAAGTAATATTAAAATTAATTAAAATCTATTTACTGAAAGGAATAGTAATAGTTTTGAGATGGGATATAAAACTTGAAATCAAATATTGATTGTACGAAGAAATATGGACTGTGAAGGAGACAAAAGCAAAAACTAAATATGACATGCATAAATAATTAAATTAACAGTGGAGGTTGAATGTAATGCACAACCTAAAGTCCAGTTTGATGAAATATATGAAAGTGACAAGTACAGGGATTGAATGAGGGATGCACACTCACATTCAACTTCACATTTTACAGGCTTCACAGGCTATAAAATGCCTTTTCTTAACAGAGAAAGTGGTGTTTGGATTTGGGTTGCGGCCAGCCAGCAGCAATTTGAAGTGGAATGAAGCCCACCAATGGAAGTCAACCCAAAACAGCAGTTGAACGCCCACAGTCCGCCCACAACAATATGCCCTTTCGTAGCCAACTGCTATCAAAAAAATTAATCGGAATTGAAGGAGAAATAAATAAAACTGATGACCTTAACATTAACCTTTCATATTACTGATTTATCATAGATACTTTTGTGTTTTTTGTGTTGAGAAATGTTAAAGATATTGAAAGAAAACCTTTAACACGGTGACAGTGAGGAAAATACTTCCTGGCGGTGGGTCCTCCAGTCAGCCAATCACAAAGCTTCAAATTCTGGATTTCAAATTCAATTAATCTCTGAGGTGCTCTAAATCTACATTTTTTTATTTAAACATCATCAAACAGTTGCATGAAATAACAAAAATAACACATAACAACATCTTAGTAAACTACACAACGCTAAGACAATGATTCAAACAACATGTAGTGCAAATGAAATGGAATGGAAATATCACAGTGTTAATGTCAAGTGAACAATATTTTTTTAATCCTGGTGTATTTGCAGTCGTAGTGAAACTGGGGTTAATGGAGGAAAGCTGGGGTCCGGGGGGCTCAGAGAGCTCTGATTTGGCGAGAGTGACTCACATATATGTTCTCTAATGAGCTGACAGGCCACATCAGTGCTGAGCGTCTGGACCTCTCCACTCCATGCACTCCTATGTCAACATGTGCTCATGTCTCTACCACTTTAAGTGTGTGTGTGTGTCTGTGTGTATGAGTGATTGCACCTTAGGGCCCAGCAGAGTATTGAGGCCAGTTGAAACAAGGCAACATCAGAGGAATTTAAATAATACACAAATGTGCACACACACGTGCACACATGCGTACACACATACTCTTCTCTCTCAACCAATTTAATTCCAGCACACACTTATGCGAAATACATCTTCCTAGCTGTACCCAGTTGTGGCTGTTCAAAAGTCTCCCTATTCATTATAATTACATTATGGTCGGCTGCTCCTCTGCTCTGCTGGACTTCCTCTGTCCCTCCTCCACAAGCTGCAGCCACACTGTCAGCTGCACAGGCCTGAATACCTATAGCTGGGCAGAGCCAGTATGTAATATGCCAGTCAAGTTACAAATTCTCAGAATACAAAGTGGATCAGCATTCTGATATGTCAGCTTGTACAGTGTGTAAGCCTCTGTTTTTTTTTCTTTTCCACATAGAACCACAGTAGTATTTGTTTGACCATGTTTCATGCATTTCATCCAGTTCAGCTTCCTATTGTTGCAAGCACAGCTGTTACTACATGTTAGAATGAGAACGTTATTAACACCAGCTCTGTGAGAACTCCAGCTCTGTGAGAAGCATACATTCTGTATAAATCTTAAGATTTTGCTACAGTGTTTATTTTCTCTCTTCCTCCATTTTAAGGGAGCACTGAGCAGATTTACAGAAATTAAGTGGGATCAATGGTTTATACAGTTGGGAATATTTGTTGATTGGGGTTGTCCCTCAGCCTGTATGTTGTTCAGAAGTTTTGTCTGTCCTCATTTACTGAACCATTCTCTTTAATTGAGCTTTGAACATGTCATGAAATGTATTTATTCCATGCAGTATTTCAAAACCACTTCCTGACAAAACATACAGAAAATGCGCTTTTAGAAAAAACTATATCAAGTCAACTTTTGGTAATATGGCTAACCATAAATGGCAACCTGCTGTGACTGAATATATGTAACTAATAGCATGTACACTGAATTTTATAATGACATTGACAAATAAACATGTGTATGAGTAACCTCTGGATCAGTCATGACTTTACCTGCTTTATAAGGTCAGCCCAAAACAATCAACTCAATGTAAACAAGCCACAAAAAACAGATAATTTAAAATGAACACCATACAAAGATAACAACTGAAAATATAAATCTGGCCACCCAGAATATATATTATTCTTGTCAATGGATATCAAAATAGTCATTGTCTCTCTCAGGCCGGGTGCCAGGATAAAAATTGCAAGGGGGCAATTTTTTTCAGAAAATAAAATTCATTGATTGCATAGCCTCAGAAAGGTTAAATAACAACAATATAAGGCTACTGTTTCAAAATCAAATAATACATTTATTAATCAGAGCACTCACATAACAACATAGCACTAGCAGAGCGCTAAATATTTTTTGAATTTATGAACAATTCTCTGTTAAAATCAGCAGGGGGAGGCATGTAGAAAAAACTCTGTCTTGCAGCTCTCTTTCTCTCAAACAAACAAATAACAGTACAAACAGTCATGCATGCTGTTATCATGCATGTATAAATGAAAGAAAAATACATTTTTCTGTGTCTGCTGCTTTAATAAATGCACTACTATTTGCAAATAAGTTTCCAGGTGGACTGGCTGACAGGACACTAATCCTGGCTTAGCATGCTGCTAACAACATATTAATACAATGGGAAATCCCGTAGAAAAATGGCAAAGCTATCAGAGTTAGCGTTACACTGTAAAAAAAATGGTAAAAAAACAATAAAAAGTCTGGCAGCAAAAGCTGCCAAACACTTACCGTCAAATGACAGTAAAAAACCTTATTTAAACCTTTATTATTCTACTGAGATTTTTTTTATACAGATATTTACTTTGGACATTGTCTGCATTTTTACAGTCCAAATGTTGTAAAATAAAAAAGAAACCTCATTATAAAACATTGCTAGAATGTTAAATAAATGTATAAATCTGCACAAAAAATGAAAAATATTGCAGAAATACCTTAAAATTACCTAATTTAAATGAAGACTGTTGTTTTCATACAGTAATCTTTGGTAAATTCATAGGATTATCCAATCCATCCACAAGAACTCCCCATCAAAGTACAGATTTCTGGATGTAAAAAACAGAAAAATTACATTCAAATTACCCTCCTTTAACACCCATTAATGGTATCTTGAGAGCTTTCAGCTTTTATTTTATGTGATTATCCAATCTATTTACAGTAAATTCCTGGTAAATGTAGGTTTTATACTGTATAAAAAAATAAGATCATGTGATAATACCTTACAAAAACATAATTTTAATAATCACTACTTTATATAAACGTTATTTGACAGCAATTACAACCTATTCTCCAATATATTTACAGGCTTTTCCCATAAATGTATGGAGTTTACTTTATATAAACATTATTTGATAGTAATTAAAAGCAAGTATCCAATATATCTGTATATATTTTGTGTTATGTATATTTTTCTGCTGACATTTTACAATATTGTCCAATCCATTGTAGATGTAGATCCCCATTTGAGATGTATAAGATTTCAAGATGTATAATCACCAGAATGTATGATAAAATTACCTTTTACTGCTTGCTTTACAAAGTAATTCACTATTTTTAGTGTTATCCTTAAAGTTTCAGAATTAATAAATCAATAAACAACCATATCAAATTATAATGTGGGTCTGAAGCTGATCAACCCAGTAAGAGCTCAAACAGAAAACTTTACTAGAATGTCTTTCTTTTTTTCTCATTCAGATTACTTCAACAGACATCAATGGAAGCGAAAACAGTTTTGTACATTGGATCAGTACAATGTCTTGCATGTTGCATTCATATGGTTATTCTATGGTCTAAGATGGGTCAAAAATGTTAGTGAACTTGAACAAATCTCTCCCAAAAAGCGAAAATTATTTTGCTAAAATTCAAATTTGTGATGTCATCTGATATAATGTCTGGAGCTTTTCCAAAAAGAATGAATTGAGAAAGATGTTATAGATGACACTGAGAACATCCAGGGGAATATTCTGAGTATACAGGTACATTTTCTGTTTCAGAAATGAAAGGCTACAATAGAATAAAGATCATTTGGGTATCAAAAAATATCTACAAAATTAGTTTTACATTTATTGTCCATGAAGCAGCTCCAGAATTTGCCTAATGACATCACAAATTCGAGTCTTACTTCCTTGGTTGTGGCTTTGGGAATGAGTAGTTCATGTTCACAAATATCAGGTGGGAGTAAGTTACATATGTGCAAGTCACAAGCAAGTCTCAACTCTTCACCTTAAAGGCTCAAGCAAGTCCTAAGTCACTGTGTTTAGACTCAAGCAAGCCAACTGCCAAACCAGCAAGAAAGAAAAGTCAAGTAAGTCATAAAGTCACCATGAAAGAAGCGCTTTAAACACGAGAGAAAGGGGTACAATGGCAAGCCATGTCATGAGAAAACTGCACCTGTTAGTTAGTCTCTACAACTAGGGATGGCCATGGTTAGGATTTATAAATATCACTATTGATTAGAGGTGTAACGATTCTCCAAATCCATGGTTTGGTTCATACCGTTTTTTTTTTGGGGGGGGGGGGGGGGGGGTGGTTATAAAAAGAACTACAATTTGGAATATCAACATAACACAAAAGAACATTATGAAGGTAGATTAACTTTATAAAAAAGTAACAAAAATAAATAAATAACATGTTTTCTAGGATGTCTGTGGATGTGTTGTATGGCTTCCGCCACCAGGTTGTGCCTTTGAGTAAGGTGAGAGTTTTGAATCAGAAGTAGTAGAAGAAGAGGGACATCCTCCACTTGCAGTAGTTATCTCAAAGCTAGTGGGTTTTAGCAGCAGCGAAAATATGCTGGTGGACTGTAAGCTACATATACTGCTTTGTTGTGGTTGTTAAGTGCGTAAATAAAAAACTGCAAGTTATACTACAGCCCAGTGTCAGCCGTCTCTGTCTCAACACATGACTATTTTGGTACATTTACTCGCCAACAGAAAATCTACCCGCATTTGCCGTTTGCACAACGAAACATAGTATTCTATCTGATGATTACTTTTTTCTGCTGTGGACTGTGTAGACTAATACATCCATTAATTTAGAACACTGAAATTGTAATCCTCATCAAGGAAAAATACCATCTTGTTTGCCTGATCTCGAAGGATTGCATTTGTAACACTATTAGAGAAAGGGAGAGACCATTCTGCTATGGTTGTGGTTACATTGACTTTGAACTAGTGAGGGACCACCAACAGAATGATGAAGCTCTGTCATGAAAAGCTGTCAATTCATAAACTGTCTTGTGTGAATCAGAAACGGTCTGGTAATATTAAGCTCGAGAGAAAATCAGTGCAGGTATGGGAAAATGCTTTCGAAAAGCTTTCAGCTTGAACGTACATTTCAAAATTCTGACACTTATGCAACATCAACGCTTTAATTATGTCAAGTTATAGCTAGTGTTGGATGCTACTATCTTACTTTCCCTTTCTGCTGCCCTTAGTGTTAGCTCAACTCATGACACGTTCAGTTTATATCTCTCTTTATATGAAAATTCATATAGAAAAAAGAAAATTGTTACCTTACATTTAGTGAAAGCTGAATGTGAATCATCATCCTCGAATCAACAGGCTTGGGAAATGACTTGCGTTACGTTATCCAGAGAAATTGTCTCTCTATAGTCTCTGTGCTTCTGACAGAGATCAACAAAGTGTGCGTAGATTCAAACAACTGAATGTTGCACAGTCATTGGATGAATCACGCCAGACGGACCCGCCCCCAGAACTCAAAAACAATATCATTGGTCGAGATCGTCTCCCCACAGCTTGATTCATCCAATAATATTACAGCACTCATTTGTTTGAATCTGTGCGCACTTTCTTGATCTGTCTGAAGCGCAGAGACTATAGAGAGCCTTTTTCTATATTTACATTTATATGTTTTTTTCAACTATTTTGAGGTCTTACATCCATGTCTTACATCCCTTCACCCACATATTGCCCATATTACCAAAGCTCAAGCTTTGGCTGAACTGTTGAGCCCTAGCATCAAATCCCAGTCTTACACACATCTCTCACATAAAAAAAAATAGAGCACACCATTGTAAAGCTTTATTCATATTGAGGTCCCTCTTTATTCACCTTATATTATCTCTGCTCTTTGCTCTTTTGCTCTTTGTTCCCTTCGACCTGTAGAAATGGTGGAGTGATGATTTGAGGGAGCAGTAGGGCTGCAGTGAGGGCCTTGAATTTTGTTGAACATAGGCTGATTGTGACTCACTTTGGGTCTTAATATTTAGAGAAGAAAAATGAGATCTACAAATGATCACACCTTCACAAGGAAAAGACACATGGATGCTACATATGCTATTTCAAGTTGTGGTCTAACATATTGTATTAGGAGACAGCCTCCAACATTTTTAAAGTAGATTTACAGCCTTTATTATAGGCCTACCCCTTCAGTTTTTGAAATTAAATCACTGATGTTTTCTCAAATAAGCGTGTGTTGCATATGTCAATTTGTATGGTAACAAAAAACACTATCAGGGTAGCATTTCACAAAAATAACAAATTAAGTTGTCAGCACTCACAAATAAGTGTATATCACTTTTTTAATGATGCGCAGCAGCAAAAAACATACGCATATCAGTCCTAGGCTTTCCTCAGCGTTACTGAAACAATTGTAGGTGTGACCCCTATTAAACAGCAGCCAGTGCTAGTGATTACTTACCTTTCAAGGCAGCTGGATTCACAAGATCACATCACAAGGTCACCTGAGAATCCACCGGTGGTTTGGACCAATCAGCATCACAAATCCAGCTGCCTCGCAAAGTAAGGTGGTGATAAACAGTGATAGACTGATGGTTCATCCAATCATATGCTAAGTACTTTTTGAAAGTGCCTGCCCTCTTCCAAACACTTTCCATGGACGACTTCTCAGATGGTTCTGTGTAACTATCTGCATGTCAGGTTAGGTGATTACAACCAGCTGCTACAAATCATCCAAACAGGCATCATAAAAAAACAGTACTAATAAGAAAATTTAAGATAATTTAAGCCATCTGAGGAGATATATCACATTATGTGATTGCAACAACCAGATAGTGACCACCTGAAAAACAAACAATAAAAATAGCATGTATGTGGGTCCACATATTTAGCCTCATGTTCAGAATCTCCATAATAAAATTGCCTGCAAGTGGCGAGTGGCTAACTTCCGGTTAGCTCTCAGCTAACTTGAATGGGGATAAAACAATTTAATCATGCGGCTCTTCCAGACTTTCAAATGTTCGGACCAAATGGATCAAATTCTGATAGTGAAACGCCTCATTTCGCGGGGGTTGTGTGATGCTCAAAAAAATGTATCCACCGTTTGACAGCCACAACAGTAACGATGAAGGAGGCTGCAGTGGAGCCTATGATGTAAGCACGAGTTGACAGTGTTTTTTTTACTCTCACTGCCAGAAGGGGGAGACAAAAGTCCCACAGTCAGGCTTTAACTGTACTAATACATGATGTTTTTGAAGGTATATCAACTTTGTATAATCTGTCACAATTATTACACTGAATGATTCAACTGTACTTAGAAAAGCTCTTGGTTGTGGGTTGTCTAGTTGAGCTATGGAGTGGCTGAGGCCATGCAGTGACGGTTCATGTTCAGGCTAGTTGAAAGGCTCATACGGTGCTTAAACAGGCATCGCTAGTCCTACATGTCTCAGTACCGCTGTTAACCCCTCTTCAAATAACTGCTAAGCTATATACTCTACTGCTAGGAGTTGGCAGACCACTATGCCAACATCTGTGATTTATTCATGTCTACATAAACAGGCAAGGACCATAATTGTAAATGTCAATCATTAAAAGGTCTTTCAGGCTCAAAAACCAGGATGGAACATAGGATACAACAAACACACATTTTATGACCATTTGATTTTGATATATATAGCCCCAACACCAATATACTTTGCATCAAGACCTAAATACAATAGCTCTCTTTAGCCTCAAATAGCCTAAAAGTGCTATTCAGGCTTCCAGTACTGTACTGACTGTAGATGGCATATTATACAAAAAATATCCCCCTGAAGAAGAGTCTCAGACGGATATATTGGATATTTGCTTATAATTACTTTCAAATACTGTTTATATACAGTAAATCTCATACATGAATCGGATACGTCTGTAGATATTTTGGATAGTTGCTTGAAATTGCTGTCAAGTTGCTGTTAAGTAATTTTAAGGTATTTCTGCAATATTTTTCATTTTTTATGCAGATTTATACATTTGTTTAACATTCTAGAGCTGTTTTATAATGACAATTTTTTATTTATTCTACAAGAGCTGGACTGTAAAAAAACAGACAATGTCTACAGTAAATATGTGTATTTTTAAAAAAAAATCTCTGTAGAATAACGAAAGGTTTTTTCATATTATGGTAAATGTTTGGCAACTTTTGCTGCCAGACTTTTTATCATTTTTTTACGGTTTATTTTTAACATTTTTTTACATTAAATTTAAGGTTTTGCTGTAAAAAACAGAAAGTTGCCTTAATTTTACATTCAGCAATAGGATGTAAAAAAATTTTGTATTTTTACATAGAATTCAATGTAATTTAACACTCCAGACTATTAAACAATTGAACAATCCTGTTCAAACACTATAATATTCCATTATATTAATTTACAGATTACAGGCATTATTTTATGGTTAATATTTTTTAATAAAAATAATTTACTGTGTTTCTATGGCATTTACACTTAATGTAAAAAAACAGGAAAAAACCTGTAAAATAATACAGTAAATTTCTGTGAAAATCTTTTTATTACAGTGTATTTAAATTAAAACAATTACTAGATGTGTACACAAAACAGTCTTTATGAACCCATAATAACTTTCAAGATGTAACAGGAGCATTTCATGGCATTTCAACATGACAAGGGAACCTTGACTTAAGACAAGACAAACATAACTATAGCATGTGCTATGAGCTAAGCTACAAGCAAAATAGATCTGGCCTTGGGAAAGGCCTAGGGAGATGATTTTTGGTCCCATCCACTATAAATCAAAATGTGATTGGTTAATTCACCCATCACTTTCTAAACAAAAAGGCAGTTATTGGGGCTATGGCCTGTCCCGGTTATGAAGTCCTAACCAATGAGTGAGCCAGCTAACCTTTTCTCTGCCTAGGGTATACAACAACAACAAAAAAAAATGAAGCAAACCTGATGGAAAATAAGGCTAAAATTAGAATTAGAGGAAAATAATTATTAAATAAAAGAGATTAAATATAACATTTAAAATACAGATACGGTTGGCAGCAATACTGATCGAGTGGATCAGATCAATGCATCCTAAATAAAAATAGTTACAAATATAGAAGAGATCCATTTGTTTTTTGTATCTCATACAATCTATTGAACCCTCTGACAGGTGACACCTTAAACCCTGCCTTAACATACCTTTGCACTGATTTTGAATCCTACTCTTCACCCAAACACAGAGCAGATACTTGGCAGCTTGACCCGGCCTTATATCTACACATTACACCATGTTACATAAACTGGCCCTGCTGGCTTAAGAGGCAGTTACATCTGAATGCCATGACCTGCACAGTAGTCCAGCCACCATCCCTGCTTATGTAGCTCCACTAGTCTTACAAATATCCATTAAATAAGCAACCCCTCTGTTATCAGAAGTGTTTTCACACATGAATCATGTCCCTTGAGCTCACATGCCAAAGAAAACAACATGGTTTCATTGTGAATTTTTGTGTGAGTGTAACAGTACAGTCAGTCTACAGGATCGTCAGGTGGACACCCTCTAAATAACTGCTGTTTATTTGATTTGGGTCCACAACACAGGAATGGCTCAACAGTTTACTTACTCCTTACCTCCCACACACTCTCTTTGCCTGCAACCACACACTGCACTCTGAAGCAAGTCAACACTCTTTGACTAAGGCTATTTTCACATTACATGCTGAAGTGGCTCAAGTCCAATGTTTTTGCCTCCAAATGACTCATTGAATTTCTTGTGAACAAACCAAATCTGATTGTTTTCATATCAGATTGGGGCCACTTGCATATGTGGTCCTAGATCTGATTTGTATCTGATCTCTGGCTATGTGACTGCTGTCAGAACAGTCAGGTCAGAATTTATGTGTTTTTTTTAACTTCTCCGCTCATATCGTCATGTCGTCATCATTCAGTGTCGGTACCTCACAGCCTGGTAAAAATAAAAGTTTCAAATTTAGTGGACATTTATGGAGAAGCTTCTATTTATTTATGCAATTTATTTTCTATTTTATTCTATTTATATTCTACATGAACATGACACAAATGAGGTTATTGTTATTATTCTTGTATGCATGAGGCTCACATTTCAGTTAAATCTGTGCATGCATGGCAGTTTAAGACCTCAATGGTGTTCATACCGGAGCTGGATACATGTCACTTACAAACATGAATGTGAACCATTAACACAAAAAGATCAGATCTGACTAAAAAATTCACGCATTCAAGCATTCACGCCTATAATGTGAACATAGCCTCTCATCAGTCTATGAGACACATGCTAATTCACCATCAAATGACGAGGTATGGAATGAAAGGTGGATGGCCAGCATCACCAAGCATGTTGTCCAGTGACTAGGCTTATGTCACTGGCCATTGATATGGCTGTCAGTACACATGGTAAAATGTGTCAAACGTTGGGTGAGCATTCCCATGGTAGCCCAGTATTCATGTATATAGTATTGATACTCAAAACAAGACACAGTATTGTCCATCTGTCCACTCATACCATTTGAGTGGACCATCCGGTGACAAACTCAGAAATGTCCAACTTAATGAGTTCATCATCCATCTTTCCTCGTCTCCAGCATCACGTCTAGTTCTACTGTCTCATCTTGAAAAGTGATACAAAACTCTCCAGGATTATCAGCATGAATCCACCCAAATACATACAGCTAATAGTAATGTTTGCACCTTGCCTGGTATGCATGAGGCTTTAGAGGAAAAGTCCAACCTGAATTACACTGTAAACACAATGCACTCATCATCTTGCTCAAAGACACTTCAGTAGAAGGTTGCAGGGAATCAGATTTTTGCTGACTGACTAAAAAGGTTCTCAAAATTTTCTTTCCTGTGAGAAAATTATCCCCAAACAACAGAGAGTGGGACCTCTGCTTGTTGCCATGGTGAACCTCAGCAGGTCTGAGCCTCAGGTGTGTGTGTTTGCATCTGTATGTTTGTGTGTGTGTGTACGTGCATGCGCATGTGTGTGAGAAACACTGAGGGCAGCAGAGCTATTCACCAGTCGACAGTCTGCATGATAATGAGATGTTAGGTAGCAGGCCCTACCTTATACACATGCAAACACACACACACACACACACACACACACACACACACCCTTTACTTTCCTTCCGCCCCTCCTCAATTGCATTTCCTCTTTATCCCTCGTTACCTCCCTCCCACCATGTCTACTTCTGTTTCTTTTTTTCAGCTTTGCTCTTATCGTTTCTGTCTCAGAGCTTAGCCCCTTCTTCTCTTCAGTCAAGCATGGTGCACACACAGAAACACACACAAATCATACTCAGAAAACACACACATACAGTGCACTGCAAACACAGAAACATCCATCTGCACTGCTTGACAGGAGAACACACACAGACACATGCATACATTCATATACACACAAAGGGTGGAGCCAAATCCGAATATGGCATTCGGAAAAGCACAAATAATGGGTTTTTACGAATATTTATTTCGTACAAATCTTTTTAAAATGTTTGTTTTCGGGAAGAAAAAAAAACGTGAAATAACAGTGCGCAGGTCGGTTACATCGCTGTCTCCATCTCTCTCCTCTGCTCTGTTGTTCTGTCTCTGTGTCATGAGTTTATGAATAGCTGCAGGTCTGTGGGTATAGCTGAGCTGAGGTTTAGCTGAGTAGTCAGCGCAGTTGTCCATGGCCTGGGAGACCTGAGTTTAAGACCCGGAATGGAGACCTCCTTTGCAAAATAGGTTATTGATGAACAATTATTGAATACTTTAATATCGTAAAATTAAAAGGGCAATTAAAACAAAAACAGGATTTTTATGCCTATTTCCACCATTCAAATACAAATACAAATAATTTTGCTGCCTCAACAAATACAGATACAAATACAAAATACTGGGCTCTCTGCATATCCCTAATACACACACAATTCCTCTTTGATGCACAGACTATATATATATATATATATATATATATATATATATATGTGTGTGTGTGTGTGTGTGTGTGTCTGCATATATATATATATATATATATATATATATATATATATATATAAACTCCCCTTTAACGGGAAGAAACCTCAAGCAGAACCGGGCTCTAGGCGGGCAGCCATCTGCCTTGACCGGTTGGGTTTACAGAGAAAGAGGGAGGGAGGGCGAGGGGGGAGAGGGGGTGCGGTGGAGAGAGACACAGAGAAGCATAATAACAATAACAACAATAGCTGTAACAACAATAATAATATAGAGATGTGACTTGTAGTAATAATAGCAATAATAGCAGTAGCAGTGATGGAGGCAGGAAATCCACAGGACATGCCACATTCCCCACGGCCATGGCCCACGATTCAGGCACTGGACCTTCCTGTGAGACGAGAAAGCACAAAAACTCTGGGGAAGAAGTCAAGTTAGTAACCTGCATTAATGTTACATGAATACATACAAATGGAGAGGAGGAGTAGAAGAGAGGAGCTCAGTGCGTCATGGGAAGTCCTCCGGCAGTCTAGGCCTATAGCAGCATAACTAAGGGCTGATCCAAGGCGAGCCTGGCCGGCCCTAACCATAAGCTTTATCAAAATGGAAGGTTTTAAGCCTAACCTTAAACGTAGAGAGGGTGTCTGCCCCCCAGACCAAATCTGGAAGATGGTTCCACAGGAGAGGAGCCTGACGGTTCTACTTTAGGAACCACAAATAAGCCTGCATTCTGGGAGCGCAGTGCTCTAGTGGGGTAACAGGGTACTATGAACTCTTTAAGATATGATAGTGCCTAACTATTAAGAGCTTTGTAAGTGAGGAGAAGTATTTTAAATTCTATTCTGGGTTTTACAGGAAGCCAATGTAGCAAAGCTAAAATGGGAGAAATATGATCTTTTTTTCTAGTTTTTGTTAGTACACGTGCATCTGCATTCTGGACCAGCTGGAGAGTCTTTAGAGAGTTGTTAGGGCAGCCTGATAATAAGGAATTGCAATAATCCAGCCTAGAAGTAACAAAGTTTTTCTGCATCTTTTTGAGACAAGCTGTGCCTGATTTTTGCAATATTACGTAGGTGAAAAAAGGCAGTCCTTGAAATTTGTTTTATGTGGGAGTTAAAGGACATATCCTGATCAAAGATGACTCCCAGATTCCTTATGGTGGTGCTGGAGGCCAGGGTATAGCCACCCAGAGTAGCTATTGCATTAGATAATGTGTTTCTAAGGTGTTTAGGGCCAAGCACAATAACATCAGTTTTGTCTGAGTTTAGTAGCAGAAAATTGCAGGTCATCCAGGTCTTTATGTCCTTAAGGCATGCTTTAAGTTTAGTTAACTGATTTAATTCATCTGGCTTCACTGATAAATATAATTGGGTATCATCAGTATAACAAAGAAAATTTATGGAGTGTTTCCGAATAATAATAATAATATATAATAATAATGTATAAGGTGAATAGTATTGGTCCAAGCACAGAACCTTGTGGAACTCTGTGTCTAACTTTTGCGTGGATGGAGGATTCATTGTTAATATGTACAAACTGAAGTCGATCTGAAAAATAGGATTTAAACCAGCTTAATGCAGTTCCTTTAATACCAATTAAATGTTTCAGTTTCTGTAATAGGATGCGATGGTCAATGGTGTCCAATGCCGCACTAAGATCTAACAAGACAAGTACAGAAAGGAGTCCGTTGTCTGATGCAGTTAGGAGGTCATTTGTAACTTTCACCAGTGCTGTCTCTGTGCTATGATGCGTTCTAAATCCTCACTGAAAATCCTCAAATAAACTATTGTTATGTAGAAAGTCACATAACTGATTTGACGACTGCTTTCTCAAGGATCTTAGAGAGAAAGGGAAGGTTAGATATAGGTCTATAGTTGGTTAAAACAGCTGAATCCAGAGTAGGCTTCTTAAGAAGAGATTTACAGCTACTTTAAAGGACTGTGGTACATAGCCGGTTATTAGAGACAAATTGATCATATCCAGTAAAGAAGTGCTAACTAAAGGTAAGACTTCCTTAAGCAGCCTAGCTGGGATGGGGTCTAAGAGACCGGTTGATGGTTTAGATGAAGAAATCATTGAAGTTAATTCATGAAGGTCTGATTGGAGAAAAACAGTCTAAATATATATCAGGTTTTACAGCTGTTTCTAAGGTTCCTGACTTTGAGGGTAAATCTGTGCCTGTTGAGGGCAGGAGGTGATGAATGAATTTTGTCTCTAATAGTTAGAATTTTATCATTAAAGAAGCTCATGAGAGCTATAGGAATACATGGATCAATAGAGTTATAACTCTTTGTCAGCCTGGCCAAGGTGCTAAAAAGGAACCTAGGGCTGTTTCTCCTCTATTAATGATGAGTAATAGGCAGCTCTGGCATTACAGAGGGCCTTCCTATATATTTTAAGACTATCTTGCCAGACTAAATGAGATTTTTCCAGTTTGGTGGAACGCCAAATCCTTTCAAAATTTCGCGATATTTGCTTTAATTTACAGGTTTGGGTGTTGTACTATGGAGCTAGCTTCTTATGTTTTATTATCTTCTTTTTTAAAGGGGCGATGGAGTCAAGTGTTTTTCGCAATGAGCCTGTGGCACTATCAACAACATTATCAGTTTCAGAGGGACTAAAGTTAGCATAAGACTCCTTTGTGGTTTGACATGGCATTGAATTTAATACTGATGGGATCGCTTCATTTAGGCTAACATATACTTCATGACACAGCCAGGTTTCAGTAAGACAAAATAAGTCAATATAATGAGATTAGATTGTTTATTAATACGGTTTTAGATGACAGAGATCTAGTGTTTAAGAGTCCACATTTAATTCTCCTATGACAAGGGGTCGCTGAATGGTTTGATTTAATATCTCTGGGGAATATCTTTTGGAAGAATGGTGTTTCGTTCCAGGGACTTGTAGAACCAATGCCAAGATGCACTGAAACTGTTCTGGCGGCACGTGGTGGCCCAACACCTTACTAAGACACTCTATATTGGTTTTTCCTTTAATTTGTCACCCGTCTGTATATACACACACATATACATATATACGTATACATATATGTATATGTGTATACACATGCACACACACCCACACACACACACATATATAGACTCCATCTATATATATATATATGTGTGTGTGTGTGTGTGTGTGTGTGTGTGTGTGTGTGTGTGCGCGCACATGCTCTCCTGTCAGACTGGCCCACTCTACATTTGCAGTATCTGTGCCAACCCAACGGCCATGCAGTCCACCTCTCTCTCTGTCATTCAGTCGTTATCTCTGCCTTTACTTACAGTATGCATGCTTGTCTGGGTGTGACTGTGTTTGTGGAGCTTTTCAACGTTTGTGAAAGCAGTCATGGTGACAGAGGGATAGAGGGGGAGGAGAACAGAAAAGAGGAGGAAATGGAATGAGATTGAAAGAGAGTGAAGGGGGGGTAAAGATGGAGAAAGACAGAAAGAAAGGAGGGAGGAGAGGAGAGAGGTAGCCCATGGGCAGGATGGAGCTCTGTGTGTGTGTGCAGTGGGAGTGTTAGGATGTGAAGCCGAGTGTAAAGAAATAATCTTGACAAAGCTTGGAAATGCTGCAGCTCAGCAGTGGTCTGAGCCAACACACAGCTCAAATGTTGATAAATGTGTATACCAGTGAGTTAATAAATGTGGTTGTCACTTTCAAAATTCCAATAGAATACCTGGATTTGGTTCTCTTTTGGGATTGGCATTTCATTGTTGTCTTGATTCAACAATGGAACCATGAGGCAAAGTGGTGTTCCCTCTGCCAGGTCCAATATTTTCTCGCTGGTTCCAGACTTCTCAATCACTGCCCACATGTCAAATTTTTTTAGCAATTCAAACTTGTCTGCTGCTGTGCTTGTTAATGGCTGTTTCCCCTGTCAGAAGAACAACCAAGCTTCGAAGGCAGGATTAGAATGGGGACATCATTTTCCTGTACCAGAGCCACAAAAATGGCTACAAGAATTACAACCACCTACTCTGATTGGCTGGAGGTGTGGCCCCCACCTTCACCCCCAACCAATCGGAATACAACCTAATGAATAATTCAAGTTCCCTTACACCGCATATTTACCTGAGTGATGTCTGCAGCTGGAGACGTAAGACAGGAAATAGTCTGATCCTGAATGAAGGGGAAGAACCTACTGTTTCACAGTTAAGACTTCAACAGGATGTTTCACAATGGGAAGATCATGTCTAAGTTTCCTCACAAAGTAGCCAGAGGTCACTAACGTATTAGCTTTAGCACACTTCCAGTGTCTTGCTTTGCTCATCATCCGGCTGAAATGCAAACTGATTGATTTGACTGTTGGGTGTGACATAGTAACAAGTTCAGCCTCAACACTGCTAGCTCTTGAGCTGCAAATTTCAAAATTTCAAATAAAAACTTAAAAAGACAGAGGATATAGGAATGAGTAATTTTACAGCACAGGAGGGCTCACCATTACCCTAATCCATCCCAAAACTCATTCTCTTTGTTTTCCACAATACCAGCTCTTTAAGTTAACTGTGCCTAGCAGTCATTATCATGATTCCTTTTTTTAAAATTTCACTTGTATTTTTACTCCATGTATGTACAGTCTTTTGGCATAATCACCACAGTCTTAACTAGGAATGCCATATATGTGTCGTTATATATATGTATGTTATTTTCAAAATATGTTGGTACTCCAACTCAAATGTAATCATTCTGCATTTGACTGGTACTGTACATGTAGCAACAAAGGTTTTATGCAATTAACTATGGTTTGTGTATCTTTTTTTGTACATCCAAAAGTGTTCAATAAAATATCACACATATCTGTGTATGAATGGATAGAGGGGAGTGTTCCAGGGATATAAAACCATATTGATGGGACATTCTATGCCTTGGTAATACTACAATGATAATACTAATGGATTTTGTCAAATACCACACAACGGTAATTTTTGCATCTGTAAAATGCGACACATTGCATTGTAGGATTGTTAGCAAATAGTAGTGTACATGTCATGGACTTTACTTTTCCACTGAGGAATGGTATATATATAGAGAAGGAAATTTGCATGTTATAGCAGTGCAGAAAACAAGGAAACAGATAAACTAGATAAGAACTAATTCAATCTATACATTATAACACACACACATATATACAGTGGGGTCCAAAAGTCTGAGATTCAAGTGAACGGGGAAGTGGTTTCAGACTTTTGTACCCCACTTTATATACTGTATATACAATGCATTCAGAGAGTATTCAGACCCTTTCACCTTTTTCACATTTCGGTATGTTGCAGCCTTATGCTAAAATCATTCAAATTCATTTTTCCCTCATCAATCTACACTCAATATCCCAAAATGACAAACTGAAAACAAATGTATTAAAAAGGAAAAACTGAAATATCACATTGACATAAGTATTCAGACCCTTTGCTATGACACTTGAAATTTAGCTCAGGTGCCTTCCATTTCTCTCGATCATCTTTGAGATGTTTTTACACCTTGACTGAAGTCCACCTGTGGTAAACACATTTGATTGGACATGATTTGGAAAGGCACACACCTGTCTATATAAGGTCTCACAGCTGACAATGCATATCAGAACAAAAACCAAGCTATGAGGTCAGAGACAGGATTGCGTTGAGGCACAGATCTGGGGAAGGCTAAAAAAAGATTTTGGCTGCATTGAAGGTTCCCCAGAGCACAGTAGAGCACAGTAGCCTCCATAATTCTTAAATGGAAGAAGTTTGGAACAACCCGGACTCTTCCTGGAGCTGGTCACAGGGCCAAACTGAGCAACTGGGGGATAAGGGCCCTGGTAAGAGAGGTGACCAAGAACCTGATGGTCACTCTGGCTGAGCTCCAGAGATCCTGTGTGGAGATGGGAGAAACTAGAAGCACAGCCATCAGTGCAACACTCATTCTGAGCTTTATGGCAGGGTGGCCAGACAGAAGCCTCTCCTCAGTGAAAGACACACAGGAAAGCCTGCTTGGAGTTTGCAAAAAATGACCTAAAGGATTCTCAGACTGTGAGAAATAAGATTATCTGATTTGATGAAACCAAGATTAACTGTTTGTCCTCAATTCTATGGAACAATTACAGAGATATCCTTGAAACCTGAAACCAGAAACCTGGTCCAGAGTGCTCAGGACCTCAGACTGGGCCGAAGGTTCACCTTCCAAAAGGACAATAACCCTAAGCACACAGCCAAGACAACGCAGGAGTGGCTTAGGGACAACTCTGTGAATGTCCTTGAGCGGCCCAGCCAGAGCCCTGACTTGAACCCAATTGAACATGTCTGGAGAAACCTGAAAATGGTTGTCCACTGATGGTTCACATCCAAGGTGACAGAACTCGAGAGGATCTGCAGAGAAGATTGACAGAAAATCCCCCAATCCAGGTGTGCAAAGCTTGTGGCGTCATGCCCAGGAAAACTTGAGGCCTGCTGCTGCCAAATGTGCTTCAACTAAGTACTGAGTAAAGTGTATGTATACTTGTCATTTTTCAGTTTTTCCTTTTTCCTTTTACCCTTTGCCCCGAGTTGCAGTGCAACTAGCGCTGCCCCCCATAGCACTAGTGTGGCTGACATCAGCCAGTCAGCTAATGAAGGACCAAGGCACCCTATGCTACAAAAATACCCGGTGAAGAAGTGCGGACTTCAATTGAGATCATTCAGTCACTGGTGGTATGAACAATATACATGGCTTGAGTATTCTATAACCAAGGACTCTGGGTTTTGTTTCGCATGCCGTCATTTTTCACATGAGGGTCGCGGGTTTCATGCATGCAACAGCATTTACCCATGTGGGGTTCAAATCTTGGGTTAAACCAACGCAGTCATTCCATACACATAATGTGAATGCTGGACATAAATTTGCTATGGTTGCATGGTCTGAACTCAAGTTAAGGAATCGAGCTAACAGAAAAGCCAGTTGAACTGAAAAAGTTGCCAGAAACTAGATGGGCTTGTCAATATTGGGCCATTCAGAAAACCCTTCCGGCAATCCATTGCAATGCTTGATGAACTTGATGAATCAAGCAATCAAACGCTTGGAGGAAGACAGAAGCTAGGGCAGTAAAGGGACTGATAGTCAGTTTGCTGTGCAACTCATTTTATTTGAGGATCTGTTTTGCACCACCAAATTCTTGTTTGACCATTTACAGTCCCCAGAAGTGCAGCATCCGCTATGGAACTTGTTGAATCTGTGATCACATCCCTCTCAAAAAAGCAAAATGAAAAGTCATGGAATGACATTTGGGACAAAGCAAAAACCCTACAACAACTACAACACTCTGGACAGTATGTTTTGAAAATATCTAATGCCTGCCTAAAGGACAGGTCAAGGAGAAGCTAGCAATACCAGTGATTAAAGTGCCTTTATATTCTAAACTTGTTGCCTGGTTTACAGTATATTGCATATCAGACTACTGATACAGTGCTCTTAACCCAAGTGTAGCTTATGCATATATCCTGTATTATTGCAAACATGAGCGCTATATTTTGGTAGACCATAGTAAGGGATTATAGTAAGTAGGGTTGATTTGACCAAACTAAAACCACAGCTATGGGGCTATGCAATGGCATAAGACAATCAGTATTTATTGCACAATGTAAAGGCCTATGCAGTCTTGTTAAAATGAACCAACTATATGTAAACATGCTAATAGTTACCAGCGTTAATGGTTACTTCACACTAAAAAAAGCACTGTTAATGCCACTTATGTTTACATCTATGTGTGCCTCTGCTGTTAATTTACTGCAGTGAATTCGACAGCATGTTTTTTAAACCTTAAACCAAAGCCATACTTTAAGGAATTTGGATTGAATCACTTCTCCCAGTAATTTAACCGTATTCCAGGGCATTAATGCATCCGTAATGTGTTATTACATCTGGGGCAGTCTCTTTCATGACTGCTGTCTTCTTTTTCTGTTTGAGGTAGACTGGGCCCCAGAAGTCTGAACTGTTTATTTCATTTGGGATAAAGGGTTCCCAGGGAGTCTGAATGATTTTGTTCTGTGAGGTGCTTAATGTACAAGTTGCCATCCAAATAAAACTGTGACAGTAGAGTGTTGTACCTTGTGTTTACACAGGGTCAGTGCAATATACCAACTTGTGGTGTGCATAGTGTCCAGGAGAAGGCGCCTCTTTCTAGTAGTCTACTTACAGTACCAGTCAAAAGTTTGGCCACAGTTTCTTTCAAGTGAATAAGAGGGTGTGTCCAAACTTTTGACTGGTACTGTTAATGTTCTCAAAGGTAAAATGAAGCATTGTATTCATTTTCAGGAATTTATTATTTATTTTATTCTGAGAACCACAAACACAGATAATAGATTAGAATATACTTCATACAAAATCTCCTCTACAGCATCTTTCTAGAGGTTTTATTTAATATAATTAATACAAAGGAGCACCAGTAGGCTATAGTAACGCTATATCTGTTGTGTTGATTGTGTTGACTATATGCGCCTCTGCTTGTCAGCCTAGGCCACGTTTGTTTATTTATTTTGAAAATTGACACACTACTCTGTGCAATCATATAGCAACTACTAAGCTACTGCAGTGAAAAATTCCTGGCGCCGCCCATGTCCAAATGTAATTTGTACACTGACATATTGGATAAATAATTCAGTTTCATGTGATCTGTTTGACACTCTTTCCCCACTAGCTGCAGTAGTTTTGTAGTTTTCTTCTGTTTATCATTGTCCATGTGCATAGCTGTATATATATACTCTGGGCTGTAGTTCTGTATCCATTTGATATCTCATAATGTTTAAAATATATATAACATTTTTGACAATTATTACATCTGTGCATTATTAGTGTGTTATTATAATTTGCTTGTTACTGTAATTTTCTCTTTTTTCCAAGACAGTGTGACATTACTTGTGGCTTTATAAAAAATCCTAAATTACATTTTAATTTTTCAGCAATTTAGAGTGGCAAGTTATTTCTTTATCCATGTGCATGGTTCAAAAGGTCCTTCTTGTCATCTCCCATTTCCTTTAAAAGGCACCTGCCCCTGCTGCTCCTGGACCCTCCCGTGGCCAGCCCACATTGAGGAGGGGAAGACCACCAGTTTAAGATCCTGTTCATTGTTTTGTTCAGTCATGGAGTAACAGGTAAAATCAGTGGGGTTTTAATCGCTGAAAGTATGGAAACCTGATCACTGTAATCTCAAAAATGTTAAAGAATATTTGTTTAATATTGTTCAGAAATTAAATCATTAATTTTAATCATGTAAAAAATCATGATACACAGTTGTCAGGACTTGATCAGCTCTCCAAGGTGCTGATCCTGCTGCTGGCAGCAGCTAGGAGCTGTCCAGAGTTCTTTCCTTCTTTAGTTTAATCATTGTTTTCACCTCATTTATTTCCCCATGTGTTCCTCATGTCCTCATGTATTGATGTAGCTGCAAAGTTGGTCTGTGTCTGATCCATTGTCGATATCCGTTTGCTGGATCTTGACAGACACCCTCAACCTGACTTACTGTTTAAATACCTACGTGTATTGCCACAATTTGGTCAAATAATTAGACAATTTCATCCATCATTACTGTGATTAGCTAATTCTGATAAATATTATGACTAACTATTATGACGTATTTTTTAAAATATGTTGAAGTACACAATAATAATCTTTCACATTGTAATCCTTTTATTTGTAATTTTTTGCATGTTTGTGTGCTGCTGCATGTTCATGTGTGTAACAAGCAGAGTGTACACGCATTGTGCACCTGCCTATGTAGGCACATATTACTATATATTATTATATTATCTTGATAATGCGCCCTTAAAATAACACTGAACACTGCACCATTCATTTCAGACCAGGTTTTTGTTGGTCAATTGCACAATTGCTTCAAGATAGCAGTGTATCCACAATGTGCCTGACCACACCTCATTTTGAGACCAACACGCCCATTGGCAATGAGATGGGTGCAAGTGCATTTACTATTTAAACAAGATGGGCGCTGGACAGGAAAATGACAACTGATCTTAAACTAGCAAAGACACTTGCGTTGTTCTTGGCGCCGATTGGTGCCGCTTGGCACCGCTTGACACTGCTTTGGGCGTAAGATAGGGCCCGTAATGTAATTCGCCCATTTGAGTTACAGATGCCATCCAGCAGCCCTAGTAATTGTGACCTGGAGCAGTGGTAAAGTTCAGATGACGTATACAGTGGGTGAAAAAGGTATTCAACATGTCAATATTTTTTTCAGTAAATATATTTCCAGTGCAGCTATTTACATGAAAATAAGACCAGACATTGGTATTAACTCAATAAGGCAACACAGCTAACAAAATCATAACATTTCAATCAATAAAAAGTTATGTGCATTAAATTGGAATGACACAGGAAAAATGGATTGAACACACAGTAAGAAAAAGCACTGAACCCATCATGATTCCACTAATTAGTCTTCTTACCTGTGCTAATTAGAATCAGCTGTGTTAGTGCATGTGGCTATTAGGTCTTCCACTCTTTTAAAAAGAGTTAGCCATCTGTGAATGCATCATTTGCTACCAAGCTGTCACACAAAAACCATCTCATGATGGGTAGAGGCAAAGAGCTCTCCCAAGACCTTCACAACAAGATTGTTGAGCAACGCAGGTTACCAACTGATTTCTCAACTCCTAAATGTTCCCATAAGCACCACTGGGGCCACTAATTGTAAGTGGAAGCACCATCAACTGGCTACGCACAGGAGCTCCTTGCAAGATTGCTGACCGGGCAGTAAGAAAATTAGTCAGCCCAAGATCCAAGGACCACTCGAAAAGAGCTCCAGAAAGACCTGGAAGAAGCAGGTGCAGTTCTCATAGAAAACAATAGGCCATGCACGATCACCCTGTAAGACTCCATTACTGAAGAAAAGACATGTTGAAGCTCATTTGAAGTTTGCTACACAACATTTGGAGAAGCCTGTAGATTAGTGGAAGAATGTGGTGTAGTCAGACGAGACAAAAAAAAGTTTTTGGCAATAACACTACGCGCCATGTTTGGAGGATAAATGGATCTGCATATGACCCTAAAAATACCATACCTACAATGAAGTTCGGAGGTGGAAGCATTATGTTATGGGGCTGTTTCTCTTCTCATGGTACCGGCAGAATCCAAATTGTTGAAGGAAAGATGAATGGAGCCATGTTTTGGGATATTCTTGAGAACAGTCTGTTGCCATCCACCAGGACAATGAGGATGAGACGTGGGTGGACTTGCAACTATAGGAGACTCTCAACTGGTTCCAGAGAAAGAAAATAAAGGTGTTGGAATGGCCCAGTCAATCACCCAACTTGAACCCAAAAGAATGATGATGGAAGGAACTGAAGACGAAGATTCACTAGCAGGCCCCCCAGAATCTTCAACATTTAAAGACTGTCTACTTAGAAGAATGGGCCAAAATCCCCCGTGGACACAGTGAGAGATTAGTTTCTTCATACAGGTAACTCTTGAAGCTGTCATTGCAAACAAAGGCTTCTCCAAGTATTTCAGTTAATGTTTTTGAATACTTTTTTTCCTGTGTCATTCCAATTTAATGCACATAACTTTATTGATTGGAATGCTATGATTTCTTTAGCTGTGTTGCCTTATTGAGTTAATACCAATGTCTGGTCTTAATTACATGTGAATATCTGCACTGGAAATATGTTTACTGAAAAAAATGCTGACGTGTTGAATACTTATTTCCCCCACTGTATATGTCATCTGAACGGCACCACTGCTCCGGGTCACAATTACTACGGCCACTAGATGGCCTCTGTCACTCAAATGTAACTATAGGCAGTTTTTGGGTGAATGACATCACGACTTATTGTGTCATTTTTATTAGGACTTCTGATTGGCTGAGCACACTGCAGGCTAGTGTTGCATGACCTATGATTAGCCCAAAGCTGTACTTGAATTGGAACAAAAAAAGTTGTTGACTGGCTTGTTTACTAGTGCTGGAACTTGCTGCTCCACTTCACATTGTTAGTCTCTGTGTATTGTTGTACAATGCATTTCCAAAATATTTCACTTTTGTCTCATAAAGCAAGTCATTAAATGATTAAAACCAAATCTCCTGCCTTCATCTCCCAAATTTTAAAAATAGGGGAATGCTTGAAATGGATCTGTTTGTGTGTTGTCTGACCATTTTCAGACAGACACTTTCACATGGTCTCTCCTTTAGAGCATTCATGATGTTTCACTTTGTTGAAAAATAACAGAAGTAGTTGTGTGAAGAATGAATAAAATCAAATCCTGACAGCTTTCACACCTCCACACACCTGGCCAATCCAGGAGGTCACAGTTCACACTAAGAAGTATAGGTCCTGGCGTGGGCCAAAATCAGACATGCCAGAAGTAAGCACCAGTCAATTCCAAGCAGTGATCTAGAGTCTCAGATTGTCAAACTACCACCCACGTGTGAAGGATCGAGCCACCAGAGAGTGGTTCAAACTGGCTTCAGGTTGCACAGTGCAAATGAACAACATAGTCTATGAGGTAGCACAGGAGAGAGACAGACAGAGTCTGAGGAGGAGAGTGAGAGGGAGGGATGATGATCTTGCTTGTGGAGAGAGACAGGGAGAATGATAGAGAGGGACATGATTAGATGTTTGGAGACAGAGAGAGGAGGGAAGGGAGAGACACAGTGAGAGAGGCAGTGATGTGCTGTTATGTGAGAGCAGATCACACTAAATGGGCCTCAGAAAGATTCTAAGCTCTCTCTCTCTGTGTGTGGCTTCAGCTGCTTTGATGGGCATGTAGGAGGACTGAAAAGCCTGTCTCCTCCTTTTACATCACACACTTTTCTTCTCCCTCTTTCTGCCTCATTTCTCCTACGCTTGTTCTTCTCTTTCTTCTTCTTCTCTTTCACCTCTCCCTCCTTTTATTAGTCTTCTTCCCTTCTCTCCCACTTCCTCACTTTGATTTCCTTCCCCTTTCCATTTCCTGCATTTCCTACCCTTGCACGTTCTCCCACTGACTCCTTCTCCTCACCTCTCCTATCATTTGTGTGTCAGGTTGACCAGAGACACCAAGGTCACACTGCACTGTAGGACTCAGTTTAACATCAGCACATACAAAAGCCATATAATGATGCATAATGTAAATTCTCAAATTTTATTTTTTACCGCATTTTATTTACCTCAACTACAGAGATAAGTAGAGACAGACCTTTATGCTCCTGTTTATTATTTTTTATCATACTTTAGTAAGATGCCTTCCTGTTTTCTTAAATTCAGTATAATGTACGTTTCAAAAGCACTAATTCCATCAGTACAAAAAAGTGCTCTGCAGTCAAAAAAAAAGATCAAACAAAATCAAATACAATCAAATCAAAATAAATAAAAACAAAGACAACAGATAAAATATACATAAGAGACAAATTAAAACATAAAATACCACATGCTACCAAAATGCCTGTCTAAACAGATGGGTTTTTAGCTGCTTTTTAAAAGAGTCCACAGTATCCTCAAGCTTATTAGGAGACTATTCCAAAGCTTAGGGGCTGCTGACTGGAAAGCATGATCTCCCTAAGTCTTAAAACGTGTCCGAGGTACACTTAGAAAACACTGGGTAGAGGACCTAAGAGCTCGGCTTGTGGTTGGGGGTACAGAAGGTCCGTAAAATACTGTGGAGTCTGGCCATGTAGGGCTCTATAAGTGAGCATCAAAATTTTAAAATGAATTCTAAAATTAACAGGAAGCCAGTGCAGAGAGGTTAAAATAGGTGTAATATGTGACCATCTGTTGGATTGTGTTAAGAGCCTAGCACCAGCATTTTGGAAAGTTTGTAAGCAGTGTAAGGAAGATTTATTAAGGCAGGTAAAAAGAGAATCACATTAGTCTAAATGTGATGAAATAAAAGCTATATTAGCATTTCCATTTCATTTTTTGACACAACAGACCTGAGTTTGGCTATGTTCTCAGGTGAAAGAAAGTCAGCATCTTAATGTTAGCTTCAGAACTCATGGATTGGTCAAAAATCACACCAAGATTACGTAGAAAAGTCAGAGAAGATAAGGATAAGGCACCATGGTTCTACCTGATTGATAACTGAAGATTATCAGAACCAAAAATCAGGTCTTCAGTTTTATCTGCAGAAAATGATTTGCCATCCAGTTCCCAATTGCATTTAAACAGTTGTTCAGCTCATTAGGTTTAAATGAAAAATACAACTGGATGTCATCAGCATACAAGTGGTAGGAGATGTTGCTAAAACTACTGATAATCTGTCCTAGTAGCAGCATGTATATGGAGAATAAAATGGGTCCCAAGACCAATCCCTGGGGGGCACCACGTGACAAAGCTGCAGTGTCCGACATAAATTCACCTACAGAGACTGACAAAGACCTATCTGTGAGATAGAAGGAGAACCACTCCAATGCAGTCCCAGAAATACCCACCAGGTGATTTAGCCATGTGGATTAGGATGTGGTGGTCCACAGTATCGAATGCTGCGCTAAGGTCCAATAAAACCAAAACTGAACAATCTCTGGTATCTGCAGCCATTAAAATATCATTTGAGACCATAAGGAGAGCTGTGTCAGTGGAGTACAGTTTACGGAAACCAGAATGAAATTTATCAGACATCCTGTGCAATTCCAGTGTTTGAACAAGTTGCTTCTCAACAGCCTTTTCTAAAATTTTAGAAAAGAAAGGGAGTTTTGAAATGGGCCTGTAGTTCTCTGGCAGGGAGGGGTCCAGGTTTGATTTCTTCAACAAAGGTTGAACAATAGCCTGCTTAAAGGAACTTGGGCCACACCCTGATAGAAGAGAGCGGTTTATAATATTGACTATGCAGGGGCCAATAAAGTTAAAAACCAAGAACAGAAAGGTTGGTAGGACATCTAGTGGGCTCGAGGAGGGTTTCATTTGTCTTAACAAGGCTGCAATATCATCTATGGACACAGGAAAAAAAGGGTCTAAGATGGATGGATTTGAGGAACCACTAGAGAGTAGACTGGACAAGGGTGAGATATTTGCCCTAACATTTACAACTTTGTCTATAAAATATTTAAGAAAATTATTGCAGTCACTGTTTGAGAAGATTGGCAGGTTAGGGGTGCTGGGAGAGACAATATAGTTTGCAGTGTTAAACAGGACTTTAGGGGTTTTCTTGCTGGCAGAAATTAGATTAGAGAAGTAAGAAGATCTCTCAGCCTTCACCATATTGTTGAGGGTACCCATGAGTTCTCTGAGATGCAGTCTGTGTATTTTGCACAGAGACACAGCAGTTCAGTGACGCACACGTGCTGCTGAGGTAGAGGTAGCCAGTGTGGCCCAGGCGTTATGCTACAGTGCCCTGCCCTAAGTTTGAAAGTACCATTTTGAAGCTTAAAAGAATAGTTCAACATTATGGGAAATGTACATATTGGCTTTCTTGCTGTTGAGAGATAGGTGAGAAGATTGATACCCCTCTCTCATTTGTACAGTCAATATGTAGCTGGAGCTAGCATCCAGTTAAATTTTTCAAGTGACTTAAAACAACAGGTTTTCCTCACTGTAATCATTCCTCCTGTTCATACGGGCTATTAAAAAATCCCCTTCAAATGCACTTTCAATATAATTCATTGGGGTCAAAATCCACATTGTGTCCACGCAGTCTTTTTGTGCAAAATGTATTTACAAGTTGATGTGAAGCTTATATGAGGCTTCAGCAGTCTGAGTTAGTCATATCAAGTGGATATCTGCCACATTTACAGTCTTTTTAGCATCAAATTCCCTCTTTGTGTTTCCTCGGACAGTGTTTTCTTGTTGAGTTGCGGTGGAAGTATAGACTGTAATGTTGAAAGATATCTACTTGATTTGACTCATTTGGACGCTGAAGCTTCATATTAGCTTCAGAAACTTTTAGACATTTTTGCACAGAAGGAGGACTGGATTTTGTCCTCCATCACTTACATTGTCTTCTAATGGTCAGTATTAACAGGTTTTATAGCAAGAAAAACCTGTTTCAATGTTCATTTGGGCACCTGACCATTGTTTTAAGACAGACTTGAAAAATGTTGAACCCATCCTTAACTTATCTTAGCGAGAAACTGTGGGAAACAGCTACAGCTCTCTCATTAACACATTGTATCCTGTTTGTTTAATTTGGCCAATACATAGTCCAGATTAAACAAACAATTGTGTTAGTGAATTGTGGGTGGATTTGGTTACATTTGGACACAGTTGTTTACACCTGCTTCAAGTCCAGCGCATAAGTTCCTTTAAGGTTAGTGTATCATTTTTTGATATCTGAAGGCAAACTCGTAAAATGCTTATGAAGATCTACTGAAGGCTGTAAATCCTAATTATCAATTCATCTATAAACATTAAAATTCAACACAAACCAAAATGAATTATTCAATGGCAAACTCTCTCTCTACAGACTTTGCTACTTTTCCTCTGCCACTAGCTAGGCCTGTGTTTACACTGTGTGTGTGAGCGTGCATGTATATAACCATTCCACTCTGCTCTTTCATCTAAGCTAAATAAATGCAGATAAGACCTGAAACAAACAAATACACACACAGTTCAGTGTGCCAGAGGCTTGTGCATGTATTCCTTCGCTCCCTCCAAACATTTGATATGTTGTTTTTTTGTTCCCCCTCCTCCTTCTCCACCTTTCCACTACTTCCATTCCCCCTTTTTTGCTTTAACTTTACTGTCTCCAACCTTTCTCTGCCTTCTCTCTCCTTTTTGTGCTCTGCTCCCTCTCTTCCTCAAATCTGTTACCTACTTTGTTTTCTCCTTTCTTGCTTTAATCGGCTACTTTTATCCCCACACATCTGTCTCTGTTCTGTTCACTTTTGAATCTTTCTGGCAAAAGAATAATTGAAAAATAGAGAGATGAAGCTAGAAAGAAAATGGTAGTAACACAAACAAATGAAATGTGTGAAAATATAACTATTCATTACTGAAAAAGTATCATGTCAGTGTGAAGGAAGCAGATGGAGAAAAATGAAGGAGGAGAAGAGATGGGGGAAAAACAACAGCGGATTAACTGGGAGGAGGAGAGATGAAGAGATCAAACAGAGGAAAGAAGAAGAGGAGGAGGAGAGAGAGAGAGAGAGAGGAGCTGAGATGAACAGAGAGAGGATTAGAATCATTGTGTTCAGTAAAGCAAACCAAGCATTAAACCATCAGAGAGAGACAGAGAGAGAGAAAGAGAGAGAGAGAGAGAGAGACCAAGAGGGGAGAAAGAGAAAGATGAAGGAATGGAGAAAAGAACTGTTACTCTACATTCAACATCCTGGGGGGTTGGCTTGTTTGCTGTCCAAGACTTGGATGGGAGTGTTCATCAGTGCTTGTCTATGTTCAGTGGACAGAGATGGAGGTGGCCACCATTCACTAAAAGAGAGGGAGTACACCTTCTGGGTCCTCCATCAAGGCAAGATGGTGCCTTCTGTGGCAGATGTCTTATGTTTCTCTCTTGATTGCTGCTGTTTAATTTTTATTTTAGGTTTTATTTTGTTTAGGTGTAATGCTGGCATTATTTTCTTTTTCTTCTTGTCAACAAATCCCATGAAAGGACCAAAACCTACTCACTTCAGTGCCAAATGTATATACATGCACTGTAAAGTAGTCTCTAACAAATGCACTATTTCCTCCTGTTTGAGTAACGTTGGCTAAAAACTACAGTACCCAGCATGCTAGAGGGTCTGTGAAGCCGTACTCTCTGGGCTTTGAGATAAATGTTGGTATCAGCATGCTAACATGCTTTCAATGGCAATGCTAACATGCTGAATTTGATCAGGTTCTCCATCTTAGTTTAGCATGCTAGCTTGCTAACATTTCACTCCTAATGTCAACTTCATGGTGGTGCTAGAGGAAAGTCAGGGGATCACCAGAGTCATTAGGATTCCTCCTCTGGGCACCATGGATGTCTATACTAATTTCATAGGAATTCATCTAAAAGTTGTTGAGATATTACAGTCTGGACCAATGTAGCAAGATGGCAGACTTTGCCATAAAGTCAATCTGTTAGCGTAGCTAAAAAGATGAAACTATGAGAGTGGCCTACCAAGAAAAACCAGTTGTTTGTTAAATATCTAAAAAAGACATGTTGTTGGAGGATGTTTGAATCTATGTATTCATGAGGTCTTTTAAATGGGAAATATTTTGCTTATTGAGATTTTCTGTTATTTTTATGCTGTTATGATGTCAGATGTCTATACCAAAACTTTCAGTGAATGTATATAAAAAAATCTCCCTTTAAGACAAAAACCAGGGGTTCAACCTGCGCTGAACTCTTTTTAAACTTTCCTGACAAGAACACATCAGCTCCCTTCTGTAATCTGTTGTCCACTCTCTGACTCAGGCCTGAACACGTACGGGTGTACAGTATTTGTCATAAAATTATCTGCCTGTGTGGATATGGCTGTTTGGGCACAAGGTTTAGTTGGTTAGATTTAGTTGCTGCTCTGATTCTGGGATTTCAGCCATCACTATTAATGCTGAGTTAATTTTCTGGCAAACAGGCTCAGTACTTCCAAGGTGCCTGGTTAGAAGCTAAATTGTAAACAGGAATGCATTTATTCATTCATACAAGCCTGTAAGCCTGTAAGAAAGTGAAAATAAACTGTTGTAGAGGCTTCAGCTTTGCAAGTTGGCAAGCATCTTGATTTCCTGCCTCCTGCTATGACAGAGCTAGAACCCTAGACATTTAGCTGTGCACTGACATTTACAGCTAATATCAGTGCACCAGATTGTTGACATTGTGTTCCCTCCTTTTTATTTTGAAGTAATAACAAATTCGAAACTGTTGGCTGGTGCTCCTGGTGGACGTCTGTGATGCCAGGTTTTCACTACTGTAGGTGATCTCAAAGTCAACCACAGATTTCCCATCCAACTCGCTGTATGTGGTGCGTGCGTGTGTGTGTGTGATTGTATTTGTGTGGGTGTTGGCAGACTAGAACAGACTTCACATTGTGTATAATTATTTCTAGAGAGAGAACAAGGGTGTAAAAGAGAGAAAGAAATATGGCAAGAGAGCAGTGAAGACCATGAGTGAGGAGAAAAGAAAAAAGTCAGAGATGCAAAAAGAACAAGGTAATGATGGGCACAGACAGAAACATATGGGAAAGAACAAGGGAGGGTAAGATGAAGAGATAGAGAGAGATGAGAAATGACAGTGAGAGAGATAGACAGAGAAAGAAAGAGACAGCAGAGATGTGGAGGGACAGGCAGTGATTGTGTGCTGAACCTGCTGTTTGAAGTTTAATGCTTACACCTACACATGCTCCTACAGCTAATCGCTATTTCTATACATATTACCCTTCATGCATAACCATAGTGTATAGTTTATTGTCTTTATGTAAAGTAGTATGTATGGAGGACTGCCCTTTTTTAGCCATACTAGAAGTCTCTTTTGGGTATTAAAGGATAATTGTATTTCTAAATTGCCATACATTCTGTGACAAAAGTGTGTATTCATATAATGGCCGAGTCTCAAAGAATATGTAGGTCCAAAACACTGAGGGTGAATGAAATTGCCACAGTGGCTCACATGGTAAATTCAGCATTTTGTACATTTCATGAGTCATATATCTCCTGTTTTTGTAGCATAAATATGTACTGTTTCTAGTGTTTTTTTATTAAAAAAATCTGAACACATCTATACTGTTGTTACTGTCAATGAAACGTAACAAATTTTGCAGATGTTTCACACTA
Organism: Scomberomorus guttatus; assembly: GCA_038419695.1. Classification (NCBI taxonomy): domain Eukaryota; kingdom Metazoa; phylum Chordata; class Actinopteri; order Scombriformes; family Scombridae; genus Scomberomorus; species Scomberomorus guttatus. The sequence goes on along the minus strand of CM076459.1, from coordinate 29,813,229 downwards.
AAAGCCAAAAAGGAAACAAAGGGGGTTTATGCTGTTTGAGCTGCTGGAAGTATTGTAATGTGAAAAAGCAATATAAGAAGTATTGAGTTTCACTGACGGTAGCTTAAAAGTGATCGAAAAAGTGGCAAAGTAGTTCAAAAGAGAAACTGAGAGCAGAAGAGTGGCGAGTGTGTCATGACTCAGTTATTTTACTGATGGAATTACTGTAGTGGAGATGTTGACAGATAAAAGGAAAAGGCAACAGTTGTTAGATGATTCTTCCAAACACTGGATTTATGCAGTTTTTTGTTTTTTGTTTTGTTTTTTTATGTCTGATGTCCCACTCCATTCAAAAATGTGATTTTCTTCTTGTTCCTGCAGTTTGATGTTTGAGCTTTGCTGTAAAGAATGATGTGTGTGCAGAGTTTGAGTCTGGGAGGCTGTTTTCACATTCATCTGCTGAAAATGGAAAGTTTCTCTGTGCTCACTGAAAATTTGATTTTTAGAGGTGGGCCCATGAACATGATTTGTGACATCACAACTAGTTTGCAAGTCAATCTTGTTTCAATATTCAGCTTGCATAAGTGTGATATGGAAGCACATACACTGAGAATGGACTAATACAGTGAAGTCGGAGACATCTTGTGTCCAGGAGTTCAACTTTTAAAATGAAATATATTTGCATATTCATAGATTTTTCATGAGGGAAATTTTTCATAAGGATTTCAACATAGTAATTTTAATTTTTTGTGGAAAAACCATATCAGATACACATTATTGTTCCAAGCGGAGTATTTTTATGTTAAATACCGGTCTGGGGGGGATCTTTAAGGTTTTTAAAATTCTCCCTTTCTCTGCATGGCAATCATGGGATGGTTAAAGTTAGGGGAAGTTAGTGGTTATAAACTAGTGCAACCCTAACCCACAACACTAACACCTTGTTAAGGTCAGGGAAAGGTTAAAATTAATTAAGAGGCAATTGTTAAATAATAATTCAACATTAACTAAACACAGACATGGTACAGGCCACCACTCTGACCTCCACACCCTTACTCTCTACTTCATCACATAAATGTCACACTACTTCCTCTGGGCAGAAATCGCCCAGAGGAAGTAGTATGATGTTTTATGCACTGGGCGTAAATCGTGAGGTGCAGATTCCTGCAATATGGACATGATTCATAGGGACACTGGGCTGAGAAAAACATGAGTGTCACCATGCCCCATGAAACAGCATCTGGCCTCTCACACCGGTTGCCCAGGGGCCCCTAAGACTGGGGGACTGGCCAAGGTGTCCACACTGGCACCTGGTTCACATTCATATAGAGAGGAGGAGGTAGCTGCACTCGAGGAGGGCAGAGAAGTCACAAAGTATTTAGAGACAGACTAACACATTGTTAGTTTTGGTGTTTACATTGGATTTGTTGGCAATACGAAAAATATACAATAATGCCAGCCCTATCCACACATACTTGTATACACATGATATGTTTTAGCACTAGACATCTGACATGCAAATTCATGCATTAGTATTGAAGATGAAGGGGGTACTCCACTGTATGTTGCTCTGGGTTCTTAATCCACCATTGGCTGGAGGCAGCTTATTTACATTTTGTTCATTTGACGAAAGACAACAGTGTAGTGTACTGTCTGTGGAGTGATGTATGTACTGTGGTTTATGCAGCTGTCACTGTGTACTGTGTTATTTATCAGTACATCTGCAGGAATGCTACTAACATACTCCTATATTTATTAAAAAGGCAGGAAGCACATCATGGAACCATCCTCAATGTCAGTTTGTTTGCTATTGTTGTCACATGAGACAGTGTGGGTGCGGTTGCATTCTAAATTGTTTGATTGGACAGCTGGTGTACGGATGAAGTTTGTGACAGCTTTGTGATGACATCATGACAGTAGAGAAGTTTGATGGAAACTGGGACAGAATTTGCAGAGAAAAAAAGTGTTTTTTTTCTGCTGGATCAGTCATCCCTCTTCCTCTCTATCTTTCCCAGCAATGCTAATAGTGCAGGATTATCCATAGTGAAGATGAAAAGGGTGTCATTTCCCTCTGAGCTTCTATCTGTGTGTGTGTGTGTGTGTAAGGAGGGTTATTGTGGCACATTGTTGTAGATGAAAATAGAAGCCAGACAAAATAAGTAATTATCTACTCGGTCTCTCTCTGTCTTGCTGTCTGTCTAGTCTGTCTCTCTCCATCTCCCTATTTTCCTCTCCTGTCTCTCCTTCATTCATTTCTCTTTAACGACAGTATGTCCACACTAAGCCAAAATTTGAAAATGGCTAAAACTAACCTAAAACTTGTGTTTTAGGTTGTTTTTGTAAAATTTTTTACACAGGAACAACTAAACTATAGGAAAATGGATGAGTCTCTTCTTCATCCTATTTCAGTCAGCAAACAACTGATCATCAAACATCATACAGTCTTTTATAAAATGGTTACCAAATATTAGAATATAGAAATTATAGACACAGTCCAATAAAAACAGTTTTATTAAATAATAATTACATTACAAGAGTCATTTACAAGAAAGTAGTTACCATTAAACTAGTTAAACTGCTAATCAGAGTTTATTAATTCACATTAATTTGAACATTCCTATCAATTGTACACCCATAGAAAAAATGTCCAATGTCACTAGGGTCACGTTGCAAAATGTTTGCAATAATGTTAGGCCTACTCATTTTGTTAGGAGATGCATTGCTTGGTGCGGAGGATGCCACCTTCTCCGTGCACCGAGCTTCGGTCGCCAATAGTTGTGGAGAGGGCTCTCACATTTGTGCCCCCCTATGGACATAATTTCTCTTGCTTCAAGGCCCGCATCCAAAAGCTTTTGCACTGTGGTGTTTGCTTAGACAGTGGTTGGTGCAGCTCTGCGTTGTCCCTGCTTGCTTACCGATGGCGGGCAACATTTTAACAATACCTGCGGAGTGATAATTAAAAATAGAACTGTAAAAGGACATTAAACTTCATAGCCGTAGTATACACTCATTATACCACAGCTATCAACCAATCAGATTGCAAGACTTTAACTACCCATTTTATAATTGAATACACCAAACTCAATTGCTTTCATTTACATATTGTTCTGTTTCTATAAATTGTGGGTAAAAGAAAACATCACACATACACACACTTGCACTTTTCTATTTGATTTTTGTAAAGCACTTCTATGCAACAAAAATGAAAGGCATTTCTATGAAATTGTACTGCACAATTGAACTTGAACTAGAATGTCTCAGACTTGCCAAAATCATGTATAAAAATCTGGAAGGTGTTCATGGTTTAGCCTACTCACTCAATAGGGTTGGTACTAGATAACTGTGCTGATTCAGATACTGGACACTCCAAGAAAGCTACCAGGCAGTAATGTCTTTCCAAAATAAGTTCAGCTCCCATAAAAGGATAGAAAGACAGGAGCAAAAAGGAAAGCCATCTGAGGGGAAACAACTGTTAATAAAATTATTTAAAAATAAAGAACTTAACTTGAGAGCACTATTTTAGAATTAAGTTCATTTTTGATTGAACCTAGCTAGCTAACATTATTATTATTGGTAATTGTATTGTGTGTTAAGAAGAAACTCTGAAACGCCGGGGGGCGTACAAACAAAATATTCTGTGAATAAGCAAGAAGTCAACGAGTATTACCGGAAGAACGTCATTATTCAACATGGCTACATGCGCTGCCCTGGAGCTCAGTCCGTCCCTTACATGCAGAGAGATGGGGAGTATAGCTGTATTGTGAGGATGATGCATGCTATCGACGAGAAAATGTACTGTAGCTACTTCTGCACTTCCACGTGCAGTGCACACCTGGTTACAAGGTGTGCACTGCACGATGCGTCGACTTGTGGAGCCTTTCTGCTCGAGGCGACAGATGCGGAAACGTCATTTTTGGCGCACCTTCTGCATCGAGCATAAACTTAGCTTTAGCGGCTGTATGAGACCCACCGGGCTTTCAACTAACTCTAATGTAAACCCATCCACAGCAATAGACACCCAGAACAACTACGCCATCCATTCACTCCAATATTAACTAGACTGCAGCATCTGTCTGGTGGACAGACCGGAGGACCCGTCACCAGGAAGTATTTTCTTTTTTTTCAGCTTTGAAATGATTTTGGACTTCTTGCAGGCCAAATCTAAAACGTCTTAATGTGTTAAAAAAGACATAATAATCTGTTATATACATCTGTTGTTGCTAGCTAACTAGTGCTAGCTTGCTTAGCTGCTGGCTAGCTTTAGTTAACATTTTATGTATTCTATAAAACTAATTTGCTGATTGAATAAAATATCTTTAAATAAATTTTAAACATAAACATGATACATCGCCAGCAAAACTGCCTGTAGCCATCAGCAGATCTTGCTGTTTTTTCATCGCTGAGACTATTTATGAGCTTTTTTGTGTGGTGGGCAGTCCCAATTTGAAAGATTTGTAATAATCCAATGTTTTTTTTCCCTCCAGGCCACAGGGTTCATGAGACATTAGTGAAAAACCAAAATTTACACAGAATCGTCTATAACTGGCCACATGGTGGTGCTTTAAGTGCCATATTATACTGCCATAGGCTGCTATCCACATAGGGGCCATGTGTACCAAGTTTGATGTCTTTTGCATTAATTGTTTTTGAGACATTGCATAAAAACCAGGAGGAATCATTAGACTGTGTTGGTGTGCCCTCTAGTGATGAAACTGGTATTTTCCTAGGGGGGGGGGTAATGTAATTTCCTGTGACTGTGCCGGTTGGTTTAGTGACTTGCTGTCTGAGGCTGTAGATGTCAATAGAGTAGCACACTGCAATTTCAGCTGGACTGCTTAGAGCAGGTTGAAATCTCAACCCATTTATGTTCCTTAATATCTTTATTTTGTAAAGGCACAACTATATAAACTCCTTGATTCATGTCTTGCATGGTCTTTCCGCTTTCAATGTACCTTCTTTAAGCAGCTGACATGTGATGATACTGAAACAATAGCTTTACACTCAGCTGAAGGTGGCAGGTAGACTATCTGTTTCATGTCCAGTCTCAGTTGTAATGATGCGTATTATGAAGGCACAATTATGCAGACCAGATCTGGTGGTAAATAACCACAGAAACCACCGTGCTAATGTGCTTATGTATTTAATAAAACCACTCAGTTCAATCCAATCCTCTCTTGCTGTCCGAAACACTGGGCAACCAGGGGCAACACCTGCACAGGTCATACAAATGGCATTGTGATTACTGCACAGTAACACATTATATAATTGCCTAAAAGGAAGGAATAATAGGAAGGAAAAGGTAATAAAATAAAAAGGAGGATGAGAACATTTAAATCAAGTGGGGAAATAAAGCATGTAATTATAGCACACCTACACTCTTAAATAAAAACTTAAAATAAATAATACATTTTAAAATAATAATATTCTAAATTGAAGACACTGAAAGCCCCTGGAATCAAACCCGAAGCTCCCAAATGCCAAGTGTAGGTGTTACCTGGGTAGCCAATTTACTGCTGGTTTACTAATGGTTGTCCATGTATTTTTATATAATACAGACACAATGTGGTTTGAGACTGAAAGGAGTATGTCTACACATAATGGCAATTTTCTCTGAAATTATAAGCCCTTGAACAGAGATTCTTTCACTGTGGTGAAACATGGAATGTATATATACTCCAGATATGACAGAAAATGACACTGTGAGAGGTGGAGAAAGTGCTGTGAACAAATATAATTCATCAGAAAGGAATTAATATGGGCGTCAATGGGGATTTGGATCATCTCAATTGATTCAGAAGCTAGTGGAACAGAGGCTAGTCTGAATGTGATGTCATGACTTCGGCTCTCTATAGCCTCTTAACACTGTTCAAGTTATGTTTTTCCCAGACAAAAGTGATAATTGTGAGAGGATCATGCTGAAATATTTGGTTGTCAATCCAAACAGTGGACCTAGATCTCACTGTGAGATATCCACGAATGCTCAATTTAGAGCTTGGGAGACCAAAGAGAGGCTGCCTCAAAATTCTGACAGCATCAGAAATTTAGGCCTTCTAATTACATTGTACTGCTTTGATTCACCTGGCATTCATCACACAATCTGAAATCCCTCAAAACACAGATTGTGACCAAATTTTTATTGAAGGCATCTCCCACACTGTGACATGCAATGATCCCTGTTATCTCACAGTGTGTAGTTCCCTTTAGTATGGACATGCTCTTTTTCTTTTTTGTTGTTCTTCCTGCCTCTTATCGCTCTCTTATTTTCTCACTTTTTCTCACTCAGTCTATAGCTCAATCTCTCCCCTGCCAATTTCCTTCTCCACCTCCATCTCTCTCTCTCTCTCTCTCTCTCTCTCTCTCACTGTCTCTCTTTGGAGCTTCTGTCTATATTTAGACAGGCTGAGGATGTGCTTGATCTGCCATGTGTTTCCTGCAGATAGGTGTTAATAGGATTTCTCACTCTCCTGAGTGATCAGCCGACCTCACAGAAAAACACACACTCACCCATACACCAAGACATATGACACCTTCCAAACAGAACATACAAATCTTAATCATGCCTCAGTGCTATGAGCAGATATTGTGAGAAAACAAATGAAAAATATTGTCAGTGAACATAGTAGTATAATATATCCCTATTATTTTGATCAAAATGTAATCAGAGTGGCATTATGTGTGTTTCAGAACATATTTGCTTTTACAAGTTTATAGTATATAGATATCATTTTAAGAGGCCAGGTATGGATATTACATGGTTTTTATGTTTTCTTTTTTAATGTAGCATCTATGTCTAGACAAATGGAGTGAATCATAAGACAAACTGTGGAGTACAGTTTTGAAGATTTTGAATGAGGTTTTTTATTACTGGAACATAACTTGAACATTCTGGTTTCACCTCTGCTCTGCATCTCATTGTTTGTTTAACCCTTTAATGTGTTACAGAATACAACAAGACTTAATGCTTTCCATACTATTTGAAATAGTCATATATGCCTCTGGTAATACAGACGAATATATTAATAACTTATGTGGTGAATCCAACTTGGTAATTAAAATGCGTAAACATGAGGCAATGATGGCTTCTGCATCAGTGGATTCCCTTGTAGAGGCAAAGTAGATTGTCACATAACTTTCATGCAGAGTTCAACTTTAGTATACTTTGACACACAAATTTGCGCCATTGACCACCGAGATTGCAAAATTGCTATGGACCAGATCCGGCCCACAACCGACACTTTCAGCACTTTCATCCGGCCCACATACCACATGGAATGAAGGCACTTGGGCGGTCGCTCCTGTTTCCCAGGTCTGGCCACAAGCAAGTCGTATGTCAACCAAGAACAAACCAGATGAACCAGAACTGGCCCAAAAAAGGGCCACATTTGATTTGGGATATTTGGCCCATATTTGCTGTTTTACATGTGGGCCATTTCAGGCTCACATCCATTTTGTCCGGGCTAGACAAAGGCGAGCAGTGCCGCATCATTGCCTGAAATGGCCTACTTCCGTATGCTATCTGGGCAATTGCAAACCAACCAAGTAGAGTCCAAAATATAGGAAAAACCCGGCATAATGCCAAAGCGCATAATACACCCATGGGTCCACTGTGTCAGTACACGTGTGACAACACTGTGGTTAAGATCTGGTTAGGGTTAGGCACAAAAAACACTTGGTTAGGGTTAGGGAAAGATCATGGTTTGGGTTAAAATGATCACTTCTTTAAAGTTACGCAACCTTTGTCATCATGGCAACAGTAAACACCACGACAATCAAACTTTTGTCAAAAACTGTCCTGACTTGCAGTTGGAAACATGATACTTGTGGTTGAGGCACAGTGGTCTCCTGCAGCTAAGTCCACTTTTTGCCATCTATCTAGCCATTCACCCAACCTGCCTCCTCCTAACAAGGATATTTGTCACCTTATATAGATATCATCTGAACTTCTCTGGCTCATAATTACTATGGCCACTTGATGGAGTTGTTGGCATTGAGTATACACATGTGTACTTTTCACATCTAGGCAAGGCAAAACATGACACTGACCTGGTATCCTCAAGTGGATCGATAGGAGTATTACACGCTTTGGCATGATACTGGGCTGGTAGGAACATATTGTATCAATTGTAATGTACCATCCGATTTTACTTAATCCTGCTCTGCTGGAATATAAACTGCTCCAGAGAAGAGATCAATACCATTTTATCATGACATTCACAGGCCGAAAGGGAGATAAAGTATAATCCTTCCAGCATATTCTGGGTCTGCTCCGGGGTCTCCTTCCAGTTGAGTATTATCAGATGTCTGACCTACATCAAGTGACTCTGAAGGAGCAGCAGTTATACTCTGAGGTCCCTTTGGATGCCTCCACACAATTGTAGAGTGGTGTTGATACAAAATAGTTTCTTTTCCCTCACAAATGATCTTTGGCTGAGCACAGAAATCAGTGTGCAGAGAGATGTTTTATTTTGGCCTTTTATCAAGTTACTTTAGCAGAAAATTGCTCTTAGCTAAAAATTAGAAGCCTGCTAACATTAGGGGAATACTTTGTTATTAGAGATAAGGGCAAGAAATAAACTGAGAAATAAAAGGTTCAAGAAGCGATTCCTTAGCGTTGAATCTAAATCCAGGTATTTTACTGAAGATACTATTTTCAATTAAAAAGAATATTATTCAATATTTGAATAATTTTAATTATGCACACACACCCTCATACACAAACACACACACACACACACACACACACACACACACTCTTTACATATATTTGAGTTGTCTCTAAAATACAGCCTCCAGCTTAGTATGATGGCAGAGAAAGCACACATACATTTACACGCACACACACGTGTCATTGTAGTTGTCAGTGTGTGTAGTAGCAACTCACAGGGTCAGTGTGTAACTACCAATTAGGAGTCAATTAAAACTCTCCTTAAACACTGAGTACATGTCTGCAGTTGTGCATGTTTTAGTTGGTTTTTTTAAGATCATGCAATATGCATTTTTTGTATATAGCTTTCTCACTTTTCATCATAGACACCTCAGAACAACTTTACATTCATATGATCCTCCTCCTATTGTATACACACTCTCCACTGTTTAAAGAAAATCATGTAATATGGCCCAATACAATTCTGTATTTTTCCACTAACCCCTTGTTCTACTGTACTGATGTCCACCCTGACCATTAACTGTTACACAGCTTTTATTTAGACTCAGTTTAGACTTTTCTTATTTTGAAGGTGGGGTTCAGATACAAGATATTATTTGATTGATTCAGGTACATGGTTAAAGTATTATGTTATTTTATTGGCAGCTAAACTTATAGACATACTGTATGAGGAGTATACAGTAAATGGCAATAGAAAACAATTTTGTAGCCAACTTTTTCTAACAACCTTTATAAGCCCCACCCAATTCATGTATAAATCCAAATAAATGTACATACAGATACGGATATGGAGTTTGTTCTCTATCCAGGTGATGAGTTCAATTCAATGGGACAGAACAGGCCTCCATAGACTTTAATGCATTTTATAACTCATAATACATTGTTAATTGTACTCGTCATCATAATGAGCAAATGTACAGTTGAACAGTGTGCTATATTTACCATTTTTAAAAATATGAAGAGACTTTATAATGCCTGAATATGAATACAATGGATGTCTATGGGATTGTTTTTAAAACTTAATGACTCAAAACAGCTATCAATAAGAAAAGCCATAGCATCCAACAAGAAAGAATTACACACTTTAACAAATTCGAACCCTTTTTGTAGCCTGGAAGTAAGAAAAGTAGGATCAGATACAGAGCAAAATGTTTTAGGAATAGGAAAATTGTTTGCATATTTGATGAAAATGACAGAAACTGCATAAAATACATACATTTTGACATATGAATGTCAGAATGCAACATAAATGTTTTTTGAGTTACAAGTAAACAGAAAGGCATAGAATAAAAATAATGAGAAATATGTGATTGCCCAACAATTGCCCTCTATGTAAGAAAAAATGCACTCTATGTAAAATAAACAACAACACAATGTCTTATTAACTTGTTGTTCGAAAATATTTCTGGTTTCTGTTTTTGTAGTTTGGTAGCCAACTGGTTTCAGTCGATAGTTGTAATGAACATCAACAGAACCACTTTTTCTTCTTCAGTTTCACACTGATAGCCCCCTCCCCACCCCCATCCTTCCTGTTAATCCATTCTCCTAATAGCTTCATCAGTCATCATAAGAGTCTTCAGTCAGCTCCTCATCATCGCCTAACAATTAGCTCACTTCCTCTCCTCTGGCTGCCTCCATTGATTAACCTGCACTACTATTAGCTTTTAATTAAAGGGATATTTCCACTCACAGTTAACACTAATGGTTTGCATTCTAAAATGGCTTGAGACTTTTGTTCATTTTCCACAGTTGTTTCATGTGTTTGATGAGCTTTTTATCAGCTCAAGTGATTAGGGAGACTGTGAATTATGTTGTTCTGTTGCACAATCAGATATACTCTCTATGCAACTATGTGGAAGCATGATTACTATCTGGTGTTAGTTTGCTAAGTTCTAGCAAAAGGGCCACATGAAGGGTCGGGGAGCATGAACAAGCTCCAATATGTTTTATAACAAACTGTCCAACATTTCTTATGTACAAGTGAAATGTTTTGCATGATTGGGGTGCCAGCAAAAGGTGAAGAGGGCATGAAAAGCATTAGGATTCATCCTCTGAGTATCCACTTATTATGTAATGGATCGAAGTGATGATGAAATGGAAATTTTGGCCTGTTGCTGGTGCTAAAGGTATAGAAGCACATTGTTATCCCAGACATCATAAGTGTTGCTCAACACTTTCCTTTCATGTCGCGTATCTGGAAAATTTTGTTATGTCACGGACACCGTCATATTTTGTCCTGCAGTATGATTGGGTAATGTTACTAATGTTGCCATGGAGATTGTAGTTTTCACTGAACTTCCAAACAGCTCACCATCCTGGTTCACTGTCAGTGACTTACCACAGAGGGCACTGGGGACCCCTGGATATCCCCCCTTCCCCCCTGATCATCCTCCCCACCTGCACTGAAGCAGGCCAGGATGGTGATGTGGTCTCTGGTTCCCTGGGCCTGCCTACATGCATGCCTGGTCCCCAGGAGCATGATGACGTTTCTTCTCATGGAGTCCAGCCAAAACCCTGTCTCGTTGCAGTCTTCTTCTGCAGCTGGGACAGGAGCCCCCAGGCAGGGTAAGTGGCTGCCAGGCTTGTGTCCGCTTGTTGCTGCTCTCTGTCTCTTCTGGCCAGGGCTTGGGCCTCCCACCTTGCAGCACGGTCCTCCACCTGAAACCCTATCTCATCACAGTTGTAGATGGGGCTTCTCCTTCAACCTGTGCTCCTCCCGGGTTGGCAGCAAGGAGCTGTTGACGGGGCCCGTTAAATCATGGTGCATAAATATATGTGATCTAGACAAATTTTAGAACAACTAAAACAACTTTTTTAAATTCTATGTTAATATATTTTAGGGTTAATTATTTTATGTCTACTGTCATGTTGTAGAAATCAGAAAAATAACTACATTTGAGATGGAATTCTTTCTTGAAGTCTTTCCTGCGGTGACAACTTTTTTTTCTAGACAGACCACTTTTCTGCCCCCCTCCACCACGAATACAGATTATGTCACTCAGTATCCTATATTTTCATTGGCTAGACAAAGCATTGTAACGCTAGCTACCAAATGCACTCATATGAGTGCAGCTTTTTGGCATTACATTGAAAAAACAGACACAACTTCGCCAAGCAAGATCGTCAAAATATCTATCACTATGACGGTGTCCGTGATATAACAAAATTTTCCAGATGCGCAAAGTTGTGTCTGTTTGGCGAAGATCGTCGCCAAGCACATTCTTACGGCTTTCCCTCATCAAAGTCACTTTTGTAAAGTAATTGGACATTTAAATGTCCATATATTCATATGAAATTTGACATGTAGATTCTCAGATATGTATAAATTAATTCCACTTACACTTTGATGGCAATCACTAAAATGAATCCCGCGTGAAAAGACCGGCAAATGTGTCAGACCAGATGTATCCAACTCAGGACAATAGCCATATTTCAAGCTGGCCGGAGGATAGCCTCTTGCATGAATGAATAAATTGAAAACGTGCAACGCTTTAATTTCTGTTGAGCAACACTTATCAAAAGCCAACCTTTACAGTGCACTTGGGCACATCATCAGTGATGTAACCTGGGGCCATCGGGTGTTTCGGGTCTTTCAACAATCATACACCCTCGTCCAGGTGACCCAGCCAGGGTTGATCAGGCCTGATGTTGGAACAGATGTTGTAGTCATCGTCTATCTTTTAATTACAAGAAAGTATCACATAATTATGAGATCTTGATGTCATAATTATGATACACAACTACCCTAACAATTTACAGTCACACTTCCTATGTTTTGATTTGGTTGTGTGGCGTAATTAATCCATATCTCATAATTACGAGCTATTATTAGAAGATAAGCTGTCCATTTTTTCTTTCATTGATGAATGCAATAGAAGGAAAGGTGGACATATCTCATTAATTATCATAAAACCTATTCCAAATCATCATCATTACTAATGATCAGTTAACTCTCCCTCATCGGCTTCCTCCATTGATCAACTAGTACAGCTATCAGACTACCTGTCAATGATGTCTCAGTGAACAAGGGAACATATCCTCAGTGTCAACTGAGGATATGTTCCCTGGGTCAGATGCCTGGGTCAAATATAAGCGTGTGTGTCCTTCTTCTGCTCCTCTTTGCCCTGTCAACTTTGGAAGCTAGTCAGTTTTTTGCAGACAAGAGCTCAGGCAGAAACTTTATCTAGGACAGATTGTAAAGAGAGAATCACTGCTGTTATAGAATAAGAACATACATGCACAGCACTTGGTTAAGGTTAGGGAAAGATCATGGTCTTGGTTTAATACAGATATTTACACTGATCTCACTGTCATTGTCCTGTATTTTGTACATCTACCATCCATTCCTCCATATGTCTTCAGTGCAATATATAAATGTAGCACTTCATTCATTTGAAAAAATGTTGCTGATGAACATAATCCAGGCAACAATTATGCTTATGTTTGTTTGTTTAGTAGTATATAATGTAATTTTTAGGAGACAGGGTTCGTTGGATAGTGTTTTGTCATAGTAGGAAAAAAATGGTCCAGATATGGAACACTACTCTACCTGGACATCTCCTTTAATGTGTGATTGACACTCATTAGTTTAATTAGTGTTGCAAGAAGGCAACAGTTCTGTTGTTGGGATTTTGTAATGACAGTGATATATATTTGATACCTACATATGTTTTACTGTTACAGCTATAGCTTGGAGTGCATGTGTAATTTAACAATGTCTGCAACCTGTTAAATGCAAATGAACTGCAAATACAGTACACACACAGTTTATTACAGAACTCATGTCATACATAAGGTTGCTGAATCAATGTGAGTCACAAAATTTCATATTATTTATATCATATTATTTCTTGTTGGGATGAAGGTGGTGAAGATGCTCTGATTTTTCAGAGCTCATCTGGCTCAAACATACAGTTCAGAGCTGCAGATGCCTTATTTGCCTTTTCACTGTTTGTGTGTTGCCATAGTAACATACGGCACATGGCTTTATTGGTTTTGAGTGTGCAGACTTTATTAAATCTGTTTTAAATACCCACATCATCTGGTTGTCTGGACTTCTGTGAGAAATGTCAAAATAAACTGAGAATAAACTGGTGATATTCAGCTATTATTTGATGTTTTGTATAACTTAAAATGCTTTACACAATACATCATATGCATACACACATATGGAAGAAACATTATTTCTAAACCAATCATCCATATACTGTATACTGTTTCACTAGATATAGACTAATTAACTGCATTATGATGATACTGCCTATAAAGCCAGTGATTCCAATTTATACCTGATGTATTTTGTTTTTAAATTTTAAGGACAGTTGTCCATATGCATTCTGCACAGCAAAATATTCTCAGCCATTTAGGGAACTCAAACCTGTGAGACTGCAGTCACAGAGCAGCCTCTTTCGTGTGCCTGGCTACTATATATGTTAATACTGGGGGTGGCTGTGGCTCAGGAGGTAGAGCGGGTCATCCACTAATCAGAAGATCGGCGGTTCTATTCCTGGCTCCTCCAGTCCACATTTTGAAGTGTCCTTGGGCAAGATACTGAACCCCAAATTGCTCCCGATGGCTGTGCCAGCATCCTGCGTGGTAGCTTGCGACCATCGGTGTGTGAGTGTGTGTGAATGGTTTCCTCTGATGGGCAGGTTGGGACCTTGCATGGTAGCCCCTGTACCCATTCAGTGTATGAATGTGTGTGAATGGGTAAATTGACTCGTAGTGTTAAAAGCGCTTTGAGTGGTCAGATGACTAGAAAGGTGCTATACAAGTACAGTCCATTTAACATTTACTCAATCCTTCTTCAGTGCTGTATGTGCAGTCTTTTTTACCTGAAAACACCCAAGTGGTGTGTTAATTGGAGAGAAAAGTTGCCCTGTGGTTTTAGCAAGGGAAGAGGGTTTTGATATTGACATTCCTGTTGATGTGGGTGATGATAGTTCCTACTGCAGACAGTTTGAAGTCTGCTGGGAGAGACTGGCAGTCAGTTCTCTGCACTGATATATGCACATATAAACACACACACACACACACACACACACACACACACACACACATATGTATATATGTATATACTACATACAGTTGATGACTGCTTTTTAAGATGCACTTATCTATACAGGAAGAAGACTGTTTTTGAGCTCTCTCTCTCTCTCTCACACACACACACACACAGTAAACAGGATGCACCCTGTAAGTTGAATTTAAGTATCTGTAAAACCTGGACAGTTTCTCAGTGTTTATAGAGAGTTTTAATAGATTCGTAATTAGCTCCCTCATTGAATGTGTGTGTTTGTGTGTGTGTGGAGCTTCAGCTCCTTCCTGCCTATCTTCCTTTCGTCTTTACATTGTTTATTGATTTTCTTCCCCTTGTACAGTTTCCCCTTGATTCCCTCCATCCCTCCTTGTCTCCTTCTACCTTTAGTCCATCCTTATGCTTCTTACGTCCTTTTCCTTTTCCTTCCAAAATTTTTACTTTCACCCTTCTGGCCCTCCATCACTTCCTTTGTCCTTCAACCCCCTTCTTTGCATCTTTTATTATGTAAGGAATAACAGGAATAACAGATGTAATTATTATTACATCTGTTATTCCTGTCATCCCTTTTTCCCTTCTGTCTTCCATCCTTTCTTGCTCCCCCCCATAACAGCAATGAAAATGGCAGCACTGTTGTTTGAATGAAATGAATCCTTTAGCACTTTGTGTTTCACCTGTCTCTCATCTTTGTTACTCCCTAGTGAATAAGAAGTCCCAGTGGAGCCAAATGTCCCTGAAGGTATTTGTCTCTAGTTTATTCTTGGTGATGGTGTTTCTATAAAGATCTCTATGTGGCCTCACACAAATGACCTGATCCTGATTCCCAAACGCTTAGCAGTTGTTCAGACCAAAAATAGTAATAATGATGAGAAGATGCAATATGATCCACAAAGTCCAGTTTGAGATATTACGAGAATTTTCCACTCTGACAGTATTTAATTGTGTGTCTTGACAATTGCAAGATGAAATCACATAATGACACCATTCATGTTAAAAATTAATCTACTAGGAGTGCATGCATGTTTTTGACAAAGTTCAATATTGTGATTTATTCATATTTGTAGCTTAGTCAGCCAACTCTGTGGATGAGATTGTGTGTGAATGTAGAATATGTACAGCATGGATGTTTGGTTTCTAAGCTGACCTCATGGCTCCTCATAAGGAAGCACCACACTCAACCCAGCTGGGAGTACCAGGGCAGCAGGCTAGTAGGAAAAGAACAAGCAGAGCACTGATGGCTTAACTGCCATGATTGAAATGGTGCATGAACCAGCTTGCAGGTTTCACTACATTTGTGTGTGTCCAAGATCAACTAGCTACTTTTTACTTTTTTATTATTTCCTCCACCATTTTATACACCTAGATGAAGCTCATAGGTTTGAACAACTGCAAGGGAAGCAGTATTTGTTTCTAGAGCTTGTTCTGAAGACAGTGCTTCATATACTGCCTAGATGGAGAATCTGCCTTAAAGGTTAAAGTCAGGGAACAAATGTCTCCTGTGTTCAGTTAATGCCATAGACATGCTAAGATAACTGAATGTGGACTGCTACATATCTGTGGCTATGTTTAGGTAGATATACAGGTCACAGAGGAGGTTATATGCCATATACCTGCATGCATGCACCACTACACCCCTGCATGTTGCTACAAGTTGGAAGTTCAGGTGCTTAACTTAACAAACAACAAGAAATTTCAAATCCACCCTAACATGCAAGGCTGATGTGAATGGTTAATTTCATTCAGTGTTGCCAGTGCAACAATACAACATGAAAACAGACCTCAAGAGTTCCTATGAGAGAGTTTTTTAAATACTTTTTTAAAAATAAATTCAGCATACATTTCCGAGGAAATCTCCTCTGCATGGTGGAGGGGTTTTCAGGGGAATGTTGATGCTGTGACAGAAATTCCTTTCAACTGCAATTTTTGCAGTTTTTTCTTTCTTTCTTTCTTCTTTCTTTCTTCCTTGACTTGAAACTTGCATGATATTTTACCCCTGGATCTCTCAAAAAATGTTTTTAAAATATATTTATTTTTATTATATAAAAAAATGCTTATGATAAAATGAAACCTTACTTTCTGACAGCGTTGTGATGTGTCGCTGGCAGCTGCTGTATGATTTGTTGTTGCTAAATGACATGTGAAAATGTCTGTGCTGAACATGGTGTGATGATAAGAGTGGTGAGGGACATATTAATGTTTTCCTCTACTGGGAAGGGTATGTTTAAAGTGATCATTTTGGGCCATTTCATACATGTGAAATTAAAATATATTTTAAAATGAAGGTAATTCAGGAAATACAATTTAAATGAATATTTTTGCTTATTCTCATAATATTGAGCAGCACAATGTGCCTGTTAGTAATGCACCTGATTGAACTGGCTCTCATATTCCAGGTGGTGCAGAAGACAGAGCCGACACACAAAGTAGATGTAATGTTTTTTGTTGTTGACTAAGATTAGAATTTTATGAAAGGTGACTAGAAAGAATTTGGAAAGGACCCGAAAGGATTGATGCGGTGCAGAGGTCAGAGGATTTAAACATTAAATTGAATTATTATTATTTTTATTTTATTTTAATATATTTATTATCCAACACCCGCAATCCAACCTGCATGTTCTTTGTTTTACCCAGAACTAAATACTTAATAAAATTAAGACAAAATACCACACACAAATTACATTTTTTGCAGGTCACCCTTCTGGTAACCACCCAATGCAGGACTCTGAGCTACAGG
The DNA here is from genome assembly GCA_038419695.1 of Scomberomorus guttatus. Classification (NCBI taxonomy): domain Eukaryota; kingdom Metazoa; phylum Chordata; class Actinopteri; order Scombriformes; family Scombridae; genus Scomberomorus; species Scomberomorus guttatus. Next base: position 29,795,817 of record CM076459.1, on the reverse strand, counting down.
AAGAGATGAAAGTAAACATGGAGGGAAGGAAGAGGCGTAATGAGGGTGAATGTGGCACTTTCAACCCTCAAAAAAATCTTCTCTGTCTGTCCATCAGTGTGTCTGACTGTATGTTTTTCAGTCCATCTTTCATTTCAACATACCCTTTCCCTTCTTTCCGTTCTACTTAAGTTTATCTTGCCATTCTTTATTCCCTTCTTTCTTCAATCCTTTACATCCCATTCATTTGGCAGACTCTTTGTCCAAAGCCACCTATAACTGAATTTAACTTCCATAGGGACAAGAACTAATTGTCATCAAAAAAAAAAAAAAAACACATTTCCATTGATGGAATTGTGGAGGCTGCATCCTACAATTTTTGAATGTTCTGAAACAATCAGACATGCATGCCCACTTCACTGAATGATTGGCCAGGTGTACAAAGATGTGACAGGCAGGGAAGGTTTTGCGGTCTCTCTCAAGCTCTCTTTTGTCATCCTTCTTACTACTTCTGTAACATTTTGTGGATAAATCCGAGTGCAACACCATGAATGCTTTAATTTGATATATTTGATTTGCTTCATTTATTTATTTTGAATCCCTTTGGTGTACAATTCCAACAGAAAATTTTTAATGGAAGACTGAAAGTGTGCACCGATATCTCCATTTGTGCAATTCATTGCTTTGAGACCCCAACAGCATGGAAAATACACAAAGAATTCTTTCCACTCTAAATTTCACTGGTTGATGCGGCCAGTATGGACACTGACTCCAGTTAAAGAATCATATTTCAAATGATGCCCAGCTCAGTCTGTGTCCATATGTAGGGCTTGCTTTGGGGTGTATTTGTTGTATTTTGTGGGTATGTGGTCTGTTGAGAGAACATATATAGGAAAACATGAGCTAAATTAAACAAAACTAGCATTTCTATCCAGAACATAAGAATAACTAAGATGTTACAGAATGATGACATACATTATGCATATTAGTAAAATTTAGCACTCAAAGGGCTTCAAATATTTGTCAAGAACTGGCATCATCACAGTATTATCAGTGAAGATAGACACCCTCTCCTCTGCCTACTTTCTTCCTTCTTTGCTTCCTTTCAATTTGAATATATATTTTTTCATCCCTTTCTCCCATCTTTACATTTGTGGATTTCACTCTTTTCTTTTGGTTTTGGTTCATTGACAACCTTTTAATATATTTAGAAAAATACAACATATCAGACTTCTTCAGGGATAGAACAGTAAAGTCCAGGATTTATTTTCACCATTGTCCCTGGTGTCCCTAAACCTACACTTCCTCATGCTTCTATCCTTTCATCATTTTTTTTTCTTTCATCTTTCTGTCCTGTCGTTTTTGTCAAATTCTGTCTGTCAAAGCTATCTGTCTCTCTCTCAGGTACTTTGATTTTTGAGTGTCTGTCTTTCCATTTCCGTCTGTGTTCATGCCTCTCTGTCTGTCTGATTCCCTCTCATGTCTCAATGCCATTGAATCAGGCTGAAATTTTGCTGCCCTTAATATTTCAATTGTGGCTATGATGAAGAAATGATCACAGACTGTTTTCATCTGTCAGTCAAATGGTGAAAATCTCTTGGCTTGAAGCTCATAAGATTAAAGAGGCTGGACGTGTGTTGAGAGATCGCCCATGGCCTGAAACTGCCGCAGGTTTGATACTGGCAAGACATTTCATCCTGCCAGAGTGTCCTTGAGCAAGAACCCATCACCACATTTTTATTTCCCAAACCTCACTTGGTTTGCTATTTTTGAGTTCCATCTTCATGGATGGATCTTGGTCAGAGCTCCTAATTTATTAGATTGAAAAAGAAAACCTATTTATTGAAAAAACAAGACCAAAGCTTAACACACACTGGTCATGTGGGGGCATTGTGTCATTTGGCAAGCGTCAATTGATGCCCGTCTGTCTATGACACAATGAATGTGTCATAGACAGATGAAGCACTCCGGATACAGTGACCTGGATGTGCCGATGTTGTTTTTCTGGAGAGTTGATGCATTTTGATGCATAAGACTGTGGCGAATCCTCAGTGGTGGAAGAAGTATTCAGATCCTTCACTTAAGTAAAAGTATCAATACCACAATGTAAAAACACTACATTACAAGTAAAAGTCCTGCATTTAAAATCCTAAAGTAAAAGTATTGATGTATTACCAGCTAAATATACTTAAAGTACTAAAGTATTTGTTTTTCAGAAAATTGGGCTGTAACTGATATATTAAATACAACAGTCAATGCATAAGCAGCATTTTATTTGTTGTAGCTGGTTGAGTTGGAGCTAGTTTGAATGGCTTCATAAGGGTCAAGATAAATCTGAGGGGTTGTGAGATTCTACATGTATTGGGATTTTTTTTTCTTTGCATTTTTGTGAAATATTTAAGTTTTAACTCTTTGGGCCTCAAACAGTTATACACTCCTGATCAAAATTTTAAGACCAAAATTGAAAGACGATTCATACACATAGACCAAGTTGAAAAATTGCAAGAATTTACATTTTGCACTGTTGAATCTTAAGAAGGTTCTAAATGGTGCTTCAAAATGCAAAAAGAAGAAATTGGAGTGAGACAAAAAAAAAATTGAGTAAGAAATTTATTGCAAACAACCATTAAACTGAAATAGGCTGTTCATCAGCTGATCAAAAGTTTAAGACCACAGCCTTTGAAGGCCCAAATCTTCGCAAAAATGTGGATTTAGTGTCATTTCCTGTCATGACCTCCTGATGGCAAAGGCAAAAAAGCTTTCTCTATTTGAACGCGGTCGGATTGTTGAGCTGCATCAGCAAGGCCTCTCGCAGTGTGCCATTGCTGCTGAGGTTGGACGCAGTAAGACAGTCATTTTAAACAGACATTTTAAACTTGTTAAAAGATCCTGAGGGTTATGGGAAAAAAAAGTCAAGTGGTAGACCCAAAAAATTTTCACCGGCCCTGAGCCCGAGGATCCAATTGGCTGTCCGTCAAGACACAGGACGATCCTCGGCCCAAATTAAGCTTGTCACTGGTGCCAACTGCAGTCCCATAACCATTAGACGGCATCTGTGAGAGAAGGGTTTTAAGAACAAAAAACGTCTTCAAAGACCTCGACTCCTTCAACGGCACAAAATTGCCCGTTTGGAGTTTGCACGAGAGCACCAAACATGGGACATTGAAAGGTGGAAGAAAGTTTTATTCTCTGATGAGAAAAAATTTAACCTCGATGGTCCTGATGGCTTCCAACGTTACTGGCATGACAAGGAGATCCCACCTGAGATGTTTTCTATACAGCACAGTGGAGGGGGCACCATCATGATGTGGGGGGCTTTTTCCTTCAATGGAACAATGGAGCTTCAGGTTGTACAGAGGCGTCAAACGGCAGCTGGCTATGTGGAGATGTTGCAGGGGGCATCCCTCATGACTGAAGGCCATCGTCTGTGTGGTAATGACTGGGTTTTTTTAACAGGACAACGCTGCAGTTCACAATGCCCGCCTGATAAAGGACTTCTTCCAGAGAAATAACATCACTCTTTTAAACCATCCTGCGTATTCCCCTGATCTAAATCCAGTTGAGAACATTTGGGGTTGGATGGCAAGGGAAGTTTACAAAGATGGACACCAGTTCCAGACAGTGGATGCCCTCCGTGAAGCCATCTTCACCACTTGGAGCAACATTCCCACTAGTCTCCTGGAAACATCAAGCATGCCGAAACAAATTTTTGAGGTAATTAACAAGAATGGTGCAGCTACTCATTACTGAGTCCTTTTTTGAAAATTTTATTTCTATTTTAGGGGTTTTTTGGGTTTTTTTGAGATGTGGTCTTAAACTTTTGATCAGCTGATGAACAGCCTATTTCAGTTTAATGGTTGTTTGCAATAAATTGCTTACTCAAAATTTTTTTTTGTCTCACTCCCATTTCTTCTTTTTGCATTTTGAAGCACTACTTAGAACCTTCTTAAGACAACAGTGCAAAATGTAAATTCTTGCAATTTTTCACCTGGTCTAAAATTTTGATCAGGAGTGTATATTATAACAGTTATGTGAGGGTAAATTTAGAGGGTAAATGTCTCTTTGGTGGAACTGATAGCAACTCTGACATCTAAGAAATGACGAGAGGATGCAACTACACACTGATTTTTTGTAAGGGGCCACCAGCCAAAAGGTTTGGTAACCACTGGTCTGATCTTTAACAGCACAGTGTGATTTATAAGCTCTTCATTATATTATGTCAAATTTTAGTCTGAAAAGTAACTAGTAACTAAAGCTGTGAAATAAATGTAGTGGAGTAGAAAATACAATATTTCCCTCTGAAATGTAGTGGAGTAGAAGTACAAAGTAGCATCACATGGAAATACTAGTACAGTACTTGCTTACATTCCACCACTGTGTATCCTGATGACTTGTCCTGATTTGCAACAACCAGCAATCATGCATGTCAAGACACCATTGGTGTGTGGGCTTACATACAAAATAATGACTGCAGGTGTTTTGATGCACACCTACCATACATGTGTTGCTGTCAGGATTCAATAGCCACACTAGCAGCTCTTTGAGGTTATGATCACAGAAAACCAGAGAGAACTGAAAGATGGATGAAAGTTGAGCTCCAAAGTTTGCTTTTGTAATCTGTGGCAGTGGTGGTGAAGTAAATGTAAATCAGTTGTCCTATTTTCTTACTTATTCTTTGTTTTAAAAACAACTGCCAGGTGTTTTTATTTTTGCACAATGGTTACTTGTTTCTCAGACTGTGCTCAAAAGTAGGGCTGCAACTAACACATATTTTCATTCATTGATTAATCTGCTAATTATTCACTTGACTAATCGATTTATTGTTTGATCTGTGAAATAGTGAAAAATGTCCATCTCAATTTGCTAAAGCCCAATGTACTGTCTTCAGATTGTTTTTGTCTGACCAACACTCTAAAGTCCAAAAATATTCAGTTTCCTTCTTATATGACACAGAGAAGCAGCAAGTCTTCACAATTAAGAAGCTGGAAGTAATGAAAGTCAGTCATTTTTGCTAGATTTATTGATTATCAAAATAATTAATTTTCTGTCAATCGACCAATCGATTAGTTGTTTCAGTTCTGCTCAGAATAAAAATTGTATGGGGCAGCAGCATGTGGCCATCTTCCTAATGTGGTCAATCTCTTGACAATAAGCTGCAGCTGTCAGGTGCTGGCAGCTGGTCAGAGTGTTCCAGAGCTGAGGAGCTGCAGCACTGAAGGCTCTGTCCCCCACAGAGTGCAGCCTGGTGTGAGGTGTGGCAAGGAGTCCATTGTCTGAAGAGTGCAGAGTGCGAGAAGGGGTGTAGATGTGGAGAAGATCACAGAGGTATTCAGGAGCCAGGTGATAAAGATATTTGTATGTGTGGAGGAGAACTTTAAATGTCTCTCAAGACTTGTCAGGGAGCCAGTGCCGATGCTGTAGAGTGGGGGCAATGTGTTGCCAGGATTTTGTGCAAGTGAGAACCCTGGCAGCCAAATTGTGGACATAATGGTGTCTGTCCAGGGCTTTATTGGGCAGTCCAATTAAGATACCATCACAGTAATCCGGAAGAGATGTAATGAATTTGTTATGTATGACTACGAATAAATGGTTAGACATACTGTAGCTGACTATCTACCTAGACTGATAATGATCAGCATGAACAGCATTTCCCATAATTCTCAGCACAATATACAGACAAAATGGCATCAGAAATTATCTTAAAATTAAATGAAAACAACTTAATGATTATCAATAACTGGCAGCATATGATACCTGTGCCTATTGTTTTCCATGTGAGTTCACACACTGCATCTTGGCTGCTTGTTCTGTCTACATGGCACTTCTGGTGTGTGCTTTAGACATTCAATTATGTAAAGCTACTGGTGTGGTGCACTTAATTGCATGCTGTTAAGTTATCATCAGTGAACGCTAACACTTCCTGCAGATTTTTCAAATTAAAACATGCAGCAAATGAAAACTACCCGGAACAGCAGGTACCCTTTGAGCCACTGATGTCACTTTTTTTTTTACACGATGGGGAATCTGCTCCACAGTTACATTTTCTTCTCATGACAGTGATTTACACACAGGCATGTAAAAACCTTTACTGTGGAAAAAAGATCTTAAGTTATAAACACAGCACCAGACACAGACCCAAACAACATCAACTCTACATACATGCCGGTTTTTGGGGGTTTCCATGGTGGATGATGGTTCTACTCCAAATAGCCAACCGAGATCACACAGTTCTTGCTCGTAGAAAAATTCTTCACACATCTCCAGCTGTTCAAGAGATCTACCCAGTCGTCATTGCTTTTACAACAAGTATAACACAACCTAAACATTGTTGATCTTATCACCATGACACATACCATCGTTTACCTTAGTGATATCTGCTTCTTCTCTAAACTCCTAACCCGCAGCCGGGCCTGGTCTCCAGCCATTCTCATTTAATTCACTCCTCCTTGAGGAATTCTAAGCCAAGCCAGCTAAAAATCCTTGCCACCTTCCTCTTACTGCCAACTTGCCATCAGTCAGCATCCACACCATCTGCTTCAGGTGCATTCTTCATTATTCTCTTATGCTTCAAATTCACTGCCCCAACTTTTCACTCCAACCTCAGCTGCTACGCCTGATTTCAGACTTATCTTAATTCTCTGATGACATCGTCACCCCCTGTCTCAACTCAACCGGTCAAGGCAAATGGCCGCCCACCTAGAGCCAGGTTCTGTCCAAGGTTTCTTCTCGTTAAAGGGGAGTTTTTCCTTGCCGCCGTGCTTGCTCAGAGGGAATGTTGGGTCTCCATAAATTAAGAGCATGGTCTTTACCTGCTCTATACGAAAAGTGTAATGAGATAACTTTAGTTGCGATTTGACGCTATATAAATAAATTGACTTGACTACTAAAACAAACTAAAACTGATCAATCCAGTCAACCATACCCATTTTACTTCAAAGTTCAATCTCCGCTGAATCCTTCTGAGACCATTGCAAACTACTTGCAATTCCAGAAATCCCAGAGTTTATCATTGACAGGTCCTCTCTTCATCTCTGAATACAGACAATTGGCTATTCGTTCTGGTTCCACCAGTTCTTTCGCCACATACTCTACTTGCTCTTGTATTCTGCGCCCCTCCCTCCCACCCTATTTCTCTCTTCCTGATTCTTCCTCTCCTTCATAGGGTCCTGAGGGGGTCCGTCGTTGCCCGGGTGCTACGGCGGATTCCCTATAAGCTTCCGCACAACACAGTCAGCAAACAGATCTACGAACAATGATTGTTTTTCTTAATAAATAATTTAAACGCATCTTGTTGATGGTGTGGTCCTTGCTAGTGAAATATATATTGTAACCAAGACCAAAGTGAGCCTGCACAGCGGCAGGAAACATGATAAAAACACATCCATTACCGGTTTACTAATATCCGCGATCCTTCGTGCCTCGCTACGTCACGTCATGTGCATCAGATACACAGAAAATACACTGAATGTTCTAAAATGAAATCAAATATAACAAATAACAAAGGGTGGATTTCAACCATTTAACAAACAACCATGTTTTATAGACTGCTTACACTAAAATGCTACTCTCAAAAAGCAAGAGTTCTTTTATTGATTTGTTTAGTAAACTTATTTGCCTTGCAGTTATAGCCCCCCATCAGTAACAGGTGCTGCAGCCCCCTCAGCAACCCTACTTTTATGATGTCCCTGATGTTGAGATAAATTTTGATGTAAATTGCATCCCTTGGGTGCAAAACAAATTCAGGATCCAGCCAGGAAGTCCAACTCAGATTTCCACTCTGTGCAGCAATGTAGTTCTGTTGTCAACATGCTGTTTGTAACACCAGCATGTGGCAGTTGGACTGAATTATAAAAAAATAAAAAATTGAAGTGAAGATTGTTTTAAACTTTGATATGAGCAGCTTCTGTACTGTGTTTGGGACCAAAATCCAGACAAGAAATTATCAAAGTGTGTGAAGCTACAAACATTTTATATGACAAATACACACATTCATACTTGCACACACATTAAAGGTTCTATATGTAGAATTGTGAAGCAATTTACAAGGAAAATCGTTTCTTTTTGCCAATGAGTAAATGGGTAGTAATGTAACATGAAAATTGAGTGCCCCGAGCTCCCGAGTGCCTTACCTCTCTCCCGCTAACGTAAACAAACGACTGGCATAATGACACAATACACACCTACAACAACACCCACTGTGTTTTTTATTGGATAGGGAATGTACAAAGTGGGGTGAAATACTGTAATAGTGCTTTGTGTGTGTGTTTGTTTTTGTGTGCACATTTCAGAGGCAAACTGCCATTTGACTGTCAGGTCTGTGTAGATGACTCACACAAACAGAGACACAAACAAACAATAGGTGTACTGAGTTGTCATGATGGAGCTGACAGGGTCAATGACAAGAGACAAATCAAATCTCTCACTGACTGCTTTTTCCACCTCCTCCTCTCTATTGGATTCCTTCCTGTCTGATAAAATTGTACACCGCCGTGTGTGTGTGTGTGCACTCCTTTGTGTATTATGAGAGCCAGAGAAGAACAGAAAGGTATTTTGACCTTGAAGGAAATAAGCTTTGTCAATCTGTGGCTTAATTGTTCCCGTCTGACTGAAAACATAAATCTGCAATGTCCCAGCTATTAGACATGTTTTTGGCAAATGTTTATTACAGGATCCAAGCAGTGATGTTCCCTTTTCCTGCTGCACTTCTGGATCTCAGGCAGGTGCATGAGTTTTTTTTCTGAGGAGGGAGGAGTGGGTATGCAGCTTTTGCTGACAGCGATGTAACAATGCTGTGCTCTCAAAATGCACAAAATCAAAACTTCCACGAGGAAATTCCATACATATTGCAGGTACAATAATGAAAGGAAAGCTACAGTTTATTACTACTTATCAATAGAACCGATGACTGTAGCAATAAAAATAAGATGTAACTTCTATCTACAGTAATTACACATCGTGATTGAAACCACATTCTTTAAAACAATCGTGTGTCATCATGATAAAGAGGGAATTGAAACAGTCGACTTACATCCCTACCCTCACTTATGGTAATCAGCTCACAGTAATGGCCAGAAAAATTAGATCATGGATACAAGCTTCCCCTGCAGGATGTCTGAACTGAACCTTAAGGACAGCTCAGATGTCCAAAAGATGCTCCGAGAAAAACTGCAGCTCCTTCCGTTTGAAATGAGCCAGTTGAAGTGTGTTCAGGTTCTGATTAAGATGCCCCTCACACCCTCCCCTTATAACAGTTTAACCTTTAACCTTCCTAACTTAATTGATAGAAATTGAATTGGATTGACTTTTCACGTTTAAGTTTTAAGTTAAGTAATAGGTTTCATACACATAATTGATTATGGTTCCAATAATTAATTATACTCTGTAAACGAGGATTCTGTAAATGAAATGGATGCTGACACAAAAGACAAATTGTCAAAGATCTCTCTCTCTCTCTCTCTCTCTCTCTCTCTCTCCCTCTCTCACTCCATGCTATATTCTGACAGGAGTTTCCCTAATGAACTGATGCATCCACTAGTCTGGACACTGTCAGCTGGCTCAGTGTGTGTATGTGAACATTTTTATGTGTGTCACAAATGGAATGCAAACAGTGTCTGGTTACTTGGCATCATAAACAGAGAGAGAGAGAGAGAGAGAGAGAGAGAGAGTGGTGAGGAGAGGGTGGGATGTAATAATGGTAAGATGTTAAAAAAAGTTTTTAGAGACAGTGAAATAGAACATTTTCCATGTTATCCCCATGTTAAAGGAATAGTTAAACATTTTGGAAAATACTTTTCAAGGGTGAGATGAGAAGATGTTGTAAAGAGTTGGAGTCAGGGTGTGGTTAGCTAACATAAAGACTGGAAGCTGGGCGAAATATCTAGCCTGGCTCTGTCCAAAGTGACATGGTACATCTAGCGACAAATGTAAATCTCACTGATAAACACGTATCTCATTTGTTTAATCCATAAACAAACAGAAATGTAAAAATGACAATTTGTTGTTTTAGGAGAACTTAAGCAACTGGAACTGTTTTGGCAAACAGCAGACTGGTGGTGGAGCCTTGTTCCCATGGAGAGTTTGCCAGGTTTAGTGCCATTGTGCCTGTAGTGACCTATACTAAAACCTGTGCTCACTGACTGTACTGTATCTGGCAGACACATTGCTGCATTATAAAATAATACAGTGGTGTAGACAGACAAAAACATGTTGTATCATGTTTGCTAATTCACACGTGATAGAATACATTATTTTCACTTACTGAACAAAACTCAATTTAGCAGTCTTTCTCTCCTTAAATTGGGATTTGTTATGTGGGGTGGCTCTGTGGTTTCAGGGTTGCCATGGTTGCATGTGTGTCTGCATAGACTAGAAAATCTGATTGATATAATTTGACAAACTGTAAATAAAATATAACAAAGTGAGACAACTCTCTGCTCTGAACACTAAGACACTAATCAAAGTCATTCTAGATACTTTTATTAATACCAGAGTCAAGTTCAGACCAATACAACAAACACTTGTGGTTGTACGGTTAAAATAATAGCTTTGGCATTTAAAGACATGTACATATCAAAGCAAAAATACATACATATTAAATAACATAAGAGAAGAACACCATATAATCAAGTAAAAAAAAAAAAAAATATATATATAGACACTAAATTATATTTTGAATATGTATTTTTGTTTACGTATTACTGATTTTATTTTGAATACAAAAACTCATTTCCGGTTTTGTTCTTGCGTCATGGCTAGCTTGACGTTAACATGAAGCTGTTAGCTAGCTTAAACTGAAACTGGGCTATGTTGCGTTCATAGAAACAGACAGTAATCTTACCTGGCAGTGTATGAACTGAATACAGCAGGCAGGTCTGTGTTTTATTTCTGTCCCTGTTTGTAAAACTGAACATTTATTAACAGATATTGGTTGGCTCTCTTTCATATTCTGAAGTGCTTAGAATCTGACAAAACAGCCTGGAGGAAACAGAGTGGAGTTAAAACTGAATGCTCCAAATGAGGATTTTGTATTTAAACTGTGTTCTAAGCTTACAAATCTGTCCTTGAATGCTCTCAAATCCTGACTTGCAGATTAATAAATTTTGTCATTAATAACACTCCACAAATCTCCATCATGGTTAGAAATACCTGTTACTGTGCTGTTGTTGTCACTGAGAAACACACTCACATCAGGGTTCTGATCACTATTGCTGTTGGTAAGGCACGGCGCAAGTTCCCAGTCTAATGGAAACACAGTGTAACACAGAGAGAAAGGCAGGGTGAGTATGTATGCATTTTTGTTCATGAGTGTATTAGTGTGTGAAAAAAATGCTTTTTCCCTGTGTGTTTTCTTTCTGAAAGCTTTTCAGCACATGTCAAAACCCCACATCTTGTTCTGACAGGAACCATTTCTTTTAGTAGACACACACACACACAACATCAAAGACACAAGATCACACAGGCTTACACATATAACAATCACATATGGACACATGTCCAATGCAGAGAACACATGCATGCTGTTACACACACCCACACACACTTCATGCATGTTATTGAAGCAGAACAAGGTACCATTTAAGCTGTCAAGATGTCAGTCACAGTGGCCAGTCCTTTATTTCTGTCTACAGACCACATTTCCTTCCATACAGCACACATCTTACCCATGAATTTTTAATGTAGCTGAAAAACAATTCACTTGTGTAATTACACAGATTTTAACAGCCTTCAAAGACCAACATCTCATGGCAATCAGCTATTACATACTCATGGAAATGTCTATTTTAAGGAAGTAAAAACAAGTTTTTTTGATTTGAGATTTGATGTTTGATTTGCTGGTTTTGAAACAGTTTGAAATGTGACAGAGATCTGACCTTTCAAAAGAGAAAGAAAAATTGATGATAATGATCAGAAGGTGAACAGATATGAGAACAACTGGACCAACTAGCCCAAATTGATCAAAAGGGAAGGGGACCCAATTCTCAAACTTTGATCTGGATTTTGTAGTAAATTGCATATTTAACTTAAATTCTTTCTTGGTCTACAATTTTAAATTTTATCTCTTGTTCCTTTATGTTTATCATAACGTTGAGTACTATAGTCTCATTAAGACACATAGTGTTCTACTGAAACTCTGCAGTGAACAGCTCAGGTTTGAAAGTGAGTTTTACATTTTTTGCCTTATTCAACAGTTGGATAGGAAATGGGTAGAGAGAGAGAGTATGACATGCAACAAAAGGCTGGAATTGAACTGTGGATGTTGCAGCTATGTGGTACTATCTGGGCCCAAACGGTACTGGCATTTTATAGACCTCAGGCTCCTAATTTTTGTAAGAATTTTAGGTGGTCAGAAGAGATGTCAGGGCTCATCCGGGCATGTTTTAATGTATGAGCTTATATAAACCTGATCAAATGCTGATCCTTTCTTGACTCCACTGTGTTTTGTTCACCTCAGCCTGCTAGTTTTGCAGCTCTGCTCTCCTTTACAGCCTACAGTGCAGCATTTCACTGCATACACAAGTAAAAATGTGTGAAGTGTGTGTTTGTGAAAAAGTATTTGGGCACACCAAATATATGAGTCTATGATTCTGAGTTCTGACACCTGGATTGGCAAAATACACAGATTTAAACTCTAGTCTTGCGATACCAGACAATCGGAGATCTCTGCCTGCCAAAGTCTGGGCATTTCTAAATCCACAGTAGTTGTTTGAGTGGTGGCAAGAATGGCCGCTAACAAACCTTTTTGTCAAGGACACACCTTGCCGGAAATTATGCTCTCCCCCATTCTCCTCTGTAGTGAACTGCATGTCACCACCCCAGTATGAAGGGCCACCCTAAAGACTTTGGATTGGTTCTGCAATGTAGGTTTTTTTAAAAACTCTCTAATTGTTTCCACCCAGTTTTAACAACGAAACCAGGGAGACTGTCCTTAGGCTCTATGAGCAAAGCGTTTAAAGACTGACCTTTGAGTCTAGCTAAACTCTGACTCTAACAAGTCTGTTATTTCTCCTCTCGCTTTCTTATAAGCAAAAATAAGGGTATAAAACATTCAGGTAGCATCTTTTAATTTTTAGTCACTTTCAGTGTTAACTTGAGTGACTTAATGGCAACTAAGTGTTAGTAGTCTTCTCTCAAGCTGATCGCTCTTCATTGCAATTTCAGGAGTTGCTTTTTCCCACTTAGACTTTCAGTCATATTCAGTAATTTCAGCTGACCAATTTAATAATTTAATAAGTATTTGGATTAAGTAGCTTGTGTAAAGTGAGATGTGGGAAATTTAGTAGCTACAGCTGTTATTTCAAAGTGTCACCTGCCGTGGTCGGGTTTACCCGTGGTCTTCACCAAGACTTCATCACTGTTACACTAACAACAGGAGGCTAGCCATAACTAAAAACTCTATCTAGGTAGAATAACCTGGTGCAGGTACATGAAAATGATCTTATGTGAGACAAAATAATCTCAACTCAAGGTCCACTTACTAGCTTTTTCTGTTTTCCACTGTATCTCATCATCTTTGAAGCTAATTGAACTAGTTAATCCCATAGCAGCTTTGATAAGGTTGATGTTTCTCTGGTCGTCCACTGACTCCTGTTCACCTTTAATCTCTTCTCAGTGGATGCTGTGAGTGGTTTTGCTCTGGTGTTCACAGACAGCTGATGTGTTCATTTGGTCTCTTGTTCAGAGTCCCTACTGTTTGGTGGTGATGGTGTACTACAAGTATGTAAAAAACCTGACATGTATCAAAATTGAAGATCATTTATGCTCATATTTAAGTGTGAGAATATCCAATAAATTTATCTACACAGTGTGTTAAATGATAACCATCAAGCTGGAGCTTTGCAGTACCACAGGATGAATGGTGTGGAGATAATAAATATTTGAATACACTAAGGTATAGTACAGTTGAAAAATATGAACTGAACTTTTACAATTTTAAATTCTGGAAAAAAATCTCAGTGATTTAAACCATATGACAACAACAAACTCTGAACCGGAGTGTGTTTCTGGTTATGAATTAGGCATTTGTTTTACCGCTGCAGGGGGAATGAAATAGCTTTTACAACATATTGCAGACACTGGCTTCTATGTCACCACACATACACACACAACTAAGCTGTGTGCTGGGAAGATACATTAAGTATAAAATAGGGTTGGAGTAATATGTACATTAAAAGAAAAAAAAGATGAAATCGGGATGATAACCTGGTTTGTAAAAGGAATTTATCAATCCTGCAAACACAGGTGGGATGAAAAAGTAATTATGTTACTATTTTAACATTTATGTACATGAAGCAGTATGTTGCATTCTGAGCATGTCATCCATCGATACAAGTTCAAGCTCATGAAACTACATTCGGTCATGTGGAGGCAGCATTGATTGTACTAGTACCTAGTGGCGTACCACAAAAGAAACAAAAGAAGAACATACTCTGCGTGCACGTGTGTATATGTGCGTGCACACCTTCCGGTAAAAAGAGACAGAGGCAAAGGAGGCAGACAGAAAGTGAACTAATAAGATGCGGGTTTGAGGTGAGCACCAAGACACTGTATTACTCAAACAACAAAAACTTGCATAAAAATATTGTTGGCAGTTCATCATTTCAGTTTGTTGGGGGTGAGACAAAAAAGTTTGTAGAACTTGGCTAGTAGCCAACCTCCATATCACTAGCTGTTGTCTTGAGGTCTCTGTCTCTTAACCCACTTGCTTCTCCTATCAATGTTTCAGTGTTAATGCGTATGTATGCTATGTATGTATAAGTTAGTAAGTTAAAGGGCCAAACTGTTTATACCCCTAATAGGCAGGCATGATAATGTTAGAGTTTCTTAAACTTAAAGTATAAAGTTGATGGGACTATTTTGTCAGCTTAACCTTTGTCACCCCAACTATTTATTCTAAATTAATTATCTAAATATTAATTAATAATCTATTTATTAAAATTTAATTAACAAGTTTTTTTTAGTGATACCAACAAGTTGTTGTTCAAGTTGTACAAACCTAAATCCTAGTTAAGACAACATAAAATGACTAGTAAAAGCAACAAACTTGTATTGATACCTTGAGTTGTACAACCATTAAAATAAAAGTCGTTTAAACTAAAAATCTTGTTGAATCAATTTATAATGTTTAGTTGTGCAAATATAATAATAAAAGTTGGCTCAACTAAGCATCTTATTAAATTAACTGATCTTTTTAAGCCAGCCAGGTTACTTTTTCAGGAATAGTTCATGTTAGTTGCAATATTAAGTTCATATAACTTAAGTTTGTATTACACTACTACAGTACTACATAAAATTGATTCATCAACATCAAAAAACATTCAGAATGCTATTTTATTTAATTTCAAAACTGACAGTAGCCTTTTTGGTATGAATCTTCTTCGTATTAAAACACTTAACATGAGGCATAACTGAATATTATGACAAATGCCACATATTTAACATGTTTTTCTACTTGTTAACATTTATATAATAAAACTGTATGCAAAATAGCCTTAGCACTGTACTTTTACAATACAAGAACAACTGCCAAGGTATAAAAGCAGCAATTGTGAAATATAAACTGCTTAACTTGAAGTGCTGTAGTTAAATTACACACACTTTTAAGAATTACCTCTTAACTGCACAAATAATGTATTACAACATACAACACTCTATATAACATTTTTAGAACACTTGCAAGTTTTTTTCTGTGACTTTTACAGGCCTTTTTCATTTTATCATAGGCCTTGTGTTGAGTGTGTATTTCAGGCAGACCAACTGAAACAGTGATAGCTGCCATTAACTTGGCCAACTTGCCCTAAACTTTGTCTTGAAGCTTGTTTTGGAGTCCATGAACTTTCAATGAGTGATTGCCACTGCCCATGAAAACTTTTTCTATTAGCGCAAATGTATACTTCAGTCCTTTGGGATAGTCTATATTAAGGCAGTAAAGAAGACCCATCAGTGTTGCAAAGGCATTAGCAGCATCTCTTAGCTCATGCAGAATGACGTGCTCCTCCAGTACAACAGCAACATCAACAAACTCTTTTGCAAGGAACTCTTGCTTGCTTACACCTTCCTCTACAACAATGAGAAGACCAATGTCCACTCCTTTGTAGCCTCCTCTTTCGAATCCAAAGCCTGAAGAACAGAATGAAGAATTCAGTTATTAAGCATATACTGTCACTATGTTAAACTTAATTTACCATTCTATGTTGGGAAAGACACAATGACAACAAAGGCCGCATTATGATACATTCCACATAACACCGAATGACATGGTGCCAATTTACCTAAATAGGAAAATCCTACTTTGAGACATCTAGATATTGTTATTAGACAGTAGATATCTCAATGTAATTTATTGTTAGTCTAGTAGTAGGCTGTATCCCCATTCCCAAAACCAGACCAATGGAGATGAAACACATGCCTAATTTTGTACTTGGCTTTAAGGGAGAAGACCATAATTATAGCCATAATAAGGCATAGTTATGAAATACCCTACCAATAAATACTGTATATGTGTAGCTTAAGCCTGCTATACCTTATTCTACTATGTATTACCATGTCACTAACATACAAAAAACACATAACAGAGCAATATTTTTGCACTGGGTGACATTTTTCTTCACTCCACTGTTCTCTATTTATACTGATGCTAGTTTACTAATTTGACAAGCTGAGAAATAAGATATACTGGCCATGGTCATCTAAACATAGGAATTCACCACACAAATTGAGTGAAATAGTTTTTGTATGTTTAGTATTTGTGTATGTTTTGGAAGACAGTTGGCACAAATGCATAAGCTATAACAGACTTTAGCTGTACAGAATACTGTAATTGTTAGTAGCATAAATAAATTATTTGTTTGGCCTTAACCCTTTAAGGTCCTCACAATAATAATAATAACAACAATAACATAGCAATAAGACCAATCTATGTTTTTTCGTTTTGTTTTTTAACAGTTTTTTTTAAATATAGTCCTCTACCAAACAGTTGAGATGTCGCTTCATGGGAAAAGTATGTGTGTGTGTGTGTGTATGTATAATGTTAGTATACCAACATATGTCAAATTGTTACCATGGAGTATTACCAGTACTAGCCTGAAAACATCTCAGAAATGGTGAAAAATCATCCCGATATAATTTTTTCATCAAATATATAATGGAATAACTTAATTATAATAATTTAATATATGATATTAACAACAGTGAATGTTCATGTTTTTTATTTCATAAAAATTGTAAATTTATCACTACCTTTACCACTAAATGACAATTCCACCGTTTGGTAGAACATGTTTTTAGACAGTAAGAAATCATACTTATGAAATTATTGAAGCATATATATAATAGAATAACATTAAATGTATCATATTAACAACAATGAATGATCAGTTTTTATTTCATGGCAAATAGTCAATTTTAATTACATTAGCTTAGCTTCACTACTTTTACCATAATAGTACAAACAAACCATTTGGATGTTTTTAGAAAATTATTTGACCCTTATTAGACTTTTTTTGTTGTATCAAGTTACATAATTCTGTTCAGTAAGACCTCTGAAACTATAATATGTCGAAAAAATATGCTTAGTTTTGAAAATTCCACCAAACAGAGTCTGGAGTGACTTTTTTGTTGCTAACTTCCTGTACAGAAGCAAACTGAAAAGGCAGAACGACATCTAGTGGATTTTTTTAGCATAACATACCTAAACCGATTGGTAGAGATGCCTCAGTCATGTTGAGTTAAGTTCAACACATTTTTCAATAAGATATAGTGACACAAAATGTGCTCTACCAAACAGAACATTTAGGGTGCAAAATTATTTTTTTTGTCCACTCGCCAAATGGCTAGTGAATGTTCAAATTTTACCAGCCACTCAAATTACATTCCAATAGAAAACGTTTTTTTTGGCTGGTGAGTAAAGCAAATCTACCAGCCACTTGTGTATTTTACCAGCATTTGGCTGGTGCTAATTTTGTGCCCTGAGAACATTAAAGGGTTAAAGCCACAAACTTTGTGTTCTAGTGGTGATCTTAAAAGTTTCCAAAATACCAAATATGATAGACTGAATGTGGAGTAAATGTGTATAAAATGATGCATAAGACAACTAGAATAGATAAAAAAACATGGGGTCTTAGGTTCGAATATTTCCCTTAGTGTAAACATCATAAAGCTTGAGACAGACATACTGTACAATTCATATACTGTGAGAGTCTTTCCTTTCTTTTGAGTTTAAAGCTACTTAAAGGCCAAATCCGTGATCCAAACGTAAACCAAAGGCTAACCAAATATCAAAACACAAATTTTGGCCAGCCATCAGTATCAAACTGACAGCACTTTCAATAGCTGGACTAACACTAGACAATAAATAAATGTTGGTTCTGATACTGTTAAATGTTTGTTAATATCAGTTTTGTAACGATAGCAGGGAAACAGGCTTATACTTTCAATTATGATTGAAAAAGATTTAAAAATGCAGCTTTTTCATCTATGACTCAAGCTTTTTAAACATGTATAGAAATATCAATTCAGTAGTCAGTAAGTGCATTTGACAGTTATTTAGCTTTCTGTCTTAATATTAATTAATTAATTCTTTTTCACTGTGATAAGAGTTTCCAATGCCACATTGAAATCAACTCACACACCTCACAGACACAGATGAAGCTGTTGGGATCTTCCTTCAGGTAATATGGAATTTCAAGCAAAGCAGCTGCTCTTCTCTCCTGGTTCGAAGTCTCAACACACAAGAAAAACAACTACAGAAGACAAACTGTCACAACTGTAGCAATCAAGCATGCCTATGTTACATCATTATGCTATATGCTCACACCATATAGTGTGTTGAGCATTTAGTAGTGTTGTCCAAATTATTACACCATAAATAGTAGACTCAAAATATACCATGATTGATTGTAAAATACCAAGCACAAGTACAAGTGTACAATCAAGAGTTTCTAACTGAAAGCTAACTACTACACTGCACAGACAGTGAAAAAACCCATCTGTGCTGGCATTCCAGATGAATGGAATTACTTAAGTAGTGTCCAAAAGTGATTTATGATTTTGCCAACTAACACAATATAGTCCTCTGTATAGAACTCCATGTAATGCCAAGTAGTGAATTATTTCATACACATTATCATTGTTATCTAGTAAGTCTTTTCAGGAAATGAAATCCATTTAATTTTGTCATTAAGAGACCATGATTTTTTCCAGACCTAGTAATCCCTAAACTAGTGGTGTGTGATACTGCATATTTTAGTAAAGTAAATACAGGCCAGTATCGCAGATACCGATACTTTTCAATAAATAAGGTGGAGGCGTCATTGAATTGCTTAAATCTCAATTAATTTTCATGACCTTAAGTGTTTTTTGTGATGTTTCCTTTTTTATTATTAATAAAAGAAATAAGCCTTTAGCACATCTATGTGTAGTTTAAATGCAGTAATCATACAGTATCCCTTTGACAGTTAACACAAAAGGGCAATAATATTCAATAAATTCTGAGTCATATTATATTCAGTATATGTGTTTCAATTCCAGTAAATGTATTCATTTAAATAGCACATTTCAATGGGATAAATTTATTACATCAAGGTCTTAGCATAATTTATACTTTTTGAGTTGGCTAAAGTAATAAATAACAGTTTCACTTTGTTACTTTAAGCACTATAACCTGCCTGGATATTCTCTGCCATGCTGAAAGGCCTCTGCCAATGACCTCTGCCTCTGGACTGCGGGTCTTGCAGCGGGGCCAGGGGGTGGGGGATTTCTCTCCTCCTCTCTCCGTTTTTGTAGCTCCATGTTTTCTTTTGGATTTTTTTTTTTATATGTTTATATAAATTGGTAGTGTTTCCACCATACTTGACTAGCTTTTTTCAAATCCCACATTTTGCTGTTGTCTCATTTTCGGCTTGAAAATACAGCCACGCGGTGCTCCTCTTCCTCTCTGCCATTCTTCTGTTGTATTTTCTCTGTGCGTGTGCTGATGAACCTGAGCTGGCAACTTGCTTGTTTGTTTGCTTTGCGCGTCTAAGTCACGTCACGTGACGTATCTAAACACAAGAGGGGGGAAGGGGAGCAAAGTGTGCCTGCTCTGCGCTGACACAGGAGTGGCGAGTCCGGCAACCTGGCTGTTTCCTCTTTGCCGAAACTGCAGCATTGCAAACAAGAGCGGAACTTAAAGTAAAGAATCAATCTCACCAGGCTAGTATCGATCCGATACCGATACTGACTTGGTATCGATACTATCGATATTTGGATCGATCCGCCCACCACTACCCTAAACTGCAGATAAGCTAATGACAGTAATAGCTTTTCATCACATTAGATTTGACAATGACTGACACTATTTCTACAATGTTATTTTTTGTTGATGGTTGAGAGATTATGATCAAAGGACTGGGTAAAATCAGACTATCCTTACTTGTACATCAAGGGGCTGAAGCAGACTGCACAGGTCAGAACTGCTGCTACTTTGCACCGTATTCTCTGATCTGAAACACTCGGGGGCATGTCTGTTGAAGGTGCTGAATCCGCGCCCCCAACTGAACAGTCTCTGAGCCTCTGAGGGTGAAAATGGACTGAGTGCGGGCAGACACACAGGCATGGTTCCCGCAGTGGGACATAGATATATCCTCTCGGTGGACTGGAGTCCACCAACTCTGCCAGCTGGGAGAGAGCATATACAAACGGAGAGAGAGAGGAGCGCTAACGGCTAAGCTAATCTGCAAATCTGCTGCGGTTGGAGGAAGGAGGCATCGGGGGGCTGAAAATCACCACCAAGATTATGAACTGCAACTTCATGATTTTTATGGGAACATGGCTTAACAACAGTGTTTCCCCGATAGCACCATTGAGCTACCGGCCTGCTACATCCTCAGGGCAGCTAATGACTCCGGTAAGACCAGAGGTGGGGCGTGGGGGGCTGTGCATTTATATTAACAAAGCTTGGTGCACAGACAATGCCATTATTGAGAGGGGTCATGCTGGTAATGCCTCTACGTCACGGTGTAGCCGTTTTAGGCACACCCAACAAAACCAGGAACACAGAAATGGTGAAAAACATTTTAACGGACTAACTCCACAATTCAGTACTACATAGTTCACAGTCTTTTCACATGTTTTCAGCAATTATTTTCTAACATGTATAATGTGTTTCAAAAGAAATCTCTGATTTTAAGGTCAGTTCTGGTTTAGGCCTTATTTTGTAGTTCTGGCCACCATTTATTTCAGTTATGATAAAATTGTAGTCACCAAGTTAATTGGTGAGATCCAGGAACATGGTAACATCACTGTCATATGACATAACACAGAAAAGGGTCCAAAATAAGGCCCAGTGTGTAATAAAATTCAATTATCCTATCAATTTGAAAAGCAAGGTATCACTTAAACAGCTGAACAAATTTCTGGCAAGAAAAAGCTTGAATACTATTGATTTACCAAATCATGCAACTTTTTCACCATAAAAAGTGTTACCTCAGTTCATAGCATCTGAAGTGCTCCAAGTACCGGAATGAAAAGCATTCAGTGATGAATGATGCCTTGTTGCCCACAATCAGTACTTTGACAATTTTACCAAACCCAGGTAGTCCACTTGTGCTCCCAACAGAAACAATCGGAGTATTTAGTGCCATGTAGAATGACATTAGTTGCAAGAGACACAGTCTTAACATCCTTGTATTTAAATCTGATAGCCTGTTTGACAGAATTATCCAAAATGTCCAGAGAAACCAGCTGTGCTTTACTTCAAAGTGAATTGTCCAACAGTCCAGCAAAGGTCCAAAGCAACTGATGAGGTAAGGATAGTGTTCGATGAAATGGTGTTTTGGCCTTAGTTTATAGTCAGGAAAGGCCTCCTGAAGCAATTGCCTATGGAATGAGATTTTATCTTCCAAGTAGCATAGTGACTGATTTGTGAAAGCAGATGATGCCAACAGTTCCATTATGTCCTTCATTTCAAGTTGTCTGAATATCAATATATATAATAGACAATATAACTATTGTCTAAAATATATTCCATGGCTGAATGAGAGTAAAATTATTTCTGAAAAACAATGACCTCCTGTGGTCAGTGCCAAAAAGTCCTGTCTTTGAAATGGTAAATGGACTGTACTTGTATAGCGCCTTTCTACTCATCCGACTACTCAAAGCGCTTTAACACTACGAGTCAATTCACCCATTCACACACATTCATACGCTGAATGGGTACAGGGGCTACCGTACAAGGTCCCAACCTGCCCATCAGAGGAAAGCTAACCATTCGCACACATTCATTCACTGATGGCACAGCCATCAGGAGCAATTTGGGGTTCAGTATCTTGCCCAAGGACACTTCGACATGTGGACTGGAGGAGCCGGGAATCGAACCGCCAATCTTCCAATTAGTAGACGACTCGCTCTACCTCCTGAGCCACAGCCGCCCCATGAAGTAAACAAAGTAAACAAAGATTAGTTTCCTGCAGTGTTTCCCTTACCACAGTTAAAACAGTGTTGTCAGTGTTGCAATTATGTTCCCTTAGCATTTTTTCAATTGACCTGTTGGTAAATTCTCCTGTTAAAACACCTGTCTCATTCAGTTCATTAACTATTTCGTGTGTAGCTGACTTGGACACATGCAAAATTGTTTGCATATATAAGAATAAGGATGCAAGTCTATGCCTAATTGATTCTCCATTATCTTCACTGTCATCTTCATCATTTGGAGGGTTATCATTATCTAGTAAAACCACCTCTTACTGTGATCACAAATGAGTTCAGGTCTTATTTTTTTTAAATCCAGAATCACAGTGATATCTACTTTTGTGCCCAGTAAAAGTGGAATACACACCAGACTTAAATTGACATTGTTCAAAAGGACATTTAACAGTTTCCTTACTTTTCAACTTTTCAAAAACTCCCAAATGAGCATAGTATTGTTTAAGAGTATATGGCTCAGAAAAATCGCATAATTCACACTGTAGCTGATGAGTTACTACAATTGCCTGAGATTCATGGGCAACAACAGCTGGCTGAGATTGACGAACCACTGATTCATGTTTCAACAAATGATTTTTAAGAGCAACTTGTGTCTTAAAAGAGCACACACAGTCAGTGCAGATGCAAAGCAAGGGGCAAGACCTATTATATTGTCCATGTTTCAGTTTGTAATGCCTTATAATGTTGTGTTGGTTGGCTGAAGAATATGTGCAGTACTTGAAGATCCAATTTATACGACTCACAGTACAGGTTGTTCCTGTAGCACTAGTACTGTGCGGCCTCCAGCTCTAAAGAAAAAGAAAGTCAAAGTCAGATTGACATCTCCATACTTTGAGTTATGTACATACATTACTGTCAGTCATTCATGTAGCAAAACTATGAAGAGTTGCTGCAATAAATGTACCTATAAAGCTGTGTCTTGATGTATCTATGCACCAACTGGGGCGGCTGTGGCTCAGGAGGTAGAGCGGGCCTTCCACTAATCGGAAGATCAGCGGTTCGATTCTTGGCTCCTCCTGTCGAAGTGTCCTTGGGCAAGATACTGAACCCCAAATTGCTCCTGATGGCTGTGCCAGCACCCTGCGTGGTAGTTTGCTGCCATCGGTGTGTGAGTGTGTATGAATGGTCATGTCATAGTTTTCCATTTTTAGCTTGTAATATTCAATTGCAGGAAATAATCTCAGCAAACTAAGCATTACAGTACAAAGCCTTCACCCAAAAAGTATATTCAATAGACAAATTAGGTTTGGCAAAAATAGACCACACACAGAAGTTGCTATCTAATGTCATTGATGACTACATGAAAAATACTGGAAAATAGGGTGAGTAAAAACAGTGCCACTGATGTGTGAACTAACAAGTTAGTTCACGCATATATAGGAGGATATATGGGAAGCCAAATGGTTCAAAACGTATTTTCTTCCTACTAAAATTTGGAAACCTCCGCTTCACAGTATTTCTTGCCAGCATTATGTTTATTAAGGCTTATTACATCAATAGCTTATTTGAGCCACAATGATCGTGTAAGTGTGTCATCACATGTATTTTCTCATATGTAATGTACTATTTTTACATTTTATAAAAGCAATAAAGGCAGTCTTTGTTTTCACTTACTGATTTTGCACCAGGAGAAATGATTTACTTGAAGGGAAACCATAATGGAAAAATACACACCAAAAATGTTGCAGGCTACATAATTTAATGCCATTTATTACCACAATTAGATACATGCAAAGCATGAGAATTTATCCTCCACAGACTGTAAACACACTTTGTGTGGAACCACTTTCTGTAGATATCACAGGCATTCTGTAAAAAAATGTGAACCACTGCTTTAAAGAAATACTCACAGCAACAGTCCTGGTTCATTCATTAATTAGTGTATGCTGCACACCAACCAGCAATGCCCAGTCATAGTTACCCAGAGAGCTTCTGCTGTATAATCAAAAGTTTCTTCCTCCCCACAGAAGTGACACAAGTTGCTTAGGTCATCTATGAATTACCATACAATGGACATGGTGTGAATACTGCAATTCCCCTTATTTTAGTCATTTCCCAGTTCATATCAAAAAGCCCTCATCAATAACACAGGAATCATAAAAGGTCATACCAGATTGACAGAGTAGATTTGTTGCTATCTCCATTCTCATTTTGTTGACACCTTCATAATCAGCTGAGAAGCTAATTGGGGTGTCTTTCAGGATGTGTTTTGCAAACTGAAGAAGTAACAAAGATAAACCCAAATGTCATGCATCATCCAATTTCTGTAAACGTGATATTTTCCATTTCACACACCTGCAAAGTGAAGACACCTCAAGATGTTGCATCTTTCTGAAGTGGGTGAGGCACAGTTTCACATGTCCAGCGTGAGATTGGTACACCTTTTTTTCTCATCAGGGATCTACAAACAAAAAGGTAGTTTCGTTGTTTAACAAATCACACAATACAATTAGACATAATAAACAACATTGTGTGAGTGTGGTACAGGAAAAATACCTTGTTGTCTCTTGCTGTGTGACTCCCCAAGTGAGTCAAGGAGAATGTTTTTTTTTTTTTGATGGATAGATAGCCTGGGTAACATGGAAAAAATATCCACAGAGAATGTGATGGAGGAATATTAGTGCATGTCAACATTTTAAGGGGGTTAGGGAAAATTTAAGGGAAACTGAACCACACATACTTACAACAAGAAACCAATGGTGGCAGTCGTTTACAACTCCCAGTGTAATGTCATACATGGCTGGGTCCAACTGACAAAAGAGAAATAAAAGCAATTACACAATTGTGACATACACTTTACTAAATATAACATCTAAGGCCTTGAGTCTGTACTGACAAACCAAATTAATAGACACACAGCAGAACACAGAACATAATGAAAATGACCATAAGTAATAGAATACAAAATAACATAGACCATTGAATATTTAAATATGCAGCACACCTTCAGTCTTTAATTTTTGTTTGTTCCACATGGCTGTTATGGCAAACGTGTCCATGTGGTATGCTTTATGCATACATCCCTCATTGTGCTGCCTCACCATTAGTCTCAGGTATGCATTTATACCCTAGATGAACATTGGAAAATAAAATATTAATACATTTAGCAGCTAAAAGTCTTATGCCTTTGAATATCAATGAAATATGCACATCACTCCAACTCCTTCCCATGGCCAAGCTGATGTATGTCCTTTGTTTGTATGTAAAAAGTTTGTATGGACCTACTTTGGACAGTAGCACATGACTGTCTTTCCCACTCCATGCACTTTTGATACCTACATTGGATAACCAAAGACAGCATAGCACCTCACACCTGACAAACATATTAGGATTCAGACTGATATTTAAATTTATATCATCAGGCATGCATTTAGATACTTACAACTATGCACGGTGTCCTCCCTGGTACCAATATTTCCAGTTCGGGGCTGTGGGAGACATGACAGGAAGGTGACAGGTCTGATGGTGGTTGTTTAAATGACAAGTCCATTGGTGGCAGGGGAGAGGATTCAACAGATGCTGTTTGGTATTCTGGTGTGTATGTAAGGTCTATCGGAGAGGGAGGATGACACTGATCTGGTGTTCCGGTTGACAAATCAAGTGGAGAGGATGGAGGTGATGGTGGGTGCTGGTTGTCAGGTACAACAATGATGGTCAGTTCAATGGGTGTGAGTGGAGGGGATGGTTCAGATGGCCTTTCTATTTCTGGACACGTTTTTTTTTTAAATGGTTCATCACTGTTAATTTCGTGGGGTATTCAGGGTCTGTCTTCTTTGAATAGTTTTAAATGGTCTGTATTCATTTTTGGAAATACTGTTCCTTTCGCATCCAGTAAATTGGCACTTTTATCTGCAAGATGGATAATGGTGTAAGGTCCCAGCCAGCTGCGCTGTCTGTTGGGTCCTTATGTTTTTTCGCAGGACCTTTTGGACCACAAAGTACATTGATTTGTAACCCTCTGTCTCCTGTCCTGTTTTTTTTTTTTTTTTTTTTACATTTTCTTTTACAATGCTGTCCAGTTTTTCTTTTAGGGCAACATTGCAGAATTAGGAAGTTATTTCAGGAATTTATAATTGATATATATTAAATGACATTTAAGAGAAATATAGATTATAGCATACCTCATAGGTCTCTCACACTTCACATGAATACCTTGCCTCCATTCCAAACATTAGATAGAAGGGGGAGAATTTGGTTGTCGTTGTTTTTTTGTTTCTCAACTCAAACACAACAGCTCGAGGTATTCATCCCACTTGTGGGGTTTGTCCTCAACTAGTTTACACAAGGCTCTGGAGGCAGAATAAAAAAGGAGTTAACTGTCATCAGTAACAAATTCAAAAGACAACAATATTTCCTTAAATACTGTATTCATTTAGAATAATCTGTTAATATAGCTTCACCTTTGAATGGTTCCATTTAGTCTTTCCACAAGACCATTGGTTTGTGGATGATATGGAACACAAAGGCTTCACTCCACATCAAGGAAACTGCAGAGCTCTTGGTTGATCTGTTTTGAAAACATACATTCACCTAATTCTATAATAAACCACAAATATGTTTTGCAAATAGCACAGAATCCCACAGATCATCTTTTGTATATATTAAACCTTTGATGCATAGTGAAGTGAAAAATTATCTTTGGTGCCCCGAATCTGTAAAAGAATTTCACTAAACACTATGAGACAACCTAAGCTGATTTATTTGGAATAACAAATACTTCAGCCCATTTGGTGTAGTAGTCCACGAGAACACAGATATACCGGTTGCCTTGTTTGCTCTAGGTGACTTTACCAACCAAATCCATCCCAAGTAATTCCAAAGGCTGGTCCACCGTAAAAATAAAATAACACAAAACATATATTTAAATTCTGTGATGATTAATGAAACCCCCATCCCCAACTCATGCGCATGTACAACTGTGTATAACAGGCTTACATACACATATTGGAATATACTTGGGCTCCTGCTTAATGAATAGTTGGCTGAACTGGCACTGGGCACACTGTGAAACGTGATGTGAAACGTGAAACAATCGAAGATTATTTAGCGAAGTTTCAGGAGCAGGACCACATCTCAACTGTGCCCCTCCTGCATTCCTATAAATACGACCTAACCATCTCCTCCTGTTCCGCTCTTGTATTCGGCGCTTCACGTGTATGCAGTCTCAGTCTAGCTTCTCAGAAACACGGTCAAGCTACCACGAGATGTTAGCCGTTTTTGTCTCAGATTTCTCGACAGACAAACCGTACTTTACGCCTAATCACATGATTGCATTATATAAAAAACTTGGACAAACGCCGGAATTTCGATCTTAAAAGAAAAAAATTCAACTCACCATGGATCACGAACTGCAGATCAACCCGTCTGATTCAGATGAAGATTTGTTTGAAACTGGTTCTCCTCCAGCCATGACACAGCATTCAGACCAAAGTCAAGCGTCCCAGTGGGGCCACTGCGTTCAGCGGTGCATGTACCGGCCTCTTGGCACCTCCACTCAAGCTCCCCTAAGGTGACTCTCCGACTCCCGGAAATTCTCAGGCCTCCTCTCCTCCGCCAGTGAGGGCCAAAAACCATGGCATAGCCGCGAGTGAAGGTGGCTTCAACTCTCTCATTGGCTACCTCACTACAGTCCGGGTTACTATCCACCATGGTGAACCCACGGCGCGCCCTCCTCTTGATCCGGCTGTCTTTAAATCCACAATCAGAGCCCGACATCTGAGACTGAACCGTTGCCCGCCTCCAATGATTGCTGTAAGGGAAGGCATTCCTTTCAACCACAGCAACAATAATGCCAGACTGTTACATCTCTACTCAGCGGCAACTATCACCGAACCTCCCACGCTTCCGGATTCCTCGCCAGAACCAATCACTGCCAGAGCTGGCAAGCGTGACGTCACAGACCCTCCGCCGCCTCCACAGCCACAGCCTGCATCACCTGGTGGGGGCCAGGTTGTATTTTCCCCCCACGCAGCAGACATCACTGGCACCGGGATGCCAGGTTTGCATCATCCCTCATTCACCTCAACAACCCCTTTTTTTTTACCAGATCAGTTAAAGTCATTACTGGCAGCGGGATACCAGGCACTAATTATTCCATCCCCCATTTATCTCTGGTTTCTGTGAGTGGGGTTGCCAGTTTCTTATTCTATTCTATTATCATTTATTATCATTTTAGAGGAGAAAAGTCAGCTATTCTCGCTACACATCAGAAACATCCATCCATCCACCAGGTTGCCAGTTACCCACTTGGATATACTTACTAACATCACTCCAGTAATGTCTCTGTATTTAACACCTCTTCAGTAAATCTATAGTTACTGGCACCGGGTTGCCAGCTACTAGTACAACTAATCTAACGCCACTTCAGTAACGCCTACCGTCACTTGCACAGAGTTGCAAATTACTAATACTTCTAATCTAATGTAACTTCAGTAACTTCTACTGTTATGTTCGCCAGGTTGCAAGTTTAGTAACATCCATAGTTACTGGCACTGGGTTGCAAGTTTCTAATTCAACTATAACGTCACTTTAGTAACATCTATAGTTACTGGCATCTCTAACATCGCTTTAGTAACATCTAGCTACTGGCACTGGGTTGCCAGTTACTAATACAACTAATCTAACGTCACTTTAGTAACATCCAAAGCTACTGGCACCGGATAGCCAACTCACCTCAGTAAGGTCTATTGTTACGTGCATCGGCTTGCAAGTTACTATACAACCAATCTAAAGTACTTCAGTAACAGCTACTATTACACGCACCGGGTTGCCAAATACTTCTACAACTAATCAAACGTCTGCTGTTACATGCAAGTTAGTAATAGAACTAATCTAACGTCACTTTTGTAATTTGCATTGTTATGCACACCTTGCATCACTTGCACCGGGTTGCAAGTTACTTATACAACCAATCTAATGTCACTTAGTAATCTATAGTTACTGGCACCGGGTTGCCAGTTACTAATACAACTAATCTAACGCAACTTCAGTAGCTTCTATCGTTATGTTCACCAGGTTACAAGTTAAGAATACAACTAATCAAATGTCATTTCAGCAACGTCTGCCACTACATGCACCGGGTTGCAAGTTACTAATCGAACTTATCCAACGTACCGTCGGTAACTTCTATCGATACACGCACCTGGTTAAAACAGATCTATTGTCACCTTAGTAACATCTGCCATTACATGCACCGGGTTGCAAGTTCAATACAACTAATCTAATGTCACTTTGGTAATGCCTACCGTCACTTGCACCAGGTTGCAAGTTACTACTACAAATAACGTAACGTCACCTTAGTAACATCTATAGTTACTACAAGTTACTATACAACTAAATCTAACATCACATCAGTAACATGTATTGTGATGGGCACCAGGTCACAGGTTAATAATACAACTAATCAACCATAGTTCGGTAACGTCTGCCGTGACATGCACCGGGTTGCAAGTCCCTAATAGAAATAATCTAACGTAACTTTTGCACAGGTTGCAAGTTACTATAATCAATATAAGGTCACTTTAGTAACATCTAGCTACTGGCACAGGGTTGCCAGTTAC
The DNA here is from genome assembly GCA_038419695.1 of Scomberomorus guttatus. Classification (NCBI taxonomy): domain Eukaryota; kingdom Metazoa; phylum Chordata; class Actinopteri; order Scombriformes; family Scombridae; genus Scomberomorus; species Scomberomorus guttatus. The sequence goes on along the minus strand of CM076459.1, from coordinate 29,765,821 downwards.
TAATACAACTAATCAAAAGCCACTTCAGTAACAGCCGCCATTACACGCACCGGGTTGCAAATACTACTTCTACAACTAATCCAACATCACATCAGTAACGTACATCGTTACATGCACTGGGTTGCAGGTTAATAATACAACTAATCAAATGTCACTTCAGTAAAGTCTGCCGTTACATGCACCGCGTGGCAAGTTAGTAATAGAACTAAACTAATGTCACTTGTAACCTCTATCGTTATGTGCACCTGGTTGCCAATTACTAATAAAACTGATCCAAAGTCACTTCAGTAATGTCTGCTGTTACGTGCACCGGGTTGCAAGTTACTAATACAACTAATCTAACGTCACTTCAGCATTGTCTGCCGTTACAAACCCCGGGTGGCAAGTTTTTCAACACCGGCACCAGCAGCCTACATCATCCAGGACAAACGGCACCAGGATGTCAGTGCCCCCCATCATCCATCTGCAGCAATCTCAACAGCCAGCCTTAGCATGGGAACCTAGCACCGATGGCCGTAGCAGGGGCTTCCAGCACCGGGATCCCGGCGCCCCCCATGCTGCCTCCTTCCTTCAACCGCAGCAGATGGTTGTGGCAGGGGCTTCTGGCACCGGGATGCTGGCGCCCCCCACTGTGAGAAAAATCTGAGCCTCAAATTTCCTACACTATCTGTAACACTGAAATTACACATGCTCATATATTAAAGTTAGAAGCATGATTTTGGGCTTGCTTTAACAAATAAAAGTCTGTAACTTCAGTGTCACACACGCCTTCACAGTCTTCTGCTTTGAATCTGTACTCAGATGTGCAAAAGCTGATATACCACCCATGCCACTACAGGCTTTTAAAATATAAGTGCTGCTAATACACAACTATGGAAGCAAATAATTGCAATAATAATTTGAATTATATCAGCAATTGAATAACACGTTTTGAAATTTTACTGAATACTTTAATGTTGTAATACTACTGAATTTTTTGCACTGAAATGCTTGACTTTGAAAACCACCTTTCTGAATTTATGTAGTCTGAATTTCACTTTGTGAGATTCTCAATAGTTACTTTCAAGTTGTTCAATTTCAAAAACTTTATTTCCAGTATATATTTTAGGGTTCTCAGATTCAGATGGAGTGTTCACCTCCCTAATATTCAAAAGCTATATTCAAATTGCTCGATTAGCTCATATCAGATGAAAAATTCTAATCAAGTCAAAAACTCAGATGCTAAAATTCAGATCTGAAAATAAGGGATGGATGGCACGTGAATTCTCTATCAGAATTTGAGAACCCTAAAATTAGTATATACTGGAAATAAAGTTTTTGGAATTGCACAACTTGAAAGTGACTATTGAGAATTTCACAAAGTGAAAATTCAGTAAGATGGTTTTTAAAGTCAAATATTTCAGTGAAATAAATTCTGTATTAATATCAACATCAAGTATTCAGTAGTAATTAAATGTCAAAATTTGGTATTCAGTTGCTGATATATTTCCAGTTATTATGACAATTATCTGCTTCCATACACAACCGGATGCATTATCCTCATACACACACACACAAACACACACACACACAGACACACACACACACACTCGCTCACTCACTCCCCACTTGGTCCCCCCCAAAGTCTGAGTGAGGATTTTGCCCTTGATTCTGAGATACAGTATGTTGTTCAGTTTATTCAGTTGTTTCAAATTACATAAATATTCTGTGGGTATCCAGTGACACAACTCTTGCTAACACATCCACGCTGTTGAACAGACATGACACACAAATGACACATTTTTAACTACATTATGTTAAAATGCAATTGTTTTTTTGTTGTTGTTTTTTTATTGTTTTTAAAGCACTTTGTGTTACATTGTATTTGTATGAAAAGTGCTATACAAATAAAGTCTGATTGATTTATTAACTGCCCATTTTGTTGCCTTTTCTGTATTAATCTCATCCTTCTCTTCCTCTACCATTTTAAGCTCTTCAGGTGTCAGTTCCCTGTGCTGTTTTTCACTTGGTTTCTTTCTCTTCTCAATTTCTTTTTCCTCTGCTGCATCCCATTATTCAAAACCTCATAATGAGTAAGCTTTGACAGCTGTGTTCTTTAATATTGCTATGGTTACAGGTTGGGTAGCGGATGAATTTAGAACGGTGACAAAACTTGAGCTGAACTACATGTGCAACACATTGTTTTAACGCACACCTTCCGGCCGATCAGAAAAGAGTATTCACCGAGACCATGGTATAAGAAGATATTAACATTCCATCTGTTCCTAGTTGCATTGTGTTTAAAATGTTCCATGTACTCTATGCTTCATTCATGCTCCTTTATCAAATATAGAAGTAATTAAGACTGAAAAATGAAGATAATAATTCAAATAACTGATCATAAACTGAAAGCTTGTGGTGTTTCTTTTATTTCAAAATGTGCATTTTTGTCAGTAAATACCATTTTTGACACTGTGACACAGCAGCAGGGTATAACATCCATAATAAACTTGAAGATGTTCTGCACTGGTGTAAGTTGTAAAGAACACACTCTTTGGTGTTACTGCTGTCATGATAAGAAATGGTTTCTTTCCATAAACCCAAAAATTGCCTGAGGATGAGCCACAATTTATACAAATGTCAAAGTTGTGAAGCATACAAAATTCTACAGAGCTCATTTATCTAACTCCCAGAAGCCACAGCTGGTAAAAGGTCAAAGTGTCTCATCTTCCCTGCCAAGAGCCCTTTCTCTGCTGATGAGTTTCTCTCTTCTTTTGCTCAGTTATATGTGATGCTAGGGTTACAGTCAATGATTCTCAACAATTCCTGTGCAGATGTTTCACATTAAAAGCCACAAAACTTGAAAAATTTGGTTACACACTCCAGGATTTCAGTTTTCAGTATATTTCAACTGACATTTCACCAGACAGGGCTGGGATCAAGCCTAGCTGACAAAGCCAGCTTGTCACACCTGGTACGCTCTTGCCTCCTGATCCGCTTTAACAGTTAAAAAACGGACTTAACATTGTTTTATTAGCTTGATACCTTGAGGACCATAATAACCATGATTTTGAACTGATGACATGTTTCAGAAATCTGCTAAAGAAAATGTCACATTAGATTGCAGACCACAGCTGTAAAACCTGGTTACGGTAAATACAGTAGATGGTTATCTGCTTTTCATCTGTGACTGGGATTTGCAGTGTTTCTAATAACACAATCTGTTATTGGAGTTTTGTAACAGCTTGTTCATAAGAGCTCTAACAGGGAGTTCCACCTCTCTGAGTCTAAATGACCTCAAATATAATGTATCACCTGAATACTTTCATCAAGTTTGGTTTTATTTTTTACTCATACAGCATTGGAGTCTGTGAGACCCCAAACAATGTGGAAGTAAATCTAAATTCAGCAAAACACGGGTTTTACTGAATGGGGCTTATGTAAAAAATACGTAATGCTTCTGTCCTGTACAACTGTACTCACTCTATTCTTTTTCAAGTTTTGTAGCTGTAATGGTCCTTGTGTTGCGTTTGGATTAACAACAAATTAAAACAAGATCAGATCAGAGAATGAGACTACTTCTTAAGGAAGCTTAGGTCCTTTAATATGTGCAGTAAGATGTTGCAAATCTTCTACCAGTCTGTTGTAGAAAGTGCAATATTCTTTGCTGCTATCTGCTGGGGCAGCAACATCAGAGGTAGGGACACTAACAAACTGAACAAACTGATCAAGAAGGCTGGCTCTGTGCTGGGGACTCCTCTGGAGACACTGGAGCTGGTTGTGGAGAGGAGGATCCTGCACAAACTGTTAAATATCATGGGCAACATCTCGCATACCCTCGATGACCTGCTGGTCAAACAGCGGAGCACTTTCAGCAAGAGACTTCTTCAGTTCTGCTGTGACAAAGAACACTACAGGAAGTCATTCTTACCAACGGCCATCAGACTGTACAATGTCTGTGTCGGGAGGCGAGACTCCTCTGACAGTGAAGACAGACTGATCACGTGGACTTTTATCCATCACATCTGTTATATTTCAGATTCATATGTTGATAACCTTTCAAGTACTGTGTGTATATACTGTTACATATGTATATACATATATCCCTGCAAAAGCAAATGTACCACTGACTGACTTCTTGGAGGATTTTGAGAACTAATTCCTTAACATGCTTTGCAGAATATTGTGATTAAAGCCTCAACCCTCCACAATAGGATTAACTTGAATCTTGTATACAATCCTGTTTGCAAACCTAATGATTCCTGTGTTTCTCTGCAGGTCAGAGGTCAGTGAAGGCAGTGGTATCAGTGGACAGAAATGATGTCCATGCAAAGTAAGTACCCTGTCACCACAGCAGGCAGGTCTGATTTTATATCTGTCTTATATATTTGCTACATTTAAAGAATAAATACTTTATTTCTGACTGCATCACTGTATGGAGTGGAGGTGGTTATGATTGAAATGAAATTCCTATCACCATGAAGTGGCCTTGGGGTTTGTTACCTACATATAGGACAGTGCAGGGTCAATTCTCACACAACTTTGACAAACTACACATTGTTTGAGAAAAAGGAAAAAAGATGGCATTTGTGTTTGTTCATGAGGGTGAACAGGTCAGGCAGCAAGCAATTTTGAACATGCATGATGTAGGGCAGCCAAAGGCATGAAGGGACTGGAAATTGAGAGTAGATTTAAGAAAACAGTTCATAGGCTAGTTCTTCAGGAGATAGCTACCACTAATCTAAGACCAGATATTGTGTTGTGGTCAGAAACACAACGTATTGTGTAGTGTATGGACCTTGCAGTACCATGGGAGGATGCAATAGAAATGGCCTATGAGAGGACACTTCTTTGTTAAGATGTCACACAGACATTACATGGTGTCAGAAGGGACGTGTGACTGACAGGAACTGATTAGCATGTCTAAATGTAATCTGCAGGAAGAGTTTAATTTGACCAGCCTGGGAGAAAGGCCAGAGTGGGAGAGGGATTTTTGTGCTTCAGGACAGCCACCATGCTAAACAGAGAGAATGGGGTAGTCCAGGTCTGTCGCCCATTTATGCCATGGGCAGTGAGGCTTAAAAGATATTCAGTTCTTTCAAGTTCAAAGAGGAAGAACAAAAGAAAGACTAAAATGTAATTTTGAGCACATCTGACGACTACTTCATCCTGTCACAGAACAACAGTGACTACAGCCTTTAAATTTCCCGAATACTTTTCTCACTCAAACACAAACAATCAACAAAACTCACATTTTACATGTTTACATCCTCACTTCAAAACCGTTTATGTTAAAAAAGTAACATATATTCATATGGACAGCAAACTGCCAAATCAGTACCACACTGAAATACATCTATATTCAACCAAAAACAAGAAAAAAATAAAGCCCACTGAAAGCTTTCCTGCTGCATTTCTATGACTTGTTCCTGTAGAATGCATTGTAGCGCGTTCTATAGAGAGCTACAAAGTCTTACTGTATTTTGTAATGAAGTTTGTTTACACAATATACACATTTTACACTATTAACAATTAAAAAACAACAGACACAATTAAAACAAAAACTAGAGATCACAAAGTGATTTACAGACTTCACAGACTGCCATAAAAAGTTGACCATGTGTTGCCTGTTGTTAGTGTTTTTATCTCAGTGTGTTCTGATTGACACATGAATTGTTGTGTTAGTGTCTGCTGGAAGGATTTGCTTTTGTGTGTAAAATAAACTGCTGTGCCCAACAGTGTCTTGGTGAAGTTGACTTTGTGAGAGTGTGAAGATGTGGACTCAGTATTGAACCATGCATGGAACCAATCTTAAAAAACTTTAATACACAAGAAGGTGTTTTTTTTTTTTAATCAAAGAAGCCAGCTATCTGGTGAGAAAGCAGAGGCATACATGAGGGTTCTGTTTAAGCTAGCTGAAAACTGTGAGTTTGGCAACAAAAGGGATGGACACATCCATGATAGACTGGCCATAGGCATTAGAGATAAGGAGTTGTCTCAGAACTTCCAGCTCACTGTGGATTTGACGCTTGCACAAGTTATCCAGCAAGCGTGCCAGTCTGAGGAGGTTGTGAAACATATTAGATTCCAGTCCAACCCACCAAAGCTTCATGTGGCTAATGAGGGAACTACACAGGAAAGGAAACCGCTGCCCCTAAAAATGGCAAGAACTACAGTAGGTGTGGTACCCAGCACTATGATGGAAAGAAATGTCCAGCTTTTAAAAGTATATGTAAAAAGTGCAACAAGAGAGGATGTTGGGCATGGGTGTGTCACACTAAAACCCTGAATAGAGTCACAGAGAGTATGGAACAGTTCCAGTTTCTAGGTAAGTTAGCAAGTAAGCCAGTATAAATGGACTGTTAAACTTGGAAACTTGGAATTGGAAACACACCCCTACCATTTAAGATAGATACAGGGGCAGATGTGACCGTTATCAGTGAAAAGACATTCCGCACATTCCCTAGAGATATAAGCTGAGTCCAGCTGACACTGGCTTTGTTGGCCAGTGTCAGGGGGTGAGCTCAGATGCATTGGCTAGTTCAGACTTAATACTGTCCACCAGGGCAATGACTATGCATTCCCTGTGTATGTGATTAAGGGAAAGTGCAGTAGTTTGCTCAGTTGCCCAGAAGCAATTAAAATGGGTCTAGTGAAGAGGGTGGACTACAGACTCAAGTCTGTTTATTTGTCATTTATCCACATACAAACAGTGGCAGTGTGTGGCAAATATTACAGAGGAAGCTAGGCAGCTTGGTATGGAGATCATACCACCATATGATGGTGATCATATGGAGATATCATAGTTACTTGCTTTCACAAACCAGAATGAACAAATGCCATTACTGTGATAATGCTTCTCATTCGCACTTATAGCCCAGGAACAATAGCATTTACAAGGCTTTTGTGGACTACAAAACAACCCGAGGTGCAATTTATTTTCTCTCTCCAAATACTGTACAAAACATGTGCAAACTTCTCACAGCCATAAGCACTGGTTATTAGTAACAGAGGAATTATGTGCATACTCCTATGAGGAGACATCTCTAACAATATAACTGCAATATGTTTCTTCTCATCATCTAAAGAACACATAGCTGAAGGTTTTTAGACATCCATTTGCACATAAATATTACAATTAATAATAATAATAATAAATTAATAATAAAATTAATTAATTCAAAATTAACACAGTGCTACTGTGGTATGTTGCTGTAATGTTTAGACTGCTAATAGCCCAATAGGTGACACTACTACACAGACTATGGACCTCATATGATAAGACTGAATACCATTTCTGTGCGGTATCAAAGAATTAAGACAACAACTAAGTAATAATGCTCCTCATAATATATATAAAATGATGTATATAATAGGGTTGTCATGATTTCAATTCTAAATTGAAAATCGATCGAAATGAGTGTTCAATTTTGACCTTCGAAATCAAAAGCAGGATCAGCGATTCTTTGGTAAAGTTGAAAATATATTGACAGATTCAAACTTCCCAGATCAATAACTCAAGCGAAATGTTCTTAAAACACAAACAACACCTCTTCCCTACCGTAGTAAGAGAACCACAACCACAGCTACAACGAGGGCACCACCCTGAGGTCAGGGACCAATAACCAAAGAGTAAAAACAGTCTCAAAAAGAGTGTTCACTTTAAGAATGGCAATATCTGAGAGATATTAACATTCACAAGGTGAACAATGAAGGTTCTACAGATACTACAAACTATGAAGCACAAGCAACAACAAACAATGGCGAATATTATATACAATATACAGCACTAAAAGAGATTAGACTCCCACTGTTTGCGCGCGCGTGTGTGTGTGTGTTAGTAAAAGTCCCCATGAAGACAGAAAAACCGGTACATGTATGTATGTGTGTGTGTGTGTGTGTGTGTGTATGTGTGTATTAGTAAAAGTTCCCATAAAGACAGAAAAACCAGTTTGTATACGTGTCTGTGTGTCGTGTGTGTTAGTATGTGTGTGTGTTTCGGTGTCAGAATGTGTTCCTGTCTGTGTATGTACAGGCACACACACATAAATATATATATGTATGTATGTATGTATGTATGCAGTATGTACATATGCAATATGTATGTATGTATTTACAGTATGTACAGTATGTATGTATGTAAGTATGATGTACAATATGTATTCATGTATGTATGTATGTATAGTATGTACAGTCTGTATGTATGTATGTATGTGTAAAGTATGTGTGTAAGTATATAAAAAGTAATAGCATAAATGTCCTTAAAGCGCTGAATGTATTGATATATGAATGGATTCTGTACATGAAAGTATGCAGAAGTAGTTAGCCAGTGAAAAATGTATGGAAGAAAAAGAATGACTAGAAATGCATTTCCTGTGGAAAATGCATGTGAATGCTGAAAGCTGAAATATATCGCAAAGCATTGCTGAAAAATATTACAGTCAGCATCCCCATCTGTACAACTTTGCAGAATTTGGTTACCATGACATATTACATTTAAGAGATATGGCAGTTAATAAGTAGTATGGTGGTGTTTTTGAGATATTAGCTTTCAAACATTCCTCCCATAGACTTTCCATTAAATTTTAATATTTTTAAAAATTATATAAAATCACTGGGATATGCTAGAAAGAAGAAAAGTAATAGCATAAATGTCCTTAAAGAGTTGAACATTTGAATATTTGAATGGTTTCTGTTGCTCAAAGTATGGAGGAGTAGATAGTTTGCAAAAAACGTATGGAAGAATAAGAAATAGAGGAATAACTAGAAATGCTTTTCCTGTGGAAAATGCATGTGAATGCTAAATAAATTACAAAACATTACTGAAAATATTACAGCTTTCAGCATCCCCATCTATACAACTTTGCAGAATTCGGTTACCCTGGCACATTACATTTAAGAGATATGGCAGTTAATAAGTACTATGGTGGTGTTTTATTAATGACCACAGGTTGGGGCTATTGGTGCCATGATTCAGTATGACATGCAGATTCTCATGGAGAACCTGTGTACCAAGTTTCATTTTATTAAAGATAACAGAATTGCAAAAATATCATGTTATAAAGTTACTTTAGTGCCACCTTTTGGTAGAATTTTATGAAATGTTACAGACTTGTGCAATGTCACCTTGTGTGCATCATTCCCAAATATGGTTGCAATCCAATTCAGTTTTGAGGAGTTATTGCCCATTAAGTGCATTAGGCCACGCCTTCAAAAGTTTGGTAACCAATTGCAGACAAACAGTAAGTGATATTCAAAAACGAATTAATATGTTTTGTTGGTATGTACCAAGTTTGCTGAAGATTAGATGAAATATGTGCCAACAGAAGCAAAAAATCCAAAATGGTGGAAATTGTTTTAGGCGCAAATGGGCATGGCCTATATCAGTAATCAGCATCATCCAAGTAACATCTTGTCCAAATATTGTTTTGATAGGCCTCACTGTTCATGAGTTATTAGTCAAAATGTACAACATGTAATAACTTACCACATGGCGGCACTATTGGTACCATGTTTTAATATGTTAAGCATTTCCATGTGGGAAACCTGTCCATGAAGGATGAATAGTTTTGCACTTTTAGTTTTTTAGATTAGATAGATTAGATTAGAGTCCTCCCATAGACTTTCCATTATAAATTTTAATATTTTTAAAAATTATAAAAAATCACTGGAATATGCTAGAGAGAAGAAAAATAATAGTATAAATGTCCTTAAAGAGCTGAACATTTTGATATTTGAATGGTTTTTGTTGCTCAAGGTATGTAGGAGTAGATACAGTTAGGTCCAGAAATATTTGGACAGTGGCACAAGTTTTGTTATTTTATCTGTTTACGAAAGCATATTCAGGATACAATTATATAAACTGCAGACTCTCAGCTATAATTTGAGAGTATTCACATCCAAATTGGAGCAAGGGTTTAGGAATTACAGCTCTTTAATACATAGCCGCCTCGTTTTTAAAGGGACCAAAAGTAATTGGACAATTGACTCAGAAGGCTGCAAAAAAAAAAAAAACAAGGTTGCATGGGCTCTTCTCCTGTTAACCTGTCATCAATTAAGCAGTTAAAAGGTCTGGAGTTGATTCCAGGTGTGGTGTTTGCATTTGGAAGCTGTTGCTGTGAACACACAATATGTGGTCAAAGGCGCTCTCAATGGAGGTGAAACAGACCATCCTGAGGCTGAAAAAAAAAAAAGAAGAAATTCATCAGAGAGATAGCAGAAATGTTAGGAGTGGCCAAATCAACAGTTTGGTACATTCTGAGAAAAAAAGAGTGCACTGGTGAGCTTCGGAAATCAAAAAGGCCTGGACATGCACAGAAGACAACAGTGGTGGATGATCGCAGAATCACAACATCCACTCAAGTAAAGAACACTATCCAGGAAGTAGGTGTATCAGTATCTAAGTCTACCATAAAGAGAAGACTTCATGAGAATAAATACAAAGGATTCACTACAAGGTGCAAACCATTAATCAGCCTCAAAAATAGAAAGGCCAGAATTAACTTTGCCAAAAAACACCTGAAGAAGCCAGCCCAGTTCTGGAACAGCATTCTTTGGACAGATGAGACTAAGATCAACCGGTACCAGAATGATGGGAAGAAGAAAGTTTGGAGAAGAATTGGAACAGCTCATGATTCAAAGCACACCACATCTTCTGTAAAACATGGAGACAGTGTGATGGCATGGGCATGCATGGCTTCCAATGGCACTGGGTCACTTGTGTTTATTGATGATGTGACAAAAGACAGAAGCAGCCGGATGAATTCTGAAGTGTATAGAGATATACTTTCTGCTCAGATTCAGCCAAATGCAGCAAAGTTTATTGGATTGGACAGTACAGATGGACAATGATCCAAAACATACTGCAAAAGCAACTCAGGAGTTTTTTAAAGCAAAGAAGTGTAATATTCTGCAATGGCCGAGTCAATCACCAGATCTCAACCCAATCGAGCATGCATTTCACTTGCTCAAGACAAAACTTAAGGCAGAAAGACCCACAAACAAGCAACAACTGAAGACAGCTGCAGTAAAGGCCTGGCAAAGCATCACAAAGGAGGAAACCCAGCGTCTGGTGATGTCCATGGGTTCCAGACTTCAGGCAGTCTGCCTGCAAAGGATTCTCAACAAAATATTGAAAAGTAACATTTTACTTAGGGTTATGTTTATTTGTCCAATTACTTTTGAGCCCCTGAAATGAGGAGCGTTTGTATAAAAATAGCTACAATTCCTACATGTTTAATCATATATTTTTGTTCAACCCCTTGAATTAAACCTTAAAGTCTGCACTTCAATTCCATTGTAGTTGTTTCATTTCAAATCCAATGTGGTGGCATGCAGAGCCCAAATCATGAAGATTGCGTCACTGTCCAAATATTTCTGGGCCTAACGGTAGCTTGCAAAAAATGTACGGAAGAATAAGAAGTAGAGGAAGAAATAAAGATTTGAAGAACAATAGTGTAAATGCTTTCAGCAGCTTTCAGTATGAAAATACATTTGTATGAAATACTTTTTGTAAATGTTCTTGGTTGCTGCAGTGGCTCTATAGCATTTTCCTGAGGGCAGTTTTATGAGAAAGGGGATGAACAGGAAAAAAAGGGGATGAACAGGATCAGACACAATTTGTCAGGCTAGTGGTTTCACCTGCATTTTATATATACATCCCAGTTGTTTCTGCTCTTTCCCAATAACTGGCCATGTCTGTAATTCTAGACAGTCTAAATTTGTTCTTAACCCTTAGGTGCCCATATCATGTATACATATTAAAAGTTAAAACATTTTCAACAAGACTTCTGTAAACAGTCTCTAAAATGTTCTTTCTTATATAATATGAATCCAATTTCCTGATTAGATACATGCACTGAATTGCTTTTTTTAAAAATGTATTCTGTATTGGCTGTAAAACTTAAAGTGCGATCAAAGAAGCTTCCTAAATATTTAAACTCCTCTACTGCTTCAACAGGCTGATCATGGATCAATAGGGTGGAAAATAATGACAGGCACTGTGGTGACTCACAATAACCAGCTCCTTAGTCTTACTTTCGTTAATAAAAAGGCCACTGTCTTCACACCACTTAGTAAGCTCACCAATATGGTGGAAATATGTAGACTGATTAACTGTATCCCCTGTCTGCATAAAACTGACTAGTACCATGTCATCAGCATATTTGTACAATTGGCAGGCTGAATTCATAATTTGCATTTCATTAGTGTATAGGGAAAACAACACAGGTGAGAGCACACAGCCTTGAGGTGCTCCTGTATTCAGGATAACTGTATCAGAAGTAATACCACTGCACCTTACTCTCTGTGGTCAATCTGTGAGGAACTCTTTAATCCACTGTATGATGTGGCTGTGTTAATGTCACAAAGCCTTTTAATCAGAATATATTTCTGCATGCAATTAAAAGCTGAACTAAAATCTATAAATAAAGGTCTGGCATAACTCTTGTACTGCTTTAGATGTTTACTGACAGTATTCATCAGTGACAGTGTTGTGTCTCCAAAGTGAAGTGGGTCAAACCATTCACTGAGAGATGTTGAAAGATGATTGACTATGACCCTCTATATACATTTACATAGGATGCTGGTCAGCGCAACTGGTCTAAAATCAGTTCTGTTGAGTTCTGTTGCTCTGGGCTTCTTAGGAACAGGAATGATATTGGATAGTTTCCATGTTTTGGGAACAGAATGTTCATTTAAAAAAAGCTGGAACAATTTTGTAAACACTGCTGTGAGCTGAAACCTACACAATTTAATCACCCTACCCCTTAATCCATCAGGTCCAGGTGCTTTGCTATGTTTGATTCTAGCTAAGCTGGCTGCTACTTATGCCTCTGTCAGTACAATTGTGGAGTGATCAATGGTGTTAGTGGATATGTCAAAGTTATCACTATCATTAAAAGTCCAAATCCCCATTAATAAAAGTTCTCCTCAGTTCTCTTCTCCTTAATACACTGTCACATTTCTGCAGAAGCCTCTGTTTTGTTATTAGGGTACACTCTAATGTGTGATGGTAGGGAGAGGAAATCTGGTGCTGCATCTTCTCAATTTCTCATGCAACCCTCCTCTTGAACCTCTTTTCTTTATTTTTGTTGTGGATGGGTCAGGTTCGGTTCGGGGTAGTACAGTTCCGGGTCTTTTTGGGCTCAGGCACAAATTTTTGGACCTGTGAAGACCTCTAATTACTTTTACCTAATGTCAGCCATGTGGTTTTCCCTACAGTGAGTGAGGCGGACAGTGTGGTGAAGGTGGCAGAGTGGCAGCAGACCTACTATGCCTCAGACTCTGGCATCCAATCAGGAGCCACCACAGTGCGGGATGATGAGAGCAGCACTGAGTACAGTGGCAGTAAGAAGTACAGTACTACAACTAGTACTACTACTGCTCCTGCTACTGCCACTACTGGGGGAGGAGGAGACACATCAGCTGGTGGACTAGAGAGCCCCACAGGTGAGACTTTCTATAGTGCTTTCACTGAGTGATAAAATTATTTAGCTTCAATAATAATTTTTTTCCCCAAACCTTTATTTAATTGGAAAGTCTCTTGAGGTATATTATCTCTTTTACAAGGGAGAGCTGGACAAAATGGCATTGTAAAATAGGTGTAAAACATATAACAATCACATCCAACACAACCAAACCGGATCTGAGAAACATGAGAGATGTGACCATTTGTGACGAAGCCCAGAGTAATGCATAATATTTACCAAGTTCAGTTCTGAGCAGACTCTAGGGATACTGAAGATTATATTCATATGATCTAGTCTGATAGCTGTTAGAAAGAGGAGAAATCATTTCATGTAGGTAACCAGGAAGTTTTCAATAATGGCTTTAAAAATGAAAAGGTACATATGAACCATTCTCCATGGACTTGTTATTCCAGTGTTCAATATAAAATGCATATATGAATGATAGACAGTTTCAAGCCTGCAAAGCAGTGAGTATACTGTGAATATACTGAACAGGATGTCACCATAATGTCACATTTAAAAATGTGAACTAAACAAGATTTGCTAATCAAGGGAGAGCATAAAATTAAACTAAAAACCTCTTTTGAGTTTCAGTTTCTTTACAAGGTTATCAATGTTAGTGTGGAAAGATCCAGTTGAAATCCAGGTGAAAGTCATGCATTTTGTGTGTGTGTGTGAGTGTGTGTGCGCGTGTGTGCACGTGTGTGTGTGTTTAGGGTCAATTTTAGTTGGTAAAAAATATAACTGAAGTTTGTGAAATGCAGTTTGGAGGTCAGTCATGGCTCAGTTTAGACAACTGTATTGTCTGCATACAAATGAATTTCTGCTGGTTGTATGTTCCTTCCAATATTTTTCATAATGTGCGTTTTATTTCTTTGATTTATTTCCTTCTCTCCTTACTCCTTTTATCTTTGTTTCTCTTGCTGACATTGGCTTTCATCATCTCATCCTTTCTCTTCCTCTGTTCATCATCAGATGTGAAGTCTTTATTCTTGTTGTAATAATTATGTATATTTGTGCGTCTGTGTTGCCTTTCCTTCTATATTCCTGAATCTTGTCTTTTTTTTAGAATAAATGAAATTATTTAATATCACGTAATATACTGGTCCATTTGCTGATTCTTTCTGTGGTAGCTTGCCGCCACCGGTGTGTGAGTGTGTGCGTGAATGGGTGAATGTGGCTTGCAGTGTAAAGGTGCTTTGAGTGGTCGGAAGACTAGAAAGGCACTATATAAGTGCAGTTCATTTACCATTTACCATTTGTTTGCCCATCGATCTGTCCGACACATGATTATCTCAAACACAACTGAATGGATTTTGATTAAACCTCATAATCATTTGATCCATTAATAATATAAAAATATGATAAGTGCAGTTTAGTAGTAGTAATAGCAATAATAAAAATTGTGATTGTTACGTACACTGAAAATGTGAAGTTGGTTGTGAGTGAAGAAGTAGGTTGTTGTCCTCCTTCAGAAGAAACCATTCCCTGCTATTCATTAATCTTAAGTATGAAATCAACTTCCACAGTGTGAGATAATCCATCACAGTATCTCAGAAACGTTTTGCTCAAATCCACAAAGAATGGATTGCACCTGCTAATAGCACTGTGAATTGCGTAGCATTTGCACCTGCAATCTGCCTCATTTTAAGGTCCTATTCAGATTTTGTGCTAATGATATGCCAGCACAAACACACCTATAAAGTTTTTCAGCTGAATGCAAATTACCCTTGTTTTGCGTCTGATTGACTGAGTGGGGCTGTTTCCAGTGTTGCAGGCTTTTGTCCACATTTCACAATTTTGTCCATAATGAAAACAACAGAGAGCACAAAAGCCTCAAATTGTGAGGTGCGCACACACAGAGCTCTCGACAATCACAAACCAACTTTCATGTATTTTGCTTATTTTACTTCTCTAGTATTTCGCATCTATAACATAATCTAATGAAATGTCAAATGTCAAAATACATACATATTAATATGTTATGTTAATGTTAGATTAATGTCTGAATCTTACAATAATGTTGTTTGGGTGTCACTGAATGTATCCAGGATTCCACACAGTACTGATATTCTGTTTGTTGCCCACAGCTGGCTGTGTGTCACAGCTGGCTGCAGCATTACACAGCAGCTGAAATGATAAGTGCCTCTCTAAACTGAGGATGAGACTATGCACATTTACACACGTGTCACAGCAGCGGTAACGTCATTAACACCGGATTGGTCAGGATCTGACGGTAATTAAGGTTCTGTGTTCTGCAACACGTCTACACAGATCAGCTGTTACACACAGATTACAGGTTTATATAGTGGAATTGTTTGTAATAAAGCAGCCCTCATGGATGAATCCTGAGCTCCATCAGAGCTGTCAGGACATTTTTATTTTTAATTAGCTGAAAGTCCAAGTAAAGCCTACCACCCAATACCCACTTGATCCCTCCCAATGTCTGACTGAACATTTCGCCCTTGATATCATTCAATATCAATTCAAGTGAGTGAGTGAGGAGTGAGTGTGCGTGCAGTTAACACCAACTATCTGAAGACACTAATAACTCGACCCTAATTGCGTGTGGCAATTAGTGTTGGTCTTTGTGAATTAGTCTGTTTTTGCAACAAGGCTTATTTGCATAGATGGGAGCCAATTTTACACTGAATGTATGAATATTACCTAATTTACATACATGCAAATGCAACAAGCGCACCATGACGCTATTTGCTTGGCAGCGCAGTTTGCGGTGCACTTCAGCCTTTGCAGGTGCTTTGTGAATTACACACTATCTTTTTGTCTCATTTGCACAGGTTTTGCGGCTGCGAAAGCCGCACGGTCGTTTTGTGGATTTGGCCCTTTCTGTTTTATCCTCAATTCACTCGTTACACTCTGCTCCCTGTTAATCACCTGACAAGTCTCCTCCAGGAAATAATCCCTCAAAAACATGTTGCCTAACAAACTTTACCATCACACCCATGCTGTTAATTGAGACAGAGTTGTTTCAAGTTAGGTTTGACACCATGACACTAAACAAATATGCCTTAAAAATCAAATTACATATGGTATGCATAGCAAAATGTCAACTGAATGTAGAGTGTAATGAGTAGGCTATAACATGGGACTATGGGCCATAAATCACAACATCTTGCTGGCATATTTCTTCCCTAGAAAAGGCCCACAGTCTTCACATACAAAGGAGTTAAAGCGTAGGTATGGCAATAGTCTATATTTTACCTATGAGTTGATGTATCCAAAGCCGAACATATCTTATTCCTCAAACTTGAATTAGGTCTTGTTATTGATCACAAATAGCAGCCAATCAGAAAGCGGTAATTTGGTGCCAGTGCCAAACAAGAAGCATTCTTATTGTTCCAATGGAAAACAAGAGCAGCCTACCAAGGAAAAAGTTTGTGGCTACTGGAAAAAAAGCAGAAGGATATGTATCCATAGCTAAGGTATTCCATAGAATGAGATATTCAATAGAATACCTTAGCTAGCATTTTTTTCTTGCTCTGCGCCATTTTGCTGATATGATATGATTGTTATTGTTTTATGATGCTATCCAGTTGATTACATAATCAGACCTGCAGCGATCTGGCAGAGAGCATTAAATAAAATAACCAGATCAAAGACCCACAGGACTTTTGGTCAGGAGGTTTGGGAGTCCTCCCCCAAGAAAATGTTATGTTATTTGACTAAAAACTATGCATTTTCACATAATTAGGGACTATTATCATTACAATATTTATTTAAAAAAATCACTGTGTGCCATAAAAAATAATAATCACAAAATATTGGTAAAACAGGCTTATAGTAAATGGATTTGAACAGCAATTTTCTCATCCTCCCATAGTCAGGCTGTAGCCACTAGCCAGCTGTAGGGAAGGCTGTAGGCAAGTTTTATCTTTATCTTATCCATAGACCTACACTTATCACTCTGGTTGTCTATCAATATTAATATAAGTTCTTTTGAATTACTAAAGAATAGTTTTTATTTATTATCTTTTTTTTTTTTTTTTTAAAAAAAGAATAAATTCAGAACAGGATTAGAATAGATTTCTATTTTAAATATGACAAAATATTGTTTCTGCAGCAGCAACAGTAATGTTTCTATCAGCAAAGTCACTATAAATCCTACAATATCTCTATATCTATCAGTCATTCCTCCTGTTCTCTGTCCTCCCTCTGCTGCTGGTTGAGAGGAGGGGCCAGTTTAAGCCAGTAGCTAAGTTTACAAGAATTTGCCAAATTTTAAAATACGTTACAAACTAAGCTAAACATAAGATAAACATAAATGACTGCAAACTGCGGCAGAGACACAGTATAGTTTCCCTGTGTCTACACAGAAAGCAGAGCACGTTTAGCAGAGCAGCATCAGCGAGAGCTCTGTGTGTCTACACAGAAGGCATTCAGGTTCAGTGTTGATCATAGGTCACCCATGTTTTGGAAACTCTCAGAGCCCAATACACAAATTTGACTGTAGTTACAGACTTAAAATGGTGGAGAATAGACTTGACAGTGCTGTGAAAAATATAGGAAAACCCTGAAGTCTAATGATAAAATTGTGAAAATGTGCATTTGAATGTAGGACTAAACTGGCATTACACTACAAAAGATACTGTATGTGGTCAAATGCATCCCAGACCACTTCAGCAAGTGGTCTGAGTGATTTTATCACAATGCGTCTTAGTGGGTCTCAGGGTCTCTGTGTCATAGAGCTCCATTGTTGTCCAAAAACTAAAAACACATCAATAGCCACACTACTGCACTGGATGACATGTTCCTTCACTGAGTAACATTTACTAAAAACTACTTACTAGCATTTTTAGGAATTTACTGACCCTTTAAAGGTCCAGTGTGTAGAATCTAGTCGGATCTAATGGAATGGACTTCGCAGAAATGGAATATAATATTCATAAGTATGTTTTAATTAGTGTATAATCACCTGAAAATAAGAATCATTGTGTTTTCATTATCTTAGAATGAGCCCTTTATATCCACATAGGGAGTGGGTCCCCTTCACAGAGCTTGCCATGTTGCACCGCCTACAGTAGCCCAGAATGGACAAACCAAACACTGGCTCCAGATAGGGCCTTTCGCGTTTTTTCACGACTTTCATGGCCACCGTAGGTTCTCCTACACACTTGGAAGAGTAAGGGGTATTCAGTTTTTTTTTGCAATCTGCAATCTCACCGCTAGATGCCACTAAATCCTACACACTGGACCTTTAAAAAATGAAACTATACATTTGTGAGCTGTTTTTAAAGACTTAAACCAATGGGCTTGGGGCAGAGAACTACGAAGTCGGGACAGACTAACACACTGGTTTTGTTTTTTTGTGGGATACTGTATGTGGACAGTAAGAAAAACACCAGTACCAAATATCACCAGTCATATTATGCTTTTCCTTATTTTGAGTCATATATATAATGTTACAATGTTGGATGCTCATATTAAACATGGCCAAAGTGTCAATTCACCACACCACACCACAAGGACCAACAAGACCATCAACAAGATGCATTTAATGATTTATTTAAAAAAAACAATTACTGTGGAACGACGGACCCCCTCAGGACCCCACGAAGGAGAGGAAGAATCAGGTAGAGAGAAATAGGATGGGAGGGAGGGGATTAGAGAGTGGAAGAGGAGGAGAGGGTTAGGCGGTATTTATAGGAATGCCAGAAGCGGTGCAGTTGAGGTGTGGTCCTGCTCCTGAAACTTTGCTAAATAAGCTTCAATTCACTAGCAAGGACCACACCATCAACAAGATGCGTTTAATGATTTATTAAGAAAAACAACTGTGCGTAGTTCTTCTGCTTGCTGACTGCATTGTTGGGAAGCTCCTAGGGAATCCGCCACAGCACCTAGGCAACGACGGACCCCCAAAACGTCCAGTTACTTAAGATAAGATTGAGCAGATCTGAGTGTCCAGAGTAATGAACGGAAGAAATGCCAGACAAGTAGAGTACGTGGTGGAAGTACTGATGGAACCAGTACCCTATTGTCCGTATTCAGAGATGAAGAGAGGATCTGCAATGATAAGCTCTGGGATTTATGGAATTGCAAGTAGTTTGCAGTGGTCTCAGAAGGATTCAGCAGAGATTGAACTTTGAAGTAAAATGGGTATGGTTGACAGGATGGATCAGTTTTAGTTTGTTTTAAGTAGTCAAGTCAATTCACTTATATAGCGTCAAATCACAACTAAAGTAATCTCATGACACTTTTCGTATAGAGCAGGTCAAGCCCATACTCTTAATTTACAGAGACCCCACGTTCCCCCATGAGCAAGCACTTAGCGATGGTGGCAAGGAAAAACTCCCCTTTTACGGAAAGAAACTTTGGAGACCAGGTCTGGCTGCGGATTAGGAGTTTAGAGAAGAAGCAGATATCACTAAGGAGTTTAGAGAAGAAGTTGATTTCACTAAGGTAAACATGGATGGTATGTGTTTTGATGGCCATCATGGAATGGGCGTAGGCAGCGAAACAGTCATAGTGATGAGATCAAATGACGGGTAGGTTGTGTTGTGCTTGTTGTGAAGCAATGACGACTGGGTAGATCTCATGAATAGCTGGAGATGCAAGAACTGCAAGAACTGCGTGATCTCGGTTGGCCATTTGGCAGAGAACCGTCATCCATCATGGAAACCCCCGAAACTGGCATGTATGTAGAGCTGATGTTGTCTGGGTCTGTGTCTGGTGCGGTTGCTGGGAGTGGGGAGCAGGGGGCGCTGGCATCCTGGTGCCAGTGGCCCAAGCTAGAGCAAGCTGCTGTAGCTGCTGGAAGTGGGTGGAAGGGGGCGCTGGCATCCCGGTGCCAGGTTCCCCTGCTAAGGCTGGCTTTTGTGATTGCTGGAGCTGGAGGGTGGGGGCACTGGCATCCCAGGGCCAGGTTCCCCTGCTAAGGCTGCTTGTTGAGATTGCTGCAGCTGGATGGCAGGGGGCACTGACATCCCGGTGTCATTCACCCTGGATGATGTAGGCTGCTGGTGCTTGTGTTGAAAAATGTGCCACCCAGGGCTTGTAACAGCAGACAATACTGAAGTGTGACGTTAAATTAGTTCTATTAGTAACTTGCAACCCGGTGCACATAACGGGAGACATTACTGAAGTGACTTTAGATCAGTTTTATTAGTAATTGGCAACCAGGTGTGCATAACAATGGAAATTACAAAAGTGACGTTAGATTAGTTCTATTACTAACTTGCATGTAACAGCAGACTTTACTGAAGTGACGTTTGATTAGTTGTAGAAGTATTTGGCAACCCGGTGCGTGTAATAGTAGCCGTTACTGAAGTACTTTAGATTGGTTGTATAGTAACTTGCAAGCCAATGCACGTAACGATAGACCTTACTGAGGTGAGGTGGCTGCCTGGTGCCAGTAGCTTTGGATGTTACTAAAGTGACGTTAGATTAGTTGTATTAGTAACTGGCAACCCAGTGCCAGTAGCTAGATGTTACTAAAGCGATGTTAGAGATGCCAGTAACTATAGATGTTACATAACAGTAGAAGTTACTGAAGTTACATTAGATTAGAAGTATTAGTAATTTGCAACTCTGTGCAAGTGACGGTAGGCGTTACTGAAGTGACGTTAGATTAGTTGTGTTAGTAGCTGGCAACCCGGTGCCAGTAACTATAGATTTACTAAAGAGGCGCTAGATTACTGAGGCATTACTGAAGTGACGTATCTAAGAATATCTAAGTGAGTAACTGGCAACCTGGTGTCTATAGTTGAAACGGCAGGATGTTTCTGAAGTGTAGCGAGAATAGCTGACATTTCTCCTCTAAAATGACATCAATAGAGAATAGAATAAGAAATTGGCAACCCGGTGCCACTCACAGAAACCAGAGATATATGGGGGATGGAATAATTAGAGCCTGGTATCCCGCTGCCAGTGATGTCTGCTGTGTGTGGGGAAATACAACCTGGCCCCCACCAGGGGGTGCTGGTGATGCATGCTGTGGCCGTGGAGGCAACAGAGGCTCTGTGACCTCATGCTTGCCGACTCTGGCGGTGATTGGCTCTGGCAAGGAGTCCAGAAGCATGAGAGGTTTGGTGATTGTTGTTGCCACTGATTGTTGTTGCTGTGGTTGCAGGAATCATTGGAGGCAGGCGACAGTTCAGTCTCAGATCTCGGGCTCTGCTCAAGAGGAGGGCACACCATAGGTTCACCTTGGTGGATAGTAACCCGGACTGTAGTAAGGCAGCCAATGAGGAGAGAGTTGAAGCCGCCTGCACTTGCAGCTATGCCACGGTTTTCAGCCCTCGCTGACGGAGGAGAGGAGGCCTGAGATCTACCGGGAGTCAGAGAGTCACATTAGGGGAGCTTGAGTGGAGGTGCCCACGAGGCCAGTATGTGCACCGCTGAATGCAGGGACACTTGGCTTTGGTCTGATTGCTGTGTCATGGCTTGAGGAGAACCAGTTTCAAACAAATCTTCATCCGAATCAGACGGGTTGATCTGCACTTCGTGATCCATGGGTGAGTTGACTTTTTTGAGATCAAAATTCCGGCATTTGTCCAAGTTTTTTATAATGCAATCATGCGATTAGGCATAAAGTACTGTTTGTCTGTCGAGAAATCTGAGACAAAAACGGCTAACATCTTGAGTTTGTTTCTGAGAAGCTAGACTGAGACTGCATGCACGTGAAGCGTGAAGGTGAAGGTTGTATTTATAGGAATGCCGGAAGTGGTGCAGTTGAGGTGTGGTCCTTCACTAAATAATCTTCAAATAATGAGGTAAACATACAGTATGTAGAAGTAATCCCTGTGAGCTCAGGCCTCAGACTGCTCTGAATGCTCAATGGTTTCCAATGGTTTTTTCTACTTTCAGCCTGAGCTGATGTCAGTTTCGCGACGGATTCTTTATATGGTCATATGCTCCACTCATAGCACACAACTTCACTGCTCCGCTCCACTAACATTATGGCATTTTTTCATTGTTTTGGGGGTAGACACGCTGAGTCATGACTCTAGTCAAGCTGGCTTGCTGTGAGTGTTTTTCCATTACACAGCAGGGCAAAGTAAAATAAGTTGTTTACATAAAATAATACAAATAACATAACAGCTCAGATAACTATACATCGCATGATTCGACAATGATTCAAACAATATGCAACTATGTGGTTTCAGCGATAGCAGCGTTCATTGCAACCACCATAGCAATGATAGAAAACCTGCAAAAATCTTCATAATAACTGACAAACTAAACATCATATACTTTCACAAATGAATGAAGATTATGAAAATAAATAGCACATTTCTCGCTAGAAATGTTATCAACACATTTTAATACCAAAACTATCTTAAAATATTCCACTGAGAATAAAAGGAATGTCAGCCATTTTGTTTGTTTTCACAGAGAAACTTGACAGTCACATGACAGCATATACCTGTGCCTACTGGGCTCCACCAACATTGGCTCACTGAAATAAATGGATGATAACAGCCTCCTGAACCAACTAGTAGGTTTAGTAGGCCCCTACTAGCCCATATATTTGGGGCAGATGTGTGATGATAACACCTATTCAATAGGCTGATAACAGTCAAATCGGGTGTGAAATAAGTGAATTGGCATGTGCCCATAGGGGACACTTGATGCTGTTGCACTCCTGTTGTAGATGTGGCTGAGTCCAAAATACTTGTAACAAATAGAGTTATCTTGTAGTTCATCTTCAAAAAAGGCAGCGTTTGCAAGTATGTTTTGTTTTAATGTCTAATATGAATTATTATTATATAATAATTATTATATAATAATTACCTTTGCGAGATGAACGTAAAATATATTGTGAAGTCTTTCTATGCCATCACTCAGAGACTAAAATTAGCGGGGCAGCGATCAACAGTAACAAACGAGACTGGCTGACCAACACACGCTGCAGCATTAAACAACTTAAACCAAATCTGAGGTGAAGAAAATAACTTGGTGTTCAGTCTGTTTCACCTCAAAAACCCTGCGCCCGCTGAGGCTGCTCTCCACTGCTGGAGACATGATGTTAATAACAACACAGCGGAGCACTCCTCCTCCCCCTCATTTTGTTATTCTCATACAGGCAGGAGACTGTATGATGCTTTCAAATTCATTCATTCATTCATTAATGCAGTTAATTTTTTTAAATAAAAAGGCTGCAGACCATTTATCTTAATTGACAGTTATCTTTCATATTGTATTTCAGTGGACTAAGGACACCAGAGAATGGTTTGGCAAACAGTATACTGGAGCAAGAGACTGAAAATAGTGCCTGCTTTTCTGTTTATTTAATTGAGAATCATTTTGAATCGAGAATGGATTTGGAATTGTTGGGCCTCAACCATGAGGTCAGACAAAGGCAGGCCTACATGTAAAACCTGAAGCCTGACCATGAGGCCTCCTTTGCCCTTTGTCCCTCAAACAAAGGATCAGCTGTCCACAAAGCCCTCCTCCCACAATGCTTTGCCAGTTCGCACCTAGGTGAGAAATCACAGCGGGTAGCTCAAACCCGGGTCGCGGATTGGCAGAGACCCACAACCACCACCGGGAGTCATGGCAACACAGCTGTGACGTCACCGCCCACTTAAGAAGCAGCTGCACGGAGTTACCGTTGCCTTTCCACAGTAACCGAGCTAGGATGAAGTTCGCTTTCTTCACCAGCCAGATTTGCTAACGGAGGTAACTTTACACGTGTATCTATTCCCCCTTTTTTTGGAGCTTCTCCCATCGCTGGACGAGACGAAACTTCGACCCGTGTTCATCCCGAACACAATTACCGGATCCGCGAGAGACTGCTGTATGCAACCCAGCCCTCTCACCATACCTGCAGAAGGAAGAAAGGATTTTCTTCATGGAGAAGTGGATAACTTCTACGCCCCGCTATCTACCGACCAAGTCGACCACCCTGAGTTTCCTCGCTGCCCCACCGAGAAACCAGCCGCCGTTATCCTCAAGGAAATAAAACGGCACCGCCAGTACCACGCATTGGAGGCCCCCGTGGTGTATACTGACGGACTAACGCACATCAGTTCGCTATCAAGCGCGACACAAGTAAGAGATTGTCTGGGCAGAGACTGTAATATTTTATGTGTGTTTCATAAGCTTATAGTGCTTATAGTGTGTTGTTGATTTTTAACAGACTGCTGAGTCCTTGTCTGTTTACTCTAGCGAGTAATTTCGAAGTTGCTACCTGTTTAGTTAGTGTTCACCACGCTAAACTGTTGTTTTGTCCCGCTCGGGACCACTGTGTTGTACTACCGTGAGAGGAAAGTAAGTTACTTTATCCGCTAACCGCCAGACAACGGGCGCACAGATTGCTATCCATGCGCACGCCCTCTGTAGATAAAGTAACTGCTGCCTTCCCCCCACGGTCGTGACACTCCGCCGAGAGTCGGTTTTCTTCCTTTCTCCTCTCTCTCTCCTCCTACTAACCCGCACACACACACCTACACAACCGCACATCCCTTTTACATATCTGGCGGTAAGATAGCGTGGCACATAGCGTTGCTCTGTCCCTCATTATCCGCCATCAGACACGTGTGTTTGTTAACGTAAATTGGGTGAGTGCAGAGGCGCCGATTGCTAGGTGGCGCCATCTTGCCATTGTGCTATTTGAACACCGCGGCACTTCCGCCGGTTCGTTGTCGCATGACGTGACTTCCTCACAAGGCCATGCCCGCCATCTCAAATTTCGTGCAACGTCATCTCACCAGGTCACGCCCGCTACCGTAAGGTTGCGCGACGTCAGCTGGTCAGATCACGCCCACCATTCCTGGTCCTGCACACACACTCACACACCCACTCATACACTCGCTTTGCTTACACATGTGGAACTTGTTATAGTTGTTATCTGTGTATTTGTTGAGTAGTATTAGCTGGTAGTGCAGTGTGATTTAATTGAAACATTTGTTAACTTTGTTGATTTTGTGGAGATTAATAAATATTGGTATAGCTTTAAAGAGAAGTCCTTCTGTCATTATTGTGTATGTTTATTGTGATAAGTGGCTGATTGAGAGAGTCAGAGCTCGAACTCAACCTTTGTTCACCTATGAATGTGAACGTCACTCAGACTCTCACATCCAAGGTGAGTGCTTTTATGAGACTACCTTGCTGTCTGGTTATTGGTCCCGGTTTCCGGGTGGTGCCCCGTAATTATTAATCAAAATTAATAATTTTATCTGCTGGTTATCAGTAATAATTAATGATTATCAGAGATAATTATTAATTATTACTGATAACCAGCAAGGGTGCTTTTGTTGTGCTAATTTCTCTTGGCTATAGTTTTCTCTGTCAAAAGGTTCCATCAGTATGTATATGGAGTGAGGGTTAATGTTCAGTCAGACCACAAGCCATTGGAAAACATTCTGAGAAAGCCATTGGGAACAGCTCCTTCCAGACTGCAGCAAATGCTACTTCAGCTGCAGCAAATGCCATCTAGATACCATATTCTGATCACAGACACACTCTCACGAGCTGTTGTACAAGGAAACACACGGCAGTAGATGACATCACAGACGAGAAAGTTGGAGCCAACAGATGCCTTGAGTACAGAGACTCTAGAGCAGCTCAAAGATGAAACAAAGAAAGACGAAACACTCACAGACATGGTTGGCCCCGACACAGGAAGCAGGTCAACTCAAGACTGACACAATATTGATCCATCACACACACAGTGGCAGTGAGAGAGGGAGTAATGTTCGCAGGAGACAGGATTATCCTGCCAAGAACAATGAGACATACAGGAGCACCACTTGTTGGGATTGCCTCACGTGGGGCAGCCACTTATTAGGGGTGTGTTGATTGTACGCTGTTATTAGCAGTCATTAATAATTGTCAGATAATTATTAATTAATAAAATTTAATTATTAGTATGAATTAATAATACGGGGCACCACCCGGAAACCGGGACCAATAACCAAACAATAAAGATAGTCTCATTAACAAGGTTCACTTGGGATGCTGATATCTGAGGGATATCAGCATCCACAAGTGAACAGTGAAGGTATGAATTCGAGCAGGCAGCAAACTTTAAATACTCCTCAGAGTATAGCAGGCAAAAAGGGACTCGGCGGTCCGTTAAATCAACAACACATAGCAATTAGGCTTAAAGCTACAAGCTAACAAACACACATTTAATTCTGTCTCTGTCCAGACATAGCCTCTTACGTGCTTGCTTCATAAAGCGATACGGTGTGCGTTTCTTCCATCCTGATCCTGAACTCGTCAAAGCATTATGGGAGGTGGAGTCTGTGAGCAGCATTTTGGTGCTGCTCCCGTTGTTTCAGGGGACAAAGGAACAAAGGAAGCCTCATGGTCAGGCTTCAGGTTTCACATGTAGGCCTGCCTTTGTCTGACCCCGTGATTGAGGCCCAACACACTGATTAGCCACTGTCATGTTGAGATTCTTAAAACAGTAGCAGAAGAGTTATAGATCATCTGTACTAATATGAAGTACAAGTTCATTTGTTCTTGTGTTAAAGCAAATTTGAGACTTAAAAAGTAATTGTAATGAGACACAAAGTTCAGTTCTAGACAGAAGTTCATTATAACAATACTGACGTGTAAGTTTCATGTTGAGAAAGGAGGATGTAGTATATAGTGCCGTACACTTATATTGTTGTGATGAAGTTACTCATATGGAGGCGGAGTAACATGGTGTATGAGATTTGTCCGGTTTAGCAGATTGTATGTAACATGGAATACGAGTGTCTGCAATAAACGTTAAGTTCATGCAGTTAAAGTCAAGTCTCTGGATGTCATCTTATATGCCAAGTCCTCCAGTCCATAACAGTGACACAGATTTTTATTCACACCTCTGTGTAAAAATCAGAAAAATAAAAAGAGATCAGGCTACTTAAAGTTGTAATAAATGATATTTAGCCATATTAGTTGTCAGAAAACAACTATTTTCTATGTAGAGATATTATACATACAGAGAGAGTAATGGCGTCCTAACCAGTGAATGACGTCACACTCCCTCTGTTTGTGTTGTTATCCGAGCTTCTCTGTTCTTTGTTTTGGTAGCCATGCTGACTGCGCTTGCTTGTTAGCGCATGTGAGTGTGCATGTTAGTGCATGTGAGTCCCTCCGTGTCCTCCACGTCTGTTTCCAAGATGGTGGCCAAATCACAAACTTTCTCATATTACAGCCAAACAGTACACCAAAATATGCTTCTGAAAGCATTTTAGGCAAGAAATACGTAATCCACTAACAAAATCTTGACCCATATTGGATCAGCACTGCCTAGTTTGACAGTTTGATCTGAGTTTCGTGAGCTGTCGGCTTTCTTTTTTTTCCAACTTTATTGAGTTAAACGACATGCATTTGTTTTGTTCTGAGATGTTGGTGCTATAGTGCGACATCTAGTGGCTGAATGTCATCAATGTTGGGTATTGGACCTTTAGGATTTTGAATGCAGGACTTTTACTTTAAAGTATGTTCCATGAAAAACATATCCTGAAGATGATCAAAACCAGTAAGACTCATAACTGAGTCACTGTCTGAGTGCGTCCTCAACTCAAGTAGTAGCTAAACTTTAACTCATTAACTACTCCAATGTTATTTCAAAATAGACTATTCTGGTAAAGCTGTTGCGTGAGTGGAGCTGTTGTTGGTCTCTTAATGAACAGTAAGTATGTGAGCACAGTGTTAGACAGTCAGTTAAGGTGGCATGTAAACAGAGATGATCACTGAGCCTGGCCAGCAGAGATACATCTTCTCTGGAACCTCTTTCATCCAGCACTTTATCAATCTAGTGTTGAGAGCCCGACTCTCTCTCTATTCTTTTATGTACAGGCTTTACTGTTTATCACTGAAGGACAGCCACAGCCTGAGTGCACAGTTAACATCTGATTGCATGTTATTGAAGTGGAACACAGGGACTCGGTGTTTTCTGACCAGGGACTGCTATCTGTATTCAGACTTGGCCTGTGCAACTACCAATGTGAGGTTCCAATGTGTCTAGCCCCAAGAACCACTTAATGATAAAAAAGTGAAACATGTAATTAACTACAACTTCTTCATTCCAAGTTAGAAAACATACCAAAAAAAAAACATTCATATAGCACATACAAGAACAAGATCACACCCAGACAACATCTCTTTTTTTTTTTTTTCATTCCCTTAACTCACATTAAACCTGGAATAATGTCCTGTGCATAGGCCTTTTACTGTACATTCTGGAGGTGTCTTCCATTTCTTGCAGAGAAACATTCTTCAAACACGCAAAGACCATCGCCCAGTAAGGCTGACTATTACCTTTGAATTCACAAGTCTGTCATCAGCTCTGAAAATATTAAATCATCTATCAAGCAATTATTGCTCCTCAGGCATGGCTGTAAAATACCTTTAATGATGATAGCACCTGAGGCTCAACAAGAAATATCATCCAGTTAGAGTGTATTAAACATCACCCTCCAGGTTCAGCAGCAGATGGGTTATATTTCTCTCAGTTAATCTTGGCAGTTACTCCACTGCTTCATCTTGTAAAGTTTAAATACATACTTAACATCCTAAGTAGCTGCATCAAGTCCTGTATTTGAAAGGTTTAAATACTGTTTGGGTCTAAATAGCATTTTAAAAGGCTCAGCTTTAAAGTCATTAAATGAGTGAGGAGTGGGTTTCAAGATATTATAGTTTTCAAGATGTTCCGAAATAAATCATTTGTTTTGAAATGACCAGCGAAAGTACATGCGCCTAGCAGTGTGTCAGGGGCAATGTCAGTCAGTCGAGACTGAAAAATCTCCACAAATATTAAATGGATTGCCATTGCACAATGTATTAGGGCCACTAAGAGAGAAAAAAAAATTAATTCATTTTTTTAATTACAAGAATTAAGTCATAATATTATAAAAATATAGTCGTAATATTATGAGAATAAAGTCATAATATTACAAGAGTTTTATTAAAGTTGTAATATTACAAAACAAAAAGTCATCATTTTAAGAGAATAAAGTCGTAATATTATGAGAAAAAAAGTATTTAGTGTATGAGAAAAAGGCTTAATAGTTGAGTTGTCAAGAGTTATTATTAGGCTACCAGCTCAACTAAATGTTGCAGCCTGAGCCCAGCAGTCGCTGTTTGTCTCAGGCGATGTGCCATACAGTCAACAGGTAACGTATTAATCATTTCGTTGTTAAACATTTGATAAATACGGTTTTGCTTGCTGAGCCAACAGGTTTACTGTTATGAGAGATGCTTTCTAACTTCTTAATGGGTTAACACTAGCAAAGACCTATCATGTAGGCCTAATAGAATTACAACAGATATGATGTGAGGCATTAACTGGGGCTATGGTCTACATTTGTAGCCCAAATGATCCAGTCCATGATCCACAGTAGGCCTAGGTAACGTTATGTGAATTGTGTCTTGCCATTCTTGTACGTTACATTAAAATACTTTGTTCAAATTAAGGCTACAGTGTTTTAGCATGACCCACTCAATTTAGGCTGCTAGCTGCAGTCTCTGTCTATCTCCCAGGCAAGGGAACAGCATCCAGGTCCTAAGCATCCAGAAGACACTAGGAAAATAGCAGACCAGATCGACAGAGACTGTTTTGTCTCCAGTTCCAGGTTTTTGAGACTTAGTTTTTAGCTTAGCTTTGTTTTCAGTAATGTTATGTTTGTTGGCCAGTGGTAACTAAGTAAGATGCCTGTTCACAGGACAATAGAATAAAACAAATTAGTATTAATTAATTAGTCTTTTCCTGGTAATACAAAAACAATGTGCACATTGTGAAGGCCAATTTAAAACATTTTCAAGTATGTAATTTCTTAATAGTGAATACAGTTCCGCTGCAGTATATGCATCCACAGGAGCATTCCAAACATTTTCATCCATAAGGAGAATGCAGACCTCAAAAACAGTTTAATCACAGGGGTACTGCCCTTTTGGGGTGTACTCCTTGCAAACAGCAACCTCCTCTGACAGAACAGGTTGGAGTTTGTCCCCTGCTGCTTCATAGAGTTGTGGCATGCAGAACATGAGAATGGGGCATCCTCCATGCATACCATGGGCAGGCCTTGGTCTTATTTGGTGTGTATTCCATGTTCTTACAATCTCATCTAGTTCATCCTGCATGACAATAAATATCCAATTAAAATGGTTGCAGTCAACAGGACCACTGTTCACATTAGTTAGTGTATCTTAACGATCCCTAGACTGATATGAAATGGAAAAGCCAGCCTACTAATGTTACACTGGGTTTTTGCACTTTGTCTGACATCAGCAAAATGTTTGAAGAAACTGCTACTAGGAAGTGATATGGGATTATTTTAACCTGTTACAAGTAAACTCTGGGTGCACACCTAGACAGTGTGATGCCTTGTTACTGTGATAGGCAGAGAGGATCTGACATGCACTGCTTTATAATATCTATGTTCAGCAAGCTTAGCCTACAGATTCTCTATAACTGCATGAATGTTTGTCATTATTAACGCCATTGTTTCATATACAGTATACCATAAATAATCAAGTATGTCTTTTATTTAGCAAATACCTGGATAAGTAGCGTGGCTGTGGCTCGGGAGGTAGAGCAGGTCGTCCACTAATCGGAAGATTAGTGGTTCGATTTCCGGCTCCTCCAGTCCGCATGTCGAAGTGTCCTTGGGCAAGATATTACAACTTTATTCTTGTAATATCAAAAAAATTCTCTTAATGTGACCCTAATTCCATCATATTATTGAACTATTTTTGATACACAGACAATGTATCCTAAAAACTTTGGCGATCCACTGACTTTTCAACTAGCACTACCAGCAGTTCAAAGTTTGCTCTTGTCCAATAAAACATCTTAGCATCTTCTCAATGGATTGGCACAAAATTTGATTTGGTACTGATATTCATGGCTCCCAGACAATGTACCATAAAAACTTTGGTGATTCACTGACTCTTCATCTAGTGCCACCATGAGGTATGATGGCAGGGAATAGATGAGAAAAGAAATAGATCTAGCTCAGGTGTGATCATTTAACATAAATGGGAAACTCTAGTCACATGATAACAGATTGTATATGGTGGGACAATTGTAACTCCTGTCTTGATTCAAAGATGGCCTTTATTATTGCTACATGTCTGGAAGGCACTCTGGGCCAACAGTTTAAGGAGTGGAAGATAAGATTCCCATTCTGACTTCAGACCAGGATAGACACTGCCAACTCAACAGGGACCACCAGAAGGATCTCAGTGGGGCTCCCTACATGGCTGGACTGTCAGCACTTACCACAAACCATTCAACACCTTAAAGGAAAAGTTTGACATTTTGGCATATACGCTCATTCATTTTCTTTCTGATAGTTAGATAACAAGATGCATTCCAGTCTTATGTCTGCACAGTAAATGTGAAGCTACAGCCAGCTGCTGGTTAGCTTAAAGCAACAAGCAGCAAAAAGACTGGAAACAGAGAGAAACAGCTAGCCTGTCCAAAGGAAACAAAATCCACCTACCAGCACCTCTAAAGCTCCCATCCATCACATTTGTTTAGTCCAAACAAAAACTTCAGTGTAAATATGACAAACTGACGTTTTACGAGTCCCAATCAAGAGATAGTCTGTCAAATATGTCAAATATTTTCTTTAAGGTCTGCTGGCACAGCAAGAGAAAGATCAAGGAGGACATTCACATCCAACACCAGAGACCATCTTTGAGACGGGTGTTTCCATCCTCCCAATATATGCAATATATAACGTAACCAAAGTGCCATAGTGCCATTAATGAGACCCATTCCAACTCAATATTTGTTCTTTGGGGAATTAATGCAAAAGAGTTGACTTAAATTGGACACAATAATGCATTCAGATAACACTCATGATCATGTTCACTGAATGTTAAATAGTGAAAGAATCAAACTTAATCTCCAAACTTTAATTACATATTTAAGCATTATTTAATGCAAAAGAGTTGACTTAAATTGGACACAATAATGCATTCAGATAACAGTCATGATCATGTTCACTGAATGTTAAATAGTGAAAGAATCAAACTTAATCTCCAAACTTTAATTACATATTTAAGCATTATTTAACAAATTCATTCAACTTTGTTGTGGCATGTCTCTCGATCTCTTATGCTTTTAGACACACACATGCATGCACACACACATTGATACACACACACTCTTTTTTTGTTTTTATTTTCAACAGTCCAAAGGCTTTTGCCTGTGTACACTCACTCATGCACACACATGCGCACACACACACACACACTAACTGTCACACATTATCCTCTTTCTGTTTCCATATGACAGATTTAGAAGCTCAGTACTCACTAACCCGGGCTCAGCGCGTCAGGGCTGCCATGTTTCCAGAGACCTTGTTGGAGGGGGAGGCAGCCATGCCCGCCCAATCAGATCCCTCACAGCAGAGCAACGTGCAACGACTGGCTGAGCCCTCCCGGTTGCTAAAGACAGCCATTGTCCACCTGATAAACTACCAAGACGATGCTGAGCTGGCCACCAGGGCAGTGCCAGAGCTCACCAAGCTGCTGGCTGATGAGGATCCGGTACACTGCGATCACACTGAATTACTCAGCATTTGCTATTTGAGCTTTTATACACGCACATGTTCTATTGTACAAAGTTATTTCCTCCAATCTCTAGGTTGTGGTGAACAAGGCGGCCATGATAGTCAACCAGCTGACCCGTAAAGAGGCCAGTCGCCGAGTGCTGGTGCAGTCTCCGGCCATGGTGGGCGCTGTGGTGCGTGCCATGACAACGGCGGTTGACATGGAGACAGCTCGTTGCACAGCCAGCGTGCTCCACAGCCTGTCGCACCAGAGGGAGGGACTGCTGGCCATATTCAAGTCTGGAGGGATACCAGCACTGGTCTGCATGCTGAGGTATAAATATTTCGATTACATAATAATAAATTACGTCTATACAACAAACAATATACTGATGATTTTGTATTGCCAGTAGTGGAGCTAAAAATAGTGTCAATTGAAAATAGTTGTTCCTGCTAAATGTGAAAAATTAAAAAATGTGAGGAGCATGAGTTGGGTAAGCTCTTAAAATCAGAGCTAAGATTTTCATGTCTATGGAAATGTGCTCAGAGTACTGAAAAAGTAAACTGTTATAATGATATTTAGAAAACCAGATGCTCTGTCTAAGGTCACATTGAAAATGGATTATTCAAAACTGATAAGAGCAATTTGACAGTTATGACATGATGAGAGGTCAGGTATGTACAGGATCAGACTACAAATGGTGTTGTAAGAAAATTCCACAAGGCAGGCACGGTGGAATGATACTTTGTGAATAGGCTACCAAGTTAAAAATGACTACTATTACAGTGTTTCCCACAGGTTGAGAATTTACTTGTGGTGGTGGGTGGCATGTGACGGCGCGGTGTGTGACGGGTGGGT
Organism: Scomberomorus guttatus; assembly: GCA_038419695.1. Taxonomy (NCBI): domain Eukaryota; kingdom Metazoa; phylum Chordata; class Actinopteri; order Scombriformes; family Scombridae; genus Scomberomorus; species Scomberomorus guttatus. The sequence continues at coordinate 29,732,057 of CM076459.1, read as the reverse complement.
TCAGTAGCCTAATAAACTAGTAAACAAAGGTTTACAAATAAGTCTATTTATTGCTTTATATTCCTATGATCTAATTTTGTTTCTCAACAGTCTATTGTCTGACATATTCATTGTTATAACAGTTTGCATCCTACCTGTGGGCTCTCTACATCATCTTGGTGCTTAGGGGTGGGAATCTTTGGGAATCTCACAATATGATTCTGATTCAGAATTGATTCTTGATTCAAAACCAATTCTTGATTGAATGAATAGAAAAGGGAGCACTATTTTCAGTCTTGCTCCAGTATACTGGGTGCCAAACCATTCACTGGTGTACTGAAATACAATATGAAACATAACTGGAAATTAAGATAAATGGTCCACAGCATTTTTATTTTAAAAAGCTAACTGCATTAATTAATTAATTAATTGATTTGAAAGCATCTTACTGTCTCCTGCCTGTATGTGAATAACAAAATGAGGAGGAGGTGGAGTCAAGCAGACTTTACCATTAAGCAAGGTAGGCAACTGCCTAACTCATTGTACCTCGAAATAACTTACAAAAGGCCCCAAAAGCACTGTATGAAACTGTACACTTCTACTTCTATTTCAGAGGAAAACATTGTACCACCTGATACATTTTACTAATTATGTTGCAGATTGATTTTACTAACGAAATATAACAAATAAAATATGATGCATTATTATTCATTAAACTATCCAGTATTATAAGCTCCACCTTGAAAACAAGTACACGTAAGTACATTGTGCTAATAATAACTCACTCTTCACTTTTAAGAAAACATTTTTAATAGTTAATAGTTTTACTTCAGAAAAAAAAGAGTACTTCTTCTACCACTTGAATTCAGTCAGAGCTGAACTGAACACAATCACACATAAAAACTCCCACAGATACAGTCAGTGCATCTGTTGCTAGCTTACAGCTAATCTACAGTTGGTATTTGGGCTGTTTGGTGGCGAATAAACACAAACGGTCAGTGGTCAAATATGCATTCTCTCTGAACACGCCTTAAGTTGTAAATTTCTAATTTCTCTATCGGTAGAGTATATAACCTTAGATTAATTAGAAATTCCTTAATAAAGACAGATTTAGCCTTAAAGCTGGAGTGTGGGACTTTTACATATAAATGACTGTTGGACAAGTTCACACAGTGCTGATTAAGCCTATCACCGCCATGTAAATCTCAGTATTACACAGTATACAGAGTTTTTAATCTGGTGTCTGGGGCGACTTTCCTGCATTGGCACACCAGTAGTGATGCGTTTTACGTCAACCAGCAATAACTGGTTTCCCAGAGCTGAAGGGGTGGAGCAACCATGGATGTCTAATAAGAACTGTATAAGCGTTGGAGGCTGCACTCCCTTCATCCTATGGTTGCTCAGTGGCGCATGAAGCCAAAAAAGGCAAGCAGGTCTATCTGTGTACTCGCAGTACTCATACTACATGATACACCCACTTGGTTAGGTTTATGAGGAGTGATGCTCATTAATGACCAATACTTCAAGCAATACTTGACTTTATCTTCATGGTCTTTACTGCAATTGTATGGCTTAAGTTATTTATTTACATGGACTGCAAATAAAGTGGGAGACAACACATTTCCTTGTATTATCCCCAAAGAGGTTTGAAACCAATCATAATTAAATTATTATATATATATATATTTGTTAAAAGTCAAGTCAAGTCAGTTTTATTTATATAGCACCAAATCACAACAGAGGTTATCTCAGGGCACTTTTCACATAGAGCAGGTCTAGACCATACTCTTTAATTTACAGAGACCAAGCATTTCCCCATGAGCAAGCACTTATGGGGAATAGCGGCAATAGCGGCAAGGAAAAACTCCCCTTTAATGGGAAGAAACCTTGTAGGTGGGTGGCCATCTGTCTGAGAGGAGAAGCACAGCAACAACAATAATATCAATAACAACAACAATAATAATAATAGAAATAATAATAATATAAATATGACTAATAATAAGCAGGCATGGGTGTCAAGCAGGACCGCGGTAGCAGGTGGTCCACAGCCACAATCCACAGAAGCCTGCGATCCATAACCTGGCGGTCTGTGACCATGATCCATAGAAACCTGTAAGATGAGAATGCACAAAATTCTGAGGATAAGCCAAGTTAGTAACATGCATTCATGGTACATGAATGCATACAGATGAGAGGGGGAGGAGGAGAGAGGAGCTCAGTGCATCATAGGAAGTCCCCTGGCTAGTCTAGGCCTATAGCAGCATAACTACAGGCTGGTCCAAGGCAAGTCTGGGCCAGCCCTAACTATAAGCTTTATCAAAAAGGAAAGTTTTAAGTCTACTCTTAAACATAGAGAGGGTGCCTGCCTCCCGGACCCAAACTAGAAGATGGTTCCATAGGAAAGGAGCCTGATAGCTGAAGGCTCTGCCTGCCATTCTACTTTTGGATACTCCAGGAACCACAAGTAAACCTGCATTCTGGGAGCACAGTGTTCTAGTGGGATAATAGGGTATTATGAGTTCTTTAAGATATGATGGTGCCTGACCATTAAGAGCTTTGTAGATGAGGAGAAGGATTTTAAATTCTATTCTAGATTTCACGGGGAGCCAGTGCAGAGACGCTAAAATGGGAGAAATATTATCTGTTTTTCTAGTTTCTGATGTGTAACTGGTATGTGCTCTAATGATGTGTTTGTATGGTGGATCTTTCTCTCTTTATAGGGTTCATGCTGTGGTGTCTGCGTGTGATAGAATGCAGGCTAAGTGAATGATTGGGGCTGTGTGAGTGTGAGTTATCCCAGGGAGCTGATTGGTTCCAGCCACCAGACTTGCAGTTTTAAGGCCGGCTTCTCCCAGCTTCTGCGGGCTCGTCTCTCTCCACTTCCAATAAACCTGCCAGCCAACATGTTTCAAGGTGTACGATTGCAGATAATGTCTGTGAAATATCAGCCCAGGTTTTTGTAGGGTTGGGTAGCAATTTTGTTTAATCTCATTTTCTCCTGTTGTTGTTGTTAAGTTAGGAGTTAGGTTAGTGATTTGTCTTTTTGTTTTCTTTGTTTGAGTAGGTAAGTCTACGTTGTTCAGTTTTAGTTCACTTTTGTTTGTTATTTTGCTGTGAGCCCACCCTGAGGCCGAAAAGAATTCAAATAAAACCTTTAAAGGGCTGCAAATTCCTTCTTGTTGATGGTTCTTGGGAGGTTCTTGGGAGTGGGAGTCTCAATCTGTTCATGTTGCACCAGGGTTTCCCCTAGGCCAGGTCGTAACATGAACTGGGGGCTCACCCGTTCTTCTTTATTGCATTTTGTGTCATTCGGTAAGTTGTGGCAGGTAACGTATGTGCTGTTTCTGGTTGCCAGTTTTCTTTGTGTGGATAGGATGGATTTGATGAGTTTACCACAGATCCCTCTGTTAAGAAACTGGATAAGTGTAAAAGTGCTGTTAAATGCCAAAAAAGCTGATCTTAAACAAATCCTTATTGACAAGCTAGGGGAGAAGGGTGTGTTTCCGGAGCCTTTTGTGTCTGCTGGTGAAAATGTAAATGTGAAAATGTGGAGAGTAAACAGACACCATTTCCCCCACCTCTGCTGGATCCTCTGATTCAACCTGGCATGACTGCTGAAGAGCTTCAGTTGGTGCTTCGCATCAAAGAGGTGGAGGTGAGAAACAAGGAATTAGAGCGGGAGGCAATGCACCTGCAGGTGCGGGCTCTAGAGCTGGGACAACCCCTAGCGTCTGCCTCCACAAATCGGGGAAAATCACTTATTACTGCCCCTCAGGATAGCTTTGACGTCAGCAGGCATGTGGCCCTTGTTCCTCCATTCAGAGAAACAGAGGTCGATTTTTACTTTTGTGCATTTGAACATATTGTAATTGCTTTACACTGGCCTATGGAGGTGTGGCCAATATTGTTGCAGTGTAAATTGGTAGGAAAAGCACTGGAAGTATGTAATAGTCTGTCCTTAGATCAGAGTCAAGATTATGAGGTTGTGAAATCCACCGTTCTCCGTGCATATGAATTGGTTCCGGAGGCTTATTGCCAGAAATTTAGGAACTGTAAAAAAAACTGCCAACCAGACTTATGGTGAATTTACACATGAAAAGAACACCTTATTTGATAAGTGGTGTCATACCACAAAAACAAAGGATTTTGCTCAGTTGCAGGAACCGGAAAATGATGTTTCTGTATTTGAATGAGCAACAAGTTTCAACTCTCTCGCGAGCAGCAGTGCTTGCGGATGAATTTGCCTTGACGCATAAAAATGTGTTTTCTGCATCCGCATCCCGCGATTGTGGAGTCTGAGGTGAGAGATTGAAATCACCCCGGAGTTACTAGCGTCGGTCCCCGGTTCCGCTTGAGAAGCGTGCTTGTTTTTATTGTCATGAAAGAGAGCAGTTAAAAAAGTCAGAGCATCCCGCCACCATTGGGTTGATTCAAACTATGCCTATGTGCAACCAAGGTGTGGTTGTGGTAGAAACAGAGGACAAAATTGACACTGAATTCAAACCATTTGTTTCGGAGGGTTTTGTGTCCTTGCCCGGGGAGGAAGCCAACCCTGTACCTGTTAAAATATTACGAGATACTGGTGCCAAACATTCTCTTATTCATGCTGGGGTGTTGCTCTTTTCGAATCAAACATACTGTGGCTCGGATATACTGGTGTGGGGTGTTAAGATGACTGTGTTACGTGTTCCTCTCCATGCTATACAGCTGTCCTCGTCCATTGAGTCTGGCCCGGTACGGGTTGGTTTGCGGCCGGAGTTGCCAGTGTTGGGGGTTGACCTCATCCTTAGGAATGATTTAGCGGGTGTAGTGCGGCTCGTTCTCTGTTGCTCCTGGTTCACCCTCTGTTTTCCCTGTGTGCGCCGTTACGTGCGCCACGATTCATAAACTAGGTGATGTGGCGACACTTTTATGGCTGAGGATAGTGCTGAGGGAGATAGTTCTGTTTTGTGTGACCGCTCAGTGGAGCTGATAACTCATTGTCTACCGCTTCCAATTTGACTTAATCAGTAGATAAATCGGAACTAATTAAAGCTCAGCAGAATGACTGTACTCTAGCTAGTAGGTGGTCTGCAGCTTTAGAGAACAAAAATGAGGGGTCTGTCATTTATTTCTTTGATAATGGTGTCCTCATGTGAAGGTGGTCTCCTGAGCCTGGCGGTGAGAGAGATGTAATCCGACAGGTAGTAGTGCCAACTCCATTCTGTGACCAAGTGTTTAGTGTAGCCCATGATCATGGTCTGTCAGGTCATTTAGGTATTCAGAAAACATACCACCGTATCCTCAGATATTTTTTCTGGCCAGGGTTAAAATCTGATGTGGCAAAGTTTTGCCGCTCCCGACATATGTGTCAGATGGTGGGAAAGCCAAATCAAATGATTCCTCCTGCCCCATTGCATCGTATCCCTGTTATTGGAGAGCCAACTGTGTAGGTCCCCTTCCAAAAAGTCGATCAAGCCACCAGTATATCCTGACCATGATGTGTGCCGCCACCCGCTATCCTGAGGCCGTGCCTTCACGCACGTTAAAGGCCAAGGCTATTGTGAAAGCACTAATGAAGTTCTTCACCACGTTTGGCCTTCCTAAACGCATACAAAGTGAACAGTATTCTAATTTTATGTCAAAGATCTTTGCCCAAGTAATGTTTCAGTTGTCCATCAAGCACCACACCTCAAGTGCTTATCACCCTCAGAGCCAAGGTGCGCTGGAGAGATTTCACCAAACTTTAAAGTCCATGCTCCACAAGTATTGTTTGGAGTCTGGTAGTGAATGGAATGAGGGTCTACCGCTGTTGCTGTTTGCAGTGCATTAAACTACGCAGGAATCGTTAGGATTTAGTCCAGTTGATCTGGTCTTTGGACACACAGTGTGTGGCCCATTGCACAAACTTAGAGAAAAATGGCTGGCTGATAAACCAAATGTGGTGCATAACATCTTGGATTATTTCTTGCCTCTGCTCAGTCCAAAATGAAAAATAGATATGACCGGCAGTCGGTGTTGAGGAGGTTTCAGCCCAGTGAAGGTTTTGGTTTTGTTACCGGTCGGTGGTTCTGGCTTACAGGCAAAATTTTGCGGTCCCTATTTAGTTGACTGCCAGCTGAGTGACACTGATTATATAATTAATGCTCCTGATTGAACGAGAAAATCCAGAGTGTGCCATGTAAACATATTAAAATGTTAGGCCAGGTCGTAACAGGGAGTTAAAGGACATCAAAGATAACTCCCAGATTCCTTACAGTGGTGCTGGAGACCATGGTAATGCCACCCAGAGTAGCTATATCATCAGATAATGTGTTTGTAAGCTGTTTAAAGGCCAAGCACAATAACTTCAGTTTTGTCTGAGTTTAGTAGCATAAAAGGCATGCTTGGAGTTTAGTTAACCAATTGTTTTCATCTGGCTTCATTGATAAATATAATTGGGTATCATTGCAATACAATGAAAATTTATGGAGTGTGTCCTAATAATAGCATTTCACTAGCAAGGACCACACCATCAACAAGATTCGTTTAAATGATTTATTGAGAAAAGTGATGATGTTTGTTCTTGTTGTTGATCTACTTGCTCGCTTGGATGCGGTGTGGGGAGGCTGCGTGGGGAATCCGCCGCAGGGCCCGGGCAACGACGAACCCCCTCAGGGCCCTGTGAGGGTTGGAAAAGAGAGGTGAACAGGAAGAATGGGGAGGGGGGGATGGGTGCAGAATGCGAGAGCGAAAGAGGGAGAGAGGGTTAGGTTAGTATTTATGGGATATCTGGAAGGTGAGGTGTGGTCCTGCTCCTGAAACTTCGCTAGATAAGCTTCAATTCACTAGCAAGGACCACACCATCAACAAGATTCGTTTAAATGATTTATTGAGAAAAGTGATGATGTTGTTCTTGTTGTTGATCGACTTGCTCGCTTGGATGCGGTGTGGGGAGGCTGCGTGGGGAATCCGCTGTGGCGCCCGGGCAACGACGAACCCCCAAAAACCTCCAGTTACTTAAGGAGAGCTTGGGCGGATTTGAGATCTTTGAGATCTGAGTGGATGTAGCGATGATACGTTTGGGAGGACCATCGACCCATGAGTTGTATGAAAGAGACCAAAGGGATTGAGGAGCAACTGGACCTTGAAGTAGAACACTGGCGTGGGCTGACCGAATTGATTGGTTTTGGATTGCTTCAAGTAGAATACCATGGTGTCTTCTGAAAATTGGGATAAGTCTGAAATGCAAGCGTGGCGGCTTGGGTTGAATAGAAAGGTTGAGGAGGTGAATTCGGAGCATCTTAGGAAACCGAAGAAGGCGAGCGAGAACATGGCTTCTAGAGTTCGAGCCACGTGAGGAGTGCCGTATCCAGAGCGGATAGTGTGGATGCATGTTGACAGCAAGTCGGCTGTAAGAGGGAGACGGCAGGGGTTTTTAACTGGTTCTTGGCGGAGGAGTCCTTTGTTATTTGAGGGTGGCTCAATGTAATGCCCGGGCTGTCAAGAGTTTGGAGAAGACGTTGATGCTGCATAGTGGGCATAGGTAATAAAACAAGGACATCGAAGGACGGAAAGGGATTATGTTGGTTGTGAAAGATATGAAAATTTTTCCAAGCTGTCCAGTAGGATGAGAGGGTTGAGGGCGATAAGCTGTTTATGATGGAAATCTGGGAGTTGACGATCAGGGGTATCAGAGCGGGATTCACAGGTTGAATGTCAGCGCTGAATATGGAGGAGCCGGGGGTTGGCAGGGTATCTGCATGCGGAGCCAAGCTTCTGAACTTCTGAAACGAGAAACGGGAAAGAGAGTCAGCTATGGCATTAGAGTGACCAGGAACATGAGCTGTGTGGAGGATGTAGTGGTGTGTAACCGAGTGCCATGTTAAGCGACGCATGATGGATGGGGAGCTGGAGCGTCCTTTGTTGATTATGTCTACGGCAGCTAGGTTGTCTGAGTATATGAGGATGGACCATTCGTGGCCCCAGAGAACGGCGGCGGCTATTATGGGGTAGATTTCGAAGAGAGCGGAGGAGGCGACCTGGCATTCGTTTGCCAGCTCGGGGGGCCATGCTGCCGTGAACCATCTTCCAATGTAGAAACCCTCAAAACCGGCTAAAGGGGCGGCATCGGTGTATAGGTGGATGTCGTGAGGGTGAGTCAGTTGGTCGTCGTAAAAGAAAGAGATCCCGTTCCAGTTGGCGAGATGGTTGAGCCACAGACGGAGTTCGGTGCGGCTTGACCTGTCCAGAGAGATGGGTGTCAAGAGTGATGGGACAGAAGAAGCAATGGATAGCAGGTGAGATATGAAGGCTCGTCTTTGGGGGATGATGTGTAGGGTGAAGTTGAGGTGGCCGAGGAGGGAGAGAAGTTGGCGTTTGGTGCAGCATGGGGCGAGGAGGAAATTTGAGATCAGGAGACTGATTCGGTTGAGCTTTTTCGACTGAGAGTGAAGCCTGAAACAGATTTGTATCTGTTTGTATCTGTTTTTTCTGCTGACAGAGGAACCCCGAGGTCTGAGAAAACTGATGTCAAGGTGACCAGGCCAGAAGTGGGAAATGATGAGGAAATCGCCCAATAGATGGACAAGGAACGGAATTTTGTGGTTGTTAGACAGGATCCAGCAAAGGGCTTCTGACAGGGTGTCGAAAAAGTTTAGGGCTGCTTTTGCAACCAAAAGTGAGCCTGACGGCGAAGTAATATGCACCCCGCCATCTTACGCCAAAGAATTGCCAGAAGTCAGGGTGGATGGGGAGCACCTTGAAAGCGCTGGTGATGTCGGCTTTTGAGAGCCAAGACCCTTTGCCGGCGAGTTCGATGAGGGTGATGGCGTGGTTGATTGTGGCATACTGAAGGGAGAAATCTTCGCTCGGGATCAAGCTGTTAATGCTCGGGACGGTGCTGCCGTGCGCTGCTGAAAGATCGATGATGATGTGTTTCTTTCCGGAGTATTTCCTGGTTGCGATGCCGAGAGGGCTAATGCAGAAGGTTGGGAAAGGAGGATGAGTGAATGGGCCGATCATGAAGCCTTCTTTGACTTCTTTAGAGAGCAGGCGATCAACTGATTCTGGGTCACTTATGGCTGATTGAAGATTTTTGCACTCGAACGAGGCGGACGGTTGAGCAGTAATACTGGGGTGGAATCCTTCCTTAAATCCGGTTACCAGGAACTTCAGTGTGTGGGAAATTGCGAACAGAGGACGTCTCTAAAAAGAGAGAAGGTGTAAGCAAATTCAGTTGGAGTAAGTTCCTTGGAGCGAGCGGATGTTTTTTCTTTTGAGTGAATGCATCCTTCAAGTCCTTCGAGAAGTCTGTCGGTGGGGCATTGTTGGAGGGAAGGCATGAGGAGGAGTGCTAGGTCTACGTAATTACTGTCTATGATTTGTTTGCGAATGTTGCTGGGAACTGGGGAGGGACGGGAGACGAGGATGTTAGGTTGATGCGCAGGTGGGTTAGCTGTTAGCAGAGTGAAGCCGGTGTTTGCGTGCTGGGCTGGGATGGTTTGCGAGGGAAGGCCGAAGTTAGAAGCGAACGGGAAGTGCTGTGAGGAAGAGCTAGGTGCTAATGTCCCGGTGCCAACGGCTCCGGCTGATGAGGGCTGCAGGGACTGATGGACCTGAGAGGCGGAGGATCCCAGCAACCCGGTGCCTGGAGCCCCCGCCGCGGCCATCTGCTGCTGTTGGAGGACGGAGGCAGCAAGGTGCACCAGCATCCCGGTGCCGGAAGCCCCCACCGCGGCCGTCTGCTGCTGTTGGAGGAAGGAGGCAGCGGGGGGCGCCGGCATCCCGGTGCTGGAACTGGGTCGCGGTGGCTGCTGTTTCGTTTTCCCTGGATATTGTATTCTGCCGGTGCTGGTGTTGAAAACCCGTTTGGCGGGTGGATGGTCCTGGGGTTGCGTTGCCTGGTGTTTCATTTGAAGTAGGTGAATGTGGGGAGTTTTGGTGTGAGGTGGCCGTTGAAGCTCTGGTGTTGCTTGGTCCGGCTGATGCTCCCTGTTTTCTCCGTCTCTGTCCTTTCCTCTGGCTTTGGGCTGAAGAGTGTACTGTCTCTTTAATGGACAGTGGCGGGACAGTGAGTAGGACCGGCCGACATGAGGTTATTGAAAAGTTTTGCTTTATTGTCCGAACGATGGAATGGGATTCCTTTCTCTTTTAAGGTTTTTTGAAGGGTGGCTACTGTCCAATCTGAGATTTTGGAAGGAGGCTGCCCGTCGTGGGACCTTGCTGGAGCGTGGTGACGCAGCGACCGGCTGCGAGTTGTGCGGCCGATGTCGGGATGGTGGCAGGTGCCTGGGGTTATCCTGGTGGGTGAAGGAGTTGGAGACCCACGATGATGTCGCTGGACTGGCCTCGACTTGCCTCGTCCTCTCATTGCTGTTGAGGGAGGTGGGCTAGGAGACTCGGAGGATTCATCAGATGAACTGTATTCTTGGATGTTGAGGAGAGATGAACCGGGTGGGATATGGACCATGGAGGAGACGGAGCTTGCCGGAGTCGTACGCTTCCTGGACCGCGGAAAGCGGGGTCTCGGGCACGGATGCGGTGGGGAAGTTTTTGGCTGGATCCGTTTGACGAGGGCCGATAGGGACTTTATGATAGGGTCGTGGTCATCCTGGGTCCGCTCGAAGAGATCGTCATCCGACGGGGATAAGGATACGAAATCCATGATCGAAGGGTGAGTAGGTGATTAATAGCTCTTGGTGAAAGGCTTTTGATCATGCGTACTCGAGGTGATGTGGGGTGTTCTCGGTTCTAGTGTAGAATGCGAGAGTGAAAGAGGGAGAGAGGGTTAGGTTAGTATTTATGGGATATCTGGAAGAGGTGCGGTTGAGGTGTGGTCCTGCTCCTGAAACTTCGCTAGATAAGCTTCAAATATAAGGTGAATGATATTGGTCCAAGCACAAATCGATCTGATAAATAGGACTTAAACCAGCTTAATGCACTTCCTTTAATGCCAATTAAATGTTCCAGTCTCTGTAATAGAATGTGATGGTCAATGGTGTCAAATGCAGCACTAAGATCTAACAAGACAAGTACAGAGAGATGTTCTTTGTCAGTAACTTTATCCAGTGCTGTCTCTGTACTATGATGAATCTTGACTGAAAATCCTGAAAATTATTGTTATGTAGAAAGTCACACAACTGATTAGCAACTGATTTTTTAAGGATCTTGGAGAGAAAGGAAAGGTTAGATATAGGTCTATAGTTGGCTAAAACACCTGAATCAGGAGTAGGCTTTTTAAGAAGAGGTTTAATTACAGTTACTTTAAAAGATTCTGCTACATAGCCTGTTACTAAAGACAGATTGATCATATCTACTAAAAAAGTGCTAACTAAGGGTAAGACTTCCTTAAGCAGCCTAGTTGGGATGGGATCTAATAGACAGGTTGATGGTTTAGATGAAGACATTGTTGAAGTTAGTTCAGGAAGGTCAACTGGAGAAAAACAGTCTAAATATATATCAGGTTTTACAGCTGTTTCTAAGGTTCCTGTGTTTGGGGATAAATTGGTGCCTGTTGAGGGCAGGGGGTAAAGAATTTTATCTCTAATAGTTAGAATTTTATCATTAAAGAAGCTCATGAAGGCTTACTGAGAGCTATAAGAATACAATGGTGCTGAAAAAGAACCTCGGGCTGTTTTTATTCTCCTCTATTAATGATGATATATACTGTTTTAAGACTATCTTGCCAGACTGATTCTTCCAGTTTGGTGGAACGCCATATCCTTTCAAGTTTTTGCAATCTTTGCTTTAATTTGTCGGTTTGGGAGTTATACCATGGAGCGAACCTCTTTTGTTTTATTATCTTCTTTTTTTTAAGTCTTTTTGTCTAATGGTGTGTAGTCCAGTGAATTCAAAGGAATTGTCTGATAAAATAGGATTTTGTGGAAAAACTATTAAATGTTCAATTTCGATGCCATTAGTCAGAACAAGGTCCAGGGTGTGGTTAAGACAGTGAGTGGGTTTATTTACACTCTGAGAGAAGCCAGTTGAGTCTAATAATAAGATAAACGCAGTGCTAAGACTATCATTATCAATGTCCACATGGATATTAAAGTCACCTACTATAATTGCTTTATCTGTACTAAGGACTAAGTTTGATCAAAACTGAGAAGTCAAGTATAAATTCAGAATATGGGCCAGGAGGGTGGTATACTATAACAAATAGAATTGGGCATAAAGTTATCCAGGTTTGGTTAGAAAGACTAGGAAAAAGGCTTTCAAAGTTATAATTAAGTTTAGGTCTAGTGTTGATTATTAGGGTTGAGTTGAAACGGCTGCAACTCCACCTCCTTGGCTGGTGTCTCAAGGAATGTGAGTATTAATATGACTGGGGGGAGTGGATTCATTTAGGCTAACATATTCTTCATGACACAGCCAAGTTTCAGTAAAACAAAATAAATCAATATGATAATCTGGGATTAAATTGTTTATTAATATGGCTTTAGATGACAGAGATCTAATGTTGAAGAATCCACATTTAATTCTCCTATTTTGTTGTACTATTGCAGTGGTGGTGTTCATTTTTTTATTAGATGTTTATATATAACTTCTCTTCTGTTTACTTTTGATTTAAAGGGGCCACATTATACCCTCTTTCCACAAGTTAACACAGTTCACTGGGACCTTAATAAAATGTATCTGACATGCTTTGGTCAAAATACTACAAGGATCAAGCACCACAGCAGCATTCTCATCCTGTCTAATCAGCCCTGTTCAGAACAGCCGATTTGAGTGTAAACTTTGTCAGGTCTGTCCGCAAGACGACAAACAACTTTTAAAATGCTTGTTTTATGAATAGAGTTCAGATCGATCAGAGCAATTCTAACATTGTAGCTGCTCTATCCACACTCAAAATAACATAATCATAAATATGGCAACAACGTTATTGTTAATACACATAGATATTTACATACTGTGTAACTTTAAAATTGTGTAAACTCACTGGCATGTCAGATGGTTATTATTGATAACAGCAGCTGAGGTGATGTGACTCCAGTGTTAGCTCCGGCTAGGCTGAGAAGTGTGATTGAAGATAGATCCACTTAATCCCAAAAGTTTAAAAAACTAACTCCTCCCACTGGTTTTTTCCTTCAGAAGACAGCAGCAGCAGCGACACAGGACTCTTTGGCTCTGCTCCACGGCTGGCTCTCTCCTGCAGAGCTCGCTGGGGCTCAGTAGCCATCTGTTGGCAAGCAGCAGCTCTGTCCCCCAGTCCAGCCCTGCAATACGTGCAAATTTTTCACCCTTAGCTTAGCTTAGCTTAGCTTAGCTTCGCTTTGCCCCATGTGACGTAAGAGGGGGCATCAAATCTGAATGGCTTGTTGAATCAGTACAGAGCAAGCAAGCCCACACCAAACAGACTTGGTGGTCTATTTCAGTTTGTGTGTTAGTACATCAGAGACCCAAATACATATGCGCAAGCACTGAAAAAGTGAGTTTTTCATAATATGGGCCCTTTAATTGATTTGAGTGGTCGGCGGGGCAGACACAGTTTCTATGGAGTTTTGGGTGATTAACTGCTCTAATGGAAGTGCAGAAAAGTGTGTAGGACTACAGCTCTGCCTCCTGGTCTCAACTCTGCGTTGTCATGGTTTTGGTCAAATAAACTTGACCATATTTCTAGATATGAGAGCAGCTCCATCCAAAATGGGACATATGCCGTCTCTCCTAATCAGACCAGGTCTTCCCCAGAAAGTCCACCAATTGTCCGTGAAGCCTATGTTGTTTCCTGGACACCACCTCAACATCCAGCAGTTGATTGAATGAGACTGGAGTGGAAGGTAATCTAGAGCACAGAATTACTCAGGGTTTAGAGTGAACGTAAATATAATTGACTAACTCAAAAGTATATTTAATGTTACTTCAGTTAAAGGTTACCCCTTGACCAAGACCACCATTTATTTTATCAACATTTTAGTGTGGAAATGTTGGTCTGTTTGCACTATTAAGACTGCAAATCAATTAGTGCGCTGATTAAGCTACATATTGCTGGAAGATGCACAGAGAACCCCTTTCTACAAAACACACACGCGCACACACAAAAAAACCTTATTCTTTAATCTTTGATTTTTGATTTGTGAAATATTGGATCATTTGAACATTTATTGAAATGAAAATGTAAGAAGTTTAGAGGGAAAAATCACTATTTGGTGTAGCTGTTAACAACTCATAGACATCTAAAATGTGACCCCGGCTACACACTGCTGTAAGACGTCAAAAGCCAAAAAGGTTGGAAACCATTAGTGTCATCTTTAACAATGTGTTGTATTTTAAAAGCTTGTTTTCACTGTGTCAAATCGTCATCTGGAAAATAACTAAAACTGTCAAATAAATGTAGTGTGCAATATTTTCCTCTGAAATGTAGTGGAGTGGAAGTGTAAAGTAGCATAAAATGGAAATACTCAAGTAAAGTACAAGTACCTCAAATTGTACTTAAGTACAGTATATGAGTAAATGTACTTACTGAATGATGAAAGACACCCTCTCTGAAAAAATACACTGTGGAACAAAGGCCAGTTGAACAAAGTTTAGCAGAGGCTAAAGGCCAACACACATAGGCAGCGTCATAAAAAGTTGTGTCAACTGACGTCCATAACTCACATCAGGCATGTCAATGTACAGTAGGCTATAAGGGTGAGGCAGGTACTTAGATTTGCATGGGTGAAGATTTGGGTATGGATGGACATGTTCCTACCAATATCAAGGTGTTGCTGGATCATCCCTACCAATATTTTTACCAATCTCAAACGATCTAGCCACTTTAACACCATGAAATGTTAACAGCAATGGAAGAGATGTCAGGTTTGTGTGTTTTCTGCAAAAAAAATTGCTATTATGAGTGAAAGAGCAGGGTATGGGGGACACAAGACCTGATGATCTGGCAACCTTCAACTTCAAGCTGTACACATTGTTGACTAGCAGCAGCTCAGCAGCAGCAGTAGTGGAGTTGGTGAGATGGAGAATCTGAAGTGATTAGTATTTATAGTTTAAATGTTCCAAAAGTCACAGAATTGAAAAAAACTTCACTGGACAAAACTAAGATCATGGACAATGAGCCAACGTGGATCAATAGCAGAGTTATTATTGCATATGTGTCATGTGTTTATGGTTAAGTAGTCTATCAATAAAATGTAAAAATCTGAGAAAAAAATCATGATACAAGTCCCGTGTCAGGCAAGTCAGAAAACACATGTTCAATAAAGTAAACATTCATGTGTGTATGTGTGCGCACATGTGCCTATGAAAGAGAAAAGAGTGATAGAGGGCAAGTAAACTTACACTTAATTATTTACGCTGTCTGATAAAAATAGTGTCCCTACCAAAGTTAAAAACAAACCTATGCCCTTGCAGATTTGACAAGTTTTTTTCAGGGCACAAGTAGGCTGTTGGCTGTGTACTGATGATTGATGTCTGCAATCAGAAAACTGCAAGTTTGACAACCTGAGCAAAGACACCAAGGTTTTTTGATGAGTGTCATAGATGTGTGTTGGCCTTAAAAGTGGGGCAATATTAAACCTTTTTGATACTGCCAGGTTGTAAACTCAGAAAGCTTTCGACTTTCAACATGGAAACCAGAGGTCAACTGAAAACTGTCAGTAGCAGATGAGGCTAACAGGCTAGCCTTCCACTTTAGCACCAAACTTGGGGCCTTTTCAACCCACAGGCAGAGCTGCTGACTTAATCCCTTACACTGAGGCTTAACAAAGGAAGGATAATTCACACTCATAATTGATTTGGAGGCTTAGTTTACACAGAAAATGAAAGGAAATAGAATAAAAAACTAAAAACTAAAAGAGTTTTGGCAAGAGTGGCAGGGTTGGTGTGTGTGACTTCCATTAATGCTATCTACATGCAGCTTTTCTCTCTCTGTCCCTCTTCACCTCTGCATGTTAATATGCACTCTCATCAGCACCCTCTGCAACCTCCTGCATCTCTTGCTGTGTGTGTGTGTGTGTGTGTGTGTGTGTGTGTAGTCATCTGGTTAAACACAGGAAATAGACAATATCAGAAAACTCATCTTCCTCCTTCTCCAATAGAATATTATTCTACATTCCACACCAATGTATGATCTGTGGATAAAAAACTGAACATCAAACTCAAAAAGGCTTTGTTGGCAAAATAATACATTTCTGTATATGCTCTGTTCTTTGTGGAGGCTGTTTTATGTCTCTCTTCCTCCATCTGTTCTTTTCCCCACATTCTGTTAACTGTCTTTGTCTTTTGTCTATTTCAGAAGGTCTAATACTTTGTCTTTTTAAATGATGTCTCTCACATTTGTTTCTATGCACAGATGTAAGCCAACAGTTTACTCAATGCTAAATTAAATTTAGCATGTTCGCATTTACAATGTTGGGCCTCAACCATGGGGTCAGGCCCTATATGTAAAACCAGAAGCCTGACCATGAGGCTTCCTTTGTCCTTTGTCCCCTGAAACAAAGGGAGCAGCACCAAAATGCTGCTCACAGACTCCACCTCCCATAATGCTCTGACGAGTTCGCACCAAGGTGAGAACTTGGCAGGGAGCTCAAACCCTGGTCTCTGATTGGCAGAGACCCACAAACACCACCGGGAGTCATGGCAACACAGCCGTGACATCACCGCCCCTTTAAGAAGCGGCTGCGCAAATTCAACATCGCCTTTCCACAGTAACAGCGCTGGAGGAAGCATTGCTTTCTCCATGAGCCAGCTTGCTAAAGGAGGTAAACCCGTGCACGTGGACTTTTTCCCCCTGGAAGATTCAACCCTCGCTGGACGAGCTGAACTTCTCCCTGTGTTCAACCGAACACATTCACTGGAACCGAGAGAGAGAGACCGCTGCTGTTGCAACCCAGCACTCTCACTACCTGCAGAAGGAAGAAAAGGATTTTCTTCATGAAGACATGGATTACTTCTCTGTCCCGCTCTTCTTCAATTAAGTCGACTCCGCTGTTTCCCTCGCCACGCAGCCGAGGATCAGCTGCCGTCAAAACCCCGCCGACAGAGCGCTGACGGCCCCGTCAGCATCCAGACCGGATCAGGACGGAAGAAACACACACCGTATCGCTTTATGAAGCGAGCACGTAAGAGGCCATGTCTGGACAGAGACAGAATTAAATGTGTGTTTGTTAGCTTTAAGCCTAATTGCTAGTTGTTGTTTGATTTAACGGACCGCCGAGTCCCTTTTTGCCTGAACCAAAACAAAAGTCCAAATGCAGCCCTACCTTCTACACAAGTCCTCCAAACAGCCCATATAAGTGTTTCCTAATCTGCCACCTCTACAATTAAGGTTGTCAGTGAATGTCTTCCTTGATGTTTCTCCGGTTGTCCACTGACTCCTGCTTGATGACCTTTGATCTCTTCTCAGTGGATGCTGTGAGCGGTTTTGCTCTGGTGTTCACACAGACAGCTGCTGTGTTCACTGCTGTGTCTCCAACAATGTTTGCATATTTATACGTAGATTCTGGGTTTTTACATGAGGGAGGAGTAGAAGGAGTAAAGTGACATCATGAAGGAGTAGATGTCATTTTAAGAATATCTGACAAGGTAATTACATTTTTTTGTACAAAGTATTATTCCTACAATAATTTAAGTTATTCACAAGGTCTAACATTTACTTAGACCTGTACAAATGCAAACAAAATGCATTTGTACACTTTTGTTCAGTGACTGAACTGACCCAGTTTGATGCAATTTGTTTTAAAAAAAGCACCCCTACTTCTCAGATTCATAACTCAGTCAAAATTAAACATACAGATTTCACACACTCACTCACTCTTTCTAGATTGCATAATAATCATCATGTTTAAATATTTTCTTCGTTTTGAAAAGTAATTTAGTGATTGTTGTCTGCTGAACTGCATGTAGCTAATGGAGCATGACTTTAATTAGTGCAAGCCTGCAATGTATCCCTTAAATGATAATATTTGGCATTCCTAGTTGTAGTGATAATGCCAAATGCCTGTAGGTAAAGGGAGTGAACACCGAGCTAAAAGAAAAGTGCTTTAGCCACTCTCATACACAAGCACACATGCACACTAGCACGCACACATGCACGCAACTTCCACTGTTTAATAATGGAGGACGTTGCTGTGAGCAAGCAACACCAACTACAAAAGCATCATCACCCATGACCTACAAACTTGTGTAGAATGAGATATTGGCAGCTGACAGAGGTCAATAACCAAACAATAAAGTAGTCTCATAAGCAAGGTTCACTTGGGATGCTAATATCTGGGGATATCAGCATCCACAAGTGAACAATGTGTGTGTGTATGGGAGTGTAGATGGGTATGTGTTTGTGGGGCAAGATGGCGACCATGAATTGTAAGATGACGTTGCACGAGAATTGGGGTGACTAGCGTGATCTTCTGAGATGACGTCACACGATCTCAAGGATAATAGACGTGATCTCGCCAGATGAAGTCACGTGAGAACCAAATAGCGGATGTGACTGCAGTGTCGGTTAGAACAATAGCAAGATAGTGCCGCCTGGGGATCGGCGTCTCTGCATTCACCCAGTTCAATGTATGAAACACGTGTCTAATGGTAGATAACAAGGGGCAGAGCGGCGCTGTGTCCCATATTATCTGACCGTCAGATGTGCAAAAAAAGGTGTGTGTATGTGTGGGTGTTAGTAGCAAGAGAGAAAGGAGGAGAAGAAACGCCAGCTCATGGCAAAATCCTGCGATCGTGAGGGGAGAGCAGCAGCATACGGACAGCAGTCTGTAACGGACGTTGTCTGATTTTTGATTGACAAACAACTTACTTTCTCACTCACAATGGCACAAACACAGCAGCAGTCCCAAGTGGGACAAAACACAAAAACAGTCATGGTGAGCATGGTGAACACAAACTAAACAGGCAGCAAACTTTAAATACTCCTCAGAGTATGGCAGGCAAAAGGATCCGGTGGTCCGTTAAATCAAACAACAAATAGCAATTAAGCTTAAAAGCTAAAAGCTAACAAACACACCATTAATTCTGTCTCTGTCCAGACATAACCTCTTATGTGATCGCTTCACAAAGCAATTCGGTGTGTGTTTCGTCCGTCTTGGTCCGGTAAGGATACTGACGGGGCCGTCCTAACACTTGGCGTGGTTTTGGCGGCAGCTGATCCTCGGTGGCGTGGCAGACGAAACCGCAGGTTGACTCAGTCGGTAGACGGTGGGGCATAGAAGTTATCTGCGTCTCCGTGAAGAAATCCTTTTCTTCTGCAGGCAGTGAGAGCACTGGGTTGCAGCAGCAGCGGTCTCTCTTTCCGGATCCGGTGATTGTGTTCGGTTGAACACAGGGAGAAGTTCAGCTCGTCCAGCAAGGGTTAAATCTTCAGTCAATGGGGAAAAAGTCTACGTGCACGGGGTTACCTCCTTTAGTAAGCTGGCTCATGGAGAAAGCAAAGCTTCCCCCAGCGCTGTTACAGTGGAAAGGCGATGTTGAATTTGTGCAGCCACTTCTTAAAGGGGCGGTGACGTCACGGCTGTGTTGCCATGACTGCCAGTGGTGTTGGTGCGTCTCTGCCAATCAGAGACAAGGGTTTGAGCTCCCTGCTGAGAGTTCTCACCTAGGTGCGAACTGGCATAGCATCATGGGAGGCGGAGTCTGTGAGAAGCATTTTGGTGCTGCTCCTTTGTTTCAGGGGACAAAGGACAAAGGAAGCCTTATGGTCAGGCTTCAGGTTTTACATGTAGGCCTGCCTTTGTCTGACCCGATGGTTGAGGCCTAACACTTTTCTTCCTCTCTTTCTATCTCATTCATGCAGTTCACCGGTGGAATCAGTTTTATTTTACGCCATCACCACCCTCCACAACATGCTGCTGCACCAAGAGGGGGCCAAGATGGCGGTGCGTCTTGCTGACGGCCTACAGAGGATGGTTCCCTTACTGAAAAAGAGCAACCCCAAGTTCCTGGCCATCACCACTGACTGTCTGCAGCTCCTGTCCTACGGCAACCAGGAGAGCAAGGTAAGGAGAGGTGGGGGTGTGTGATCCTTCAATATCGCACAGCAGATCCTAGTTGTGTCCACTTATTTATTACAGAATTATACTACTTTCTGTCTCTTATCAGCTAATCATACTAGCCAATGGGGGCCCAGAGGGTCTGGTGTTCATCATGAGGAACTACAACTATGAGAAGCTGCTGTGGACTACCAGCCGTGTGCTCAAAGTGCTGTCTGTGTGTCCCAGCAACAAGCCAGCAATAGTAGAGGCTGGTATGTCTACATCACTGAACATGAATGTAGAACATTGAGTGGAGATGGGTATATAGTGTGTTTATGTATTTTTACACCTCTGTCCAGGTGGTATGCAGGCTTTAGGTCAGCACCTCACGGGTTCCAGTCAGCGTCTGATCCAGAACTGTCTGTGGACGCTCCGCAACCTGTCAGATGCTGCAACCAAACAGGTATGTATTGATTCACCCACTACCACCACTACTACTACTGCCAATGCTACCACCACCACTACTACTGCTACCTATGCTACCACCATTACTACTACTCCCAATGCCACCACCACCACTACTACTCTGTCAGTGCTACCACTATCATCACTACTGTATGGAAAGCCCTTTGGGCATTTATTCGATATCCTTGATATTAGACAGAAATTTCTTCTACTAGTTCGGTCTTCAGCAGCGCTGTCCAACTAGCGCTTTTCCACACACTAGTCGACTACTGGACCCAACTAGTAAGGCTCAAATTCTTACTAGATAACTAGTGCGCCGCAAAACCTCTGACATGTTAACTAGTCGAGCACAAATTCATCTTACTAGTTAACTAGTGGCCTACAATTTGCTGCACTAGTTAACTAGTCACAGCCAAAATGCTGCACTAGTTAACTAGTGGAGGCCAAAATGTCCACTAATTAACTAGTAAGAGTCTCTTTTAACCTTACTAGTTAACTAGTAAGAGCCAAAATGTAGTTAACTAGTTGGAGTGTCTTTTGACCTTAATAGTTAACTAGTAAGGCTAAAAGTGTTTACTAGTTGAACTAGTAAAGGCAGCACATGCCAGTCAAACTAGTCCAGTGGCGGCTCCTGGCCGCACATCAGCTGGAAGAGGCTGCGATCCAGGGCTTTGATACATGGACCTCCGTGTGCAATCGACCAAGCGATAAGGTTCCCACCTTTGAAATATTTACGCTGGTCTAATGCTGATTGGTCATAACTGAGAAAGACCTGGCCAGCCTTCCCCTCACAAATGCCAAGAGAGGTCTGTACCTCTATCATCAAGAGTCTAGAATAAAACAGAAAAGAGAAATACAACAATTTGTATTACTGTGCAGTTCAACTGTTGTTGTTATTGTTACATTTGTTAAAACATTTAATAAATTACTTGAGATGTTCAGACCTGAAAAACTCTTGCTGTGGTCCCCCCATATCATCTGCATCTTCTCCTACAAACTCAATGAATGGTGAATGGGTCCAACAGAAAGTGGTTCTGGAGATTGCTTTAATGGCGCTCTCCAGAAACTTTTTCCTCTTGATACAAACGGTGGACATCAGGCCCTCAGAAAGGTGATGCTCTTGAAAAGTGCTGAAAATGATGGCAAGATCCACTTCTTCCTAAAGTATATAAAACGTATGACGTACATCAGAAATGAGAAAAAAGGGTTGGTCACTTTATGGGACAGGTGATCTTGGAAATTTGTTTCAAAAAGTGGCAATATCCAATTCTTTTAATTTTGAGTATGTGAAATGCAAAATCAATAACAATTCTTGAAAAAATATTCTCCCAGTTTTTTGTAGTGAAAGATAATTAAATAAATAAAACCTACCGATGGAGGACTGTCACCTTCAAAAGTAATTGCAATAATGTCCTCTTCTCCATCGTCAGAATCATCAATGACAAAATCATTGACAGGATTACTAAAAAAAATCATATTTCTTTCTTTTTAACTGTCATGATTACATATTCAGGCCTTTCAAAAACTAATTTCAAACTCTTTTTAAACCCGATCTTTTAGCACAATACTGGCATTGTAATCGGATTATTCTAGTGGTGTTTTCTGATATTCTCTGTAAAACATCTATGTAATAGATTAGTATTGGGACTGTTAATAAATGTAAAATGCAGTGTTGCACATGGTTCCTGATTTTAAACAAATAAAATACCTGTTTAGTGGTTCCATACATGCTCTTCTGTAAAAGACCTTGAAAGTACAAATGTTACATGAAATGGTAATGTCTCAACATATTCTATATTTTCAAAACATTCTTAATACTACACATTACAAAAATACTGAACTATTGTCATGTAAAAATTTACCTCTGGGGTCCCAGCATTCAGCCATTGTGCAGGATCCAAACTTGCCTCCTGTTGATTGAATAGAGTTACCACTTAGGTTAGCTTTGAAAATTGGAAGGATGACTTTTTAACTAGGATTATTAGACATTAATATTACTATTTACTTCAATCTGAATTATCAAAAGTACATACAAAATGTATTATTGTTTTTCAATAACTTACAAGCGATGGGTTCAAGTG
The DNA here is from genome assembly GCA_038419695.1 of Scomberomorus guttatus. NCBI lineage: Eukaryota > Metazoa > Chordata > Actinopteri > Scombriformes > Scombridae > Scomberomorus > Scomberomorus guttatus. Next base: position 29,709,658 of record CM076459.1, on the reverse strand, counting down.
CGTCCCTGGCGAGCTTCCATCAGTGTCCATCATTGACAAGAGGGACATGGCATTAAGGGGAGGGGACTGGGATCTTATATGAGATCTACTGTTAGATGTGATGAATGGCATGTTCATAGGTGCTGTAGGAGCAGGGGGTGTGACCTGGGGGACAGCGGGTGAGGCCGGAGGTCTGGTGGCTGATGGTGTGGGCGATTGGGATGGACCAACATAAATTGCTGGAGAGGCAGTGGGTGAGGCTGCAGGTCTGATGGCAGTGGGTGAGGCTGCAGGTCTGACGGCAGTGGGTGAGGCTGCAGGTCTGATGGCTGTGGGTGAGGCTGTAGGTCTGATGGTTGTCAATGAAGCTGTGGGTGAGGCTGTCAGTGGTGTGGATGATGAAGAAGCAGGTGTGCAACTGTCTCAGGTCCAGCTGATGGAGATGTTTCTGGTAGGGTATGAGTCCTTTCAGGTTCTGAGATTTTGATGGACAAAACAAACTGCCTGATTAGTAACTAATATCGATGTGCTCATATTCAAAAGGAGTGTTGGCCCAAAACAACAACAAAACTCACCTCTAATGGCAGTGTAATATTGGTCTGGGGAATAATATAAACCCTGCTTCTGCCAACTGCTGTCTTCCGCTCCTTCAGTGTATTTGCTTGAATTTTAGTCAGAACCCCGGACTTATCAGGTCTTGCAAGATGAAATCCAGTTACATTCAGGCTAACGGTGGGAAAGCTTTTGCAGATGTAATTATTAAACTCTGGGAGAGTCCAAGAAAGCTGCACGAGACTTCTATGTGAGATTGCACCTGGCTTGGTGCATGACTTGGGATCCCTGGAAAATAATTTAAAAATAAAAAAAGTGTCAATATACTGAGTCAATAATTTATTTTGTCTTACTAGCTATTGACTTTGTTTCAAAGCCTTATTGGGTCTTTATAGGCCGTGAACAACATACTTTGCTGTATTTGTTATGTTTTGAGCACAATGCCAATATTTGTCCTATATGCACAAGGGCTATGTCATGATAAACATTGATTTTCAGATGTTTAATTAATCAGGGCAAGTCCTGCTCACCACACATGTAACATAAAGGGGATTAGGATAAAATCACGTGACTTTGTAGTATTTGTGGTCCAAGGGATTACCCTGCCCTGTTATGAATTTGACACATGAAATAAATGGCATTTAAAGATAACAGACTGCAATTAATAATATTTAATGTATGTGGGCTGATGTTAAATTAAGCCAAAATTAAATGATGCATTTTGCATTTATGCATTTTGATACAGTTAAGTCTTGCTGCCAAAAGTGGAGCACAATGATTGTCTTTTATTGTTTTTCACATTGCACACTGGCCACACAGATATAAAGAATAAACTTCATATCCAACACTTGCAAATATACAGTATTGTTGATGGGTGTGCATTTTCTGTGTAAATACCTAAAACTCAGGTGCATGCTCACATTTAAAACCAATACAGTGTGTACATTACCTAAGCCAATTCTGGTTAGTTTAGAGCATTCTGTATGAGGTGGAAGGATAACTTGATCAGCATTTGGCAACAGGAAGAGCTTTACTCTCCAAACTCCAGTTGTCCTGTTTTCGGGTGCCTGTGTTTCTGTACAAAAACAGAATGTTACATATCGTTATCTCCCTGTCTACAGCGTAGACAGTTGTGGAGTATCTCATATTTAATAACTGCTAAAATCTTTTCAGACAAGGCCTCTGACATCAAGAAGCTGGTCCCAAATGAAGCACTGTATGATCGACTTATCATATTCATATGGTGATAAGCATGCGGGGAGCTTCTCCAAAACTTATAACCAATTATACGTTGCTGCAGAAAAGGCATATTCTAAAAAAAAACATTTTTGTTTGAATATTGTCATAATCATATCTGATTAACATTCTTCCAGTAATTTGAATAATATACTTATCCCGCCACACCGAGTTTTCTCCTACTCGACGCCTGGGCCACACATCCCGCTTGAGCAGTGCGTGTGTGTCGCGGAACCTTTAGCTTTTCATTTTGGCACCAATGTTAACAGGTTCGAGCAGCCACACAGCCTGCGTTAGACGCTGCAGCCACGCTTGATCTAGAGATTCAGGGTCTCGTTATTATTATTATTATTATTATTATTATTATCATTATTATTATTATTGTTGTTGTTGTTATTATTTGTCTATTATTTATCTTATTTATTATTTATGTATTTATTGGGACCATGTACAGTGTTAAACATAAATGTTAGCATTTGATGAGTGTGTCTCACGGCCGTCTCACGCACAGCTACTGCGGCGCTTCATCTACCGATTCGAGGTCTCGCCTATTTGTTCCATGTGAGGCATGCGTTTGTCAGCAAAATAGACAGGGAAAATGATCTGTTGATCTGTTGATCTGTCATATTGACATCATACCAGCAACATTACACCTTTCACTATGGTTTCAATGTCTATATCTGTAGAATATGTCACAGACATGAATTGTCATCACTGCAGGTCAGCCTGCGTGGTGTGCGCCGGGGCAAGGAGCCTCTCTGGCAGAGAGTCGGTGACACACGGAGGTTCTTTTCTCGACTCCCGCTCACTTTCTGTGATATTAGTTCAAACCGGGGCTCCTGCCTGCTGTTTCACCTGCTTCCAGATGGAGATTTAGCATTTTTCCATTTGTTGTGAGTTTCCCTCCTGACAGTTAGTTTGGAGGTTTGTTTGTCAGAGTGTGTTTGGCTCGTTTGGTAAACTTGGTGTCGTCTGGGAGGATTTCCTCACCTGGAGTGGCGACGGGGGGTTTAACTGGCTGAATAATCAATATAATCAATAAAAAAACCTGTAATGCAATAAGACATATAGGAAAAAATCATAGCATGCATAAATATGTTGGCTGTGTCCAAAGAGAGACAGTTTCTAATATGTCTAAAATTTGCTAATTTGTACTTTATGGTTTTAACTGGTGAATTTTGTGGTAAAAAAAAAAAAAAAAAAAAAAAAAAAAATATATATATATATATATATATATATATATATATATATATATATATATATATATACACAAATATATATATATATATATATATATATATATATATATATATATATATATATATACACAAATATATATATATATATAGATCACAAAATTCACACCATCCTATAGATAGATGCCTAGGGGTTTCTTTGTTTTTTGGCCTATCCTTTTCTATTGGCATGTGTCCACATCACGTGACGTATTGTACAATCAATATTTAATTTCAAGTTTTATATCCTATTTAAAACTATTACTGTCATTCTATAGAATTTAAAATTTCAATTTAATTTTAATATTACTTTATTTCATTATTATTAGCATTATTACAACCTAATTTTGTCTATTGTTATTCCTCTGTGTTGTGTTTTTTGTGAGCAAACACTGAGACACATTCTTTGTATGTTTGCATTGGCTAATAAAACAGATTCTGATTGAATAGGCTACTGTATGTCATGCTGACATAAAACCAAGAACCACAAAGGTACAAAAAACTCCAGGTTTGTGTGAATAGCACAAAGCTGGAGGTTTGATTACAGCCCTTCACTGTAATCACTTCAATTGAAATGAGTGACATCTGTAGCAGCCTGGTGCCATCAAGTGGTTTAATGAAGGTAAACACAGCCAACGGCCATGCATAACAACGCTGCGCTCTGGCGCATTACTTCTCACTGTCAGCATATTTATCAACATATCAGTTATATGGGTCTCAGCGCTGCTTACGCTGGTCGTTGCGCATCCGTGAAAATACGGCCCTATGGAAGCGCGTTATCAAGAAGACATACATACAAAAAGTAAACAAATAACAGAGCCACGCTGCCAAAATATAACTGTAATATGCTTGTTATTGACAAAAGTGAGCCTGACACACTTTATTTTTCTGATGCAGGCTCATTCGTTGTTTTTAATGTAGTTAATAAACAATGACTAGTAGACATATTTAAAATTTTTAACATTATTGTATAATATGTTGGATGAATTATTGCCACTCATCTGCAATAGCATAGTATATTATTTGTCTGTGGTTACTTGGTTTTAACCGTCACCATTGCTATGGGCTTTTATTTTGAATTGGAGAGTGTGCACTTCCTCTCTCTGTGTTTCTGTCGATAAAATGTTCATGTGACCTTGTTGACAGGAAAGAAAGAAAAAGCAAGAAGGAGAGGAGCTGCTTTTTTCTTTTTCTCGCTCACAATAGAAAATGATTATATAGCTTTGTGTTTCACTGTTAAAAAGGCAAAAAGAAAAAATAAATCAAGCACTAAATTTGCACAACAGAAAAACATGGATAGTAAGCAAGGAGCTGGCAGTTAACAACAGTGAAAACTCATCAGGCTTTATAGGGTTAAATTTTGGCTGGGTGGAATTCTTGCTGGAGAGCCAATAGGAAGGTTCAATTCATGCCCCTGTCCTGCCTCCTGATTAGCATTTAGTGCAACTCGTAGGACTAGTGAGCATTTTGGCTTTCACTAGTTCAACTAGTAAAGAGTTTGAGCCTCACTAATTAACTAGTAAAGTCAAAAGAAGCTTAACTAGTGTACCAAGTGGACATTTTGGCTCTTACTAGTTCAACTAGTAAAGAAGTTGAGCCTCACAAGTTAACTAGTAAGGTCCAAAACACTGTCACTAGTGCGACTAGTGGACATTTTGGCCTTTACTAGTTCAACTAGTAAAGATTTTGAGGCTTACTAGTTAACTAGTAATGTCATAAAACAGGCATACTAGTGCAGCAAATTAACTAGTGCGGCAAATTGGCTGACTAGTTAACTAGTGCAGCAAATTGTAGGCCACTAGTTAACTAGTAAGGTGAATTTGTGCTCGACTAGTTAACATGTCAGAGGTTTTGTGGCGCACTAGTTAACTAGTAAGACTTTGAGCTTTACTAGTTGGGTCCAGTAGTTGACTAGTGCGCGAAAAAGCATACTTGTTGGCACTTTGGCACTACTAGTCGGGCGTTCGGCATAACTAGTAAGGCTTTTGTCCGAGCTAATTGGCCAAAAGTGGTACTAGTTGCTGAAAAAGCGTAACTAGTACGAGTTTTTGTCGAACTAGTACGGCAAAATGGCCAACTAGTTGGACGAAATGTCCAACTAGTAGAAGAAATTTCCATTTGATGTCAAGGATATCGAATAAATGCCCAAAGGGCTTTCCATATGCCAATGCTATTACCACTACTACTACTGCCAAATCTGCTACCACTACTACTATTGCCATTGCTCCCAACTCCACTACTACTGCCAATTCTACTACCATCACTATCACTACTGCCAATGCTATCACCGCTATTACTACTACTCATAGAGTGTAAAAGACGTAGCCACCGTGATGTCACCCATTGGTTTGTGGAGTCCCATTTTGAAGCATTTTGACCATCACCATCTTGCATTTTTGGAGCAGGAAATGACCATATTTGGATGAGAGGGTTCAGTTAACCATAGTGCTAGCTGCTAGCTTGGTTAACACAGTGCATTTACAGTCTATGTGATAATGTCTATGTGATAATGTGATAATGCTAATGCTAATGCTAATTTCCGCTAGCAAAAGACAGGCTTGAAACCATTAAAACAAAATGTACTTAATGGAAAAACTGAACATCTGACTCCTGAGAGTGTCTTTTAGTACAACCAAACGCTGTACAAGACTTTTTAAGCAACCAAAATGTTACAATTAACTTTCATGAACTGAAAACACACTGAAATAGTGACGGCTACAGCTACGCCTACACTCTGTGAATCTGGGCTTACACTATGGTTATGTTACCTAACCAATGTTGTCACCATGGTAGTGACTTGTCAATCACAACGTAGCCACACCCTAATGCATACCCTGCTTTATTATCTATTTTACTCTAAATAAGGGTGACCGTATTTTCAAACCCCCAAACCGGGACCCTTAAGTGTACCGCACATTCATGCATGTGCACGTATGTACTTATGCATGTACCATAGGCGTTTTCATCAGGATGGGGGACAATTATTTCAGCACTTAGCACACCTACCAAGCGCACCTTTCATCACCAGCAGATGAAAAATTGTTTTGTCTCCGACAATCCACCAAGGTATTTGTCAGTGTGCACAAGCACAGGCTGCTTGCTAAATGGCAGACGGTGACACATTCTCTGCCAGCTTTTTTTTTTTTTTTTTTTTAACAAAACAAGGTACACATCTCTTTGTGACCTATAAATAATTTTATAGGCTATAACATAAAATAACTTTAACTTACATCTTCACAACACTATGCCATGAGCTGGTTATGACTTTACAAAGATTAAAACATCAAAACATTAAATCACAATTGCATTATAACAAACCGAGAAAGAGCCTTTAAAGAAAGTTACATTTAAGAAGATTGCCGGGTACTTTATGCTTTGCAGTCTTTCTTCTTAGTTAGAGTTTTTTTCTGGAGCTCTCATCTCTCGGGGAAACCACCGCTTAATATGATCTTTTATGTCAGCATTTCCACCATGCACGACCGAAAATTTACTCTTGCAGTGTGTGCTGAATGCAGCATTTTTGTTGCTGGGTACTTTATGAAGGAAGGAGTGAGCTTCCTGGAGCTCTTTAGAAAAGACCAACTCTCTCTTCAACATGATAGCTAACCGTTAGCATACTGATAGGTTCTGCCAGAAAGAGCCGAAAGTGTCATAGGCTAGCAACAGCCTTGACAACGACACATTGATTGACTGACACACATACAGACAAATCAGTGTTGAATTCAGATGCGTGGTGCATTAACAAGTATAATATTATAATTATTATTTTAATTGTGGTGAAAACCGGGACAATTTTAGTGTTTTAGAGATATTAGGCCTCGGGACACCCAGCCTGACAAGTTCAGCCCACCGTGCACTGTGAATGGGTCCGTACCATTACCACGCTGGCGTTCAGCGTGGCACCTGTGGTGTGCCGTGTAGGCAGAGTCTGCACACCATTTAACAGTTATCAAAGCTGGCAGATACTCCAGATCTGCCACCAAAATTCAGCAGCAAGAGTGGCGTTTACGTCACCACAACTGCATGGCCCATACAAACACAAAGTCAAGGGAGATTGATAGAACAGAGAACTGATGAATGTCAGGCTTACATAAAATCATATTGTGAACATTACTGTCCATGCTGGCAATTATTTGTCAGCTAGGAAAGCTACAATGGCTTTTACCCTGTAGGCCGACATTGTTGTTTGTTTTGTCTGCTGACAATTATGTGGTTGCTGCTGCTGGCTGACAGATTACATTCCATTTAAACAGTTTTCTCAGCCTTCGCCATTATGTGTTAAGTGGTGCACAGGCGCACTGAAATGGAGTGGACATAATCACAAGCTAGCAGGAAAAAAACACATAAACAAGCTGCCAGTAACCATGGCTAGTGAGGATTATCCATGCCTTTTTCAAGATCAACTTTTAATGAAAAGTTGGAGTTAATTGGCAAAGGAAGCCCTACACCAGAGCTAATTTGGTGCAGAAACAAAGGCTTTTTCAACTCCAGGATTTCATTTTCAAGTAACTTTCGTTAATGTGATCATCAAAGGGTACGTTTTTAAAATCTAATAACAGCAGCTGTGCCAACTGATACTCTGGCTGCTGCTGCCACTGTTGTGTATGTTACGGTTAATTTGGGAAAATATGTACATTATGTATATGTGACGTGCACATATGCACATGACCCTAATGTTGGCTGTGTGCGTGCTGTGATGTGTGTGTGTGTGATATGTGTGTGTGTGATGTGTAGGCTTATAAAATGTTGTTAGTTTTGTGTGGTAGGAGGGCTGGCTGCCATGCACCCATATTTAGCTGAAGTGCACACACAGCTTGTGCAATGATGCAATTATTTGTAAGGAGGATTTGCATTTTGCTTAAGAAATATTGTTTTGGTGATAACTCTCACTCCCTCCATGCTGTTTGCTCTTTACATTGCTCTTTACTGGACTAGGTTAGTGTCTTATTTTTGTTTCAGAGCTGGAATTGGTAACTTCTGCAGTACTATAGGAGAGGACACAGTAAGTTGGACTCGTAGTTTGCTTTTTTTCCCAACAAGGGGAGGGGGGCACGGGGCCAAGGTTCTAGAGTCACGGTTTGCCTTTGATTTTTATTTTCTCCAATACTACATACCTTTGGTGTGAATATAATAAAATGTGGTTATTTATGGTGGAGGGAGGGCCATGCATTTCCCCCCCAGTCACTCAGGGAAGCACACCCCAGTCACACCCCAGCCACCCCCCTCCCTCTGATAAATTACAAATAGTCCCTAAGGTAACAAAAACACAATTCTTATTTTCAGGTGATTATATACTAATTAAAACATAATTATGAATTTTATATTCCATTTCTGCTAAGTCCGTTCCGCTAGATGCCACTAAATGCCACTACACCTTGCTATCACCACTACTATTTCTGCCAGTGCGACTACCACTAATACTGCTGCCAATGCTACTACTACCATTACTGTAAGCAGGAACTATAGCACTGCTATGATTTGTTCATTTGTTTTCTCTCTGTCTCTCTGTCTGCATTGGTCTCTCTCTCCAGGAGGGGTTAGATGGTCTGCTGCAGATACTGGTCACCCAGTTGGGCTCAGATGATGTCAACATGTTGACCTGCGCCACTGGCATCCTGTCCAACCTCACCTGTAACAATTCACGCAACAAGGTAGCCAAGGAAATTATGAAATGGTACACTGCATGGCCAAAAGTATGGGGACATCTGAACATGTTGTTCCAACACTATGGGTTTTAATCTGGTGTCATAACACCCTCCACTCCTCTGGTTTCAGGCTTTGCACAAGCTGTTGCCCCCACAAGAGTATTAGTGAAATGAAAAACTGCCCAGGACAAAAAGTACACAAGTATATAGATGTGCATGTCCACATCCAGTGTGTATTATTATTATGACTTTAACAGTTTAAGTATGTTAATTTTGATGTACATCACAGTAATCAGTATGAGACACAATGTAAAGATTTTGACTATTTGAGTAATGATTATGAGACCCTTAGTCATAATGTTGACTTACCATAAAATTATGATATAATAATACATACATTTAACCTATTGAGACATGTGCACCTAAATCACCTTTACAACTGTTCAGTTGGTTCTAACCAAGAAAGGAAAAACCCATTGGTTGTGTTTTAGTTCTCGTTTGGTTTCATATTTATACTGACTTTGGTGATGTCATCCTGCATCAACCCAACTACATGGACCCACAGAAATCTAATGACAGCAGATCATACTACAGTTCACTGAACATGATGTGTTTATTCATCTTCTGTGGTGTCACAAAGAGTTAGTCCAGACTGTCATAAATGTCATAAATAATAACAGTAATGGGCTAAAAAAGAGGCGCCTTGAACCGCACTATTATGGGGGATAGTTACTGTGTTACATTTCACGTAATGTGAAGCAAAGAATTGCTAAAATACACCTCACATCTTCCTGTTGTCTGTAGACAATACAACATTGTGAAATATTAATGCAGCAATACATTTACCAGAGCACAATTGACATGGATATACATTTTCATGAATATTGGACATTGCATGTAGAAGATAACTATCACTTCCTGTGTCCACTATGTGGCGCTAGAGAACACTGATAATTATACGTCATGTTGCTTTATATCACTTATAGACCATGTAAATTTCATGTAAATCCGATGACGTTCGTCACACAAGGCTGACTTCCTGTTGTCAGTAAGTGGCGCTATGACTATGACTAGGACTCAGTATTGACATGTAGATGTGTTCAGGCCTGGACTCTTATCAAACATGAGAAATTTGGGGCAGATTGGACAATGTAAAGTTACAACAACTTCCTGTTTAATGTCCCAAACATGTTTTGGGCAAAATTCACCGGCACACCACGCCAAAGGTGTTTCATGAAAACATAAAAGCTTTGCAATTTAGCATCGCGAAGGTCATTAGATATCACCTACCAAATTTGAAGTTGCTCGGGTTAAATCTCTAGGAGGAGTTCGCTAAAGTATAACGCCTGTCAATGGCTTCACTTTGCAGAAAAGATACAAAGGAGATTGAAAATGGCTGACTTCCTGTTGGACTTAGGGTATGGCTCCAAGAGGCTTTTTTTGATGGTACGTCTGCCTACCAAATTTGGTACGTATATGTCAAAAATATGCCTCAAAAATGCTAAAAGTAATTAGGGGGCGCTTTAGAGCCAAAATGCTATACCCAAGCCGAACTGTGATACTAATTGAAATATTTACTAGTTCGAACATAGGTGCAAAGTTTTGTGAGCTTTCACGCATCCTAAAGGCCTCAAACGTGTGAAAATTGATGCACAAAATCCAAAATGGCAGACTTCCTGTTGGGCGAAAACATTTGATGTTGTGAATGATGAGAGCAATGAACACACTGAATTTCATGAACATCAAAGAAACTTTATTCCAAAATGGCCCTGTGTTCAGGGGCGCTATGGAGCCTGCTGGCCACGTCCCAGCCCAATCACTACAGAATTTTGCAGTTTTTGTCAGTTCTGACGTGTGCGCCAATTTTCGTGAGTTTTTGAATTTCCCATGCCCCTAAAAAATATAATGGCGAGGGGGAATAATAATACAATGGAAACCACTTATAGTAATCACGTCTGTGTAGGTAAAATTGATTATTATGATGATTATTATAACCGATTTTTTTCTTTTTCTTTATTTCTCATGCATATTACTATCCAATTGGTATTTGTATATTACAGCTGGTGATCAGACAGGTTAGAGGTGTACAACCTTGCCATGAGGGAGGACAAAAACAGTACTAGAAAGCGGAGATGACATTTCTCTTCATTTGACAACGTTAAACGTAAAGTTAGGCTTTGCTGTCGGCTTCCTGACTCTCTCTTTCTCTTGTCTTGAGAGAAAGAGAGAAGCAGTGGTTAAGCGAGCTAGAGAGCGCATGAGGAGAGTGACCAGTGTTAGCGAGAAAGCTGGTGAATGACAGGAAAAAGTTATTTTCTGATTGTTTCACTGCGGTTACAAATAAACATGGCCAAACCACACCTGCACAAACCTGCGGAGGTGCGCCATAACGCCTGATAATGGTGCAGCAGCCACTATTAGCATATGAAATTGACTTAAAATAAATATTATCATACGTGTATCATGGGAGTAAGATAAAAAAAATAATTACTGTAGTTTTAAAATGGCACTGATCCATTTCTCCGAGGACCACTTCTCCAATAATGCTGACCCCTGACGTATGTGGCAAGGTATTCAAACCATAACTGACTATAAAAGCTCTAACAGCACTAACATCTCCCCCAGTCCACAACCCTTTGCTCCTCAATGAGCTCAACAATTTTAATGCTTAGTTTGACATTATTAACTTGGAGCCAGCTACCAAAACCCTGAATGCTCCAGAAGACCAGGTGCTCACTCTGACCATTGCTGAGGTCAGAGGATCACTATGCAGACTGAGCACACGGAAGGCTGCTGGCCCGAATGGCATACCTGGTCGGGTTCTGCGGGAATGTGCCAACCAGCTGGCTGGAGGTCTTCACCATGCTATTCAACCTGTCACTGTCCCAGTCCTTAGTCCCCACATATCTCAAAACCTCTACCATCATCCCTGTGTCCAAACACTCCTGAGTTAAATGTCTAAATGACTACCAGCTCATTGCACTAACCTCCATTGCCATGAAATGCTTCGAAAGACTAGTCATGGTTCACATCAAGGACATTATCCTCCCCAGTCTCGACCACACACTCACAAACCCCCCCACCAAGCGGTCTCACTCCCCATCACTCACACCCCGCCCCCATCTCCCTGTTGCTCTTCCCTGTCATCGCACTTGTTATGATTTTTTTGTACTACTGCCTTCTTCTACCTCAGAGACTGTTGTTTACATTGCTCCTCTCAGCAGGACATTGCACATCCCCCCACCTCAAATATATACAACCCCATTTCATTATAGTTTGTACAATCATGTTTATTTCTTGTGTTAAATTGTTATATTGTATATTGTTAATAACTTGCTTATTCTTTGCCTTGTTGCCTATTCTTATTTGTGGCACCACCCCCAATTTTTTTTTTTTTTTGCATTGTTTTTGGTGAGGTCCAAGCCTCATGTTGTTATGCATGTGCCCTGGCTATGCCTAATGACAATAAAATTGAATTGAATTGAATTGAATTGAATTTAACTGAACTGAACTGAACTTAATTGAACGTAATTTTCCAACATCAACGGGTTACATTCTAAAAAACACACAGTGAACACAGGAAAACTAGTACATGGCAAACAAGCTGGTAGACTGAGAAGCACAAGTCTTGTGGTTGAACAGAAAATCATTTACATGGTAAAGAAAAAAGGAACAACTAATGACGTCATCTGTCAAACATGGTGGTGCTTCTGTTATGGCTTGGGCATGTATGACTGCCAATAGAACTAGCACACTGGCATTTATTGATGATTTTACTGCTGACAGAAGCAACTAAATGAATGCAGAGGTATACAGGAGCATTCTGTGTGCTCAGTTTTAGACAAATGCATCAAAACTCATTGGAGCACATTTAATCATTCAGCAGGACAACCATCCTAAACATACGACCACAGCAACCAAAAAGCTTTTCAGGAAGAGGTGGAATATCCTCAACTGGCCAAGTCATTCATCTGATCTCAATCCGATTGAGCTGGATTCAACCTGCTGAAGACCAGACTAAAGGCAGAGAGAGTCCAAAACAAGCAAGAGCTGAAGGTGTCTGCAGTGGAGGCCTGGGAGAGCATCACCAGGGAAGATATAAAGTGTCTGCTGAAGAGTATGAGTCCAAGACTTCAGTTAGTCATTGACTATTCATTATTATATTTACAATTGAAAATACTGAAGCACAGAGCCTGAAGAACAAAAAATGTGCAAATTTCCAAATATTTCCTGTCTGGACTGTAAATGGTTTACTTGACAGTTCATGATCAGAAGATTGATTTAACAGTTGTTTAGCTTGCTAGTCATGTTAAAATCACATATCTCCTGTCACAAAATCCTGTGGTTGGTCTGCTTTGATTACACACTTACCATGTGTAATCAAAGCAGTTCCATCAGAGAGTTCCATCAGTAGATTTCACACCAGCCTATACAGTTTAAGTGTGACTCTCCTGGTCTTTACCCACATTATCTTTTTGCTGTGTTTTGTAATTATTTTATGAATTCATAATTATGCATGTTGCATTAATGTGCCTATAAACACATCTTAGTAAACGTTAAGAGAAACTCCTGTAGGATTTGAGGCTCTGAGTGCCATGCAAAGCTTTTAAAAGCTGGCCATGATCTGAAGTTTTCCTGTGCGTTTTGATGTATGTATGAATTCATTAAAAAAACAACAAAACTGTACATCTTTTGTGTGTGTGTGTGTGTGTGTGTGTGTGTGTGTGCGTGCGTGTGCGTGCGTGTGTGTGTGTGTGTGTGTGTGTTTGTGTGTGCCCAGGTTCAAAACCAAAAACAAAACAAATGGTAAATATCAATATGAGATACTGCTTGAGATTATTAATTGATTTTCCTCTGGATTGCAGATTGTCTAAGGTGAGGAGTGTATACAGCAGCTGAGATCTTTCATTAATAAAATATTATAGCACAATCACTCTATCTGTTATCTCTCAGACTCTGGTGACTCAGTACGGTGGTGTGGAGGCATTGATCCATGCCGTGCTTCGTGCCGGGGAGAAGGAGGACGTTGCTGAGCCAGCAGTCTGTGCCCTGCGTCACCTCACGTCCCGCCACCAGGACGCCGAGCTGGCTCAGAATGCTGTGCGACTGCACTACGGTATCCCTGCTGTCGTCAAGCTGCTGGGGCAGCCGCACTACTGGCCCGTAGTAAAGGTGAGGGGAGGCAGTGCTCTGTATTTGTAGAATGTCGGCTAGATGGAAGGTAAGGCAAAGAAAAGAAAAGGAGAGAAAAGAAAAGAAAAGAAGGAAATAAGAAAGAAGGAAAGTTAGAAAAAGAAAGAGAGGAAAGGAGATTAATGGCGTTGATGGTGTTGATATGTCAGCTCATCAGAAGCGAGGCAACAATACAGAGGACAGTACTTGTTTTAACTTGAAAAACCTAGAAACTGTGACAGTGACAAATTAGCCCCAATTTTGTTAAAGGTTTTTAATGAATCATTAGAAAACAGTTCCTTAACACTGTCTCTTACACAAGAACTCACTGATTGTGGATCTTACCACCCCATTTCACTTCTAAATCAAGAACCAAAACTTTTAGCCAAAGTTTCAGTGCAACGCTTCAAATCTGTCCTCCCACAGACAATATCAATAGATCAGACAGGCTTTATTAAAGGCCAACATTTGTTCTCCAATATTAGGAGATCATACGTCAAACCCACTTCTCCCTCCAGAAGCAGTTGTCTCCTTGGATGCAGAGAAGGCATTCGACCGAATAGAGTGGTCTTACCTTTTCTCAGTTTTATGAAGATTCAGTTTTGGAGATACTTTTGTTAGTTGGATTCAACTGCTATATTCAAATCCACTTGCCAATGTAAATACAAACTCATTGCACTCTTTCTTTTTTCACCTCTCCAGAGGGACACGCCAAGGATGTCCATTTTCTCCATTGCTCTTTGCTATTGCAATTGAACCTTTGTTTATTGCTCTTAAAGCATCATCCAAGATTTGGGGCACATTTTTGTACTCATTCCAGTGTCCTCCAAACTTCTTACCCAAAACGTTTTTTCAAAAATATAGACCAACTTATATCAGGTTTTATTTGGGGTAATAAAGTTCCTAGAATTAGCAAAACCATTCTACAGAAAAAAATTACTGATGGACATCTTGCTCTTCCTAATTTCCTGTACTATTATTGAGGAGCTAATATTCATAAAATAAATTACTGGTTACACAGCTCTGATACAAACCAGTGCTTCCTGGAAGCTCAGTCTTGTTGATCGTCCTCTCTACCTGCCTTAGTTTTCTCTTCTCTTCCTTTATCTCCTTCTTGTTACTCATCCAGTCCTATAGTGTCGTCAACTTTAAAAATCTGGATTCAGATTTGATGTCATTTTAAATTCTCTTGACCATCCACACAAACTTGCATTAGAAACAACCACTAATTTACACCCTCGACGCTAGACTCAACATTTACTAAATGGTACACAATAGGACTCAAGTGCTTTAAAGATCTCTAGGCAATATATTTCATAATTTTTCCTCTCTTTGTGCTAAATTCAGTCTATCCCACAATCATTTTTTCAGATACCTCCAAATCTGTCAGTTTGTAAAAAAAAAAAAAAAAAAAGATTCCCATATCGCCCTAATGATCTTAAGTGGGAAAAACTTCTTTTGCTATCTCCAATTGAGAATTGAGAGAATGGCTTCATTTCAGATATTTATAGATATTATGCATTTGACTGATGACAAAATACATTAAGTCTAAATGAGAAGAGCTGAGGATGGAGTTGAGAGATGATTGGTGGAAATCATCATCATCCTTATGTGCACAGCTCAGTTTAATTCAGTTGAAAGTAGTACACAGAGTCCACCTTAGTAAGGCTAGATTGGCTGAAATATATCCTGAGTCTGATCCAAAATGTGACCATTGTGGTGAGCCCCAAGCACATCTCACACATATTGATCCTGTCCACAACTGCAACAATTCTGGTCTTCAGTGTTTGATACGTTATCTACTGTCTTATATATACCACTACAACCATGCCCACTGCTAGCCATATTTGGCGTGCCATCAGAACCCTTGCAATGCACAGCCTGAAATGGAGATATAACTGCCTTTACAACACTCTTAGCAAGAAGAAGGTTATTATTATTATCTTGGAAATTTCCAAAACCACCCTCCTTTTCAATCTGGTTGAAAGATGTGATGTTTTTTCTAAGCTTGGAAAAAAATAAAATTCTCTCTTAGGGGATCCACTGATGGTTTCTTCAAGTTATGGAGACCATTTATTGAGTATTTCAACAACCTGTCAACCATTCCTCCAGACTAAGAATCAAATCTCTGGCCTGTTTACTACATAATCTGTCCTACCTAACTTGATCTATTAAGTATGCTGGTGTCTCTGTAACCTGTTTATCCCATTTACTCCATTTAATTTAAACTCCATTTAATAAAAACAATGTTTAACTCTCTGACTAGTCCCCCCATCCCCTCTTGTGATGATATGATGATTATGATGATATCTTAAAATATGGTGATATGTAAATGGCTATATTGTACTTGTCCCACTTTCACCAATAAAAATAGTTGTCAAAAAAAGAAAAAAAATCATAACTGGTATACAAGTTATATAACATGCAATTGTCAAATAAACAACCAACATCTCAGAACGACCCCCCATACACATCTGCCTGTGTGCAGGAGCATGTTTCAACCTCCAGTCTTTCTTTGGTAAAATCTGTCGGAGCAGTGAAAAGAATGGGAAGGTGGGATCTAAAATTTTAAATTTAACTGACGTAACAAGATCTTTTTTTATTTTCTTGCAAAAGATTGTTTTTGCAGCTTGCATTTTATTTTTCTTGATTTCAACTTTGGAGCATATCTTCCAGCCAGTCTCTGTCACCACAAAGGCACAGCCACACTATAACCTGCTCAGCCTTTTGTCACAGATGTCCAGACCTGCATTGATAAGCAACCTCCATTGAGTAAGTCACCATACCATTTTTATTCTGCCTCAAAGCGTCAAAATGTTAGGAAATGGCATGCCATTATCCTTGTCAAGAAAGTAAAAAAAATAATTTTGAGGCTTTCCCCAGTTAAATTTTCCGCCATTTAGAACAGTGTTATAACAAAGCTGTTGAAAAGCTTCATATTTGCAATGTTTTAGCTAGCTAAAATTATTATTATTAAAACTAATACAATTAGCAACACATCAGCATTTTGTCTTGTAGGAACATCACCTTTTATTAATATGAAATCCTCGTTTAATTACGGGCACCACTTCCCATTGTTTAGTCTAATTTTAACTGTGCCGGGAAGAAACACAGAGACTTTATTAATCTCAATCTGAAGTAATGTGCAGTGATCCAATTCTTTGCTTTAAACTGAAGCCACAGACAACGACGTGCTGATAACATATATTTATTGAGCTAAATATTGAGCAGTGAATAAATGAGACGTTAGTGTAAACCAGACATGAATACTCAGAATGAGTGTTTGAGTGACATATTCGGAGTTAAAAAAGGAATGATGGTGAAATGTCAATAATAATTGATTACGGATATTCACTAAGGTTGGGGTAATTTAACTGATCACTTCTCTAAGAAATTGACTAGAGAGTTCAATTTAACCGACACCAACTCTTAACCATGACGTAGAAACGTTGTTCAGCTTACTGTGTGTTGTCTGGAGGTGAGTGGGTGACTCAGCGGGCTGTCTGCTATGTCAGGTCGATGAGGAATCAGCCTTTGCACCGCGTCTCCCAGCGGGGTTTCCGTTCGTGAGCGCTGTGGGAGCTGTGTACAGCGTTTCTTACTAAATAACTCAAAGAAATAATCTCGCCGGCCGGACAAAATTATACTTCAAGGTACTAAGCATATAAGGATTTTAACATAAAGTTCGTTTTACTCAAGTTTTAATACTGTATGTAGCTTAAAGAAAATACCATTAATGTAGGCTATCACGTAAAAACGGAGAAGACAAAAAGCGAGAGCAAGCAAAATACAAAAGTGGTCTCAGATAAACGCGTGATCTTCCCAGGGCTGATAAAGTCGCAACTAAACATTTCACCACTAATCATCCACATTTAAGCATGAATTGCATATGCATGATATGTTTCTCAAATGTTTAGAGGCACACATTTATCACAGAAGTTACCAATCAACAGTGCAGCTTAATGACACATACTATAATGACTTAATAAACTTATTTCTCATATTAACTTAATATGGATACCAATATTAATGAGTTACTTACCAAAGTAATTCTGCATACCTATCAACTTCCTACGGAGTTATATACAGAGTTTAGTATCAATTTGAAACATCACAATAGGAGAACATTATACACCAGACTTTCAGTGGAGAAAAATTGTTCACTGGGTGGCGCTGTGGTTCTAGTACTATTTAATGAGTAAACCTATATATCTGTATGTCACCTACAATTTGTTGTAGAAAGTTCAGGGTTGGACTAGTTTGACTGGCATTACTTGGTGACTAATAAAGTATGAACTACAAGATGGTTATAAACATATGAAGCATTGAATTTAACTTCTGTCTTTAAGTAACACGCTGAGATTCAGCTCGATTTATGGCACCGGTCTGGCCTATCCTTATCTGAAATCACACCAGGGTGATAGCAACAGGGGGATGTGCTTTGGAATGTGAGTGTGGGTGCATGTATGACATTCGAAGGTGGGTAGAGAACATAAAACATAGTTAGAGTGGTCCCAACTCATAAAACAAATTTATGAGGCTTCACTATGATAACAGTCTCTCTGCATTTGTCCAAAAATTGATCCTTTGATCAGTGTACTCTGACCTTGAGTTGATAGGAGTGTAGCAGTTCCTTAGTGTTGGAGACTTCACTTGGGATTGTCCCCCACAGTTGTGAAGAGTTTGGAAGTGAAGAGATGGTTCTGTGAAGTGTCAAAACTGACACTTTAATGTGATGGGAGGATACTCAGTTCACCTGAAGGCATTTCCAGGCGAAGTTGAATATACATCCATGTCTTCAAGGTTAGAGGATGTTGTTGATTGAACCCAGACTTTCTCTGGGCTCTTATGGAGATTGCATGAGACCCAAAGACCAACTGGTTCTACAGTCTGTTTACATTAATATTAAAACGACACTTGCTTTTGCTGGAAGATCATTTAACTATACTAATGTAGTGAGGTAGTACGTCTAACTTAGTGGTTTGTGTTTTCCACACTGACAAAAAGAGCTATACAACACACATTTTCTAAGACCTTTCTAGAACCTAATCTAATCTGTAATCTTTCTTTCAGGTCCAATAACACAGACAAACCAGCGATGGATGATGAGCATAGAAAAACAGTTGCTATGTGAAGGAACATCCTTTGTGCTTGTGCTTGCACACTGGAGCATACCACACAGCTTGACTTGATTGACTTTTCTTCAAACATCGCCATTGTCCAATAACCTAGTGACAACATTACTGCTGCCTCCACTAATATTGTTATGGTTGATACTATTTCCTTCCATCACATTCTTCTTTTTAACTTGATCATTGGTGTGAATTGATATATACTTAGTGAAAAATGACAATCATATGGTTCAATGCACACAACTTTGTACTGAACAGGCTCTTTCCTGATATGTCACAATCATAGATTGATGTCACCTCAAAAAAAAATATTTTTGTCAATTCATATTGTTTTTCAGAACCTGCACTGACATTAATCCTAAGAGGGGCACAAAAACAAGCCATGAGAAGGTGCAAAGCAAGAAGAGCAGGAAGATGGTCAAAAAACATTCACTTATTTACTCACTCACTCAGTGACTAAAACCCCAGTGTCTTTTCTTTTTCAGACTGTTAGAACTCAAGTTTTACGTTGTTTAGAAATACAGTTGCATAATTGTTTTATGTTCACTTTACTGTAATACACTCATGCAAACTAGACTGCTGCTGTTCTGCAGCAGGTTAATTAAAAAAAGTTAGTTTGATGTTCCTTTCTCACAAAAATAAAATTGTCACACAGTGAGTTACCAAATATTGTGTCCTTCATTTAAATTAAAAATTCTTTCGAATTGCAAACAAAACAAGAAAAGTAAAGAAGCAAGGGAGTTAAGGTTTATTCAGGTCTGGTTTTGCTTGTGTTGCACTGGTGACTTGTCCAAACAACCCTAGCCTTCCGCATTTGGTACAATGAAATTTT
Source organism: Scomberomorus guttatus (assembly GCA_038419695.1). Classification (NCBI taxonomy): domain Eukaryota; kingdom Metazoa; phylum Chordata; class Actinopteri; order Scombriformes; family Scombridae; genus Scomberomorus; species Scomberomorus guttatus. The sequence goes on along the minus strand of CM076459.1, from coordinate 29,689,875 downwards.
TAGCAAATGTAAACATACAATTATGAACAAAAAACAAAATTATACCTGCATGAAACTTAAGATATTGAGAAATAATCTAGAAATAATTAATCAAAATCAGTTCTGGGATATGTGGAAGTTCAACACAAGCAACCAAAATGGTGACATCTGGAAAGAACATTTTTTAAAAAGACATACTAATAAATCTAATTAATTCAGATCAATGTATTATAAAAGAAAATTACTTACTTACAATTACTTCAGAAAAAAATGACCACAGGGACAAAATCTCTTCGGCCAAGGGAAGCTTGTGGACAGACAGCTTTAAAAATGAAATGCTTAAATGCAGCACCCCGGAGATGCAGGGTGCATTGCTGAAGTATAATATAATAATAATATAATATAAGTATAAAGTATAATATCACGTTATAGTCAGGATGTTTTCCTGACATCTGGTGCAAAGGGCTCATTACCCCTATTCATAAGAGTGGGGACAACTCAGACCCTAGTAACTAACATGGCATCTGTGTCAGCAGGTCTAGGTAAATTATTCTATAGTAATCTAAATAAATAGGTTTCCTTGATGAACACTCCATCTTGAGTAAAAATGAAATTGGCTTCCTCCTAAAACATCACACCACTGACATGTACATACCCTTCACACTTTAATCAACAAACATGTACACCAAACAAACAATGGTAAGATATTCACTTGTTTTATTGATTTCAAGAAAGCTTTCAACTATATTTGGCATGAAGGGCTCTATTACAGACTTCTACACTGTGGTATAGGGGGCAAAATATGATCTGCTTAAATCAATGTATTTAGAAAATAGTTGTGCTGTTAAAACTGGAGACAAACAAACTTCACCCACCCAAATCTTCACCCACAGAAGAGGTGTTTGTCAGGGTTGCAATTTAAGTCCAACTTTATTGAATGTGTATATAAATTAACTTGCATGGGTTCTCTCTGGGTACTCCAACTTCCTCCCACAGACCAAAAAACATGAAGGTTAGGTTAATTGATGACTCTAAATTGCCTGTAGGTGTGAATGTGAGTGTGCATGGTTGTCTGTCTCCATACTATATATATTAGCCCTGTGATTGACTGGTGATGATTGAAGGATGGATGGATGAATGGATGGATGGATAAATGAACTTGCTGTTCAGTTGGATCAATGTGCTGTTCCTGGCCTCTCCCTCCTAGATAGAGAGGTGAAGTCTCTGTTTTATGCCAATGACCATGTTTTACTGTCTTGTTCCTACTGAAGCAACAACCGGACATAGTAGAAAAGTACTGTCAGAACTGGGCCCTGGCAGTAAAATAATTTCATGATTTTTCAAAAATGCCCCAGATGTCAGGATAACAAATACCAGTTTACCACAAATGATCATATCATTGAACATAGTATGAGTTATACCTACCTTGGTATAACCACAACAAAATCAGGGAGTTTCAACATGGCAGTGAATGCACTAAAAGCAAAAGCTCAAAGAGCTCTAAATGCAATTAAGAGAAATTTGTATAATTTCCAAATTCCAATTAAAATCTGGCTTAAAATATTTGATAGTATCATCCAGCCCATTGTGCTGTATGGGAGTGAAGTATGGGGTCCACTCTATCTTCATAGCTATACCTGTTGGGACAAACATCCAACAGGATCTTTACATGCAGAATTCTGCAGATACATTTTACACATACACAGAAAAACACCAACAAATACATGTAGAGCAGAATTAGGCAGATACCCACTGATTAACACTCAAAAGAGAGCACTCAAATGTTTTAATCACCTTAAAGCCCCCTAGACACCCTCCATTCCAAAGCTATCCAAACCCAAGAACTGAGCCCAGAAAAGAGCCCCCTATGTCAGTTGGTTCTGAGACTAACTGTCACCTCTCAAACACACTCTGACCAGTCTCACACCAACACTGCTTTCCAAACACCAATCAGAGTAAACCAAATTATAATACAATGTAAAGAAACCTATCTGGAACATTGGAAAGAAGAAACTAAAAGCCAAAGTAGATGTTATCTAGCCCATTCAATTATTATCTGCCATTTCATAATCATATACAATCATAAAGAGATTATGAAATGACAGAATATGTTTCTACTGTCAGAGATAAAAAAGCAGAGACAGATCTTAACCAAGTACAGGCTCAATGACCGCAAATTGGCAATTGAAAAAGGACAGCAAAAAACCATGGCAACTAAAAGAAAACAGAATATGTGGTCACTGTTTGACAGGTGAGGCTGATGCCGGGATCCCACCGGGCTCCCAGCCTCTGCACAGCGTCCTATCCCACTGGGAGCGTTTCAGAAGTGGAGCGTCTTGACTGCAGGGAAGCCATCCGCCTTTTAAATTCAGTTTCACTCCTACTACAGTAATTAAGACAGCCTAGTCAAAGCTGAAAAAGCACCTTTAGGCTACCATAATTACTGCAGTAGCAGGGCAACTACAGTAAACTGCCCAATTTTCTTAATTTGCTCAGGGTTCATTGATTTGGTCATTTTCTTTGATTTTTGTACTTCTACTATGATTAAGTAGTCTATGTAGTTAAATGGTTTCTTTATTTGTCTGTTTTAATTGTGTTTATTGTTGATATACAATCGGGAGTCTGCACAGGGTGTTTTATTTTGAAAATTGACGGATCGGATGCTCTATGCTGTTTCTGCGTGTGACTTCCTGCCCAGAGCGGAGCGAAGAGCCGCTTCTGGACCACCGACAGATAGAAGAAGTGGCTGCTACCAAGAAATCCTACCAGTGGCTGGAAAAGGCTGGAGGGAAAACAGCACAGAAGCACTAATCATGGCAGCACAAGAACAGGCACTTAGTACAAGATCAGTAGAAGTGGGGATCTACCACACCAGACAGGACCCTAGGTGCAGGCTGTGCAAAGATGCTCCTGAGACAGTTCAGCACATAATATCAGGGTGTCAGATGCAGGCAGGAACAGCATACATGGAACATCATAACCAAGTGGCTGGTATAGTGTACAGGAACATCTGCACTGAGTATGGGCTGGAAGTCCCAAGGTCAGAATGGAAACACCACCTAAGGTAGTTGAGAATGACCAAGCTAAGATCCTGTGGGACTTCCAGATCCAGACTGACAAACCGGTGACGGCTAACCAACTGGACATCATGTTGATTGACAAACAACAGAAGAAGGCAGTGGTGATAGATGCAGCAATCCCAAGCGACAGCAACATCAAGAAGAAGGAACAGGAGAAGCTTGAAAAATGCCAAGGTCTGAAAGAGGAGCTAGAAAAAATGTGGGGAGTAAAGGCAACAGTGGTGCCAGTGGTAATTGGAGCACTGGGGGTTGTGACCCACAAACTGGGAGAGTGGCTCCAGCAGATTCCAGGTACAACATCTGAGGTCTCTGTCCAGAAGAGCGCAGTCCTAGGAACAGCTAAGATACTGCACAGAACCCTCAAACTCCCAGGCCTCTGGTAGAGGACCCGTGCTTGAGGAGCCCCTTACAATGGCAAATTTTTTTTTAAGTTTTGGTTTTTATATGGATTAAACAAACTAGATATGACATGTCAATCTTTGAGCTTTAAAGGTACAGGTAGGCAGATTTTGTAATTGTTGGCCAGAGTCCGGCTAGTGCTTTCTCTCTGTTTCCAGTTTTTATGCTAAGCTAAGCTAACTGGCTGGTGACTGTAGCTTCATGTTTACTGTGCAGACATGAGAGTGGTATCAATCTGAACATCTAACTTGTGGCAAGAAAGCGAGTATGTGTATTTCCTTTTAAAGAGACTCAATAATTTCCTAAAACAGCTGGTCACTATAGTTTTCAGTAAATGCTACACAAACAGGAGGAAATTGTACATTTGTTGTGGACTATTTACAGCAGCAGATGTGATGTGATATGCTGATGTATGGCAACTGTATCCCTTCATCCTTCCCTAAACATAAACCCTTCATCAACACTCACACTGTTGTGTCACTTCTAAATGTTTAAAATATCCACAGATATGAGGTCACGATATTGTATTTATTGTTTTTTGCTCCTTGCCTGTCTATATATCCTTGATTTAGATATAAACCAGACTTGTTTAATAGCAGGGCTGGATATCATTTGTAATTTTTCAATACCAGTGTCAATGCAACACCTGATTTTTGGTTCAGATACTAAAACAATAGACTAATCTTATGGCTAATTAATGTGTGCTCTTTTGTGAAGCTACCATTACTGTGATGACAGAGTCAAACTCAACACATTTTCACTGAGTGAGAACAGAGGCGCTTGGGTTGATCACAGTCAACAGTCACTCCTCTGACACATAACCTTTATTGTAATGGCATTTCTATGACTATATTTTCAACATGGAGCAGTTAAAAAGTAAAATATATACATGATTGTGTTATTGCATTGGTCACATGCCAACACGCTGATGTTTTCTCAAGCTCAATTGGAACTGGATTTCTGTCTGTAGGGTAGGTGTGGTGATTTTGACATTACCTGCTGGTCAGTGATTTTAATCCAGTCTCTCGCTGTATGTGGGTCATTTTCACCACCACCCCAGTAATAATTACAGTTGTAATCGTTTGCAATAACCTACTGTTTTTCAGTGAGCTCACCAGGATAATTGCTGGGGTCATAAGAATTCTGGGACATAAAAACAGCATTAGTGGGCCAGAGACTTTTAGAAACCCTCACATAAATATTTCCCCACCAAGATTTCTAAATGTCTTTGCATTTGTAATGTGTTTACATTTTTTGGGAACTTCTCTGGCAAGCTTTTACTCCTGATGCTATTCCTCCTGAAGTATCTGCAGGGTTTCAGTATTTGTGTGTAGGGCTTCAAAAGTACTTGAAGTACTTTCTCAGTAGCAGCACTGAGCTCTTGTGGATGTCCAGATGCTGGGAGTCAGCCCAGCTGTCTCCTCAGCAGTGAGCGAGCACTCCATCCACAGAAGGCTGTTAGATCTTTTGGCTCTGATCCCTGTGGTTTCCTTTGATATGAGACATCACACACTGGTTGGTATACATGAGCACAGTGCATGCAGTTTGCAGAAGTTCCAAACAGTAACTGGCACTGCTTTTTGCCTCCACATGTAAAGTTGCTGCTAAAGTCGACCCACATAAAGCCTGGAACCTCCTGTTAAAAAATGTCTTTGATGTCTCTGTGTCGCCCACCCTCTCTGTCCTCTCCTCAGGCTACAGTTGGCCTGATCCGGAACCTGGCGCTGTGCCCGGCCAATCAGGCGCCACTGAGGGAGGCAAGTGCTATTCCGCGATTGGTCAACCTGCTGCTGAAGGCTCACCAGGACACGCAGAGACACGCTTCCTCTGCTCAGCAGACATACCAGGTGGAGCACACACAGATGTTTGTATCCATGAACGCATATTGTACCAATTGGAGATGGAGACACACCAAAGCTCAACTGAATCATTACTGATGCACCAACATTCACCTGTCAGCTTCAACAGTATGTTACTTTCTGGTTAGCCACAGAAACAATCCTATACATTTCATGATGCGATGTATAGGCCTAGTTTTGTACTAAACTGAACATAACAGCAAAGTGATTCATTATCAGCACCTCTGTTTCCAGTTACTCAGTTATAGGGAAACTCTCACATTATTATTGAGGATGTTTTGCATTTTCTTCTTTCTTCTTCAGTACCATGTAGTCAATGCAACCACTGGGCTTCATGCAAGGACATAAAGAGAAAGTTACATTTTCATATGCTGCCTCTCTAGTGATCTGGAGATGCCAATCTGCAAGTAATTTTGTATACTTATCCGAAATTTTTTTTATCATCCATGAAGTTTGCAAGTACAAGTGTTACAAGTTGGATTCAGCAAACTCTCTTAACTTCACAAACTCGTCCAAAATTACTTGTTTGAACTTGATGAATGCCACCTGTTCATGAGGACATTTGTGAGATTTGATTATTAGCATAATTGACAACCCCCCAAACTGTTCTACCTGTTCTGATCCATATACAAACAAATTTTATTCACAAAAAAGAAATACTTCACACTGCTGAGGTCCAAGTTCTACTGTCTGAAACCAACAGATGAAAACAGAACATATTTAGCAGTATCAGTATTCGTATTAGGTCATCTGGTCTATATCTGTCTTTTGCGTCTCTCTTTGTTTCTGTCTGTATCTGTTATCAGGATGGTGTTCGTATGGAGGAAATAGTTGAGGGCTGCACAGGGGCGCTTCACATTCTGGCCAGAGACCCCATAAACAGAGGAGAGATTGCCAGCATGCAGACCATACCACTGTTTGTGCAGGTACACTCACATGCAAGAACATACACTGCATGAAAAAATAGATTTTTGGCCCTGTGAACACTTGCAAACCTCACTAATCGCTGGCAGTTAACGGTTGCCTGCGTTCAGTTTGAATGACTCCAATTAGCATCTGAACAGCAGTGAAACCTGGCCTGGCTAGTCTCACTCAGACATTCATTGGATGAAACCACGGACATTTAAAAAGAAAAATCGTGATTGGTTGATAGATCTGTTGCTATGGTCCCCCCTGGGCCATTGTAATACATGCTTGTGTAAACCCCTCCCTTACAATAATAATAATAATAATAATAATAATAATTTAATCAATTTTAAATTATCTGTATAATTAGTAAGCCTAGATCAAAATATTGCAGTTACTGAAGACTATATTTGTTATTGTTATCTTATGGGCTACACTACAATCAATGACATGAATATTAATTTATTGGGGAAAAAAAGAAACATTTGCGAGGAACGTGTAAAAAAGTAAAAGCTTTATTGAAAATCAACACTTTTTAATCCTTTGATGGGCAACATTTTCAAAACCAGGTCAAAAATGACCTGCATTCATTTTCATTATTATTTTATAAATAACTTAATTATTTTGTTTATTATTATAAGTCATTACGTAATATAAGTCAGACGCTGCCAAGAGCAGATGATGTCTTTTTTAAGGGGAATTAATTTTTCAGGAGGCACATTCATTCTTGGCACCAAGATTGCTACGCACCACTGGATTGAGCCACACCCTCAGCTGTTCCTCTCCTCCTCCTGTAGCACACGGCGAGTCACCAAGATATCAAACTGGCACAGTCGAGGACATAAGTCAGAAATCAGTCCACCCCAGAAAAATAGCACCTCGCTAGTGTGGGTAGGTGCTATGGTGCACTTTGTGCTGTCAATAAGGAACAAAACACAATACAGTACAGAGGGTTAAATAGCAAATTTAAAGGGACATGTAGAAACCAAACAAAAAACAGGAGAGGAGATTTTTAGTTTGCACTGGGAGTGGTGACTGTGAATAGAGCAGCTCCACACCATCACTCTCACTCCTCTTTCCATCTCCCTCTCTGGCCTGCAGACATTATGTCTTTGCCCTTCTGTGCTGCTGGAGTGGGTGTGGGGGTGGTGTTAGTTAGCTACTAGCCAGTAATACGTCTACTAATGTAACTGAAAAATGTCACATTGACCAACAATATTATTCATATTTATTCATTATTTATACTACCTTTTTGTTTTATACATATGTACATTACACTGCACTGCACTTTACTGCTTCTTTTGCACTTCTGGTTAGATGCTAAACTGCATTTTATTGTCTCAGTACTCGTACTCTGAGCAATGGCAATAAAGTTGAATCTAATCTAATGAATCCAATCTAATAAATCTCACCCTCCTCCTTCTCTGTTGACTCTGGGCTGAAATCTTCATGGCTGCCACCAGAACTGCAAGGTCCAGTTGGCTGTACCGGAAGTTCCTGCATACTGTCTCACAGTACACTTACAGGCAGCTGGAAATTAAATGACGCCGTCCATACACTCCTGATCAATGACCTTTGACTTCTTTCCAGTGGATGCTGTGGCTGGGTCTGGTCTGTTGTTCAGACATCTGATGTGTTTCCAGAGATCTTCATGTCTCTTATGCAGAGCTGCAGAAAGAGAAGAAAAATTATCAAGGGATAGCTCAACTTACTGTATGTCTCAATTGGGAGGTTACATACAGGTAGAAGGAAATATATTGCTCTTTCTTTGTCAAGGTTACCTTGTAAATCACATAACACCAACCACTTAGTGCCAGGGCTCAGTGTTATTACCAAAAATAAGCAGAAAATGTGTTTAATTACCTCCATAAATATTGCCAAAAACTGAAGAAAGGGTCCATTTTGTTATTTTAGTGCTTCCTAAAACTACAAGTCTGCATTTTATTGTCATCAGGAAAATCAGGGTTTAAAAATGTTAAACTCAGTGCGACTGAGACAGCAGTTGTGTATTTAGATATTTTAGGTGACTGTATGATTAGAAAATTGGTGTGCAATACTGCAGGCTCTACTTACAGTACATGCTTGAAGTCAGTGAAAGACTTCTTGTTTTCTTCAAAGCTTGGCTTGCACATGTCTTGAGAAATCTGGAGAAGACACATCATTTGTGATTCTGAAAAACAAAGGGGACATTGTTTATCATAGCATATAAATTGAGTTTTCAGATGTATCTACCCACACACATGCACACATGCACACACACACACACACACACACGTAATCCCACAGAATGTGCGAACAAAGTGTAGTAGGGATAATGACACCCATAACATCTGAATTTCAACCAGCTTTATAAAGAGAGAGCCAGTGATAGAGAGGAAGAAAATAGGTAGAAACAGATATAGATATATGCACAAAATACACAAAGAGCTAATGTGATATTGGCATCGTGGACCTGAGGAACCAGGTCATTTCTTCTTTCATGCACACACCAAAACATTAAAGGGGATGTAGTATGTAGGCATTTGGTCATAAACCAATTAATTCATATTATTTAAAATTAAACAAATAACACCTTTGATCTGATGATGATCCCCAAAGTTATTAGAATTCATCCTATTGGAAACATGACTGTCTATACCAAATTTCATGGCAATCCATCTGATAGATGTCGAAACATTTTACACAAAACCACAAATGTGAACCTGTTGGTGATGCTAGAGGAAAAGTCACCAAAGTCATTAGGATTCCATCCAATATTTAAGTATAATAATAAGTTCAGTCTGGATGCTATCCAAATGCAGAGCTGTAAATTTTCCTCATTGAGGCCAGAGTTCAGACTTTTTGGTTTTGCTATGGTTCAACAGACACCATACCTCATTTGTTCTGGAAATCACTTGTTCTTTGTTCTCCTTTGAGAAAAAAAAGAAACAAAAAGGGAGAAGTTTATACTTTGTATTTTTTGGTTTCTTGATGGTGCCCCATAGTTTTACATTAATTAAACGGAATACTGTTAGTTCTGCAGCTATGTAGATGCAGCTTGTTAGTGCACCACTAACATCAGGCTAGATAGCTAATTAGCTGCTCAGCTGCACCACAATAAACAGCATGTGAACATACCTGCAAAATTCAAAGCAGGACCTTCTTGCTGTACAGTGCTAAGCTGAGCCACCCTACTGCACATAAATGAAAAAACAATGGCACTGAGAGTACACCAGACTGACAATTCTTAAAATGAAGATGCAGTTCTTTGTTCAAAAACGATATAGGTGGTATTCTGTGCTGTTAAAGTCTAGAACAATCCCTAAGATCACAGGTGTGTATGTGTGTGTGTGTGTGTGTGTATCCAGCTGCTGTACTCGTATGTGGAAAATGTGAAGCGAGTGTCAGCAGGCGTCCTGTGTGAGCTGGCCCTGGACAAACAGTCTGCAGAACTCATCGATGCAGAGGGAGCATCAGCACCACTCATGGAGTTGCTGCACTCCAACAACGAGGGAATCGGTACGTCTGTTTCCCTTTCTCTCTCACACTCACACACGCATGCATGCACGCGCGCACACACACCTACACACACACACAGGTTTACTTAAGTCACTTTTGGTGTATTTACATTGACTTACATGCCTAAACCTAACCTAACCCTAATCTTAACCTAACCCTAACCTTAACTACTGACCCGTAGTCAGCGTTTTACCAATTGGGGACATGGCTTTTGTCGCCAATTGCACAAGCCATCCCCAATCAACTGGTCTTAAGTCTGTTGTGTGTCCCTGAAAGTGACTTAAGTCATACCCCCCCTCTAAACAGACACACACACACACAATAGCTATTCCTGCTGAAGATGCACATGTCAACTAACAGCTACAGCCCAATATGTGCTGTTTAATGCAGCATGGTCTTCCATTTTGATATTTTGTACATTTCATTCTCATGCAATTATTTCAGTAGATTTCAACTCAGTTTCACTTTGAGAAAAGCTTAAAAAATATAAAAGAAATAAATGAAACTGATGAATTTAAAATATCTTTATAACAGTAGTTGAAACTCAAATATTATAGTTTTCATTATACAATCATCCTGAAAAAAATATCTCCATAAAGACATTGTATGAAATAATAATTTAAAACAAATAATTTTAGCAACAAGCCTTGGGGTGGACTATTTCAGTATGAATTCATGATCTCTGATTATTTGTTCAACATAAATTCAGAAAATAAAATGCATATTTTACACAAATTGGAGCTAGGTCAGAAACAACAGCCTTATCACTTTAACATTTGAAAATGCTGCTCATCATGTTCAGATCTCCTCACATTCTTTCTGTAGCAGCCCTGTACTAGTCAATATGGAAAAAAATAATTACAGTAGTCAAGTGCTTCGTTTCTTCATGATAAGAAAGACAAAAAGAAAAAAAGATTAAAGCTGCAGGCACCCATGACTAGGCCCTCGCACCTCCGTGCATGTCGGGTTGTGCCGAAGGTTTTTATTGTATGTAGATGTGTTCAGGCCTGGGCTCTTATCGGATGTTGCACGAAGGAGATATCACTTCCTGTGTCCACTATGTGACGCTAGAGAACACCCACTAATTATACGTCATGTTACTGTATGTCATGTGTAGACCGGACCATGTAAATTCCATGTAAATCAGATGATGGTTGTCATATAAGGCTAACTTCCTGTTGTCAGTAGGTGGCGCTATGACTATGACTCAACATTGACATGTAGATGTGTTCAGACCGGGACTCTTATCAACCATGAGAAATCTGGTGCAGGTAGGACAATGTATATTCAAGTTACAACGACTTCCCGCTTCCCCGAAGTTCGCTGCGTCACCACAGCAACGGCATATAATGAAAACTCAACATTTTGATAAATTTTCATTGTAAAGTTCTTTAGATGACACTGACCAAATTTGAAGTCAGTTGAGTTAAATTTCTAGCTCGTTATAAATTCAAAATAGCTGACTTCCTGTTGGACTTAAGGTATGGCTCCAAGAGGCTCTTTTGTGCATCTGGACATGATACATGTGCCTACCAAATTTCGTTTATCTACGTCAAATGTAAAGGTGGGGGATTTTGAAACATTGTAGGGGGCACTATCGAGCCATTTTGCCACATCTCAGCCCAAGACCCATATCATTTGTCAAGCCATGTCAGTTCTGATGGATGTACAAACTTTCATGAGTTTTCGAGCACCCCTAGCACCTCAAAAATTGCTAAAAGTAATTAGGGAATGCTATAGAGCCAGTGTGTCATGCCCAAGCCCATTGGTGATATCAAATTGAAATATTTACTAGTACAAACATACTTGCAAATTGTCATGAGTTTTTGCACATCCTAAAGGCCTCAAACATGTGATCATAAAATGAAAAACTTTACACACAAAATCCAAAATGGCTGACTTCCTGTCTGGCAAAAAAAATTGTAAAAAATATTTCTCAGTAGAATGATGAGAGAAAAGATCCCACTGAATTTCATGAAAATAAAAGCAACTTTGTCCCAAAATGGCCGCTGACTTCCTGTTGTCAGTTGGTGGCGCTATGAATAAGACTCAAGACTTTTCATTGCAAAGCTCTTAAGATGACACCCACCAAATTTGAAGTCAGTCGGTTCAAATCTCTAGGAGTTCATTAAAATACCACGCCTGCAAATTATAAAAACAGCAAAAATTGTTAATTAAAAATGGCTGACTTCCTGTTGGACTTAGGGCATGACTCAAAGAGGCTTTTTTGTGCATCTGGAAGTCCAAGACCCATATCAGACAATTAAATACTGCCCTTCTGATGGGTGTGCCAAGTTTCATGAGATTTCAAGCATCCCTAGCCCCTCAACACAGCTTCCTGTTTCATGGCATCTCCATGGCAACAGCTTTTGATGAAAACTCAAAAGCTTCACCATTTAGCATCATCAACATCTTACAACTTAGTTCACCAAATTTTAGGTGGATCCGGTTAACCTGTTAGTTAGTAAAAGCATGGAGCCTATAACTTCCTGTTGCCAGTAGGTGGCCATATTACTATGATTCAATATTGGCCTGTAAATGTCTTGAGGAGTTTGTTCCCTGGAAATGGCAAAAAGTGCGCAAAAATTCAAAATGGCCAGCTTCCTGTTGGATTTAGGGTATGGCTCCAAGAGGCTTTTTTGTATGTCTGGACATGATACATATGCCTATCAAATTTGGTTAATCTACGTCAAATTTCAAGCACCCCCAAATTTCTAGGGGGTGCTATAGAGCCAATTTGACACACCCAGGTCCGTGATACATAAAATATTAAATTGTTCACCAGGTCTGACGCATGTGCAAAGTTTCTTAATTTTTCGAGCATGTTTAGGCCCTCAAAAATGCGATTCTTTTGGACAAAAAAAAGTAATAGTAATAATAATTACAAGAGCGTTACAACTAATAATAATAATTCCTTCAAATACAATAATCTCTACAAAAACAATAGGTTCCTCGTACTTTCAGTGGTGGTGGTGGTGGTTTCCATTTTACATTGTAGGAGGAATGTGGAGGAACTGACCACATATTCTGTTTTCTTTTGGTTGCCATGATTTTTTGTCATCATTTTTCAATTGCCAATTTGCAGTCACTGAGCCTGTACTTGGTTAGGATCTGTCTCTGCTTTCTACCTCTGACAGTAGAGAGATATTCTGTCAATTCATAATTGGATAGATTGGATTAGATTATGAATTGGCAGATAACAATTGAATGGGCCAGATAACATTCTAATGTGCTTTGGCTTTATTTTTTTCTTTCCAATGTTCCAAATAGGTTTCTTTACATTTAATTATAATTTGGTTTACTCTGATTGGAGCAGTGTTGGTGTTAGACTGGTCAGAGTGTGTCTGAGAGGGGGCAGTTAGTCACAGCACCAATTGACATAGGGGGGGTCTTTTCTGGGCTCAGTTCTCAGTGTAGGGGACTGGATTTACGATGATTAAAACTTTTGAGTGCTCTCTTTTGAATGTCAATTATCAGTGGCGATGGTGTCAATTAATAAAATTTTCTCTTAATTGCATTTAGAGCTCTCAATACATAGTATAGAGACAGACAACCATGCATACTCACATTCACGCCTACGGGCAATTTAGAGTCACCAATTAACCTAACCTGCATGTTTTTTGGTCTGTGGGAGGAAGCCAAAGTACCGAGAGAGAACTTAGGCAAGTTCATTTATATACACATTAAATAAAGACTTAAATTGCAACCCTGACGGACACCTCTTCTGTGGGTGAAGAATTCAGTTTGTTTGTCTGCAATTTTAACAACACACCTAGGGGTGGCTGTGGCTCAGGAGGTGGAGCGGGTCGTCTACTAATCGGAAGATTGGCGGTTCGATTCCCGGCTCCTCCAGTCCACATGTCGAAGTGTCCTTGGGCAAGATACTGAACCCCAAATTGCTCCGGATGGCTGTGCCAGCACCCTGCATGGTAGCTGGCTGTCATCGGAGTGTGAGTGTGTGTGAATGATTAGATTTCCTCTGATGGGCAGGTTGGGACCTTGTAGGGTAGCCCCTGTACCCATTCAGTGTGTGAATGGGTGAACTGACTCGTAGTGTTAAAAGCGCTTTGAGTAGTCGGATGACTAGAAAGGCGCTATACAAGTACAGTCCATTTACCATTACCATTTACCTATTTTCCAAATACATTGATTTAACCAGATCATACATTTTGCCCCCTATACCACAATGTAGAAGTCTGTAATAGAGCCCTTCATGCCAAATAGAGTTGAAAGCTTTCTTGAAATCAATAAAACAAGTGAATATCTTACCATTGTTTGTTTGGTGTACATGTTTGTTAATTAAAATGTGAAGGGTATATAAATGGTCGGTGGTGCAGTGTTTTTGGAGGAAGCCAATTTCATTTTTACTCAAGATGGAGTGTTCATCAAGGAAATCAAGTGTACTGCAGAATAATTTACCTAGACAACTGCTGACACTACTAGGGTCTAATTTGTCCCCACGCTTATGAATAGGGGTAATGAGCCCTTTGCACCAGATGTCAGAAAAACATCCTGACTGTAATAGGATATTGAAAAACTTCAACACTGCACCCTGTATCTCAGGGGTGCTGCATTTAAGCATTTCATTTTTAATGCTGCCGGGACCACAAGCTTTCCTTGGCCAGAGAGATTTTGTTCATTTGGTCAATTCTTCACAACAAATTGGGGAATCAAGTGGGTTTTTGGTTGCCTTTGTTTCTTTTAATGTTTGGAGCTTTTCTTTTATAATACACTGATTTGAATTAATTAGATTTATTTGTATTTCTTTGTACAGATTTTCAAAATGGGCCCTCCAGATGTCACCATTTTGGATGGGTAATGCTTGTGGTTGCTTTGTGTTGAAGTTGTTACACATATCCCATTTGTCTTGCTTTCTACATTTGCTGCTGTAGCCTACCCTGCTTTAAAGTGTAGCACACTGTGCGACACACATTAAGACATATGCTATTTTTAATGTGAACACACTCTATTGTGTCGGGGCAGGTGGATATACCACCCTGCAGTGGTTTATGCTGTCCTACTTAGAGTTAACACCTCACAAAAGCATAATTTTGTTCAGACTAGCTCTCTCACTTGGCACCTCCGACCTACCTTACCTTGACTTCTTGTTGAGGCAGAAAAAGCACAACCACAAGGTATTGTGAAGGTAATTTTTATGTTTTGTACATTACAAAGTTAAAGGATATATTCTATATTTGTCAATAAATCCCAAGTGCAAAGTATTGCATGTGTATCCAAAGCCTGATATATCTTATTCCTCTGTGCCATAGAGCTCCATTGTTGTCCAAAACTATTAAAAACAATCAATGAGCAAAACAGTCAATGCGCCACACCGCTGCACTGGGTGACATGTTCCTTCATTAGGTGACCACACACACTGTAGTTTATTTTCACTCAATCCAACACACACTGTCCTGCTGCCAGAAATACCCAGAGCACCAAATGTGTTTAAAAGTACAATGTTCAGTTGTTTAAGAAAATTAATCAGCCTTTTTAAAAAACTATATATTTTGATTGAGTATTGAGAGACACAGTATTGGTTTTGGCCTTTTTATGAGGTCTGTTGAAAATGAGAAAAATATAGAATGATACCAGACTTCTTTAAATCCATTCATTTCCATGGCATTGCTATGGTGGCAGAAATCTCAGTCGTGGCATTTCTGCTTCACTGGATATGAAAACTTTTCTTTTTTTTTCTACTCAAAATGATTTAATTAGCTGCAGGTTTTCTAGAAACTATTTTACACAATAAAATATTGTGATTGGTTAAGCAGTCACTGCTTGTTTCCATTACACTATTGCAGGGGTTACAAAATAGTTTACCCCCACTCTTAAGCAAAACATTGGGGAATAGTTTTGCCTGACCTCTAGGTTGTGTAAATAGCTAGACAAGTTGAACATGCTCCTGTAATTATTATTATTTTTTTAATCAATATAATTAAAATAAGGAACTATTGGTGCTTCCTGCCCAGCAGTGTAGCATATTCAAGTCAAGTCAAGTCAATTTTATTTATATAGCACCATATTACAGAATTTATCTCAGGGCACTTTTCACATAGAGCAGGTCTGGACTGTACTCTTTAATTTACAGAGATCCAACATTCCCCCATGAGCAAGCACTTAGCAACAGCAGCAAGGAAAAACTCCCCTTTAACGGGAAGAAACCTTGAGCAGCCTTGACCAGTTGGGTTTAGGGGGCAGAGGGGAGAGAGAGAGACAGAAGCACAGCAACAACAACAATAATAATAATAATAATAATAATAATAATAGAAATATGACTACTACTACTACTGCTACTATTAATAATAATAGCAGGCGTGGACGTTAAGCAGGACCACGGTAGCAGGCGGTCCAAAACCACAACCCATGGAAGCCCGTGACCCATAACCAGGCGGTCCACGACCATGATCCATTGAAACCTGCGAGACAAGAAAGCACAAAAACTCTGGGGAGTCAGCAAGCGCCATAAACATTTATGTATCACATTAGAAATGTTTTGTTTTGGTATCTTTAAATGTAATCAGTTGCAATACAATCACTTGCAGTTTGGAAATGATTGAATTTTATTTAATGCTGGTTCATAAAAGTGGTTAGATTGGACTATTTGCAGCAACTGTGGTAATTGGTTAAATTGGCAATTGTTCCTCTATAACTATTTTTTTTTTTGCAAAAAATTGGTGAACTGTTCTTGTTTCACAAAGGCTTTTCCACTTGAATCTGGTTATAAATTACTCTGATGTCTTCCTACAGCCACCTACGCTGCAGCAGTGCTATTCCGAATTTCAGAGGACAAGAGTTCAGACTACAGGAAGAGAGTGTCAGTGGAGCTCACACACTCACTCTTCAAACACGACCCTGCTGCCTGGGAAATGGTAAGAACCCTGTGTGTGTGTTTGTCACAAAAGCTTGACTTTAACACCACCCTAAGTAGACACTGCAAAATAATAAAATGCATTTTTTAAAATAATTTTAAAAATGCAATCACTCCTATAATAAGCATCTGTCCATGCAATTGACTCTTTAAACAAAAAACAATAATTTGAGAAGTTGCAGTCTGGTTTCAGAGCAAGGCATCGCAAGGCATCAAATCAAAAACCATTACATTCTTGTGCTTCTGGACCTCAGTGAAGTTCAATAATGTTGATTAAATTCTCATTGATAGACTGGAAAATTGTGTAGGGGTCTCAGATGCAGCTCTGAACTGGTTTCAGTCCTACCTGTCATATCATAGCTCTTCTGTCTCAAATTAAAGCTTCATTCCATATGAAGTGCCACAAGGCTCTGTCCTTGCTATGTAGATAACATCCAACTCTATATAGCTATTTATTTTGATGAACCAAGCCCTCTTGACTCCTTTAAAAACTGCTCTCTAATAAAATTTATGGATGCTCCAAAATTTTCTCCAAGTGATTCAAGACTACATGGACATCCTTGTTACTGGCCCAAAAGAGCAAAGAGAGAATACACTATCTCAGTACACTCATCTTGGCTGTTACTGTTACTGTTCTCATTTAACTTTCCACTTGCATATAAGGAACAGCATCCTAGAGAATAATTAAAGAATAATGCTAAGGTCATGTTTCATACATTTCCTTAAACTCATTAAAATGAATTGAAAGTAAAGAGAAATGAACAAAACTGTATTTCAAGTTTCAACTGAGAAACAACACCACCTGCTTCCAGATACCAGCATCTGTACATCTGACTGTTCACCAACACACGCACAAATACATACACGTGTCTGCAAGTAAGTATCTGTCACCTACAGTACTGTACATATGCAATTACAGTACATGCAATTCAGTGTGGCTGCTCTCATCAGAATGTTTATTAAACTTAATTTCAATGCAAAGTCTGTCAATCTCTTCTCTTTCTGTTTTACTCAAAAGTTATCTTTATCCAAATTTTCAGACAATAAACAAATCAATTATAAAATATACAAATGTCAGACTGCTAATAAATACAGGTATAGTCTACATTTTACACTGTGGAATGTTCATATCCTCACTTTTCACTCTTCTCTCACCAGTACTCATTTTCATCATTGGTACATGCAGTGGATTACATCTCCCAGTGCATGTTAAACTTTACCACTGTATAAATGTAAACATTCAGTACTGTTATTCAGAGAACTGGACAGCTGCTACTGCTGTAGAGCTATCTTAACATCACATTCAAGAACATGCACATTAACATTAAAGTTATCACAACCAGCAAGGGCAAGCTACGTAATGTGAATCAACCCGGGCTGTAAGTAAAAGTAAGGAAATACACGTCCTTATGAACACTTATAATTCAGAAACCCTCAGATTTGTAACACACATGTACAGAGATTATTATTACCCAAATGCTAGTTAAACCCGCGTGGTTCTAAAAATAGCAACCCACTAGCAACAAAAGTAAAACTGGTGCCATGATTCAGTACCTCCAGTAGCTAGCATAACTAACTAGTCATAAGTACACAAATTCATTCTCCCACACTTGTACAGGTTTTACAAATGTAGTTTCACATTACCATGCTAATTTCATGACAGCCAATGTACTTGTGCACATAAATACATACCTGAAACAGGATAAGTGAGACAAAGGAAACATGCTGCAATTCTTTGAGGCTGCTCTCATCGGAATGAGATGTAGAGCAAGCTCCCCACAATACAAAGTCCATAGTCCGAGCAGCATGTAAGGTCTCACACTGCCACTTACTGGCATCACAGGTGTTAGTGAACCTAAATTAAGGGGGTGAAAATGGGCTGCCAAATGTATTATTCTGACATATTATGAAGTATAACAAAACAAAAATATGATAAGACATTTTGTGTATGTTACATGCACCTCACCTCTTCTAACACAAATGTTCCCATGCTCACACACACAAAAACACACACTGCTCTCTGTCTCTCAAAGCACATCACACACACTTCCATGTACCTCTCTGTATGTTTTTTTTGCTCCCCATACATAGGTTTTTTCTCTCTCTTTCTCAACATACACACACTCTTCAACACACTGCCTTACACATCTGTTGAACATCATGCTTACTACAAGTTTCCCTTCAGAATATACAGTCAATTGTGTGTGTGTGAAAGATCAGATGTGAATGCTGATACCTGACTTGACATGATGCATTGTGTCCATATTGTATATATATAGCTCTTGGATTTTCCGACCGACAGGCCTCAGTCACTTAGTTAGACAACCACACCTCTTCCACCCTGACTCTGAGCACTGGGGTCTCACAGGGCTGTGTCCCTATGTGCCCACTTCTCTGCTCCCTCTTCACATACACACTGCAAAGTTCTGCGTGACACTAACTTCATCATCAAGTTTGCAGATGACACCCCTGTCGTAGGCCTGATCACGGACAACAACGAGTCAGCCTACAGGGAGAAGGTGGATCACCTAGCCAGCTTGTGCAAAGAGAACCACCTGGACCTGACTAATAACAAGACCAAAGAACTGATTGTAGACTACAGAAAGACTAAAGCCTGCATGCATGCCCCATCCACATCCATGGGTCCGAGGTGGAATGTGTTTCCAGCTTCAAGTTCCTTGGCATCCACGTCTCGGAAGACCTCTCTTGGTCCATCAACTCATCCAGACTCATCAAGAAACAATTGTACTTTCTGAGAACACTTAAGAAAGCACAGCTGTTTTGGTGAACTTCTATTGGTGCTCCATTGAGAGCATACAGACACATAGCATTACAGTGTGGTATGGGAACTGCTCTGTTGCCAATAGAAAAGCCTTTCAGCTGGTGGTGAAAATAGCCCAAACACATCACTGGCACCCAGCTGCCCTGCGTTGAGGACATCCATCGGAAATTATGTTTGCAGAGGGCATCATCAAAGACATTTCACACACAGAACATGGACTGTTTACTCCACTAACATCTGGGACGCAATACAAAAGCCTCCGCCCCTGCACCAGCACTGAGGAACAGCTTTTTTCCAATTTGAAACTGCAAATTTAACACCTTCACAGTCAGAATTAGCACTGACCCAGTGTTTATATGGAAACCACTGCGAAAGTGTTAAATTAAAACACTTCTAAAGAAGTTAACATTATAAACACTGCGACAGTGTTACTTGAAAACTGAGAGGAAATCCAGTTATGCAATCCAGGTGTATTTATTTACCAGTAGGAATTGACAATCTTGTGCAACAATATGTACAGTGCAGGCCTGGCAACAAAAAAAAGAAAAGAAAAGAAAAAAGAATAACTGAATGCAAAAACTGAAAAACAAAGAAAAGGCTCAGTTCTGCATTAGGCTAGGCCCCTTTAACTCTTGGGCCCACAACTGTCAAAAAACATGAACTCCAGCCTCCTCCTTTGCATCAGCTGGGTCCTACTAAGAGACATTGATCAGTATTTCATTCAATTATCCCACTGAAGATTAATACCTGGCCCAAAAATATCCATTTACAATTGAATTACAAAACATATGAAAACACATTTTAGGCAAGTACTTATTCAAATTGCGATTAAAATAGCATTGCTCATTGAAAACAAATCAACACCCCTCCAACTCTACCATGCTTAACTCCTTCCCCCAGGAACCTCTTTTTATAAGCCAATTGTACCTTCTTGTCCGGTTTTGGCAGTTCTGGGTCTAAACAGAGGAGCACAAGAACAGCAGAGGAGAAACAGGTTACAAACAATTGTTTTTCCTTGCACACTTTTAACAATAAATATAAACGTTTAGTATAACTACTAGTGCCTGTGTCTTATTTAAAAATACATTCTGTGTGCTTTGTTATACTATGACTCACGATAGAAAAAAATATTAACACTTTGTCGGCGGGTGTCCCGACATTGACAAACAAAAAGTAATGATGACGATGCAAAATCATGCAATGCTAACACTACAACACCGACACCTCCAAGCTGGCTTGATCTAATTATTAATGGAAGTGGCTATTACCGTGTGTGCGTGCAAGTGTGCCTTACTTTATAGGGCACAGGCTAACCCCATGACAACCCCCCCCCACCCCCCCCCTCTGAAGACTACCCCTGTGGAGACCTAGAAAGGAAGTCTGCTATGCAGTTCTCCATTCCCTTCCTGTAGTGAACCACAAAGTTGGATGGCTGCACTGTGAGGAACCACCTGGTGATTCTGGAGTTGGTATCCTTCATGTCCTTCAGCCAGGCCTGTGCGCGATGGCCTGTCTTCAGGGTGAACTTCCTCCCTAACAAGTAGTACTTCAGGGAGTCGAGTGCCCATTTGATGGCAAGGCACTCCTTCTCCACCACAGAATATCTGCCTTCATGCTTGAGGAGCTTCCTGCTGATGTATGCAATGGGCTGGAGGTTATCTGGTTCCCCTAGCAGCACTGCTCCAATGTCCACTTCCAATGCATCAGTCTGGACTATAAAAGGCTGCTCAAAGTCAGGGCTTTTCAGAATGGGCTCCTTGCACAGGGAGTCCCTCAGGCTCTGGAAAGCCTCCTCACATTGCTCTGTCCACTGCACCCTGTTGGTTCTTCCTGGTGAGGTTTGTGAGGGGCGCCAAGATGGTTGAGAAGTGGGGAATGAAACGACTGTACCAGCCAACCAGGCCCATGAAGGACTTTACCTAAGACTTGGTAGTGGGCCTCTCAGCCAACTTGACGGCTTCCACCTTCCCCACTTGTGGTCAGATGACTCCTTCCCCAGCACAAAACCTAAATACTGGGTCTCTAGCTTGGCCAGAGAGCACTTGTCAGGACAGATGGTCAGGCCTGCCTCTTTAATTTTGTGCACTACTGTCTGTAGATGGCTCAAATGTTTTTCCCATGAGTTGCTGAACACCACGTCATCAAGGTAGGTTGCCACAAATGACTCTGTGCCTGCCAGGATCTTGTCCATCAGCTGCTGGAAAGTAACAGGGGCAAAGGGACCAAAGGGAAGGACAGTGAACTGAGAATGTCTGAAAGGTGTTCTGAAAACTGTGATTACTCTACTCTCTGGGGTGAGGTGGACCTGCCAGTAGACTTTGTACAGGTCGAGAGTGCTGATGTAGCTTGAACCTACAAGGGGCAAGATTTTAAGAAGCTCCTTCCTCTTTTCCTCTTCCAGGTGGCCCAGATAGAGGTGTGGCTCCCCCTCTGGTCCTGGTAGGTACTGCTCCACTGGCTCCTCTTCCTCCCTTCCACCTGGACGAGGGACGAGGTTGCCATTTCTTGAGCATGTTGATGTGGAAAGTCTGCACAGGCATGTGGATGTGGTCACAGGACCCATATTCTGTTTGACCTGATAGGGGCCCTGCCACTTTGCCAACAGTTTTTGCTTTGATGTAGGCAACAGCAACAGGACTTTCTTACCAGGATCAAAACTTCAGTGCCTGGCTGACCGGTCGTACCATTCCTTCTGCTTTGCCTGTGCCTGGAGAAGGTTCTCTCTGGCTATTTCTGTGGACTTCATGAGTTTCTCCTGCATTTTCAGGACATAGGAGACAATGTTCATGTTCTGTGATTTCCCAGGCCCCTCCCAGGTTTCATGGAGCACATCCAAGGGATCTCTGACACAGTGGGCGTAAAGCAGCTCAAAAAGTGAAAAGCCCATCGAGGCCTGGGGAACCTTGCGGAATGCTCCTTTCCAGTCTCTGACACAAACTTCCTGAGCATTCCATTCAATAGAAAAAATAACTAAATGCAAAAACTGTGAAAAACAGAAAAGGCTCAGTTCTGCACTAGGCTATGCCCCTTTAACTCTTGGGCCCTCTCAGCTCTCCACACTGGCTTGTTTCAAGGTACCACAACTGACCAAAAAAAAAAAAAAAAAAAAACAGGAACCCCAGCCTCCTCCTTTGTATCAGCTGGGTACTACTAAGAGACAGTATTTCGTAATCAATTATGGGAGATTAACACCTGCTCTAAAAATATCCAAACATTTACAAATGAATTACAAAACATGCTAAAACACATTTTAGGCAAGTACTTATTCAAATGGCAATTGAAATAGCATTGTTCATTGACAAACAAATCAACACCCCTCCAACTCTACCATACTTGGCGCCTTCCCCCTTTTTATGACCCAATGGTACCTTCCTGTCCAGTTTCGACAGTTCTGGGTCTACACAGAGGAGTGCAAATACAGCAGAGGAGAAACAGGTTACAAACAATTGTTTTTCCTTGCTAAACACTTAACAATATAAATGTGTTGTACAACTTTTAGTGCTTGTGTCTTATTTAAAAATACATTCTGTGTGCTTTGTTATACTATGACCCACGACAGAAAAAAATATTAACACTTTGTCGACGGGCCTCCTGACATTAACAAACAGAAGTAATGATGACAATGTGAAATCATGCTATGCTAACACAACAATACAGACACCTCCAAGCCGGCTTGATCTAATTATTAATGCAAATGTGCATCTTACTTTATAAGCCACAGGCTAACCCCATGACAGAGACACTCAAGGAGTAACTGGTCAACATTGCACTGGTGTCAGCTAACACTTTGTGACAGTCCTTCAATTTATCACTTAAAATTTACACTAAACTATTGTTGAATAATGTACTTATACAGAGTAGATGGTCTAGGGGAATTAACACCATTAAAGTTAAAATGTAAAATCTGTAAGTCTAGCCCTCCCACCACCCATGTGCAATAATCACTCCAAATATGTACCGCAGTGAAAGAAATTTAATTTTTTCCTGTAGCAAGGGCTTCATATTATATCTGACAAACAGGATATAAAAAAAAACAAAAAAAACTGCAGTGACCTTGTACAATATAATACTGTGTTGGGCCTCATACTCTGTCTGCATGAGACAAAGGCAGGCCTGCATGCAATCACAAAGCCTGATAACAAAGAAAGGTGCCAAATTAAACAAAAGAACTTCAAAAAGACTTCAACTCCCATCATGTTCTGCTCAACTCACACCTAGGTGTGAAAACCGGCAGAGTCAAACTCTCAGGTCCCATTGGATGAGACCCACCAGAAAACACAGGGATTTCCTCTTCCTGGCCGTGATGACACTGAGACTATAAACACTGGAGCTGCTTCTCAAACAGTGCTTCCCAGCTGCTCGCTGGCTAACATAAGGAAGAAACTCCCATACGTACGTGACTGTAACAAAGCCACACAATCTCAACCTCGCTGGACAAGTAGAGATTTCTCTGTGTTCAACCGAGCACATTACCAGATCCAAAAGAGGACTGCTCTTCCACCTTTCCTGCAGAAGAAGGGGAAGGATAACCTCTGTGCCCCGCTTGTCTTTAACTAAGTTGACTCTGCTGTTGAGAATCAGCTGCCATGAAAACCCCCAACAGAGCAAGAGGACAACCCCATCGCCATCCAAGCAGAGGAACTGACCTAACCCAAAAGACAGACTGAAACACACCCTTGTTTCTTTAAACAACACAAGTAAAAGGCTTAAGTCTGAGCAGAGATAGGATATTAAGAAGTGTGTTATTTTCAGCTTTATTGCTGTTGTTAGTTGTGAAGTTAACGGACTGCGAGTCCGGTTTTGCTGCTGCTGAGGATACTGTGATTGTTGTTGTTTGCTGCTTGTTGGTTGTGTTTATCATGCTAAACTGATTTGTGTTGGTCCATCTGCTTGGACTGCTTTGTGTTAGCTCGCCATTGTGTGTGAGACCATGGGTTGCATTTTATTTGTTGAAATGAGACTGTGCCACGTCTCTGTGTAAATAAAAGCAAGCGGCACTTCTCCTCATGATCACTGAGATCTTTTGTTCTTTGGTGCTTCCAGCTCCTTCTAACCACACACACACACTTGGTGAGCAGATACCTCTGTAGCAGAGCTTAGCCCTGTCCCCAAGTTATCTTATTGTAAGACACATGTTGAGCTGGCAGACGCCATTAACCATTTCCTCTGTGCAGATCTTGCGGTCACGTCCACCATCTTGACGGAAAATCTTGCATGACGTAACCCCACGTGGTTCACGTTCGCCATCTTGCTCTCTCTCTCTCACACACACACACACATACATATCTACATGTGCCATATGCTTGTTTGTTGTTTATAGTTGCTTGCTGTTTGTAGTCACTTGTGCTTATAGCTTGTTTGATAATTTGTAGTTGGGTGATAGATGTTTGTTGACTGAAGTGTTATTGATTGTTAATTGATGTCGCTAATGTTAATAAACTCTGTTATACCTTAAAGAGAAGTTGTTTTGGTATTATTTGCATACATATTGTGGAAAAGGCTGGTTGCGAGAGCCAGTGCTCAAACTCAACCCTTAACTGTTCACCTTATAAATATTAACATCTCTCAGATATTGACATTTTTAGTGAACACCCCTTTTTTAGACTGTTTTTACTGTTTTGGTTATTGGTCCCTGATCTCAGGGTGGTGCCCCGTAGTTATTAATTCACATTAATAATTTTATTGATTTTTAATAATGAATCATTCTTTGATAATGATTAATTACTGCTAATAACCAAACCTGCTCCTAACTGAGTACCTACAACTGCCCAAAACATGAGGTAGCTCATTACTGTTGCTTGCCCTATATAATGCAGCTGTCTGGCACAACATAGAAAAATAAGTCTGTACCATAAGACATTTGGACATCAAAGGGCTTAAAGTATTGCAACTCATGAGGTGTAACGATTTAAAAATTATGCATTTGGTCAACAACATGAAAAGCATGAAAATGCTCTACAAATGTAGTCTCCATTTCTGGTTCCAAAATATAGACTTCATTTCTCAGAAAAATCCAAACAATCTTACTGAACTCTATTTTGACATTTCAGTAGATACTGTTAGAGATGCGAAATACCAGAGAAGAAGCAAAATACATGAAAGTTGGTTTGTGATTGTGGAGAGCTCTGTGTGTGCGCCTCTGTTGATTAAAGACATGCAATCTTTTGTGCTCTCTGCATTTTTCTTAATGGACCAATCTGTGTGCTCAAATGTGGAGAAAGCCTGAAACACTGGAAACTGCTCCACTCACTCAAACAGATGCAAAACAAGGGCAAATTGCACTCTGCTGCAAAACTTTATGGGCATGTGCACGCTGTCATATCATTAGCGCATAATTTTTTCTTAAAAAGGACAGGGAAGATTGCGATTGCAAATGCTGTGCAATTCACGGTGCTATTAGTTGGCGCAATCCATTTTTTGTGGATTTGGCCCTGAGAGTACAGTTTGTGATTCACTGGGGTCAGACAAAGGCAGGCCTCCATGTTATCTCTGAAGCCTGACACAAAAGCCAAAATGCTGCTCACAGACTCCATCTCCTATGATGCTTTGCCAGTTCGCACCTAAGTATGAAGAAAAGGATTTCTTCGTGAAGACACGGAAAACTTCTCTGCCCCGCTCTTCTTGAACTAAGTTGACTCCACTGTTTTCTCCGCCACGCCGCCGAGGATTAGCTGCGGTCAAAACCCACTGACAGAGCGTGAAGATGGCCCCGTCAGTATCTGAACTGGACCAAGACGGGCTGAACACACATCTAATCGCTTTGTGAAGCGATCACGTAAGAGGCTCATGTCTGGGGAGAGACAGTAAATTGTGTGTCGTTAGCTTTTAGCTTTTTAAGCTTTATTGCTATTTGTTGTATAATTTAATGGACCGCCGAGTCCTTTTGCCTGCTATACTCTTAGGAGTATTTAAAGTTTGCTGCCTGTTTAGTTTGTGTTCACCACGCTAGACTGTCTTGTATTTGTCCCACTCGGGACTGCTGCTGTGTTTGTGCCTGTGAATGAGAAAGTAAGTTGTTTGTCGATCGAAAATCAGACAATGTGAGTTACAGGCTGCCATCCGTATGCAAGCTCTCTGTGGACAAACAACAGCTGCTCTCCCCTCATGATCGCAGGACTTCACCTTGAGTCGGTGTTTCTTCTCCTTCTTTCTCTCTCTCTCGCTACTAACACATCTGACGGTCAGATAGCGTACATGTCACTCTTGCTATTGTTCTAACTATCACCGCGGTGACATTCGCTATTTGGTTCTCACATGACTCCATCTCGCGAGATCACGCCCACCATGACGTGAACTCACGAGATCACGCCAGTCACCCCAATTCTCGCGTGCCATCATCTTCCAGATCATAGTTGCCATCTTGCCCCCCACACACATACCCATCTACACTCCCGTACGTCCAGCTATCATCATGTACATAGCTGTATTATTGCTTGGGTAGGATTAGATTTTTTGATTTTTGATTTATGGATCACAGCATCTGTTAACTTTGTTAACTTTGCTATTGTTTAATATACACTGTTATATCTCTTATAAGTTTTTTTTGTGAAAAGTGGCTGATTGAGAAAGTCAGAGCTCGAATTCAAACCTTCATTGTTCACTTGTGGATGCTGATATCCCCAGATATTAGCATTCCAATGAACCTTGTTTATTAGACTACCTTATTGTTTGGTTATTGGTCCCGGTTTCCGGGTGGTGCCCCGTATTATTAATACATATTAATAATTAAATTTGTATTAATTAATAATTGTCTCTGATAATTATTAATTATTGCTAATAACCAACCAGCTCCCATCAAAAACCCAACAGGGTTGTGGATGAGGTGCTGTCTATACTCAAAGGCCTCCTTCATCTGTGGTTCATCAAGGATATGACTTCTTTGCAACACTCCTTATCTAGCTCACCACCAATCAGAGGCAGCTTCCTTTCCTGTCTTTGACCACCTCCTCCTGCAGTTTGTATTTTCAGTTTCTGGGACACAGATTTTGTCTTTCTCTGAATTGTCTTGAGCCGCCACTCCAGAAATCCAGTGCCACTTTGGCCGCCATAACAGACAGAGACATAATCCAAGTTCAACTTCATAATCAGCAAATAGTAGTAACCCCCTTTTAACAATTTGTTCATAGAATAAATAAAAGTCAGGAATCAGAATAGTCAGAATTAGAAGAATCAGAATTTAGGGTGATTCTGAAATAGACATCCCTCTGTAAGCGCTGATATCAATAGCAATGGAGAGTATGCATTCATTCCACTTTTTTGCTCATATCATCCCCCCTCACAGCGTGGCCAAACAAATTCCTATCAACTATGATGACATGACATGACAGTACAGTATTTATTCTTGAAATAAATCATATTGATTATCTTCCATCAGGCTACATATCTAAAACTAAAGTTAAGCTAAAGTTAAGTTAAAGGCCCAGTGTGTAGAATTTAGTGGCATCTAGTGGAATGGATTTGGCAGAAATGTAATATAATATTAACAAGTATTTTGTAATCAGTGTATGATCACCTGAGAATTAGAATCATGTTTTTGTTACCTTAGAATGAGCCCTTTATATCTACATTAGGGAGCAGGTCCTCTTCATGGATGTATAAGGAGAACTGGATACAACGTCAAAGGTGGGGCCCCATTCATTCCTATGAAAGTTGCTCAATGGCGCATGAAGCCAAAAAAGCTACTTGCCGCTGTTACCCGGATGAAAACATACTATGCACGCTCTATGGGCCCCAGTGCCGATAGAGCATGCTCACTAGAGACCTTTACCGGGCCGAGACGGCTAACTTCTGGTTTAGCCCTCCGGCTAACTTGAATGGGGATAAAACAACTCAATTGTTCTAGACTTCCCAAATGTTATTGGACTGAATAGATCCAATTCTGATAGTGAAATGAGTCATTTCATGGGGGCTGTGACGCTCAAAAAAAACAGACAAACCAAACACTGGCTCTAAAGAGGGGCCTTTTGCATTTTTCATGAGTTTTGCAGCCACCGTAAGTTCTCTTACATGCTTGGAAAGGAAGGGGAAGGGGTATTCAGTTGGTTGCAATCTGCAACTTCACCACTAGATGCTACTAAATCCTACACACTGGTCATTTAACACACAATACTACTAATTGTTACAATACATTAAATGATATGAGGTATTTTGGGTAATAAGTCAAGAGTTTCATGACAGAGCCACGGCAATTCTCAAACCTACCTTTAAATCATGTCATAAACTTCAACTTAAATTATTTTTAATCCATAAGGATAGATCTTTCATCATCTTTTTCAATTCTGCTACGTTTGAAACATTTAAACTATAAATACTTACCACTTCAGATTCACAACCATTTATCACCTACTCCACTACTACTGCCGGGCTGCAGCTAGTTGGCAATGTGTAATACAGCTTGAAGTTAAGGGTTGCCAAATCATCCGTCTGTTAGCCTCCATATCCCGCTCTTTCACTATTTATCATAATAATCCACTTTTCATAGAACACACACAAACCTGGCAACTTTGTATTTTATGAGTAGGTAAAATGGCAAGGTCGTTTGAGATCGGTAAAAAAAAAAAAAAAAAAAAAGGTAGGGACAATTTAGCAACATCTTGACGTCTGGATGTTTGGACGTTTGGATCTTTATCTGACACAGCCATGTCAGATAAATCAGTGTTTAGAGGAAATGCGTAGATTAAGTTACTATCTTCTAGACCCATATAGTTTAAGACTATTTTCTAAAAGAGTTACAATAACTAAGGTAGCTTAACGTTAGCCCAGAGCGTCTTAAAAATAGCCTATGTCTGCTTACCTGCTAATGATGATGGTAACTCAGCAGTAAATATTGGTATTAGGTGCTGTAAGCGATAATTTTTGTTACAATAAGAGTTAAATAGCTCTACATTCCGACAGCCATCACTGATATAGTGTTTGGTCAGTAACATGGGTCTTCCAGTCCCTCTGCTCATCAGTAAACAACATCAATTTTCTGGTATCCCATTCCCACTTTATCCAGTCAGGAGAGAGAACTCCACAAAGAGGCGGTCCTCTCACGGGCAGGCAGCAGAATTTCAGTGTGACTGACCATAGTGGAATAGGTGCTCCCAGGAATGGCTTACACAACCAAATACACCAAGTGCTGTGGGGGTGCTGAGGAGCCGCTGAGCCAGCAGTGAGGTCTGGAGGAGGAGGAGTAACCGGACACGCACACCAACTCACAGAGTGGCTGCTGGCCGGTCAGAGCGAAGCAGAACCCACTGGCAGCAACAGAGAGCAGCGGGGCAACAAGCAGAGTCACACTGAGGATCAACAGCTGAGGGGTGGCGGAGCGGAGGCAGAGGCTCCAGTCCTTCCTGCCGGACTGTAACTGTTTTTAATCCGCTTTTCTCCTCTTCTCCCGCTGGTTTGCGGCTCATTGTGGGGACATAACGGAGTTACCGTCAAAGCGGGTGTCATCGGCACCACTGGTGGCAGCCTGACAGCCGCCAGCATGAAGAACAACAACTCCGGGAAACGGGTGAGTGTGACCAACACACTGGTACTGGCCACCAGCGGCTTGTGACGGCCAGTTTTTAAGATGTTAAATCAAAACTCGAGGAACAAAAGCCTCCAGGATCAGTTGCTCTCCAAGGCTGCTGTGTCCAATATTGTAAGGTGCTGTGGTGAAGACTGCTACACGTTCATGTGTGACACAGGGAGGGAGGGGAGTGCTAATTGCAAGAACGGAAACCAAAATAAGCACGTTAATACAAAATAGCAATAACACAAACAGAATTGGTATAAATATACTCAACAATCTCCGCTTTTCATGCCCAAGGCAAAGGACAGAAAATGGCGGCCATCACAATTTTTCAAGTGTACCTGGCTGCTGTCTAAGTGCCCGGACATTGAAAGTAACATTCACAGGTGTTGAATACCGTAAACTCTGATGTTACACCAACAACATTAGGTTCTCTCACTGGTACAGAGTTAATTCCTCAGAATTCTACTAGAATTTTGATTCCAGTGAATTTGCTGTGTGCTGCTGTTTCTCTGCTGAACTGTAATAAAATAACAAACTGAACTATTTACTCACAGCTCTTACTACATTTCCCTT
Organism: Scomberomorus guttatus; assembly: GCA_038419695.1. Lineage (NCBI taxonomy): Eukaryota > Metazoa > Chordata > Actinopteri > Scombriformes > Scombridae > Scomberomorus > Scomberomorus guttatus. The sequence goes on along the minus strand of CM076459.1, from coordinate 29,659,424 downwards.
TTATATAACATACTGCATCACTGCACATGTGCATATCTATATTTTTGTATATCTTGTAAGCTGCTTATAGTAATTTACATCAGCAGCCAACTGCATCTAGTACTGCATCAGTACTTGTTCAGTGACAATTAAAAAAAAAAGTAATCTAAACAAATAAAGTTAAAACAATTCAGAAATTACACAAATCACCATTGGCTAAGAAAAAGCCAGAAGATTAAAAAAAAAAAAAAAAGTTTTAAGAAGAGATTTAAAAGAAGATACTGAGTTTGCCTCCCTGAGACTCTCAGGCATGGAGTTCCACCGCTGCAGGGCCTGGACAGCAAAGGCCTGTTGTCAGGAATAGTGGAGCAGGTGGACCCAAATGCAGAGACCAAGGCTGATCGAGGGTGAAGAAACGTCTTTATTATAGAGATGTGTGGGCAAAAAGCAAAAGCTGGCTGAGCAGAGCAAAAACAAGACAAGCACAAGGAAACAAAACCGACTGATCAGACTAAACAGTAGCAGTGCAAACTGAACAGAACAAAACAGAGGATCCAACAAAGACTGAACAGAAAAGCAGGGCTTAATACAAACTGAACTAACAAGGAGACGAGGTGCAGGTGGGGAGATGGACAGAGATGCTCAGAAGAGGGGACTGAGGTGACAAAACAGGAGAATAGACAGGGAGCTGATTGGCTGGGGGAAACACAGGGAGCAGGGCAGGGTTGACGAGGCTGATACAAGGCAGGTTTAGGGAAAACACAGAGCAGGGCAGGGCTAATGACCTTGATGCAGGAAAGGTGTGGAGGGGAAAAACGGGGTGGGGAGGAGTGCAGGAACACAGGAGGGAAACACAGAACAAACCAAGACCCAGAAAACACAATACCTCTTAATCACAACCCAGCATAAATCAAACTGTCTCAGAATTACATAAACTTAAGTACACAACACTACAAGCTAATAATGCAAGACAGTCCTTCAGAGATACAACTCAGTTCAGCCTTCTTTAACACAGTCCAGTCTTAACATAACAGGTAGAAAGGCTGAAATGGAGGAGAATAGCAACCAAGGAACACAGAGCCATACTGTGAAAATTTACCAGACTCAGTAGCCATAAAGAAGAACTGAAATTAACAGACACAGAGTGAACACAGGAACCCAAAAAAACAAAAACACAAAGAGTCCAAATACAAACAGAAAGTCCCGGCAGGATGTGACACCTGTTCACCCTTAGTAACAAGGCGAGATTTAGAAACCATTACTAGGGCCCTGCTAGAGGATAATCCTGTTGTAGTTGTAGCCTTTGGATATTTCGCCTACTTAGACCTGAACAAAGTGTGTTGCAGTTGTCAAGTTGGAAGGATATATAAAAGTGCAATGACCTTTTCTAGATCTGGAAATGAGAGGAATGACTTAATCTTAGTTAAATGACTCAGTTGGACAAAGCAGGACTGCACCACTTTAGTCCCTAACCTGAGCAAAAGACAACTGTGAGTCAAAAAATACACCAAGGTTTCAGGCCTCTCTTTGTGGTGCCAGTCTCGGGGCATACAGTTGCATATCATCCGCATAGCAGTGAAAATTACACATTTTGTGTATGCATGATATCTCCAAGGGGTAGCATGTAAATGGTAAATAAAAGGGGACCCCACAAAAGAGAGGAGCATGAGAGGAGGAAGCATCTCCCAGCATAACTGATAAGGACCTGTTTGACAGATAAACCAATCCAGAGCCAAATCAGCGATACCAACATAGTTTTTCAGATGGTTGATTAAGACATTGCGATCCACCGTGTCAAAAGCTGAGCTAAGGTCAAGGAGAATTAAAATGGAGTACAGGCCTGCATAACATAACAGACCACCCACCTCCTCTAAATCTAAATCCAAAAAGCTTCATTGGCATGCATTTACCTTGTTGCCCTATATACATAGTAATTCATATTATTGAATAACTGGAGTTTCTTTTTGTATTAAAAAATAAAGATAATCTGAGGAAATCACAGATCTGTTATAGCAGTTTAGTTCAGCTCGAGCCAAGATGGCGGAAAGAGAGCCTTTGGTCAACAAGAGAGGTAAAACCAATTCAGCTGTTTGGATATGGCGAGTGGATAGTGCCATGATTACCTACCAAAGGAGACTGTCATGTGACATACGTGAGAAGGGAGGATCTGTGTGCTGTCAGTAACGTCAATTTCTGCATGTTACATGTGTCTAGTGTCTCTTCAAAATAAAGCACTTCTGTGTTCATGGTAAATAAAATAAAAGCAATATAATTATATTTATGAATGCAAACTTTACACACATGAAACACACTGTATTGGGGTCGTTTTACACTTAGCGTTAATGATTAACTTGATAGTTGCTGTATTGAAACTATTTTCAGATTGTGTATAAGTGAAATAATATATAAAACATATAAAAATAACCAAAATCTTAACTCAACCCTTCTTAGAACATTATTTGTTTTTCAGTTGAATTATATTTAAAGTTCAAGGAAATCCACTGTTCCAAGTTCCAAGTTCTTTAAGTTCAATAAATGCATGATGTTTCCAAAGTCAATGAGTAATCGTGTTAAATAATTGTGATCTTAATACTGACCAAAATAACTGTGCTTGTGATTTTTGCCATAACTGAGCAGCCCTAGTTATGATTCAACATTTTTAGTTAGATACTACCTCCATGTTCATGTTTTCATCCACTAGTGTTTTCCTATGTAAGTGGTTCCAGGTGTTCGGTGGACTGCTGCTGTCTTTGTATAAGAATGGTTCTCTTTGGTCAGTGAAACTGATTAGAAAGGTTTGGCTGTGTGTGTCTCTCTTCCCCGTGATAAATACTTTATTCATCTGTCTGCTTTAAACAGAAGCAATGTTGCCATTGTGGTGTACAAAATCATTGATCATTCTGTTCATCTCTGTCTCCGTCTCTCCAGGCCCATACTGCAGTTCCTTTGGAGCCCACATATCTAGCTGATGGTGAGTCCATTGATTTATAGGAAAATACTCCCAAAAATGTTTAATGTCTCCTCGGAGATGATGACTCTATTTTATAGAAGTTTTATTGAATCAATTTTAATGTTCTGCATTGTTGCTTGGTATGGTAATTTGACTCTTGCCAATAAATAAATGTTCAGAAAGGCTACTTCCCTTCTGGAGTGCCAAGATCATCCCCTTCGGACAGAGTTTGAACTGTTACCCTCAGGTCATAGATTGAGGATGCCCGTTATGAGGCCTAAAAGATATAAGGTTTCCATTCAATTGTTAAATGGTAGATAGTATTTTACTGTCGTCTGGAAATGGCTTATTTGCACAGACTGCTTACTTGACTTCTGTACTTTGACCTTGATGCTAAATGTACTCCTTTAAATCTCTCAATGCCCACGTCCTGTTGTTTGTTGCTGTCCATCAGTGTTTTGATGTTTTGTGTGTTTTTGTATGATTTGTGCGGTTTTTGTATATCCTGGCTGCAAACCAATTTTCCCTTTAAGGGACAATAAAGATACTTTTAACTTTATATACACTATTTAAATGTAACTATAACACAGCTCCCCATATCACATGGGTGGTTGGAAAACCCTTAAAGGGAACATATTCACATTTCAACATCTTTATTTATATTCTTAGGCTCTACTGGAATATCCTTGCATGATTTACAGTTTAAAAAAAACTCATTTATCTTAAACTGGCCCTTTATACAGGGGTTAAAGTGGGATTTGTCAAGTGGGGGAACCCTAAGATCTGGTGTAGCGGTGCAGTGGGAAAAAATGACTGTGAACTCCTGTGGACTTGTTATCTTTGTGGACAGGCTATGTGATCAGCTGACCTTCTTTTAAGCACCCATTTCTTGACATATTTTTCTGGACCCCGCTGTTCCAAAGGAGGCCCAACCAAAGAAATGAACATCAGTGCTGAGACCTTGTTGATTTGTAGTTGTGTCCGTAGTCACGTTATTATATTGTTCATTTCAGAGAATCCTCTTTCACAGTCAGCACTGCTAACAGACAAGACAAAACACAGACAAGCAAATTAAACATTGCTTAACTAAAAACTACTTACACAAAATAACACTGCACTATGAAATAAACACAAGTGCATATTTACTTGACAAGCAGCATCAGGTTCACTGATCCAGATCTCCTGATGATGTCACAGAGTTATAGACGTATCCATTCGCTGTGATCACAGAGAAGCTTTTGGTTCAGATCAGGCTGGGTCTCTGGTGACTGTAAATGGTACTGTACTTGTATAGCGCCTTTCTAGTCTTCCGACCACTAAAATCGCTTTTTACATTACCAGTCACACATGGTGGGCTACCATGCAAGGTCCCAACCTGCCCATCAGAGGAAATTTAACCATTCACACACACTCACACACCGATGGTGGCAAGCTACCACGCGGGGTGCTGGCACAGCCATCGGGAGCAGTTTGAGGTTCAGTATCTTGCCCAAGGACACTTCAACATGTGGACTGGCGGAACTGGGAAATAAAGAAAATATGCAAAACCCAGTTCGATTATTAGCACTAAGAAACTGAAACTGAAACCTGGAGTATTAGAGGCCTGAGTGAAGGCCACTGCTGAGGGTCAGAGCTGCTGTCTGTGACTCTGCTTTTACCAAGAAAACATATAATCACAGATATAAAATACATTAATGCATTCATAAAGATATCTATCATGTCATAGTTCTTCAGCAGCTGAATGGACCTGAACTGCACTGATTTCAGACAGAGAAACACAGAACTAAAGCAATCTGGATTTACTGAACCTGCATCCTGTGATCAGAACACAGGAGACAACATTAGGGGGTAGCATTAGAGAAATTAAATGAAAATAACACATTTCAGCATAAGAGGTCAATAACTTAGTGAAATTTCAGTGTGCATGTGTATTCCAAAAAAGTAAAAACAAACTAACTCTTCTGATTTGTGTCACTATCAATCTGGAAAGAGTCCAGATCAGTTTTTGACAGCTCAGACAACAAGGTGCAGAATTCCCCCACAGGTCATTTATATAACTCGCACTTCAAATATTACTGAGTTACATTATAATTTATTTACTGAGTGACATCATGCACACCTGTGTCTACTGTTTATCTGACAAAGCCTGGTGTGGCTTTGTTTATCTGAATCAGTTTATCTGTCTGACTACATCAGAGACAATAATGCCACAGTGGTTTACTGTCATTCTCAAATACAGGAGACAGACAAGTACGGTCATTTGTTGTTGTTTGTTGTTGTTATTATATTATCAATGTTATCGCATGAAGAGATTATTAATAATGTTACGTTATGAATATGACAAAAATTCAGAGATAAAACAACATTGTCTTGTCAGTTTAATTCACCACAAACGAATATCTAATATTTTGGTTAAAGTTTTCAGAGAAGTTAGTCTTTGAGTCGCTTCTTCTGCAGTTTTCACTTCCCGTTGAGTCAACAAGCGGAAATACGGACAGTGCCACTCTGCCATTGCAACCCACATTGTGGTCAGAGGGGGGATTACACCCGAGGGTTTAACTGGAGGCTCACGCCGCCTCCCTGGTCTATAGGCAGCAGCCAGACCCATCTCCGTGAAAAATGAACTCGCTTGACATTATTATGTATAAAACTGCCAATCAGATTTATTTACTTGTTAATCGAAGGTGCCTGAACACTGTTCCGCATCATTCCAGCACGCTTTAACCCCTGCCTTTATGCAGCTCCTCAGTTCAGCCTCTGTCAAAAACAGGCTGTTTCAGCTCCTGTCTCTTTAAGGCTCAGCAGACTTCTGCTGGCTCCGGTGGCTACATACTGTACATTCACCCCAGGATTTACCATGACCATGTTTAACATGAACATCCGACATCATAACAGTGTATAAATAACATAAAATCCCAAAAAGCATAATAGCCCTTTAAGTGATGATCATGTTATTGTCACAAGCCCCCATGAATGTCTAAAACTAATTGTTTTACATCTCAGTTGAGTTTCGTCAGGCGACCACCGTTACAGCTACTGCTACTTCTGTTTATACTAGAGATGGTCTACTAGTCAAAGCTGCCTTTCACTCAGTATTTCTAGCTTCTATCTCTCATTTTTAGCTGGCACTGACTGTCACTTTGACAGATGTTTCCGATTGTCCATCCACTACAACAGAGTGATACATCTGCTCCTTACTGGATGGTTTCTCATCAATTTCAGGGGTCACATTATCTAATTAAACCATTCATATCATATCAGTAATTTAAGATGATCAATTTAATAGTTTTGATCCAGGACCTTCAGTATTTGGATCAAGCAGTATATGTAAAATAATGTCTGCCAAATTAGTAGCTACAGCTGTTAATTCAGTGTGTCAGATACATATTTCATCAATATTTGGATGAATATCAAGCTCTGTATCAGCGGATATTCAATATTAAAGGACCCTTATCAGGATAGGGGCCAAAGAAACTCAATCAGGGCATCCCAAGTTAATACTATTACTCTTAACATTCAATGGCATGGAGTACTTTAACCTTCCTCCTGTGTTATGCATTTAAAAACTAAAACGGGTCGGTGCCGACCCTAACACAAGAGGAAGGTTAACTTAGTGGGCATTCAAACTGAAAACAAACAAAAAAAACCTGCTGACCTGTTGTAATACAGTGGTCTTATCGAAATGAAAAGAATGCTTAGTGCTTATGTTGGTATTAACATGGCCTCAGTGTTGAGCAGTGACATATTATTCAGTCGGGTGCAGTTGGTGTGCTGAGCCCTGTAGTGGGTGTGGGAATGCACTCTGTCAATCAACCCTTAGTACCACTATCCCTCCCCACCCACCACAACTGTTGTCCTCCTTCCACCTGCTATCTCCATCCATCCAGACTCTGAAAAAACACAATATTTTTGGTCATGGTATTGTCCATCAAACACAAGTCACCAGCCTCTTCCTTCCTCACAACTCTCAAACAATGCAGGCTCATCAGGCAGAAGTCCCAAGGGGAAACAGAGTTGTCACCACAGCAACAAACACTCAAGACATAACAAAAAAATGACACAATGTAAAAATAAAGCTGGACATAAAGAAAAATCATATTAATATTCCTCTACAGCAGGGCTGGGACTGTTCTCTCACACACACACACACACACAGACACACTGCCCAGTCTCCTCCTCCATCTCCCCTGCCATCCTGTGGGTCCCACAGCTCTCCATCACCTCTGATCCCTCCACCAGCCATTCCTGAGTACTGCCCCCACACCAGGGCTCGCCGCTCCATACCGCTTTTTACACTGCAGTGGGCTGCTACACCCCTCTCTATCCTCCCTTCTCCATCCACTCCATCGCCATGGGTAAAGTCTCCTCTACCGACCACTCTCCCTCCATCCCTGCTCCTTACTGGTGATTCAATCATAAGACGGCAATTCCAATGTGCACAGTGGAAACTGAATGTGCAGGGTCCAGCCCTGAGAGCCCACAGTCAACATCTCCTCACCCCCTCTTCTCCCTGACTATGCTGATAGTTGGGGATTCCATAATCAGGAACATCCGTTTCCTTAACGCAGCAACACACTGTTTCCCTGGAGCCACGGTCCCCAACATCCTGGTAAAGCTCCCATGTCTGCTGCATGCACTGCCAACCTCTATTCAGAGAATAATAGTTCATGTGGGAATAAATTATACAGCCCTTCAACAGTCTGAGCTGACCAAAATTGATTTTTTTAAACTTTTAAAACTAAACTTTTAAACAGCTGTGGAAAGTCTGCTTTTATCAGTAGTCCAATTCATACACTTGGCCATGGATCAGAACGATTCAGCAGAGTCCTTAGCCTCCACTCTTGGCTCCAGTGTGCCTGCAGGTCTCACAATGTGAACACTTTTCCTTTTTTAAGATAGAAGGTATCTATCCTAGCAAGCTGGGTAGCCTCATGCTAGCAACTAATTTGTAGCATGCTGTGCAATCCTACCACGTGACTGAGTGTTTACTCTCCACACACACACACACCCCGGTACCTCCCTCTTCCTCTAAGGTGCAACCACCAAGTAATGTTTCCCGTGAGAACTCCCCCTACTGGCCCCACCTGTCATTACCCCCCTCAGCTGTTGGTCTTTACATTCAGACTATTCAGACAGGTTTTCACATCCACATGGCAGTTGCAAAGCTGTAAACAAAAACAACCTCTCTTACATAAAACATAGTGTCCCTGCTAACTCATCACCTGCCACCCTGTAATCTGGCTCTTCTAAATGTGAAGTCTCTCTCGAATAAGTCTTTCATTCTAAATTATTTTATCTCTTCCACCCACTTAGATCTCTTATTTTTAAGAAACCTGGCCGAAACCCGGTGAACACAGTCAGCTCTTGGAAATATGTCCCCCTGACTATGATTTGTACAGCTCCCCTTAGCCCAGTGGCCATGGAGGAGGCTTGACTGTCATTTTCAGAAACTGCCATAAGTGCACTCCCATTGATATTAATGATTATTCTAGCTTGAAGTCTTGATGTTTAAAAACGGTGGTTTAAGGCCAGTCCTCCAGTTTTTATCTTCAGTTGTTGTGAATCATGACACAATTTTAATCTCTGGTGATTTTAATTTTCATGTTGACCTCTCATCAAACCTCAAAGCCACTGAATTTCTTGGTATTATAGACTCTTTTAACTTTGTGCAGGTTGTTTGCGGCCCAACCCATAACCGTGGCCATACATTAGATTTAGTTTTTACGCTTTTAAGGCTAAACTTAAGACCCACATGTTTTCTCAGGCCTTCAAGTGTCTTTAAGGTTTTATGTTTCACTCTTTACTCTTCTGTATTTTCTGACTGTTCCTTTACTCATTTATTTGTGTATGCTTATGGGATAGTATTGTTTGTTATCTCTACTGCTTTATGATATTATGTTATTTTTTTGTACAGCACTTTGGTCAACTTGGTTTTTAAATGTGCTTTATAAATAAACTTGATTTGATTTAACTATTCTTTTCTATTGGCCTGTGTCCACGTAATGTGACTGTCAAGTTTCTGTCTGTGAAAACAAACAAAAATGGCTGACATTCCTTTTACTTTCTGTGTGAATGTAATATTTTGAGATAGTTCAGGCATTAAAATGTGTTTTGACAACATTTCTAGCGAGAAATGTGCATTTTGTTTTTACTGTGTTTACTGATAGTGTTTTTGCTGCTCTCAACTGAGTAACCAACTGTGAGTATTGGCAGGTCTGTAGTGAGAAACGTGAAGTTAGCGACACCAGCGGCCATAGTCAAATGCATTCCTGGGGAGGGGGAGAATGATGTGGGCTTCATAGACAATTGGCGGACTTTCTGGGGAAGACCTGGTCTGATTAGGGGAGATGGCATACATCTCAGGAGCTGCTCTCATATCTAAAAATATGGCTGAGTTAGTAGACCAAAACCATGACGACCCAGCGTTGAGGCCAGGAGGCAGAGCTGCAGTCCTACATGCTTCTCTGTGCTTCCATTAGAGCAGTTACCCACCCAAAACCCCATAGAAACTTTGTCTGTCCCCCGACCACTTAAATCAATGGAATCAAAAGTAAACAAAAGAGGAGTCATTCATAAAAAGCTAAAAACAATTAATACCACTACTGCAATAGTACAACAAAATAGGAGAATTGAATGTGGACTCTGAAACATTAGATCTAAAGCTGTATTAATAAACGATCTAATCTCAGATTATCATATTGATTAATCTTGTTTTACTGAAACCTGGCTGTGTCATGAAGAATATATCAGTCTAAATGAATCCACTCCCCCCAGTCATATTAATATGCACATTCCTCGAGGAGGTGGAGTTGCAGCCAACTCAAGCCTAATTAACCGTAGACCTAAACTTAATTAGAACTCATTCGAAAGCCTTGTTCTTAGTCTTTCACACCCAACCTAGAAAACTACAGCCAATTCTATTTGTTACCATCCTCCTGGCCCATCTGAATTTTTATCTGAATTCTCAGTTTTTATCAAGTTTAGTCCTTAATACAGATAAAATAATCATAATAGGTGACTTTAATATTCTCTCAGAGTGTAAATAAACTGTCCCTGTCCCTGACCTTGTTCTGACATATGACATTGAAATTGAAATGAATAGTTTTTCTTCAAAATCCAATTTAACAGACCATTCCTTAATAACCTTTGAATTCTTATTACTGGACTACATGCCATTTGACAAAAATGTCTTCACTAGATGTCTATCTGATAGTGCTGTTGCTAAATTTCAGGAAGCAATTCCATCAGCACTGAATTCAGTGCCATGTCTCAATACAACAGAGGACTCTTATGCTAACTTTAGTCCCTCCTGAATTAATAATCTTGTTGATAATGCTGCAGGCTCATTGCAAATGACACTTGACTCCATTGCCCCTTTAAAAAAGAAGATAATAAAACATAAGAGGTTAGCTCCATGGTATAACCAAACCCGCAAATTAAAGCAAACATCACAAAAATTTGAAAGGATATAGCATTCCACCAAACTGGAAGAATCTCGCTTAGTCTGGCAAGACAGTCTTAAAACATACAGTACAGGCCAAAAGTTTGGACACACCTTCTCATTCAATGCCAGACTGAAAAGTCATAATTTTATTGATCCATGTTTTGCTATAGCTCTTAGTAGTAACGACTTCATGAGCTTCTTTAATGATAAAATTCTAACTGTTAGAGACAAAATTCATCACCTCCTGCTCTCAAACAACACCAACTTACCCTCAAACACAGGAACCTTAGAAACAGCTGTAAAACCTGATATATATTTAGACTGTTTTTCTCCAATCGACCTTCCTGAACTAACTTAAAAGATTTCTTCATCTAAACCATCAACCTGTCTCTTAGACCCCATCCCAACTAGGCTGTTTAAGAAAGTCTTACCCTTAGTTAGCACTTCTTTGCTGGATATGATCAATCTGATCAGTCTTTAGTAACAGGCTATGTACCACAGTCCTTTAAAGTCGCTGTAATTAAACCTCTTCTTAAGAAGCCTACTCACTGGATTCAGGCATTTTAGCAAACTATAGACCTATATCTAACCTTCCCTTTCTCTCTAAGATCCTTGAGAAAGCAGTTGCTAATCAGTTGTGTGACTTTCTACATAACAATAGTTTATTTGATGATTTTTCATTCAGGATTTCGAGTGCATCATAGCACAGAGACAGCACTGGTGAAAGTTACAAGTGACCTAATTGTATCGGACAAAGGACTTCTCTCTGTACTTGTGTTAGATCTTAGTGCTGCATTCGACACCATTGACACCACTGAGACTGGAAGATTTAATTGGCATTAAAGGAACTGCATTAAACTGGTTTAAATCCTATTTTAGATTGATTTCAGTTTGTAAACGTTAATGATGAATCCTCCATGCATGCAAAAGTTAGACAGAGTTCTGCAAGGTTCTGTGCTTGGACCAATACCATTCACCATATATACAGACCCTTTCCAAAAAATTAGAATATCATGGAAAAGTTAACTTATTTCCATAATTCCATTAAAAAGGTTCAACTTTTATAGATTATAGATTCAGGGCCCACAATTCAAACGATTTCAAGTATTTATTTGTTTATTTTTACATAATTTGGGCTTCCAGCTCATAAAACCCACAAAAACAGGAATTCAAAAAATTAGAATACTGTGAAGAAATCAGCCCTAATTGTGCAGGGCATGACTGTTTTAAACTGAGTGTCACACATTAATCATCTACTAAACTCAAAGCACCTGCACAGGTTTCCCCAGATGACATTAAATTGCTTCAGTTTGGGTCAATTGTCTCAGTTTGGTTCAATATGGTGAAGACTGCAGACTTGACAACTGGCCAGAAGACCATCATTGATACCCTCCATAGGATGGGTAAGCCACAAAAGTTCATAGCTAAGGAGGCTGGCTGTTCACAGAGAGCCGTGTCCAAGCATATCAATGGAAAGTCTAGTGGAAGGGCAAAATGTGGTAGGAGAAGATGCACCAGCATAAGAGATGACCATGGACTTCAGCGGATTATCAAACAGAGAAGATTCAAAAATCTGGCAGAGATCCAGAAAGAGTGGAATGAGGCGGGAGTCACAGCTTCAAAAACCACCACATTCAGATACATCCGGGAGATGGGCTACAACTGTCGGGTTCCTCGGGTCAAGCCAACGTAGGAACTGGGCCTCAACTGGGCCAAGGTGAAGAAGGACTGGACTGTTGGCCAGTGGTCCAAGGTCCTCTTTTCCGATGAAAGTAAAGTGTGCCTTTCATTCGGGAATCAAGGTCCAAGGGTTTGGAGGAAGACGGGTGAGGAACAGAACCCAAGCTGCTTAAGGTCAAGTGTGAAATATCCACAGTCAGTCATGATTTGGGGTGCAACGTCCGGTGCAGGTGTTGGAAAACTCTACTTTCTTAAATCCAAGGTCACCGCAACAGTCTACCAGAATGTTTTAGAGGACTTCATGATTCCTTCTACTGAGGATCTGTATAGAGATGCAGATTTCATCTTCCAGTAGGACCTGGCCCCTGCCCGTACCGCCAGAAGCACCAAAACCTGGTTTAATGCCCATGCCATCACAGTGCTTGACTGGCCAGCCAACTCACCAGACCTAAACCCCATTGAGAATCTGTGGGGTATTATCAAGAGGAAAATGAGGGGCACCAAACCCAAAAACAAAGAAGAGCTGACAGCAAGCATCAAGGAAATCTGGACTTCCATAACTCCCACGCAATGCCACAGTCTGATTGCCTCAATATCACGGCACATCGAGACAGTGATTAAGGCAAAGGGATTCCCAAACATTGACATATCGTTTAGAAAGTACAATATTTTGATTGATTTGATGTCATCCTAATTTCTTTCTTTTTTTTCTGGAAAAACTGAGAAGTAAATGGTGATTTCTTCACAGTATTCTAATTTTTTGAATTCCTGTTTTCATGGGTTTTTTGAGCTGGAGGCCCAAAATATGTAAAAATAAACAAATAAATACTTGAAATCATTTAAATTGTGGGCCCTGAATCTATAATCTATGAAAGTTGAACTTTTTTAATGGAATTATGGAAATGAATAAACTTTTCCATGATATTCAATTTTTTTGGAATTTAGGTAATATTATTAGGAAACACTCCATAAGTTTGTTGTTCCTGCATAATGTCTTGAGAAAGATGTTTCTGTGTTAGTTTTGGTGCTAACTCCATGCTCAGTGTTATTGTTGTAGTGATAGCCTCAATAGCTCTGAATGCAGCAGCTAGCAAAATATTAACTGTCAGCTTTATTTTAACCGCCATGACAGCTGCTAAATGATTTTATTTTGTTGTCAGTTGTCCACATAAGCAGCTTTAGTTATCCTCCATGCTAGAAACAGGCAGCAGCAGCACTAACCGGTGTAGCGAGGAGGAGCTGCATCACTGACTGTCTCTGGATCTTATCCAGCTTTATTGTAGAGGTGGCAGAAGTATTCAGATCCTTTACTGAAGTAAAAGTACCAATACAGCAATGTGAAAATACTCCATTACAAGTAAAAGTCCTGCATTCAAGTAAAAGTACTTATAGTAAGTAAGTATTATCAGCTTGATGTAGTTAAAGTATCAAAGTAAAAGTAGTTGTTTGGTCCCTCTGACTGAACAGTTGTACAGTTGTACAATGCACTTACTTTCACATGATCCCTGTGGACAGAGATCACATTTATTTACTTGTTTTGCAACTTGTGTAATAGATCAGATTTGCCGTGGTTGTGGCTATTGTCAGGTTTGTCTCAGGGAGAGCATCAGCCAAGCCTGTTAGGATGAATCTTACAGTTTTGTTTGAAAATGTTACATAAAAATAAATATGGCATGTTACTAATATTACTTTGTTTATTTAATTATTATTATGATTACCTTACTTTTGTCTATTTTTATTCTTCAGTATTGCATTTTCTAGGAGCAATCGCCAAGACACATTCTTTGTATGCTGGCATTGGCTAATAAAACAGATGCTGATTGAATGGACTAAAGATACAAAAACTCTCCAGGGTTGTGTAAATAGTAGCCTATACATGTGTTGGTATTTGACGACCTGGGAATGAAAACGGGTTGGTCTTTTCAGCCCTAACCCTAACCCAAGCAGTTCAGGCCTTCCTCCAAGCCCGTAGTAATGCCATAGATTGTCAGCAGTATTGTAATCCCTGAAGGTGACCCATTTTGGTTACTATTTCCACTAAAAAATAAAAGACAGTCTCTCTCTCTCTCTCTCTCTTTCTCCCTTCCTCTCTCTCAGAGTTAGATGGTTCTTACCCTCCCTATGGCTATGCTGACCTGCCTCTGGACACTCTGCCACTAGACCCTGACCTCCATGAGCCCTACATCCCCGACATGACCTATGACCCAAGACAGGCCTACCCTGAACCACTCTAACAGGTAAATACATAGACAACACAGTCTTGACATTGTGTTCTGTATAAACAAAAATGATAATTGAATTTTGGTTTTTGGTGAAAAAGATTTGGCCTGAAATGTTGCACTTTTGACATCACGAGGAATATTGTTTTCTGCTAAAACCACAGGGCTATAATGTTTGGTTAGATACACTTTTTTTTCATTTCAGTATCCCCTGGACAAATAATCACATAGCGTAACACACTCTACAGATCTATATCTTAGCATGTGCAGAGTGCCATTGATATGGCAAGCGCAATTGAGAAACTGGAGCAGGAAGAACCTCCCTCTTGTCATTTAGATCTTTCCTTTGGAACTGTTATGGTTTCCCAGTTAGTGACAGTAACTCTGTATGCTGACACTGTTCATCCAGAGTTGGGTATGCCTCTGGAAACACAATTACAAAGAATCACTTTCGTGTTCGAGCACAAGCTGCAGTCGTCCAGGAATTATCCACAGCCCTGGCTGTTGCACTCATTGATGGATGGACTTTGACCGCCTTTATTTATCAAACTTTTAAAGATGCATTAACTAAGGTTTTAGACATTGTCTGATCATGAAATGATTCTATGATATGATGTCTCTGTGCTGTACTATCACAGTCTACAGTACTGAGCTACCTGCAGTCCTTCATTTGTTATTTCAGCCTGTGTGGCCCGTGTTGTCAAAGTATACACCATAAATTAGCCCTGCCTGCCACCTAGCGGAGGTTATAGAGTAGTGTGGTTCAAACAGGGGCCAGTGACTCAAGAATGCTTTACAGATCAAGCTTAAAAATAAACTGAAAAAAGTTCTTTGCTTAAAGAGAAGAATAAAATACATTTATCAAGCAACTTACTCCTACGTACAGTCAAGTGTGGCAATTATTGTCATAATCTTTTGTAATAGAAATGAGCCAACATTTATTTATTGATTTACTGTTTCTTATTGGCCATTTAACAGTATTTTTAGAGAAAAAAATGTGTAATGTTTGCAAATTATATCTTTTTTGCTGTCGAGCTAGTCCCCAATCTAAGGCAACCTGTTCCACTCCATTTGTGAGCAAGTTTCATTCACAAAAACGTTCCCAAAGAGGAAAAAGAAGAATTTCATAGTGCAGAGCTTCAAGTCCTGCTGTCAGAAATCAGCAAACAGTGCTGAATGAGGTGCCAAAACAATTAGAATATATTAATATTACAGCTTTCAACGATGTGTCATCAAAGCAGCTCTCTACTGTGACAGAAATAAAGAGGGAATGATTTGATATAAAGTTAGATGCTAAAAACCTTTATTCTAAAGCAAAGCAGTCCATGATCAATCATGTGACAGTCACAGAGACATAAGAGGAGAGAATATTATAACCTACAGGGCCCAGGGGCCTCATTTATAAAACGGTGCGTAGGATCCATATCAAAAGTGTACGTGCGCACATAAGCCAAAAATGGCATGCGCCAAAAAATAATTCAGATTTTTCCCTTTATAAACCATAATCAACTTCAAAATGTGTGCACATGGAAGAACCTCATATCCCACCCACTACACTCCCACAGTTAACCATAAATGGTCAAAGCAAAAGCCCTCATGAATATTGATATACATGTTGTTCCTGTAGAGAACGGCAGCAGTAACAGACGAAAGTTAGATAACCTCATTATCACTACTAAAAGTGGCAATATTGAAAGAGTCTTGGTATGCAAATACCTTGTCATTTCAAATTTGGTGAGTAAAATAAGGCAAAAGATTGTTTTTTTTCTTTGGGAATAAATCCTGCTTCCTGTTGCATTGTAGAAAAACCTGTGTTGTTTTTTTTATCAGTTTTAGACTATGGTGACATCTTGTACAGGCATGCTTTAAAGCCCTTTGATGCTGTCTACCATTCTGCACTCAGGTTCATTACTGGTGATGCTTATAAAATTCATCATTGCATCCTGTACAAAAAGGCTGGGTGGTCCTCTCTAAGAGGTGGGATTTACATGTGTATTTGTTTATTTACAAGGCCCTTATTGGAAAGCTGCCTTCTTATAATACTTTCATGCTAGTTTGGTCCACTGGACTACATTACACTAGGACTAATGACTGGCTTACGCTCCATGTCCCTTGTGTTCATACAAAGCTTGGAAGAACTGCTTTTGGCTTCTTTGCACCATCCACCTGGAACACACTGCAAAGCACTTTAAAAATTAATTCATTGGTAACACTTGGTCATTTTAAATCCACTAGCTCAAACCTTTTAACTTCTGTTTGCACCTGTGTTTTTTGATTTTGTTGTTACTCTATTTATTAATTCTATTTATATATATATTTTAATTGATTGTCTTCTTTCTTACTCGACGCCATTGTAAATGAGGGCTTCGCCCTCAATGAATTTTGAGTTTAAATAAAGACAAATAAACTAAACAATTCCCGAAATTAAACAAAGTGGTCAGACGTGGAGGTAAATGCCAAGAAGCACACTACTGCACACCAGACACCACAGCTCACCACTTGGTATTTGTTAAGCATCAACTGTATATAGATTCATGACTGATGAGACCACACACTCAATACCTAAAATACAGTAAACACTGTATTAATTTATATTTATTCCAAAATCCAGCATACAGGTGTTTCTCTAATTTCAACAGCATATATGAGTGCAGGTGGTGAAGATGTGCCGGTGAGGTGACTGGAGAAGGCAGAGTATGTGTGGCAGCCACCGCGGTGCTTCCAGTGACACTCATGTGCTCACTGCAGCAATTTTACACACAAAAGCTATATGGAAACTGAAATCATACTTGATGATATATGCACAGTATTAGAAGATTTTTTAAAAATCTATCAGCACTCTGTTCTGCAATTCTTTAAAGTTATTTGATGTTATCTTGGATTTCTACAATCAATGATAATTTTATCAGTTAGTTAATGTGATTGAGGTGAAAAGGAATCAGTATATTCACACTTAATATTGGGGAAAGACAAGCCAGACTTTTCTGAATCCTGCCGCCTACCACATTCTGGCATCCTGACGTCTTCCTGACATCATCCTTTCAGCAGTGCTGTACTGCTCCACAACTGACCACGAGTGTGAGTACCATACAGCCCGACCCTCTCCTCTGCACTCTGGGGGTGGGGAATGTGATGGTGAAACAGCACATTGAATTCAATGTTTCAATAATAGTTCAGTAATAAATTACAGATATAACTGTGTAAGATATGAGTTTGCTTATATCTTTTAAAATTGAAAGGTGCTTATGGAATAATTATGGCTCACTAGCACAAGAAGAAATAACACTGCTGGCTTGAATGTTTATAATAATGTGAATCTATACCATATCTTAACATTTGATTAAAGTGAAATTAAATGTGTGAGAGGAATCATTATACAATCTTAGTCACCAATTTCCCCTGTCTCCAAAATGTTTGTTCGCATGGGTCAGAGTTTATGTACAGGTGCGCAACTTATCCCGTCAAGTTTGTTTTTAAATCCCAACTTTCTCATGGGAAGTGACGTATGTATCTTTCAAGCCCTGTTTTGTGCGTACACAACAATTATAAATGAGGCCCCAGGTCTGGACCACTGAATGACACAAACTTTCTCTTTTGTGCCACATATGAATGAATCTGGCCTCTGGCTGAGGAAGCTTTGAGTAATCATCATGTTTCAAAGAATGTTTCCATGATTTTAAATGATGGTCATGGTCAAAAGATGCTACTGTGAGAAATAGATGGCTATGTGAGTGTGTAGGCTACCTATCACAGAACCATCCTCTGGAAGTTGGCAGCAGTATAGTGCATTTCCTCTTGTGTCACTATGTTGATGTTTATCTAAATCAATGGCAACTAGATTTGCAGTAAATTCTCTCATCTGAAAAGCTTCCTCAGCTCTAACTGACTGGTGGGCATTAAACCTCCATGTGACTTTAATGTGATTTTAACAGCTCTCACATAACAGCCAAGTGGCCCAATGACCCACATGTGACCTCAACCACTCTCAATGTGTGAATTACTATACAGAGGTATCTTGAGAACTGGATCACTGAGAATCTTCACAGACATGTGCCCCTGCTACCAGAAGTAGAAATCCCATTAATTTTTCCCATAGACAATCACAGCTGGGTAGAAGTTAACTACAACTCCCAAGGTGCATTTCAGCAAGAAACAGCCAATCACAATATTGTCACATGTGGGTAGAGGGTAAATATTATGCTGTTTAGAAAACTGAGTTCACAATCTGCAGTGTAAATCAATTCCGTTTTCTGGGTCACTCACTGATGAATTCAACACCTGATTTCTCAAAAACAAAATTGAAATCATAGAAACTGGTGGTTATGGCATAAATCTATCAGATTGTTACATTATCCAGGAGAGTCCTGTGTTCCTATGTTAAACGTGTACGCCCCTGAATTCAAGATGAGACATCAAACATATGAAAACATTTTACAGGGAGAGAAAAAAATTTTGATATAAACAAAATAATGAATTTTATTTTTTAAACATATTTGGCATCTATTGCATGTCTGTCTGTCCTGGGAGAGGGATCACTCTGTTGCTCTTCCTGAGGTTTTTTTTTTAGGGTTTTTTTCCTTATTCGAATTGAGGGTCTAAGGGCAGAGGATGTTGTATTGCTGTACAGACTGTAAAGCTCCCTGAGGCAAATTTATGATTTGTGATATTAGTAAAAATAAAATTGATAAATAAAATTGACTTGACTTGAGTTGACATATAAGAAGAGACAGGGACACTGCAGAAAACTTGGTAAACTTGATGTATTTTCCCCTTGGTTCGATTTCTTTTCACCCAGAGAAAAATCCAAGCAAACCAAAATGCATGTTCCCACCGCAAAGGAACCGCAACAGAGTTTGTTTGGGACCGGACCGAGACCACCTCCTCTAAAGGTTCTCAGTACAGTTGTTCTGGTCCACACCCGAGTATGATTACTGTGTTCAGACATGCCCAAACGAATTGCACCAAGGGGAAAAACCAACTAGAGTTCGTTTCAACCGGACTAAAAAGCATATGTCTGAAAATACCCTCTGTGCAAATATTTAACATTTTTCTAATCTTTTTGAATGCAGTCCAGTTGATGATCATGCTTGAGGATATTTGCTGTTTTTTTGTTGCAGGAGCATAAAACAGAAATGCTGGAAGAAAAACAGAGAGCGAGCAAATCACAGGAAGAAAATATTGGCGGAATGGATGGCGGAAGAAATAGATTGAAGGTTTTAATCACAAACGGAATCAGCCCTTTCCAACAGGTGGAAAATATCCTATTTGGCAATCAAGAACTATCAGAAGAGGTTGCTTATTAAAAAGGTTTATTGTTGGTGTAAATGAAAAAAATGTAACTTTGTTATAATGTTTTATTGTGGGGGTGGAAGTGGCAGGGGTGTCTGAAATTTTGAGGCATTGTTACACGGGTAACTTTTTGACGCAATCAAATTAGGCAAGAATGCCTTTCTTTCATTGACTGCTGGGGAAAAGTGAGACAAGCAGGAGGAGCGAACTGTTCAACAAATCCTGACCAAATGTTTCAACTATTCATCTGTAAAGGATTTAGAAGTTACAATTTGAATTTGCTGAAATGTTATGACATCATTTTTTTTTTAAGTGTAATGTCCATGGTGCAATGTTTTATTTTCTTAAATGTAAATATCACATGGAAAACATCCATACTAGTCAGAAAGAAGTTCCATTAATTTATAGTTAAATATAACCCCAAGTTTGAACAAATTCATTACTGACATCACAAAAACCTTCACTGTGAAAACTATAAACAACTCTGAGATCTTTGCTTGCAAAACACCCAATTTCAGAGGAATAGCCTTACTGAGCTCGGAATATTATGTAACAGAAAAATAATTTCTTCCTTGTTGGCATTACAGGCCAATCTCTGTTGCTACCAAATGCTACCCGTGTATCCCAGCCTTTAGCTGCTGTCTTTTAGATGTCTCCTCTGTGTATTTGAACAGTGCACATGTCCCAGGGTGTCCATGTGTGGTGTTTGCATGGTAGTATATTGTGTACTCATTGAAATATTCTTCGCCTTTACTTACTGAGAAAAAATGACATCCGGGGTTTACAAGCCATTTTGGATTACGCTGGCCATTTGGAAAACTTTAGTGTGGAACTGGACTACAAATTCCACCATGTCCCAGCCTCACTCTCACCAAGAGGATATTCTGTTCTTATGTCCATAGGAAATTGACTACAAATCCTTTTGGGTGTCTTTGACATCGGACTACAAATCCACCATTTTCCAATAGCATACAGTCAGACTCCCACACCTCTAGGGGAAATGGACCATATCTCTGTAATCAGCTTGTACACACCTTAATGGAGTACACTGCAAAATGAATTTACAACAGTACTAACATTGTGCTTACTCATAATAATAGATTTACGAGGGGTGTGCTGATGATAGAGTTCTGCCTCTTGTGGATAACTGTGTCAGTAGAGGAGGGGTGTGCTGCACATTTCCCACCCTAAACATCACATTATAGTATCATCATTGTCCACATGGTCTGCATTTAAATACAGCTGCAGCTGGAATGTGTATATTGTGGACAGTTGGGGCAAATAGTGCTCTGTGCACCAGCAGCAACTGTGCTTACAAGGCTGCTGTTCTTAGTTGTAATACTCAACCAACAACAGCAGCCTTAGCCTGCACTGTTAAGAAAGCACAACTACAGTGACTTATCAATTGCTGAGGAGATTTATAACAGCTATAATGTTCCTGAATTTGATCTTCATTAAATTATGTTTTTTTTTCAACTGTTTTGGTATACATTTATCCTGCTTGTGTGGAAAAATGTCCAGTATCCTACACAACTCGCCTGAAAGGAAAACTAGTTTTTTACAACATCGGTTGTATTTTCGCAGCTCCTGACATTGGTTCTTTCAGTTCTAAAGTAATTGTGAGTTCTTGGAATGCAGCAATTTTGCTAAAAATAGGTGTTGTGGGGCAACAAGCATGATATCATAAAGTAATATAATAATAAAATAATAAATAATAATAATAATAATAATAATAATAATAATAAATAAAAATATGATATACTAATATCATAAAGCCAGAATACTACCAGTGGTGTGGTGGTAACTGTAGAAGTGGGAACACTCAGTCAGCCCTCGAATAATACTACTGCTAGCCCTGTTAGCTTGTATTTACAGATGGTCTGCAGCTTACAATGAGAGATAGATCCAGGAAGTAGGAATAAAACCCCAGGGTTATCTCTAAACACTTGGTTAGGAAAACTAGTGTGACTTGGAATAAGAACCAAAAGCAATGGAATATTCACTGTGTAATCACATCTCACTGAGGTATGTATTGTGATGTTGAACATGGGCAGCAATTTTTAAAAGTGTAAGTGTAATTATATGAGCTCTTATACACTGCAAGAATTTAACAAGCTGTAACCCAAGGCCTCCATTAATCTGAACTCTTCACAGAACCTCGTGAAGTTCCTTCTTTGAGTTTTAGAGACCAGAACATTTGAGATATGTGGGACCAACGAAGTCTTTTTATGGTATGTCTGGTTGGTAAGTGAAGTCGCACTGATGTCCATTCTGCGCTAAATCCAGGTCCCTGCTGGGCCCGTATATGCCAGTTGGTAATTCTAAATGGTCTCCAGTGCTCCAATATATATATATTTGCTTTGCTCCATTGCACACATTGTGATCCTATATTTTTATATACTCATGTTTTAACTTTTTATATTTTTCCCCTGCACTGTTTGGATGTTGTGTTCTATCCCCATTTCTGTGAGAAATATCCTCTGGTGAACTTTTTGGTTTCCACCTGTTTAGCTTCCTCTCAATGACTTTCTCTCTGCAAACAGGTTGCAACCCAGTCTCACATCAAAATGTGTAATAGCTACGTTGGTCCACAGCGCAAAACATATTAGTTTCACAATAACGGCTCTAAAATTGCTTACGTTTTTCTGGGCTATTCTTTTCTTTTGGCCTGTGTCCACACCATGTGACTGTCAAGAATGGGTTCCATTCCTTTTATTCTCAGTGGAAAATGCAATATTTTAAGATTGTTTTGGTATTAAAATGCATTTTGATAACATTTCTAACGGAAAAAATGTGCATTTTTTTTTTCATAATCATCGCTCAATAAATGTATGTGATGTTTAGTTTGTCAGTTATTACGAAGATTTTTGCAGGCTTTTTATCATTGCTGTGGACACTGCTATCCCTGAAACCATGTTGTTTGAATCATTGTCTTTGCATCGTGTAGTTATCTGAGCTGTTATGTCATTTGTGTTATTTTATGTAACTGTTTGATGATGTTCTTTTAATAAAAAAAAAAGGGGGGGATTTTGACGCACCCCAGGGATGAATTGAATTTGAAATCCAGAATTTGAAGCTTTGTGATTGGCTGACGGGAGGACCAGCTGCCTGGAAGTATTTTCCTCACTGTCACCATGTTAAGGTTTTCTTTTAATGATATCGTTAACATTTCTCAACACCAAAACACAAAAGTGTCCTTGATAACTCAACAATACAATAGGTTAATGTTAAGGCCATCAGTTTTAATTATTTCTCCTTCGATTTTGAGAAATAATTTTTTTTTTTTGTCAGTTTTAATAGTGGAGGGCTACGGAAGGGTGTTCAAATACTGTTTTGGGCTGCCTGCCGTCTTTGGGCTTCATTCCACTTCAAACTGCTGCCGATCCGCCACAGCCCGAATTCAAACGCCACTATCTTAAGAAAAGGCGTTTTATAGCCTGTGATTGTAAAATGTGAAGTTGCTCATTTATTTTATATTTTAAGAATATGTGGCTGAGCATATTTAATATAAAATCATCTTTCTTAAAACATAGAATATTTTTCAATTAATATTGAGCCATGTCATCCAATAAAGCACTCCAACATTGTGTGTGTGTGTGTGTGCATCAAATTTTGTATCATGGTTCTGTGAACGGGATGAAGACAGGGTTATCAAACTGGACTTTACATTTCACATCCCTCATTTAATCCCTGCACTTGTCACTTTCATATATTTCATTAAACTGGACTTCAGATTGTGCATTGCTTTCAACTCCACTGTTACATAATTTAATTAATGCACGTCACCTTTAAATTTTGCTTGTCACCTTCATATATTTCATACACTTCATTTCTTTGTCCATAGCACAGTCCATATTGCCTTTGTACAGTCAATATTTCATTTCAAGTTTTATATCCCATTTCAAAACTATAACTATTCAATCCTATAAATAGATTTTAAAATTTTAATTTAATTTTGACATTACTTTGTTTATTTCATTATTATTATTAATACCTTGCTTTTGTCTATTTTTATTTTTCTGTGTTGCGTTTTTTTGGGAGCAAATGCCAAGACACGTTCTTTGTATGCTTGCATTGACTAATAAAACAGATTATGATTGAATGGGCTACGTCATGCTGTCATAAAATCCCAAAACCGAGAATCATAAAGATACAAAAAAATCTCCAGAGTTGGGTAAATAGTAGTCTCTATGTATCATATTTGACGACCTGGGAATGAGAACGGGTTGGTCTTTTCAGCCCTAACCCTAACCCTAACCCTAACCCAAGCACTTCAGGCCTTCCTCCAGCCTGTAGTAATGCCCTAGATTGTCAGCAGTATCAAGGGTCACTATTTCCACTGAATAAGAAACAAACTCTAAAGAAAGCTTAATTTTATATATTGGACCTTCAAAGTGCTCTCTGAAACTAGGCCTGGGATGGCTTGTGTTCATGAAATGAGAAAATTAAAACTTTTTTGTAGAGCTAAACCAAAAACATTGTTGGAAAGGTCTCGACCTGGAGAGTAACATATGTCAGTATGAAGATTCTACATGGCTCCTGCTTTGAAATACTGACCTTTGAACTGGTGAACGGTGCATGTTTGAGGGCTTATAATTCAGCAACAAAAGGGGCTGCAGACGTGGGACCTCAGCTATCATGTGAGTATAGTCAACCACCACCACAGTATGGTTAAAATTCATTTTCACCCATTTAACAATTAGATATTTAAAATCTGATTACACAAATGTGTTTATCATTCCCTTAAATTCCTCAGTGTACTCTCAATTCAGTATTTACAACTTCCAATTCTAGGAAAAACACTAATATTTTTTAAAAACTACAATTCCCTAGAGCTGTGCCATGCAGCTTGATACAAATCAGCACCTCAGTTGTAGTTCTTCCCGTTTGCAAGGTAGGGTTGTAAATATAGGGTCATAAAATGATATATCTACTGAATATATCAGTGTCGGTGGGAGTTATGCAGCACTTCAAACTGTGTTTAAGGAGCTTGTTTGTTATGGGTTCAAAATATTTTTTCAGCCACATCATGCATGTATTAAACTGAATGCTTACCAATATGTTAACAATTGCTACGGCTAACTTTCCTGCAATTAGAACTGATCTCAGAGCGGTTTCTATGGTAAGTCTACATTAACTGCGAGGGAAACTGATCTGGTGCCAGGAACAGCACTATTTCTGGCCGTAACATTAACCTATCATACTGTTGAGTTATCAAGGACACTTTTGTATTTTTGTGTTGAGAAGATATCATTAAAAGAAAAAACCTTAACACATTGACAGTGAGGAAATCGCAAAGCTACAAATTCTGGATTTAAATTCAATTCATGCCTGGGGCACTCTAAAATCTACATTTTTTATTGAAAGAACATCATCAAACAGTTACATAAAACAACACAAATAACATAACAGCTCAGATAACTACACAATGCAAAGACAATGATTGAGCAACATCCATATCAACCACCATAGCAATGATAGAAAGCCTGCACAAATCTTTGTAATAACTAAACATCACATACATTCACTGAACAAAGATTATGAAAATAAAATGCACATTTTCCACTGAGAATAAAAGGAATGACAGCCTTTTTTTGTTGTTTTTTTGAGCAGACAGAAACTTGACAGTCATGTGATGTGGAAGCAGCCAATAGAAAAGAATCGGCCAAAAAAACGTAGGCATCTCACAATTTTAGAGCTGTTATTGTGAAATGTTTTGTGCTGTGGACCAACGTAGCTATTACACATTTTGATGTGAGACTGGGTTGACAAACACTAATGAGAGCCCGGATATGTTGGTTTGTCCAACAACATTATGCACTGTTCTTCTTTTTAAGTCATTGGTTGTCTTGGTCCTGGTTATTGTTGTTGTTGTTGTGTTTGTTGTAGATGTCCTTGTTGTGATGTGGCATCACAACTGCATGACCAATCATGATCGAAAGCACAGCCAGCATCCCCTGAAAGTACATGGAACGTGGATTCCCCACATTTAATTTAGTTCCTGCAGTGAAGAAAGTCTTTAACTGTAGAAAGGCTCCAAGCCTTCTGGAGTCTGGGGTATAGTTTAGTCCTGGGAGTCCTGAGAAATGCAGGTATAAACAGCTCTTAATATGTAACCCACAATTTCTCTGTTAATAATAAGGAGTTGCAGAGATGCTGAGAACAATTATCCCTAATAGTCACAGAAGAAGTGGCTACAGTGTGTATAACTGCACTACACCACTGTGTAGAACCTCTGGTAACACTTTAAGTCCTATTTAACATTTATAAGCAGTATATAAACATATATAATTGGTATCTAACACACAATAATGAAGTTATATAAGAATATACAGATATAAGAACATTTTAAGTGTTAATGTACAGTATTGGTCAATAATTATAACTTCTCCTTTGGAGACAAATTTTATATTATTACAACTGTGTTTTACTATATTGCCATTCATTATCTGTTTATACACCAGTCTCCTTTTATGAGTGCCCACAGGAGGAGTTATGTTATAGTTGTTAACAAATACATTAATAAACAGTTATATCTGCTTACAACTACATTATAGTGTGTCATAAACCATTTATTCACTGTTCATATACTGCTTATATAAGATAAATAAGGAGACTTAACAGCTGTAGATATTGCATTTAAAAAGTAAAAACAGACAACAAATGTTACATGAATAATATGGCAAGTCTGATTCATTAATGCACAAACATTGCAGTGGTTACAGATGCATTGGTCAGATGTAAAGTTTAACCACTCTTGAGGGACAACCCCACCACTGATTGTTCATTTCAGTCAGACAGTTAAAACATCAGCACTTTGTTCTGGTTTCTTCACCACATTTAATGAAAGAGATGTTCTTTTTTATTGTACAGTATGTATGACTGTGTGTATGTGTGGCATTAGAATGTGAGGGGTGTTGACGACTGTACTGCTGAGAAAAAGACGGTAAAGCTGCAAAGAGGGAGAGAGAAGTTTCAGGGGAGGAAAGGTGATTAATACTGCCCCCTGTTGGTTCGGTTAAAAAAATCCTCATTCAGATGTGTCTTTTGGTAAACATCAAACAATTTTTCATTAAACTATAAAATATGATAGTTATATTTTATATCACTTTACCTACAAACACATGATCCCTCTGTATGTGACACTGTATATTCCTCTGGTGGGCAAAATGCTAACTTTTCTCACCTGTAGAGGTGGAAAAAATTGGATGTGATGGTGGAGAGGACACAGAGGAAGGAATCCTCTTGCATATTAAAAGATTCTACACATAATGACTTTCATGCACAAGTTATAAGACAGCTGCTAATGATACTAAAAATAAGAAATATTCTACATTTACATTCTACAGTACCCATTCAATCACCTATGTTATACATTTTTTGTATTACCCTCAAATACCCTGTTCACAAGGCAAATATGTTCATAGTAGTGATGTGTGAAACATGTCATGTCAAGGACTCCAGGATAAAGAAGTGACAAGGAGGCCTTGGACATGGATGGAGAACTAGGGTAAAAAAGAGATATAATGCAGGTATAAGTTGGAAGCAATGTGTAGGATTGTTTTGAACTTAAGGGCTGGGTGAGCTGAGGCCTTTCTCGCAGCCCATACTCGACAGTATAGGTCTAAAATTCAGGTAGGTGAAAACGACCTATAGTTACGTTTACGCCATCTAGTGGCCATAGTAATTATGATCTGGGGAAGTGATCAAGCTCAGATGATGTCAGTATAAGGTGACTTGATGAGATGGTTTTGCCTTGTTAGTAGGAAGCGGGTTGGGTGGATGGCTAGATAGATAGTGGACCTGCTGCAGGAGACCACTGTTCGCTTCCCATTTCCAACTGTGAGTGTCATGTCAGGACATTTTTTTTAAACCCTAACATCGTGGTGTTTACTGTTGCCATGACAACAAAGGGTGTGTA
The DNA here is from genome assembly GCA_038419695.1 of Scomberomorus guttatus. Lineage (NCBI taxonomy): Eukaryota > Metazoa > Chordata > Actinopteri > Scombriformes > Scombridae > Scomberomorus > Scomberomorus guttatus. The sequence goes on along the minus strand of CM076459.1, from coordinate 29,631,942 downwards.
ACTTTAATCAAAGTATAACCACATTACAAGTAATCATTTTAACCCAAATTATTATTATTATTATTATTTTATTTATTTATTTATTTTTAGGAAGATGTGTTGCTTTTTTGTTATGACAAGTTCTCGAGTATGACAAGTTGGTGTCAATTTTGAGTTGGTTGCTCAATTTTTCAATAGAACAGCATTCTCTCATGATGGCTGTCGATGTGAAATGTATTCTGGGATACTTTCCTACTGATGAAGGTATCCCAGCATGCCATGACTTTCAAAAGTCAGTTCCCAGAGCATGCCTGATAAAATGGATGGAGCCTTGATGGCATTTGGAACATTCTTGGCTAAATGCAGACTGGAAAAGGGGAACGTATTTGGGCCAAGTTCATGAGAACACAGACTGAGAGGCCTCAGCATTCCCTGCAACACGTGGACTACCATGCTTGGAAACGTCATACAGTGTTGCTATCAGAGATTACACGGACTTTGTACTAGGGAGCTGGCAGAGTAAAATCCATTTAATGATTGGTTCGACTGATTTGGACATTTGTGTTCACACATACAACTCCTCCGGGTAATGCCCGGATAACTTCAGGGTTGCAGTGCATGTGTGAAAGGGGCACATGGGAGAAGATAATTAACATGTGAAGTTGGATAATTTTAGCCCGTCCTCACAAGAAAAACAACAGTCTAAAATTAAGGCCAGTAAAAACTACCCATAGTTACTTACATACCATCTAGCAGCCATAATAATTATGACCCGGGGAAGTGGCGCAATTCAGATGACATCAAATATACAGTGACTTGATAAGGTGATTTTGCCTTGTTAGGAGGAGGCGGGTTGGGTGGATGTCTAGATAGGATAGATAACGGACCTTGCTATAGGAGTGTTTCCAATCGCGAGTAGGGACATTTTTTTAAAACTGTAATGTTGTGGTGTTTATTGTTGCCATAACGATGAAGGCTGCATAACTTTTAGGACGTATAAACCCCATTTCAAGTGATCATTTTAACCCAAACCATGATCTTTCCCTAACCCTAACCAAGTGGTTTTTGTGCATAAACCTAACCAGACCTTAATCACAGCATTGTCACACCATAAAACACATTATTTTTTAACAGTGATTTGTAATGGTTTTAGAAAAAGTGCATTACTATGGCCGCTAGATGGCGTAAATGTAACTATAAGTCATTTTTGCCATCCTGAATTTTAGACCTATACTGTCCTTTTTTAATGTGTTAATAATAATGAAAATAATAATTTGGAATGGTGAATACTTTCAGATGATATTTCAAATTAGTGAAACTGACAAGCTTCATATTTGGATGTTGATAAAACTATTGATTAAAACACAGTTGAAATGAAGAATTATAAGGAGAAAAATCTCTGCTAAAATAGTTTGCCTATGTGAACGGTCTGTGCTGCAGAATGAAGAGTAAAAACAAAATTCACATTGTAAGTGAAGAAGCTCCAGGATTTATCTGCTTCTTGTATTTAAAATGCTTCTTATTTTCAATTTTTGAATCACTTAAGCCATGCCTTCAGACCTTTTGGAAGCACATGGCTAAATAGCCCTGATCCATTAACGTTAAACTACAAATCACGGATTACATTAATTTATTATAGGAATGAATGAAAATATAAATCCACTAGAAGCCAGGGAATATTCTTATTGAATTTAATGGTGGAAAAAAAACTGTCAAATGGTGGAAAAAAACTGGCAAATGTAAAGTAATAAATACTAAAACATAATTATTCAGACAGAGAAAGGACCCTCAGTGCTGACCCTGGTGGCTAGAAGTTATATTGCGGGAATACTAATGGTATACTCATTATATCTCTGGGCCACTGAAGCAGCACTGAGCACTTAGGTGCAAAGCAACACTCCAGTTGAGAGGTAATGAAGCAGTCCTGTGTCACATTTGGTTCTTTGGTTCTTTATTCTGTTTGACTTTAAGAGACTTTTCACTGTCAAACTAAAACATGATTTTTGTTACTTTACACTCACCTGATGTTAGTTTTTCCACATTTAAAGTCAAACAAGATTTCTTACCATCTGGTGAGAATGTCCATGTTTCAGGACATAGCCATGGGTTAGGGCTAATGGCTGGTGGTCAGTTTAGAGAGTTTAGTACATTGCTAGCTAAGATACCACCAGTGTCACAAAACATGCAATGCTAACTTAATCTTATTCCAGCAAGCTCTTCCATGCCAGCACATGAGAAACTGAAGCACCATTACTTGAATTGGCTGATGTTTTTCTGGTTTCAAAAATGACAGCCCTCCTGGTGGGTGAATTCTGAAATCCCTGGCACATGTAAGGCTACAGGGAAGAAGACAATATGAGTTCTGTACTGACCTCTATAGCCTGAAAGGTTCATCCCATCATCCCAGTTGGGTGTGTTTAGGTGTGGTTTGTGTACTTGTGACCATACCCAGCTGTAATGTATTACTATAGTGCAATGTGAAATGCTGTAGTGTGAGGCTTGTTGCAGAGCATGATGTCAGGGCAAGCAGGTTTATTAGAGGGGGTTCAGTTACTCTTTGAAAAGGTTCATTCTAAATATGCTGTTTGAATCAGCCATTACCCAACTGAACAATCATGAACAGATATAGGAAAATGATGGAAAAGGATCACAAACTGTGTAGAATATGTCTGACGGGGCATAATAAATCTTAATATGCATTTTTACTAAAAACTAATCTGTTTTGAAGTTTTTTTATTTCAAATAAATGAAATAAACCAGCCTAAGTTTCCTGTATTTTTTATCACACAGTATTTATAGAGATACTATTGAGCTTTGTGGATTGTAAATGTAAAAAAAACCCACCAGACCAGAAAAGTTTTTCTGAGTTGCAGTCCTGCTTCATGAACCTTACTTCTATTTCAAACTGTTTCACAAAAGTGTTGGGTCAAATCTGGGATAAGTTATGATTCTGTTATATTCTTAAACAGTTACGCTGTTAAGTGCCAGATTAACTGCTAGGGGGCCCTGGGGAAAAAAGCCGTGGGCTTATTTTTTTTTTTTTTAAACGTTTACATCAACATTTATTAATGTTTATTTTAACATTGAATCTAATGACCATGTGCAATATGAAAGGGTTGCTCAAAACTTATAAGAAAAATTACACAACTGAGCTCTTTAGTCTTTTTTACATCATTGCTTTGGTTTTATGGGACATTTCCTGTATACTTTCCAGCAAACAAGCTCTGATAAACCCATTGCACTTTACTGTTGAGCTTAGAACAGAAGACAGATAAGATTAATGGAGGCTGGCAGAGGTGGGTAGAGTAGCCAAAAACTGTACTCAAGAAAAAGTACTGTTACTTTGTAAAAAGAAGTACTCGAGTAGAAGTAAATACTTGAGTTGGAGTGCAAAAGTATCTCCTGAAAAAATGACCTGAATAGTGAGTAACTTAAGTAAAAGAAACAGCACCATCACGTTGCCATCTTTTTCCTCTCTTCTTTTATTTTATGTGGACATGACTGACATCATTTCAACCACAGATGGTTTTCCTCAGGTAAAGGTAAAGAAGTGAACATACACCTATATTTATGGTCAATTTGTGATGAAATGTCACCTCATCATCTCCTGATTGGGTGGACACAGTTGACTGAGGGACAAGTTAATTCTTCAGCCTGTTACATTTAAATTGAGGGACTCTAAATTGCCTATTAGAGGGCAGAAGTTGGTATTCTCTGTTTAAAACTTGCAAGGAGTCAGAAGAGATACTGGAAGCACATCTGCGCATGCTCTTGTTGTTAACTACTTGAAAGGAGTGTGCCACAGGTTGGCCAATTTCTTTTCACAATTTTGGGTTTTAATTATATAGTTTAATTTTAAGTTTCACAGATCAGCTGCTGAACCAGGCCTGCAGATCCCTCCTCACTGATAGAGCAGGCAGACCAGTTTTTTTTGATATAGTAGGCAATGGTGTGTCCCATAACTATCTCCAGTAATGAATCTTAATGTGGAGAGATATACTGCATCTAAAGGTTTGAGAGCCTGCCCATGAATAACATCCCTGTAGTACAATACAGAGACAGAAATGTCTTCAAAAATTCTTTTTCTCATAAATAAAGGAAAGCAAGATTAATCAAATCACCCTCAGATCTCTTTAGAAAAACGTGTACGCCTGATCTAAAGAATGTGTGAGGTGCACACATTCTCGCCACACATTCTGTTTATAAATACCAGTTTATGTGTGCATGTTTTTTTGTGTGTACACATTGTTTATGCATTCTTCTGACCACTATGTGTGAATGAGTTTACCTCAGTTTCACATTTCTAATGCAAACAATCAGGCAATGGTCACTAACACCAAGGTCAAAAACACCACAGGCAGGATATTTCTCTGGTCTGTTTGTAAGCTTGACTTGGAGGAATCCTTCAGGTTGGGGCGAGTGGGATGTGAAATAAACTGTGTAAAATTAAGATTGTAAAAAAGTTCTTTAAGATTATTAGATGCCATTCTAAATTGAGATCGCCAAGGATAATCACATCATGATCAATCAATGGTGCAATTAATTCACATAATTTTTCTAGGGCACCAATTACTATTACCAATTAGTTTTCAAGGAAATAAATTCAAAATATTTAGGGATACAGACTGGAGTCAGCTCAAGTATAGAGAGAGGTAATTTTACATATATTGCCCCTAACCCTAACCTCCTTTAGCAGCTGTGACAATATTAACCACTAAAAGAAACAGTTTGATTATCAGTCTCTTTTTAAGCTGTAGTGTCTGAAGCTCAGTATGGTGTTTGGATTCCTGAGGTATGTTTAAGTTAAGAGACCCCTGGTCCAAATGTTAAGGTTCAAAGGTTAAAGTCCCATAGGAGATGAGTCTCTCTCTCCTAAATTTCCAACTGATGAGATCATTTGTAAATAAGGACCATATGTTTTACCTTAGTGTTAGGGTAAACAACTATCCTATATAAGTGGGGACTTCTTTGCTGTTAGCCAGAGTGATTCGCATTGGCCCTGAATCCTCTCCAGGCAATCCATGTTGCTTGATTTTGATGCTGGACTTTTTTGTAATAAACCTTTTTATACAAGCAAGATGGTGTCAGCGGAGATTCCTTCATCATCTTCACATCATTGCTATTTAATAAACAACACAGCCAAGTCTCAGATAATAGGATACATAAGTGATCATATTTGTTATGACTCAGTAAACTATGTATATTTAGATGTAAGAAACCAAAACCACCTCTAGTCTTAAAAACCTTTGGATCATTTAAATAATTTAAATTAGTGTCTGAAGTGATGAGTGGAGAAGACGCAGAAGTTGTCGACTTTAGAGCTGAAAGAGCTGGCTTCAGGCAACCCTAACCCTTACAAGCAGAGGACAGCCAGGTGTTTAGGCTAATCAGCCTGCTAAAGCGCCCCATTCCATTGCCATATGTGGGAATTGGTCCAGAAATATGGATTTTACATTTGAATGATTTGAGGATGTTAAACAGGTGGGCAAAATCACGCTTTAACAGTTGGGAGTGCTGCTTGGGAATGTCATTAGTGCAGACATGAATGATAATGTTATCTACTTAAGGGTGGGATTTTATTATGTCTGGAACTTTGTCTGCAATGTCAAACACTTTTGCTCTGGGGAAACAGAGAGTATGAGCCTTTCTAACTCTCATGTTTCTGATAAGCAAGTCTCTGATTATTAGCATTGTCGGAGGCTTATGGGGACGTTGTCGAACAGTGGTGTTTGCAGCAGCCTGGCGATCAGCAGCAGCATCCCGGTGATCTGCAGCAGACAGGTGAGTCACTGCTGGCTGCTCTCCCTAACTCCGTGAAGGAGTCCCACCAGCATAGCTGGACTCAGCACCGTTCCTGGCTGTACCAGCCTGCGCCCCAGGGCATTGAAGCTACATCTCTCCCCCAATGGATGGTCTGAGAGCATTCTGGCATCAAGTATGGAGGCGATGAAGAGGAGCCTGTCGCCAGAACGTGCCACCAATGCACAGCTGGTATCTGCCTGGGTGCAGGGGACAGAAGGACCAATTATGAAGGGAAATCCTCTGCAGGATTTCCCCTCATCCTGAAAAGGATTTCCCCTGGGTAAGGATGTCAAATTTGTTTTCAAGCTGGATCTCCTGAGGTTGTTGAGGGCGGTAAGACCGCTTGCCATCGTGTTTACCCCCACCAACAACAGACCAACTTTTAGCAGGCTCATGACGGGGAGTAGAACTGGCCGGGGTTTTGGTTTAGACCATTGCAGGTTTATCGTCACAGCTCGATAGAAGAGTCCATCAGCGAGTAGAAGGCTTGCAGTAAGCTCAGACATGTCCAGCAGGACAGAGAGAAGCAAACACAGTGGAAGTGTTTAAACAGCAGAAATTATACCTAGGAAGTTGTAGTTGCGCTTGTAGTTTTTACACAGAAGCTGTAGTTTTTTCTGTGCTCTCAAAGGCTCTCTATTCATTATTACTAAGATTAATACTATCCTCCTTTCTTTCTCTCCTTCACACATACAATTTTCCTAACTCCATACACTGACCTGTCAAGTCTCACACATAACACCAACACTACCTCTTTTACACATGCACACACATACATAACTCAGCCCTAGTTAAGCAGACTCTCAACATACAGTATGTCATCACATGTGTGACTAACTGCTGATATGATATGTAATTTCTTACTAGAAATGTGCTCTTCAGTATGTTGTTTATCCTGAACATTATTACACTGTGGTGTATAGTGAAGATTTCAGCCTCTAGGAGCTGCCAGTGGGGCTTCAGGCCAAGCAGCAACCTCCGGGGCCAAAAACTGCAGTTCCACAAATGGTCACTTGAGGCTGGCTCCAAAAGCAAGTCAGTCCCCATAGACCCCCATGTTAAAATGTCCAACTTTACAGCAGAAATAAACATGTTTACAACCTGGTACAAAATACAGTTTTGGTCTCTACAGCTAATTTCCCCGTTCATGGCAACTGTTAAAATTCTATTAAGGCTTAAATGTATGCATAATTACGCTTTGAGTGACAGGTGGGTGCTGTCACAGGCAAGTTGCTACCACAGTGACGTTGGTTAGGTAACATAACCATGGCATAACCCCAGACTCACAGAGTATAGGTGTAGCCATAGCTGTTGCTGTTTCAGTGTGTTTTCAGTTCATGAAAGTTAATTGTAACATTTTGGTTGCCTAAAAAAGTCTTTACTCTTCAGCATTTGGTTGTACTAAAAGACCCCTTTAAGGAGTTGGATGTTCAGTTTTTCCAGTATTCCAGCATTAACATTAGCATTATCACAATTAACTATAGATTTTAAATGCACCGTACTAACCAAGCTAGCAGCTAATGCTAGTGTTAGGGTCAGCTCCACCCTCTCATCCAAATATGTTCAATTCTGGCTCCAAAAATCCAAGATGGTGACAGTCAAAATGCAAACTCAAACATAACAACACGGTGGTGTTGTGTATGTTACAGTAAAGAGAGACACAACACTTTACAAGCTCTGCAAGCTCAAAGCACACGATGCCTGCTGTGCAATTCATCACATTTACAGTGATCCCTGGTAGTGTCCATTGAGATTATTTCACATCCATCTATATGCAAAGAGAATTTCTACCTTCATCTGTGACGGCAGAATACAATGCCAGTGGTCCTGGCTGTCTCTGTGTATGTTATGTGATTCAGCTGATACATAAAACTTCAAAATCTAAAGTTTAAGTAAGACACTGGGGATGTCTAGCCTGTGGCCTTATTTAGGGTGCTGTAGTGCCCCCCTGTGGACATATGTGGAAAAAGCCTTTATTTTAGTTGACTAGTGGTGGGCATGCAGTTCATCACTTTCCTTTGCTTGGTGAAATATGGATCACATATACGTCACATACGTCCTCCTAAACTTTCAGCAAACAGAAATACCGCAACCAAAACTTTCGTTACATTGGATTATCTACCTCTTCAACCCTGGAAAACCTGTTCACCCTCATTGGTGACAACTTTTACAACCTGGACATAATGGCGGCTGAACCCAGCTAAAAGCAGCCAAGACATGACTGTTCAACTGAGACAGAACCTGAAACAAGTACAATTGAGGTCAGAGTACTCCAATCTATCAACAACAAACTCTCAAAACTGGAATTACTACATGCAGACCTTAGAGACCTGAAATCCAGTCTTGAATTACTACAGTCACAAATTGAATCACTTCAACAAGAAAACAACAAACTAAAAGCAGCAGTCAGAACTCTTTCTGCCCAAGTCACAAACCTTGCTAACGAAAACGAGACAATCTTGGACCTCCAATGCCACAGCATGTGCAACAATTTGATTTTCTCTGGAATACCCGAACAAACACCAGACAACTGAGAAGATGCAATCAAACAATTTATGCAGTCAGCCCTGAAAATACAACCAGACACTGTAAACAAAATAATGTTTCACCGAGTTCACCGCCTCGGCACAAAAGACAACACAGAAAGACTGAGAGCAATAGTTGCAAAATTTGAACACTACAAACATAAAGAACTTGTTAAAAGCAAAGGAAGGGAACTGAAAGGAACTAACTATGGCATCAATGATCAGTACCCGAAAGAAATAAGAAAAAAGGAAAAAACTTTTACCAATCATGAAGCAATTTCAAGAGAAGGGAAGATGAACTGCATTATCCGTGGACAGGTTAATATCAATGGACAGCTCTATCATGACTGCAACATCATTACCTGGCTCTAGTCATCCAATACAATAGTCCATGTGCCAACATGAAATCAGAACTAACTGTTGTCCCCTATTAACACAAATGTTACATTTACTGCTGACTCTACAATCACTATCTCTCTGTCTCTCTCTCGCTCCTTCTTTCTCTCTCCATCTCTCCTCCTCTCTCTCTTTCTCTCAGAAATTTCTTGTACAAAACAATGTGCATATGACATTCAAAAGATACATAAATTAAAAACAATAACAAACTGTGACATGTAAGTTTAAAAAGAGTAGATTATAACCTAACAGTAAAATAAAAATAACACTAAAACTGGGTCAAAGCAACCCCTTGTCTTGAGCGGCTTTCTCAACTTCACGTTGTTGTCCTTCTAGATTACCAGCTCTATGTGTTTGGATCACTTTTTGCCCTGTTCATCAAACCTCTCACAGCTGCGATACGTCAAAACATCATCAAGGGGATCCAAACCCTCAACACTCACCATAAGATCAGCCTTTATGCGGATGATGTATCGCTTTATCTACTAAGAACCATCAAACTCTCTACAAGAAGCCATCAAGCTCATTAATTCATTCTCCAAGCATTCTGACTATGCTATAATTTGGACAAAATCAACAATCTTACCCATAAATGGTGATGACTGGAATGCTGCAGCTCAAAACCCAGCCCTACCGATTCCCACTGGTAATATTAAGTATCTGGGCATAAACATTTCTCTTTTTTTGTTTTTACATCTATCATTTTGGTTAATTAAATCACTATTTAATTGTGATCCTCTTTATTTTTTACATCACATCCCCTAGTCCAAAACACTATTTAATTATTATAATTACCTTTGATATAAATGGTTTTGATGAAGATGTTTATTTGGATGATCATTTTGATGATGGCTATTGTTACTATTATATATGATGATGAGAATAAGGAGGATGTTGATTCTGATACATTATTATCATCATTATTATTTATCATTATTAAATACATTATTATTTTTATTGCTGTTGTTGCTTTTGTTGTTGTGGGGATGTCATTATCATCATCATTATTATTGTAATGAAAGACTAGTACTAGTACAAGTACAAGACTAGTAGGATGAGAATTAGGATATTATAAAATAGAATATTAATAATTATTTTGCACAATTTGTAAGACAATGATTATGAGGCTGATCATCATTATTATTATTATTATTATATAGATTATTATTGGTGGATCTAGATTGAGGATGATGATGAGGATGACGACAATGACAATGATATTATGCTTAAATTCCACTGATTATTTCCATTACTATGATGATGTCGATTTTTGTGGATGGTTATTATTTTTATTGCTATTGGACATGTCAATAGGATGACGAAGATGAAGGTGTTGGCTTTTTTGTGATTCTTGTTTTTGTTTTGTTTATTTGTCGGAAATTATTATTATTGTTATTATTACTATTATTTATAAGAATTTGATAAGAATTATTTCACTACCAGACAACAGATATGTTTTTCTCCCCTCGCTCTTTAAATTTAATACTTGATAAATTTCCGTCTCTTATGTTCAGATCAGTTACTCAGCTTACTTAACTATTTTCATTTTTATCATTTTACAAGCATGACAATACACAGGCATCTTGACATTCAGGCCACACACACACATACAATCAACAATTATAGTAAATCTCACCCAACAACCCACTCTGTTCACCTACTTCTCTTTCCTTTCTATTCTTTTTTTTCTTTTTACTCATTTATCTTTTGTTATGTTTTATTCTGTCATGTACTATTAATCTCTTCATCCCAACCATATCTATATGATGGAACCACCTCGGGCTGGGCTCTGATGACTGGGGGGGGCTTGGGGGGCCTTGGGGACTGGGCTGGTTTGGGGCAGCTTGGAGTCTGAGGACCTGTTCCCTGCTAAGCCCCTCTCCAAACAGAAAGATGCTCCTCGGACTGAGCAGAACAGACCCCTCCTGTAGGGGTGGAGTCTGTTCTAAAAGGCTTCTGACCTCCAACAGGCCAGCCACCTCCTATGGGCCTCATGGCAGCCTAAAGCAGGCGAGAGCAAAGTAAACAAGGAAGAGCAGTAGGGGGAAAAAGCTAAAAACAAAACAAACAAACTAAAAAAAGGATAAAGCAAACTAACATTAAAAAGGAAGGGGAAACCAAAATAAATATATAAACTTCTCCTCTGACCCAGGTGTCCTGGCCTGGCCTGCTGTGGACCCCAGCGCCTCTTTGACCTTGGAGCCCAGCCGGAGGTGCCCTCCAATAGCATTGTAGCTATATTATCTTTTATTTACTTATCTATTTATTTGTATTTATTTTTTCTCTCTCTTCCGTTGGTTAATTCTGTCTCCCCCTTATGCTCTATTTCCCCTCTTTCACACTGAAAACCCACCCACGCAAACACACACACCTTCCTAAACACATACATGCCACAATAAGGAAATCTATGACAAACATTTTTGCCTTTTTCGCTTATTTGTTTGTTGGTTTGTTAGCTCTCTCATTGTTATTGTTGCTGCTGTTTTGCCTTTTTTCTCTCTTTTTGTATTGGTTTGTTTCAGTGTAGTTTTCCTTATTGTCTTGTGCTCCATCATATATTGCTTGTTGTCATATAAAATAAAATAATTTTAAAAAAGAAAGAAAAAAAAGACTGTTCCCTTTTAGTGTTCTCCGTAAAACGTGAGCACAGGGAAAACATTGCAGACTTTTCAACTTTGCCTTCCGTTTCATGGTTAGTTCCTTTTAACTTTACACCAATGAGTGTCAAATCAACTTAACAGGTACACCATGTGACTACCTGTAATCAGTGCCTCCAACCGCCATAGACCACAAAACAACAAAATATGTACATAATGAATAAACATATCTGTGGTACACACTAAAAATCACTGGGCTCAAATTTTACCCAGTTTGGATCAATATAGCACCAACACAACATTGGGTTTAGCAATCTGTTATTTTGACCCAGTGTTACACACAACAAGCTTTAGCTATAAACTCTCAGAAATTTATTGTTTCTTGTACAAAACAATGTGCATATGACATTCAAAAGATACATAAATTAAAAACAACAACAAACTGTGACATGTAAGTTTAAAAAGAGTAGATTATAACCTAACAGTAAAATAAAAATAACACTAAAACTGGGTCAAAGCAACCCCTTGTCCCAAACTGAGTAAAATGTTAACCCAGTGATTTTTAGTGATTTTCTTTACTACAATGAAAATATCAGGGCAGCCGCCATGAGTGAAATTCATTTATATTAGCTAGAGACATGGCATTCAATGTGAAAATCCAATCAACTTCACGTTGTTGTCCTTCTAGATTACCAGCTCTATGTGTTTGGATCACTTTTTCCATGCCAACAAATTTCAGCTGGGAAACTGAGTGGTTACTTTCTCCTAATGGCGAGCAACAGAAGAGGAGATATCAAAACATCTGACATTCTTTGTATGGTAGGTTATACATGACTTGATATGAGATTCTTTTTATAATAGTGTCACAAGCAATACAATTTCTACAAGGAGAACAGCCTTTGATAAATGTCTCCTTTCTTTTAACAACATCAGTCCTGACTAGCATGTTAGATATGCATGTTATATCATATAGCATGATGGCACATGATGTACATCTATTAAGTTAATGCAATTTTTATTATTTTCCATTGGGATAGATATTATAGTACTCTGGAGTTTTGGTAAGTCAGGAAAGGTAAGTCATTTAGATTGTCCTCCGATGAGTTCCAAATTAAACCGGGAAAACTAAGTTGCTGCTGGAAGTGGTCTTTGTGGGCCAAGGGGGGGGGCAGTCTTCTCTCTGGTCCTAATTAATCCCAATGCCCCAGCGCAGTGACGGGGACACTGTGCTACAGGAGATGCTGTCCTTCAGATGAGATGTTAAACCGAGGTCCTCACTCACTGTGGTCATTAAAGATCCCATGACACTTATCACAAAGAGTAGGGGGTTCCCTGGTGTCCTGGCAAAAATCCTCAATCTGGCTCTCTCCATCTGACCACCTAATCATTCCCCAGTGTAACTGGCTCAATTATTCCCTCCCTCTCCACCTCAAGCTGATGTGTGGTGAGCATTCTGGCGCAAAATGGCTGTCATGCATCACCCAGGTGGGTGCTACACATTGGTGGTGGTTTGGGTATCAAGATAAAGCGCTATATACAGACCCTTTCCAAAAAATTTGAATATCAGCATTTCCATAGTTCCATTAAAAAAAGTCAAACTTTCATATATTATAGATTCAGGGCCCACAATTTAAACGATTTCAAGTATTTGTTTATTTTTACATATTTTGGGCTTCCAACTCAAAAAACCCATGAAAACAGGAATTCAAAAAATTAGAATATTGTGAAGAAATCACCATTTACTTCTCAGTTTTCGCAGGGCCAGGTCCTGCTGGAAGATGAAATCTGCATCTCCATACAGATCCTCAACACAAGGAATCATGAAGTCCTCTAAAACGTTCTGGTAGACTGTTGCGGTGACCTTGGATTTAAGAAAGCAGAGTTTACCAACACCTGCACCGGACATTGCACCCCAAATCATGACTGACCTTAAGCAGCTTGGGTTCTGTTCGCCACCCGTCGTCCTCCAAACCCTTGGACCTTGATTCCTGAATGAAAGGCACACTTTACTTTCATTGGAAAAAAGGACCTTGGACCACTGGCCAACAGTCCAGTCCTTCTTCTCCTTGGCCCAGTTGAGACGCTTCCTACGTTGGCCCAGGCTCAGAAGTGGCTTGACCCGAGGAACCCGACAGTTGTAGCCCATCTACCGGATGCGTCTAAATGTGATGGTTTTTGAAGCTGTGACTCCCGCCTCATTCCAATCTTACCTGGATCTCTGCCAGATTCTTGAATCTTCTCTGTTTGATAATCCGCTGAAGCCCACGGTCATCTCTTATGCTGGTGCATCTTCTCCTGCCACATTTTGCCCTTCCACTAGACTTTCCATTGATATGCTTGGACACAGCACTCTGAACAGCCAGCCTCCTTAGCTATGAACTTTTGTGGCTTATCCATCCTATGGAGGGTATCAATGATGGTCTTCTGGCCAGTTGTCAAGTCTGCAGTCTTCCCCATATTGAACCGAACTGAGATAATTAAACCAAACTGAAGCAATTTAATGACACCTGGGGAAACCTGTGCAGGTGCTTTGAGTTTAGTAGATGATTAGTGTGTGTCACTCAGTTTAGAACAGTCATGCCCTGCAAAATTTGGGCTGATTTCTTCACAGTATTCTAATTTTTTGAATTCCTGTTTTCATGGGTTTTATGAGCTGGAAGCCCAAATTATGTAAAAATAAACAAATAAATACTTGAAATCATTTGAATTGTGGGCCCTGAATCTATAATCTATGAAAGTTGAACCTTTTTAATGGAATTATGGAAATTAACCAGGTAACTTTTCCATGATATTCAAATTTTTTGTAAAGGCTCTGTAAAATGTAATCCATTATTATTATTAATCAACCATCAATGTACCTGGCCTAGTATTTAACATTTGTTTTGAATGTATTATTATTATTAAAAAGCTCAAACTTTTCCACAAAGAGGTCAGCATAAAAAGCAGCTAAAGCAGTACCCACAGCACAGCCCTGGATCTGTAAATAATATATATTCAGTCAGGAACACTTTCGTCATAGATTAAGCCATTAATTGCAACAAATGAAAATATAGTTTAGCTTGGCGCTGATAGCTCCACTCTAAGATGCTCCCTGGAATAGCCACGGAGCATGCTAAAAGCTAAACCAGGGAGTGCAATGCTGAAACCCCCCATGGGTACACAAGAGTGGGCCCAAAGCGAGACATTGAATTCCAGATTACCTTTGAGCCATATTAAGACTCTGAATCAAGAAGGTGGAGGCTGGGGTGGTGGAGGCAAAGCCACGGCCGGCTCTAGCCGTTTTGGTGCCCTAGGCGAGATTAGGATTTGGTGCGCCCCTACCCCCCACAACACAACAACCGCACATTCCACCCAAATTACCCCACCAGTACTACCTCATCACCACATTCTCCTCATTCTATAGTAAAAATATGGACAACAAACATCAGACACTACAATGGTTTTAAGACAAAAATAATTTTTTTTATTTTTATAAATTAAAATCATTTCTCAAATAATCAGTCAGCAGGATCTATAGGTGCTGCCTTGATGGACTCATGTACTTCATGTTCCAGGATATGTTTGGGGTGTCTGCAGGCTCTAGAGTAGTAGCAGTGTATGTTGTGTCTATTGTTCCTTCACCTGCAGGAAAATCTAAACATACATGCAAATATACTTATTAATCCTTTAGTAAGGACACACAATGATTCAAAAATTACAACACAGCAAGCAATTAACACATCTGAAGCATAAATTATAGACAATGTTTGACCATAACTGTTCAATTACATAAGTGAAAAAGGTCAAGATTCTAGGTTTCAATTTTTTGAAGGGAATACGTTATTCTAGCTTTAATGTGTCCTGTAGACAACTTGAATAAATATAGATGGGTGCAGTCTAATATTGATTAGTATTTAAGTTGGCTATGTTCCCTTTCTTAATATAGAAGTTATAATTGTGATTCAATATTGCACTAATGTTACCATGATAATACAAGCATGTAAGAAACCATTTAATAATAGATAATATTAGTATTTGACTTTCTTAAATGAACCCATAGTTCAGTGTTGTTGTAGCTCATTTGAAAAAAAATGTTTTGAAAAAGGTCCAGTAGGTGGTGATATTGCATAAAAATGAATGAATGATTGAAAATGAAAGAAATGAAATCTGTTTGTGCAAGCTGCAATTCCTAGGGCTTTCTGTCATTGTGAAGGGTTAGAAAATGGTTAAAGGCTTGGCCAAAGTACTGGCATAATAAAAATATATTCCCTAGAATCCATTTGTGGACAAATAGACAAAACATTCCAGATGTAGAGGATGACTTATGTATGTTCAAAACTGATTATGAATATTTGATAGAATTATAACAAATATGTGTGTGGATTTGGCCATATTGACATTAGTTACATAACTGCAGCTGTAACATACAATGAACAGAACTCACCTGCTGCAGGCTGTGTTTCACTGAAGGTAGCTGGACTGCTGCATGTGGTGCTGAATGTTGCTTTACCTGCAGCTGTATTCAAACATACAGTACATCCATACTGTTACGCCACTGCACTAAATCCTTTGTGTCATTCTATTGCATATAAAGTAGCACAGTACAAATTAACTTTATTAAATTTGGCTAAGACCTACATTTAATTAGTAACAAGATCTAACTAACATTCAATAATAATAATAATAATAATAATAATGACAACATAGCAATGTATTATCAATTACACAGAGATCCCAGATAAGTGGCTGAACTTACCTGTTTCAGAGAGTGGTGTAGGTGGGAGATCAGATGTAACTTCTCCAGCAGCTGGGGGCTTCTGCAAATATATCCTGAGTGCATCTGGACAGTTATAGAGTAGATATTAGCCTATTACAAGCAAACACATGTAGCTGCAGAGTAGGACAAACAACTGCTGCAGTCTGTTGCACCAGCTGTGTGTAAGTTCAAACTTAATTATAATATAAATATAAATGCATTTCTAAAATAAAAACTTGCACCAAGGAGATAAGTTACAACATAACTCTGAGTAACAACTAAATATTTACACACATGTCCCTAGGGTAGCTGTCAATCATAACATGTCACAGAACTCACTGATGGTAAAACAGCAGTTTTTCTGCCACATAGCATCATTTTTGCATAATTGCTGACATTTTACAACACAGTAATCCAGTAGAGACCTAATTTATTGATGATATGATATTTCAGTATCGATCTAGCTTACTACAATGTAATACAATGCCAAGTGGCTCCTGCCAGCTTACACATAGCGGGTGCAACCCAGTGCAGAAATCTATGTGTTTATGGATATAGCATTAGCCATTATCACTGATATTGTTCTGTGAAGTTTCAGCACAATGCCTTACGTTCTAGAAAGGTTGTCCAGATGGCTAGCTATGGGCTTGATATTCAGTCTCATATCCTTCAATCTGTAACGTTATCTGAGTCCAGCAGCTATCCTGCCATCATCATCTAGCATTAGCTTTATTACTACTTAGCTAGCTAGCTACTACAAATGAAACGTCTATTGTTACACACAAAACAGCATTTTAATGTTAACATAAGACAACATACCTCTATATTGGGCTTTCTTTTCCTCCTCCTCTTTTCTCTGTTTTCTTCCTGCGCACCTGAAGGTTTGGACCTTTTCATTATGAAATAAAATGTGAATATCTGCCTCCTGACATCTCCTCATGGACTTTGTCTGTGATGCGCATCAAACGCTATCCCACCCCCACTTTCAGTTGGGAGATGAAAAATTGTGAGGAACATGGGTGCAAAGTGTATCTCTTTCTTTATTTCTTTATTTGTTCATTTGTTACCTCGGGGGAAAAATGGGGAAGGGCGCACACAGGTGGGTTTTTATTTATTTATTTATTTCCTTTGAGGATGATCAGCGCCCACCAGACAAAATTTGATTTGTTAATTCAAATGAGTCTAATGGCAGAAGTCAGTTGTATCTTTCAGAGAATGATGGGAGATTTTTAACTAAGGGATGTAAATTGTGATCATTCTTGGTTATGGAACCAATCCCAGAAACAATTGGTCTGTGTGGTGGGTCTAACAGTGATTTATGCATCTTAAAAAAGGTATACTATGTGGAATTTTCCTAAAAAAAACAATGTATAGACTCATACAAAAATAACCCCTCTCAATCATCACTTATGACCCACTAGAAGTGTGTGGTGGTGTATTTATCTGCAGAGACCCTACCATCTGGCTATATTTTCTTATTATTTTGCTGTGTTCAGGACACTTCTGGGCATCAGCCTTTGGGCAGTGGGTGTGTAGCCCCCAGCCAATAACAACGCGTAGGATATGAGGTCGGGACTCTAAAAACATAGTGACCAGGTTGTATCGCTGTTCTCTCTGTTGGTGCCATGGATGTATAAAGAGAACGGTGGCCCTGTTCACACCTGGCATTAACATGCATCTTGGGTGATCCGATCCAAAGTGGACAGCTCTAATTACGTCAGTTGACCACTTGTGATCAGATCTCACTTCCCCGCTTTATATGCAAATAAACACGTACATCATTTCCGTTTGCAAAGACCAAATGCATTGTTGTTTTTAACCGGCAGGAGGCAGCAGTGCCCTTCCCATGCCTAGTCTGCCAGAATTTTTTTTTAAAAAAATGCCGGAGAATCCATTTTGCCTGTTGTTGTGGCTTCTTCTTGTTGTTTCACACTGTTGTTGGCGTGTGAATGAGTATATACTTCCACTTACGCAGAGGATCTCAGTTGATTAGGCAGTCCTTCAATGTGGCTCAGGACACATTGCACACACAGTGCTAAAAGAATGTGGCCCAGGCCACCTCTGAATGTGGTCTGAGTGATCAGATCTCAATGCATCTTCAGTGTGTCTTGGGTGCATTCACACCTGTACTTAGAGCTGTCCACTTATGATTGGATCACCTAAGATGCATGTTAATGCCAGGTGTAAACAGGACCTGTGTCTGTTGTTTCTGTCTGCTGAGCTACACACACACGCAGAGCAGAGAAGCCACAACGGGTGGGCACTACCACCGCTCCCTTTCTGAATTTACTCTCTAGCTTGCCCAACCACAGCTTCTCTCTCTCATGCTCTGCTCTCAGCTCGCTCTGGTGTCGTTGAGCCAGGGAGGAGGGGCCATCTTTGAATATTGTATTTACAAACAATTGACAAATCCTACATAGTATGCCTTTAAGTAATGCATAGAATAGTGGTGTTGCAGGGTTTCTATTGAAAATATATACTCTTGTACTGTCCACGTGTTTCTCTTATTTAAAGTTATTTTTGAGTTCTACAATCTCTTTTCTCATGATAGATTGTCTTCCGGTTCTTGGTGATGTAAAGAGCATTAAATCCATAGAGCAGTGGTTTAGGATTTCACATCATCTTTCGCAAAATTCTGCATCATCTCTTCCAATTGAGGGTTCCTTTTGGATCCTCTAGGGATTCTGCTGGTCCTTTAGTACTCAGTGAGGGGACAAGATTTAATCCAGGACGAAGGTAGTACACAATTCTGAACCTCACTAAACTATTGTAGTTGAAGGATTGGTGTTTGTAATGAACCTGTTTGACCACTGGATAGAGCTACATCACTGAATATCACAACCTGCATGTACAAGCTGAATCAGCCATGAGGCTCTGTCTGAACACTGACTATCACTGTGTAACCCTCAAACAGCCTCTACGGCTTGTAGACATAAACATGAGTGAATGATATAGTGGAAGGGGTCAAGATTACATAACTATTATTGCATGAAGGTTTGTTAAATGCTGGTTTGATAACACATAGCAATCTGGATACTGTTTGGAAGTAGATTGAATCTGCTCTTGCTGCACTTTAAAGACACACTGCCTTATTTTGTTCGAACTCTTAATAATGCCCCTAAATTCCCAAATATCCCACCAGATGATTGTCTTTGAACAAAGTGGCAGCAACACAACAAACATGATGAAACATCTGTTACAATCAGCATACACTCTAAATTTCATTTCCTAAAACCTTCCTTTGAACTGTCCTATAAAAGAACTTTGTCATTTAGTACTAATTACAGGGAAAGTCAAGGCAAAGTTCTGAGACAGTTATTCAAGTTTAGTTAGTTATTGATTAAATCTTAGAGTATGTTGAATTTAACATTTTGGCATGTTCGGCTGAAATGTGGTGAAAAGAATGAAACAATTTTAGAAATACTGAGGTCATAAGTCCCCTCAACACAACGTGCACCACTGTCAGAAATATTTGACCACATACCAAAAAGAATGTTTTCAAAGTTTGTTACTTGGATTTTTATATTTTTTACTTATTCAATCAAAAGTGCAGTGTGTAGAGTTTAGTGACATCTAGCAGAACAGACTTGGCAAAAAATGGAATATAATATAAATGTTTTAATTAGTGTATAATCACCTGAAAAAAAGAATTGTTGTGTTTTCGTTACCTTAGACTGAGCCCTTTATATCTACATAGAGAGCGGGTCACCTTTCACAAAGCCTGCCATGTTACACTACAATGTCTCTACAGTAGCCGAGAATGAACAAACTAAACCTAACAGTGGAGTGGAGCAGGTGGAACCAAATGCTGGAGACCATACGCAAAGCAAGGCTGAAGAATAACTTCTTTATTCTAGGATCATGCAGGCAAAAACAAAGCTGGCAGATCAGAGTGAAAGAGAACAGGAGGATCCAACAAAACTGAATTGAAAACCAGGACTTAAATACAAACTAAACTGACGAGGGGATGAGGTGCAGGTGGAACAGGAGAACAAGAAAGGAGCTGATAGGCTGGGAAGTCACAGGGAGCAGGTCAGGGCTAACGTGGCTTGATGCAGGGCAGTTGTGGAGCACAGGAACACAGAAGGGAAACAGAGCAAACAAAAAAACAAAAAACCCAGAAAACACAATATAACCATACATAAACCATCCCAGAACTCACATGAACACAACTTAAAGAAGTACACAACTCACAACAAACACACAGCTTAATAAACGTTATCATACATTGCTGTTGACAAAAACATGAATAAATTAGTCTGTCAAGTGGAGTGGCTTACATATTAAGACTGCATGTAACAACATAAATTGAAGTAAAAGACAACTGCAGCTCTGAATAACATAACTAGTGTTTCAGTTCACTTTATCACTCAGTTCCTACGAGCGGCAATGTAGCAAGCAACAGTATCTCAAGTGGTCTGTAAATATAATCTGTAACCTCTCTTATCTGTCCCTCTTCCCACTCAGTCCAGTTTTAAACAGGCAGAAAAGCCTGAGGGCATCTGGTGGACTGGTGGAGGGACATAGAGCCAGACTGGGACAGAACCATACTAAACACTGCCTGTAGGGAGGGCCTTTCATGTTTTTCATGAGTTTTGTGGCAAATTTGTATTCCCTAAGGAACATAGGCCATTGACAAAAGCCCTCCATCCATCCATAGTTTCAGAGTAATTTCCTAGAAAGCATCTGTTATAGACATTAAGGTTTCCAACAATAAATTAATATTTACTTTGGTTTAAATTGATCTGAGATTTTAAATGAATTGGAGGTTTTAGAAGGAAGCAGACAACCACATGGGGCTAGATAGCTATAGTCTTTATTGTCCCGCAGGAAATTTGTTTTAACCGCCTATATATAGACATACAGATAGCCACACCGCAAACACACTAATATACATAAACACATAATATTCATTCCCCTGCCTGTATCCCAACACATATACATGTGTCAGCACATGTACTCACAGATGAGTCTAGATCTATACACTGTGACAGCAAGGTTTGTTCAGCGCTGCTATGGCAAAAGGGACCAAACTTCTGTCAAACCAAGCTCTTGCTCTGCAGTACTGCAGTACAACATTTCCAGATTCTTTCTGAATAACTTAATGATGAGTATGATAATAATGATTACTTACTTACTGTCTCAGAATACCCAATATCTTCTGCCAAATGACAGTTCTCTTCCCAGTCCATTATTTTAAAAATTTACTTGGGACTTTTTAGTGGTTACACTTCAAGATGATGAGAATTTTGTCTGATATATACTGTATCTAGCTAATTATCTAATTTACTTTACTTTTTTAAAAACTTTTTTCACTTTTTGCTGGAGTTCTTCATAATATGCATTAGTACCTTTACAATAGTACCTTTACCGGTGTTCGGTTTTTGGCCACTCTACTCTCCTTTGATCATATTATGATTCTTTATTAAAAACTTAAATAAATATTGGTATGTCTACTGTCTCATAACAGTCTGCTTTCCCCATAATAGTTGTTTTTCATGGACATTTAAGGACCCAAAAATAAGGCTTACTGCATGTTTTACTTCAAAGATATTTATATTAGTGTTTAATGAGTACCATTAAACCATATAATAATAACACCATATAATATCATGTCATAATATGAAAATCCGATGTGCTAAATTTGTTCAGTAAATGTGTTCATGTACAAAGCAAAAATAAAAATGTTTAAAAAGTTTAAATAAACACCGTGCTGTTGTGGGTCAGATTTGACTACAGAAATATAAGTGAGATTGCTGCAGAATGGAATAAAAATAACACTTCACGTTTATGATAATATGCAAGGCTTTTCACACACACAGCCATTATATAGTTGATGTTATATGCTGTGTACATGTATGAGAAACTATAATAAAGTCAAACCCCAGAGAAACTCTGTCTCTGTCAGACAAAGTGAAGAAAAACTGTCACTGTCTCTCCTAACATTTTCAACCTGAATTGCAGAATTAATAAGTAGTTTGAATAATATCTCCATGACATGTGACCTGCTATGCATTAATTATTGATCACCTGTTCTTACACTAGCGAGACATAATTACCTTCTGTAATATGAACCCTTCATCAAATTTAAACATTTATATTGCTTATCTTTCTGCCTAACCCCTTGGCAAAATTTTTCTAATTACACTAATCACATTGAGTTGGAGAATAATTCTTCTCTTTGCCTCTATTAGAAAGCAGGGACGACATGCATATTTCACTTGATCTCAAAGTACTTCACTTCCAACGAGGTGAAATGATGAATAATGCCTGCTGTCCCTCCTTCATTTTGTCTGAAGGTGCACTGGAGGTTGGGAAACCATTTGCTCAATGAATGTATTAAAAAGCACAGCAACAGGAAAATGTATTCATCAAAAGGCATTGAAAATAGTCTAGCTCTAAGCTTCAAAGACATGAAAACATTTATCATGAACAAAATTATTTATATAGTCTAATGTGGAGTATACAATGTGCACAAGTGACATCAAAACTAAATAAGTAAATTTTATTTTAATTTACAACATCAGGGTTGAAACAAACAAAAAAGTCCAGATTTTAACACAGTAATTACAAACAAAATCAACATTGAAGAGAGGTGTGCAACTTAAAAAACTAAAGTAATTCATATCTGCATACATGCTCAACTTCTAGAATGTAAACTCCCCCCAGGTTTCTAAAACCCCCAATTCCCCACAAAAACAATGAGGACATGACCTCCAGCCCTCAGTGATATCATCCTTCGGGTGCTGCCCAGGTGAGGCAACAAGGACTCCTTAGGTTAAGGAAAAGGTTAAATGTCAACAGTGATTGTTGCTTTGAGGCACAATATGAGCCCGAGCCTCTACTATGAGGCTCAATCTCAAGAGACTAGGCTGTTTGTGGAATACCAGTTTTTTCTTCAAATTAGCAGTGAAATTAAAGGATAAATCTGGTGATATTCAGTACTTTTTCTTTTTGTCAACAAACCCCATGTGCAGACCCAAACCAACAATGTTGATCTACTAATAAGTATTGTGCGTGTATCCAAAGCCTGATATACCTTATATCTTATCTCTATGCTGTAGACCTCCGTTGTTGTCCAAAAACTATTAAAAACACATCAATGAGCCACACTGTTGCACTTGGTCACATGTTCTCTCATAACCATGAACACCCACACTGTAGTTTATTTAGACTCAACACCGTCCTACTGCCGGAATTAGAACACAAAATTTAGATTCATCCGCCACTGAAAATAGTCCCCAACAAATGCACTATTTTCTCCTGTTTGAGTAATGTTTGCTAAAAGCTGCAGTGACCAGCTGTTGAGTTATTTTTAAATATTGGTTCAGTAGGAACCATAGCTTGTATATAAAGATGGATGTAGCAAGGTGTGACGTCACCCACTGGTTTGCATTGGAGCCGGTTTGAAGCCAAGAGTTGCAGTTACGGACGGTTGGCCCCATCTTTTGGAGTCAGGACCTTCCAAATAGTGTGGGGTGTTGCCTTTCACGCTGGAAACACGCCCCGCTAGCTTGGACTGAAGCCAACACTAGCTCACTTGGGCTAATGTTAGCTACTTTAACTAAATCATGCTAACAGGGCAGGTATCATAATCAAGTAACATTAAACTTAGTGAAATATTGCGACAATAGTCTCAATGCAAGTCTCAATGCAGACTCAGTGCAAGTCCAGGAGCCGGGAGAGCAGCAGGTGAGCCAACTGTCAATCACAGCTGTCAATCAACGCCCACATGGCGGACATCAAAGCTACTATAAGTCTTCAAATCTTATTAACAGAGCAATAATTTAAAAAATGACCACCAACATGCTTATTAGAA
The DNA here is from genome assembly GCA_038419695.1 of Scomberomorus guttatus. Classification (NCBI taxonomy): domain Eukaryota; kingdom Metazoa; phylum Chordata; class Actinopteri; order Scombriformes; family Scombridae; genus Scomberomorus; species Scomberomorus guttatus. The sequence goes on along the minus strand of CM076459.1, from coordinate 29,608,089 downwards.
GGCTTGAATTTAGAGATTGAGACCATAAGACTTACTGAAAAAAATTAGTATTTCTAATGAGAAGTTGACACTTTTTGAATGGGAGTCAGTTGGAGCCAGCATCTAGTGGCCATTGGTGGTATTGTACTTTAAGGGACTTCCACTTTGGCTTCAGCCTCAAGTCATGGTAGTTGCTGCTCACAAATCACAAATAGGGTAGGGAAGTCAGAAAGTATTGAGAGACAGACTAACAGTAAGACTTGTTGATTTTGGTCTTTTCATTGAATTTGTTGACAAAATCAAAAATCAAAAATAACACACAGATCAAATGAGACTTACTTACTTAGTCTCCAAAAATTGGTCAGGTCCAGGACATACAGTGTTGAGGTTAGCTGGTAATACCAAAACAAACGAAATGCTACCTGGCTAGCATGCTAATCTTTCTTTACCCTAAAAATATTTTTTAAAAGAGGAAACAAACAAGAACATCTTGAGAAAACAAAACTTTATTGATGGTTATTGATAAGTGGAAGAACCATAGTACATGCACATACAATGATGGGGTAGGAAGCCTTGTTTTGAACCACAACACCTACTGGAAGCAGAGCTTGTATAAAGTAGTTGCGGAGTCAGACATTCAGCAAAGTGAAGACTCGGCCAGTCTGACCGAAGGTCTTCATACACAGCACACAGACAAAAATTTGAACCAGCTGAGCCAAACTGCCCAGAGGCTCTCACTGCTGCCTTTTTTTAATAATGTGATGCATCTGAGAGTTTTTCCTATCTAATTTGTTATAAATACAAAAAGGGAGATATGTAACGACACCACTAATTGGGAAGAGTTGTAAACAGAATGTGGCACAGGAAGCAGCCCATAGGCTGACTTGCAATGCAGCCGTAGTCGAGCTCCTGTTGCCCATGTAGCGCTTTTCAAATACACTACAGATTTATTCCATTAACTTCTATTTACATCATAGATTAGCCTGTTCACAAATAATTTATTTCTCATATTTATTTAATACTGTAATATTCAAACAGTTAGTTTTCAAAGAGTAAAGGTTGAGTTCTAGAAAACAACAAAGGATGTCACATTAAGAATGACATGAGAGGGAAAAAAAGAATCAGAAGTTGCAGAACTGATAAAAAAAGTTGAGAAAAATCAACTACAGCACTGATATGTCTCAGGTTTATGTGAAAATTACAAGTTGCATGTGCAAAATGGTACAGTTGACAAAAAAAGATGAATGAGAGTATGTACATAGTGATTACATTATTTGTAAAGAGTTAATAAAAATCAGAATATGATTTGATAGAAAATAAGATAGCTCGCCCTAACAACCGATCTACGTGTCTAAATCTAAAACATTATACCATTGTGTATTTCATATAAGAGAACATCTTCACTGCACAGTTCAAATATAATACATTGTTGGATTATTATACTTTACCCCCCTTAAATTTTAATTATGAAACAAAAAAAGGCAAAACCAATTTAACAAAAAGATAAAATAGACATAGCGGCTTTGGCCACTGCTATATATATTTTTTAAATCTCTCCTGTAATATAAAAATCATCAATTATACCAATGAATATATTGGAAGTTTATATAAAAAACATCTACGTCTGGATGACCAACACTAGTCAGTACAGAAGAGAATTAGTGCCACAAAACATTAAATTGTAGTCAGAATTCTGTCCAGAATTCCACCTTTTCCACAGAATTATTATGGCCCTAATTATTTTCCATATCTCTGCATGTGGACTAAGCAATTAAATGGTTGAACAGTTTAGTTGCCATGGCAATCCTTTTTTTTTCCTTATCTCATAGTTCATATCTATGTAGAATCTTGACTATACACATAAACACACCAGATATGTCCACCGGAACCTTTGGCTTGAAGTGATGTGAGATATAATCACATTATTTAGTCAATAAATCTACAGCCTGATTAACATGCTGACTCACATCATTCTCTCCCTAAAAACTAAACTAAGCTACACGTCTATGCATATCTATGGGAGCTGAGAGCAGCTGGGATTGCTTACAGCTACTGTCCCCAAATTATCTTGGTATCATGACTTAATTAGCCCAAAATAACTTACAAAAGAGTGCAGATGTCATCATTAGAGAGACAAAAAAAACCTTACAATGCACACAGTGCAATTTGTGGTGGTGTAGAGTAACTAAATACATTTATGCAAGTGCTGTACTGACAGCTCTTGTTACTTTGCATATTAAGATTTTACATACAAAACATATGAGGCAGTGTTGTTGATTAAACAACCCAACACTGTATAAATTAACTTCACCTCCAAGAGCTACACATTGAAATGTTGCTTACATGTTAATTCATGTGAAATATTAATTCCATGTTAATACTAATGCATCTGTGATATTGATCCCAATATTTTATAATACGACACTAAGAAGACATTCTGCTTAATTAGTATTTTTACTTTTGTTATTAATACTACTTTTATGTACTTTTGGTTCAGTAACATTTGGAATGTGGAACCTTTACTTGCAATTGAGTATTTTCACATTGTTGTCACTCAAAGTGGCCACGTCCTTAGTAAAATTTAAATGGGTGAGTTATAAAAAAGTTCACCCCCCGTACAGTTACCCCCGTACCAAAACCGTTTTTTTTTACCAGGCTGTAAACATGTTTATTTCTGCTGTAAAGTTGGGCATTTTAACATGGGGTCTATGGGGATTGACTAGCTTTTGGAGCCAGCCTCAAGTGGCCATTTGAGGTACTGCAGTTTTTGGCACTTCCGCATTGGCTTAATTTTTTAGCCCTGGAGGTTGCCGCTTTGTTCTAATGCAATAAGAAGTTCCTTTCTTAGTTTGCCACTTGGAGGAGGCAGAACAAGCTGAAATCTGACATCACATTATTTTAAGTTACAAAAGTGAACTAACAGTTGTGTATTTACACATTCAGCAGATACGGAGCAACATTAACATTCATTTGGAGTCATGTTTGTATCCACCTGACAAATGTAATGTAATCAGTACCAGAGTAGCCTACCACAAAAAGCAGGATTGTTATCTTGTAATACTGGTTTAGAGCACAACTAAAACAGACTTTGCTAGCTTGAGAAAATGTAAGTCGTAGTCACAAGTAAACAGTTTGTTCTCAACATAACCACATAAGAAAGTCATGATCTCGAGATAACAGACTTAAAAAAATGGCAATCCTGGCTGCTCTAAGTTATCCCATCCTACCCTTTAAAATCTCCATGTTTTCCAAGGCTTCTTTAATTCCTCCCAAACCAAAGAAAAGAAAATCATTGCTAAACTGCCAGAGGAAGTGCCAAAGGAAGCTGAGAGAAGAAAAACAACATCACTTGACTAGCATAGTCACTTTAACACTCTTACAAAACATAAAAAAAAAAAAAAATGTGACTATGACCTATTTTACAGGGTTGGAGTTCTATACAAGCCCTAACAATTTGAATCTGATAAATATTTCCTTTGTGTCCTTATTGTCCTAACTCTAGCAGCTCTCTATTAGTACCATGGAAAGACCTCTACAGCTGATAATCTATGTTTAAATCTTTAGAAATTAAAAACCCACAATATCAAAATACACAGCACAAAATATCTGAGGTATAAGATGAAAAATATCAGCTGTCATTTTATTCTTGTTCCTTTTTTTGTACTTCTCTCTTAGGAGATGCTGAAATGATGCACAAACTGCATGTATTGCAATACCCAGGCCTCAGTAACGTCTCTCCTATGATAGCTAGTTCCTCTCTTTGTCATTCTCATTCACTCACACACTCACACTCACACATTTCTTTCTGTCCTGTTGGAAGGTTGAGTATAGGTTGGAGGTGTTGCTAATAGGGTGCGAAGCGACTGTAGCCTCCCCGGTATATACTAGCCTGGAGAGAGGACAGCACCAACCCCACATCGTCGGCATGGCTCCGAGTTTTGGCATCTGTCAGCGGGGTGAACGCATTCTGAAACACACACATACATGCACCAACAAACACAACAACACACACATAGGCATATACCCACGATAGATTGCAACGACACACACATATTCATAGAAACACCAATGTACACGTACACACACAGACACACAAACACACATAAACCCTTGTTAGCCCCCTCAGTCCAGCCCCAACTACAACTAGAGTTTCAATATTACATTACCGTTATTCCAGTGCAAACCCATGGGGGATGAAAAGACCCATGACCGGAGCAACCGTCATGCAGCAAGCACAGCGAGACGCTTCATGCCAGGGGTACATGCCAACAGCTATGTGAAAGAAATCCAGTCAATATGAAAAAGTGGAGGAAAAAATAAAACAAAAAATGTAATCAATGGGTGATTTTAAGCAGAACGTGAAGCAGGACCAGCAAAATCTTTCACTGGTTGGAGGTGATGGAGATTTTGGAGACTGTCCTCCCAAGGGAAATGTCAGTAAGAGCAAATGCCCCAAAACAAACATATGTTTACATTCAAGTAGATAAGACCTCTGTGGTTTCTTTTAACCATGACCTCAATTGTTCTCTAACCACTAAGAGTTTATTACTGTGTCCATGTAACCATGGAAACAAAGGTCCCCTAACTTTAATGAGGTTAACCCAAACCATGATCTTTCCCTCAACATAATCAAGTCAGGTTTTTTATGCCTAAACCTAACCAAACCTTGCCCATCAGGTTGTCAGATTATCAATTATCTTATCTTTGAAATAGCCTTTTGTAATGGTTTTGGAGGGCACAGAAAATTGATGTCCCATCGATAGGGATGTCAGATCAGAAAATGCTTATATTTGGCCAATATGTGTTGGTCAGGAGTGCACAGACAAGCAATGTATTTTATCATTTAATTTGAAGGACTTGTTGAATTTTTTATTTTTTTGAGCTTTTAGCATTTAGTCCCTTTGAACATTTAGGAAATGCTTGTCTTCTGTGAAAGTGTATTCTGATGACTTTTCCTAGCAGGGGTAGCATGTGTCTCAGGGACTGATGCCAAACAGTGTTGACTTGCTTCAGAGTGCAGTGTGTGGTTGCAGGTACAGAAAGTGTGTGGGAGCAAGTAAAGAGGTGGGTGCTCCTGGAACACACTGTAGAGACTTCTTTGTGTTGTGGACCCAACTTCTCGAAACAGTAGTTACTGAGTGGGTGCCCACCTGATGACCCTGTAGACTGACTGCACTCTTACACTTGCACACAAATTCATATTGAAATCAGGTTTTTTTTGTTTTTGTTTTTTGGGTTGCTAATTTAGTGGTTATTTTAAAGACTAGCAGAGCAAGACAAGACAATGTATATTAGGCTGGGTCAAGCTGTCAAATTTCTGCTCTGTTCTTGAGATAGTAGGATTTAAAGGCAGATTAGCGGTACATTAGGTCACAGTTAGAGAATGGTGTACCACCTGTCAGAAGGCTCACTAGATTTATGACGGCACAGCCTGGGCTTCCATAGCAATGTTTACCTAATTTCTGGCATATTGCGCATGTGTATTTATAACTGTCAGCAGTGTAACCAGGTACAATGTCATCATAACTTATAGAAATAATGGTCATACTAAGAAAAATAAAACCTAAGCTGTAATTAACCATAGCTTTGGTTTGTTGCAGTGGCACATGGTGGCAGGGAGAATGAAGCATCTTTAAAATGCTAGGTGTGGTACTTTTAACAATACCTATTGTTTTATTGTATTAACATTTAACTGAGACTTTGAATGTTATTTGATGCAAGTAATTTTCTATTGTTGGCAAACATGCCAACACAATTTGTTGATTAATTGCACAGTAGTTGAGCCTGATTTCGATTCAGTTTGGAGGTTGGTTTTTGCGACTAACCAGTGTGTTTCGACAATCTTTCCCTCCAGTCCGCCCAGCACTCTTACTCACTTCTTCTCGCCCTCACCTCCTCCCTGTGGCTGTGGCACCACAAGGGATTTAATTATCAAAATGACTAATTATTTCATTACCGGGAGTGTGGGGTGAGGTGGTATCCACCAAATTAGAAATGTAATAACTAACATGGACTGGGCTGCCAAGCCATGAAGACATTCATCACCTTTTACAGGCGGGATTAATGTGGCATTTGGACTGCCGTTAGCAGTACAGACAAATTCAATTAAGTTTAAGTGAGGAGATGTCAGCGCTGCAGAAAAGCCCATGCACAGTGACTGAAGAGGTTGGGGGGGGGGGCAGTATTGAGGAGATGAAGCGAGAGTATGTGGAGATTGTGAAGTGCTGCAGTTGGCTAAATTTAATTTATGGGTGTGAGTAGCAATGCACTGGTTTCCACTGTATAACGTAAAAGACTAATTTCCAAAATAAAATTGCATTAGGGTAGGCCTATTCATTGGATACACTTCCTCTCTAATCTTCTTTACCTATGTCAAAGACACCAAAATGGCAGCCAAAAATGAATTCCTTCTAATTCCTTCATTTATAATGCTGATTGATGTCACACTTACTGAGCTATCTTTTAAGGTGTTTAAAATTGGCATTCAAATTTAGTGAATAGTCCTGCACATGATGAAAGTACAAGGTTTTTCAAGAAATACAAAATGACAAAACTAATTATAGCTGGCACAATTGTTTAAATGTACTGTATGATTGGATTTTGTTATGTCTGTAATAATACAATACTCACATAACCTAGGTATTTTGAAAGATGTATTGGTTGCTGTAATCACTCCTCTTGTCCATACTGGCTGTGAAGTGTTCGCTTCCTAAAGTCCCTCAACTGTAAAAGATGGAGGATAAAATTCATAGTCCTCTTTCCAAAGCTAATATGAAGATCCAGTAGTGTGAGTTAGACAAATCAAGTGGGTGTCCTTGCCCCTCTTTGTGTTTCCATGGACAATGTTTTCTTGCTGAGCCATAGCAGATATTCTTAGGTATAGATGGTTTGGTTGGGTTTTGACAGCCAGTTCCATTTACATTAGGATCCAGTTTGCAGTTGATAAAATGATACTTTTGTCTGTTCTCTAGTCAATGTGCACTCTGTAAGCCAGTATCATATTAATATTTGAAGCTTGGGGAGCTGGCTTGGAGCAAGTAGCTTGTGAAAAGTGCAGTCAGTGGGCTACACCTGTTATTACAATGTGTCAAATAAATTTCATAACTTATGCTGCTCAGTACCCTTTCTGGTTATAACCACATGTTGTGAGTATCAATTAGGCTGCCACTCAAAACTGTTTCTTCTTACTTCTTACTTGAAAATGTTGAGCTAAATCTATATAGATGCAATACTGAATTCAGATTCCATGAGATGCTATGGAACTACAACACTAATGGATGGATTAACAAACGGGCCACCCTGGGCTAGGTGTGTAATGGTACAGTACATGTATTCATCCCGAACCGTCATGGTACAGATGTTATGGTTCAGTGCATGCAGTCGTACAAAGAATATGCTCCGTGACCCGAACAATTACTGTCAAAATAGTTTTCAAAATGAAAGACCAAAATTTTCTACCTTTCTTTTTTTCCCTGCTGTACCAAAATCATACCGAACTGTAACCCCAAAACTGAGGTACCCAGGGACCTAGGCCCAGAAGCCCAAGATGTCATTTCTTTTTGGAAAGTCAAAAAGCTCAGTCAAAAATAGGGATGTCCTGATCATATTGTTTTGTTCTTGATCCCAATCAACATTCTTTTAATCTTAATCTGCCAAAAGTAAGTCTAATCCAACATTCCTTTTAAGTATATTTGTATGTATTGATTCTGCTGTTTTTTGACAGTGGAATAACTCTGCTTTAAAGAAATAAGACCTGTATCATATGTTTCCTTTGATGGTTTCCAACAATATATAGTATAGTGTCTTGTATGACGTGCTGCATAATATGTGTAGAAAGGAATGTGAGTGTGGATCTGCAGTGGCAGGGAGCTTTGGAGATGACTCGGACAGTCTCTCTTCATCTTCAGCACAACATGCAGGTGCAGTTTTAAACTACCAACAGCACCTCCACATTATCGGTGACCTGCTAAATATTATATTACAAATAACCACTTGATTTGGCTAGCTCTGATGAAGTATAATATTAGCTTTGGCTGAATGCATTTTGCCAAATACAAAATGAGGACTGTGTGTTGTCCCCCGTCTATTACAGTGGAGTTGCACTAGGGAAGGTACTTCACAGCCAGTATGGAGGAATGATTACAGCAACTAGACACTCTTTCAATGTACATATGAGATGCACATTGAAAGATGTACATCTTTTATAGTAAGACAGACTGAACATATTCTGTGTGGTAGTTATGTTTTTTTACTTTAAACCCATAGTATAGAATCTCCTGTCTTACTTTTGTGTGTAAATACAACAATGACAAATAAAGATCTGGTCTCTTAAACCAGCCAGAGTGGTAGTCAGGGTAGAATTTGACAGCATAAGCACAAAGGAGTTAACATGCAAAGTGTCTTTGGTCCATATTAACAAAAAATTTGGTAATGCAGTGCATCTCAAACCCACATTACCAGCAAAGAGTAAATGAAACGCTTCTCTAGTTTCCTTGAACCACTTGAGAAACTGAAAAAAAGTTTTATTGCCATACATGTGTAAACCTGCATGTGAATGAATGCAGACCACACAGGTAGCAGGCAAACACTTAAATACTTGTGAGGACTCATGATGAAGTGATTGCTGTTTAAAAGCTGCACTAGACAATGTCACACCTTGGCGACCTCAAGTGGGAGACGGGGATAACTGTTGAATTTTTGAGAAATCCTGAGTGGTGACACCTATGAACCAAATCCCTTTTTTAGGGTCTGCAGGAGATGAAGGTGGTAAAGAGGTTCATCTTTGTTTTGGATGCAGCACTCAGCCACTACTGCTTGGTTAACATGTTCCTTCTTAAGTTTAGATTTGTCACTTTTGTCTCATGCTGCTCACCTCATTTTCAGGTTGTAGCTATAGGTTGTAAATATCGATTAGGCTGCCATTCCACACAGTGACTACAGATCTTTTTGTTTGTAAGGGTTTGAGAGGATTCAGATTTGATAAGCTGATTATATGATATACTGGATTCAAATTCCATAAAATGCAATCATACCCCAATGCTAATAGGGGTCTTTCTTTTTAGAAACTCAAAGAGCTCAGTCAAAAGTATTGCACTGTGCTCAGAGGGTGTGCTCCAATTATCGGGATATCACAATACCCAGCCTCCTTGGCAAGCTTATGCCAAGGTGCTGTAAAGGAGGCTCTAGCCGATTGTTTCAGGGAAGAAGCTATATGGATTGCATTCTGGTATTGGACCAGTGAACCAGCTCTTTACTCCTTCAAGGATACTAAAGGGTTCATGAGAGTTTGCTCATCCAGTCTACATGTGCTTTGTCGACTTGGAGAAGGCTGTGCCCCTCTGTGTGTCTCTGCTTTGGGAGTATGGGCTGCCGGGGCCATTGCTATCACTGCCATCTGGGCCTTGTATAATTGGAGTGAGCACTGTGTCCATATTCTAAGCAAAAAGTACAACATGATCCCTGTGGGCGATGTGCTCTGCCAGGGTTGTACCTTTTCATTGATTGTGTTTGTGATTCTCATGGACAGATTCTCAAGGCACAGCTGTGGAATGGAAATCATCCGATTAGGTGACTTCAGGATTGGATCTCTGCTTTTTGCAGATGATATAACATTCAGTTTCAGGGTCCATCAAGTGAGGATAGGTTGGTACACAAGGTTGACTAGCAGGTTGGTGTGGCATCTGCAATAATGTGAATGCTGTACCGGTCTGCTGTGGTGAAGATGGAGTTGAGCCAGAGGGTGAAACCTTCAATTTACTGGTAGATTTACATTTGAACGCTCACCTGTGGTCATGATTTTCCTTGGCAGAGTGGCCCGGCTCATTGTAAAGGACAGGGGAGGAGCTCTGAGTACAACTGCTGCTCCACTTGTATTGAAATGAGTCAATTGAGGTGATTTAGATAAGTGATTAGGACTCCTGGATGCCCTTTCCCTTTAGAGGTTTCCAGGCACATCCAAATGGGCAGATGATTGACCCACCCTGAACAAAACTCAATGAAAGCCATACTCTCCACTTTGTCAGTTCCAACTTACTCTAAGTTTGTTGAGCCCCCCCTACAATGTGAAGTGAAGTGTCAGATAGTACTGTGTTAAGGTAAGATTGAGTCAATTATTAAAATATGTTGGTTACCATGGTATGATGGTATGATTTTATAGGGCTACCTTTACTGTGATAATATAAAAGGTCTGCTTTATAATGTTTTAATATGAATATGGTCACCTAAAGTCAGCTGCTAGTGTTAATTATCAGGGTTATGTTACCATTGCCCTCATTAACAATACAAAATGTGATAATTGTTCTGTTAGTCTTTATTATTCTTATTTCTCTTCCAACTGTGCACCTAGTGCAGCTCTAAACAATGTGAATATGAATAGAAGACATGACATGCACAGCAAAAGAGGAGCTCAAGTTTAACATGTATTTTGGAGACACATTTTGATGATACAGGATGTTGGGAGGACCAGGAATGTAGAACAGAGATATATGGCAGGCATGACAGTCTTACCATGGCACCAACGCTGTATGTGGCTGCTGGAGTGAGTGCATGGTTGTAGGGGTCGGCAGCATATACTCGTCCATAACTGTAGAAACACACGAGATAACAGAAAATGATTAGGTCAAATTACGTCCTGGCAGTTGAGCAAAGACAAATAGCTATTTGTTAATTATTTATTGATTTCCTTACCAATCATCTATGATAAAGAATTGCAGTTTTTTTTTTACCATTGGTTCCATGTATGGCTTAATACTGAGTCCACATCTTCAAAACATACAGTCGACTTTACCAACACACTGCTGTGCACAGCAGCTCATTTGACACACAAAAGCAAGTCCTTCCAGCAGACACTAACACAACAATTCATGTGTCATTCAGAACACACTGAGATAAAACACATGATGATCTTTTTATGGCAGTCTGTGAAATCACTTTTTTATTGTGTATATGTTGTTTTTTAATCATTGATGGTGTTAGAAATGTGTATATTGTGTAAAAAAGCTTTTCATTACAAAATACAGTATGATTTGTTGCTCTGTCCAGGAATGGGTCATAGAAATGCAGCAGGAAAGCTTTTAATGGGCTTTACTTCCAAGTTTGTCTTGTTTTTGGCTGGACCGCAACAGCAGGGCCAGCCCTATAAATGCGAATGTCTGTCACTGACTGACTAACTGAGTGAATGAGTGACTGAGTGATGAAGTCACACCATTGGTTGGCTGAAGGCGGCTGAAGCTAAGTATCCCAGAATACATTTTGCACAAACCTGAAGTGATGGTGGAGATTAAACTGTTGTTCACTGTAAGACTGTTAATATGTCACTTTATTAAGTTTTAATATTTTTTCAGGTGAGAAAGTAACCATTAAATTCCCAATATGTGGTCAGTTTATCCAAATGACACCTGTTTGTAAATTTGCTCTGACATTTTGGGACGTGAGGAGCCGCTGATTAGGTGAGACCAGGTTGTTGTCTCAGCAGCTAGCAGCCCGACACCTGAGATGATCAGTTGGTCTACATGTTGTAATCCCGGGGAGCACATGATCTAATGAACTGATCTGTGCAGCTCTTTGGTGATTTACCACTGGCTCTAATGTCTCCCTAGCATTTTGACATATGATATAATTCCTTTTGGAAGATAAATGTTGGTCTCATAGATGAAATCTAACAATTGTAGCTGCCACATTAGTTTGTATGAATGTAAAGTGAAGCATTTCAATACATATAAATGTATTACAATGAACAGATCAGTCTATATTAAATTGTTTTATTCTATTAAGCTACAAAACAGTATGGATTTTTATTATAGCTACATTACAAACTCAATAACATAATTTACTGCATCTGTCAATGAGAGTATTTTTTCCTGAGAAAAAAGTGTTAGTTGAGCTTTGAGTGAGATTATTTTGTCACAGTACAGCAGAATGACCGTACTGTGTCCTCCCGTCCTTGGAAGCTTGTATTCCTGAGGTGAACTTGGTGAACTGAGGTGAAGTCCAAACTAACAAGTACGCAAGTCTGAACTTGGGGTACTTGGTATTGAGAAAGGCCCTGTGTCAGGTTGGCTTTAGTCAAAGCCCAGTGCACTTCCTGGGGGCTTGGTTACCACGTCACCACTTCCTGTATCTGTCATTTCAAATTAAAAGCCCTCTCGCTTTTTTATACACAGTCCAGTCATATACGATACATACGATTTTGACCTTGTCTTGTTTGGTGTGAGGTTGGCTGAATATAGATGTATTTCAACATTAAACATTTGTTTTCACATCCTGCCAGGACTTTCTGTTTGTTTTTGGATTTTTAGTTCCTGTTTTATTTGAAATGTTTTCTCCTTGTGTTTTGTTACCTTTACTTCCTGTGTTTTCCTGTCTTTGCTGATTACCTCATGTGTTTCACCTGTGTTCAGTTCAGTCTTTGTTGAGTCATCTGATCAATTAACCTTGTTCCTCTGTCACAGTTTCTTGATTTTCTTCAATAAATATTCTGCGTTTGATCCCGTCTGCCTGCTGACTTTTGCATTTGAGTCCACCTGCTCCACTCTCCTCATAACATTTATAGAAAGTGCTGCAGATCCACAGAGTTTTGTTGGTTGTTTGTGTGAGTGAGAAAAGTAATCAGGGAAATTTGAAGGCTGTAGTCATTGAATGCTTTTGAGAAAACAATGCAAATGTGTCACAGTTTGGTCCATAATTGTTGCTGTTGTGTTGACTGTGTGAAGAGTTCTGGCAATGCTCAGTATTGAATTCAGTATTGAACCATGCAGGTAACCAATCATAAAAAAAAAACGAAATAGATTTAAAGATAACTTACACTTTATTTGAACAAAGACAAGTCAAAGACAAGTCACCAAGAATTATCCTCCAACACTGCAGCTCTGCAGAGATGTTTTGTCTTTTTGGCCAACACATACATGTATACTGTATGGTTAATTTACTCATCAGAGTCTTATGATTTTACAGTCTAAATAAGATACTAAAATTAAAAGAAACTGATTCAAAATGATGACTTTCTGAATCAATATCTAGAAACATTAAAACAATTTTTTTTAAATTACTGAAAAATTATAAGATTCTAAGATATTAAGCAAAAATTATTACGTGTCGAATTTCAGACTTTTAAAGTTAAAATCATGAAATATAAGTAATAACTTTGAGAAAAAGCCAAAATTATGAGATTGTAAGTATAAATTCTGACTACCTCAAAATGATAAGGTTCTCTATAGTCATGACTTTACAGTTTACAGTCTTTATGACTATCTGTCATAATTTTTATTTAGTATCTCATAAATGTGACCTACCATCAGTATTATATTTTTGTCAATCGTCACAATTGTTCGGTTAATTTTTTGGTAGAAGAGGAAAGCCCATTAAAGGCTGAAATCAAAAGGGGTCATTCTTCCACAGAGAATCAGCATTTTATATTGGAACTTTTTTCTTTGAGTGCGTGCATGTGTGTGTGCATGAATGTGAGTGTGAGTATGTGTACAAGTATGCTTTTTGGCCTGCCAGGGAAATATTGGAATCATTAGAAATTACAACATTATTAATATCCACTACAAACTGTATGGCAGTGTGGCAGGTAGTTGTTGAGATATGTCTGGACCAGTGTTGATTGGACCAATATTTTATTTGCCATTTTGTGTCCACTTCCTGTATACAGACCCTTTCAATGTAACTATGTCAATGGTTGTGATAAAATAGTCAAGGAAACAGTAAGGGGAAATTAACCAAGAATAACAGTTCACACAGAACAGAGAAAGACATAAAAAAAAAAAAAACATAATAAAAATAGAACAATCAAAGAATAGGGAGCAAATAAGTTTTTTGTATTTTCAGTCAGAAATAGATGGCAGCAGTGTTTATTCCTAGTAAGCAGCCATGTTGTGGCCAACAAGTCCACCCCTCATCCCTTCCTCCTTTCTCTGTCCTAGCCCATTCATGATAAGGGCCAATCAGGGGCCAGGGCCTGTGCCCATAATTGAGCTGATTTGCATAGCAGCCCAGTGGTTGAAGCGATTAGAAGTTAATCCCGATTAGTTTTGGACATTGCTATTCACCATGCAGCCCTCCCAACACCCACACTCAGTTCAGCACCGCATTTGACCTATCTTATCTCACAGTGCAGAGCCCTAACCCATCATCAGTGTGTGTGTGTGTGTGTGTGTGCGTGTGTGTGTGTGTCTGTGACAGTGCATATGTGAGAGAGTGTAGCTGCATCTACAACACTAATTCAAATGCAATTTGAGTCAAATGCATTTTTAAAATGACCCTGAGGTGAAAAGATAAACAGGGAAACAACATTTTCAACAGCTCTACAAAACGGTTGGGAGCTTGGACAAATGCATATGGTTTTAGGATAGAGTGAATATTTAGAAAGAACGATTTCCAAAAATAAACACAGTTATGCAACTATAATATTTTCTTTCAACCATTTAAAGTTCATGATGTGTTTCATGACCCTAAATTTCATTTTCCTTGATAATTTTACAGAATAAAATGCCCCTATATTTTCATTTTGGAGGAATTTCCCTGTTACACAAGCAGAGCATGTTGGGACTTAAAGGGAACAGCTCAGCACTTTGATGGTTCTAGATTAAATCACCAAACAATTACAATTCATCCTGAAGGGGAACATGCCAGGCTGTTGGGACACTTTGTACAGACAGTGAAAGGATTACATGATTGGCTTTCCTTGTTCCTAGCCATCAATACAGCAATTTATAGCATATAACTACCCCTTAAATCCACAAACTGTGGATTTTTACAGTACATTTATGTTTTTGTTGTGATTAAACAAGCAAGATACAACTTGTTAATCAGTAAGCTTTAGAGGTGTTGGTAGGTTTTGAAATTTGGACAGAGCTAGGCTAGCTGTTACCCCCTGCTTGGAGTCTTTATACTAAGCTAGGCTCACCACCTCCTGGCTTCAGCTCCATACTTAACTAACACCAGATTAGTACCTATCATCTCATTTCACTCTTAGAAAAAAGATATGAGCATATTTCCTGAGATGTTGCAGTATTCCTTTAAAGAAAACTGAATAATATTCTCATCTTCTAGGTATAAGCAGATGGAGTTATGGCAAAATGAACAGGGTTGACAGGGCTACTACTCATATGTCATGTCTCCATGTCCCTCCATCTATCTCACTTTATTCTCTCCACTAGCTAAAAGGATGTTAAAATATCTGGATTGACTAGGAGGAAAGCCAAACACTTTCAAAGATAAGATCCACAACACTGTCAGCACTTGTTTGGGGTGGCAATCTTTGAGGTGAGGTGTGTATGTGCCTTTTTAAAGGTCAAGATAAAAGGTGGGTAGGAGGATTCTTCCATGAAATCAAGACAGCCAAATAAATGACTTTAACATATTACATAAAATGTTAAAATGCAGTGAGTACCTAATAACCAAATTCCTGGAAAATGTTCTGCTGTGGAAAAGGGCTAAAAAGTCAGTGCTTGTTGATATGCATGTATATAGTAATTTATGAATGCTCATAATTTGCTTGCATGAGCATATCTGCATGAGTGACTGCATTACATTTGCATTGGTTTGTAGGCTATACGAGGAAGACTGGCTCTGGTCAGGCCTCATGAAAGCAGCTGTTGTTTCTTCCCCTCTGTCACCCTCATGGCTTGAACATGACCCACATGGTGCCAGTGTGGCCCTGCACAGATGGTCACATCAAGGCTACAGAGGTACACAAGCGAGCCTTCAATGCCATTGCAGACCTGGGTGAAACATCCAAACAGTCCTCCTGTAAAGCCTTGCTCAGGGCTCGTTTCAACCTGCCTTAATTGATTTCTTGTGCCATTTGAGGACAGCAGAACACACTGAAAACACTGATATATTATCACCTCATGAAGTTATGTCGAATATGTTAGTAAACAGTTGCCTAGTGACACATCTAGCAGACACAGAGTAACATTATCATCCTATTGGAGTCAAGGTTGTCCACATTATGACTGCAAGTCCCTCTCACATTACACAGTCATTTAAACCATACTCTAAAAAGGCCTCTGTCCCTCTCTTCAGAAAACGTAACATTATTATTTCTGTATATGACATACAGTAATTTTCATCACAGGGGCTAAAGTGGGTTTGACCTTTTGTCTGGGGGTGGAACAGTCCTTTCAGGAAAGATAAATAAGTAAATAAATATATGCATGTGCATGGGTATGTAAAGAAGTATATTTGATTGTTTAAAGACATATTTTGTTTTTATTTATATACTAAAACAGTGTTTTTTTCATTTGTTGCCTCAGGGCAACATTGTGCAGTTAGACCACTCTTGTTAGGGCAATATCATGCATGTGCTGGGATGCATAGTTATTACCATAGTCAATTACTTTACTATCCACTAAGTGGATCCCAGAATTAGGTTACGGGGTTAGGGGTCAGTCAGTAGAGTAATGGTAAATGGTAAATGGCTGCTTATATAGCACTTTTATCTAAAGTGCTTTATCCAAAGCATTTTCTGCTGATCACTCGTTCATTCACACACACACTCACACACTGATGGTGGCAAGCTACCATGCAGGGTGATGGTGCAACCATCGTGAGCAATTTGGGGTTCAGTATCTTGCCCAATGACACACACGACATGCGGACAGGAGGAGTTGGGTATTGAACCACCGACCTTCATCATGGACGACCCATTCTACCTCCTGCAGCCACCACAAGTAATGTGTGTGTGTGTGTGTGTGTGTGTGTGTGTGCACGCACACATGCACATGTGTGTGTTGATAATTAGATTGAGTCTATGGATGTTGATGATGTACCAGAGGATGATGTTCCACACTTACCCAAGTAGAGAACAGTCCACAATGCCAACACACGCACTCGCACAAATACCTAAATACACAGGCTAACCCCTCCACACACACACACATAAATTCACTGGTACGCACACGGGTAAAAATGAACTACGGGAAGCAGGTGAGAACAAAAATAAGAGAAGTCAGAAATGAAAATGATTTACATCTAAATCAGCTAATATTATCTATTGTCTAATTAGCCGCCAGGTTTTTTTTTTTATTGTGAAGTAAAGTGTAGCCTGTCAGTAGATTATAATTATTATTAGTAGTAGTAGTAGACTATGACATTTCAGAGTATTTTGCACACTGTTCTAAGGCATACAAGTGAGCAGTCATTATAACATTAGTATGCAATCATTGTTAAGTGTGTGTGTGTGTGTGTGTAAGAGAGAGAAAGCACTGTGGTATCTGCGACTGCGTATGTGTGTGTGCGCACTGATGTTTGAATGTCAGTTAATGTGCAGTACTGCCCTTCTTGCAGAGACACAGATTATGATTGCACGACAAGTAAAAATAAAGCATTTTAAAGTGAGTGACTGTGTAGCCATTGTGTTTAACCATGGGTTGGGTCACAGGTCTTTCATTTACAGGTCCGGGTGGGTATGGTTTTGACATGGAGATAATTGTGGGTAACGGGTTGGTTTCGGTACTGAGTTTCGGGGGGGGGGGGGGATTTTATGATGGATATTTTATCAGGGATCCCCAAGCTTCCAAAAATGGGGTGAAATATTTTTTTGCCCCAAAAATAAAAATTCATGCCATTTAAAAATATAAAAGCCCAGCATCTCTAAGGGTCAGAAGTGTACTGTGTTGCACCTGTAACCACACCCAACAGTGATGTCACGGTGTACCGACACACCCTGAAGTACACTTCTGCAGTACATCACAGCAGCAAGCTGAGAATTTAAACCACTGCAAGTCAGCAAAAACAAGATTTTGCTGTTGCCCTTTAAAGCCTATAGAACAAGTCAAACAGCAATGCTCACTACAACACAATGATCAACTATGCATAAATCCAAATTAGTTATATAAACAGATACAGAGCCAAATTCACTTCAGCTATCTGCAGTAAAAACTCTGCTCACTTTGCAAAAGAAACAATTTCACATACTGCAAGATCATTATAATGACATGTACAAATTATAAATTATTCTGAATTATATAATGCACACAATTTAAAGCCAAAACTGCTGTTTTTATATGATTAGAATGTGAATCATTTACTCGGGCAGTAGAATCATGCTAACAAGGATCAGCACTCAACAGCAATCACACACATTTCCTTCAGAGAATGTTTCTCTAGTTATTGCTCATGTAACCTAGATTCATGTCAATTTGAGTCTGTGACGTAAAAGGGTTTAAGATGGTGAGGACCACTGGTTTAACCTCTTTTTCTTTTGCCCATGTATCACTTTCTGCTGCCTGTTCTGAATAAAAGCACTGAGGCAGAGGAATAAATCCTCTCCATTTCTAATCTCGGCTCTGCCTTAATTCACCCTTGGCAAATAGAGCCAGTGTCATCATTCATGAGCATGATAGCTTCTTTTCAAGTGGACCTACTGTATACCTACTTTGTCTGCAAAAATATTAGCTGCTCTATTGTCTAGAGCCAAAGCCATCTCTATAATAATTTTACACTCTGCTCTTGAATTAGATGGATGGTATTTCTGCCATCCAAGATTGTTAATTCAAACCCAGCTCACAAAAAAACTTGGGGAAAGTTGGGGAAAGTCAGGCGGAAGATGAATAATGAATCAAAAATGACAGGCATCTGCAAGTTCCATGCAATTATAAACTAAAATTACACACCAGTGCTTACTAATTTAACACAAATTATTCATTGTGTTATGAATATATCTATTATTAATAAAATGGGGAAGGGCATATAGGAGATAAAACACCCTCAAATTCCACTTCAGCTCTAGAAACCACCATTTCAACTCCACTCTCTTCCAATTTTCATGAAGCATATTTTTGACTATCCAGTGCAATAGCAGAAGCCTTCTAGCTGATGTAATCATTATGACTCTTTATCAGGAGCAGAGGAGGAAGTTAGGTGTTATAGAATGTTATAGAACAATAAAGTCCATAGAAGGAGGAGGTCTTTCTGGCAGACTTTCTGGGGAAGACCTGCTCTGATTAGGAGAAACAGCATATATCCCACTTTGGATGGACCTGCTCTCATATCTAGAAATATGGCTGAGTTTATTAGTAGACCAAAAGCATGACATGCTTCATCAGAGCAGTTACCCACCCAAAACTACATAAAAACTGTGTCTGTCCCCCTGATCACTTAAATCAATTAAATCTAAAGTAAACAAAAGAGGAGTTATACATACAAAAAAATAATAAAAATTAACACCACTACTGCAATAGGACAACAAAATAGGAGAATTAAATGTGGACTCTGTCCTCTAAAGCTGTATTAATAAACAATCTAATCTCAGATTATCATATTGATATATTTTTGTCTTACTGAAAGCTGGCTGTGTCATGAAGAATATGTTAGCCTAAATGAATCCACTCCTCCAAGTCATATTAATACTCACATTCGTTAAGACACTGGCTGAGGAGGTGGAGTTGCAGCCATTTTCAAATCACACCTAATCAACCCTCGACCTAAACTTAATTAGAATTCATTCGAAAGCCTTGTTCTTAGTCTTTCACACCCAACCTGGAAAACTCTACAGCCAATTCTATTTGTTATAGTGTACCGCCCTCCTGGCCGGTATACTGAATTTTTATTTGAATTGTCAGAGTTTTGATCAAACTTAGTCCTTAGCACATATAAAGTACTTATAGTAGGTGACTTTAATATTCATGTGGATGTTGATAATGATAGCTTTAGCACTGTGTTTATCTCATTATTAGACTCAATTGGCTTCTCTCAGAGTGTAAATAAACCCACTCACTGTCTTAACCACACCCTCGACCTTGTTCTGACATATGGCATCAAAATTGAACATTTAATAGTTTTTCTGCAAAATGCTATTTTTTCCAGACCATTACTTAATAACTTTTGAATTCCTATTACTAGACTACATACCATTAGACAAAAATGTCTTCACTAGATGTCTATCTAATAGTACTGTAGCTGAAATTAATGAAGTGATTCCATCAGCATTGAATTCAATGCCATGTCTCAATACAACAGAGGACTCTTATGCTAACTTTAGTCCCTCCCAAATTGATCATCTAGTTGATAGTGCCGCATGCTCATTGCCAATGACATTTGACTCCATCGCCCTTTGAAAAAGAAGATAATAAAACTAAAGAGGTTAGCTCCATGGTATAACTCCCAAACCCTCCCAAAACATAGTGAAAATTTGAAAGGATATGGTGTTCCACCAAACTGGAAGAATCTTGCTTAGTCTGGCAAGATAGTCTTAAAACATATAGGAAGGCCCTCTGTAATGCCAGAGCTGCCTATTACTCATCATTAATAGAGGAGAATAAAAACAGCCCTAGGTTCATTTTCAGCACTTTGACCAGGCTGACAAAGAGTCATAACTCTATTGAATGATAAAATTCTTTCTGATGATTTATCCACAAACACAGAAACCTTAGAAACAGCTGTAAAACTTGATATATATTTTTAATATTTTTTCTCCAATCGTCCTTCCTGAACTAACTTCAACGATTTCTTCATCTAAACCATTAACATGTCTCTTAGATCCCATCCCAACTAGGCTACTTAAGGAAGTCTTACTCTGAGTTAGCTAGATATGTTACTAGATATGATCTGTCTTTAGTAACAGGCTATGTACCACAGTCCTTTAAAGTAGCTGTAATTACACCTCTTCTTAAAAAACCTACTCTTGATTCAGGCGTTTTAGTCAACTATACACCAATCAAATCTATATCCCTTTCTCTCTAAGGTCATTGAGAAAGCAGTCACCAGTCAGTTGTGTGACTTTCTACATAACAATAGTTTATTTGAGGATCTTTCATTCAGGATTTAGAGCACATCATAGCACAGAGACAGCACTGGTGAAAGTTACATCAGCTAAAGAACTTCTCTCTGTACTTGCCTTGTTAGATCTTAGTGCTGCATTTGACACTGTTGACCATCACATACTATTACAGAGACTGGAACATTTAAGTGGCATTAAAGGAACTGCATTAAGCTGGTTTAAGTTCTATTTATCAGATCAATTTCAGTTTGTAAATGTTAATGATGAATCCTCCATCCATGCAAAAGTTAGACATGGAGTTCCACAAGGTTCTGTACTTGGACCAATACTATTTACCTTATATATGCTTCCTTTAGCTAATATTATTGGGAAATTTTCATTGTTATGCATCCAGGAGGCAGACACCATCTCTACATTTGAGAGTAAGCTTAAAAGTTTCCTGTCTGATAAAGCTTATAGTTAGAGTTGGCCAGGCCTTGGACCAGCCCTTAGTTATACTGCTATAGGCCTAGACTGCCAGGGGACTTCCCATGATGCACTGAGCTCGTCACTCCTCCTCCTCTTCATCTGTATGCATTCATGTACCATTAATGCATGTTACTAACTTGGCTTCTTCCCCGGAGTTTTTGTACTTTCTCGTCTTGCAGGTGACCACGGCTGCGGACCGACTGCTGTCCAGCTTGACACCCACCACTTATTATTAGTCATATTTCTATCATTATTATTATTATTATTGATATTATTGTTATTATTGTTGTTGTTGTGCTTCTCTGTGTCTCTCCCTCCCCTCTCCCTCTACCTCTTTCTCTCTCAAGCCCACCTAAACCCCGGTTCTGCTCGAGGTTTCTTCCCATTAAAGGAGTTTTTCCTTGCTGCTGTCGCCAAGTGCTTGCTCATGTGGGAATCTTGGGTCTCTGTAAATTCAAGAGTACGGTCTAGACCTGCTCTATGTGAAAAGTGCCCCGAGATAACTTCTGTTGTGATTTGGTGCTATATAAAAAAATTGACTTGACCTGACTTGACACTTTATGTGACTGTCTATAGGTCATTGTATCCTGTCTTGAACATAAAACATCATGAATTGTGCATGTCTTAATGTGTCAGTGACATTTAGTGTCTTACCTGTCACTGTATGCAGCAGCTGTGGCAGCAGTAGGCTGGGCATATCTATAGGCAGCGTAACCACCCTGGAAAAATACCCATGCGTACGCAAACAGACACACACACACACACACACACACACACACACACAAGAGAGAGATAGGAGTAAGATTAGATTAGATTAGACTAGATTATTAGATAAAATGGGAAGTATCCCATTTTAATACTGATATTCCCAAAACTAGATATCATTTTAAAACCTGTCCCATGACTTATTCTATAGCTAGGAAACTGTGAGAAATAAACCCAAAAAATAGACCTATTTTTTGGGGGGACAGGGGATGTTTATGGGGAGATAGCAGGTCAACAGTATATGCCACATAGAAGTGGTATATATCATCTGAAAGCTGGGAGCCTGAAGATTAATTTGAGATGCAGTTCAGCACTGTGTGTCAAGTCTTTCTAGTAATAAATCTGTAAATCCATGACACCAAGACACCAAGACCTTGAGGAATACCAAAGAAAAATTCATGCTGTGATTTGGTATCAAAAAACTTTTGACATTTGGGGGTTTCTGTAAGAATTGTATTTTGGGTGACTGGATGGCAAGTGCTTCTGTTCTGGAAATTACTCAATATACCTAGGAAAGCCATATATCCTCTGAATGCCCTGGGTCTTTAGTTTGTGGTTGTACAGTTTCATGAGGCTGTGATTATCCTAGAGGTCACAATAGGTCATTTTATACAGTGAGGTTAAGTTTCAAAACATGGTCTCACTACAATGAAATGGCTACTATGGGGACTAACGTCACCACACATGAATACAACTGGGCTCAGAGTCTCAGCTTTTCAGTCATACCATATTTATCCAATTCCAAGACTGTTTAGGGAAATATTCAAATACACCATTTTTAGAATAGGACAAAATAACACATTTATACTGCACGGTTTTTGCCCAAAACTGCATGGGATTAGCATAAAGTTTGCTGTAAAATGTCTGTAAAGGGGAGGCTTGTGGGTAACCATAGAATCAATTTTCATTCAGATATCTTGAGGTGAAAGGTCAAGGGACCCCTTTGAAAATGGCGATGCCAGTTTTTTCCTCCTCCTGCCAGTTTAGCCTAACTTTGGAGCGTTATTTAGCCCTGTTCCCGACTATAAAACTGAGCCCACTATAACCTCTGAAAGACAGTAATGTTACCCATGGACGCTGGCATCCTCGGGGAGTGGAAGAGGTTAAAGTAGTCAGATTACAAACCTACAAAAACAGCACATGTGAAATCCATGCACATTTCACATACATTTGAGTTGTTGAAAAACATCATGCATATACAGTATATGAATTTATCAATGCCAGTGCACGTCATAAACCACATCAGCCAAAATGTGAATTTCCACATTATTATCATGTGAAATATGTTTTACATGATATGATAAATTCACATGTGTTTTTCTGTAAGGCTAAAAACACAACGTTAAGTCTAAAAACTGGGAATCAGCTTAAAAGCTACTCACCATACGTACATTTTTAATTGCAGAAAATAACCCCCACAAATTCCCAGACAAAATACAGATATGGTCTCAGTGTTCTCAGTAATACAGCCCTGTGTCAGAGCCTTACTGACCAATATGCTGTTAGTTTCATATTAAGACAAACAAAACAGTTTCTGGGAGTGTGAAAGGTGGTGTTGGCAGCAGTA
Source organism: Scomberomorus guttatus (assembly GCA_038419695.1). Taxonomy (NCBI): domain Eukaryota; kingdom Metazoa; phylum Chordata; class Actinopteri; order Scombriformes; family Scombridae; genus Scomberomorus; species Scomberomorus guttatus. Next base: position 29,584,588 of record CM076459.1, on the reverse strand, counting down.
CTTGACTTAAGAATAAGCTGCCCAGTAAGATGTGTGTCAATGTGTATAAAATTATAGCAGAGGGCTGCTTTCATTCCAGTTCAGTTGCAACACACTCCCGAGGCACTGGATTGGTGTAGAAGTTTCAAACCTGGTTTGCACTGTTGTCCTACAGTATGGTCCTGAGATGGTGTTTAAATGTTTGTTGGATACATTAAGTTAGTGTTGCTAAAACTGGTTTTAATGTTGATCATTTTATTAGTTTCTTTTATTTATGTTTTGATCATTGGTAAGAATAGTATCATTTGTAATGTGGATTGTAAAACATGTTTGGAATAAGGTAATAAGCTCGAGCTGTCTGTGTTTATAAAATAGAGATTAATTTGAATATGTAGTGCCAATGCCTACTATATATGCTTACTAAGTGTATTTATAGCTATCTTGATATGTTGTACCTCATTGGATAAGATTAATTCAGTTTGAAAAGCTGTGTTCAAGTGTGTAAAAGTGCACCCAAGACTTCCACTGTACTGAAAATCAGAATTTATTCTTAAAAAGTGGCTATTTATTGTTTTTGTTTTAGTATTAGCAGTAGTAGTTTTCATTTTGTACTAACTATATGTAATTATAATTATGTTTAATTTTATGTAGCCAAAATAATTTGGGGAAATAAATATGGGAGAGGACTTTTTTCTACTTGTTCATCATTTATTTCAGTGGAATTGCATTGTTATGTTTCCGCATGTGTTCTCGGATTTCGATATTCATCAAACCTCCCAATATGCATCCTAAACTCAGAATCTAGGTTAATGGATATGCTGATTTTTAGTCTTGGTAAGGAAAAAGGCATGGCAACCTTTTGTCACCAGTTATTTTTCAATATAATTTTGAAGGAAATTATTTGTGAAAGTAGTATGACCAAAGATCACTCTCTAATCTCTGTTTCAAAGTGCCTAACATGTGGAGTAAGAAGTAATCATTGTCTTATATGTTTAACTCTGTGTTTGCTTTTTTTAAAATTGGTTTTACAAACACAGAAAAACAACAGATAATTACAGTAATGGCGTGACACTGAAGTTGGTTTACAAAAAAAGAACAAAAACAAACAAAAAAAAGTTTAAGGAGCAGTACGCAGTTGGATGTTTTCTCTAACATGAACTAAGAAAGGGTTCCATATTTTGTAAAATTTGTTCGCTGGAACTTCTCAGAGAAAATTATATTTTCTCTAATATAATGAAAAACAGTAGGTCATGAACCCATTGTGTAAAACTGGGTGAAAATCTTTCCATTTTAAAAGAATCAGCCTGCGGGCAAGAAACATGGCAAAGGCAATACAATCTGCCTAAGAAAGAAAGAAACAACAAAAATGGCCAGCAGGGGGCATGGATGAACTGATTTACCGAGACAGATGGAAATTAATGACAAGATTTTAAGCTGCATGACCAGAACACGTGAGCATGTGTGGCCAGGGTTGATTTGCAGGAGTTGCATGCGGGGTTCGCCTCAGGGAACAGTTTTGACAATTTTTGATTTGTCCAGTAACTGGAGTGAAGTATTCTACATTGCATAAAATTGTGATGGATGCAAATAGAGGAAGTGTGGACTCTTTCTAAGATAGAATGCCAAAGACTATCTGAAAAACTATTTAAGTCTGTTTCCCAATCAGCCTTCAAAGACACAGGACTTAGATTTAGATTTTGTATAAGCTTATTATATATAATATAAATTATACTTTTGAAAATGAAGGGTGCTCTAGGGTAGAATCGCAAGGATTACATGTCAGTTAAGCAGGGAACTGAGGGAGCATCTGGCACATAAAATCTCTGATTTGTAGGTAGCAAAAGAAATTGTTTTTAGATAATTTAAAATTTTCACAAAGATTGCTAAATGAGGAAAAAATGCTGTCAAAAAAAAAATCAGCAAATGACTTAATGCCCATGCTGTGCCATTCAACAAAGGTTTTATCTAGTAGAGAGGGTTTAAATAAGTGATTTGAATGAACTGGGGATTTTAAGGAAAAAAAATAGAGATTTTACAGCTTTATTTTTAATATAATCTGCTAATGGTGCGGACTGCATGATAGGGACTCAAGCGTGTACCAAGATGGTGCATCCGCTCTTGGGTCCTCGTAGAGTGCAGAATTGGGTGTATGTTAGCTGCCCAGTAATACATTAAAAGGTTTGGAGCTGACATCCCTCCTGAGTTTTTTGAATATTGAGTTTAGAATGAGAATATGAGTTTTTTCATTGATAATCGAGGTGGTTTACGGTTCCAGATAAAGGAAGAAATAAAGCTGTTTAATTTATTAAAAAATGATTTGGGAATGAAGATTGGTGCACTTGATGCACTGAAATAGGTAAGTGAATCTGGGAAGGATATTCATCTGTATGGAATTAATATGACCTGCAACTGACAGTGGTAGTGACATCCAGCAGTTAAGACTGCACTTCACCTGGTCTATAAGGGTAAGAAAGTTAAAAGATCAGAAAATGTATTCGTTACATTAATGCCCAGGTAAGTTAACTGATGAGTGATTTTGAAAGGGTGTGAGGCAAAAGGATATTCACGGTCTGCCTCATTGATTGGGAATAATTCACTTTTTTGCAGATTTAATTTATATCCAGAAAGTTTTTCAAACGTATTCAGGATGTGGAAAACGTGAGGTAGAGATGTAGAGAGGTCATATATATATATAATAGTAAATCATCCACATATAGCGACACATTGTTGTTCTTGTCTGTTTCTTATAATGCCTCTTATCTGAGTATTGTACTGAAGTGCTAGTGAAAGGGGCTCAATAGCAATTGCAAATAAAAGAGGTGAGAGTGGTCAACCCTGCCTTGTCCCTCTACTTATTTGAAACTGCTCAGAGTAGGTATTATTAGAGACTGGTGTTGTGTAAAGTAACCTGATCCAAGAAATAAATGTATTGCCAAACCCAAATCTTTTAAGAATATGAAATAAATATCTCCGCTCCATCAAAAGCCTTTTCTGCATCCATAGAAATTTGTACCTCTAGAACTGGAGAATCTGAGGGGTGATGATATTAAACAGGCATATTAAAAAAAGAAAATCTATTTCTGATAAAACCAGTCTGGTCAGAAGATATAATATCATGCAGTACAGTTTCTAAATGGGAGGTGAGAATCTTAGCTAAGATTTTCACATCCACGTTTAACAATGAGATGGGACAATAAGAACTACAGCAATGTGGATCTTTGTTTTTCCTAAGTAATGGGCTTGTGGAAGGATTCCAGACTCAAATGATTCATGATACATAGTTAAAGGAATTGGTGTAACTTTAACTGAAAACTTTTTATAAAATTCTATTGGAAAACCATCCTCGCATGGGGCTTTTTCCACTCTGCATACCTGTGATTGCTTTGTTGATCTCCTCTAATGTAATTGGGCTGTCCAAAATTTAAGTGCCGCCCTTAGGTGTTGGAAAATTATGTAATGTTGTGAAAATCCACAGAACTAAAACTTTTTTCGGAGGAGTAAAGTGATATGATATGAGATGTAAAAGGCCTGAAATGCATTATTTATTTCTTGAGGGTTGCAAGTAAGTCCATTTCTGGCATTGATCTCTGAAATTAATTAAGATGCAGATGACTGCCTCGGCTGATGAGCCAGAAGGTTTGTCCCAAAACCCATAATAGGCATGTCTGGATCTCTTCAACTTTGATTGTGGAGAGATTATCAAACTCAGTTTGAAAAAGAAATCTCTCCTTATATAATTTTGCCGAGGGAGAGGTAGCATATTGTCTAAATATGAAATAAGATTAGTGATATATGTTAATAATCTCAGGTGTGGCATTAGTTCTAATAAAGAAATCAATTTGATTAGATATAAAATCTGGAAAATCAGAATCCGACAACAGACGCACATTTAATCTCCAAGATGGCTTACAAACTGATTAAGTTCATATCCATAATGAGAGGAGAATGGTCTGATATAACTCTGGCTTGATAACAACAGTTTGGAATTGATGGCACTAAATTGTTATCTACCAAAAAGTAGTCAATGCAAGAAAAAGTGTGATTAATTGAAGAGAAGAAGGAGTATTCACGGGTGTTTGGAGGCGACACCAAATATCTGAGACGCCATGTTAATGTGTCTTCATCATGAAGAAAACTGTTAATTATACGTGAAGACCTGGAGGCATTAATATGTTTGGATGATGATCTTTCCAGCGTTTTATTTAGACAACAATTAAAATCTCCACCGATAATCAAACGATGGGACTAAAAGCTTGGTATTGGAGAAAGAAATTTCACAAAAAAGCGATCATGATCATAATTAGGGGCATAAACATTTGCTAAAATAAGAGGATTGTTATACATGGATCCTGTTACAATTACATAATGACCATTACAATCAGTTATCATACTTGTACATTTAAACGGGACAGACTGGTGGATAAGAATGGCTACGCCCTGTGCTTGGCGATTAAAAGTAGACTGATTTGATTAAGATACCCAGCTCCTGTAGCTTTTAAGTATGTGAACCTTTAAATGCGTCTCCTGAATAAAAGCAATGTTAACACCCAGATGGAGAAGCACCTGGCTAAGCTTTGAGGGCTTGCCCAGACCTCTTACATTCCAGCTGGCAAACTTTATCGCTTAGCCTGCTGCTTCACTGTCATTATTACCAAAACTCATTCAAGAGAGCATAGATTATGATATAAATAGATTAACCAGTAAAAGACATAGAGTAGCCCTGTTATAATGCCAACAACAAATACATAAGAAACCAAAAGAGAAACTAGAGAAAAAAGAAGAAAAACAAAAATGTATACCCCGTACACATCCTCCATGGACGTGCTCCTAACACCCTATAACACAGCTTCGTAGACTATTGCCTATCCTATAAACGCAGTAACTATTTACAAGTGCAACCTGGGGTGACACACGCACACACACACACACACACACACACACAAAGTAGAGCAGCAGACAAATTATGTCAGGTCAAATAAATAGCACGTTTTTAAAATTAAATTAAAAAAAATAAAAAGGGAAATTAAATTTCATTTCAAGTTCACTTTTAATTATTTATTTTAGATAAAAATAAATCATAAAGAGATAGGCTACTATTTAAAAAAAAATTCTAAATGAAAGACAGTCAGCTATATAGCTATATTGGCCTAATGGACAGAAGGTCCCAACTAATAAGATATTAAATTGACTTAGTGAAAACAATGATTGAGCTATTCACCAAATTCCCAAATGACAGGGGAGAGAAAAAAAAACAAAAAAAAAACAATAACACTGTTTTACCTTTAGCAAGTGTCAATTTCTCAAAAGATATAATTAATTTTAGATTAAATAAAATAAAGATATTGGCTATATTGTTTTGTATTTTATTTTATTTAGCTAAATAAAAGACAAGTGTCAAGTTCTGCAAAAATCCATACAGACTGATCTTTCCTTTCAAGTTCATCTTTTTATTATTAATTTTAGATTAAATAATATTTATTTGTTTTATTGAACTAAATGAAAGAGACCGGCCATATCAGGCTATGAAACCTGATAGCTTAATGAACAGAAAGCCACAACAAATAAGATATTCAAATATTTTAGTGAAGACAACGATTATTTACCAAATTTCAAAAAAAGAGAACTTTACACTTTACATGGAGGTTTTTGACTTCAACCTGCAAGTTGCTCTTTAAGTCTGGAGACTGTTGCCTCAAGATCTGTAATCGCATCACTTGTTGCAGTCGCAGATTTTCCCACTACTTTCAGGTGACTTTCATGATTGGTCAGAGCCGTATCTAGTACTGCAACAGAGGAAGAGAATTCTTCACTGATAGAGGAGACGTCTGACTGTAATCCACTGACCGCTGATTCTATTTTTGCACAGATCAATTTTTAGGGAGTCCAAAGTTTTGGTGAGCAGATCAGGTGTTAATCTGTCATCTCCTTGTGTACTCCCAGTTTTGGCCTTATCAGACAAAGGAGTAAGGCTGCTGCCTTTGGCTCTGGTAGTAGAAGGCTTGTTTCTTCAGATCTGTTCCAACTTAGGCTTTAACCTGATTAAATCAACTTTGATGTTGTTGAAATGTGAGATGGATCACAAATACTTGTCTATTTTTTAAAGAAAATTTTAGGATCACCCCAGTGGAGCTTGCACACAACGTGTCTACATTACTTCTGCAGGGAGACTTTAATTTAACATTCAATTAAAATCTGACTTGATTGTTTTGTCTTCATTTTTCATATGTGTGGTTGTTCTTCATTGTTGAAGCATTCTATGTATTTTGATACCAGTTTTCTTTTTGTGTATGTGGGAGGCAAGAGACACTAAAACACTAACACTAGTGTATGTCAAACACTGCTGTGACAGTGCTGCATGCCATATGACAGTAGAGTTTAGTGTTAGCATCACAGTGTCATCTAATGTACTCAGTGAATCCTGCACCGCCTCAAGACCTGCCAGATCAGTTCCCTCCTCTACGCCTCACAAGTACAAATTAACACACACACACCAACTCTGATAGACACACACAGACACACACACACACACACACACACACACACACACACACACATCAACAGCAGAGAGTTGCTACAGTTCCAATCCAGAGACAAACAGCAAGCATAACAACTGCACTAATCAATATTTTTTTATAACCATTGATCAAATGACTTTGTGTAATGTGAAAGATGTCAGTGTGTGACAAATACACAGAGAATTATAACAAATTCTGCAATTCTCCTCAGCTCTACAAAGCTTTTGAGCCTCTTTTAGCTCATTCTTTTGGTTTTATGGCCCACATGCCCAGCAGCAGGCAACGGTTATTGAATGATTCAGACACATTAACTAACAACACACCTAACATTCTGGCATATTAACCCACCACCATCTAACAGCACAATACATACATATCATCCAAACATAAACATAAACATAAACCTCCCACAAATAATGCTCCAGAGGGAGCAGAGGGAGCTCCTATATCCATCAAGCTGGATAAAGGAAAAGCCTGGTTTATTTTGATAAACCTCGCTAATTTAAGTGAGAGTTCCATTCCATCACTTTGGTTTATAGGATTTCCTGCTCAGTAACCATGGCAACTTATACCACTGAACTAGCCTGCTCCGTGGCAGGCTAACTGTCAAGATTAATTTAGCTGTGCATCAAAGAATGTCTGACGGATGGAAACAACGGAACAAACACAGTTCTGTCAAGTGTCTTTTTGCGCCTGCATCACTTTTGTCATGTCGTGTTTGGAAACATAAGATGGAAGAACTGTGAGGGACCTTTAAAAAATACCTCTTTCAGTTAATCCCCATTTTATCCATGGTCACTTTGGTTTCACAGTGAACAGTGAAATACAGTGAACAGTTGTTTTGAAGTTATTTATTTGTGTATTTATTTATTTATTCATTCACTTACTCATTTTGTTCAAGCTGTGAAGGCAAAAAGAAAATTAAATAAAGTCCAAACCATGACCTTCTGCTGTGTTTAAATTTATACAGTGGAAACCGTATATAGTGATCACGGTTACAGTGATCAACTGCTGATATGGATCAGAAAGCTTGGGACAGAATCATTCCTATACAACTTTAATGCTGTTTAAATAATTCGCCTACAATAATCAAGTAGTCCACTTACAGTGTTCATTTTGGGTCTCTTTGTACATGACAACATATGGAAAAAATTTAAATTACAGCAATTCTATTTTTTGTACTCTACTCCCATCATAAGTGGTTTCAGCACCATTATTGTCCACCTGTATGGAGGATATTTTAAAATTAAATAATAATTATAATAATTAAAATTAAAAGTCAAAATAGAAAATTAAAAGAGATAATATATTACTAGATAGATTATTTTACTACACTACTAGGAATAATCAATAATCAATTGAAAAAGCTAATTTAAAATGTAAAATGATATTTTGAAAATGTAAAGTGACAATGAAAAAAGTGAAATTTAAAATGCAAAAGCTTAAATGGAAATACTTAAATTCAATTTCATCTTTTCCATTTTCTATTTGGCATTTGGCTTTTCATGCTGTATGTAAATGAGGAGGTATGGCCCTAAGACTGGAGGGAGGGTTTGAAATGGCTGGAGCACAGAGGCACCTTATGGACAGCAGGTGGAGCTGACTGCTAAAGAGCACAGTGAGTTTGGCACAAGTGGCAACCTCCACGGCGGAAAAATGAAGCCAATGAGGAAGTGCCAAAAACTGCAGTTCCTCGAATGGCCACTTGAGGCTGGCTCCAAAAGTGAGTCAATTCCCATAGACCCTCATGTTAAAATGCCCAATTTTACAGCAGAAATAAACATGTTTACAGCCTGGTACAAAATACAGTTTTAATTTTATTAAGCCATGAAGTTATGCATAATTATTAAAGAAGTGGCCACTTTGAGTGACAGGCTGCCAGTCACTAGGTGGCTTGTTTCAGCAACCAGGCTTCATTCGGCCCACCTCAGCTCCACCTCTTTGCCCGTTTTGGATTAGCCGGGAGTTAGGCAGAGTCAGGCACTGCCAAGATGGTAACACCCACAGCCGCCCACTTTGAGCATTAAAACTGCCCTTCAGAAACCAGTGGGTGACATCACAATGGCTATGTCCATATTTTTTACAGTCTATGCTTTGGCAGAGTAGCATGAGTCCAAACTAGAAGAGGAACTGCACTGTGCTCTAACATCCACATTGGCTACTAGCAATGGCAAAGCCAGAGCTAGCTTCACTGCTGAGACAGGCGCTGGAAGTTCTTGATAAAGAGAAAACTTCCAATAATAGTGGGGCTTGCTTGTCGACTACCATCTTTCCCTCATCCATTTTATGAACACTGAACACAGTGTTCATGAAATGCTGTGTTGTATAAATGTATATGCGTATTTATAAATAGCTGCAGATCTATGTGACAGTTGATACAGAGGCCTGGTTGAGTTGTTAGTGATATTGACCCTTGTGTGGGAGACTGAGGTTCAAGACTTGGTGTAGTAAACTTCTGTTACTGCAATAGTTTATTGAAGAACACTTATTTTAACATTTTATTAGCCTAAAATTAGAAGTGTAAGACAGCACAACAAATGACTAACTCTACATAATCATAACTGATTTAATGTTCTAGTAGTTAATAAAAACCTATGGCTGTACATTGGCAGCCAAATGAGCTGTCATATCTGTCTAATTTCAGCAGCGGATCTATCAAAGTAGAAGCAAATAACGTAAAGCACAACAAATGTGTACTGTTACTGTACAGTCATGTAAAGTCTGTTCATTCAAGTCTTCATCAAGTCTGATTACTCCTAGTGTAGTAAAATAATAATTGTTTTGTGATTTTCTCTCAATGACAAACTTGGTCTCCTCAAAGTTTATGACAATAAAAGGGGGGAAAGAAATCTAAGGAAAGGATCACCGCTCTCTTCTCCTGTTCTGCTGCCGGGAAAAAGAATGGACTTGTTGTTGGCAAAAGTCAGAACCCTCGCTGATTCAAAAATGCGTGCACACTGTGGTTGAAACAGCTGTACTATATTTTGAAACAGTCAATAAAATTTAGTAAATAGGGAAGCTGTCCATTTCATTACTTTATATTCATGTAGAATTGGCTATACAAATGTCAATAAGATGGCATTCTGCATGAGAAATAGAGAAAAAGGAATCACTTGCAATAATCATCCGTTTATAGTGATATTTGAGAGACGTGATCACTATAAGTGGTTTCACTGTACTTATATCCTTCAGTTTCTTCTGAAACAATAAATAGGGACAAGCGCTGCTTTTCACTTTCCCCACCCAGATTCATCCTGCTGGTCTGGGGAATCAAACAGTTAGCTTCTGGTAACAAGCTTGCTCTTGAGGCCATCACTACCCACCTTCAGGCAAAGATTTAATCTGTCACCAATTTTGTGCCAAGTCATCTCCCTCGCCTTGTTAATTGCGGCAGTATTGCCCTTTTTGGTGATGACTCCTTTATATTCTTCATGGAGTTCCATCTTGAGCCTCAAGTGAAGGTTGATGTTAATTCTAGCCAGGCTTTTTCAAGTAAGTTCAGCTTTCTTTAGCTGTGTTGATGTAATACCCCTCTGGAGATATCCCACAGTGGAAAAACATCAAATATACAAACACACAAATGCAGCCCCCAAAGCACAATACACAAATGCAAACACAACAAAATCTACATCTACATCCACTATGGCCAAACACCGTATATTTGATCCAGTTCATAAACCAATAGTCTACAATGAATGTAGAAAAGAGTCTGAGGAATTTATCTATCATATGTTACTTTTGTCCTCCTATCCCATGCTTTAGAAAGATATTCAGAAAATGCAAAAACATTATCAAAAAGGTATTCAATTAAAACTCCTTTCTCAATACCTATGAAATCTAAATCAGGGACATGAACTTTTTTAATATTTGTAATAAATCATAATATAAAGGACAGTATAGAATGAAATTAATTTTGTTCTCCACCTCATTCAGCTCACAATAGTCACAAATTCATTAATCTTCAATCACACCTCAGTGAAAAAACTTTACTTTTTCTTTAAGATGTTAAGAAACATTGAATAGTGCATTGCACGTAATCATTGTAAAGAACCACTAGCTGCCACATAGGTCACAATCTCAGAGGATACATCTCTCTATATAAAGCAAGGAATCTCTGTCTGAATGTATGTATGTAAGTTTGTCCTTCGCATATCTCGAGAACCGTTCATCTGATCTACCTGGTGGGTGGATTGCTGAGGAAACGAGGAAGTGCAATGTTGATGTGTGAAGTTGTTTGGATGAGCGGTTTGCGAGAAATATAAATACCTCATAAGTAATACAGACAGTGCCACTCTGCCATTGCAACCCACATTGTGGTTGGAGGTAGGATTACATTCATAGTATTAATGACTTGAAAACGTTTAAGAGACTTAAAGTTGCAATAAACGACCACAGATGCATGTTAGTGCATGTGAGCGTGCATGTGAGTCCCTCCGTGCCTTTTTCCAAGATGGCAGCTGCGTCACAAACTTTCTCAAATTACAGCTAAACAGTACACTAAAATATGTTTCTGAAAGCATTTGAGGCGAGACTTTTAAGCTTTACTGTTGAACTCAGAGCCGTAGGCTACAACCCTGCCATGAGAGAGAGGAGGGGATGACATCTTTCTTCGTTTGATAACATTAAAAGTTTGGCTTTGTTGTGGGTTTCCTGACTCATTTTAAAAAAGAGAAGACAGAGAGACAACGCTGGTGAGGAGAGACAGCAGTGGAAAGCTTTCTCTGAGAGAGAGAAATCCTGTGAAATAAAACATTGGGTTTCCTGACTCATTTTAAAAAAGACAAGAGAGAAAGAGAGAGAAAGAGAGAAGGCAAGTGAACTGAGAGCTGAGGGGGAGCGCAGCTGTGTGAGGCAGAAGGGCAGAAGTTGCTGCAGCAACATATAATGATAATGAGAGGAAGACAAACAGTGTGTTTAAATTGGCCAGAAGTCATTTTGCATTTCGTCCTGTAGCTCTTTAACTATCTGTCTGTCTGTTCCTGCAGTTATCAGCTGGTAAAATGTTTCTTTAAACGTTAAATCGCAGTGGAACCGGAGGCGATATTTTTTTTCCCAGGATGGAGAAGTCATGACCCGCCCTTCTCTTCCTCTGATTGGCTTACCCCGTATTCTTACCCTAACCCTAACCAATCTCATTCCTCATGCCTAAACTTAACCAACCCAACCAACGAAGGCAACAGGTACTAGCCAATCAGAGGCAGACTAGGGTGGGTCATGACTTCCTGGGCTAACCGGAGCTGTTACTGAACCTGACAGGTAGCTGAAGCTAAAACTGTCTCTCTTCATCTGATTTTTAACAGCAGATAACAGGTTGAGCCGATTTTTATAAATTTGGTGTCAATGTCAATATTATCACCAGCATTGATGTGTTTCTTCAAAGTACAGTCATATAATTTAGTTTACAGCTCAAAAAACACCTCTTTAATTTATCAAGTTCATGTCGTTTTAATTGATACGATTGTCAGTTGATACATATATATCCGGTTGCTTCTATGGTTCAACCTCAGTTAAGTCTCACTGGTGAAGTTTCTGCCTGGATTAAAACCATTTAATTTATTAAATCCTTTTATGTATCCATTTTAATTGACACATTTGTCAATTGATACATATATATACGGTTCTCGTGAAATAATAAGCAATTGGCCTGTTCTGAACAGGCACGTTTTGAACAGGCACTGCACTAGTTTATACAATTTTAGTTGTATTGGAATATTGGAAAATAAGCTATAGATTTTTAGTGGTGTACTTATTTATTTTAGTATTTCTGGGGGAGATTGTTTGCATTTGTTGGTGAGCAGACAGTAGAGAGGAAATGACAGAGAGAAGTGGTGAATGACATTTAACAAAGGTCTGCACTTGTGTGTCCGGTGAGTCCTTTAGTGTCCTGGTATCTACCAGGTCAGCCTGTCGAACATATCGAGTGTTTGATTGTTTGATTGAAATTATTTATTGACAATATAAAAGACATACAACATATATGAATAAATAAATAATAATGTACCTGAATCCCTGACTTTTCCCACTCATACTGCCCATGCCCACTCATCAGTTATTGTAGAGTACTGCTCACGCTGCCTGCTACGGTGGTGCAGTCACTCAAAACATAGAAAGCAGGATAATCAATGAATGAGCATGAATCATTGTCTCGAACGAGGACGTCCATGAGTGACTCAAGTCAAACACAGCCTGGCAGCTACTTACTGAACGAGATCAAATACACCGTTGTTTCGACCTGGGATGTATTAGTGAACGAGAAGTGATTGAATCTGACTCAAGTCCAGACTGCCTGACAGCTACACTCACTGAGACTGAATGAACCGTTCTCTTGAACTAGTACGTCTGCTACTTGCCTCTCAAAAAGAACAACAGATTGTTGGTCAGTGACATTTCTGTAACACCATATTGAGCTTACCAGGGCTGCCAACTCTCACGCATTGAGCATGAGACTCACACAATTGACACAGATCTCACGATGTCACATCACGCATGCCTTTTCTCAAGCTAACTTTTCATCTTTGCTTCCTTGTGATTTTTAAGCAAAGGCACAGAGCATAACAAGGTTAAGATAGCACTGCAGACAGAGAAAGTAACAGCAGAGAAGCTGGAAAGCAGAGATCATTATACAAAATGATGCATCCTTATATTTAAAATAAGTGCAGCTAAAGTCTGACTAACAATGAAACTAACACAAAGCAGCCTGTAGAAGTCTAAATAAGTTGGTTTCCAGCACTGAACATTTAAATATTTGTTAAATTCAGACACAGAAAAGCTTTGCTCTGTCTGTCCCCCTCAAACACAAACACTCAAACCAAAAACACAAAACAAAAAGTAAGAATGCAGCGTCTTCTCTCACTAATACAGTTTAAATCAGTGAGCCATGCTTCCAGAATAAGGTTGGGTTTAGTGGAGAAATCTCATTACTGACCTGCTGCATGTACACAAGGATTTACAGTAACCAGGTCACTACAGTGAATGTAAACACATTGATTGATAAGGACATAGTAGGCTAATGTTGAACAACACATTTAAATTGTATTTTTTATCTACATCATTTATTCTTTATTCAGATTGAGTGGCTGCAGTTAAAGATCAGCTAAACTGGTTCTGGGTCTGTTGATAGGGCGCTCAGCACTAGTTGTCGAATGTGCATGTACTATAACAGAGTGTCACAGAGAAACTGACACCACTTTCTGCAAAAAGTATCAAAACATGAGGTTCGATACATTTACATGTATCAACTCAAAGGAACTGATTCTGTAAAACAAATTGGTCTGCCCATCACTACTTGATTTGGGATTTGACTCAGGACTTCATAGCAAGTGAATGTGTTTGCTTGTGTTTGCTGAAGTTGGACTGTACTGAGCTCTCTCTGCCACCATAGGTAAGACTTTAAAATAAGCTACATTATTTTATTATTTTTCCCATCCACTACTTTTACAATGTGGAGCATAGTTAACACTGAGTTTTAATCATGTTTGAGTCTTTTAAAAATGTATATCTAGATGGCAACATCTGTATATTGGGCATCACAGCGTTGTATTCTTTCTGTATTCACTGAAAGCCAGCAGTCTCTTGTCTGTAAGTGGCGCCTGGCCTAGAACCACTGCTTTAATTTATCATGGAACAAAAGCCATTTTTCTCTCTTCTAGGCTCACTGACAACTCCAGCATTTCTCACATCATTTCACCTTCCACCCTTCCATGCTCTACGACTGAGAGAGAGTGTCTGTCCTGACATCAGCAATGTATTATTATCACTATAAACTGTGGCGGCGAGTAACTGATACTTAGTATGTATGATGATGGGCTATGGCAGGAAGATGAACAGGTTGACCGGTGTTAGTCACCTGCCACTGTGGACTGTCAGTCCTGACTGAGTGACTAATGGCAACCCTGCAGCTCTGTGTGCATGTGTGTGTGTGTGTGTACACTGTGTTTGGAAAGGAGAGTAACAGTCAGTGTGTATGTGCATATGGTCAAGGTTTGGCCACTGTACACACAATCTCACGCAGGGAATGTTGCTATCCATCACATTTGCTGATTCATTGAAGGTAATAAAGGCTGGGCAGGACTCCCCTTCCTCTCTGTCCATCCATCTTCCCTGACTTTCAATATTTTTGCCAATGAAGCTGCAGGCCCACACTCATGCTGTGGCACTGCCTAATTGCAAAACACTGCAATTCTCAGTTACTACAAACAACATTCCCAACTTTAACCTACATCAAAGCTGGTAAGCAAATAATGTCTGAGTCTTTTATTATCAGTGTTCCTGATAATAAAAGCAGGGTAAAAAATATTGATGGGGGTTGGAATTACCTGTGCCATAATGACTCACATTGAAAATTCAGCATGATGCACATTTCCACAGCACTTATTCCATCAGAACAAGAGTCATGTCATACTCAACACTCCTCCACTCCAAGTTTCTCTTTTTAATACCAATATTGTTTTCATTACTAATTATTTCCACTTGCATCTACTTTATTTCCACTGTTAAGCTACCATGAATGAAACTCAACGTTTCCTACAAAATTTTCACATTAAAAGCTATTTGATAGGCACATAGCACTACACTATGAATTTATGTGTGTCACTTAAGTGATCTAGGGAGAACTCATTAACTTGACAACATGTATGGAATGTTGTATGGAATACTATATTACTCCTAAGTAAAACAATTTTTGTTTGTGTACAGATGGTGTACAGAGGAGATGCTGCTGGCCTTTGCTATGCTTGGAACAGACTGGCCGGTTTCTAGATGCCAGTGCCATTGGGTGTTTCTGTGGTTGGGTGGTGGGGACTTAGATTTGGGAAAATCTTAGTGTCTCTATTATGTTTCCAGGACTTACCCCGAGCCAGTTTGACTCAGAACTAAACTTTAGGGCTCGTGGGGTATGTCACCAAAAATATTGCTAAAGTAGAGCTTTTTCTCTCTCTGAAACACTGGTTGTCTGTCAGTTTCCATATTGATTTCAAAAGTTTTTGATTTGTCTTTAAAGTACTTCATGGTCTTGCACGGTCTACTTTTTCTGACATGCTTGCAATGTATGAACCAGTATGGTTCATACAGCCTCTCCAGCATGAATTCAAACTGTTGCATTGTGTTTTTGATCATATATGTATATTATATGGAAAACGAGGAATGGTGTAGATCCTGTAGTTGTCTTCTATTTAGATGCTAAGAAGGCATTAAACAAAGTAGAGATGTCTTTTCTATTCTTTACATTAGAGGTTTAGGTTTGGTCCACCATTTAGGTAATGGATTAAACTAACATACTCAGATCCACAAGCCACTGTTCTGACCAACGGGATAATGTCCTCTCCCTTCAAATTGAGTCAACTTTATCACCATTATATTTGCACTCTCCTGGAACCATTGGCTGTCACTTTTTGGAGTTAAGACTGGTCAAGTAAAACACAAACTTTTCTTTCTTAGCACTGTCTAGTATTTGTCCTCCAGCTATAAGAACCTGTTTTGGTAGATGCCAGATGGCATTACATATATGCATATCTGATTGACAGCAGGCCTAATGTAAATAATGGGAAAAAGTGTGTTATTGTCATGAGTAGCAACTCTGTGCCATGCCAGTGTAGTCATATTAATGACTAAACTACATTTCCAAACTATGCCATTTTCATATTGTCATATTGTTTGGTGTACGGTGCTGTCAGTTATTACCCCATACTGCCTTTTTCTTTATTTTTTAAGATGATGATGTCTATGTCACAATAAGGGCATCTAGTATTGTGACAAGGTGTTTATTAATCAAGCAGATTTTCCTTTTGTATCTTGGGGCTATGACTAAGTCTTGTGTGTCATTAATGGTACCTTAACAGCAATCAAAAAATGAAAATGACAAAGTGGAATTAATGAATGAATGTAAACAGTCTTTCTGTTAGAGAGTGGTGAGTATGACATAACTGTTGTTGCAGTGATGGAATTAGTGCTGCAGAAACGTACATTATTCTGAATTTATTAAGACAACAGGTCAACATGAAGGAAGTTGTGAATCTAATATAATCTTTCTTTTTTTTCTTCAACATTTTTCACAGCACAGGTCTCTCTGGCATGGCCAAGCTTTTTTTCTATCTCATCTAATCTGCTATTTGAATGAATTTACTGAACGCACACCTCAAGTATCACTTCTTCAATAAACATAAACACAGCTCTTGATCCCTTTTCTAATGAATATTACATCGTCCGATTGCAGCATGGCAATCAATCCCTGTGGCAGGGGCGCGGGGCTAATGGGGAAGCAAGGAGGTCAAATGTTATGGGAGCTGTCCAAGCACCTCCTCCACAAACATGCATGAATGCATGCACACACAGCATCATTAGTCTCCATCATCTCCCTAAAGCCTCAACCATGTGTGTGTTTACGGTTCTATTGTTCACTGCAGTAAGTAGGCTACGTACTGCTTACGTAAAATCCTTTTTTTGAATTACAGTTAAAGGTTTTTATGCATCACTGCACTTCTTTTTCTTATTCATGTTGTCATTTCACCTTTCTGAAGGTGTTTCTTCCACATTGCAAGCAGTGCTGGTTTACAAATGAAAATGTAGAGAGCAAACCATAACAATGAACACCATGGACGTGTTTCACACAGTGAGCTCAGTACAGCTCAGGAGAAACTTATTTTGGTAAGTGTGGCTTATTTCTGTTTCATGGCACCATCCTGGACAGACTCCAGTAACTCAGTCAGACCTGGTCATGAACATGTTTAAAGTGTCTGAATGATTCACTTTGCTGTTACTGGACCTCAACAATGTTTTATTTTATAGTGTATATGCTATATATTTTGTGTTTGTTATAACTAGAAAACCTTGAAGACCAGTATACAAATCCATGATATAATAAAGTTATCATAAACATTAGCACGACATGCATTGTAAATCATTCATGCCCACCTAACTTGTCATAAGCAGTGCCTTTTTAATTATTTATTTATTACCATTACTTGTTTTCCCTAAATTTTCCTAATATGTAAACATTCAGGAGATTCATTCATTCATTCATACAAGAGATTCAAAGCGTTTCCATGGTTGTAAGCAGAAATTCAGCTGTGATGCAGACAGCAGTCAACTAGACTGCCGGGAAAACCAACAATGACAAAAACAAAAGATTACTATTTTATGATTTACCAAATAGTCAGCAGTTAATTGTAATTTGTTTGGTGTTTGTTTGTTTTTTTAATTTAAAAATGAACTTATTATGAACTAGAGCATGTTTGATACAGATTTCAAATGTCTTTCAACACTTAAGTTATTGGCTTTTTGTGTTTAAAAAAGTCCTTGTGGGCAAATAGTAAAACTTTTTTTAACTTCTTTTAAAAGAGAGACCTAATAATGTGGAAATGAATACATTTTCCAAAATAAAAGGCATACAGTGACAAAAATGCGGATACAGAGATGTGAATGTTCATATATTAGATGGATAGGTAAGATAACATTGCTCTCATGTCGAGTTTATCAACCTATTTTTTTCCACCATTGTCATAACCCTAACTCTAACCCATATTACTTTGTATCTTCATTTATCTTTAAAGTCCAACTGAAATCATATAATCAACATGTTTTTTAAATGTATTGTTAATGGGTTTTTTTTCATTATTAAAAGGAATAAAAGGGTTCTTTGAACAAATTAAATCCTCCTATAGGTATCATGCAGCTGGAGGGGCGTGTTGTATTTTGATTGACAGCAGCTGGAGGGGTGTGTCAGTATCCGGTTTAATTGACAGCAGCTGAAGGGGGGTGTCTGTGTTTGATTGTCAGCAGCTGGCAGGCTGCTAGAGTGTCAGTGTTACATCATACAGAATGAGAGACAAAGTAAATAAACTACTGTAGCTACACATCATGAGCAGACAGTGTGTCATTATCAGTGGTATTGAGGAGTAAGAACCACACCAGCATCTGGACCAAAGTAAGATTTGCAGATATACGTTTACATACTGTTTATAGTGCTGCAGCTGAGCAGCTAATTAGCTACCTAGCCTGCTAAATGACGTTAGCGGTGCACTTTTCCTCAGTGAATGTTTGTTTGGTGGTTCATTCAACAAGCTGAGATGCAGGACAAGATGTGTGTTCATGTTTGTAAGTTAGATAAAAAGGATACTTTAGCAGGAAAGCTAATGTGGGTTGTTGTTCAGACTCTGTGGCTCTTATGTTGTGTAGCAGGATGCTACCAGGCTCAGTGTAACTGTCTGCTCTGCTTATGATAGAACAGCACATTACTGCTTTATGCAACGATTTGATTGGTTTGTATTTCAGGTTTACAGATTACTAAATCATGTACTCAGTTTAGTTTGTGTTTTACACACTGGTTATTAAACTGTATGGATAGTAACCTGGGTGCTTGGTTTAGAGTAGATTAAAGCCAGATTTTCAGGCTAAGCATCTGGCTTTCAGAATAAAAGTCCAAAATTATAATTCTAATCATACCCTCCCAATATACGACCATTTGTTCTACTTGGGAGGTTAAGGTAGTAAATGGACTGTGTGTCAAGATTATTTTGTCAAAGATTAATGGATAGCCTCCGAGCAAGATGCTACAGTTTATTAAAACCAGCATTCACTGAAGTCAAAACATAACAGAGAAATGTTAGAATTTAGTGTGAAGACGTCTGTGTGAGGTTGTAAAATAAAGGTCCACCGAAGTTAGTTAACGTTATGCAATGTTAACGTTGTCATATGGGCAATGTAATGTTAACATAACGTTAATGCTAGACTTGTCTAGGTATGTTATAACCTGGTGAACTGTGTGCAATTACAATAAGGTGTGTAACTTAGAATATTAATGCCACATTGCAGCGTAGTTCCATAAATAATATTTACCTAAATGTTGCAATATGTTATTGGTTGAGTTGTTGATGGTTATTGAGGCTATAAGGTAACATAAAATTTAACGGCCAACAAATCCAAACTTTATTATTTTTATCAATATTATTACTAAAACGGGCATTTTAAGATTATTACACTTCAGAAAATAACTGATTGTGATCGGCTGTGGGCTGAAACACTGACGTATAATGTTACGCCTGCATTTCAGGAGGAATTGTGCAAAGCGTAACGTTTACTGAGACAGACTGTATTGAAAGTATTTGTTTTAATTGTTGATGTGTCGTTATGTGTGACTTCAGTAAAAACTAAGCTTGTCCGTTGCATTCAATTTCTTTTTACATTGTTGTCCTTAACACATTACAGAACTTTACAGCTAAATTTGTGTCAGTTACATAAGTGATTATGGCATGAAAAAACATGCATTTGACTGTCACATGAAAAATCTTTAAAATAAGTGTAGGAAATAGACAATGCAACAGACAGAATATGAGGACTGTGATGTCCACCACCTTTTTTAGCTAAAATAAATTATGACCTGTTAAACATTGAAGTAATTTAAGTTGTATTGTTTGCATCTAAGGAAGTCTATGAAGAGGTAACCTAACACAAAAATACTTTACATATCTATTTGTCTGTGTAAAGTTTTGCTCTAGGTGATCCAGACAGGCAATACCAGTGGATGATCAACATGAGAAGACAGAACTGGACTCCTAACAAGACTTCTGGTCTGTGCAGTGAACACTGAGAGTCATCACTTCAGCACTGCCTCCAGGGTACAGAGACCTTTTTCATACAGTACCTTACAAAGAATCAAGCAACTTATTGGTTTAAACTGAGAAGGTATTGACAATAATACATTAATATACATTACATTAAATTACAATACATTACATAATACATTACTAAACATTTCATTAGGGCACAGCTTGCTCTGTGCTGTCACTGTTAAGGTGAAATTATTGACACACCAGTGTAGTTTAGTGTTCCCCTGATGCAAAAGGCCAAATGAGGATTCAACCAATTAAGCAACATGACAACACTTTTACCAACTTTCACATTTCAGTGCATTTAATGCAAAGACCCTTTATCATAGAGTGATAATTACTAAAATTTTTCCCCACATACAGTCTGTGAAAAACCTATGGGAAAAAATATTCTGCAAGTGAGACAGCTGAACATAGCACGATTCTACAGTGGCAGTAAGCTTTGAGAACATTTAAATATTCTTTTAATTGCAACAATACTTTTAATGTGGATTAATTGCATATTGTACATTCATATAACCACTTACTCTACAATAATGTCATATTTTTATGTTTCTTGTAATTTTTGTTAGGGAAGGACATGCCTGAGGGACACCCGCTGTGCCACCATTTTCTTTCTCCAAGTAAACCTTTAACAAAATATAATAGTTATTTAATTAATTTAATTTAATTTAAATATTAAAATGGTATTTACATATTACCATTTTCCAAATTTTGCAAAGATCGTAGCAGAAAGTACATCAGGTTAACATCAAATTAACCTAAAGTTATATGCTGGTTTTGTTTGGACATTTCTTTAAGAAAAAAGCATTGTCTTCACTGAGAAACTCTTCTGTTGTGAAAAACAAAGAATTATCTGCACACTGAATAGTTTTAAGCCTTGTGACAGGTTTCATTTATTTGCAACATTGCAACCTCTGAAAGACCTCCGAAAAGGTCTTGTGGGTATTGCACAGGTATTATGAGGCTTATATAGTGAAGCCACGCACACACACACACACACAATCAGCTGAGCAAATGTTTTTTTTTTTTTAATCACTATATAAGCCTCACAATACCTGTGCCTGGGTATTTGCCTGAGGAACACCTTCTCAGAGTTTGCAACATTGCAGATAAATGATATCTTCTAGGGGGCTTCAAAACTATTCAGTGTGCAGGCAATTCTTTGTTTTTGCACTTTGAGCCGTTTTATCCAGCATCTGACCCACTGGTTCGTTTGGATGTGTCACATTCTTCTGTGTTTAAACTAGACTTCTATCAGAGCAGCAAACAAAAGGCACTCTCCAAAACCTTCTCAGACTCTGCTGCTGGGTGTAAGCCTCCTTCAAGTAGAAAGTGAAAATATGTGTGGGAGTATTTTCACTTTCTACTTAAACTTGACCTCTATCCCTTGGCAAAAGAGTTGAGCATTAATGCTTAATGTTTTGTCAGTACTGTATGATTTGCTTGTCCTTTCAATTGATAGATTTGAATGTGAAATCCAACATTTCCAGTCAGTATTAAAGACAAAAGGAGTGTAAATATAAATAGAATTTATTGAAATGTGAACTAGAAATTATCATAGATTAACTCAAATTTTTAAATACAAGGAAATAAAACACAAAAAGGTGGACAGTATTTAAAAATAAAAAATAAAATAAATATTAGTGATGACAGTCAGGGCTACATTTAGGCCTAACAAAATGGGTCTTAAAGACCAAATTCAAAAGCAGTGACACTGCCAACTGTAAGCAGTTCACTGAGTTTGGAGGTGGTTTTTATGGCAATTAGCTAATGTACTTAACATATAATTTCCCCTGTTGTGAAATGAACTCCTGTATCTTTCAAATATAGCCCAGGATGGTCATGTCTAATGTGAGGGACATCCAGCATGCTGAGGTTGTATCCCATAGTCTCTGCAGCTCTCTGGGTACCACACCACCAGACACAGCTGTGACCAATGATCCACACTGTGAATATGGGAATAAATCCTTCAGGTAATGAAAAATATAAAGTTAAATATGAAGTTATAAAGGGTGGCTCAGTTTTCTATGTTGACAATACTATTGTGTCACATCTGTAGGACAAAATAGAAAAAGGGTGAAACACCTCCAAATATAGATGACAGAATTTAAATACATTGTTTTGTCCTTTGAAGACAGACAGTCTAATGTCAGCTGTCTAAAGTCAAGTAGCCAAGACCGGTACTGGCAGTTTATGCTGTGTGTAGCAGGCGTGGTGGCGATGACCTCAACAAGGACCGATGTACTGAAAGAAATAAACATCTTGTAAAAAATATAAAAGAACCTTTCTTTCTCAACAGTCATATTCTAGCACAGCACTGTCGATAGCAGTATACATGAGTTTCAGTGTCAAAACCATAAATATGCGCACTGTTTGCAATAACGGTGTGGGAACTATAATCTTTAATGTGAGCCATTATGCGCACTGAGAATCGAACAACAGATTTTAGAATTTCTTGTTTGGTATAATTCCTTAATAGGCTAAAAAAAAAAGCGGCAATAATAAATATGGCTATGCAAGCCAATTTCAGTAAAATATTTATGGTAAGGATACTAAATGGCTACCATCACATGCAACTTAGCTTGTTAACATTAACTTATTAAAAGTATAATCAAGTGACATCCAAATAAATGACTCGTAACGAAAGTTATGAGGAAATCTAAATTCTGATTTGCTTTAAATTATACGCTAGATATGAATTAAATAAACATTACGTTGATTCACAGTATCTAGTGTTGCAAATTACCACAATTATATATTTAAGAAACACTGAATTTTAAGTTTGTGTAGTATAATCTCAATAACATAAATCATTATTTCAAGTTTTGTTGTATAGTTTCAGGTTAACTTACCTCACGTAGTGAGAGCTGCGACGGTACCAACCGGGAGCAAAAAGGTTCGGAGCGAGACAAGTACAATCGATCTGTGAATTCTCATATAGATTAACCAATGACTGTTAAGTGACACCATCAAGGTACGCCCCTCCATTATCATATGGGTGAAGAAATACAGGAATAAATAATTAGAGAAATAAATAAATAGGGGAATGAATAAATGGGGAAATAAATAAAAACAGAAATAAATGTAAACAGAAAAGAATAAATTAGGAAATAATTAAATATTAAAACCAATGAATACAAAAATAAGTAATTTGTCAAATAAATAAATACATTTTATTTATTTATTTATTCTTATATTACT
This sequence comes from Scomberomorus guttatus, assembly GCA_038419695.1. NCBI lineage: Eukaryota > Metazoa > Chordata > Actinopteri > Scombriformes > Scombridae > Scomberomorus > Scomberomorus guttatus. The sequence goes on along the minus strand of CM076459.1, from coordinate 29,561,289 downwards.
GTGCATATTTATTTAATTTGAAATTAACCTGCACATTTATTTAATAATTGAGCCTTTTATTTCTACATTTTTTCTTTATTATTTTATTAATTTATTTATTGAGTCATTTATTTATTTATTTTTGATTTTGGCAGTTTCAGTCCTTCATACAGGACATGTTTCAAGATTATTGCAGTTAACTTTTTCACATTAAAATAATGTACACTCTCTGCTTTACCTTCATCAAGACTTGTAAGTTTAACTGCCAGTTATCTTTCATATTACAATGCACTGCACCAAAGACATGAGTGAATGGTTTGCACACAGTGCGCTGAAAATAAAAGCCTGAATATAGTGTCCCCTTCTATTTACTGAACTGAAAATTTTGACAGCAAGGAATTTTTCCACTTTTAAAGTCTCATCATTTTCTCACCTTGGTGCTGGTTGCTCCAGTACTATCTGTGTTTCTACATTTACATGTTTTGCACCTGTAACAAACTTTTTTTTAAAAATCTTTCTCTTGGTTAGAGTGCAGCTCTTGTGTCTTGCTCACATTGCTTGTTGATGCCCAATCTACTCTTTGCTGAGACCATGAGCTGAACTCCAGTCTGTGACATGTCCAGCTATCTGCCAGCTGGAGGGGAAGCCATGTATGAGTACTGAGGGTTGGGGCTTGCATGTGCGTAGCAACAGGGCAGAGACCAGAGATGGTGTAGCATGCAATGTCATACCAGTAAATAATACTTACATAAATATCTGCACCATAAAATCCATCCTGGTAAACAACACTGCAGAGGATGCAAACACAAACAAACAAACAGACAAACACACAATAAAACAAAAACATCCATATTAGTGCATGTTGACATGCAGGCACTGGGCTAGCTACCAACCAACCCCATCTCCACAATCCAAAAAAACAACCAAAAAATAAATAGACATAAGAGGGGCAGAGGCAAAGGGGAAATATAGCAGGCAAACCCCTCAGCTCTCTGATGGCTGGGTAAGGAGGCTGGGAAGGTCCAAACAGTTCTCTCACTGGGTTTTGTTTAAAGTTATTTTACAGCTAATCACTACAATCAGCAGCAGCAGGTTTATACCAAATTTGTATCTGAAAAAGGAAATAAAGTGTTTTTGATTGAGTGTTTTTTTTTAGCATGATGACCTTATACAAACCACTACAAATAAATAGGGGAAAAAAATCAATCCTTCCATAATATTGATAATTGTATCAAACTCAACTACAAAAGCATAAGGTGGCTTTAATTTATTCTGTTTACAATGTATTTAGTCAATGTATTTGTTCCTCAAAATGGGCAACTTGCCAAAGGCATTTTGAGGATTTTGGGTAGAGGTAAAGAAGAAGAAAATATCTGTAAGTTTTTCTTCATAACATATTTATGAGTGAATCAAATAATCAGTTGAGGTTCAGAAACAACCATGCATATGCATTGCCATATATTTATTCAGATATTTATCACAAAAACAAACAAACAAACAAACAAAAATGAGCAACCCATCAACTGTCATTAGATTTTTATTCAAATGTTGATCAATCCTGATTGGTGTATGAAAGTCCCCTTTCAGAACTCACCCTTTCTCCAAATAAGCCCTGCCTGCTTAAAACCAATGAGAACAGTTCAGCGAAAAACACAAATACACTGTCATGTGAAATAACCAAAACAGTTCTTACCCCAGGACTCATATTAATAAGCTGATTGAGTAAATAAATTTTCAGGAATTTTAAAGAGGGGTACTCCAGAGTAGCAATTCTATACAGTTGGGGGACTTGAAACAGACAGTAATGTTAGAAATTGATGCAACAGAGGCTGAGATATCAGACTTTAATCTCTAGTATGGGTCAAGGTCCAAAAACACTGGATCCTACATTTCCCATATAACATAACTGTTAGACCCTTCCTGTTTGGAAAACAACCACATCTTTCAAACTTCACACCCCCAGTTTTAAGTGGTATATGCTGGTACTCTTTCTGGTATACATATTTTGTCTCCAAGCCCAAGCTGAGATAAGCCTGATGATGTCATAGTGATGTCATCAAGGTGACAAAGCTCTTCCAGAGCCACAAAAGACAGTATACTCATGACAAATGATCTTCTTGTGAAAAACAATTTTTAAACTTGAAAAAGTATCAAAACATCAGCAGTGAGCTGAGAGCACAATAACAAAATTCCGGAGTGTAAATACCTAGCACCTCACCTTAACACAACTACTGGAGATAAGATTGCTGAAATGACGCATGATGAGTCATCTAATCATAATTTCATTACTAAGTGTGTTTCTTCATTCTTGTCTTCTGATCTGCAGCTGAATCCCTTATCTCATGATATGAAAGCACTATATGACATTAGTGCCGAGATTAAAACGTCCCTCTCTGTGTAGTGTATGCATGTTTGTGTGTGTGGGAGAGAGAAAGCATTCCATCTGGCTTCCAATAAAATGAGCAGGACACTGCTGTCAGTAGTGCATTATGATGGAGCTCCGTTTAACATGAAGAGCTCCTCAGAGGACCGAGCTTCCAATTTCAACAGCCATTAGACTGGTTTTACACCGTTTGTGCTATCTCTGATAATCAATAACTTCTCAAATGTCAAGGTGGTCCAGAGAGGCATTTCACTCATTAAAATGTATTCTGTGGGACTGCAGCACAGCTACATGTACATATTGGCTTATTGATACTATGGACTGTCATGTCAGGCCCATTTAAAGGCATGGAAGAACACTTTATGAAAACATACACACACAGAGCAAATTTGGTTTCCTAGTTGTGTCACAGGATTTATTTGGAGTCGGCTCCTCGCCACTCCAGATAGACAGTTTTAATAAAAATACATCACGGTCCACATTAATAAATCTCCATACGACCTGCCACCGGGGCAATTAAGTGGTGCAGCAGCATTAAAGACAGAACCACATAGCTCTTTGACAAGACCTTGCCCAATTGTTCACCCAAACACCTAACCTCCTCATCCTGTGTGAGGTTTCTTCTGCTGCCAGAGATGCTCATAGTGACTGTGTTGTTGGTGAGTGGAGGTACTATTTAATCCTCCAACAGAAAGTGATCATGAAGAGAGTCTTTGGAAAAATAATATTTGAAAAACTAATAAATAATTTACCCTACATTATCAAATAGTAGCATCTACTGAAGAGAGAAGCAGGCCTTTATTTGAAAGTTTATTTTATATTTTAGTAAGAAACCTTCCTGTTCTTTCTGCTTCTGTTTAATTTGTGGTTTATGCTGTTTGCTACTAATGCAACACTATACTTGTTCCTTTTGTCAACATACATTTCTACAGCAATATCAGTACAGCAACAGAGTCATATTATACTTTGCTGCTCTCACTTTCTCTTTTAACAGTTAAAATTCACTTACTGATTAATTTCAGTCAGTTCCACTTTGCCGTTTTTTTGTTCAGCGGTAAGATACTGTCAGTGACAGTCAACACTTCCTGCACAGAGGTTTCACATTAAACAACTGTCCTGCACATCAATGGAATAAGCCCTCCCTTTCCTGGTACACCTTTAGTTTGGAACATCTGCTGGAAGTGTTAAGTTTCATTGATCCTTAATTAACAGCAATTGAAAAAATGTCAAAGTAACATACACATAAAAAGTGATAGAATTAGAGAATAAAAACTGTTTAAAAAGGGTTAACAGTTAAAAAGATAATCTGAGAGGAGCAAAGCAGCAAATATCAACCCTGTCTCCTACAAATTATGTTTATATATTACTAAATTGTTTTTTCTAATTACGCTGTGGTGGAAAACACAATCACTGCCTGGGTAATGTTCAGAGGCTCATTTATATACTGCACCAGAGTCACAGGGAGACCAATGTTTACATCCTGAGTCTCATATGTGGCTAGGTTTAGGCAACAAATGCACTTTTGTTAAGGTTAAATTAAAGGTTATGATTCAAGCCACTATAGATTTTTTCTGTATTAAACCAAGACCATAACCTTTCCCTAACATAAACCAGGTACTGCCAGTGTCTAAACACATCAGTGCCCATGAAAAAGTTTGATAATGCTGTAGTCACTACCAGCAAATATTTTGGTAGAAAACAACTGAAATGCTTTGTCACTAAACTTTGCATGGTACATTCAATATTTTTGTGACTTACTAGATATGTTAATTAACAACATACCTTCAGTATATTACCAGAAAACTTAATCCAGTTGGCATTATGTTTGCTACAAAATGCATTTGCTGTTGCAAATTAGTTGTATATTAGCATAATTACTGGGAGACAGGGTTGGAATATGACATGACTCAGTTGTACTGATTGAATAGTCCTTTTTCACAGCAGACATTTTGACTTGTCATACCCAGAAAAGCACGGGTGGAACTGATAACTTTAACAATGGCTCAGTTCTATTCAAATGTCCAAGTAAGCCATACTGGTGATAGCAACTGGCCTTTTTTAGTTCATGTTGGCCACTATTATTTGAGACTCATTTGAACCAGTTTTTATTTGAGAATTCACTGTAAGCTTCAAAAATTCACATGTAAAGTGCAAGTGTTGTGCATCTTGACCATGAAATACTTGATTCACATATGAACATATGTTTTAAATTCAAGTACAAATGTCTCAAATGAGATTTATAAATATTATTTTCATTTACAAAATAAATGGTAAATACAGTACAGATGCTTTGCTTGGCAAGTATGTAACAATCAGCATTTACTTGAGGGTTTTTGCAAATTTTTGTAAATGCAGATGTAAAATGTAAAATGGAATGTTCTAAATTGCTTGAGACATTGTACAAAAACATTTGTTGACCAGTGTTTTTTATTTGCAAGATGCATTTATGAATCTTACTTCCAAAGTTCATATTCATTTGAAATGTAATGAAACCAAAAGTAACCATACATTTGAGTATGGGAGTTTTGTAAAATAATGTAAGGAAGTCAGACACTATCCCTTAAGCCTGGACGTTGTTTTTCTTGTTAATAAAAAATGTCGAAGTTAAAATTGGTAGAATTTTTTAAATTGTTAGAACTTTTTAGAAGAAATTAAATATTAAAATCCTTAACATTATTAAATATTATATTATATTATATTATTAAAAATCCTAGCTGTCAGCTAGCTACAGCAATGCATTTAGATGCATTGTTGCATGTTGCATTCAAACTTTGTAATGAGAAAAATGATGCTCATTGGTCACTTCGAGCTCTCATTTACTAGCAGTTACAGCAGTTACTGCATCCATCTTTAAATAGACTCAGCCAGCCTCCTTAGTGTCCATTTGCTTGCAGTCATAAAGAGCTAAATAAATATAAAAGAATCAACAGAATAATGGCAAATCAGATCTGATTGCCCACAATACACAGCTCTCCTTGGCTTGTCTCCAGAACATTCAGCTATGAAGGCCCAGCCAGATCTGCTGTTGGGGCTGGGAAGATGGCTTTTTGTTTTTCTTTTTTTTTGGCAGCTGGGTAAACTCTAGAAGTGGACACAAAGGGGAGGACCTCCCATTCCATCATAAACACACCCTCGCTCAATGACACCACAGTACAAGGCCAAATTGACAGTCATTTCCCATGGGTCTGTGCAAAGGCACATGTCTTGTAGCATGCCTATTGGTTGATTCAGCATGCTGCAGAAGTGGGGCAGTGTGTTATCGCTGTGAGGCGAGGCTGGCATGCACGCTTAGCTGACTCTGGGCACAGAGACTCAGGACTTGCTATTGGATAACAAAAAGAGAAAAGGAGAGACCAAAGAGGAAGAATAAGACAGAGTGAGAAAGGATGCTTACCCTCCATAAGCTGGGATGTGGGGAGGCGGAGCAGCTGCCCTGAATGTGTTGTAGACGGTTCTTCCCCGACCTCGTAGGTGGGCACCTCTGTATGCTGCTGCTGCACTGGCTGCTGGGTAGGAAAAACCTGGTACTGGAGACAGAAAACAGCGAATGATGCACACCTGCCCTGATGCCCCCCCCCCCCCCCCCCCCCCCACAAAGAATGCAAAATGTCCACTGACGGCAGGTTATTTAGGTAGTACATAGTATAGCATAAAGAACTGTACACCTGTAGTTGAAATTTGCATTTGAATCCTTGAGAGAATGTCTAAAAAAGTTCTCCAATTTCCAGTTGTGGATAAAATTTGATGAGAAAGAAAGAAAGAATAAAGAGTCAGAGTGGCCGTGGAGTGGAGCTATTGCAGTAGTATTGTTATTAACTTATAATTAATCTTAATGGGGACGACTGACACAAAGCTTAATTTGAGAGCTGGGGTGAGTGAAGGTTGAGAAGGAGATCGAGGTGCCATTTCCAACCCTAATTATACATCTCTTCAAAAAGGAGATCTAATAAAATGCTAATAGAAACAGTGAATCATTCATTGACCTGATGAAAAATGGAAGGTTTGAGCCAAAGGATAAGAGTTTCTCAAAGAGAGACAAGGAGAGGAGTAAGGCTGGTAATTGTTCCTATTCATCTTTTGTCACCTTGATTTTATGACCCAGTGGCCTGGCGACCCTGCTAGTCACACTGATGACTCTTCCCAATACTACTCTGCTTTTTGATGCAGCCTAAATGAAAAGGAGTGCTTGGCATATCCAGAACAACTTGGAGTCATTAGAGCTTGTATCGCACCTGGGGTAATATTTATTAAGGATTAGCAGCCCTTACTTCAGCACTAAAGAGCATATTTACTACAGGCCAATGTACTGTGCTGGCAAAAAGACCAGCATGAATTGCATTATTGAGTTAATAAAAGAGCTGTTTTTAGATCTTTTGGGGCAAATCTCAAATCAAGTCTTGAGCCCTTGAGGGCAAGTCCAAGTGAAATCACAAGGCTTTTTAGCAAATTGCAAGTCAAGATACATGTCAAAATGCTGACCAACATTTTTCTGTCTAAAGGCCCCTTTACACTGTGCGATTTTGGGCTGTCTGAGATGAAAGCTGACAATGGACAGAGAAATGTGGTAAAATCTTTGGTTATCAGTCTCACAGTGTAACTGCTGCTAACATGTCTGCAGAAGCTACCAATCACACACAGACCAAACGATGGTGGTGGAATGAAAAAGACGTTTGTGGGCAAAGAGAAAACCTTTCTTGTTTTGCTGAATCTTCAGACATCAGAGCGCTGCAGATGGATGACGCAAGCTGATGACATGTTGCTGCTTTCATATACATTTTTCTATTTGCATCATAGCGCTACATTTCACCACATATTGATCACACAATCTGACAGACTCAAGTTGATATCCTACAGTCTAACACAGATTGCGATCAAGATTTTTTTAAAGCCATCTTGCACAGTGTGACTTGCAATAAACATACACAATCATTGTTGTGCACAGTCCAAAGAAGCCTTAACCTGGACTGTCCTTGTGACAAAAATGACATCTAATCCCTTTGTTAATTATTTATTTATTTATTTTAAAAGTGAACATATTTTTGATGACTCATCTTGAACTCCATGGTTAGTTACATAAATGTATCCAATCAAATGTGATTTGGGGTGACTAGCTAACCCTGCCTATCATACAGTTGTATGCAAAAGTTTGGGCACCCTTTGACAAATAACATATTTTGGTGATTTTTTAAGTGAAAAAGATGTAAATACAGTCTCTCTATGATATGGAAAAAGGCATGTTTTCTGCAAAAATGAATGCATAGTTTCTTTTTATGTTATAAAAATAAAAACATCATTGTGGCATGTGCTAAAGTTTGGGCACCCTACATAGTCAGTGGTTAGTAACACCCACTCTAGCAGATATCACAGCTTACAAACGCTTTTTGTAGCCAGCTAAAATTCTTTTAATTCTTGTATTTGGGATTTTCCTCCATTCTTCCTTGCAAAAGGCTTCTAGTTCTGCAATATTCTTAGGCTGTCTTGCATACAAAGCTCTTTTAAGATCTACCCACAGATTTTCAATTATGTTTAAGTCAGGGGACTGTGAGTACCATTCCAAAACCTTAAACTTGCATCTCTTGAGGTAGTCCATGGTGGATTTTGAGGTATGTTTAGAATCATTATCCTGTTGTAGAAGCCATCATCTTTTCAGCTTCAGCTTTTTTACAGACAGTGTGATGTTTGCTTCCAGAATTTGCTGGTATTTAGTGAAATCCATTCTTCCCTCCACCTGTGCAATGTTTCCTGTGCCACTGGCTGCAACACAACCCCAAAGCATGATAGATCCACCCTGAAGAGTCAGAATATTTGTAAAGTTTTGGAATTGGCACCAGCTGGCATTTCCTAATAACAATTGTTGACATGCCTCAGGCCTAACAAGCTCATTAAGGTCTGAGACCTTTTAAAAAGAATATGAGACTTCGGAAACTCTCAGCGTGCCCAAACTTTTGCACATGCCACAATGATGTTTTCTTTTGTTTGTTTGTTTTGTTGTTCAGTTTATGACATAAAAAGTATTTATACATTAATGTTTGCTGAAAATATTGTGTTTTAAAATTACATATATTTATGTTTTCCTAAGCAACCTCTGGTAGTCCTGCAAATGATGCTCATCCTGAGAGAGGTGCAGTTTGATGGTTGGACACACAAAGTGTCTAACTTGGACACTAGGGGCTGCTGTTTCCATCCCATCTCATACCAACAGTCAAGTTCTATCTCACACAGGCTCCACCCTCTACTGGACTCTATGGGTAATACTCTCCAATCACACACACACAATCGCTCACTAAAATTTGCATGTAGGTTCCCATCCTCTTCTCTTCCAAGCTCGTTCTTACCCGTTGTGCCCTGGTCTCATCGTTGCCACCAACAGGCATCTCTTCTGCTTTGAGTGCATCAGACGGGACCACGCAGAGAGCGGCATGATGCAGCCACCGCCCTGCGTGCACTGCTGGGCACTTTCTCCAACTCAACGCTGGCAACGATGGGACCATTTTTGGCTGTGTAAAAACAAAGTCAGGACTGGTTTCCTTCCTGAGAGTGCAGGACCACATGGAGACAGGCTGTCCCAGTGTGCCCCCCTTGCAACCCTCCTCATTCCTCACTCAGCCGGCTGGGTGGCAAGCAGGAAGCCGCGGCCTCCGTTAGTGCTGGATAGGGACACGCTGGAATATTTTGACAAAATATTTTGACAAAATATTCTAGCTGGGCGCGCAGCTAACAAATTACATTTTCCAAAGAGCACAATCTTCCATCCTCCCCTCTTCAGGAGTTAACGGCGAAGTGGCGAGTGGCATTATATCCTCACACATGGGGCTGGCATATATAGCTCACTGCTCGGTTTTACAATAATACAGCTGGCAGCATTACTTCCTCCTTAGGGAGTAACACACAGACCAAGGAGAGGAGACACCGAGTCTAATGCTGTGTTGAGGCAGCTGACGGTGATATATTCATGGACTGTTCCATCCCTTTCGATACTGGGCCCCCCTGGGCCAATCTTCCGTTTACTCCAGTTCTGCTGTGTTCCTCCTCCTCTGTTCTTGGGCATCGAGATAAATCTATCCTCCCAAGAGGAGATAAATTCTGTCTCCCAGGAGATCTAGGATCTATTATTGAAACAGGCTGTCTCAATTGTTCCTACTAACAACAGACAGAAGGGGTTTTACTATGCGTACTTCCTGGTTGCCAAGAAGATGAGAGGTTTCAGACCCATTTTGGATCACTGCATTCTGAACCAATGCATTGCTCCTGTACATGCACTGCCTGCAATGGTGGTTCACCAGCCTGTGCTTAGATCCCAAGAGGCACAAGCACATCTTGGTGAATGTTCCCCCATCAGTGCAGGAGAACCTGCGTTATTGGGGGTCCCCACAGCATCTGTTGACGGGAACATCGCTGGATCAAGTGACCTCCTACATAGCGATATTCACAGATGCATCCCTGACAGAGTGGGGGGGTCACCTGTCTGAGGAGAGTGATAGGTGGTGTGTGGCCTTCAGGGGAAACCAACACATCAACCTCCTCAAACTTCAGGCAGTGCTGCTCCTGGTTCTCCAACACTTCCTGACTCTGATTTAGACACATGTTGGTGAGAACAGACAACCGCACCATGGTTGCCTACATCAACAGGCAGGGCTGAGTCCGTTCCCATAGCCCTGTTGAAGATGGCAGAGAACCTGTTGGTGTGGGCCTCAGAACACCTCCTGTCTCTGAGAGCCCTCCACATTCCAGGTCCAGAGAACAAGGGCGCCAACCTCATGTCAAGACGTGACCCTCTGGAAAATGAGTGGATGCTGCACCCCGAGGTGGTGCACTCCAAGGTGGTGCAGCAGATTTGGAACTGGTTTGGGAGAGTGGAAGTGGACCTGTTCGCCAGTTGAAACAGCACCCACTGCCAGCTCTAGTTCTCCCTGATGCTGCAGGATGATCCGCATTTGCACATGCTCCATGGCCAAGGAGGTTGCATTATGCCTTTCCTCCTCTTTGTCTCATTCCTCCTCTGTTGAGTGAGACAAGAGAAACTGTTGGTCATCCTGATAGCCCCAGAATACCACTCGGCGCTGTGGTACAGAGATGACCCTGTTGGCAGTCCAGCCCTGGTCCATTCCCCAAGTGTGGGGGGCTCTGTCCCAGTAGACAGGATAGGCATGCTACCCATGTTGGACCAACCTCTCCAGGCTTGGCTCCTGAGAGGGACAGGCTGATGCGGACTGTCTGCACAGGTGGTGCAGACCATCCAAGCAGCAAGAGCAGGATCCATCTTTGCTTGCTGTTTGTGTGCTATGGAGAGGGAGTGGCCAGTAAAGCCCCATCCAAGAAGCGCCTAGCTAGTTGGCTTTGTGAGTGCATCTCCCAAGCTTATGGGCAGGCGGGTAAGGACCCCTTCACTGTGGTCTGAGTGCATTCCACACGTGGTGTAGCAGCATCTACAGCCTTGTTCAGTGGGGTGAGTGTCAAGGACATATGCACGGCAGCATCTTGGTCTACGCCTTGTCTGTTCATAAGGTTGTATCTCTTGGACATGGCAGGCTCTTTTTCTAGGTCCATGCTCGCAGGTGTGATTTAGGACTTGTGAATAGGGTGGTGTGAGTGTCAGCTGTGGTACACCTGACCTGCGTGCATGTGATTGGAGGAGAGTATTACCCATAGAGTCCAGTAGAGGGCTCCGCCTGTGCTTATAGAAATAGGGTTACAATATTGTAACCTTCCTTAGTTTCTTCTTACTCTGGCTACAATAGATCCCAAACCGTAACCTAATTCCTGCATGCAGCAATTATTTTTCATAGCATATAGACACAACCATTTAGTATATAAATGTAATTTCTAGGTGACAGGGTTGAATATTGGTAGTAGGCTATCATCAGTTATCATAGATGCTATCTCAAAACCCCCTCCTGGTAAGGACTTCTGCTGAAGAGGAATGGGTCATTAATTATCAGGATTATCAGGGGTATGGTTTAAATATAAATATATACACAAAATATGAGAATGTTTTAATTCTGTGAGCGCTGACAATTGACCAAGAAATAAATGCCTTGTAAATCTTAATCTGTTGCTATCAAAACATCCAAATCAATTAACAACAAAAACATGTCCTGTCCTCTATCCTGTACGACCGCAATCATGGCTTATTAATAACTTAATAGCTGAAATATCTAATGCACAAGAAGCCTGGAAAGCTTGTAAACTATTTGCACTATGTGTGTGCAAATACACACACATTGCACATACACACAAAGCACACGCCTAAATGGTATTTTGGGTACTTGAAAGGTGAGACAAAGGTAAATCAATACAAAGCCATTTTGTAATTAAAAGAACGTGGGGGTGAATTAGGCAAACAACTGTCTGGAGAAATTGAAAATATTGATTTTAATTTACAAAATATATTTCATACCTTTTAATGTCCTTGCAGAAATGAACAATTAGGTTTCCTTCTCTCTTGTCCTTTACTTTCCTTCACTCCTCTTTTCCTCTGCCACACTCTTATATCTGTCTTTGTTCCTCTTATCACAAAATCCAGGTATTTTTCACCTTAATGGCCATGGTTAATGACAGAGTGGGGGTTGGGTGGTGGTTGGAGGTTGGAGGAGGTGAATGTGGAGATGGTCAAGATTGAGGGTGGCTTGTGGGTGGCAGTGGGGGTTACAGAATGTGTGTTTGTTTTGCAGCAGAGATGACAGTCTCTCTGCGTTTGTGCGACTCAGCATAGTTCTCAGGCTATAAACAGACTTTGCCTGGTTGCATGTTGCTTGGAAGGAAAGCAGAGGAGGGAGAGGTGACGGAGGTTAAAATGAGAGGGAGGGGAAGGAGAAAATGAAGACGTCGAAGAAACTGAAGAACAAAAAGAATAAGGGGGAGGAAGATAACGACAAAGGAGATGGTGACAGATGGAGAAGGGCATGTCCTCCTACCTGCATAGAATTCTGGGCTATAGACAGCGCTGACCACTGGATTTAACTTCCAGCCTGAAAAAAGACAGACAGCAGGACAAAGAAAGAGACAGAGAGGGAAGGAGGGAGACAGAACAGGGGACAATGTTTTATTGTGGTTAGTTTATATGCCCAGTATGTTCTGAGAACAGTAAGATCACATGAAAATTTAATGATAAAACAAAGCCTTTTTATTTTTGAGCCTTGACATGTCAGTTGCCAAGATAATTTTCATTGTCTGCAACAAATTACATTCATATATACAGCAAACTAATATTCTTGGATTGTATTTTCTAATGATATAACAACAAAACATTACATGGAACATATAGGTCGACACAAAGCACCTATTGAAGATACAGTATATTAAGTTCAGGCAACTCAAAGCACTTGGTTATAGGGGGATACACCAGTGATTTAGATTACACTTATATAGAGTTGGGGGGGCTTGCAAGAGACAGATTAAAAAATGTAATGTAATATCCTGACGTTTACTTCCTATTTTGGGTTAATTCTCAAAAAGACAGGTTCACCATATTAGTTTAGCATGTTAGCATGCTAAAATTTGCTAATTAGCACCACACACAGTGTACAGCTGAGGCTGATGGGAATGTCTTTCCCACCACCAATGTCTAATTTGTTTCACAGATATTTGGTCATAAACCAAAGTATTCAATACATTGAAATTTTGAACTAGATGAAAAGTTAAAGGATCACCAAAGATATTACTTCATCCTGAGGGGAACATGAATCTCCAAACCAAATTTCACAGTAATCCATCCAGTAGTTTTGTTCTTAATCCTGTCTACAAAACTCAGTTGTTTTTCCAAGGAACACATTAACAGATCTACTGTGTGAGGGGTGAACCAGGCTACAGTAATCCAAAAGCTTTGAAATGTCCTTTAAAAAACCTTTAGGTGATGTCAGAGATGCTACATCTTTGTTCTACTGAAGTCTATGGGTGACTGAATGTGAATAGGCCTGAAGTTAGTTGGCTAACACTGTATACACTTCTGCAAGGACAGGGACAACACCCCTCTTCAACCCCAACCAATCCCCGGAAGCGAGCTTTCATGTTTAATGCATCCATAAATCAACACAGACTTGGCCTTACCATTTGCATAGGGGTTGACAGTCTTCTTATTTGTCATTACTCGGGCAGTTGCATTGTTGACCTACAGCAGGTAAAGAGAGAGCTCCATGAGTTATGACACTTATACATCAGTAGTAAGTGCTGTACTTGTTAGAGTAAATCTGCATGCATAGTCTCCTAATGTTGTAAACAAAGGAAATGTTCCAAAACAGAGGCAGTACACTGTATCATGACAAACACCCATGTCATTTGTGTGTTTTCAAAATTGCATTCAGAAACACTGAAAAAAACACATCCAAAAGAAATTGGTTGTCTTTCTCATTTGCATATTTTCTATCTTACGACATTTTCCAGCATGCTCTTCCCAATTACAGTGACATTTCAATAACATATACAGACAAAAGTAAAGAAACAACAGATGCACTTGGCAAAATTATGTTTTGTAAATGTATAGATGCATGCGGTGGGGAGAAGGAAGAGAAAAAACAGACAAAGAAAATGTCATTGGGGGCAAGGGAGAATATAATATGTTGGGAGCATTATGCAACATCCAGTCAACCTTAAAACGTGAGAAGAACTGTTGTGATGAAAGCAACACAAAGCATTCACATTTGGACAACAGCCTCTCTAATTCATTGCAAGACTAATTACTAAGATTAAAAAACAACCAAAAAAAAAAAAAAAAACAGATGTAATGAAATCAACCAAACAAGTCAATCAATCAACCAATCAAATCATTCCAAATTCAAACAATGGCTAACAGGGTAAATTAAAATCAGGGTGCATTGTCTTCAAAAATAAAATAAAATAAATTAATAAATGGGTTTCCAACAATCTCAGATAGATGTGCAAACGAATTCATATCTCAGTCAGTATCGCTCGCACACGCAGCTTCAGGAGAACATTTAGTGAATGGACACGCACGCCGACACGCAATAAAATATGTATGTCAATATACAGCATCAACTCAACCACAATTCAAAAAGAAATATTACGTGAGTCTTAGCGTTGAAAACGTTCCAAAGAGAGAGGAAGAGAGAGAGGAAATGCTGGCAGAATGGCTTGCTCGCCCACACTTACCATTCCCAAACCTTTTGGCCCCGCCCACTTGTTTGTGTACTGTTACCGTTGTAACTGTGTTGGATGGGGCCCTAAACAAGCTACCGTTGGAAGGATGGTTGGGGGAGGAGGGGATGAGAAAGGAATAAGCAGCATCTTACTCAGGTGGCCAAGAAAACTTTGCAATCATTCCACTGCACAAACTCTCTCTTTCAGCTCTCTCTATACAGGCAGTTAGCCAGTTTCTTAAAGCATAACTCAAGCCATTTTGTCCTGTCTTCATTCGTGATAGTGGTTGATTTGGACCAAAAATGTCTCAAATGATTTATTAAGTTATTACTGAGTGACAAAGTCTGCATAGACAGGAGGTCGGGTTGGATAGATAGGTCAACAAAAGACTGCTGTTTGTTTCCTGTTTCCAACAACAAGTCAACATTGTTTTGTTTTGTTTTTTAACCATGACTATGCTCATCCCCTAACCTTAACCACGTGGTAACTACTGTAGCCATGATGACAAAGGTCCCCTAACCTTAACAAAGTAGTAATTTTAACCCTAACCACAATGTTTCCCTAACCTTAACACACCTTAAGTACACCCAAACCATGATCTCTCCCTAAAGCTGACCAGGTCATGTTTGAACTAACCAGACCGTAACAATAGCGTTGTCACATCATGTAATCAATTTATTTTTCAACCATGATTTGTAACTGTTAATTAAGGTAAGGCACTGACAAATGGTGTTGTCCTGTCAATCACATCATCAGAATAGAAAACGTTTCTGTATCTTTCTAAGGGGCAGTTACAAACAACATATTTAGTTGTTTAATTTGGAGGACTTGGTAAATGAATATAATCTAAAATCATGTTAATCTTTGATGCTATATGGACGATTTATCACTTCTTAATCTACTGTCATTGCCACACTGCTTTCTGTGCGTTGCTACATGTAGTGGTGCAAAATTCTGTAGCTGTCAGATCATGGTGTTGATTCAGTAGGAAAGCCACTCGATAAGATAAAAGATACAGATAAAAGTTGTGGAGTACGTTGCTGACAGTTGGACAAGGGGATGGAGGCTGACAGGAGTTGACACTGATGAAGGTTGACATAGATTTTGAGTTCAGAGCTGGTCATCAGGGTCAGATAAAGCAAAGATGTCAAGACTCCACAGAGTCAAGTTAGATTAGAGGATATGATAAACTTAAAGGAATTTTTTGTTATTACAAATGTGAGGGGACTAAGCCCATGTTAAAAAACAATGCCACATTTGAATGGTTTTGTATCTGAGATTCTTCGTCTGGAAGCTGAGGGAGTAACAACAACCAAAGGGCAGTAGACCTTGGACTAAACCTTAGAATCCAGTATCTTCCTTGCTTTAACTCATGGAAGCTTCACAGAGTGGGAGGCTGTACTTTTGAAGTGTCAAGGTTGATGGAGAGATAATTGCCCAGTTTAGCTTTTGGCTTTTCTGGTCTGGTCTGGAAATACTGAGCATACTGTGTCTGAAGGGGATTGTCAAAGTGAATTTTGCTGATGTGAGTTCTTTAGACCATGATGGTAAATTGTGGCCTTACTTGGTCTGACCTTGGTTGATATGCAACAAGGATGTGAAGGGCTGGAATGGCTTTGCAAGATCTACATAAATAACCAAAAGAATGTGTAGTGCAGCCAAAAGAGGAGCCATTTGATCAATTGCAAAAACCTTTTGCACTGCAGCAACTGAATGGATAGTGGTGCGGTGGCTAAGGGATAAGCGCTATGAGCTGCCAGAGCCACAAGATAAACATTAGGTTGTTGAGAAGGATAGGAGTACTGTTGAGGGAAAGAAAAAAGGACCAGCATGTAGTACATTAATGAGAAAGCTGGGAAGAACTACTCACACTGGGTGTTGATGGGATCCTTCCATTGATTTGATGGAATAGAAGAAACAAAGGACCAAAGCCATGTGTCAGAAATGACTGAAAAAAGAGCAGAGGCCAAGATGCAAGCAAGGTAACTGTGTCATCATGTGGATTGTTTGTATCTTGCGAACCCAGATGCTTTCATCCCTGTGTTTGCAAGGTTATTCAGAAAGAAACATAGAGTTGAATAAGTTGAGGGAGCAGGTGCAGGGGGTGTGGTACAACATGTTACCTGGGTGGACTAATAATGGACAATATTGCTAGAAGTGGCAATTTCTTATAATTAACCTGGAAATGTGACGATGAAGTTTTTAGCAGGAACTTCTGTTTTGGTTATTAAGTATGCAGGATATGAACCACAAAGTGGTGTGGAAGTTAAAATATGGAAGAAGGCATGGTAGAAACTTGGCTGCTTTTTGTTCTCTACACAAATATGGCAGGAGGAGAGTCACTGTCCCAAGTGATGGAGTTCAAGTATTGTGGGGTCTTGTTAACAAGTGAGGTCAAGATGGAACACAAGATCGACTGATGGATTGGTGCAGCATCTGTTTTAATGTAGACACTGTATCAGACTGACGTAGTAAAAAAAGAGTTGAGCCTGAAGGCGAACCTCTGGATTTACCAGTCAATCTATGTCCCGTGTCACTGGGGGCAAGGGAGAAGAGAATATGTTGAGAGTATTATGCAACCTCCAGTCACCCTTAAAATGTGTGAACTGTTGTGACAAAAGCAACGTTCACACTTAGACAACAGTCTTTCTAATTCACTGCAAGAATTAGAACTTTGCAAGAACTATGGTCATGAGCTTTGGGTAATGACCAAAAGAATTAATTCTGGATACAAGCAACCAAAATGAGTGCTCTTTGTTCTTTCCCTTAGGCATGGAGTGAGGAACTCGGACACCCAGTAGGAGACCAGAGTAGAACCGCTATTCCTTAACATCAAAAGAAGCCAGTGGAGGTGGTTTGGCACTCTGCTTAGGATTCCTCCTGGTCTTCCTAGCTTTCCTTGTAGGTATTGTGGGGATGTCCAGAACACCCAGGAAGGAATATTTATCCCATCTGGCCTAGAAATGCCCCAAGTTCTCCCAGGAGGAGCTGGAGGAAGTGGCTAGGAAGAGACATGTCTGGGCTATGTGGTTTAGCCTGCTGCCACGGCAACCAGGATAAGTGGTGAAAAAAGGTTAGATGGATAGATGTAGGAAACTTGCTGTGTTGCCAGAATATTTGTCAGGGTACAACCATAATAATAAAATATCAATCTATCTGTATGTAGAACAGATTTAAACATTGCCTGTTATGAAAGGTCAATGATAGAAAAATTCAATAAATGCAAGCAAACCCAAAAGCGGTTCAAAAAAGCCCCAACCTGTGATTGTTAAGCAGTGCCAATTCTGCCCAACCATCAGAGACTTTCCCTTTCCCATTCCAGCTGCAGCCCATGTGGTAAAGTCCATATTGTCTACCAGTATAACTAGTATATGGTCCACAGTTGGAAAACAGATAATATGGACTCAGTTGGGTGTTTAAAGCTCTGCACACAAGTCACGATTCAAGGAATTAACATTATTATGTTGAAACTTGGGTAAAAAATGGACAGAGTTATGCTTCAAGGTTGGTGGAGTCTAGCTGCTGTTTCTGAGTGGACACAAGTAATTGAAATAGCACTTAGGTAAGGTCATGCCACTGAATCAGGTTAGTTGTGAACCTTGCATTTCGCTCTCCAGGTGTCCTCAAATTCCTAAGTAATTCTTTTGTCCATGGATAAGCCAGAATTGAGGACATTTTTCTGGGGGAAAGCTCTTTTCTTCATAAACATAAGAACATCTTTGCTTTTGAACATTAATGGCCAAAATCCAAAGCAATCTTTGCACCTTTCTAATCAAAAATATGTTTATCTATAATACCTGGGTAGTGTGTGGATTTTCACTTTTAACCATTTAGTGAGGCCAATGTTCTTGTCAGTACAAAATCAAGTAAAAAAGAAACAAAAAAGTAAACAAACTAAATATAAAACAAGCGAAGTCTCTCACACACAATAATGTTAGGCTACTTATATGTCAACATATATTTATGTTTGGGTTGAGGAAAGGACCATAATGAGGCTTTGAAGACTTGACAATTTGATGTAATGGGAAAGACAGCAAGATGGAATGTGGTGGTAGGCTGTCAAACGGTCACATATACAAACAAAAATACACAAACACACACATACACACACACAAAGAGGAAAAAGAGGACAGGGAGAAGGAAGAAGTTGAAAGAAACATTTGAGAACATGCACCTCTATTTTACGGCCTTCTACCACGGTGCCATGTAATTTCTCTCTGGCCCTGTCGGCGTCCACACTATGTTCGAATGTTACGAACCCGAAACCCTGCATGCAGGACGGAAAGAGGCAAGAACAACATGCAGATTATTTTGTACATATTATACTCAACATTACAGTGAGCAATGGCTTGTTTCCATAGGAGCACAGTAGACAAAAAAAAAAAAAAAAAAAACATTTACTACTTCTGATATCTGATTTAATATCCAGTATCAACTCCTATCCAATAATATTACACAGGTCTGGAAAAACAGCAAATTCATTAATGAGAAGTAATTGACCCCTGGCAAAACCTTGTCCCCTGTGGTGCTGTTGCTGCTGTTTACCTGTCAAGCTTTCCATTCTAGTGTGGCACATATGCAATTGAAATGTTAAGGGCAGATACAGTCCAAAATGGATGCAGACACGGATACCACACTAAGACATGTTCAAACGATTGTCTGGGTGTACAGTCCCCTTGCAGAAATGTGCAGATAACATTTCAGGGCTCAACATAACTAACATAATTTGAGGCACTTGTTCCTTGGACAAGTAAATTTACCTTTCACTTCCAGGCACAAAAGTCACTTGTCCAGGTAAAAATGACTATAATTAACTTTTTTTATTTTGTTCGTGAATGCAGAATTCAGACAGTGTCAACATATAAATGATTCAATTTATGAATTTTATCAAAGCCATTACTTCCCTGTTAATGATCTTTTCATTTGATCCTGAATTGTGAAGCACTTTGTAAAGCCTGTTTCAATGTACGCTCTATAGATTAATCATTGATCATCCTTCTGACATTTAATAATGATGATTGACAGTGTTTCCCCAAGGATTTTTTTCGGGGGGGTCCCTGAAACTACTAGTTTTGTCACGGGATGGGCGTGTCATGGATACACGGTGTCAACAGTGTCATCATAGATGTAAGGCGGTTGTCCCGATGGGTGTATTTCTCTACACTGAGCTGAAATGAAACAAATAATTAACAATAATAATTATTATATAATTAACAAATAAATAAATATAAATATGAAATAAATTTCAACAATATTGATTTACCTAATTTTTAAATATTAACAATGTTTATTTACAACATATATATAAGCATAGTCCTTACGGATAATAGATGGACCAGTCAGTCTCTATCCTAAAAACAAATCTCGATTCTCACACCATCCATATGGTCCTTAATATAGATCAATGTTTGTAATATAACAGAATAACAAAACTGACTTATGGGCATTCATTTGCTTAAACTTAAAGCCAAATCAAGACAACAGTTTGACTTATAGAAGAATCAGTCAGATGAATGATAAATCAATATTTTGTGTTTCCTAATTACTGAAACTATGTGAATTTTAGTGCTGTGTTTACAACAGTTACTGAGGTCAACAAGCTTTTAACAGCTTAAGAAAACATCATCTTAATACAGTTGTTTTAGATCTGTAAGTCCTTCTATTACAGGTTTTAACCTTGTGCTTTAACTTTTGTTTGTTAGGATGTCCTTTTTTATATTTGGATAACAGATTGTGGCTTTAAAAATATTTACCAGAACAGTGATTCATCTAGACACAGGTGTAAGTCAGACCTTACCAATTTTTTCTGCCTCCTGCTTTGAATTTGTTCATGTCTCTCTGTCACCTGACACCTGGGCTTCTTCTGTGTTTCTCTTTCCTCCTTAAACTTTTTCTTTAAATCTTAAATCATTTGCACCTTCTTCCTTCTTGAATCAGTTCTTTAGTTTCTCCTTGTTTTTCTTTCAACACCATTAATGTTACATTCTGCTCCATGCTCTGAAGACAGACAGCAGTCAAACTATCCTAACTATCAAGCTACATTAACATTACTGTAATGTAAAGCAGCAGTACCTGATAAACTGGGCGGTTAAAACAACCCTAATGTCAATTTAAAAAAACTTCTGCTTCACTGAAGAGCTTTTCTAGCTACTTACTTTGTTGTCTTTTGTCTGACATTATTATTTGATGCTGCACTTGTCAGTTAATGTCATATATCATCCTCTGAACTCTGATTCATTTGTCTGTCCCATGAAAGCGGCTCCATTCTGCACAGAGCACAGAGGGTTTGTTTGTTTTAAATAACCACGTAGCATGGGTGGGCAGTGGTTTGTTGGTCTGTGTTAACAGTAATAGTAGCTGTCTCCGTGTCTCATACGGGGATGCAATGTTCAAACGGAAAACAAAACGAGCATTCCCAACAGAAGCTGTGGTAGGAAGCCAGTCTGAGCTAACAGCTGTAAAGTGATGAAAGTTTGTGTAAATGCTATTTCTGAATTTGAGAGGTAGTTAAACTGCATTTACGTGTGTTTAGTGCTCCTTGTATCCTGCTAGTAAAAGCTAAATTTCTTTTTATTTGTTTCTTACAGGAAGGGCAGGGGTCAGGTAATGGTGGGGGAAACACTTCAGATAACCTGAAGACACGTTTTTCAAAATAATTTTTATGACTTTCAACTTGTCCGGTTGAGCCTTAATGATGTCAAGCCCTGCATTTACATCGCATGGTCCCTTGCAGCTATTGGGAAGTATAATTTACACTTTAATGGTAGCAGACATACTACTTATTGATAATAATTAGTTGTTTATTTCAGACAGAAGTAGACAAAAGCAGCCTTCTCATTTTTAGTTTGTGAAAATTTGGCGAGTTGTCTGGGGTTGTTGGAGTGTACATTTTCTTAAATCCAATTAAGAACAGGATAGAGCTGCTAAAGTTTGCCTGAAGCAAGATCGAGGACCAGCTCCCATGCAGTGGATGTTACAGTTTGGAACAATGATTTTACTAACATAATCATAGCAAAAATTGAATTAATATAAAGCATCACTGAACTAAAACAACAACAACAACAACAACAATACTACTACTACTACTACTATTACTACTACTACTAATAATAATAATAAGATGAAGAAGAAGAAGAAGAAGAAGAATGCCTGAAATAAAATAATAAATGCCTGATGTTATAGCAGGGGTTTTGACAATTTCACAGAATGTACTGTAGTAAGAAATAAATCATCTACTGCAATGTTCCTGTTGCAAGGTGGTTCTGCAAATACATTCCTCTGATGAAGTCATAAAAGAGGAAATTAAATCTACCAAAAGAATGGAAGGAAAATTAACTTCTTTATGGCTTGGCGTCATCAATAAGAAAAAAAAAACAGACTATAGCAATAATAAGAAGCCAAGCACATCAGCAGAAAAACAAAATAATCTTTCTAAACAGCTCAAAGGAATTTAAGAACTTTAAATTGAACTTCATCTTTGATAAACAATACTTGGGCACAGGATGTCTGGTCGGAGGAGGAGAGGATGTTTAATATACCAGTATTTATCAACTATGACTCTCTGGTTTGGTAATGAAATAGAGAGGAAATATACTTCATTAACTTTAAAAAATCAATCTGCAACACCATCATCAATATCAAAATAAAATCATATTGTCCCTCATTAATGTGGGCAGTTTATCATCGAGTATATCACTGACATATCGTATACATATCATGTTGCTCTGTAGCTCAGCATTTTGTTTTGTAAAATTAAAATACTGTAACATTATTGTCTGTTCTTGAGTTCTCATGGACTTGTGAAAGTCATCAATCATGGGCCAAGTATTATCCCAATTCAAAGTCTACGTTTAGCCATGTATGGTCGAAATGTTGCTGCTCTGGTTAGTTTATCAAGGATGCTTTGGGAGCTGATTTATGTAAACTGGACCCAGTACATTTATGGACACAAATCCACAGCTTTTACAGATTTGATTTTACAAATGTTACTGAGTCACTAAATTTATTTTTGACATAATATTGTTGATAAATAAACCATTTAGTTTATCAAAATAATGCCTACTTTGAAATTAACTGCAATGTTTTCAGAGAGGTTAGGGCCTGCAAACAGGGTGAGGCTGGTTGGTCATCTCAGAATGTGGATCTCCTCGGGATGGTATTAGATGTAACACAGTTATTATTACAATAATTGGA
Organism: Scomberomorus guttatus; assembly: GCA_038419695.1. Classification (NCBI taxonomy): domain Eukaryota; kingdom Metazoa; phylum Chordata; class Actinopteri; order Scombriformes; family Scombridae; genus Scomberomorus; species Scomberomorus guttatus. The sequence continues at coordinate 29,538,641 of CM076459.1, read as the reverse complement.
ATTTATGGAGCCTTGTGTTTATTTTGTCATCTACAGTAGATTTGTGAAAAAGTGTGTAAAAGTTTTAAAAAAAAATTAAACTATGAAAGTCAATCATCAGCAGGCCAAATATTTTTGCTGCAGGGCCGGATTTGGCCCACGGGCCACTATTTGCCTAACACTGACGTATGGTGTATGATATTAACTTTGGTTTTACTGAAAATATACATTACAGTGATGATACAGTCGTACTGAAATGTATTCATCTGAGCCCAGCTGAACTGGTGTAGTCTGATTGTAAATTGGGAGTTCAAATTCATAATTTGCATAATCAATCAATTTTGCTCAACTAATAGAGGCTTTAAGGGAACATTCTACTTTGTGTTTCCTGTGTTACTAAAAGTACATTGAGAGACAGTTCTAGGTTCACACACAAAGAAGCAGAACTATGTCTAGATTTAAACCAGTGTTGATTGATAGATATGTTTGAAACTGTTATTATAAAAGCATTCAGAAAAACTGAATGCATTACGTACCTTAGAACCACGCTCATTGAAGATGATTTCCACATCTAAGATTTTGCCAAATTGCTGTAAAAAAAGACAATGGTTAGTATTTACTTTGTAAGGATATTGTTTATTGTCATAGTCAAGAAGTAGGTGATTCAACAGAAAATGAAAACCTCACTTCTTTACTTATCTTTTTTGTTAACTAAAATAGTTAAAAAACTGACCTGACCTGTCTCAAATTTCACAAATGTAATGTATGTCAGATATTGTTGTACTTACGCCGAACATTTGTCTGAGGTCTGGGTCTCTGAACCTGAAGGGGATGTTGGAGACATGAAGTCTCTTGGGTTGGGCCTTGCTGTCTGTGCTTTCAGGTACAGTCTGTGTTGGTGGCTGACTGTCCGGCTGGGCAGCATCATCTGTCTGCTGGAAAACACAATAAAGGATCCAAATAAAAGATGTACAAAAGGCACTTATAGCAGCTGTGAATGCTTGACATTCTCTGGCATGAAACTATGATATTTGCTTGAAAAGAAACCATCAGTATATTTTCTGTATATCTGACATTATTTAAAACATCACCATGTGACGTCACCTTCTAAGTCAGCTCCCCTCCATGTAGGTACCTTAACTAACCAACAGGAGTCCCTACTCCTTATCAGCTTTTTCTGGAGCTTTAAACCAAATCTTGCTGTCTTTATCAGGGAATGCTCAGTTGTCATGAAGTTGGGTCAGTTTGAAGTTGTGAAATTGGCTCTGTTTCTGGTGTTCCTTCAGTCTCTTGTCCAGGGTCCCTTTAATTTTACTGCTGTTCCACAGTTGTTTGAATATATTTTTGAGTATGTTAAGGGGGCATGTTGGTCTTTAATGTTTGGTCACTTCTTACATGAATAACTCACATTATTGTGAGAACACAGTAACAGACCTCATTCATAGAGCCCAAGAATTAGGCGGAAGTTAAAAATAGTAATTGAGATGAAAAAGGAGTTTGAACAGGAAAGAGTTAAAGTATGCAAACACAGAGACATAACAGATGCTCGTGCACACATATACAGAGTACCAGCAGCAGTCTGTGTTTGTCCTTTAGCTCTCAGTGTGAGTGAGATCGATGGCTGTTAAATACAAGAGAGGACTCTACAGTATCTTGTTGTGTGTGTGTGTGTGTGTGTGTGTGTGTGTGTTACAATAACTGTGTCTCTTTTCTGGCTTCAGAGATGCGATTCAGAGATGAGATTTCAAATCATGTGTATTAATAATAATATTGTAAAAATAATTGTTATGTATACATTAAATAGCACCTAGTAAAAAAAAGAAATGAAAAGTAGATAAAATCTACAAACAAGTCTTCTTGTTCAGAAATTAATATCCCCCTTTGGAGACAGACAAGGACAAAATATTAGGTAGGCCACAATGCAATTCAATACAAAACACCCAAAACAGTTAAATTGAAGTGACATCTGTCCGACACAGTCAGAATGGGCTTTGTCCGAAGAGTTGTTTTAATCGACACAAATCGACATAAATATTTGGGTGTTTGTAGTGTTCATGTTTCCATCCTTCTTAGATTGAATAATAAATGTACTGAGCATGGAAACTGCTACACTAAATTTACAGTCTTACATGGAAGACAATGTTTGCCATTCCTCCCCTTTCTTATTTTCTTTCTTTCTTTCTTTCTTTCTTTCTTTCTTTCTTTCTTTCTTTCTTTCTTTCTTTCTTTCTTTCTTTCTGTCTGTCTTTCTTTCTCCATCTCTTGCTCACAAACAGTCCCAGGCTCCAAACCAGCTAACAATACAGCCTGCTCGTGTTTGTGTGTGTGTGAGAGAGAGAGAGAGAGCTTGAAAAGAAGCAGCATAAGGCCAGCAGACTGCAAGTCTTCCCTGCAACACCTAGGTATATACTGGCACATATGGAAAGGAATGTACACACACACAACAGCGACTGCCATCTGTGCAGGGTTCCTTGGCGGCGACATCCACCTACACTCACAGTGAAGAAATAAAACAAACAAACAGGGAGACAAAGCATCTCATCTCATCCCTTTTGGCACCAGAAACTGATATGTGAGACCAGGCTGAATGTAGATTGTTTTCTAACACATTGGAGATATCAAAGAGAGATGATGGCCAGTGAAGGAGAGAATACAATCAAATGTAACCTGGAGAAACAATGTAGTTTTGTGAAAAGGCTGTTTTTTATAAAAAGCTTGTATTTAAAAGTCATTCTTTTTTCTAGAACCTGTCGTAAGGAAACAGAAAAAAGTAGAAAAATGGAGAAAGAAAAATTGAGAGTTCATCATCTTACTTTAGCAATAGCATGCTAACATTTGCTAATTAGTACTAAACAAGCATACGTCTTATGGTCATTGATTTTATCATCTATGATAACATTATACTCAGCAAACGGCATTGGGCTGTGCCAATTGTCTGCATCTATGCATGTCATGTGTTCTTAGTATATATGCAATGCCCAGTGGCAAGAGTAAAAGAGACAAGAGTATAACAAATACATCAGCATTAGATCAAATAAAGCAAAAATATAGCTCTTGGGTCGGGTTCAGGTCTCAAATGTGGTGGTAGCAGTTGGGTTCAGTCTGGTCAGGTCTTAAAGATGCAGGTACAGGCTGGGTTCAGATGTCAGTTTTAGGTTTGTGCACGACACTGGGACAAAATTACAAAAATAAGATTGAAGTTGAGCTTGAAAGTTCATTCTTGACCTCGGAAACAGCAGCTTGAAAAATAAAGTCTGAACACGATATCCCACTTACTTTCTGAAGTTTGCAACCATATCTCATCGCTCTCCTCAGAGGATAGAGCTGCTCAGTTGTCATGGCGATAGGTCATGTGATAAAAACTAAACTAAGTATGTAATTTAGGTCATGATAACAGGTGGTCGGATAACAATTATGGTGATATAACATTATTTAACAAAAAAACAGTATATCATACAACAATATGTATGGTATATATAAACTAGACCAAAATTGGTCACAGCATTGATGTGGAAGGAGACAGAATATTCACATCTGACACCAGAGACTATCTTTGCACAGAGACAGAGGTTACCATCTCCCCTCATACACAGTACCTTGTAGAGTACATTATGTGGCTGCATGCTCATGGAAACAGCAAGTTGGACTTTGTGTTGAGGAATTTTTGCCATGTTCAAAATTGTAATAAATCAGAAAGATCCTGCTGGCCTCATTAGTGTGTAGATGCATCATAACAGAAACCTGGCCACAAATACATTAATTTATGGAGAATTTCAGTCTCCAACATAAAAATGACTTTCTTATTACCTTTTCTGTCTGATTTTTTCTCTCAGCCCTGTCTGTCAGTTTTATGTGCTTCAGAAACATTAGTAATATGTCTGAAATTAAATATGTTATACACTTTGACATATACATAAATAATGTAGGTTTCATTGCAAGTTTAAAAAATCCATTTGCTTTCTCTCCTGTTTCTACTCTCTCTCTCTCAGTGCACACTGTAGGGCTCACAGTGAGGGGCGAGGAGGCTGATGTCGCTCTATAAACACTCCGACCAGATGAGGTCATTCTTAGTGGATGTACACATAGCACACACACTGGCATGACTGAGAGAGAGAGGCTGAGAGATGACAATTTCCGCCTCCAATTGCAAAACATTATGGAAATAAGTCCATCCATTTACAGCCTTTTACAACTGGTTATATGCTTTTCCCAGTCCCAAGTTCACTTTTTCTAAACACTCGTAATGCAGTGGTATTCCACTTTTTTCATTTCTTTGACAACAAAATGCACTTGGTCTGCAACACTTTTACAAAAAGTGAGTACAACTTTCATTCAAAATCAACCACTACAAATATCCATAGCACGCTACGCAAAATTCTAAAAGCTACTCATAATGTTACATTCATAGCCAATACCTACATATTTTTTTCTCATGACTGGCAAAAGGAATACAATCACTTATGAAATCCTACAAACATCAATACTCCTTGCAAGCTATATTTAATTCACATAACACATAAATAATAGAATGAGGTAAATAATTCAAATGGATGGTAAATACAAAGCTTTAGATTTTTTTCTTTGCCAACACAAATTTATAAAATGATATTTCAATACCATTCCACTAATAGGAGATTAACAAGAATATTGAATTATCAGCCAACCAGCTATTTACACTAATTGTTGGAATTCTTCTTTCTATTATTATTTTTCTTTGTGTACTTTGTAGATAAAGTGCATTCCCATTTCATTTGCATGCAGTTAGGTTAAAGCTGAAAGATTAATCATCAGACTGCAATTTTCACATTACACGAGCCACAGTTTTAACTAGACAAAAAAACTTTATCCGCATACACAACTCAACATTAGCTAGTTGTATCACATTATTATAACATTAGTAGCTTATCAATATCGCCAATTTTGAATGGCATGATTACATTTGAAAACTATTGGGTAATTTTAATTATACCTCTAGTTTAATGTCTTATTAAATGTAGAATCAATTACCCACAAATATATTTGTGATATACCTGGAATTTAATTTATAGAAAATCATAATCACACTACAGGTCAGAAAAAATTGCACATAGATATTTTTTGAACATTCAGCTTTAAGTTTAGTCATGCTCTCTAGTCCTTTCTCCCTGCATTTATTGTGATGACTCTGTCCTGTACTGTGGTGCAATTGAAAAACAAGTGTATCCCAGTTAGATGTCACATAAGTATGTTATACATAAGATGACCAAATATGATACCTGTTGTCAGTATCCTCTGTTTGTGTTTCGGTATTTTGGGGATAAAATTTACCGTTGGGGCAAACAGCTGAAGCATGCAGGAGAGAAACACCCAGACACGGAGAGAGTAGACGTGGCTAACAGACAGGGAAAAGAAAAGAAAAATAAAGCAGTGAGAGGGAGGTTTGATGATGTGGTGGAAGAAGTGCAGTAGACAGACAGACTGGGAGGGAGAACTGATGAGGTTTCCAGATGTACAGTATGCCTTCTTTTTGCTGCCAACATGCTTTATTTCTCTCATTCTTTCCTCTGTGAGAATTACTTGCAGCAAGGAAATCCTCAAACATCACAGCACCAATACATATAAAGACCTGTATTTCTGATAAAGCTGATTATGAAAGTTTTCAAAGAAAGCAGAGCTGGAAATGTGATTTTCCAGCTCTGAAACACACTGCTGATAACCAATTACCAGCTTTAAACTGTAACCTCTAACATACTGCAAGGGCTTGTTTACAACCTGTCTAATTGTCTGACTACTCGTTATTATTAGAAACTATGAAAATTAGTCTTAATTTATCATAAATTTTGGTCTAATTCCATAATTATAACTTTGTCCTTACAATCCCCTGAGAATGTTAATGTTGTTTCAGTTTGATATTGGACTATTCAGGACTGAACCTGATGCTGGAACTGTAAAACACAGAAAGTTACAGTTCATTCTTTTCCAATCATTTTCAAGATCCAGTGGAAAATATTGCTGACTTCCTTACTCTTTTAAGTGTGTAAGGAATAGATGTTCAAATTTTGTCAAGTTGCAGGCTTTTATCAGATACACATTATGCCAACGACCCCTCCCATTTGATCACATTTAGGCCAAATTCATGATCGACTCAAGGGGTTAATGGGAGTCCTGACGTTGAAATCTAGGTGTAGGTTTTGATTGGTATCAGTGTCAGATTTCTCCTGTTGGTATCACCACAGCAACACTAAACAGGTGTATGATACATGCTCAAGCTTTACCATGCTTTAATTATCTTCCCCACAATAACTGTCTTTCATCCACTGTGTGATATGATCAATAAGGAACATACAATCGTCCCTAAGAGGGGGTGTCTCATCAGATTGCTGTTTGCTATATATTGACTTAAACAGAGTGCTGTCAAGTTACTAGCTTGTAATTACACTACCATAATCAGGCTCTCCCAGACATGCAGTTATCCATGGAGTTTAGTTTTTTATTCAGATAAATACTACATGTGTGAATCAAGTTCAAAAGTCCAACCAAGAAAACAAAAAGAAAGCTAAGTGTTTTTTGCAGTGCTGAGGGAAAACAATATTACTATGCAAAATAATATTCATTCTTTATGACACTTAAGGCCAGTGCTGCTATAAATATTTATGAAAATGAACTGAGTTGTAAATCCAGAGAATAAATGACTAGCAGAATTGGGCACCTGCAAGGGTGCATACATATACTGTATGCAGCATTAAAAATCATATGAATTCTATTAGAACAGTAATTCAAAAATGGCCCCAGAGATCAGTGGCGATTGTCTTTGGCGAGCTGGAGCGATAATCAGATAACACTCAGAAAATAACACTGTAGAGTCTGTTTTTTGGTTTTCTTATTCAGTTGTAGGGGAGGGGGCTGCAAGGGCTTTGTGTGGAGCTCACCATCACCTGAATCTACACTGACAGCTTGATCTGCCTTGTACTGGAACTGGTGATGTTGGAATATTCAGGTGATTACTGGTTTTAAAGGGATTGATTCACATACCTTTATAAGTAAGTAAGATGTAAACCACTGACTGTAGAAAAACATGACATAACATCAACAGTCACTGTTACTGACTATCAAGCAAACAGTCCCCATATCATATTTCTCAATGAACAATGGTGCACCAGAAGAAGTAAGGTTTATACAGGATTACACTGAGAATTGAACATTGTAAGATGAGAATGATGTTTTAACTTTTTACACTGAATTTAAAACAGTCTGAGTTTTCAAATCCTGGTGCGGACCAAACCTCTGAGACTCGAAAAGGTGGTCCTCTGTCTGTTTCTAGCTAGACTGATGCAGTTTATTTGCAGTATGAAAGCATGGGTAGACCACTTAATACAATTAAATCTAAAGTAAACAGAAGAGGAGTTAATCATAAAAATCTAATAAAAATTAACACCACCACTGCAATAGTACAACAAAATAGGATAATTAAATGTAGACTCTTAAACATTAGATCTCTGTCATCTAAGGCTGTATTGATAAATACAGCCAATACTAATCTCAGATTATCATATTGATTTATTTTGTCTTACTGAAACCTGGCTGTCATGAAATATATGTTAGCCTAAATGAATCCACTCCCCCCAGTTATATTAATACTCACATTTGTCCAGACACTGGCCGCAGAGGTGGAGTTGCAGCCATTTTCAACAAGCCTAATAATCAATCCTAGACCTAAACTTAATTATAACTCATTTGAAAGCCTCATTCTTAGTCTTTCACACCCAACCTAGAAAACTTTAGAGCCAATTCTATTTGTTATAGTGTACCACCCTCCTTGCCTGTACTCTGAATTTTTGAATTCTCAGAGTTTTTATCAAACTTAGTCCTTAGTACAGATAAAGTAATTATAGTAGGTGACTTTAATATTTATGTGGATGTCGATAATGATAGTCTTAGCACTGCATTTATCTCATTGTTAGACTCAATTGGCTTTTCTCAGAGTGTAAATAAACCCACTCACTGTCTTAACCACACCCTTGACCTTGTTCTGACATATGGCATTGAAACTGAACATTTAATAGTTTTTCCACTAAATCCTATTTTATCAGACCATTACTTGAATTGCTATTACAGGACTACATGCCATTAGACAAAAATGTAATCACTAGATGTCTTTCTGATAGTGCTGTAGCTAAATTTAAGGAAGCAATTCCATCAGTATTGAATTCAATGCCATGTCTCACAACACATACATATAACACATACAACAGAAGTCTCTTATGCTAACTTTAGTCCTTCCCAAATTGATCATCTTGTTAATAGTGCCGCCGGGTCACTGCGAATGACACTTGACTCCATTGCCACTTTAAAAAAAGAGATAATAAAACAAAAGATGGTATAAGTCCCAAACTCGCAAATTAAAGCAAACATCGCGAAAATTTGAAAGAATATGGCGTTCCACCAAACTGGAAGAATCTTGCTTAGTCTGGTAAGATAGTCTTAAAACATATAGGAAGGCCCTCTGTAATGCCAAAACTGCCTATTACTCATCATTAATAAAGGAGAATAAAAACAGCCCTAGGTTCATTTTCAGCACTTTGGCCAGGCTGACAGAGTCATAACTCTATTGATCCATGTATTCCTATAGCTCTCAGTAGTAACGTCATGAGCTTCTTTGATGATAAAATTCTAACAAAATACATCACCTTCTGTTCTTAACAGGCACTGATTTATCCCTAAACACAGGAACCTTAGAAACAGCTGTAAAACCTGATATACTGTATATTTAGACTGTTTTTCTCCAATCGTCCTTCCTGAACTAACTTCAACGATTTCTTCATCTAAACCAACTATAAATCAACTATAGACCTATATCTAACCTTCCCTTTCTCTCTAATATCCTTGAGAAAGCAGTCAGCAATCAGTTGTGTGACTTTCTACTTAACAATAGTTTATTTGAGGATTATCAGTCAGGAGCACATCATAGCGCATCACTGGTGAAAGTTACAAATGACCTCCTAATTGCATCGGACAAAGGACTTCTCTCTGTACTTGTCATGTTTGATCTTAGTGCTGCATTTGACACCGTTGACGATCACATCCTATTACAGAGACTGGAACATTTAATTGGCATTAAAGGAACTGCATGAAGCTGGTTTAAATCCAATTTATCAGATCGATTTGGAGATGGAGTTCCACAAGGTTCTGTGCTTAGACAAATACTATTCACTTTATATATGCTTCCTTTAGGTAATATTATTAGGAAACACTCCATAAATTTTCATTGCAGATGCATATGATACCCAATTATATTTATCAATGAAGCCAGATGAAACCAATCAGTTAAGTAAACTCCAAATATGACTTAAGGATATAAAGACCTGGATGACCTGCAATTTTCTGTTACTATTGTGCTTGGCCCTAGACATCTTAGAAACACATTATCTAATGATATAGCTACTCTGGATGGCATTATCCTGGCCTCCAGCACCAACATAAGGAATCTGGGAGCTATCCTTTAGCTATCAGGCTCCTCTCCTGTGTGAGTTATCTTTACAAGTAGACTTCCACCCAACAGTCCTGCCCTGCAACCCCATAGCAAGGCTACCTGACAGGACAGGACTTTCTGAGATGTTGCCTATAGGTTCTGCACCCAGTGGTTGCTCATTAAGAGATAAGACAAAAATAACTGCTCTAAATCGGGAATTTATCAATTAATGGTTTAAAATCAATAATAATGGGGAAAAAAATGGGACAACTATTAGACTCTGGCACCCAGCTACCCCATCCCATACACCAGCTTCTCCCATGATGCCTTACTGTGGCTGTGCCGGTGACCGTCTGACTTCCGGTGTCTGACCCGCTCTGCTCGCTATGGCTCTGTGAGGACTGGTACATGTTGAGTGGATGCTCACTGACAGAGGCCTGGACTCCGGTGTAGTCTTGTGGTGCTGCTGGGTGCTGGTGTGAATGTGGGTGGGGGTGTGAAGCTGTGAACTCAGCTGGAATGCCATTCTGAGGAGGGGGGGGGAACTGGGCTGATGGGTAAGCCTGGGCCATGGATGGGTCCGGGGGTGCCGGTGTGTCCTGGTTACCCTGTACAAAAAAAAAAAAAAAATGCATGTTTTAATTCAGAAAACCATTTCCTGTATTTCCTTAATAAAAGAGTAACTTACGTGACACACCCTGAAAATTGTCTGACCTCCAGTGGTTTAACTTCTCACTTTGCTGCTTTGATGTACAGGTGTACTCCAGGACACCATGACAACACTGTTGGGTGTGGTTATACATACAACAAACCACACCTTTTGGAGATGTTGGGTGTAGTCAGAATTGAAACCTTGACTTGAAACTTTCAACCAGAAAGGGCACTGCTTTTCAGCCGAGGCTTAAATTATTATTTAACATAATTTTAGATTGTTTATAATGAAATACCTGCAAGACTAATGACTAAAACGAATGTCCTTGGTGTTTAGTGCTAATTAGTGACTGTTAGCAGGCTAACATGCTACATTAAGATGGTCACCATAGTAAACCTTGCCTGGTAACCATCAGAATGTTAACACTGTGAGCAGGTTTTAATGCTGGTGTTAGCATTTAGTTCAAAGTATTAGTAACACCGGTAACAATACAGCCTCACACAGCTGTTAGTGAGGCTCTGTCTTTAATGTTTTTCCCCATTAGCTGTGGGCCTATTGCCACTAGCTTTGGGTTGCCCTGTCTATCCAACACTTCGTTGCTGAGAAAAATATCTTTTCTACTAGCTAGATTGCTATGAACATTATTGGTCCCCAGTGGATATTCACTCATAATTTCTTCATTTAGTGTCACCATGAGGCCACAGTTTTCACCTGACCACAATTTGCCCAATGACAAGTTACTGTATTTTGAAAACCAATGACTGGAATTCATTCATTCATAAATATTCATTATCAATAAATGAAAAGATGGAAAATGCATACGACTGGAAAATCAATCATATTTATTTTTAACACATTTCAACAAAATATGTTAACCAAATGAAATGGTTAGTCCGTAGATAAGTGCAAGGGGGAGAGCCAGTGATGGAGTGAGAAGGAATAGGGACAGCTGATCTTAAATGCATTCTGGATGGACAGGCCACATTCACCCAGTTGCACTATACAGTCTCTACATACCTGGACCTGAAGTGAACACAAACACAAAACATATTTTGGACACTCCATGAGCATTCAGGACAGATTTAGCATTTTACAAACATGCCAATGTACTGCTAATGCTTAAAGAATTATTATTTTAAGAAAGTTGTTCATTGCAACCAACAGTTTTTGCTGGAACTTTAGTAATTAATCTTGTTTAGTCCTTTATCGTATTCAGTGTCAATAAACAGCACATGTTAACAGTTCAGATTTGATTAGCATGTAGTATTCTTCAGTCAAATTCGCCTACTTCCTACTGTAATCACTTAAATGAACTCCACTCTACTGACTTACTGCGAGCATTGTGCACATGCACACATACACATACAGAAGTCTACTCCACTTAGAGGAAATGTACTTGAAGAGCTGTCCTGTTTAATAAAAAACAATTTATCCATCATTGAGACAGCAGGGTTATCCGCTTGATCATAGAAGGCACTCTTCATCACAGATGCACGACCCATTGTCACACACACAACACACATACTCTTAATGTGCGTACTGTGCATAAAGAGGAAAACACTTGAATCTTCCCAGCACATAAGCATGCTAAACTGCTAAAGTATAGTATAGGCTGTATTCTGAATTTAACTCCTCCTGGTCAAAGTACATTTCATTCATAATTTATTTTTATCTATGCCTTTGAAGGTAATATTGCACCAGGGCTGGCACTAGTACAGAAATACCAGAGACACCAGGTCTATGTAAATCTGCTGATCTGTGGCATGATGGAAACAACTAAGAAACCAACCATGTTGTAAGAACAGTAATAGAATGTGTTTTGGCATGTTTCATCTCGCTTACTACAAATCCTGTATACTTGATGTTACCATTTCAGGCCAGGTTGTAGTTTATTTTTTTAAAATATATATTACAAGCCAATGGTTTCCATTCAGTTCTGTACAGTAATAAAGTCTACAGGAAGAATTTAAATGCTACAAAATACTAGTGGTGACGTGGGGAGCTGGGTTAGCACAAGTGCTGGAAAACATCTTCACTGGCTCTGATTACCTTCTTACCATAAAAATAACGTTAGCCTTGTTAGCTAGGCCACTGAAAAGACGCCTACAGCCTTCATCTGTTGCGTGTTGTAGTGGTTCCTCAAGTTTGTCCTGTATCACATCCATTTACCTGAGACGCATCATGTCTGCCAGCTCTGACTACCTAATTTCCATGTTCCAATCTGATCACAATGCGGCCAGATTTGATTGTGAATGCCGCTGATCAGAAGTAATCCAGCATGTTAATACCAGGTGGTTATGCAGTACTGGGGGTAGTTCGGCATGCTTTGAGATCTGACGTATGTCAGGTGTAAATGATATCTGTACAGTTTGGCTCCATTCCTGAGAGAAAAATTCAATTTGAAAGGTCATCTAATTCTGCCTCTTCATCAAAAAGCTGATGGCATCCCCCGGTAGCCTACTGGTTAAGACGCATGCCACAATGACACAGGTCAAACCCTGGAGTGGACCTTGGGCACATGTCATACCCCATCTCTCTCCCTTTGTTTCTTGTCATTTCTCAGCTGTCACTATCTAATAAAGGCATATAAAATAGCCAAAAAAATAAGCTACAGATGAGTCCTTCCCCTGCAGGAAGAATAAAAATCCATGCAGAATTCGCTTCGCTGGGACATACTATATTGTTGACAAGTCTGCCGGCAACCTAATTCGGACATTGAAATGATGAGAACATTAATAATAATGTAATAACAGGTGTACACGCCTGTAATTGGATACTATTATCCAGATACAGATCACATGTCATTGTCTGCAGGTTCGACTTGGTGACTTGGTTTGTCAGAGACTTCACAGAAGTCAATGCAACAATGCATTTCCTTTATACAAGATGTAGTGTCAAATTACTCTTTTTAGAGACACACCCCCTACATAAGGGAAGTGAAGCTATATGTCCCGTATTACAGTAATCCCATTTTTATAATAAGAAGACAAGTTCTGAGGACCAAACACAGACACTAAATATAAAATACCTCGGTGACTGACAATGACTGCTTAGCTCAAAAGATGGAGACAAAACAAACCAAAAAAGAATCTCAGTGAGAATGGTGAAGAATTTTAGAAATGTGGTTGGAGCTGGATAGCTGTGATTCACAAAAAAAAACAAAAAAACAAAACAAAACAAAACAGTGGAAACATTGAAGGGAAAGAAAATGAACGTGCCTCCCCAAACACAGAGAGAAGTACTCTATGTGTGAGTGTGTATGTGAGAGGGTTTACTCCTGTGGGACATTTATATCTCAGCCATTACAGAAAGACAGACAGAGAGAGAGAGAGAGAGAGGGGGAGAGAAAGGGAGAGACAGACAGACAGACAGAGAGAGAGAGAGAGAGAGAGAGAAAGAGAGATGCAGACAGTGAGTCTTGGCTAAATGCTCTGCTGTGTAATGAGAACCACATTTAGAAGGCTGAAATATGCTTTACGTGGCAGAGTACTGCACACACACCCACACATACTACGCACTCACACACACACACACACACACACACACACACACACACTTGACTGAAGGAGTACAATAAAAATTCTGAATAAGTGCAGAGAGAGAAGGAATTTCTCTCCTTCTGGATAAATGCTCTTTTCTCTTAAGCAATTTCTCTTAAAACAATTCTTGTTCGTACTCAGAATTGTGTTTAAAATAATGTAAATTTTGAGATACACTGATCCCTGCTCCACTGACTGATCATCCCACTGAAATTACCATAAAATCTTCAAGAATATTGACGACTTCCATCAGAGACTTAGCCTTTTGTCACACTGCATTTGTTCAGTCAGCATTCTCTGTGAAAGCCATAGCTCAGTGGAACACTTTACCAGATGACCAGACGATCAGGCAAGTTGTAAACAAGCCAACCGTTTAGACACATAATCTACATCACTTTATTTGGAGAACGAGCTGAAAGTGAGTCCACCTGAAATGTTGCTAATAATTCCGCCCTCCATTACCAGATCTCATTACTTTGTTCAGTATGTTATGGCTAGGGCAACAAAAATAAAATCCAATTTGTTATAGAAAAGATGTCAAAAAGCTACGTAACTCTGGAACCACTGACAACTTCTTGTTGATTTAGTGTATGTGATATACTATGGTGCATAATGTATCATGTGTCTTGTTGTGCTTGTTTAGTGTTGTACATCATTGTTTATGTGATCTTACAAGGGACTGTAGATGAAAATTAGGTTAAAGAAATAGTTCAACATTTTGAGAAGTACTCTTATTCAGCCTTTTTCTGAGAGTGAGAAAATGAGGTTAGGCTGAACATGTTTAGCTTAGCTCAGCACAAAGTCTGGAAGCAGGGGAAAACAGCGAGCCTGGCTCTGTCCTAAGTGAAAAAAATACACCTTTGAACATCTCTAAAGCTCATTGATTAACACATCGTTTTCTTGGTTTAATCTGTACACAAACAGAAATGCAAAAACAACTTTTTGTGGTCTTGAGGTACATGCTGGAACTATTTCTTGGCTAACAACATCCAGGTGCAGTGACTGCACACAGCTTTCTGAAATCTTGTCATCACAGTGAGGTTGCTAGGTTTGGTACCACTGCCTTTGTACAGGTAATACAGAAACCTGCTCACTGGCTGTATCCGGCAACCCATGTTGTAGCTAGAGATAATGCACAGGAGTACTAGCCAGATAGATACACTGTTCTAAATAGTTAACACTAAACACATAACTCCTCTTAACACCACAAATTGTCATTTTTAGAATTGTGTTGATGCATTGCTTAATTAGTCAGGTTTAGAGGTGTCAGTAGGCTTTTTTTTATTTTATTTATTTTTTTACTTTATTTGAACATACTCCTACATACATAGATATTTGACTGCACCCATACAATTTAGGTAATGTTTTATGTTTTTGTCTTGATGTTTTATCTAACTTTGTTAGTCTTGCTCTGGTCCTTATAACATTATTTTATTTTAACTGCATTCTTTACAGTTAAAATGACAAAAGTTAAACTTGCTAAACTTAGCTAATCAACATGTTCTCCAAAATAGATGACAAAATGAGGTTGAAACTCATTCTTGTGCTTGGAAATAGCAGTTTATAAAACAATCTCAACTCAAGGTCCATTTACACTTGTTCTGGAGCTTTTAACCATATCACACAGATTCAGAGCATTTCCCAGACTTCTTCTCAATGTTGGCTTAAACTTTTAAGCTCTATTCTAAATTCAAAAGCTCCAGAACCAGTAGACCAGACCCTCACATTAGCTTCAGCTGAACTTTGGGGTATTTTGCAGTGGAGTTATTCTAGGAAGTGATCCTTTCACGGCTACTATGGATTAACTCTCTCATCATACCTACAGAATTTGAATATTGTTTAAAGAAAAAATCCAAACCCTTACTTAAAGCTAACTATACAGTACAATACACCAAATGGCAACATTTATGTTATGTTCCCTTAAAAATAAAATAAATAATAAAATTTCTCTCTCTCTCTTTTCATATTACATTACTCTATCATTCTCTCTCTGTTGAACAAACACAACAAGGGGTTCTTGGTTTCATTTCTAAAACAGAGCTGCAGCTTCTCCCTCTCTAAAGCATAAAATCATCAAAACCTTTACCACGGATAAAGATGAAAGAAGGAGGTAGACAGACAGAGATGCACGCGCAAACATGACATACACACACATAAACAGAGCATGCAGCCTGTGAACCCACACACATATGCACACACGCGCAACCAGCAAAAGAAGCATGCAGCATGCTGTCTTCTGCAGTCACAGCACAAACAGTGTGGCACGAGAGAGCGGGTGTAGAAGCGACAATGAGGAAAGTGAGAGAGAGAGAGGGACAGAGAGAGAGAGAGAGATGGAGAAAAAACAGCGTGTATTCTCAGTACCTGCTCTACCATCTTGCCTCTGCCTTCCTCCATGCACATCCAGCTACACTATAAAGTCCAGCCAGTGTCTGCCTACAGCTAGCATCAATTATGGATGGCTTTGTGTGTGTGTGTGTGTGTGTGTGTGTGTATGTGTATGTGAAAGTGTACGTGTAGTAGGGGAATAAGCAGGAGGAGGAGGAGGAGGAGGTGCCACTGTGAATGAAAGCAGCATTCCCTAAAAATGTTTTCACTACTCTCCTCTCTTTCATTTCTCACAATCCTTCCCTTCTACTTTATTTGTAGATGTGTCTCCCTCCTTTTTTGTTCTTTCTTTGTCCATTAGCACTATTAAACTACATGACCAGCCCTGTCACATACTGTTTTGTCATTCTTCCCACAACTACTTCCGTCACTTTTCAGGTGAATGAGCGATTTCAACACCATGCAGTGCTTTCGAGAAGAGAATACACTGTTATCCCCATCTGCACTATTCATGGCAGCTCACAACTCTTTATGGGCCCATTTTGAACAGCTATAAACACTTTTACTCACTTTAGGTGAGATTAGATGACATGTCATACAAGCTAGGCTGTTTCAAGCAAACCCGGTTTTAATGCTCTTGTGGCTGAATAGGAGCAATTCCCTGCAGCCAGATTCCAAAATCTGGCGGGAACCCTTCCTAGAGGAGTGGAGGTTGGCTATGGTTATGAAATGACATTTTCAACTATTACATATTGTTGGAATCAATTGTCAATTATCATTGAATTCATGGTTGCTTTTTTAACGGACTACTTACAAAAGCTCTTGGCCCTTAAACAGGCAGTCTGAGTTTGTCTCATAGCAGTAGTCTGTATTGATTTTGTATTATTTAACAATGCCCACAAACTTCCACTAATCTTAAAGGACAAGTTCGGAATTTTTCAAGTGTCTTGAAAAACAACAGTCAGGTGCCTCTATGAACAGTGAAAGAGGTTTTCCTCGCTGTAATCATTCCTCCTGTTCATACTGGCTATTAAAAGATCCCCTTCAAATGTACTTTCAATGTAAACGATGGGGGCCAAAATCCACAGTGTGTCCACAGTCATTTTGTGCAAAAATGCATTTAAAAGTTGATCCAAAGCTTATCTGAGGCTTCAGCAGTCTGAGTTAGTCATATCAAGTGGATATCTGCCACATATACAGTTAATTCCCTCTTTGTGTTTCCTCGGACAGTGTTTCCCTGTTGAGCTGTGGTAACAAAAAGAGGGACTTTGGCACTAAAAAGACTGGATCGTTGAAAGATATCTACTTGATTTGACTCATTTGAACACTGAAGCTATATATTAGCATAAGATAAACTTAAATACATTTTTGCACAGAAGGAGGACTATGGATTTTGTCCCCCATCACTTACATTGTAAGTGCATTATGAAGGGATCTTCTAATGGTCAGTATAAACAGGAGGAATGATTACAGCAAGAAAAACATATTTCAATGTTCATTTGAGCACCTGACTGTTGTTTTAAGACACTCTTGAAAGATTAAATAGAATAAAACATCAAACTGAAAAACTGTGAAAATATGACAGATCTGTTCAATATATGAATGTTCTGTTTCATACACCAAAAAAGTGAATGTTCCAGGTGAAAATGTATTTTAAAAATGCAAAATAGTTGCATATGAGTGTAATTCATGTTACATGCTGCCTGTCCATCTGTACAACACCATTTTAAGGCAAGCAGCTGTCAAACTCACATTCTTCTTTTGCTTATTCTAGGTGTCAGGTGTGTGCAGCATCTGGAGGTTCCGCTATACTCATTGGGTTTTTGAGCACTCTACAAAATTGAATTAAATACACAGGCTTGTTTTTCTTGCAATGTCAGTGATTGTTTTTTGTTTGTTTGTTTTTTTAGTTATTGTTGTTGTTGTTTTGTGGTAAAAAAAATTTAACATTTAAATGTTTATTAAAAACGTTATTACAAAACTCAGTTTCATCTTTTAATCACTCCATCTTGACCTTGGAATGTCAATTATGAAATGTAACATGAGAATGGAAGGTCATTTTTGACCTTGACTTCAGTCTGTGTAAGAAAATAATCTTAACTAAAGGTCACTTTACTAATTTTTTCTAAGCTTTCAACCGAAGCTCATGGTCTTCATTTAGGGAATGGATATGGCTCATGTGTCATCACATGACCTAAGAGTGGAAGAGTGGTCAGGTTTTACAGGTGGTCTCAATTTTTACTCCATCTGCCACTGACAACATACAAGACAACAGAAACCACCAGAAGCATCTCAGTGGAACTGTCTGAACATCTTACCAGAGTCTTCAAGTCACAAAGAGTCACCTCCCAGGTATTGACTTCTTCCCAAGATCTCCCTGGCTGTGTTCAGAATCGCATACTAACATATGCTATTCATACTAAGTATGAGTTACAATTGAGCATGTAGTGTGTTCAGACTGCATAGTATGTGGATTTTGTGTACATGAGAAATGCTTGGGTGAATACCAGATTAGCAAAAATTTATGTGGCATGAGCTTAGTGGACATACTCAACCGCCCCAAAAGTCCATTGTGCCCTCAGCTCCCTGCATCTCCAAAAATGTCAGAGCAAATTTACAAACAGGTGTTATTTGGATAAACTGATCACATATTGGGAATCTAAATGGTTACTTTATTACCTGAAAAAATATTAAAACTTAATAAAGTGACATGTTAACAGTTCTCGAGTGAAAACAGTATACTTCAGTGTGAACAGTCTGTTGGTATTGGCATACTTTATCGTTCATTTAGTAGGCAGTATACAGTACATACTGATTGAGTATGTAGTAGGCAGTACGTTAGTATGCAATTTCACAGCCCCTAAAGACAGGAGACCTCTGAGAGGAAGACTGGAATGCTGTATGACATCATCATGACATCACATGTGACAGCTGTGGTAAACACAACATCAGTGAAAAAGTAAGGATCCTGAACAAGAGACTGAATGAACACATCTGCTGTCTGTGAATACCAGAGGAAAACCACTCACAGCATCCACTGAGAAGAGGTCAAAGGTGATCAAGCAGGAGTCAGTGGAGGACCAGAGAAACATCATCAGATTCACATCTGATAAAGACCATGAGATATGGTTGAAAGCTCAAAAAAGCTAGTAAGTGGACCTGAAGTTTTTGAGTATTTTGTCCACAAACCATTACATAATTATATAGGTAAAGTTCAGTATTATAAAATCTTTAAGAAGAAAAAAAATGCAGTTTTTTCTGATTTCCCAATACAAAGAATACAAAAACTTGGTTAAAACTTAAAACTTAACTTAAAACTTGTTAACTTACAGAAGAAAAATAGAAAGCATCCTGACTAGAAACATCACAAATTGGCATGGGATGTGCATGGCCCAAGACAGGAAGGCTCTACAGTGGGTGATTAAACCCGGCCAGTACATCATCGGTACCCAACTACCGATATCAGTGAGGTGAAGAGCCTGCACAGAGCCCAAGGGATACTAAAAGACAATACCTACCCCAGCCACAGCCTGTTCACGCTGCTGCCATCTGGCAAGAGATACCAAAGTATCCGCTGTCGTACCACCAGACTACAGAGCAGCTTCTTTTCTCAGGCTGTGAGACTCCTCAATTCATTTTATGCACTACAGCATAAAAAATAGTTTTATCTTTATGACTTATTATTTATTAATCCATTTATATAATTTTTGTTTTTGTGAGTAGCATTAAGGGACTACAAACTACATTTTGTTATACAATCTTGTGTTGTAAAATGATAATAAATGAATCTTGAATCTTGAAAAATAAATTAAGAACAAATATTTGTAAAAACATATTGCTTGTGATTTGCCAAACATTCTGATTTTAGAACATACTGAATATCAAGTTACAAGGAAACTCTGCTTTTCTTTTGTCATCAAATAATAATGTCTCCCCTCTTATGTAATGCCATGCCATGCCTCTGCACACATCTGTCTCAGCCTCACTGTGGTATTGATTCATTGGAAAACCTACCACTCAGGAATGAACCACAGGGGAAAGAAAGAAAGAAATGACATGCATACACACACACACACATACACACACAGTGTATCATCCACAGATCAATAGTTTGCTAAGCTGTCATGGCTGTTTGATCGCCCAGATACACACAGACAGGGAGTGTGTGAGGAAGAAGAAGCCTGATGAAGGGCTGTGGAAAGGGCAAGTTCCGGCCAGATGCGTGTTTGTGTGTGTACATGTGTGTGTCCTAGTCATGCACTTGACAGAATATTTGGGGTGATGTGAGGCAGGGTGTGAGCAAAGTAACACCACTGAGGTAGGATGAACACACACACACAGAGCACAGCTGGGCTTGACTGGCAGTCTGCTCATTGAGGACTTGAGGCAAGACGTTCTTTCAGTTGTTCATTCATTCATTCATTCATTCATTGAGACAGAACTTCACCTCAGTCACGAGTCAGCCAGGCTCCAACTATCATCATACCATTTTTTATGTTACTGTGTATTGTATTTTTTTATGAACTTAGTGTCCATCTCCCTTCCCATCACAGTCTCCAGACAAACTAATATTTACCTCTAGCTGCTGACAAACACTTGCTCCATCAGCTGATTGAAATTATGATGTCTAATTGTGTTTCATTCATCATTTTCAGTATTTCATTATTTCAATGTGCATAAAAAAATAACAAGTAGCCTAAACTAATTATTTTTTTATATAGCCTTTGATATTTATGTCATGAAAGCAACATCAGATACTGTGTTACACTGCCTATGAAATGATTTATTGTTTTACGACATTGCATCAAACTTGATCTAATGTGTCCTTTTGACACTTATCAACAGAAAAAGACCCTTCAATGTCAAGTTAAGTACTCTTTAGTCAGGATTTGGTAGATTCATCTTTGGCAGCTTTTGCTTTTCTATTGCCTTGGCTGCACCCTACTGGACCCCATAGGCCAAGGCCCTGCCACTAGACGCAGGGGATGCTGGGCTCTGGGAGGGTGTCCTGGTTTCCTTCTTATGGACAAGGTTTGTGCACCCCGAAATCACTGGACCTTCACCTAGGTCCAATTTGCTTTTGACAACCCTACTAGGGGCTACTGGCAATTCTTGGAGGGGGTCCCTGTTTTAATGTTCCTATGTAAAAACATATCTGGCAGGTTTATTGACTTTAACATACATTTTGTTATGTCTGATGTCCCTGTCAGCAGCAAATCTTTATGATGTGAACACTGGTTAAGGTTTGGTTAAGGTTAGGCACAGTAACAACTTAGGTAATTTTTTTTGTTAAGGTTGTTAAGGTTAACCATGTGGTTATGGTTTTGGGATGACTCTGGGCATGACTGAACTGTATAAAGGTCAAATGTTTGGTTGACCCACCCATCCACCCCGACCACCTCCCTATGCATACTTTGTCACTAAAAATAACATTGCCTGATTTCCGCCTTTGCTCCTGTCATAGTTACTATGTCCACTAGAAGGCACTGTCACTTGAATGTAAATACATTTCATTTTGTGGCACTTGCTTAAATGACTGACCCTGTCATTTTTCTTGGGAGGACAGCCTCGTGAGACTTTTGTGAGGCTCAAGTGCACATAAGCACTCCATCCATCCATTTTCTGCGATCGTGGTGGCATCAGACTGAGTAAGGAAACCCAGACATCCTTCTTCCCAGGCAGCACCCTCCAGCTCCTCCTGGGGGGTCCCAAGGCATTGTAGTCCCTCCAGCATGTTCTGGGTCTGCCCAGGCATCTCCTACCAGTTAGACGTGCCTGGAACACTTCCAGAGGGAGGCGTCCAGCAGGCCTCCTAACCAGATGCCCAAACCGCCTCAGCCAGCTCATTTCGATCCAAAGGAGCAGTGGCTGTACTCTGAGCTCCCCCCATGTCCAAGCTCCTCACCCTATCTCTGAGGCTAAACCACGGCCAGGACGGAAACTGCTTAGTCAGATCAAATAGGCTTGAGCCTCCTTTCCAACACCTTGGCATAAGCTTTCCCTGGAAGGCTGAGTAGTGTGACCCCCAATATTTGGAACACACCCTCTTTTTTGAAAATGGGAACCACCACCCCAGTCTTCCAGTCCACAAGCACTGTGCCCAATCTCCATGCAACATTGTAGAGGAGTGCTAGCCATGACAGCCCAACAATGTCCAGAGCCTTCAGCATCTCAGGATGAATCTTATCCACACTCAGCGCCTTGCCACTGAGGAGCTTTTTGACTACCTCAGAGACCTCTGCCAGGGATATGAGTGAGGCTTCCCCTGAGTTGTCCAACTCCACCTCCATAGAGGGCATGTCGTTCGGGTTTAGGAATCCTCAAAGTGCCTGGAAACTCTCACCCTGGGCAACTCCGGAAAAGAAGAGAGTCCAGCCCCTCTCCACGAGTTTGGTTCCAGAGCTGGTGCTGTGCATAGAGGTGAACCCATCTATATCTGGTTGGTACTGCTCCACCTCCTGCACTAGCCCCGGCTTCTTCCCCACCAGGGAGGTGACGTTCCACATCCCTAGAACCAGTTTATGATGCCTGGGTTCAGCACATTCTGGTCTCTGGCCCTGCCTGCTTCCCGTTTTTTTAGGCACCTGACCCCTGTCCTTAACCCTGCAGTTGGTGGGCCCACAGGGCGGCAACTCCATGTTATTTCATTGGGCTGTCCCCAACCAGGCCCCATGGGTCAAGGTCTGGCCGCCAGATGCTCGCCAGCAAGCTCCCCTCCCAGGCCTGGCTCCAGGAGGGTGCCCCGGTCTCCCTCTTCCCACATGCCTGAAATGCCGCTTCATTGAGATCTATGAATCATTCTTGGTCTAGACCCTCACCTGGGAACAATTTGCCTTGGGAGACCATACCAGGGGCTATTGCCCCCCGACAACACAGCTCCCAGGGTCACAGGGACACTCAAACCCCTCCACCATGATAAGGAGCTACTATTGAAGCGAATTCAATCCACACCAGCTCAGACCTCCATTTGCCCGTCACAGTGAGAGATTTCTGTGATTTCAATGGAGATACACTGTGTGTGCCAGAGGGGAAAAAAAAACACAGGGGGTCCCATGATGACATGAATCACATGTCTGTCTTGGTATAATTAAAACATTGGTGTGTGTATCATATGTATATGTGTTTACATAGAAGCACATCTGTTACATGAGACGGGTGAGTGACTGATGTCGAAAACACTTCTGAAAACACCCCCAGTACAAATTGCCCACTAGTGAAATCCTTCATAATTCTTCATTAAAAAGTAACATGATACTGTTTTGACTGACACTTTTGCAGTAGCAGGGGCCACTGGACAGTAAATGATTAAATCCAAGTTTCCTGTACCCTTAAATGCTATGTAGATAAGTTGACTTCACCTGTTTGATCATTTGGATTGTTCGGCCAGATATTCACAGCAATATAATGCAGGATAGTCTTTCCTTGTCTCAGGTTATAAATGATGTGTATATTTCTTAATTTGCACATACATTGCTTTGTAAGTGTGTATGTGTATGTGAGTATTGCTTTGTAACTTTGGAGGACTGGCGTGTGTCACCTTTACACCAGCTTCTCTTTTTTGATGTTTAACACTTGTTCATTTGCCTAACAATTCCACAGATGTTGTTCTGTTGTCAGGATCAATGTTTGCACTCTGTAGTAACTGAAAGCCATTACACTGGCACATACAGCAAGCTGAGAGAGAGAGAGTGGCTGTGAAAACACAGATGACGGCTTGGTAATATGGACCCATCTGTTGGCTGTTGTCATTTGGAGAGAGGTGTTTGTATCTCACACACACAAAACTGTGAACAATCCTGATGAATCACCTCATTTAATAGCAAGGTCTTTCTTTTTTCACATTTTATGGCAGGGCAACATTATGTAACTATTTTATGATCCAACATTACTTTCAAAGAATGCATGTATAGTGTCACAGTGTTACAAAAACAGACATCTAGTGCATCCTGGGCTCTGAAAATAAACTTAAAATAAATTCTCATGATTATGAAAACACTACATCATTCAGTAGACACAAGTCCTCATATTGAAATGGCAAATGTTTTTGATTTTTTTGTTTTTGTTGTTTAAGAGATCTAATTTAACATGTTAAAAGGATAGGCATTATAATGTTACAACAATGTAACAATTTCAAGCAAGGATCAAGCAAACAAGGATCTAGCCAGGGGAGTAAGTACACAAGTAAGTGCCATAAGGCTAAGTTCAGGTCCAATAGGATGTAGGTGCCAACAGGCAGTGCACAGCCATCACTGGAGAACTACAGAAGAGAAGAGTCAAGCTTGAGACTTAGGGCCCTGTTGTGGTGGTACTACCAGTCGCTTTTCATTGGCAGAGCGTAATGAGTGGAAGAGAGCGTAGACCCTAACCCTAACCCTGAACTTTAGGCGGGCAGCAACTGGGTGTCATGGACTCATGGATTTTTAGACTCTTTGGGTACATCTCAAGTCTTATTTGATATTTCCTAGCACCTCGCTCCTCGCTTGAACTGGAAATTGTTCTGGTCTACCATTTTGATGGGTGTCCCAAGTCTCTTATTTCTGCTCCGAGGATCGAGGAGCAAGGAGTGAGGAGGGATCTCTGAGGAGCAAGGAGCAAGGATACATGAGAGCAGCCTTCACAGAAGTCTTATACCAGTCAACACGCCCCCTTATTGGGTATCAGTTATTGATTGGATGCTGCAGCTGATTGGACATCACAGCATCACTGCAGTTTCACACCGAAGTGGAGACAGATTACAGATTAAATTTAAGTGTATCAGGTTTGATATGAGTAATATAGAGAGAGAGAATTTCCATTTTTCCTGACACATAAATAAATAATTTCCAGTTTTCAAAAGTCACTCTAATCATATTCTGGGTTAAATAATGAATTCACATTCAGAATATCAATAAATACAGATGCAAATAATTAATAAATAATTTAAACATTCTGCCAGTAGAAATGTTTCATGTGCCTCTGAGCAGGACACAGTACACAGTATAAATACAGAATGCAGGTTTTTATTCCTGTGCAAGTGTTTGTTCAACAGGTAAAAGGCTGCAGAGGGAAAACAGCTGCTCTGGCAGTGATAACTGTGCGCCTTTATTAGTATTATCACCGTGCACGTGTGCAGACACAAACTCCATCAAAAGTCGCTACAGCTGTTAAAGCCAACTGACAGCTGATCCAGCTGTGATCAGCTGCCACTGTCATCAGAAACGGACATTGCTTCACGTGACGCTTCAGAGGAAAGGACGTCTCATTTCTCTAAAAACATATTTCCTCGTTTCCTCTCTCCTCGCTTGGTTTCCTTTTGTCCCTCCATGCATCTACGGTGGGAGGGACTAAGACGCACAGAAAAGAAACAAGTGAGGGAAACATGGATGCAATTTAAGAAGCTTGGGATGGGATGTTTTTGTTCTCTTGGTTACTCTTCTGTTGTCCAGTCCCTTTGGTCATATGGTTTGGGTTGTAGGTTTAAAGGACTGTCTTGCATTATTAGTTAGTTTATGGTGTTGTGTACTTGGGTTTATATTCATGTGTATTCTTGGATGAGTTAATGTATGCCGGGTTGTATTAAGAGCATTGTGTTTTCTGGGTTTTGGTTTTCTGTTTGCTCTGTGTTTCCTCTTCTCACCTGCCCTGTATCAGTCTCGTCAGCCCTGACTCCTGTGTTTCCCTCAGCCTATCAGCTCCCAGCCTGCCCTTGTGTCTTGCCACCTATTCCTTGTTGTTTTATTATTTCAGTTTGTATTTTAGTCCTGGTTTTCAGTTGTTGTTTTTTTTGCCATCTAGCCATCATCTTCAGCCCCTGGTTCCCAGTTACCGGACCAAGCCTACACCCAGGACTGATCACAAACCACCAACCCCCAGTCAGTAAGGCTTGGGTTTGTGAGGCAGCAACCTCCTGGTCCTGAACTGGCTACAGCCCTAGACCCATACCTGGGCACCCACCTGGCTCTTAGAGGTCCTCGTAGTGTCAACCAGATTTCCGGTTTTCATGGCAGATGACAAAACCTCTCCTTGGGTCACCTTGCTACCATGCCTGTCTGGTCCAGGGCTACTTCTCTGCTCCCCAGCATCACAGAGTCTCCTCTGGCCAGCACCACAAAGACTCAGCCCCTGGCTCCAAGCTTTCAGCCCAAGCAGCCACCCCAATCTCCCGTCCCTGTTGAGCTGCAACAATCTCCTGTCCCTGTTGAGCTGTAACAATTTCCTGTCCCTGCTGAGCTGAAGCAATCTCCTGTCCTGGCTGACCTGCAGCAGCCCCCTGTCCTGGCTGAGCTGCAGCAACCCCCTGTCCCTGCTGACCTGCAGCAATCTTCTGTTCCTGCTGGGTTGCAGCAATCCCTTGGTCCTTGGGTTCCTGTTTAGCTGTTTTCTTTGGCTGCCAAGTTCGTCTGATTTCAGCTTTCCCAAGGAGGCTAATTCTCCACTTCCTGAATCCCCAGTGGCTCCACCTCCAGAGTCTGCAGCATCCCCAGAAGCTGCAGCATCCGCTGTGGCTCCGCCTTCATAGTCTACAGCATTCCCTGTGACTCTGCCTTAAGAGTCTGCAGCATCGTCTGTGGTCCCACCTCCAGAATCTGCTACACTCCCAGTGGCCCAGCTCCCCATGTCTTCACTGCCCAACGCACCAGCCACAGACCCACCACTAGACCTTCTAGACCTTCCAGACCTTCCAGAACTTCTAGACCTTCCAGACCTCCAGTTGGCAGTCTCCGTCAACCCAGCCAGACCTCCCAGATCATCAGTCAGCTCTCTTCGCTGATGCCAAGTCAGACCTCCAGCTGCCCTCCTCCTGCTCTGCACCCCAGTGGTCTGCCTCTTCTGCAACTTGCCTTAACCTGCAGCCAAATCTTCCGGTGCTGGTTGCCCTTCCTGGCTTCCACCTTTGTCACTGACCTCCAAATTGGCCTCCGGAGTGTCACCAGTCACTCTGGTCACCCTCCTGAGCGACTTCACTCGTCTGTCCTGCACCCCAGTTGCCCTCCTGAGCGACCTCACCAGTCTCTCCCTGCACCCTGGTCGCTCTCCAGATCTGTTAAGTCCTTTGGCCCAGCCTCCAGGCCGCCTGCTTGAGGTCTCTTGTTCCACCCCTCAGCCTATCAGCTCCCAGCTTGCCCTTGTGTCTTGCCACCTGTTCCTTGTTGTTTTGATAAATTCAGTTTGTATTTTAGTCCTGGTTTTGAGTTCAGTTTTGTTGGATCCTCTGTTCTGTTCAGTTCAGTCCAGGTCGCTCTGGTTTGTTCAGTCTTGTTCTACTTGGCTCAGCTAGCTTTTTGTTTTTTGCTTGCACTGTCTCGAAATAGAGAAGTTCTTCAGCCTCAATCAGCCTGCAGTCTCTGCATTTAGGTCCACCTGCTCTGCCACTTATAACACTGGGAGCCAGTGGAGCGATATGAACAATGGAATAATGTGCTGTTTTGGGCTGGTTGAAGACCAGACACGTCATCGCGTTCTGGATCATCTGCAGACCTGCCAGTAAGGAGTTCAATGCATGATATTACAAGAGCCTGTACCAGGAGTTGTGCTGCATGCTCAGACAGGTAGGGTCTAATCCTCCTGATGTTGTACAGGGCAAATCGACATGACTGAGCAATTGAGGCCACGTGAACCTTAAAGGTTATTTGGTCATCAGTCATGACACCCAAGTTTTGGACATTATAAGCTGTGGCTTCAGCCTACACCTTTTTTTTTTCGGACTGCAGAAAAACTTTAAATTAGGTTATTGTCCTGTTTTGAGCTGCTGTATTTAAGGATCTGTCTCTTTTCCTTTTTCATGTGTTTATGTATGTATAAAAATGAATTTGTATATACAGACTGGAAAAATAAGTTCTTGAATTCTAATTCAAATAAATTGTACTGTTTATCACTGCTTTCCAAATTGACCCAAGAGTGTTTTGCTGAGTATATGTATGTTACTGAATTAAATATGCAAAAGATGCCACAACTACCTTACAACCTTAGTTTTATTTTGACCGAAACTTAAAAGGGAACTACATCAGCCACTACTAGCATAGCTTTTACTTCATTTAAAGCCTGGCGTAGAATTTTCAAAAGATTTAGATACATTTTTTAAATTTCACTTTTTTTTATGATATATTTTATAACTTACAAACCTTACCCTTGATACAATGTATTCACACCATTTTTACTTTTTTTTTTTTTTACTATTCCTAAAATCAGGAGTGAATTGTCAAGCTCAACTTTTAGATTTGTGATTTTGATGTCTTCCTGCATGTCATTTAAGTCCCACAAACAATGTATTGTGTCATTGAAAGACAGTGTTGGGAGTTCCTGGTATGGTCTAGCATCTGACAGTGGCTGACTTGTCGTTCAAACACACACATTGGCATACTCCAGAAACTAGCTGCCAGCTATAGCTAATATGTGAACATTCAGTACAATGGCTGTTATTGCGAATAAACATGGACTGTGAGAACAGCAGTCCACTGTTTAAAGTCACATTAATCAATTAAAAGCAAAGCAGAAATATTTGTCTTCAATCTGAACTCCCCTAAAGAACATTACACTGCTCCTTGCCTTGATATTGAAGGCAGAACTGTGTGTGTGTGAGAGAGAGACTGAATGCCCAGGACATTTTGCTGGGGCTATTTGAGGGTTTTCACCAGGTACGTCATCCATTCAATCCCCAGTCACACAAACTCTACTGGGGACATCACACTGTCACTGTGTAAGAGTGAGTGTGTTTGGTATATCATTAAAGTCCAACCAACATCACACCTAGTCATTCTTTATTGCAGTCAAACTTGTGTCAGGGTGATGTATTGTTTGTGTATATGTGTTTTTTATTATTGAAAAGAAGGAAAAAAAGCTCTTTGAGGTTTCATGAGAAATGCTCCTTTAACCTCCCAGCCTCAGAGTGGGCGTTCCTGTGTATGTGTTTGACAACTCACCCAGCAGGGGCGTGTCTATCGTTCTTCTAACCTAGTTCAGATGAAACCACACCCACTTTCATAAGACAAAAGCCTTGATGGAATGAACTGTCCCAAAATGCATGGTGTCTCTTCAGACTGCGCTATGATAAGTCAGACTAAAAGCTGTTGTAATTTTCGCTGTAGGAGTATTAATGTCCCTTTTTATAAATTTCAATATTTTTTCAGGTAAGAAAGTAACCATGTAGATTCCCCGTATGTGGTCAGTTTATCCAAACAATGCCTTTTTGCAAATCTGCTGCAAGTTGGTCATCTTAGCTGCAGCCTGACTCCTGAGATGATTGGCTGGTCAACATGTCATCATCCTGGGGAGAACATGATCCGATGAACTAATCTGTGTAGCTCTTTGGTGATTTACCACTGGCTCTAATGTCTCTGTAGCATTTTGACATATATAATTCCTTTTTGGAAGATACATGTTGGTCTCACAGATGAAATCTAACAATTGTAGCTGCCACATTAGTTTGTATGAATGTAAAGTGAAGCTTCATGTTTTTACTGGACAGAATAACAGCGCTGCCTCTGGGGCTCTATATGTACAGATATCATTACATTTCAATACATATAAATGTATTATAATGAACAGATCAGTCTATTAAATTTCATTTTATTTTATTAAGCCACATAAGTTTTTTTTTATTATAAATTTTTATTACAGCTACATTACAAACTTAATGACAATTTACTGCATCTCTGTACCTCTCAATGAGGTTATTTTTTTTCCTGAGAAAAAGTGTTAGTGGAGCTTTGAGTTGAGATTATTTTCTCACAGTACAGTCAGGTAACTTTAGGTGTGTTGAGGACTTGGCAAGTTTGACTCAGGAGTACAAACTTCCAAAGATGGGAGAAGGATGCTTAAAAAAAACAAACAAAATTTAATATAGACTGATCTACTCATTTTAATACATTTATATTTATTGAAATGTGGTCATGTTGGTAACAATGTTGTTTTAAAACTGTGAACTTAAATCTGGTTCAATAAAGTTCTTGAGAAAGATAAGCCTGCTAAAGTGAAGTTATGCACCTCACTTCTGGGAACCCTACTCTTTTCCCATTGGCTCGCAGGCATTGGGTTCACAAACATTAGGTCAGCAGATCTGCAGTCAGATGTCATGTGCTCAGCAAGCCAAGGTGCAGAACAAAACATGTCCATATTTGTAGATCAGAAGGAGACATAAGCTGCAAAGCTTATATGGGTTGTTATTCAAAGTTTTGTTTTAGGGTGCTGTCTGGCTGGCTAGTGTCACCACTGTGAGCAAATATGTTACTACTTAATGCAAATATTATTTAAAATGAGTGCAAAGAATTTCTCCATCTACAGAGAATCAACTGAATCCTGACTGGGGACTCCATGATGAAACCAACAGAGACAGGAAAAAAACATTTCTCCCTTTTGGATACTGAGATAGATAATACAGTGTAATCCACACACACACAACTGACACATCCTATACATGTTAACATCTGTGCGTGCACACAAACGAAACCGCCTACACACACGCGCGCGCGCGTGCATTACAGGTACTCCAAGGACATATCAAACATTTTCTTCCTACAGCGTTTCCAAGGCAACATGAAGATGAGCTTACACCCGCTTTGCTCGAATGTATCATGGCCAACACTTTAAAGTGATCCAAAATCCAGTTTGTGTGTGGGTGGGTGGGTGGGTGAGGGGGAGCAGAAGAATAAAAATAGAGAAATACAAACACTATGAGAGAAGGAGCAGCTGTGCTGCAGATACTCTAAACACCAATTCCTAGAAGATCATGGAATCTAATAAATCACGGAAATTCTACAAATTTTACAGGTACACAGCTGAATGTATTTACGTATGTGTTTAACATATTCATCACATTAGATGTTTTTCAGCCCTCCCAGAGTGCAGGAAAACAGAAGACAGACAATGCTACACTACTGCACATTCTTTAATCATTTTACAGGACTCACGGCACAAAGAAACATGGAAAACTAAACTATTGCTATTTTATAAGTCAGTACATTCTGATAAATTATAATAGACTCTCACTTTTCTAATTGATGTATCCCCACTGAATATGCTTATTAGTACCTCCAGGATTTCACAGAGTTTTATTGTGATTATTTTGGCCAAAAACACATGCAATGTTTTATGTGCTCTTTTTGTGGTAAAATTGCATGAATTGGGAGAAACTGCAAGCAAAGGAAATTAGTGTGATTTATAAGCCTATTAAATAAACTTCCACTTTAACATTAGCACTAAATAAAATCAGTCAATGATGCCATTAAAATAAATTCATTAACATAAAAATATATTTTAATTTCAAAAGTGCCCATTTTTATGTTTGAGGTAGATGATGTCCATCTTTGCTGTCTGAACATCAACTTATATAATTACTATTCTTCTGACTAACTGAATGCAAACCAAAGGTATAGTGCAGGCTAAATGAAAAACAAAGTGCAATTTCTTACAGCGATTGGGATGTATGCAACTCATGTATGAAACTACAGTTCATTGTCCTCTGAGTCATACTCCATCTCCTCTCTCTCAAAAGCTTGACTGCAGAGTTGGTTGTGGTACAAGTAAACCAAGGCTTGGAGGTTTTGGTTTGTAGTTGATCTCCTTTGGCTAGACAACACCAACTTGTAGATGCTGTTGCTTCTTCCACCTTAATGTGCACCTGACTCTTTGCTGTAAGCGAGCTGCAATGACATAAGTTACCACAACACGAAATGCGACAATTGGTCCAAATCATAAGCAGTCTGTTGATTTGGCCATTTCATGTGGAAAAGTTGCAGTAATTTAGCAAAACTGCAGGCTCTCACAAATATTGATTTCTTGAATTTGCGTTAATTATTGCGATCACAAAATCATAATTTAATAGAGGTCACTGGTTTGCATTCTGAAAACATTTTATGGAGATATTAAATCCCTCTGCAACATTTTGTTGTTCAAGTAGACATCATACCTACTCTCATATTAATTTGTTTTTCATCCTCTCCCAGTTTACAATACAAAATGACCATTTTTTTTATATCAGACTGTGCCTCTGGTTCATTTACCTGCATAGATGATAAATTACTACACAACAAGTCAAGATTGTGATTTCAGTCAAAGTGGCTCCTGGACCTTTTCTCTTTTAAATGAACATATTTGAAATAAATGAACTCTACAAACATTGGATGGGAAGTGTTTAAAGTATTTATTATTGGGAAGATGATAAACTATATTATTCCAGACTATAAATATACAAAAATGAACAGTGAAGTGACCCTAAACTTGACACTACTAATAATCACTACTGGAGGTCTGTTGACACAGCTCTGATTTGTCAGGAGTATCGGACACTGTGTGAATGGGTAAAATATTATTTCCTGTGTGTAGTATGTGGCACTGGAGATGACGTATTAGAAATTGTGTATACATTTGATGAACTATGTGTCATTTAGGCTTCATTTCCTGTTGCACATAGATAATACTAGATAAGTGAAATATTAATGCAGCAATTCATTTACCAGAAGGCAACTGACATGGATATACAGTACATTTTCATGAATATTGGACATTGCATGTAGGAGATTACTATCACTTTCTGTGTTCACTATGTGGCGCTAGAGAATACCCACTAATTATACCTCATGCTGCTGTATATCATGTGTTAATAGGACCATGTAAATTTCATGTAAATCGGGTGATATTTGTCAAATAAAACAGATTTCCAGTTGTCAGTAGGTGGTGCTATGATTATGACTAAATATTGACATGTAGATGTGTTCAGGCCTGGACTCTTAGCAAACATGTAAAGTGGAGTGACTACCTGTTGGATTTAGGGTGTGGCTCCAAGAGGCTTTTTTAAAGTCTGGTACCTGCCTACCAAATTTCATAAATTTACGTCAGAATTAAGGATGGGGGCTTTGACTTTGAAATTTTCTAGGGGGTACCCTTGAGCCATTTTGCCACACCCATGCCAAGACTCATATCTGATATTAAGTTACGCCACTTCTGATGCATGTGCAAAGTTTCAAGTCTTCAAGCACCCCTAGCACCTCAAACATGCTAAAAGTAATTAGGGGGCGCTAAAGAGCCGAAATGTCATGCCCAAGCCCAATTTTGACACGAATTGAAGCATTTATTAGTTCGAATTTATATGCAAAGTTTCATTAGTTTTCACACATCCTAAAGGCCTCAAATGTGTTCATAAAATGAAAATTGATGCACGAAATCCAAAATGGCTGACTTCCCATGGGGTGAAAAAAATTGAAAAAATACAAATTATGTCGAGAATTATGAGAGCAATAAACCCACCGATTTTCATGCACTTTAAAGAAAGTTTGTTCCAAAATGGCCTTGCATTTGGGGGCACTATGGAGCCTGCTGGCCACGCCCGAGGCCAATTACTACAGAACTTTACAATTTTCACCAGTTCTGAAGTGAGTTTTCGAGCATCCTGTTTGGCCTCAACCATGGGGTCAGACAAAGGCAGGCCTACATGTAAAACCTGAAGTCTGACCATGAGGCTGCCTTTGTCCTTTGTCCCTTGAAACAAAGGAGCAGCACCAAAATGCTGCTCACAGACTCCACCTCCCATGATGCTTTGCCAGTTCGCACCTAGGTGAGAACTCTCAGCAGGGAGCTCAAACCCTCGTCTCTGATTGGCAGAGACGCACCAACACCACTGGGAGTCATGGCAACACAGCCGTGACATCACCGCCCCTTTAAGAAGCGGCCTTTAAGACACACCAACACCACTGGGAGTCATGGCAACACAGCCGTGACATCACCGCCCCTTTAAGAAACGGCTGCATGAACATCGCCTTTCCACTGTACCAGCGCTGGGGGAAGCTTTGCTTTCTCCGTGAGCCAGTTTACTAAAGGAGGTAACCCCGTGCACGTGGACTTTTCCCCCAACAGCTGGTAGATTCAACCGTCGCTGGACGAGCTGAACTTCTCCCTGTGTTCAACTGAACACAATCACCGGATCTGAGAGAGAGACCGCTGCTGTTGCAACCCAGCGCTCTCACTGCCTGCAGAAGGAAGAAAAGGATTTCTTCACAGAGACGTGGATAACTTCTATGTCCCGCCGTCTACCGACTGAGTCGACCCGCTGTTTCCTCCGCCACACTGCCAAGGATCGCTGCCGTCAAAACCCCGCCGACAGAGCGCAAGGCCGGCCCCTGTCAGTATCCGAACCGGACCAAAACGGATGAAACACGCACCTAATCGCTTTGTGAAGCGATCACGTAATAGGCTATGTCTGGACAGAGACAGAATTAATTGTGTGTTGTTAGCTTTTTAAGCTTTTACTGCTAGTTGTTTGATTTAACAAACCTTTTGCCTGTTATACTCTGAGGAGTATTTAAAGTTTGCTGCCTGTTTAGTTGTGTTCACCACGCTAGACTGTTTTTGTGTTTTGTCCCACTTGGTACTGCTGAGTTTGTGCCATTGTGAGTAAGAAAGTAAGTTGTTTGTCGATAAAAAATCAGACAACATGTGTTAGAGACTGCCGTCTGTACGCACGCTCTCTGTGGACAAACAGCTGCTGCTCTCCCCTCACAATCGCAGGATTTCAGCATGAGCTGGCGTTTCTTCTCCTCCTTTCCCTCTTGCTACCTACACATACGCACACAACTTCACATCTGACGGTCAGATAGTATGGGACACAGCGCCGCTCTGCCCCTCCTTATCTACCATCAGATACGTGTTGGATATATTGAATTGGGTGAATGCAGAGACGCAGACCCCCAGGTGGCGCTATCTTGCTATTATTCTTACCGACACTGCGGTCACATCCGCTATTTGGTTTTCACGTGACATCATCTCGCGAGATCACGTCCGCCGTCCTTGAGATCATGTGACATCATCTCACGAGATCATGCTAGTCACCCCCATATTGTTTATGAGACTACCTTATTGTTTGGTTATTGGTCCCGGTTTCTGGGTGGTGCCCCGTATTATTAATTCATATTAATAATTTAATTTTTAATTTTTTTAATTGCTAATAACCAACCAGCTTACAATCAATGACCCAACAATCCTAAGCCCCTCAAAAATGCAGTGGCATTTATAGTAATAATAATAATAATAATAATAATAATAATCCCTTCAAAATCAATAGGTTCCTGGCACTTTCATGCTCATGCCCTAATAATAACAATAATTAAAGCTGCAAGCAGCGATGAACAGGTCCTTGCACGCATCGGAGGTACCGGTAGCCATGGTATTGCTGCTGGAGGTCGGTCAAGACAGCTCTGAATTTTAAGGATTATTGGACACTGTGTGAATGGGTAAAATATTATTTCCTGTGTGCAGTATGTGGCACTGGAGATGACTTACTACAAAGTGTGTTTACAGTTGCTGAACTATGTGTCATTTAGGCTTCACTTCCTGTTGCACGTAGGCAATACTACATAAGTTAAATAATAATGCAGCAATACATTTACCTGAGGGCCACTGACATGGATATAAATTTTCATAAATATTGGGCATTGCATGTAGGACATAACTATCACTTCCTGTGTCCACTGTGTGGCGCTAGAGAACACCCTCTAATTATACATCATGTTGCTGTATATTATATGTAGAACACACCATGTAAATTTCATGTAAATCAGATGATGTTTGTCACATAGGGCTGATTTCCTGTTGTCAGTAGGTGGCGCTATGACTATGACTTAATATGAGCATGTAGATGTGTTCAGGCCTGGACTCTTATCAAACATGAGAAATCAGGGACAGATTGGACAATGTAAAGTGGAGTTATGACAACTTCCTGTTTAATGCCCTAAACATGTTTCGGGCAAAATTGACTGGCATGCCACACCAAGGGTGTTCCATGAAAACTAAAAAGCTTCACAATTTAACATCACAAAGGTCTTTATATGTCACCTACCAAATTTGAAGTTGTTCGGGTCAAATCTCTAGTAGAGGTTTGTTAAAATATAACGCCTGTCAATGACTTCACTTTATGAAAATGCAAAGTAGATTCAAAATGGCTGACTTCCTGTTGGATTCGGGGCATGAATTTGCCAAATTTACCAAATTTCAAGGTGGGGGCTTTGACTTTGAAATTTTCTAGGGGGCGCCCTCGAGCCAAGCACCTCAAAAATGCTAAAAGTAATTACAGGGCATTACAGAGCCAACAAGCCATGCCTAAACCCAAATGTGATACTAACTGAAATACTCTCTACTTCAAATATAGGTGCCAAGTTTTGTAAGTTTTTGTGCATCCTAAAGGCCTCAAAGTGTGTTTGTAAAATGAAAATTGATACACGAAATTCAAAATGGCTGACTTTCTGTATGGCAAAAAAATAGCAAAAAAATATGTTTTATGACCAGAATGATGAGAGCAATGAACCCACTGAATTTCATGATTATCCAAGCAACTTTATCCCAACATGGCCATGCGTTTGGGGATGCTATGGAGCCCCCTGGCCATGCCCGAGCCCAGTCACTGTAGAACTTTGCAGTTTTTGCCAGTTCTGATGTGAGTGCCAATTTTCGTGAGTTTTCGAGCATCCCAAAGCCCTCAAAAATGCAATGGTGTGGGGGTATAATAATAGTAAAAATAATAATCTTTGCAAAAACAATAGGTTCCTTGTACTTTCAGTGCCAGGGACTGTTGGGCCCCTGGCACTTTCATGCTCGGGTCCTAATGAAATATTGTTTGAGAAGTCGCAGCTTTTTCCTCCCACTATAGGGGTACATGGGTACAGGAAATGTGATTTAGAATAATATTTATAGTTTAGAATAGAATAGTTTTTTTTGATTGTTTTTTTTACCTCTAAATCAGAGGGGTATTCAATCAAGCTTGATAAAGGAAAAGCCTGACTTATTTCAATAAGCCTCGCTAATTTAAGTGAGAGTTCCGTTCCATTACTTTGGCTTATATGAATCCCAGCTCAGTAATCATGGCAATTTACACTGCAGAATTAGCCCATAGCAGGCTTACTGTCAAGCTTAATTTAGCTGCATGTCAAAGAATGTATAATGGGTGGAAACAAACTCTCCAAAGACGTTTCCATCAAGTATCCTTTTGCACTCACATCACTTTTGTCATGTACGAAACATAGGATGGAAGAACTATGAGGGACCTTTACAAAAATACCTCTTTCAGTTAATCCCCATTTTATTCATGGCCACTTTTGTTTTGGAGTGAACCCTTTTAGTTTAAAGCTTAGCATTTATAATTTAAGAGATAAAAGTGTGTTGTTTTAAAGTTATTTATTTATTTATTCATTGACTCACTAATTTTGTTAAAGCTATGAAGACATAAAGAAAATTAAATAAAGTCAAAACCATGACCTTCTGCTGTGTATAAATTTATTATTTTATTTATTTATATTTATAAATTTGATCACGGTTACAGTGATCAGCTGGATCAAAAAGCTTGGGAGAGAATCATTCCGATACAACATTCATGCTGTTTTGTACTGTATTTTGGAACAGTCAATAAAATTCAGTAAAAGTTTTCATTATTTTATACTCATGCAGGCTAATAAATATACAATTCGATGGTAATCTGCATGAGAAATAAAGAAAAAAGAATTCAGTTATAATCATCCAGTTATAGTGATATTTGACCCAGGCAGACGTGATCAATATAAGCGGTTTCCACTGTACTTATATCATTCTCCAGTTTCTTCGTTTCCAACTGCAACTTCTTAATATTTAACTTTCAATGATGCTTGTAAATCGAATTGACATCCTGCGAAAGAGAGTGTCAAAGAGTAGCTGATTATGTAGTTGGAAAGTTGGTTCTGCTAAGTTGCCCGCACCATAATTTTAAACATACGTCTGATATTATCTAGCCTACTGATAATATAGCCACAGTCAGTGATCTGAATGTTCATTTATTAACAAATAAAGATTAAACAATAATTAGGGACAAGTGCTGCTCTTGATCTAGATTCTTCCTGCCGGTCTGGGGGATTCACCTGTCAAACTTCTAGTCACAAGCTCACTCCTTTAACCTTCAGGCCGTCACTAGCTGCCTACATAGGCTTGTATAATTTACCCTTTTAATCTGTCAGCAATTTTTTGCCAATCTCCTTCTCTTTGTTAATTGCGGCAGTATTGTCCTTTTTGGTGATGACTCCTTTATATTCTTAATATAGTTCCATCAGCAGGTTTGCTGAGAAGAACACTGCTTTATTTTTCCCTTCTTTTTGTCACATAGTATCTTCTTTTCGACAATCAACTGTTGTGGGCTGCTTATGTACTCTGTGCATGTATACATAACTGTGAAATGAGATGAAGATGATAAGCCCTCTGTTTGTGTGTGTGTGTGTGTGTGTATGTGTGTGTGTGTGTGTGTGTTTTGGGGGGTGGGAGTGGGGGGTTTGTCCTACGGTACAGTATGCTAATTCAACATCAGAAATTTACTTCATTTTCATCACATCTGCTGCAGGCATTAATTCTAATACTTGGCTTTGTACCTTGTAATTGCATGATTTGCATTTTTCTCTATTATAGGTAATCTATGCTGCACACACACACACACACACACACACACACACACACACACACACACACGTGGCAGCCTGTATTGCTTTATCTTGACATTCTACCTTGCCTTGACCTGTTGTTTTTATTGTCTTGACTCCAACACCACACACACACAAAATGACATGCATATGCAAGCATCCACGAACATATATATGTTTTTTTTGTTGTTGTTGTTTGTTTTTTTGAATATATGTATGTATGTCCAGACACACACACACACGTTCAGGCTCTTATGTGCTAAAATAAACACACATGCACAAAGAAAGCTGACATTTTGGCACACAGTCAGGTAGCCACTGTGTAACCAGGGACTTGGTTCATTGGGAACTGCTTTGTCAACACACCCCAGCCAGTCTGCAGCAGCAGCAACACACACACACACACGCACACACACACACACACACACACACACACACACACACACTTCATCTCCACAGAGTAATTTCCATAATCTACTAAAACAGGCTTTTCTCTCCACCGCAGCAGCTCTTGCATGCAAACGAGCAATGTTCCTTCACTGGAACAAAGACTGTGTATGTCGGCCCCTGCATGTGTATGTGTAGTTGTTGGTGCTGTGGCCTGTGTACTTTCCTCTTTATGTCTTGTCTACAACATTTGTGTGTGCCCATCGTGTATTCTCTCTCCCCTGTCATCTCTTACATGTGTCTGTGTTGTCCCTTCAGCTGGGTGTAATTGGGAAGACTCACCAGGTCTCTCTCACGGGTGGCTCTAAAAACATCAGTATCAGTATCACACTCAGCCTGGAAGCATGACATGTAGCTTTCAGTTATAACGTATTGTCAATTGTGCTTTTATTTACTTTTTTACAACTCAGAGATGATATAGATTGATTAGATCGCATCTGGTGTGAATTTAGATTTAAACACTGATGATGTTGTTCGGGTCCTGTAGACTACAGACTCTCTTTAACAGCTAAAAAACACATACTCAACATCCCTTTATCATTTCTTAATGACTTTACCTACTTTTATGAGAATTGCTTATAAACATGCATTTGAACTGATGACATGACCATTTAGAAGTATATTACAGAAAGTGATGCATTAATTACCCTAGCTGTAAAAATGGTTAAATATAATGGATTTTCATCTGCTCTGTATCTGTGATTAGTGTTGGCAGTGCAACTGACACAGTTCTACCCCTTCCAAATCACAAATAAGTCCATTTGGATTTCTGTTATTGGGGTTTTATAAGGAGACTCCAACAGGTACTTTGACGTCTAACATCCCTCTGTAGGTTAACATACTGTACAATTCTATGTCTGTGGCTGACTTTTTGGACAAACAAAACAGAATATATACAGTATATTTGTTCATGCACAGTATACCATGAATCATGAAATATTTTCTTATTTAGTGTAATAACACCAAATAATAATAATATTTATATATTTTGTTAACCTTCATGAAATGTGAAAGCTCAGTTTGTGGCAGAGTTTGAGAAGGGTTATCACTTCAGTACTTTTCTGCATGTTGGATTTCAGTATGGTAAGAGGAAAATAAGTATTTAAGGGAAAAAAGGTTAATTTTGCAACAATTATTTTTTTCACATCAAAACAAAACCAATGCCAACAAAACACAGGGGTTAAAGTACACTAATGACATTACTAGTGTTGGGCCTCAACCATGGGGTCAGACAAAGGCAGGCCTACATGTAAAACCTGAAGTCTGACCATGAGGCTGCCTTTGTCCTTTGTTCCCTGAAACAAAGAAGCAGCACCAAAATGCTGCTCACAGACTCCATCTCCAATGATGCTTTGCACCTAAGTGAGAACTCTCAGCAGGAAGCTCAAACTCTCGTCTCTGATTGGCAGAGACGCACCAACACCTTCGGGGGTCAGGGCAACACAGCCGTGACGTCACCACCCCTTTAAGAAGCAGCTGCACGAATTCAACATCGCCTTTCCACTGTAACAGCGCTGGGAGAAGCTTTGCCTACCCGTGAGCCAGTTTACTAAAGTCTTGAATCTTCCCACCGACTGGAAGATTCAACCATCGCTGGACGAGCTGAAACTTCTCCGTGTTCAACCAAACACAATCCCCGGATCCGCTGTTGCAACCCAGCGCTCTCACTGCCTGCAGAAGGAAGAAAAGGATTTCTTCACGAAGACGCGGATAACTTCTCTGCCCCGCTCTTCTTTAACTCCTCCTTTAAGTTCTCCGAGTCCTTTTGCCTGCTATACTCTTAGGAGTATTTAAAGTTTGCTGCCTGTTTAGTTTGTGTTCACCATGCTAGACTGTTTTGTGTTTGTCCCAAACGGGACTGCTGTGTTTGTGCCATCGTGAGTGAGAAAGTAAGTTGTTTGTCGATTGAAAATCAGACAACATGCGTTACAAACTGTCGTCCATACGCAGGCTCTCTGTGGACAAATAACTGCTGCTCTCCCCTCACGATTGCAGGACTTCGCCGTGAACCGGCGTTTCTTC
The DNA here is from genome assembly GCA_038419695.1 of Scomberomorus guttatus. Classification (NCBI taxonomy): domain Eukaryota; kingdom Metazoa; phylum Chordata; class Actinopteri; order Scombriformes; family Scombridae; genus Scomberomorus; species Scomberomorus guttatus. The sequence goes on along the minus strand of CM076459.1, from coordinate 29,497,829 downwards.
TCCTCCTTTCTCTATCTTGCTACTAACACCCACACACATGCACATACACATACACACACCTTTCTAACACATCTGACAGTCAGATAACGTGGGACACAGCGCCGCTCTACCCCTCGTTATCTACCATCAGACATGTGTTTGATACATTGAATTGAGTGAATGCTGAGACGCCGACCCCCAGGCGGTGCCATCTTGCTATCACAACCGCTATTTGGTTCTCACGCGAGATCACATCCACTGTCCTTAAGATTGCGTGACGTCATCTCATGAGATCACGCCAGTAACCCCAATTCCCATGCGACGTCATCTTCCACAAACACCCATAGAGACACACACATACCCATCTACACTTCCATACTCACACACAACCACACATGCACGCTCCAGCTTGCATGTGTTTTCATTGTACATAGCTGTATTATTGCTAAGGTAGAATTACATTTTAGGAGTGATTTATTGATCAAAGCATCTGCTAACTTTGTTAACTTTGCTATTGTTTGTTTAACACTGTTATATCTTTAAAGAGAAGTTTTCTGTGATAATTGTGCTCATTTATTGTGAAAAGTGGCTGACTGAGAGAGTCAGAGCTCGAATTCAAACCTTCATTGTTCACTTGTGGATGCTGATATCCCTCAGATATTAGCATTCCAAGTGAACCTTGTTTATGAGACTACCTTATTGTTTGGTTATTGGGGTGGTGCCCCATATTATTAATTCATATTAATAATTTATGTTTTTATTATGCAATTTATGTTTTTATCATGCAGTGCTGGGGTTTTATGCTTTACTTGTTTTTATTGCTAATAACCAACCAGCTCCCAATCAAAAAACCCAACACTAGTTGTTACAGTGTTACTTCCTATGAGGCAATTGCATGTGCGTATAGTATGTGTTAGAAAGTGATGAAAGTAGTTGTGTGAAGAATGAAAAAGCTTGAGAGAAGTTCAGTTGTTGGATGCAGTTTCCCCAGTTTCTCCTTTGGAAAGCAGGTTTTAGGCACGGTTAGATGATTCAACAATCACTCTCAAAGCATGAGGTCTTTACAATGCAGTCTTTACAATGCAACATCATGTAACCACTCGGTTGAATCCACCAAAGCTAAACATTCAGCCAGATGAGAATTTGCAGTGTCAAAGCTGCATCCACATCACTGCTTATTGAGTAAACTTGTAGGCTTGTTTAGGAGGGTAACATATAAAATGGGAAGATAAATACACTTTTAATGTGTAAAGAAGCAAGTAGTTACTGAAACAGAAAATGTTTTTGTGACTGAACTAATTCAGTTAAAAACTGAAACTTTGTTTTCAGAGGTTGTCTCATATAAACAAGATTAAACCGTAATTGTTGTTGTAGGTAATCTTAAACACCTCCAAAGCACTGCACACATGTTTACGTTAATTTGTATATTTTGGAAAGAAATTGAACTGAACTTTGCTGACCTCTGCTTATCTCTGCAAGAGAAGGACAAAACGAACAAATGCTTTGGACAGTGAATGCAGTGAAAACTATGTTATCCATTAGAGATGTGCAGATGTGAAACTTTCTAGGTAACTTTCTTTCATTTTGGAAATAAATGATTAGTGAACCTAAATAATCACTAAACCTAACCTTTTAGGACATGCTAACTTTTTAACATATGCGTAACAAACACTGTAGAAAAAAAGATGTGGCATCTGTGACATCACCACCAGATTGAATGTTTGAAGGCAGGATTTGGGTTATCTGCTTGCTGCCATTCTAGAGCTAAATCTAGAAAAAGGTGGCAGAGCCCAGTTGAAGGGTGGAACTAAGGCAGTACAGCAACCTCCACAATTAACTGCTAGGCTGAGACACCTGTTAATCAAGGAAACATGGTCTAAAATATACTTCTTTCCAAGAATTATTTCCAATAATAAGAATTCTTTGCTTGCTTTCCAAAAAGATTTTGACTTGACTTTCAACATCTAGTGGCCATTGGATTAACTACTTCTTAAGAATTAGCTTCGCCACTCAGCCATGGTGTTTTACAAGAAAACCAGAATGCCACTTCAAATAATAACACACACACACACATGCACACACACTGTACAGCACCTCATAGACACAGTGCATCAGCAGAGTCAGACATCAGGAGGATTTCTGTTGCAGCAGAGAACCAGCAGTGTTAGCTCAGTGCAGCCACAGCCCTGAAGTCACTCGGGACTGGAAACGTTATGCAACGGCTGTGATGAACAGAGCCAAGCTGCGCTCTCTCTGCACGCTTAACACCCACGGAAAATAGCAGGCTTCCCGAGCAGCGCAGGCAGGCTGTAAATAATGCATGTCAGGACAAGAACACACGCACACACACACACACACACATACACACACAGCCTCCCAGCTTTTTTAAAATGAGTCGTCTTGGAAACAAAACCATATAATTTGGGATACAGCGCTTCAAACAGACTCTGAGAATGTGTGTAGAATGTTCTGGCAGCTTCTCTTGCAGGCAGACTCCAGGCAAACATTATTTTCTCATCCTAAAATCTCTCAACCATGCAAATGTTGTTGTCTTATTTTGCACATATGTGCCCTTTTTGCATTTTAAAACAATGCAGTGCATGATTTGCGTCATTTCCCAGGTTGTCTAAATATTAAATAATTCAAGCTTTCAGTTTGTAATCTACCATGCAATGCTGAGGTTTTATGCTTTACTAGTTTTTACAGTTTCACAAAGTGGGCTCACTTCTAACCAGGACAGAATACCATGATAACCTATAACCGGCTGGGAATGAAATATTAAATCATTCATGAAGGTATGCATGTAAATATAGTGTATACTTATTATCTTAGTTTTGTAACGTCATACCAGTAAACCTGGTTTGAAAGTTTGTATATTTTATATATTTAGGTTTCTGCTTCCAGATCTATTTGGTAACACTTTACAATAAATTTTGAGTAGTTACCAAGGAACAAATGAGGAACAAATGAGGAACTAACTGCTAATAAATGATTAAAGGGAACATATTATGCTCATTTCCAGCTCTCTGTTTTATTTTTGGACTCCACTAGAGTAGCTTTGCATGATTCACAGTTAAAAAACACTCCTTGTTTATCTTAAACTGGCCCTTTATGCAGCCCCTCTGTTCAGCTTCTGTCTCTAACAGGCAGTCTTAGCTCCTGTCTCTTTAAGCCCCCCCTCCCATGGAGCCCACTCTGTTCTGATTGGCCAGCTTTCCAGAAGCTGCTGAGGGGCAGCTGTAATAGAGTTGTGTTAAGTTACCAGGAAGTGAAACATGTTCCTCACTGAATTAGTAGAGCTTCGTTAGCAACACTAAAAACCGGTCAAAATAACGAGATATGGACATATTTGGAGCTATGTGTTTAGTAGATCAATTAGAAATAATGCAGGGAGAAATAGTACAAGCAGAAACAGCCACAGTGATGATGATGTTTGATGAAGAGCTGCAGACAACCAGCACACCTCCAACAGGTAAACTACTTATTTTACTTTGCTGTGCTGTGTAATGGAAAAACACTCACAGCATGCCAGCTCAACTCGAGTCATGGCTCGGCGTGACTACCCCCAAAACAATGGAAAAACGCTATAATGTTAGTGGAGTGGAGCACTGAACTCACATGCTGTGCATGGAGCAGATGACCATATAAAGAAATGTCATGAGCTGCACAAGCTTTTACTGAACTTACAGTAACAAGTGTAGTTGTCGTCAACTCGAGTAATGTTCACTTCACCTGGTTCACTGTCTCTCCTCTGCTCCGCTCAGTGTGTGTGTGTATGTGTGAGGGGGGGCACTAGGAGTGGCTGAGATTGTCACTAAAATGAGAATAGCTGGTCCACCTTAGAGGTCGGTCCACCTTAAGTGAGCCTGGTCAGGTTAAGCTAACTTCGGGGGTAACTCCCTTCACTTTAATCAGCAGGTGGCAAGCAAGACACGGAAACTTGACTTGGGTTGTAGCATACATTCACCGACAAATAGCCTAAACTGTACACACACTGCAATGCTACATTCTCAGCTATACTGTTAATACTGTCTGCTCCGGTCTCCAGCCTCACTGCCACACACACACTCTCTCTCTCTCGACCGCATACTTGCTACACAGAGCAGAGAAGAGAGAAACTAGCGTGACCGTAACTGACAGCAAAACGCAGTAGAGACTCTCACAGTGAGCTGAAATGAAACAAGTGTGCATAAATTAGGTAAATAACATAAATAAAAATATTTTGTTTCTTTCAGGGAGGGCAGGAGTCCGGTTGGGGTAGTGGGCCCCCCACCCCAAGGTAATGGGAGAGGAAACACTGCATAATGAGTATGTGGCAGCTTACTCCATTTAAAATGCAGCTGTTCATTAGCTCACCATCAAGTGTTAGAAGTCAGAGTTGGAGTTTTCCAGCAGCACATGAAGAGTCAGCTACACACAGAGCAGCCTGTAGAGGACATTTTCAACCACAGCAGGAAAAAACTGAACAGCATGCTGCATAAACAAGGTTATGAAATATGACATGAGAGAGTGGAGCACAGGAAACCACTGTTCTGTATCCATTAGCTCTGCAGCACTAGAGGGGGGAAGTTAGTTTGCTTTGGTAAGAACAGCAGTGTGTTTGTCAATTCGTACTATCCATATATCATATATGTCCTCAATACACTCACTGTCCGTACTTCAGTAATGTCTGCTAAGTATATTCAGATAGTGTCTCATTATGTAATTCACCTGGCATTAGCCACTGACAATACTGACCATGGATGGTGACCATACAATTAGCATAGCATTAGCAGAATGAGACTCCTAGATGGAACGGGTGAGATGTAGATAAAAGAGTCCAGCTAAGATTATAATACGGTCACAAAAATGGCTTTTGGAACATTTGATAAATGGCACAAATGATCATAAAAGTAAAGGAACACACACCTACACTGATACTGTACAGTTCAGCTGCTCACTATATGTGTCTGAAGATATATGTCATCTTCAAATGAAAGGCCTAAGTTTTTGGTTGGTTGTAAGTCAGCAAAATTTTATTGACATGATACAGAAAGCATGAATCCACACAAGCACAGTGTGCTGGTTAAGCTAATAACACCAAAGCTGTCTCTATGTAGCCTGTTTATCTGGGTTTGCCATGTATCTTAAAGCCCCTGGAAAGGCAAATCCATGATTGGCTCTTAATTATGTAATTTGGGATCTAATATGCATATAGTAAACACCTAAATGTATGAGAACATAGCCTTTACAATTGATATGTAATTCAATTCTCTCTCCCTTCCCTCATTACTGGGTTGCAGTTAGGTGTGGCTAAGCAAGGACATTAATTACATAATAAATGTCTGCCAAATCATATTTAGGAGAAAGATGATTGATGTGGCTCTCACCAAGCTGACTTCACAACACTTCCAATCATCTCCTCCATGGGAAAACAGTGCACTGCACATTTCTTTGCTTTTAGCTAAATTGAGAATTAAAATCTGGTCATCTGAATTTTCCAGATGACCAGTAATTAGTTGTATTCAATCAGTAAGACCACATAAGAGCAAAAACTTTAAAAACTTTTAAACTCTATTGTTCAGTGGCACTGGCTGATTGTCACAAATACTTGTCTCCATAGAGGTCCCTGCAAAGACTTCCTCAAAACTTTCCCTGTCTGACTCAGGTTCATCAGTTTGTTAAAAATGCAGACATCATTTGGACTGTCTGACATGAGCATCAAATACTGTTGTATTCATTAAATTCATGATAAATATTCCAACCTTGACAAAGGCAAATACATATGTGGTGTATTATGCAACATACTTTCCATTAATCATGTAATGCAACAATAAATAACTTGAATGAAGTAGTTCAACCTAATCATATGAATGATGTACTGTGCTCTAATTTACTTCACAGTCACACAATAACATTCAATAGTGCATGCACCTCTAATTGGATCTGTTTTGGTTCCTGCTCCCTCCTCCTCCATAATTTCCCTTTCTTGTTCAGAGCCATGTTCACCTGTTTGTTTAGATTGTAGAGTACGTATTAAACAAATAATTTATATTGCTGGGCTGGCTATCAAATATTATATGCCTTACAGGCTATAATGCAAAAAAAGAACTAATGAGTAGTCTAGAAGAAAATTACCAAATTTACATATTTATTTTACCTATTTACAGTCGAAGTTGATGACCATCTATCTACTAAAGCAAGAGTATCTGTCTGTGTGTCTGCATGTCTGTAAGTCTGTGTGTCCTTCCCGTATCTCTTGAACTGTTCATCTGATCAACTCCACACTTGGTGGGTACATTGCTGGGGAAAAAGGTGGTGCAATTTGGACATGCAGCATGATAAATATTAATAAATTTGAACTCTGAATAAACAAGCAATCAGTCGCTCTGATCTGCAGCGGCGGAGCGGGGCTTCTGGGCTCTGCTACTGCATGTCACGATCAGAGGTTTACAACCGTGCTGTGAGAGAGAGGAGAGGACGACATCTCTCTTTGTTTGATAACGTTAAAAGTTAGGCTTTGACTAATTTTAAAAAAGACAAGAGAAAAAGAGAGAGAGAGGGCAAGCGAGCTAAGAGCACAAGCGAGCAACAGAGAGCTGAATGACAGAAATACATTGTTTCACAGTGGTTACGTTCTAAAGCACAAATAAACAACCATCAAACACTCTAGATTTACTGTGGAGACAGATTCTCTTTTGGTGTAATTTGGACACAAGACATGTTTAATATTAATAAACTTTGAATAAACAAGCGAACAGCGACCCACATATCACAGTGGGGCGGGACTTCTGGGCTCTGACTCGACTCCACACTTGGCGGGTGTACTGCTGAGGACCAAAGGAAGTGCAGTGTCAAGTGTAAAGTTATTTGGACACACAACACATTTAATAAACTTTGAATAAACGAGCAAACAGCGGGCTGCTCAGCTCTGTATCTGAGTGCAGCGGGTGCTGTTTCATACAAACACCATCACATCACAGCGGGGCGGAGCTCTGGCCTCTGACCATTTAATTTATTAAATCACTTTGATTGATATGTTTGTCAGTTGATACATATATATATGGTTCTCAAAAAATAATAAACAATCTGCCCATTCCAAACAGGCATGTTTTGAACAGGCACTGCACTAGTTTGCTCCCTGCTTACTCCTCTGATGTTTCTGCCTCCTCGCCTCTGTCCTCATCATCATCTGCAGACTGCTGAAATAAATCCATCATCTTAGTACACTTTGCAGCGTTTGCACTTTTTTGGTGCACCTTCTCTGCACTGCCAGCCATGGGTTTTCTATTTCTATCTATGTTCCGAGTGCTAGATACTAACTGCCTGACTGCTAGATACTTTCAGTTTCAGTTGTGATGGCAACTGCTACCTGCTATTATGGATTGCACCAGCCATGTTGCTGCGGCTAAGATGACCTATTGAATATCTGTATATAGGCTATATAATGCCAGGGTTGGGAAAAAAAGACCAGCCCTCACAAGACTGGCCCACCAGGAAAATTCGAACTTCCCAGTGGCCAGTCCGTGCCTGTAAAACACTTAGCTTCTTAGCCAGGGAGGTATAGTTCAATAAAAACACATGTGTGGTCTACCCTAGTCTGCTAGTTAGCTGATTAGTCAAGATAACTAGGAGACCACTGGGGTAGTAGATGATAAACCCTAAAAGTTTTGCATAGAAAACCTAATGCTAACCATTTCATGTAAGTGAATGGAAAATGCTAAAGCAATAGCACCATACTCCTGGTGGTATAGTTGAATAAAAACACTGATATGTGTCATCCAACCTAGTTTTTTAGTTAGTGGAATATTCATGCTTTCTAACCATGTAGGGTCCATTTGATAGATTTGGCAGTTTATTCCATCGCAGCAAAACATTTTAGTGATTGAATGGAAAATAAAATGGTGCTGAAAGGGAGCTGTCAATCAAGCGTTATCTGATCATGCCCCCACAATTCTGTGAAATGGTTTGAGCAGTCAAATGAGCTGTTTTTGAACTAGGTTTTCTAATACTTATGAACATTTATTTTCACTCAGATATTTGTGGATGCTTAATGAGACAGTCAACTTTGATATTGTATTTTGCTATTTCAAGCCAAGGTTCCAGTGGCTTTAAAATTTGGTAAATTCTTGTAAACTTAGCTGCTGGCTGAGACAAACCAGCCCCTCCTCTCTACCAATGGTACCTGCAGGCAGTCAATCACATCAGCAGCAGAGGGAGGAGGACAGAGGACAGGAGGAAAGACTGCCTTTGCAGAGAGCAGCTGTGCACACGCCACTTGAATTGGGTTGTGGTGACAGATGGGTTGAAATTGTATGTCGTGTGTGGATTGTGTGTATAGATTGTGATTCATAGACGATCTGGCAACTTGGGTAATGTCAGACAAACATACAAAACTTATGGATCCATGTGTATGACGATTATTCATAATAAAGGTTGAGGGTCATGGAAATTATGGGAGTTTCCCAGCAGAAATAACAAAATGGGAGCACAGCAGGAGAGGGGGTGAAAATACGAGAGAAACCCGGGAAAAACAGGAGTGTTGGCAGGTCTGATATAAGGCAACTTGTCCTGCTCTGTTTGTGGACAAGTTTCACTGCAGAACTGTTGTGCTGAAATATGCAAAGTCTGTAAAACCTCTTAGTAAATTGGCAAGCTGTGATGGTAGTGGTGAACAGATTATTCATTTCACAGTTTGTCAAATATTTTATTTTAGTTAATTTTTGTGTCATAATCATATTTTAAACTCTAAATTTATTCAGATGAAAGCATTATGATTGCAGGCCAAACGAACTTCATGGCACGTACGACAGGTCTGGACCACTTGTGCATTCCTTTCGTACCTCAGAGAAAATTCTTAGCACAAGAAAACTGGTGAATGCCACAAATTCTCTTAAATCACTGTTGCATGTCATTTAAGAGTAAATCTTTTCCTTACAAGTGTTTCTTGCATGAGGTCCAATGTGCTGTACAAAAGTGTTGGATGGAGCAAATAGTAGTAGTAGTAGTGACAGTTTTGGTTTCTGTGTCGGAATTGAACAGGTCATTTATGTACTCGGCTCTGATTGTCTTTTCCTTTGTTGCCACTTCTGCCGTACGATAAAGTACTTTATTTCACAGGCAATGTGTTTCCTTGCATCCTTTTTCTTATTCAAGACCAGGCAACTCATTAAAGTTGTATTAAAGAGAATTGGGAAGCCTCTGCAATAATAACCAGCTTCTCCTCCATCTTGTTTAAAGTTTTTTTTTTTTTAAATATAGTAGTTGCATGAAGTAGAAAACAAATCTGTGCTTCTGTTTCACAAGGGAATCAAAATGAGTGTGGTTGCTTGTCTCCAGGTTTTTGCTCATACACATCAGAGGACATTTGCTTAAAGTTAAACCTTTATAAACCTCTCAAAAGCACACTGCAGGCACCTTTTGACTCTTTGAATAGTGGTGTCATTGTGCTATTCAGTTCACAATGAATAACATCCTGCACTATATTCAGTGTTTGATTCTATATGTGTGGATGGTGCGTGATGGGGACAAGAATGAAAGTTTTTAATTATTTATTTTCTCTGTTTGTTTTTTCTCATACGCTTATAATCATACACATGCCATTTTTAACAATTTCCCTTGAAACATTCACAGTAACTGATTTGTATGCTGCTATTATTATTATTATGACTATTATGACTACTTTTCATCCTTGCTTGTTTCATATTGTATCTGTAAAATCACTATTCTGTATTTTGTTTTCTCACCAATAAAATTAAAAAATAAGTTTTTTTGTGGGGGTGGTTCTAGTGGAAAAGCCATAGGGTTAGTAAAATCAAAAAAGATGTAACAAGCTAAAACAAAAAAACTGTGTTTGTCACTGCACTTAAAAACGACTCATATGACCATTTTCTGAACCTGCACCCCGTCGTCACATTAATTGTCGAGGTCTTCCAAAAATTATTCATATGAGCAATTTTTGATCTGCCACCTAAACTGTTAAACGACAGGTTCACAATTTTTTTAAGTCTGTCTTAAGACACTGTGTGCACAATTATTAGGCAAGTGATTATTTTGACCATATCATCATTTCATCCATAATTTCCAACTCCAAGCTGTATAAACTTGAATGCTTATTGGATTTAATGCATATCAGGTGATGTGTATTTGTGTAACGAGGGATGGTGTGGCCTAAGGAGATCAACACCCTATATCAAGGTGTGCATAATTATTAGGCAGATTCTTCTCCTCAGGAAAAATGGGCCAAAAAAGAGATTTAACTGACTCTGAAAAGTCAAAAATTGTAAAAAGTCTTTCAGAGGGATGCAGCACTCTTGAAATATTGAAGATATTGGGGCGTGATCACAGAACCATCAAACATTTTGTTGCAAATAGTCAACAGGGTCGCAAGAAACGTGTCGAGAAGAAAAGACGCAAATTAACTGCCAAAGATTTGAGAATAATCAAACATGAAGCTACCAGGAACCCATTATCCTCCAGTGCTGCCATATTCCACAACTGCAACCTACCTGGAGTGTCAAGGAGTACGGGGTGTTCAGTTCTCAGAGATATGGCCAAGGTAAGAAAGGCTGAAACCCGACCACCTCTGAACAAGACACATAAGTTGAAACGTCAAGAATGGGCCAAGAAATACCTGAAGACAGGTTTTGTGGATTGATGAGATGAGAGTGACTCTTGACGGACCAGATGGATGGGCTTGGGTTGGATCAGTAACGGACACAGAGCTCCACTTTGACTCAGACACCAGCAAGGTGGAGGTGAGGTACTGGTATGGGCAGGTATTATTAAAGATGAGCTAGTTGGACCTTTTCGGGTTGAAAATGGACTCAAAATCAACTCTCAGACCTACTGCCAATTTTTAGAAGACACTTTCTTCAAGCAGTGGTACAGGAAAAAGTCTGCATCTTTCAAGAAGACTTTGATTGATCGCCAGATCCAAGATGGCGGTGCCCTGTGAGGCAGCGGCCACGCCGGCTCCCGATAAGAATGTGCGTTTTTTGTTAAATGTACCGTCAAAATCGTCCTCCAGAATCGCATACAACAGGAGTACATTACTGGGACTTAGAAACAACACAACAAGCGATATGTCCGGAGTCAACTTCGCCATGGATCGAGAAACTCTTCTCGGTCTCGGATTAGTGTCCCAAGAAAATGGCCTCTCCGAAGCAGCAGGATCCCTGCGTATTCGCCGGAAGAAAAGACGAGGTTGCCGCGCCGGCATCATACACCGATTAAAAAGAAACCCTCACAAAACAGCACTACCATGTATTCTTCTATCAAACGTCCGCTCTTTGGAAAATAAAAATGGACTATCTCAAGCTGGATCTAACCACTCAAAGACACGTGAGAGAATGCAACGCGATCATCCTTACCGAGACGTGGCTTCACAACAAAATCCCAGACAGCGCCATTAAACTGGATGGATTTACAACATTCCGCGCAGACAGAAGCCATGCCAGCACGGGTAAATCTCGAGGAGGTGGTGTGTGCATTTACATCAATAACAACTGGTGTACAAACGCTGCAGTTATTACATGTCACTGTTCAGAGAACATCGAGTTCTTAACCCTCAACTGCCGTCCATTCTACCTGCCGCGAGAATTCAATACCATCAACATCACAGCTGTTTACATACCCCCCAGCGCCAACACAAAAGAGGCACTCTCCATTCTGTACAAGTCTGTGAATACAGTACAAAACACACATCCGGACTCGGTCTGCATAATCGCTGGCGATTTTAATCAGGCTAAACTGAAAACAGTAATGCCACACTATCACAAGTGTGTGAACTTTGCAACAAGGGGAGAGAACACACTTGACCAGGTCTACACCAACATCAGACAGGCCTTCAGAGCTGTTCCCCACCCCCAACTGGTTTCATCAGACCATACCACTGTTATGCTAATCCCAGCCTACAGACCCCTGTTGACGAGAAGCAAGCCAACTGTTAAACAAATCAGGGCCTGGCCAGAGGGCTCCACTGCAGCTCTACAGGACTGTTTTGAACGCACAGACTGGTCTGTTTTCAGGGAGGCGGCCACCACCAACCAGGACGTCAACCTTACCGAATACACAGACTCTGTAACTGGATACATAACAAAATGCATGGAAGATGTAACCGTTACCAAGGACATTACAGTGAGAGCGAACGAAAAACCCTGGTTCACCAGGGAGGTACGTGAGCTCTTGAGGGCACGCAACGTTGCTTTCAAGTCTGGGGACAAGGAGGCCCTAAAGTCTGCCAGGGCCAACTTGCACCGCGGCTTGAGAGCAGCCAAGCGTGCATATGGACAAAAAATCAATTCGCACTTCACTGACACCAAGGACTCAAGACGCCTGTGGCAAGGCATCCAGTCAGTCACAGACTACAAACCATCCCCCCCACCGTGCGAGGACAACACAGACTTCCTCAACTCTCTGAACACTTTCTTCAGCCGGTTTGAAGAAAATAACACCACAACACCCACAAAGACCCCCGTCAGCCCTGACAGCACAACACTTCGACTGGACTCAGCGGACGTGAGGAGGACCCTACTCAAGGTGAACCCCAGGAAAGCTGCAGGTCCAGACAACATACCCGGGCGCTTGCTCAGAGACTGTGCAAACTCACTCACAGATGTCCTCACAGACATTTACAACATCTCTCTGGATCAAGCCATCATACCAGCAAGTTTTAAAGCCACCACCATCGTACCACTACCCAAGAAGTCACCAGCATCATCACTGAACGACTATAGACCCATAGCACTCACTCCCATCATGATGAAGTGCTTTGAGAGACTGGTAAAAGCCCACATAACATCCACCCTCCCCACTACCCTGGATCCATACCAATTTGCCTACCGCCCCAAGCGCTCCACTGATGACGCCATAGCAACAGCACTCCACCTCTGCCTGGCTCATCTGGAGAACAAAAACAGTCACGCGCGGATGCTGTTCATTGACTTCAGCTCTGCGTTCAACACTGTTATCCCCCAACATCTGGTGAACAAGCTGAGTACAATAGGCATCAGCACTTCACTGTGCAACTGGCTGCTGGACTTTCTAACAGGCAGACCGCAGACAGTCAGAGTCGGAAACAACTCGATTTGAAACGAATCACATCATCAAATTTGCAGATGACACAACAGTGGTTGGCCTCATCAAAGACAACGATGACTCAGCATACAGAGAGGAGGTACAGCAACTCATCAACTGGTGTGAGAAGAACAATCTGCTTCTCAATGTCAACAAAACAAAAGAGATTACTGTGGACTTCAGGAAAAAACAACCAACACACATCCCACTGATCATCAACGGCAGTGCAGTGGAGTCTGTGAAAAGCACAAAGTTCCTGGGAGTGCACATCACAGATGATCTCTCCTTCTTGACCACCGCCCTGGTCAAGAAGGCACACACACGACTCCACTTCCTGCGGAGGATGAGAAGAGCCGACCTCCCCACATCTGCGCTCACCACATTCTACAGGGGTGCCATTGAGAGCATCCTGACCAGCAGTGTCTCTGTCTGGCATGGCAGCTGTCTAGCTGCAGACAAGAAGGCGCTGCAGAGGGTGGTGAGGACAGCAGAAAAGATCATCAGATTACCACTACCAGCCATTCAGGACCTGTACACTTCACACTGTTCCAAGAGAGCGATGAACATTATCAAAGACCCCACTCACCCAGCGAACAAACTGTTCTCCTTACTACAGTCAGGGAAGCGCTACCGCAGCGTGCGGTGCCGCACAAGTAGACTGGGAAACAGCTTCTTTCCACAAGCTGTCAGACTCCTGAACTCACAGATGAAAAGTACATGATCATCTCAAGAAAACATTCCCTAAATATTTATCATTCCATGAACAATTATAATTATTTATTCACCATGCCGTTGCACTTTACCCTTTGCACCTTATAATGCATCTGTACTACAGGTCTCAACCTATATGACCACTGATTGTACTCTCTGCTGCTGCTTATGTGTGTGTGTGTGTGTGTGTGTGTATGTGTGTGTGTGTGTATGTATGTGAGAGAGAGAGAGAGAGTGTGTGTATTTTATTGTCCAGGAGATTTTTGGTAAATATTGTGTGTGTGTGAGTGTGTGTGTGTATTTTATTTTATTTTATTTTAAACTGCACATTGGAGGCTGGTCAAACGCAATTTCAAACTTCTGTGCTAACCCTGTTACATAGATTTTTGACAATAAAGTACACTTGACTTGACTTGATTTTTATGCAAGACAACGCTCCATCACATGCATCAAAGTACTCCACTGCGTGGCTGGCCAGTAAAGGCCTTAAAGATGAAAAACTAATGACATGGCCCCCTTCTTCGCCTGACTTAAACCCTATTGAGAACTTTTGGGCCCTTCTTAAGCAGGAAATTTACAGTGAAGGTAAACAGTACACCTCTCTGAACAGTGTCTGGGATGCTGTGGTTGTGGCTGCACAAAAAGTTGATTCTGACCACATCAAGAAACTGACTGACTCCGTGAATGGAAGGCTTGTGACTGTTATCGAAAATATTACAACTTGCCTAATAATTGTGCACACAGTGGATAATAGTGCCCAAATGAATATTTGAAACAGGTTTTCTTCTTTTTTCTTGCTGTAATCATTTCTCAGGTTCATACTGGCCATTAGAAGATCCCTTCATAATGCACTTACAATGTAAATGATGGAGGACAAAATCCACAGTCCTCCTTCTGTGCAAAAATGTATTTAAAAGTTTATCTGAAGCTAATATGATATGAAACTTCCATCCAAATGAGTAAAATCAAGTAGATATCTTTCAATGTTACAGTCTTTTTAGTGCCAAAGTCCCGCAGGCGCAGGCTATCAGTAGACGCTATAATTTACCCATGTTCCCTAAACGCCTCACACGGAGAATATCTGGAGACTGCAATTTTGAGTTGAGTTGAAGTTGATTGGATGAACTGTAGTGCCTGTTCAAAACATGCCTGAGACATCCTGCACTATGTCTTAAACATACATACATACAAAGTTCCCGCACGTGAGGAACAGGAATAGAGCTTAACTCTCTAAAATTTTTTAATTCATTCTCAATGGTAGTTCTTATCACTAAGGATGTAATCCCATTTCTGACTACAATGTGGGTTGCAATGGCAGAGTGGCTCTGCCTCTATTTCTGCTTGTTGAATCCACATGCAGAAGAAGAAGCAGAAGCAACGTTGTTTATGAGGTATATTTATATATTTCTGAACGTGCCTGAGACATCCAGCACTAAGTCTTGAACATACATGCCAAGTTTCGTTCACAGTACACAGTTCAATAGTAGAGCTTAAGTCTCTTAAACTTTTTCAAGTCATTAACACTACAGATGTAATGCCACCTCCGGCCACAATGTGGATTGCAATGGCAGAGTGGCGCTGTCTGTATTTCCACTTGTTGACTCCATAGGCAGAAGAAGAAGCAAATCAACGTTGTAGAAGCAACATTGTTTATGAGGTATTTTTATATATTTCTGAATGTGCCTGAGACATCCAACACACAAGTCTTGAACGTACATGCCAAGTTTTGTTCACAGTAATGTTACACAGTTCAATAGTAGAGCTTAAGTCTCTTAAACTTTTTCTAGTCATTAACACTATGGATGTAATCCCACCTCCGACCACAATGTGGATTGCAATGGCAGAGTGGCACTGTCCATATTTCCACTCGTTGACTCCACGGGCAGAAGAAGAAGCAAATCAGTGTTATTTATGAGGTATTTTTATATGTTTCTCGAGAACCGCTCATCCAAACAACTTCACACATCGGCATTGTACTTCCTCGTTTCCCCAGCAATCCATCTGCCAGGTATGTAGATCAGATGGACGGTTCTTGAGAAGGACAAACATACATTCATACATACAGACAGAGATTCCTTGCTTTATATAGAGATACTTCGACTGCAGAAAATGTAAATGCCTTGAACGTACATGTGGCATATATCCACTTGATATGACTAACTCAGACTGATGAAGCCTCATATAAGCTTCAGATCAACTTTTAAATGCATTGTTGCACAAAATGACTGTTTGGACACACTTTGGTTTTTGGCCTCCATCACTTAAATTGAAAGCACATTTGAAGGGGATCTTTTAATAGCCAGTATGAACAGGAGGAATGATTACGGCAAGGAAAACCTCTTTCACTGTTCATATGGACACCTGACTGTTGTTTTGAGACACACTTAAAAATTGCGAACCTGTCCTTTAATTTTGGTTAAGTCCAGGCTACTTAACCTACTTGGTTAAAGAAAGATGGTGGTCATGGTCAAAAGCAACCAATGTTGACTGACTAAGAAGCAGGATGTGAACAGTGTGTCAAAGACTCCTTAACCCTGTCAATCTTTCATTTCATTCACCTCACCTTTGCTGCTGAGAAGCTACTGTTAGCTGGCTAGTCTAATAAATTATCTTATTCCAAGTTTATTAAAATTAAATGTGTTGCATGTCCAAATTCGATACTGCACTCCCTTGTGTCCCCAGTAATACACCTGCCAAATACGAAGTAGATCGGATGAATGGTTCTTGAGTTATGTGAAGGACAAACATACATACAGACAGACAGTGATTCCTTGCTTTATATAGAGAGAGTACAATGTCATCATAACTGATAAAACCAGAATTACAAAAATAAAACCCAAGTTTCTTTTAAACCTACTGAAGGGGTCTGGATGATAAGGGGTTAGTGAAGTGTTTTTGGTGTGATTGAGGGTGATCAACTCAGTCTATTCTACCTCTTTGTGTGATTCAGAAGAGAGAAATTAATTAAGAAATGTACTATACATTTCTCACTTTCACAATATACATATTGTTATTGCTATTGTAATTTGCTACATGAATTGTTTATGTTTCTACTGTGCCATTATAGCTTTAAAATCTATAAATTAATTATGGAATAAAGTCAGCCAATAACCAGTGTGTGCCATGTGGTTTGGAAGTCAGCAGGCTAAATAACATGCACCATCATATTAGTACCACTATACCAATTATCCCCATGATTTCTGTGCTGGTGTTGTTTGCTGAAGAGGCACATTTACAATGCAAATGTCATTATCATCATTAGAGCCAGTCATCAATGTAAGCAACCGGCCACAGCCATGCCAAAAAACAGCAACAAAAAGAACTTTTCAATTAGCTGTCATTAATTCCAGTGTCCCCATGCAATCAGCCCCACATATGCACGCATGCACACACGTATGCACACCTGCATGCATGCACACACGCACACAAACACATATATATGGGGAAAAGAAGCAAACTACCACATTTTCAAAGCAGCAACCAAGGCTGGATTACAAACCGGGCACAATGTACAACGGCCCCTGGGGTTCCAGGAGCCTTGGTCGCATGTTAACTGTGTGTCAACTGATTTATGCTATAACACTGAAAATGTGTTTAGGAATATGAGCACAGTATCATCTGACAAGGTAAGGGCCCTCAGCTGGCTTTATTACCTCATCTTGGGGTCCTGTCTTGAAGGACCAGATTGATGCTCTTATGTTGCACATTCATAAATCCATTTCTGTGTAATCATCACACATCAAACCTGAGACCAGGTAATGTTTCAGCATAGAAAAACTGTACACACTGCACAAACAATAAGAGGAACAAAGGGAGGTTAACAGGGTCCCAACAGCTCATCTGTGCCCTGGGGCCACATGTCACTTTATTCCAGTCATACCTGTAACCACTACATTTGATACTTGTACTTGTACTGAATAAAGGTACAAATTGTTGAATGTTTACATAGTGAATCAACAAGTCACCTTCCAGAATTACCCAAATAAAACATACTGAGATCCCCACTGAAACCATTAATGCCATTCTGTGACCAGCAAGTCATACTCATAAAGAGAATAAATGGTATTGGAAATCAAATTTAAAAGAGACAGTGAGGCAGTTTTGACAACTTCATGTATAAATCTAAGCACTAGTGTTGTAAGGCAAAGCTACTACATGTATCTGTTTATGTCCCAAAAATGTCTGTATTCATTTCTGTACAGGATTAGGATTATACAAGATGTTTCTGCGTTCAGATGTTTTCCACTTCCATTTATACTCCTCATACATAGAGTATATCTACAGTATATATTTAGCTGCCAACAAAATGATATAGGAATATTTTAACTGGGTACTTGAATTAATCTAATAATAAAATATATTTGAACCCCACTTTCAAATAAAATAAAACAAGTAACCCTAAACTGTTTCTAAATAAAAGATGGGTAACTGTTAATGGTCAGGGTGGAAATCAGTATTGGAAATACAACAGGAGAATGGTGGAATAATACAAGTCAGAATTCCATTGGGCCATATTACATGATTTTCTTTAAAACTGGAGGTTGGTATATAATGAAGAAGCCCAGACAAATCTAACTTTGGACGGGAGTGATGAAAAATGAGAAAGCTACAGACCAAAAATGGGCCATAATGCGGCCCTGTAGGATTTTTTAAAGGAGATTGGACATCCACATTAAAATAAATTAATTTTGTTTGAACTGTCTAAAAAATGAGAAAGCTATTGACAAAAAATTTTACAAACTCCTTTGGCCCATTGACATGCATTTTGAGACGGTCTACGACTAACTTCAGCTGTTCAGTTTCCAGTCTTCTGTCAAGTCATGGACACAGTGTCAAGCCAATCATGAGGTAAAAATAACACCTGTGGAACATCAGTCAGCGTTATTCTGCACTGCACAACTAACCAGGTGAAAACTGATGAAAAGTTATTGAGGATGAGCATTGCTAAACGTATTAAAGTATTGAACTTAAACCTCAGTACACCTTTCTGACTTCTCAATTGATCCTCTGAATCAGGGTCAGGTTGGCCACCACCAAGCAAACACACACACACACAGAAGTAGGTGTCTTACTACAGTATACTTATGAGGAGCTTGTATGCAGTCCAAATGCTGCAGCTTTACAGATGAATAAACAATAAAACATGTCACAGTAAAAACATAGTTTCATGTTATGTCACTGTGTGGTCACTATAAGTTTCAAACATTTTTTAACGAGGAACTGCAGAAATACAAAGAGTAGGACGCAAGCACAACACACCTCTGTTTGAACTGCACTCACGCTGACACACATAGGGCCAGATCCACAAAGAATGGATTGCGCCCGCTAATAGCACCGTGAATTGCGTAGCATTTGCTCCCGCAATCTGCCCCGTTTTAGATTTTGCGCTAATGATAGGTGCAAACACGCCCATAAAGTTTTGCAGCGGAGTGCAATTTGCCCTTGTTTTGTGTCTATTTGAGTAAGCGGAGTGGTTTCCAGTTTTCAGGCTTTTCTGCACATTTCAGCACAGGTTGGTCCATAATGAAAACTGCAGAGCACAAAAGCCTCAAAATGTCTTTAATTAGCAGAGGTGCACACACACACAGAGCTCTCCACAATAACAAACCAACTTTCATGTATTTTGCTTCTTTTTACTTCTCTAGTATTTCACATCTATAACATAATCTACTGAAATGTCCATCAAAATAGGGCACAGCTATTAATGTGACTCAGGCAGGTCTAAAACATGTTAGATCAATGTCTGAATCTTACAATAATGTTGTTCAGGTGTCACTGAATGTATCCAGGATTTTGCAGAAACATCAGTACTGATGTTCTGTTTGTTGCCCACAGCTGGCTGTGTGTCACAGCTGGCTGCAGAATCACACAGCAGCTGAAATGATAAGTGCGTCTCCAAACTGAGAAAGAGGCTGTGTGCATGTACACACGCAGCACAGCAGCGTTAACTTCATTAACATTGGATCAGTCAGGATCTGATGGTAATTAATGCTCTGTGTTCTGCAACACATCTACACAGATCAGCAGTTACACACAGATTCCAGGTTTATATGATGGAATTGTTTGTAATAAAGCAGCCCTCATGGATGAATCTCCAGCTCCATCAAAGCTATCAGGACATTTTTATTTTTAAGTAGCTGAAAGTCCGTGTAAAGCCTACCACCCCATACCCACTTGATCCCCCAGTGTCTGAAGATTTCACCCTTGATATCATTCAATATCAATTCAATATCATTCAAGCTTCATAAGCTTGAAGATTTGAAGAGGGAGAGAAAGAGTGAGTGAGGAGTGAGTGTGCGCGCAGTTAACACCAACTATCCGAAGACACTAATAACTCCACCCTAACTGCGTGTGGTGCTGGTCTTTGTGAATTGGACTGTTTTTGCAAAAGGCTTATTTGCATAGAAATGGGCCAGTTTTGCGTCGAATGTATGAATATTACCTGATTTACATACATGCAAATGCAACAAGTGCACCATGACACTATTTGCTTGGTAGCACAGTTTGCAGTGCAATTCACCCTGTGCGGGGCTTTGTGAATTACACGCTATATTTTTGGTTCACACCATGTCCTAACTGAATGCAATGCAAACGAGCGTCAGCGACAAAATCAGTTTGACTGCTTTGTTTCCTATTGGAATGTCCTAACTGGCCGCGAATGACACAGCGCTGTGCAGTGCGATGCAGCACCCTGTTTTGAGCTGAACTTTTTGAACTCTCCAGTCTGATCTTGAGTGCACAGCTGATAGGTATGTGGTTTTTTAACATGACATAACAGATTAACGGATTCAGTGTGGACAGAAAGTGTCCGATGTTACGCGATGCAACGTGATAGTCGGCCGCTCACTTACTATTAGGACACGGTGTTAGCGGCTGCAAAAGCAGCACAATCCTTTTGTGGATTTGACCTATAGTTTTCTAGAAAGACAGGTCTTGTTATTTATAAAATGTAACTTCCCTGTGTGTCTTGACCCTCTGCAGTTTGCTTATACAATAGGTTAAATAGATCTGCCACCTCGCTTGCTCTGCACACTGTTCTAGAACATCTTGATAAATCTACTGTAACACCTATGTCAGAATTCTGTTTATTGATTTCAGCTCTGCCTTTAGTACATTAGTTCCATCCAAACTAATGTCAAAACTCAAAGGCTTAGAGCTGGACAGCTCCATCTGTGCAAAACATTTGGCCCAGGCACCAAAGCCTTGACCAACCTCTACTGGTACTCTCTACTCTTAACAGTATTGAGAGTGTCCTGTCAGGATGCATCACAGTATGATATGGCAACTTGACTGCCAAGGACTGTCAATTGCTTCAAAGGACTGTAAGGGTTAGAGAGACCTGCCCCCTCTCAACAATATCTGTGCCACTTGCTGCCTCAGGAAAACCCAAATGCAAAGGATACTTACTCCCTACTCTGTCTCCTGCCATCAAAACACTCGCACCACTCTTCTTTCCACAGTCAGTCAGACTGATTTACAGGTCACACACACTCACACATACAGTATGTGCAATGTAGATTTAAAGGATAAAGCTGGTGACTTTCTATATTTTTCTTATTGTCAACAAATCAACAATGAACTCATTCTAATTGCAAATATTGTTGTAACTAACAAAAACTATTAAAAACACGTCAGTGAGCCACACCGCTGCACTGGGTGATATGTTCCTTTGACCCAAAGGCTATAGCTACCCTAGTTTGTTTAGAAACAGCTTCAAAGAGTAAAAATAGCAACAAGATAGTAACCTGCCAATGCACATGTGCAGGAACGCGATTCCATTTACAGAGCTTCACTAGCTTGTTGTGCTACATATCACAACCTCTTGACTTTGTACTATATTATAAATGTTTTAAATACATTCAGTACAAAGTCAAGAGGTTGTGTTATGTAGTATAGCAAGCTGGTAAAGCTCTAAATGGTGCAGTGGTGGGGTTACTTCTAAACAAGCTACAATAACCACTCTCTTCAGGGACAAAGGAACATGTCACTCAGTGCAGTGGTGTGGCTCATTGACATGTTTTTAATAGTTTTCTGGACAACAATGGGGGCTAATGGCACAGAGGATGAAGATATATCAGGCTTTGATACACACACAATACTTGTTAATAGATCAGTTCATTGTTGGTTTGGATTCAAACATGAGATTTGTTGACAAAAAGAAAAATGTAGAAAACCGCCAGCCTTATCCTTTCAGCAACACTGTAATTATCTGCCATACAGAAGGTGCAATACTGTATACTGTATTGTACCGAATTGTTTAAATTTCTGTGGTTCCTATACAGATGAAAATAAACTTGAACTTGTGTGTGTGTCCAATGTGTGTCTACAGGCACATGCAGACTGATCAAAAACGGTGAATTCACTCAGCAAAGCAAGTCACTGGCATTAAAATGCATCAAAATGCCAACAAAACAGATACAAATTTGGCAATGGAGGTCTGGCAATCTGGAAATGTTGATAATGATAGTATGTGAAGGGCAGAGGTAACATCCTCTGCCACAGTTATTCTGCCCACTTGACACCCCCTCCACTGGACCCAAAACAACAACCAGTGCTGCTGGATGACCCGGGCAAGGAAGAGCCTGCAGGTGTGCCTTAATAGATTGTGTTACCCAGTTTTGACATCCAGTAACAGCTGATAATAACTGCTATTTTGTTAGCTCTTCTTTCACACAGGTTATCATTCAGAGGATATGTGGATAGCAACAGCAGATTAAAATGAGACACAAATATAGTGACAGTCACCATTATCACTAACTACATGCTAATCACTGAGCATAACCACTAGCCTAACAGTAAGTGAACACTGTTCTGTGTAATAACACACACACAAACAGCAGCCAAGTGTGATAACACAGGAGTCCTATTTGATCAAATGAAGCTGACACAGATCAATATAAAGCACTGCATTGTTGTTAAGGGTTCACCGTGCTGTGTGTGTGTGTGTGTGTGTGTGCGTGTGTGTGTGTGTGCGTGTGTGTGTGTGCGTGTGCGTGTATGTGTAGTAATATCAGCCTCTGCTCTGGCTACATTATCCTTTAGTGAATCTGTCACTTCCTATTTTGTCTAACACAATGCTGAGGAGGGCTCACACACACACACACACACACACACACACACACACACACTCAGAGCAATGCTCAAAAAGACTGAACAAGAGCTGTTCGGTCTGTTACTACATTAGAGGAGTGGTTAGACGTTTACTGGTACATTATTTTTTTCTGTGCCATCATACTACATAATACTACAATATAATCCTTATTACTACAGAAATACACTAAATATGTTTTTTTTTTATATTTTTCTCCTCATGTTCTATCAGTAGGTTAAACAGGAGAAAAGATCTTTTCTTCAGACAGAGGTACCACTCCAGACATTAGAGCTAGTGTCTAGTGATGATATCTTATTGTAGTCCAGTCTGGGTGTTGGTTCTACTCCTATTGCAATCTCCAAATGAATTTTTGCATTGAGTGTTTAATCAGGGGTGTCTGGTTCACACTCAGAAATAAACAGTCATATTAGCCTTCTATGTAATTGCCCCACACTCAGCCCTGAAAAAGAATGTGTTGTAAAGGTTCAGATGTGTGTATGAGCAGGGGAATCACAGACAGTTTATGAGAGTGATGCTGCACTGTGATATTGTACTAAACAAGGTAATGACTTCTACACTCCTAAACACAGTGTCACTGTTTCTACTGGCCAACTGTGTGAATTAGCAGGGCAATTAAAAGTGACCTTAATATTTGAAAGGTGTTACCATACCTTTACGCAAAATCACATCTATAAGCTTCCCAGTGCAACCAGAATCTAATTTGCTGGCCACTGAGCAGCTCTACTGGAGCATTTTGAAGTAAAGTGCCTTGCTCAAATGCATCTTAGTAATGGTTATTAATTTTTACTTTCTCCTTTTGCTACCAGTCCACAAACCAGCAACCTTTCAGTCACAAGCCTACTTCTCTAACATTTAGGTCTCTACTTCCCCACATACTGTAACAAAAGAATCTCCACAAAATAGACATTTTTTACCATATTTAAAGCACTCATGCAATTATAAATAGAGAGACAGAATTCTCCAGAGTTCTTGGTTGACAGATTAACAGTTGTCATTTTCTTGTGATGTAACAATAAGTCAGAAGCACTAAAACATTATCAGTAAGCCTGCACCAATCAGAGAAAATGAATGAAAGAGGTCACATGATGTGAGACATGATGTGGGTTATGTCAAGTAGAAAATGCTGTGGTCTTACCTTTATATGGCCAAATGCATTCATCATGTCCAGCAGAGAGGAAGAGAGAGAGAGAGAGAGATTACGCTTTTCAGTCATTCTGTTTTCCACTGACAACAATATGCTCTCAAACTTAACATCCAGTGTAATTCAAGGAGCCTTATGGAATGAGGATGATGTGGCTGAAGTACAAAACCACAAGAATTAGACTTCAAGGACAAGAGGTATACAACAAATGGATAATATCTGCTTTGAATGAATAACACATTTTGATGGCTGATGTATTGTTTCCACTTTAGATGCAGTTTGGCTACCAGTTTCCCTTTGCTTCTAGTGTTTGAGCTAAGCTAGGTAAAACACAACTTACTTCTTTGAGGTCTGCGTGGTTTGTCAGGACCCCGAGGGATCACTCAGGATTCTGGGTGGATTTTGAGCTCCTTTTTAAGAGCTATTTATCACTTAGTGCCCTCAGTCGAAACAGGAATGTTTGTCAATTCACTATAAAACCTGTCTCTCAATACTCCATGTCTGTGGCTCTCAGCCCCACACTTTTACTGAAGACATAACTCTGTAAAATGTCTCATAAATATATATTTTCATTTTTTACAGCTGTTGGTCACTGTAGTTTTTAGCAAATGTTACTCAAACAGGAGAAAATAGTGCATTTGTTGAGGACTACTTTCAGTGGTGGATTAATCCACATTTGGTGCTCTGATCATGGTGAAGGAACATGTCACCCAGTGGAACTGTGTGGCTCAGTAATGTGTGTTTAATAGTGTTTAGACAGCAATGGAGCTCTATAAGATATATCAGGCTTTAGATACACATAATACTTGCTAGTAGATCAGTTTGTTGGTTTGGCTCTGCATATGAGATTTGTTGACAAGAAAACATAGGATCACCAGGTTGATCCTGTAACCTGCCTGCAACACATGTTTATTGAATTTAGGAAAGTGCCATGTAGTTATACAGCTCATATGTGTTTATTGTTATCCTTTCTTGATTGAATTAAATTAACTGAAATCAGTCTAAATGTGCTTGTTGTATGTAAGAGCTCTCTGTGACTGTATATTTATGTTCTGAGTGATGCACTGACCCTGTCATACTAAATCTACTGCTGTGTGATCACATGCCCTGACTCAACACCCCACCTCTGTGTGTGTGTGTGTTTGTGTGTATGTGTGTGTCGGAGCCATCAGAATGACACATGGTGCATGCACAGAGTGCATGCACCATGTGTCATGCACCATGTGTCATGCACCACTCAAAAGACTGTTAACCTCAGCCTCTCCTACTGGCACTCAACCAGCGAGGGAGGGAGAGAAAGAGAGAGAGAGACGCAGAGAATGAAATAAAGAGAAATAATAAAATGACAGTTATGTAAGCTTATTTTAATATTTAAATATATTATTCTATCTTACGACCTTGCTGCAACCTTGTCAGGTAAAGTCCCCTATTTGTGCTGACATACTGACAAATTCTCACAATGTGACTGCTGCTACAATCTACGTCTACAAACCAACCAATAAGAATACGGTATGAAATGACAGAATACATTGTCCATATAAGTGCCAGTGGACAGATAATCTTGTATTTCACAACATAAGAGCCATAGAGTCGGAACAACAACCCACATTAACTTTCCTGCTAAAGTATCCTTCTTACCTAACTTACAAACATGAACACACCTCGAACAAGCCACCAAACAAATATTATAGTTAAGAATGATCCTTCATTGCTCTATTGTCCCGTTTCAAAAGATGCATCACATTGAGGAAGTAATGATACAATTTCACGGATCAATTTCAAAACCACACTAAGGCTGAGGATTTGTCAAAACTTAATATACTTTATTGTAAAAAACTAAGGTCTCCACATTCCGTCATAAGAAGATGGTATACTTTCAATCATTCTTTATTTGTGTTCATTTTTTATTTTCATATGTCCTTAAAGATCAGGCACTGTGAAGACTTCTGCTGGAATTTATTGACAACTACATTTAAACTATGAACTCCTCTCTGAGGTCAGAGGGTGAAAATGCGTCCTCTGCATGGTGTTAAAATTGAACTCAAACAATATGACACAATAATAAACACAAATAATAAGACGGATGAGGACACAGACATACTAAGCATTTAACAATGTAGAGCTTAGTGCTTAATAATGTGTCATCTTATACACTGTACATATGTCAAAGTGTCTATTATGAAGGATGCCCTGCCTGCACACACACACACGCACGAGTATTTAGCATATTGTGGTGCCTGCAGCCAGCAAATTAGTCACATATGAAACAGTCTAATTAACCCAGAGGAGCTTAACCCACTTATCACAGCGAGCAGAGAGCGAGAGACATAGAGAGAGAAAAACACACAAAGAGAGAGAGTGACGGACCAAGAATCTCCTTTGCTGATTGGTTTCCCTCATCATCTATGTGTGTGTGTGTGTGTTTGTGTGTGTGTGTGTGTGTGTATTGACTCTCTGCAGTCTGATTGATTGGCTTGTGCAAAGCCACCCTTCCTTGTCCAATACATTACTAAAACACACGCACACACACACACACAGCAAAGAACACTTCCAGAAAAACAAGCTATGGTATAAAAATGTGAAATGCAGACACAGAAGGCAGCTTTTATGTCAGACTGTATTTACATTTCTGCATCTGCCATGAACCCAAATAAATGAGTATACACTCATTTGCATAAAGAGTCAGAGCTAATTAGCTAATTAGCTGGATGTGGTATTCCCTGCTGCAGATGCTCTGTCTCCTATTTGGAACAATGCATTACCACACACAGCTCTTTCTCTTCATATCATAGATTTACATTCATTTCATATTGTTCATGTATACAGATTCTTTGCCATGTTTCACCTTTTTTGGGATTTTTTGTACTGAATTTATATATTTCAACAAATGTACTGCATATGTATATTTAGTCTTTTTTTATTTTTACAAGTAACAAAGTAATAAAACCTATAATAACAAAAACTATCAAAACTAAAATCAGATTTAATCAATGAAAACACACAAAAAATAAATGATAATAATTAAGTTTTGAAACACTTCTTGTGCTTGTACCCCTTTCAGTTGCGATGTTGGATAAACCTGTGCTGAATTGGTCAACAACACACCTAAACATTGCTCTGCTTTGGTAAGGAAAATGGCATTTGTTTCTAGAACTTCATATACTGTATTCTCAGAATGTATATTAGCAACTGGCCTATTTTTTTTATTTTCCCTGTTTCCAAAGTATATTTAGTTAATAAAATTTGTAAGAAGTCTTCCTGTATTCTGATGTGCTCTTGTTTTCATTTGCTGTTGATGCAAATTCAGCATGTATTAAATACCATCAGTACAAAGGCAAAGTAGAAGTGGCTGGAATTAATTAGTGAATGAGGAAGTGAGAGCAGCAGAGTAGTGAGTATGACATGATTGCGGAATTATGCTGAGTTCACAATGTGATATATTTAAGAATAATAGTCATAAGAATAATATAAAATTCTAGTTTTGTACACACCGTCTGCCACTTTGACTGTGGCAGACTCCTAGAAATTACGTTTACTACTAAAATGCAGCAGCAAATGTGTTCGGAAGGAAACATAATGTTAATTAACGTATCTGGCAAGTCACAAAGATGTTGATACTGAACGTATGAGTGAAATGTTCAGAGACAACATTTCATTTGTTTTTCCACCAATTTAAATACAGCATCTGCTAGTAGAAACTACATCATTATTAAACCTTTTATGGTTAGGTTTGGGAAAGATCATGGTCTTGGTTTAATACAGAAACAAGTCCACAGTTACTTGAATCACAATATATTCATTAACATTTAACTGAAACTACTTTCACTTTTTTCACTAAGCTTATCCAAAGAGCTTTTGTTGCCTAAACCTTACCACACACAGGACTCAGGAAACAAACATCCTACATTTTGTACACCCTCCATCCATCCATCCCCACCACCTCCCTCGATTTCAGAGCAGTAAATACATGTACTGCTTCATTTGTTCGAAAACAAAAAAAAAAAGTTGCCTGTGAACATAATCCAGACAGCATTTGGGAAAACAATTTTTCAGCATTGATATGTTTGGAATTGAAACTGACTAGAGTAAATACCAATTTCATGACAGTCTGGCCTGTAGTTGTAGAGGTGTCTTTCTCTGGACCAAAATGCTGAATGAGTGGATGTACAGACAGACACTGCCAAAAAGTGGAAGTAAAAACATCTTGCTGACTGCTGTAATGTAAATTCCAGTGTACCAAAGTGCATCTGCTTTTTCTACACTGGATCTCTCTCCGTTGGTGTAAACTGGCTGCAGGCTGCAGTGCTCTTTGATACTAAAGGGCTGACGACTAATGTATCAAACTATAACTGTAGCTGTGCTGGAAATGTATTTGTGTGTGATGACACTTTTGTCTGTAATCTGCAGAAATAAGAAAAATACACCTAATAATAGAGTGGAGCAGGTGTGTGAAGCTTCAATTAGTCAATACTGAAGATATCATTGTTATTATTTGAGACAAATGTGCATCCTGAACAACCTCTGCTCTCCTCTTTCACCATGTCTCCTTGATCTCTCTCTTCTTCTCTTTCTGTGTGTCTGCGGTATAATGTGTAGTTGTTAGCTGTTTCTAATTATTCTTCCTCCACACACTGAGGACATCCTGCATCCCATGCGAAAGCATCCAAAAACATTCTGTATCATCTGCTTCAGTCTGGCGGGACAAAGCGTTGACATCAGCACCTCCGCTCAGTGTAAGGGTCTCTCTCTCCCTCTCTCCTCACTGTAGTAATCAATCATCAGTGCAGTGTCTCTCTCTCCCACCGTTTGGGCTGACAGGTCCTATTTGTTATACTGCTTCCACAATGCTGGGCTGTGCTATTCACTGGTGCAGGAAAACACGCACACACACACACACACATACAAACACAAACATGTTTTCTGTCAGTTTTTTTACTCTAAACCCCCGGGTGTATATAGTACACTGCTTTAAAAACATAGAATTTTTGGCAATTTTGGCTGAGATCTATACAATGTTAAGTGATAAGATAATTGAGTTCATTTTGTAAATTATAATTAAATAAAACAAACAGTCTGAACAGACATGCTGACACCATACTGCTGCTAGATTCCACACATTGCTCTTTCCAGTGAAGGTTGTACCTCCACAGTTGTTGGCCATCAACTAAAATAATAACAGATAAAAGCACATAAGTAGAAATGTATGTGCAATATAGATAGATATCTATATATAGATAGATAGAATCAAATTTATTTACAGCAAAAGTTAAATCATGAGATACAATGTCAAAATTGACATAAAACTATTTAGTTGACTTGCCATGAATATTTTTATTTTTATCATTGGTACATTTTTATTTATCTATTTTCCTTTCTGGCTAAACAGAGCTTCCATGCATATCTGATTTATTTGTAGCCTAAAACACATCTGAAACACTGAATGCTAAACCTCTGCCTGCCTCCATCCCAAATTAGACAGCCCCTAGAGGATTCATCAGAGCATCATCACAACTTCCTGTTCCTATACTTAAAGAGACCAAAACCAATGGTGCATTAAGGTATTTTATTTATTTTTTCATCAAAAGATAAAGTCAGAAATGCAGTCATCTCCGTGAGTTTTCTTTCTATGCTCCTCACTCACTCTCCACTCAGTCAATGCTGTCTTTCAGTTGTGCAATGCGAAGCAAAATTCTAGAGTGCAGTTAAACAACTCAGGCACACTTCATGAATGTACACAGACAGAAGAAGAGAGCAGAGGGCCTGGAGAAAAACAAGGGAATCCACATGCACAAATGCATACTACGCCACGTGTATGACTGAGCAGAACAGTCAGCACATCAAGGGCCACTGAACTGCCTCTTTCATTACAAACAGTCACCCTGGTCAGCACCATGGACAGTGGCTCCCACTCCTCTCTCGTGGAGCTTAAAAAGGGTAGAAACATTTTGCAGTAACTATAAGCTGGTTAGTTATTGTTTGAACACCGTATGAATGTAAATATGAAGGATTGTGTTTAGAATTCTGTGTGGCTTAGTGGGGGATAGTGTTATCATCTCACTGACTGAATAATGCATCTTCTCAATAGACTGTTTCACTGGGTCTCAGATGTGTGCTGTATCGGGGCAATAAATCAAGCAGCTGGGAGCTGCTCAGATTTATTAGAATTATGTTTTATAAGAGATTACTTATTTTTTATGAAGATGTTTTTTTCTTTGGCCATAACATGTCACAGCCTCTGAGATGGCCAACCCTGTGACATCAGGGTGCAGAGGCTGCAGTGTGTCACAGTGTTTCTTAAAATCCAGCATATACAAAAAAGATACTGCATCAAATTTTATCATCATTGTATTTCAGTGCAAAGACTAGCATCAGAAAATTATGAATATTTGGATGCTGCAAAAAGCTAACAGGACCTTTTTGTGTACCCTATTTTTTTCTTTGGGTAGGCTCAGAGTACAGGAAGTCTCATAAATTACCCATAATTCACTCCTTCCAACAACACTGAACACAGCATATGTGGTATTGTGATGCATTCTGTGACAAATAGCAAAGTGAGAGAGATGGAAAGAGACAAGAAAGAGAGTGTGTAAGAGGGGAAGCTAGCATAGCTAATACTGATAATACTGTGTAGTTGTAGTGATGCATTGTTACTGTCTGATGTTGTAATGTGAGGCTGATTGCAATTACACTGCTGATAATCTTTGAAATGTCTCCTCATTGGGAGCAATGCAACTTGATTTCTGAATCTGTTACGTAAATAATTTGCCGAGGAGCTTTAGTTTCAATCAAATGCAGTAATTACAAGTGTAGGCCAGCAGTAGGTGTTTTATCCCCTGAGCTACATCATCACTCCAGATTGCTTTTGTAAAGGTGTTACTTAAGGGGAACTCACAAGTGACAAATGAAAAAAGAATGGTCAAAATATAGCCTGACTATAAGTATGAATCAACCTCCAAAAATGGTGGATCCTACACTTCCCATAATGCAACTCGATAGCACTCTTTGTTAGACCCTCCCTGACTGGTGAACACACACACCTGCAGTTTGTAACAGAGACTTTCTGTTAGTTTCCAAGCTGACGACATCATCAGGGTTATTTTCTCAGACTCAGAAAGTTTCCTCTAGAACCATAGAAGACAACATGGCCATTATGTAGTTTCCCTATTAACATAAAGATTCACTCTTTGCACTGAAACTTTCACCGATTCACTCTTTGCATTGAGTTCTGTTTACATTTACCAGAATTCTAAAAAAAAAAAAAACATTTTTAGTGTGTAGACAATTGATTTCTAATACTAAAAATGTAGAAACACTTATTCCTAGAAATGATTATCAGTTTGTTCCTGATTTGTTCCTTAATTGTTCCTTGATAACTATCCAACATTGTGTGTAGAATAGAGTAAAGACTTTAAAGTCAGGCTGCAACATAATAAAGTTCATGGTTCACATTCTTTGGAACAAATGTGCAATTTAAACTTCACACACACACACACACACACACACACACACACACACACACACACACACACACACACACACACACACACACACACACACACAAAAAGTATATATAGAGGCCTTCTCACATATCCACACCACCATTGGAGGCTGTGTTATCATCACAGCACCTGAGGTGAGACTGTAACCACATCCTGATGCTTTCAGGGTGAAGTACTACAAACATGTACAACAGCAGCAGGCTATTAGAAATTACATACTGGTTATAGTTTAAGTAATAATTGGTTATAACTGGTAATATTATAGATAATATAGAGTAACACTGCTGTTGGCTGGAAACACTGCTTCTCTTTTCCTCTCATTCTCCTTGCACATGTGTGTGTGTGAGAGAGAGAGGGAGAAACAGGATGATCAGCACATTAAAGGGAGGGCTAGAACCATATGTTAATTATGTAAATGATTGGCTTTAATCAGGCTCAGCCATGTAGCAAGTTTGTGGGGAAGGAGAATGTGTAGATCTAGCACAATCCCAATTAATATTCATCTGGAACGCTGTGTGTGTGTGTGTGTGTGAGTGTGTTCGTGTGTGTGTGTGTGTGTGTGTGTGTGTGTGTAGGTGGTATGATTTAAGTCACTTTCAGGGACACACACCAGACCTGTTAATTGGGGATGGCTTGTGCAAGTGGGGACAAAAGCCATGTCCCCAATTGGTAAAACACTGATTTTTGGGTCACTGGTTAAGGTTAGGGTTAGATTAGGTTTAGGAAAATAGTGGTTATGGGTAAGTGGTTAGGGTAAGTCTCCAGGAAATTAATGTAAGTCTATGTAAATACCCCAAAAGTGACTTAAGTAAACCTAAGTAAACCTGCGTGTGTGTGTGTGTGTGTGTGTGTGTGTGTGTGTGTGTGTGTGTGTGTGTGTGTGCGTGTGTGTGTGTAGCTTTGCACTGAGTGAGGATGAATTAATAGTTTGATGAGAGATGAAAGCGCTGGAGTGGCTCAGAACTGCTCCCCATCTGTCTTCACCTCAGTTGCCTTTGAACACACACACACGCACACACACACACACACACACACACACACACACACACACACACACGCACACACACACACACACACACACACACACACACACACACACACACACACACACACACAGCTGTAGAGAGGATGTCTGCGACCAGTGAGAGGTGAATATTCCATATTTCAGCCAGACAAATGGGGTAAGTAGAATTTTAGCACATCTAATGCCATGGAGGTTGTTGTCTGTCCCAGCTGCTCCCTCCTCACAAACACACACAGTTACTATACAAATGGGAGACATTTAAAAAGGGTACAAAGGTTCACTGAATGTTTTGATGGGTATAAAAATGATTTGAATTGTATGCTATGGCATTTTGAAAGAATGCTGTTAATCTTTCCAGAGTTCGACAAAATCTATGACAAGTAAGGAACTACACAACTGCAACTTAAATCTGGGAACAGACTTTAAGATAATTGAAACCTTCCAAGACTGGGCAATCCCACACAATGTTTCTATCAGCATACACACATGTTTTTTAGTCTTTGCAGCCAGAAAGGAGCACACATTGAATGACTGAGTTAATTGACAGATAACACACTGGATGATCACAGTTGCTAGTCAAACATCAAAACATCACATGTTCCTATGCCATAAATGAAACAGACGTTTTAATTTATTCTGCAATCCAGGCAGAAAAGTAGGATTCTTTGTGGATACATTTGAGAATAAAATTGAATCAATACATTTGGTGAAGTGGTTTCTAAGAGTGTCTTTGCCAGTTTTGTTTGTATTGTTATTCCTTCCGTTTGCACACCACATGTCAAACATGTTTAAAATAATCAGAATGAGACTGAAGAGCTATGACTGGATCAGAAGACAAACACTCAGAATCCTTTGATACCACACACTGCCAACAGACTGTGTCCAACTGTCACATCCAAATCATTACGTAGCATTGCCTCAGCAATCATAATGTGTATCCCAGCCACAAGAAAATTGATGCATTCACCGCCAACATGCCTATTGTCTACATAAGAAAAACAAAAAAACTTGACCTCTGCAAAGCAATTTACAAAAGGGGAAGGAAACACTCAATCTCAATCTCGTCATTCTCATAGTTCATAGACCAACAGTATAAGTGAAGCACTGAGCGTTTCCATTGAGCCATTAATTCACTGAAGCTTTCCAGAGTGTAGCAGAGAAGGTCTCAACACACTGTCAACTGTTTTCATGGGGATTATTGCTTCAGTAGAAACTAGATCCAATGAAAACTGTTGACAATGAGTTCTGTGGATTATCCAGAGTAACCAAGATATTGTTACTGGAGAGACATGTTGCTGTTGATTCTTTTAAATGTAACTTTTCAATGATGTGAGCAAACTTACATTGTATTGGAGTGGAGGCACAAATCTTAGAGACAGATATCTCAAACTCTGGTCAACTCCTAATCTGATGATTTGGAAGTTAACAAATATAGTATGTGATGTGTAATTTGGGTGAACTGACCAGTTTAATGTGGTGTTTCTGTTATTTTGTCCACATGCTGTTTAATTTGATAGACCTGGATTGCTGAGCTGGGGAGATGCCAGCGTGCAATGAAGCCACTTAGAATACTCACCAGATGCATTAGAGCAATATTACATGCTTCATTGTGTGTGTGTGTGTGTGTGTGTGAGCTGTGTTCAGAGCAGTTTCACTGCCTGCACAGTAATAAGCAGAACATCGCTACGAATCAATTGTTATTTAATTCCCAGCTCCTGACTTCATTAAAAGTGTCTCTTTCCAAATCTTTTTGCTCATCCCACCTTCTGGTGGCCATATTGGAAGTCCTCAGCCCAAGTTAAGAACTAAGATTACTGCCATTTTACTTTCCATGATGTGAATATTTTCAAGGGCTTTCTTTAAAGGACAGGTTCACAATTTTTCAAGTGTATCCTAAAATAACAGTCAGGTGTCCATATGAACAGTGAAAGAGGTTTTCCTCGCTGTATCATTCCACTTGTTCATACTGGCTATTAAAAGATCCCCTTCAAATCCCCTTGGGCAGCTCTTGGCTCAGGAGGTAGAGCGGGTCGTCCACTAATCAGAAAATCAGCAGTTCGATCCCCAGTTCCTCCATTCTGCATGTCAAAGTGTCCTTGGGCAAGATACTGAACCCCAAATTACTCCCGAAGGCTGTGCCATTGGTGTGTGAGTGTGTGTGTGAATTAGCATTAGAAACTCATCAGGTCAGGTTGGCAACTTGCATGGCAGCCTCTGCCATCAGTGTATGTCAGTGTAATGAATGGGTGAATGCTGGTATGTATTATAAAGCGCTTTGGGTGCTCGGAAGACTTCAAAAGGCGCTGTATAAATGCAGTCCATTTACTTCAAATGTGCTTTCAATGTAAGTGATGGAGGCCAAAACCCACAGTGTGTCCACACAGTCATTTTGTACCAAACTATCTGAAGCTTATATGAGGCTTCAGCAGTCTGAGTTAGTCATATCAAGTGAACATCTGACACATTTACAGTCTTTTTAGCATCAAATTCTCTCTTTGTGTTTCCTCAGACAGTGTTTCCCTGTTGAGCTGTGGTGGAAGTACAGTAACAAAAAGACTTTGGCACTAAAAAGACTGTAACAGTGAAAGATATAAAAGGACTGTGGATTTTGTCCCCCATCACTTACATTGTAAGTGCATTATGAAGGGATCTTCTAATGGTTAGTATGAACAGGAGGAATGATTACAGCAAGAAAAACATGTTTCAATGTTCATTTGGGCTCCTTGTTTTAAGAAAGACTTGAAAATTGTGAACCTGTCTTGTAATATACTTACAATACAATGAAAAAGTATTATTGTCTCCACAAAATCCCGATGCCCACCTGAACCTACCAGCCCCATCAGGTATCCCAACCCCACACATCCAGCTCCACCTGGCACAGCCCATACTTAGTTTTGACTAAAGCCATCATTTTTTATCTTTAATTTCTACTTTGATCTCTAACTTACATTCTCTGTGGGAATACTTTGTATCACAGAGCTCTAAAATTTCCAGAACATTTCTATCTTTGACTTTAAGCTACATGGAAAGTGTGTTATGATAAGAGTTCATTCCACCATTGCCATTGGAGAGTACATGCATTGTATTCTACACTTCCATTGTAGGAAAATGTTTAAAACATGCAACTGAAGTGTGTCCTTGTTGCTCGGTAGAGTGCGACCATGCAAAGTTAGCGTTACTGTTTTTAAACCCTGTAGTGAATATTGTTATATTGCGTAGTTATCAAAGGGCCCATATGTTGTGTTTACTGTCACAGAAGAGAAATACATTTCTTATTCATGTCCACCTTCACCAATCTGCTTTTTTACTAAGCGTCTAACTTTTTTGTTTTAGTACAATTGTCTTTGTACACAAAAGTGTTTCAAAATCAACATTTCTGCTAACTGTTCTAATCTGCTAACCATCTTAACTGTTGACAAGATGACTAGTATTGTTTTATTCTATCTGAGTCAAGTAATAAATAAAAATTAAAAAATAAATTAAGTGTATTTACCAAATACTTGCCTTTTAGTTATATCTGAATATACAGGAGGTTGCAATCAGTGGTGGACAAAGTATTCTGATTTTTTACTTCAGTAAAAGTAGTAATACCTCCATTTAAAAACACTTCCTTATACAAGTAAAAGTCCTGCATTCAAAATCTGACTTAAACTTAAAAGTCCTGTGAGTAGAATTTAGTGGCATCTAGTGGGACGGAATATAATATTCATAAGTATGTTTTAATTAGTGCATAATCACCTGAAAATAAGAATCGTTTGAAGTTAGAATAAGCCCTTTATATCTACATAGGAAGCGGGTCCTCTTCGACGGAGCCTGCCATGTTGCACCGTCATGTTTCTACAGTAGACCAGAATGGACAAAACAAACACTGACTCTAGAGAGGGTCTTTCGCGTTTTTCGCAAGTTTCGCGGCCACCATAGGTTCTCCTACAAGCTTGGAAGAGGAGGGTGAGGGGAGGAGTATTCAGTTAGTTGCAATTTGCAACCTCACCGCTAGATGCCACTAAATCCTACACACTGGTCCTTTAAATAAAGTGCATGTATTTTAAGTATCAAGAGTAAGTTGTACTCATTCACTTTCAGAGTATTATATATTATACTATATTTTATGTATATTACTGTGTTTTTACTATGCATTAACATGTAAGCGGTATTTTAATGTTGTAATTGGTCGAAGTGCAGCTGATTATAGCTACTTCAAAATTGTAGTTAAGTACAGTACTAGAGTGAATACTTTCCACTACTGCTCACAAAGGAAAATGGGGAAGTGGGGAAGGAAAGGTGAATTTTTGTCATCAAAAGGCTTCCAGCTGTGAATCAGAGTTGTCCTCACATGTGCTGCCTCACAAAGTGAAATCAGAATTTAAAGAAGTGAATCTGAAATCCACTGTGACACCAAATCAATCATAAAACTAAAAACTCAGTTTAAAGAACTTACTTTTGAAATCTGTTGTGTTACACAAGAAGAAACAAAATGAGAGAAAAATAAATAGAAAGAGGAGTGATGGAAAGAAAAGAAATGCAAAAAAAGAAAAGAAAAAGGAAAAGAGATGAAAGACAGCAATTTAAGAAATCAAAGTAGAGCCCAGACTTTTAGAGATTATATATTATATTAATACTGAAAAGAACTACAGTCACGCAAATTATATTAAAATAGATGCTATGTTGCAATACAGTAGTTTGTGTTTAGGTAGACACACACACACACATACATCTATTGGATAGACTTTGTGTGTGTGTGCGTGGGTTGACTCTGACCCAGATGGAGCAGCAAATCTGCACTAGAATATTTGCATTTTCTGATGAAAATGCGTGTGAAAGCTGGAAGATGTTAACTGCTGCCAGCTGCTGCTACTGTTGCTGCCGAAGCAATTTTTAAAAAATCTTGTAGCACCACCTACAGGTGAAATTGTGTCAAATGCTACAGACTTGTTCAGCATCCCCATCTGTACAACTTTACTGAATTTGGTTCCCATGGAATATTATATTTAAGAGATATGGCAGTTAATAAACAGTGTGGTGGTTTTTCACTAGTGGCCACAATGTGGGTACAGCTACTAACACAACTAGAATGTGCATTTCCTGAGGAAAATGCGTGTGAGAGCTGGAAGCTGTTAGCTGCTCCTGCTGCTGCTGCTCCCAGCTGCCGCTGCTGTTTTTTAAACCTTTTAGCACCACCTACAGGGGAAATTGTATCAAATCCCACAGATTTGGTCAGAATTCCCATGTGTACAACTTTGCTGAATTTGGTTGCCATGGAATATTACATACAGTATGGTGGTGTTTTACTAAAGGCCACAAGGTGGGGCTATTGGTGTCATGCTTCAATATGTTGTGCACATTCTCATGGAGAACTTGTGTACCAAGTTAAATTTTATTGAAGACAACAGAATTGCAGAAATATCATGTTTTGATGTTACTTTAGCATACCCTGCCTGCTGAATAGTATTGAAAGACTACCAAATCTACTGATCCCCACAGGTGGGATCAAACCTAATACCTCATATTTGTAAGACAACCATGCTATGCACTGAACCAACATGGCACATAGCAAACGATAAGCAAAAGGGGCACAGAAGTGGCTAGTTCTTACCACTGGACTATTCAGATACCTAGTGAAAAAAGATAACTGTTTTTCTGTTTTTTTAACATGCATATCAATCAGAACATTAAATAATAATATAGCCAATAATCCAATAATTAGGGTCTAAGCAGATCGTGAGAAATTGCAAAATTTGACATTTTTAGAGCAGAAGACCAGATGCAGGTGATTTGAGATGTTAAAAGGATGAAAGAACTTTGACTCTAGGCCAAGCCGTTTTCAAGATAACTGCGAAAACGTAAAAACTTAAGTATTACAGTGTCGCCCTGAGGTCAATGAGTGTCATTATATGTGCCTGAGTAGTAGGTGGAATTTGCAATGCACCTGCCAATTTTTGGTCTTTCTGGATACGGTTTTTGCTGCACAAACACTTTTAGCAGAGAAAAATAATAATAATTAAAGCTGCAAGCAGCGATGAACGGGCCCTCACATCTCACACGTCGGAGGGGGCAGCAGCCATGGTATTGTCTGACATGGCTCTCAGTTTTCAGGATTATCAGACACCATGTGAGTGGGTAAAATATTTTTTCCTGTGTGAAGTATGCGGCACTGAGATAACATACTGGAAATTTTGTATACATTTGATGAACTATGTTTCATTTAGGCTTCACTTCCTGTTGCCCATAGGCAATAAGTGAAATATTAATGAAATACATTTTCCTGAGGGCAATTGACACAGATATACATTTTCAAGAATACTGGACATTGCACGTAGGAGATAACTATCACTTCCTGTGTCTATTATGTGGCACTAGAGAACACCTACTAATTATAGTAGGTGTTGCTGCATATCACGTATAGGCCACACCATGTAAACTTCATGTAAATCAGATGATGTTTGTCACATATGGCTGACTTCCTGTTGCCAGTAGGCAGCTGTACATTTAGTGTAGATCGCTTTACAAGCATATGCATTTTCATGAATATTGGACGTTGCACGTACAAATTAAATGTCACTTCCTGCGTCCATTATGTGGCACTAGAGAACACCCACTAATTATACATCATGTTGCTGTACATCATGTGTAGACCACACCATGTAAATTTCATGTAAATCGGATGATGTTTGTCACATAAGGCGGACTTCCTGTTGTCAGTAGGTGGCGCTATGACTATGACTCAATATTGACATGTAGATGTGTTCAGACCTGGACTCTTGATAAAGCATGAGAAATGTGGGGCAGATTGGACAATGTAAAGATGAGTAACAACAACTTCTGTTTCATGTTTTGGGCAAAATTGACTGGCATGCCACACCAAAGGTGTTCCATGAAGTCGCTCTGGTTTATTCTCTAGGAGGAGTTTGTACAATGCCTGTCAATGGCTTCACTTTGCAAAAAAATTGCCCAGTAAATTCAAAATGGCTAACTTCCTGTTGGACTTAGGGTATGGCTCCAAGCGGCTTTCTTTTAGGTCTGGAGATGGTTCATCTGCCTACTAAGTTTTGTACATACACATCAAATTTAAAGTTGGGGGCTTTGATTTCAAATTTCTCTAGGGGGCGCCCTTGAACTAATTTACCACACCCAACACCTTTCGGAGTTTTCGAGCACCCCTAGCACCTCAAAAATGGTAAATGTTATTAGGGGGTGCTATAGAGCCCACATGCCATGCCCAAGCACAATTGTGATATCAAATCGAAATATTTACTGGTTTGAACATTGGTGCAAAGTTTAATGAGTTTTTGTGCATCCTAAAGGCCTCAAACATGTGTTTGTAAAATAAAAACTGACGCACAAAATCCAAAATGGCTGACTTCCTGTTGGGCGTATTATATCCAGAATGATGAGCAATGATCCCGACTTTATCCCATGGCCCCGTATTTGGAGGCACTATGGAGCCCGCTGGCCGCGCCCGAGCCCAATAACTACAGAACTTTACAATTTATGTGACAGGACTCACACACACACATACAAACACACACACAGGATGCAGCATATATGTGTGTGTGGTAATCCACCACATGACGGGGTTAGGGAGTGTGTCAGGATCAATGGGCTTTGAGAGTGTCAGAAAGACAGGGACCTCCTGATCCCCCATCGACTAGAGAGAGACCTTGCATTTCATTTAACTGTTATCTGTGTCTTTACATCCTCAAGTTTGAGAAAAGACCATTTGGAAAAGGAAGAGAAAGGTAAGGAGAAAAAGACAAAAGGTAAGGAAAGGAAATTAAAAAAGGAATGTTGCAACAAAGATAAACAAAGAAAAGAATAGAAAGTGATAAGTGAAAGAGAGAAAGGAGAATCAAAGAAAGCAGCAGAGATGTATGGCAGCCTCTGAGCCATTATTCAGAGACCATAACAGCATCAAATTTGCATTTTGTTATGTCAGCAGATTTGGAAGATATTGGTCATTGCATGCTGGTGTGTATGTACTGTATGTGTGTGTGTGAGGGAGAGAGAGAGAGAGAGAGAGAAACAGGCAAAAGCATGAGAATGAGGGTAAGTATTTGGTGAACTTTGATTAGCTTCCACCTCATGCTGTATTTTGGCTTGTAATGATGGATGAAAGTACAGTTTTGAAAGTACTTGTGTGTGCATGTGTGAGAGAAAACAAGTCCTTTAAATGAAATGACAGAACACGTCATTGGTTCATGCAGAACGACACATAGCCTATAAATACACCAGGCATGGACGTGGCGTGTCATGTAGGTGGGGCGGAGCAGTGTTCTACCTGCTACACAGACTCCCTCACTGCATGCATATTGAGTTTTGCCAAGTGATAATGCAGTTGGTTATGCAGGGTTTGGAAGCATAGGCTATATTAACTGGTACTGAACCTCTTAACTAGATCGTTTTGACTACAGTATCATAAATACACATTGATTTGATTGATTTATTTTAATGTGCAATGTAAAAAGCCCCACAAGGTTGCACTGCTGTGTGCCATTGGAACATGGGAGAAGTTTGTCTTCAGGGCTTTCTGCCAGAAAGCCTTTCTAACAGAAATCCAACCCCTTTCCTCCAGCAATAGAATCAAACAAGGCTTCAGCCAATGACATGCTATTTTCACTTTCACCACAAATCCAGCTTCCGACCAACCATCCAGAACTTGCTTCATTGGTAAGTATTAAAGTTACTGACGTTATACAGTTTAATGATACAAAATACTTACAATGTAGTTAAGTTTCTATATCTGTTATCACTCAAGAGAAAACAAAACCTAACATTAAATATTAAAGTTAACAAGATAGCTAGCTAATGTTAGCTTGCTAGCTACATTTTTGCAGGAAATGCTAATAATAATAATATCAGTTGTCTTTCTGTCAGAAAGGTTAGTGCATTTATCACTGGTAGGTAATAATATCTACTGTATTTCTGTCAGAAAGCTTAGTGCATTCATCACTGTTAGGTAATATCTACTGTATTTCTGTCAGAAAGGCTAATGCATTTACTATCACCGGTAGCTAATAATATCTACTGTATTTCCATCAGAAAGGTTAGTGCATTTATCATTAATAGCTAATAATATCTACTGTATTTCTGTCAGAAAGGCTAGTGCATTTACTATCACTGGTAGCAATGGTAGAAGTGAGATAACTGGACCCTCTTCAGTCATATATGTAAGGATTAGGGGTGTTTTGCCATGCCTTTTGGTTGATTAAGCTGTAGTGTGGTCTTTGTGTCCACCAATGTGTACATTATCAGCAATGTGTTTGTGGATGCCGACTACAAAGTAAAGAAATGTTCTAAATAATATAATAAATGTCATGTGTCTCTATTTGACAGGTGTGGGTCCACAATGGGTAGGCTGATGCATAAACTCACCCTATGACTGCACCAGGATAACCTAGAAAGACCCAGGGGGAAACTAGCAGCTGGTAAGTAGAGAGTGGAGTAGAGTCCATCATTTAGACAGTTTAGACACATTTAGGTTGTTTTGGCTCCAGCATATTTGATTTCAAATGAAACAATGACTAAAACGCACTGACTTGGTTTTGGGTAGTTTAATAGTGTTCACATCCATACTGGGTGAACAGTTAAGCAACTGTAGCCAATTTTTGTTTTTGTTTTTTTGCCAATTTTAGGACAATGCAAGAGGAGGATGATCCTAAATATACAGCAAATGCAGCCAGGGAGTTTTTCATGACTCAGCAGTAGGATGTTCTCGACTGGCATTGTCATTCACCTCAGTCCAGCTGAGCAGGTGTGTTACTCACTAAAAATCAGACCAAAGTCAAAAGTTTGCAGTTCAGGTCTGGCAGAGAATCAACACAGGAGATAAGTGTCCTCTGGGATCACAGACTTCAGACAGTCAATGACTGAAAACAGTTTGACACCAAATATTATATATCATGACTAAAGTTTGTTTTAATTGGTCAAATGATCCTTGGTTCACTAGTTGAAGAACTAAACTAAAGTAAAAACTAAAGCTACAATTCCTATATTGTTCATATGTGGATGTAAACACCATCACCGTGAAGAGGAAAGATTAACCTCATAGTCATTTATTTCCTTGTTTCCAGAGGACCAGAGTAAAGTGCTTGTGAGACACCAGGGAAGACAGCTGTGGATGGAATGTCACTCACATACTTTTACTGGGTTTTCACATCTCTGTTTTCTGAGTCATGAACTGTACGTACTAAGACTTGCTTTCACACAGAAACATAGTTTTCAGTGCAAAGGACTAAGACACACACATGGTACTGGGTCTTTACAGTTATTGAAAAATGTATAATAAATGAATTTAGAATTAGTATTAATCAGTGATCACATACACATTCTGGCCTAATTCTGTATGACAAGATATGTGATATCAGTACAAACAATTGTAATGTGTAAGAGTACATTGATTTAGTTTGTATTTAATTTACTAGATGATTATAAGAGATGGTTAATTTTTGTACAGTACACTCATAAAACATGTACAGTGGCTCATACTGGTCCCATAAAATTAATTCTTCATCATAAATCAAATAAATTGTGGCATTGTTTATTTGATTTGTATTCATCAGTGATGGTGTACCAAACATGGTCTAATTCTAAAAAAATTCATGAAATCAAGTTAATTTTACTTGTGTATTGTGCCCCCCTCCTGCCATTGTTAAAAACCTATTAAAATGCTAAATGTCTTAAATAAGTGAAGGAAGTTATAAATACCTGCTAAATAATGTGTTGAATGATGTTTTCCCCCTTAAAATTAAATGCAATACATTCACAGTAAATACC
The DNA here is from genome assembly GCA_038419695.1 of Scomberomorus guttatus. Classification (NCBI taxonomy): domain Eukaryota; kingdom Metazoa; phylum Chordata; class Actinopteri; order Scombriformes; family Scombridae; genus Scomberomorus; species Scomberomorus guttatus. The sequence continues at coordinate 29,454,537 of CM076459.1, read as the reverse complement.
CAAATAATTTAGGAGAGTAGAAGAAAAAAAAAAATCCAGGTCCAAACCCTCAAGGTAGGCTTGAATTGTACCTTCTGCAGGCCACACCCTGAAGAGGGTGCAAGCCAACATGCATTGGTGTGTTTTTTTAATGACTCTAGTCCACTGAAATAAAAGTCTTTTATTTTTCAAACCTACCTTGAGTGCCTGGACCTGGATTTTTTTGGTCATAATTCTTTTGACATCAGCAGTGCTCCTGTTACTTCTCTCTTTTACACAAATAATTTATTGGAATTTTCACTGAATTAACTCAGTAACACATTAAGGCTTTTGAAACTGTAGGTTATCAAATTACATTCTAATGTTTCAGTTTGAGGCGAGTCCTATGAACACAGTAAATATGACATGGCTACATTCACAATATGAAACCCATATCTAGGTCTTCAATTTTCAGTACAGTCATAGTGGACTGCTTTCAGAATTCCTTGTATCACATAACATGTCATCACATTGTTATCATACATGTGTTGTATAAAAATAGGATAGATTTAAAGTATTTTAAATGTATTACAATGAGTGATAAGATGAAGAAGAAATTTGAATTTGAACAATGTGTTAGTTACACAGTCTGTCCAGTGTGACTCACAAGACACCCAAAATAGAGCTGCAGTGGTGAAACATTTGTCAAACATAGACAAGAGCAAAACTTCTAACATTACATTACAAACAAAGAACTCTGTCTTCTGTACCAAACTCTACAAATAAAATCAGCCACACAAAAGGTTCCCTTCCTGCTCAGCTCAAGTTTTTCAAATTATTCATCTAGAAAAATTCATCAGAAATTAAGGACATTTTACTATACGGTGTAGCTCTTAAATCATCATATAATTAGCAATAAAACATAACATGGACTTCATCTTCAGTCTCACCTAAACCACATAGCAAACAAAATATTTTCTCTTCAGGGAGACATTAAACCTGTCTGTTTCTATAGCTAATGGTAATATACCTGAACCTCACTGTACACACAGAGATCTTTTACAGACAATATGTTCTTAATTTGTAGCCAACATCTGCTTGGTGTTCCCAGTAAGCTACTGTTATCTTGGGTCTGAGGTAGCGGGGCTTGTTTCCAGAACTTGAAAGGCCGGAAGGTCCTGGCTCCAAATGGAAAAGATGGCTCCATAAGCTGCAACTCTGGGCTTCAAAATGGCTCCAATGCAAACCAATGGGTGACATCACACCTCACTACATCCATCTTTATATTAGGGGTGTGCCTGAATACAAATACGTTATTCGGTAAAGCACAAATAGTGGGTTTTTTATGAACATTTATTTCGTACAAATAAGAAAATTATTTGTTTTCGGGGAAAAAAAAACATGTCAAATACTAGCACGCAGGTCGGTTATGTTGCTATTTTAGTCTCTGTCCTCTGCTCTGCTATTACGCCTATCAGCAGGTCTCACGAGGGGAGTCACATCCACCTGCTGCATGATGCACATTTCCTTATTTGGACATCACTCCCGGAGTTGGGGGTGTTCCCCAGAGATAAAGCTGATGAGCTACTGACACAAGCAAAGTGCTCTCAAGGGACTCTCCATAACCCGTTCTTCCCCTTTCCACAAAGCTAGGTGTAAAAAATAGGCAATAAATGAAAAGTGCAAAGCAAGAATCGCCTTTGAAGTTCTTCTCTACACATTACACACTGTGCTGTCTCTGTGTTATGGGTATATAAATAAGTAGAGGTCCATCTGCACAGTCCTCAAAAACACCTATTGAAAGATCATTATCAGATCCTTATCATTATCATCTTAACATGAACGTTATCATCAACTAAACATGAAAGGGGACCTATTATGCAAATTTCAATCTCTATTTTTATTTTTGGACTCCACTAGAGTAGCTTTGCATGATTCACATAAAAAAAATTCCTTATTTATCTTATACTGGCCCTTTATGCAGCCCCTCAGTTCAGCCTCTTAACAAGCAGTCTTAGCTCCTGTCTCTTTAAGGCCCCCCCTCCAATGAGCCCATTCTGTCCTGATTGGCCAGCTTTCCTCAAGCCTGCTGAGGGGCAGCCATGTCAGAGCTGTGTTAAGTTACCTCCAATGCAAACCCAACATTTCCTGCTTTACTGCTTCATATTAAAAGCTTTTAAGTGACTAAATAACCAGAGACTTTTTTGTGAAGAATTTACAGGAAATTACATGTGTTCCTCACCAAATTAGCGATGCTAAAAACCAGTCAACACAACAAGATATGGAGAAATTTGGAGCTCTTTGTTGAGCGGACCAGTTAGAAATAATGCAGGGAGGAATAGTACAAGCAGAAACAGCTACAACAATGATGAAGTTTGATGAAGAGCTGCAGATGACTAACACACCTCCAACAGGTAAACTACTTATTTTACTTTGCCGTCCTGTGTAATGGAAAAACACTCACAGCGTGCCAGCTCGACTCGAGTCATGGCTCGGCGTGACTACCCCCAAAACAATGGAAAAATAATAATAATAATAATAATAATAATAATGTTAGTGGAGCAGAGCCGTGAACTTGCGTGATCTGCATGGAGCAGATGACCATATAAAGAAATTCGTCACGAGCCAATGTCGGCTTAGGCTGAAAGTAGAAAAAACTATTGGAAACCGAGCGTTCAGAGTAGTCTGAAGCTGGTGCTTTTTGCTTACAGGGATTATTTCCACATATGTTTACCTACCTATTATTTGACACTTTGGCCACGTTTAATATGAACATCCGACATTGTAACATTATATATATGACTGAAAACAGGGAAAAGCATAATAGGTTCCCTTTAACAACTTATTCTCATCGCTGCCATCAGTGCCACTGTCATCAACATCAACACAAGATTTTCAACACAAACATCAGCAGCAGCAGTAGGTTATTGTTACACTGCTAAAATGTAATAAACCAGTGTGTGTGTGTGTGTGTGTGTGTGTGTTTATAAGAGAGAGATAATATCCCTGCACTCTATGGCTAACTCAGGTAAGGCCACTGATGGAATGTTAAACAGTTTTCAAATCGATGTCAGTGAACGCAACTCAACTGTACCATTTGTTCAGCCGTGAGAGATGTCAATACACACATGAGGGTCATCTGTCTCTGTGATTTCCCCCAGTGTGTATGTGTGTGTGTGTGTGTGTTTGTGTGTGTCATCTCACGGAGAATTCTCTCTCAATAGATATCACTCTGTCTCTCTCTTGTATGGAGCCATGCTCTCTCTCTCACACACACACACACATACACACCACGAATATATGCAAAACACACCCCACCCTCAAATCACATTAAAACTGCTCTGCTCTGTCTCGAAGAACATTTCCAATTATTGCTCTAAGTGCTCTTCCATCACTGAATGTCAAGTATCGAGTGTCACCTGACATAAACACACAGATGCAATCTGTGTGTGTGTGTGTGTGTGTGTGTGTGTGTAAAGAGGGATGAGTGAGACTCTATTTGTGCGTGGATCGATTGTAGAATGCTAGAATTCAATTGAAAGCATGCTGCAGAGCTCTGAATTCCTTTAAATAATATCAAGAAATGATGTGATGCAGCATTGATTTTTTCCCTCCTCACAGAGAGGTCAGAGGTCAGGCTGAGCTTCAAAACAGCTCCATGAAGCTGAGGAAGATCTGAGCAAACACAACCATTAACAGATATGAATAGATAATGCACTCTGAACAAATACAAACAGAAAATGAACAAAATTTTACATATATCCTCACAAACTCACACCCCGTCTTCTCAGAGCAACCCAGTCTCACATCAAAATATGTAATAGTGCTACTGTTTCTGTCTGTGAAAACAAACAAAATGGCTGACATTTCTTTTATTCTCAGTAGAAAATGCAATATTTTAGGATAGTTCAGGCATTAAAATGCGTTTTGATATTTCTAGCAAGAAATGTGCACTTTATTTTCATAATATTTGTTCAATGAATGTTTAGTTTGTTAGTTATTACGAAGGTTGTTTCAGGTCTCGCCATAAAATTGTAGGAATGCAATGTTTTCTAACGTTGCTGTGGTGGTTCCCATGGACCCTGCTGTCACTGAAACCTTTGCGTTGTGTAGTTATGTTATGTTATTTGTGTTATTTTATGTAACTGTTTGATGAGGTTATTTCAATAAAAACATAGATTTTAGAGTGCAGAAATTAATGAAATCCAGAATTTGAAGCTTTGCGATTGGCTGATCAGAGTATCCACCACACTTAAGTCTTTTCCTCATTGTCATTGTGTTAAGGTTTTCTTTTTATGATATTTTTAACATTTATCAACACAAAAACACAAAAGTGTCCTTGGTAACTCAACAATACGATATGCTTATCTTAAAGACATCCGTTTTAATTATTTCTCCTTCAATTCTGAGAAATAAAGTTTTTTTGTCAGGTTTTAATAGTGGAAAGCTAGGGAAGAGCATTGTGTTGTGGGCGGATGTGGCGTGTTCGACTACTGTTTTGGGTTGTCTGCCGTCTTTGGGCTTCATTCCATTTCAAATTGCTGCCGTCCGCCGCAACCCAAATCCAAACACCACTATCTAAGAAAAGACGTTTTATAGCCTGTGATTGCAAAATGTGGAGTTGCTCATTTAATTTTATATTTCCAAGAATATGTGGCTGAGGATATTTAATATGAAATCATCTTTCTTAAAACATAGAGTATTCCTCAATTAATATTGAGCCACGATATCCAATGAAGCACTCCACCGTTTGACCATTGTGCATGTTGGTGTGTGTGTGTGTGTGTGCATCGATACCACAGTGAAGACAGGGATTACATTTCACATCCCTCATTTAATCCCTGCACTTGTCACTTTCATATATTTCATCAAATTGTGCATTCAACCTCCACTGTTAATTTTTGTTCTTGTCACCTTCATATATTTCATTCACAGTATATACAGTCATTATTTAATTTCAAGTTTTATATATTATATATGATATACTGTATTTATATACTATTACTATTCCATTCTCTAAATACATTTTAAAATTTCAATTTGATTTTAATATTACTTTGTTAATTTCGTTATTATTATTATTATCTTACTTTTGTCTATTTTTATTCTTCTGTGTTGCATTTCTTGGCAGCAAACGCCAAGATACAATCTTTGTATGTTTGCATTGACTAATAAAACAGATTCTGATTGAATGGGCTACGTCATGCTGACATAAGATCCCAAAACCAAGAATCATAAAGATACAAAAAATCTCCAGGGTTGTGTGAATAGTAGCCTATGCATGCTTCAAAGAGCTCAAAGAGCTGGGAACATTAGCAAGTTCATGAAATGAGAAAATGAAAACTTTGTCGTAGACCTAAACCAAATACATCGTTGAAAAGGTCTCGATCTGGAGAGTAACATATGTCAGTATGAAGATTCTACATGGCTCCTGCTTTGAAATACTGACCTTTGACCTTCGGTGCATGTTTGAAGGCTTATAATTCAGCAACAAAAGGGGCTGCAGACGTGGGACCAACTGTTATAGAGAGCTCTTGACCTCAGCTATCATGTGAGTATAGTCAACCACTGGGGGCGCTGTCAGATATGGGTAAAGTATGGTAAAAATTCATTTTCACTCATTTAACAATTAGATATTCAAAATCTGATTACACAAATGTGTTTACCATCCCCTTAAAATCCTCAGTGTACTCTCAGTTCAATATTTACAACTTCCAATTCTAGGAAAAACACTAATATTTAAAAAAAAAACTACAATTTCCTAGAGCTGCGCCATGCAGCTTGATCAGCACCACAGTTGTAGTTTTCCCAGTTTGCAAAGTAGGGGTTGTAAATAGGGTTGTAAAATGATATATCAACTGAATATATCAAATATCTAGTACAGCTGAACTAGTAATTACCCTGCATCTAGATGATCTATGTTAAGAAAAAGTAAAGATGTTTATTTCAGATATTTTAGCCAAAAAAGGAGTTGAACAGACTGTGTCTGTGTGTGTGTGTGTGAATGGGGTGGGGTGGGGTGGGGGAATGAACCAACTGCACACAAAAATCTTAATCAGTTTGGAATAAATTCAGTAATTAAAAGTAAATAGCATATATAATAGTAAATAAAAGTTTTGTAGTCTAACACAAAGTGGACTTTCTTCATCTCCATAGTAACAGTCGATGAGGCTCATGAACTGATGGCCTTAACATTAACCTATCATATTGTTGAGTTATCAAGGACACTTTTGTGTTTTTGTGTTAAAAAATGGTAAAGATATCATTAAAAGAAAACCTTGACATGTTGACAGTGAGGAAAATACTTCCAGGCGGCAAGTCCTCCGGTCAATCAATCGCAAAGCTTCAAATTCTGGATTTCAAATTCAATTCATTTCTCCACTCTAAACTCTACGTTTTTTTTTATTATTATTATTGAAATACAGCTCAGATAATTACAACATAATGCAAAGGTTTCAGTGACAGCAGGGTCCACAGCAACCACCATAGCAACTATAGAAAACACGGCATTCCTACAATTTTCTGGCGAGACCTGAAACAACCTTTGTAATAACTAACAAACTAAACATCATATACATTCACTGAACAAAGATTATGAAAATAAAGTGCACATTTATCACTAGAAATGTAATCAAAATGAATTTTAATGTCGAAACTATCCTAGAATATTGCATTTTCTACTGAGAATAAAAGCCATTTTGTTTGTTTTCGCAGACAGAAGCTTGACAGTCACGTGACATGGACGCAGGCCAGTAGAAAAGAATAGACCAAAAAAATGTAGTCATGTCACAATTTTAGAGCCGTTATTGTGAAACTAATACGTTTTGCATTATGGACCAACATAGCTATTGCACATTTTGATGTGAGACTGGATTGCTCTTTGTCATAACTCAGTCGAATCAGAGCACAGACATCATACTGGAATCAGTGAACGCACAGATCTTGCCTCATAATCATCAGATTTAGACTTTTTTATCTCATTATCAACAATAAGAGTTCCAGTTCAGAGCCAAAGCAGTGGGTCTTTCCATGATGCAGATTTGCACTTATAAACAAATATATGCTAAAATCACAGAGTTACTGTGAAGTGCTGAGGTTACCCATCAATAACTTCTCAGCTGCTTTCACCAGATGTTGTGTAGTACAAGGTAAAGCTGGACAGATGTTGCACAGATTTTATTTTTACTTCATGCGTGACCTGATAGTATACATCTGACAGTATATGCAAAAAAGATTACAATCCCATTATTTTTTAATTACAGTCTGCAGTTTAGAAATAAATGAATAAATAAAGACCATCAGCCACCCACCTCTGCTTCAGTTGTTGTTATTCACCATCAACAATTACACAGCTTTTATTTACACTCAGTTTAAACATCCTTTCTTTTTTCCTCAGTGCCAGTCAAAAGTTAAGACACACCTTCCCATTCCTTTGAATGAGAAAGTGTGTCCAAACTTTTGACTGGTACTACATGTTTTGATACATTCAGCTACATGGTTCAAATATGATCTTATATTGTATATTTGCGATTGTGAGCAGTTAAACTCATACATATTTAAACATAAATCACAGAAGGGAACAGTTTATCACAGGCAAATTAAACAATTTTTGTCTATTTCCAAATATTTTGTGAAATAACCAGTGAGACTGATAGTAGCCCTGTGTAGCACCCTGCTTTCACACTACTGCAGGAGCATAGAGTAATAGAGGTTTTGGGCTGAGCCTAATGCTTGAGAACAATGGACTGCATCATTGACAGAGCATCAACAGTGACAAAAAACAAAACAAACGAAACAATAAAAACTGAATACGCAGGTTAACTGAGCTTTCCGTTCTATAGTTAGACCTCAGTGTACAGAGTATCAAACAGGCTAAAAACAGTGTCAAACTATATTTGGAAACAGGTCTACCCTCAACAGATGTATGTGTATTTTCAGCACAGTATCTATACCACCCTATGCTGCTACATTTGAATAACACTTCCTCTCACCATGCACACTACGCTGGGCACAAAAATACAAAACACAAGCAAATATACATGAAGGTTCAGGAAAATAGCAACATCATCAGGGTGGTATCTGCACTAAACTTTGCACTGCAGCAGAACTAGAGCACTTTAGTTTGCCCAGTTTGGATTCACAGTGATGTAAACTGTAGAAGTTCATCAAAAAGTAAAGATGCTTTACATGATGTGACCACAACTGCAAAAATAATCTGATCAAACAGGGTGGAGATAAACACTGGTGCCTGTCTGACAGTGTATCTCTCTCTCTCTCTCTCTCTCTCTCTCTCTCTCTCTCTCTCTCTCTCTCTCTCGGGGTGTGTGTGTGTATATGTGTGTATGTGTGTGTGTGTCCGCGTGAGAGACAGAGAGAGAGAGAGAGAGAGAGAGAAATATAGAGTCAGAAAAAGAGAGAGCCTGACTAATTCAATTTTCTTTCCATTAGTGGAGCTCTAAGAAGTCCTCTTTTTTACATTCTCTTTGCCTATTTTCCAATGTTGGGGTATGTTAGACATTACTGAGTACTGTGTTAATGCAATCACATGAGAATAAAATGGCTTTTTAAAAATATTCTTAAAGTATGTTATTTAGGGACCACAAAAGGAAACAGTTAAAAGTTAGACTAAGCAACTCTTGCAACAACAGTGGCCACTGTGGCCACAAGTGGTAATTACACTTTGAATAAAGGTTTTCTTTAGTTGGAATAACAACTTGCGGGTTGAATTTCTTACTGAATGTATCCTCATATTTTAATGGAAAGTATGAAAAAATGTGATGTGCAATGCCCTCTTTTGGTGTTGTTTTTACTGTAGCAGTCAAGAAGAACAAAAAAGAACTGCAGCCAGATTTCAAAATCTTGTGGAAAGCCTGAAGTGTTTTATAGCAGCACATTAATGCCCACCGATTTCAACAAGTGTCAGTGTAGCATTCGGGTATCCACATGCTTTCTTTGGGTGTTCACATGCTTTTGGCCATGTCCATATGATACTGACAGTCAGACAGTGTGGAGTAAGATGATTTGTCTAACCTTAAAGCTACTTAATGGGAAAACTGGATGTTAAGGGGTTAAGACATTAAGTCTCACACTAAGCGTCCAGCTGTAGCACTGCAATGTATCATAGTGCCTGGTGTATGACACAATACCACTACCTACATTATACATACCATAACCCCCCACAGCACCACACGTAACAGAGAGATGCTCACAAAACAAATGAACGAGCAAACCAGCAGGCTGGCACTTTGCTGTGATGTGTGTGTGTGTGTGTGTGTGTGTGTGTGTGTGTGTGTGTGTGTGTGTGTGTGTGTGTGTGCGTGTGTATTTCTTCAGCCTGTAAGGTACACTGTGACCCAGATAGCATAAAGGATTTCACGCATTCGGGATCCCTCTAAATTAAAGACACTCACTTCTCTTTCTTCTCCCTCTCTCTTCTCCGTCATGGGAAGAGCAGAGCGAGGGATATGTGAGTGGAGGATTGAAATGGTGTCATGGACGGAGAGAACACATCTCCTCCTCCCCTCCTCTTCCCCCATCCCCTCTTCTTACTAAATCATCAAAAGGAGTTAAAATGCCAACAGACATAATGAGGTTGTGGAGTCTACCACTCCCCCCACCCCCCTTTCGCTACCCCACTCCACTCCTCTGCTATCTCTTTCCCATTCTCTTCTTCATGAATTTTCTTCTGTCAATAGCAGATTGTATACAAGGTTATAATATAAGTCTGGTAATATTCTAATTCTAATATTTTTCTTATTGTCAAGTAATCCCATGAAAAGACCAAACCAACAATGAATCAATCTACTAACAAGTATTGTGTACGTTAGTTAGTCAATTTTATTTTTTAACATGTAAAAATAAAAAATCGATAAAAAACAAAACAAGAATAACAATGAAATGAAATAAACAATAAACCTATACAGCAACTCAATAAACAATTTTTTCATAAACAGCACAAATTAAATATTACATGGTTGAAAAAAGAGTAGGAAGAAGTATACAGTTACAGTATTTATTCCTACCCCTTTCTCAACTACTCATCCATAAACTCATATATACAATTAATAAACAATAACACAACGTTTCCTCATCCATATACCTCTTAACAATATATATATTTTTTGTATATCTTCTTGAACTGATGTATGTTTGTACTTTGTTTTAGCTCCACATCCAGACCATTCCACAGATTGAAATACACATACTCTTCATAGTGGTGCGAACAACGAGTTTCTTTAAATTTTCCTCTCAAATAATAACCCCCTCTCTGTCAAAGAACATTTTTGTATATTACCTGGTAGTAGATTATTTCTTGCTTTACACATTATTTGTGCTGTGTTAAATTCTACCAGATCCATGAACGTCAAGGTATATGACTTAAAGAACAGCATGTTGGTGTGTTTGCTATATCCTACATTGTTTACTATCTTTATGGCTCTTTTTTGTAATATGCATAATGGCTGTAGAGTGCTTTTGTAGGTGTTACCCCATACCTCCACACAGTAACTCAGATACGGCATTACAAGTGAAAAGTGAACTTTGTGATCCAGAATGTGCTTTGTTTTTCCTAGTATTACAATGCTTTTTGCCAGTTTCGCTCGCACATACCTTCATATACTCTTTCTATATTGACATTGTCTATCATCACTTATGCTTAAGTGTTTCTTTTACAATTATGTCAAACTGCCATTTTAATTTTATCATTTCTGTTGTGATCACCTCCAAAAGCTGTTGTAAATTCTCCCCAGAACAAAAAATATTTCTGTTGTCCGCAAATAAAGCAAATTTCAGTATTTTTGATACTCTGCATATATCATTTATGTACAAATTGAACAATGTTGGGCCTAATGCTGACCCCTGAGGGAGTCCACAAGTAATATCCATGCATGTTGATTTACAAATTACTGCCTGTTTCTTAAATAGCTTCTTAAACCAATTCAGCACAACCCCTCTGATACCATACCTTTCAAATTTATCAAGTAATATAATAAAATAAATAAAGAAACAGGCCTGTAATTTGTAAAGTGGTGTCTATCTCCAGTTTTATATAATGGTATTACTTTATAATTTTCATTTTGCTTTCATTTTCTTTTTTAAAAGGACAAGTTGCAGATGTGAGTTAGTGGTTTTGTATGTCATATAAATTTCATTCCAGTCAGTAGAATTTTTGCTCTTACATTTGCTCACCATATCCAAGATTTACTTTTTTTCTACTGCTCTAGAAGCAGAGTTTTCTATCCCCATAATCATCATCAGTCCCTTCTTTGGTTGTTTCTGGGTCATTGATTTTTTTCTGCCAATTTTGGTCCCACACTTACAAAGAATTTATCAAAACCACTAACCACATTATCCATATTATTTACGATCTAGATCCATTTCTAATAATGCTGTTTAACATACTCCTTTGATGTTGTTTTTGTTATTCTCTAATATTCGTGTACGCAAAGCCTGATATATCTTATTCCTCTATGCCATAGAGCTCCATTGTTGTCAAAAACAATCAATCCTGTGTTTTAGGATTGCACTTTCATAAAGTTGGGGGATTCACAAGAGCCAGATTTTAAAAAGAATGGTCAAAATCAAAGTAGTGGAGGTCAAGATATCCTGACTTTTAATCCTTAGTATCCAAAAATGCTAGATCCTACGTTTCCCATCATGCAACCAGTAGCAACTTTTTGTTAGACCCTCTCTTTAAGGTTAATGCCCAGTGTTATTTTCCCATACTTGACAAAGCTCTTCCAGAGCCACAGAAGACATTATGCAATTGTTTTCACAGGCTGAGTAGGACTAACTATGATGCGCAAACTGTGTAAAATCTGTAGTGCCCCTTTAAAACACATCAATAAGCCACACTGTTGCACTGGGCAGCAGCGTAACTACCATATATGCATATTCTACAGATGCATTGGGGCCTGCAACGGCTCTTTATCACTTCATTTTATCTTGCCACTATCATATCATATAGCATATCAACTTGCCACACTATCAATCAAGAATGCCTGTGCCTGCCAGCTGAACCTAAAGGATTTAATCGAACTTGAAGCCCGGAGAGTGCGCCTACAATGTAAGTAGAACTTATTTATTATTTATTTGACTAATAATCAACCTACACACTTGTGTTTTGTATTTATAAGGCCTATGTGTAGACATTAATAATGTTGTTAATGTTAATGTCAATTTGCAGGTGCACCATCACCGATAATGTTTTCATCTGTTATGGTTCATCTGTGCAGTCAACTGCATCAACTATGCAGTGCATTTAGCTGTTTCTGGTTGTTTTAAAGCTGCATGCTTTCACTTTTTTTGAGAGGGAAGGTGGTTAGGGACTCTGCTTTCTTTCAGTAACACCTGAGTGGAGCCTTCAGGCGCTGTCCAAGGTGCAGGTGAAGTTGTAAAAGCATAGACACAGGTATCTGAAACATAGGCACTATAACTGCCACTGTGGGCCACTAGTGATGTATATTTATGAAATTCTTTCAAAATTATTCCAACTAAATCTTAATATGAGAACAAGGCTGCTGTTGTAATGGAACAATCTGTACAGAAGAGAGAAGGGAGGAGGAGAGGCAGGAGGAAAGAAGGCCGCTGACTGAATAGCAAGCAGAACATTATGATTATTATGTTTGTTAATTATTATTATTATAATTGATTATTATTATTGTGATGGGCAGGGCTCACTGTGACCATCTTGCATTGGGGCCCGGCGCTGACTCGTTACGCCACTGGCATTGGGTGACATGTTCGTTTTATTACCATGAACACACACACTGTACTTTATTTTGACTCATTCCCCCACACACCATCCTACTGCCAGAAATACTCACTAGAACTGGATTCATCTGCCACTAAATAGCCCCCAACAAATGCACTATTTCCTCCTCCTCCTTTGTTAAAAAGTGGTCAGCTGTTTTAGGCAATTAGGGACAAGGTTTTGCGTTGCTAATCATTACTTCTTTAAGCTAAAAAATTAGAGGAGCAACAGTGGTAATGTTCACACCTTCCTAACATTAAAACCAGGGTGCAAAATTAACATTTTTGTCAACTGGCCAAATGGCTAGTGAATGTTCAAATATTACCAGTCACTCAATAGATTACCATTGTATTTTTGGCTGGTGAGTGAAGGAAATCTACCAGCCACTTGCAAATTTTACCAGCATTTGGCTGGTGGCCAGTCCTAATTTTGTTCCCTGCTTAAAGCACTGTTTTGCAAACAATAAACAGAAAGAGAGAGAGTAAATTTTTACACAACTGTTCCATCTTCAGTTCATACATATTCTTGACTCACAGCAGGTTCAGTACAGGTTGATATGACTGAAGAAGACAATCATATACTTTTTAAGTAGCCCTATTAGATTCTTTCTATGTGTTAACAGAAGGTCAAGGGGTTTAAAGGTTTTGAAAACTACCAAAAATCCACCACATTTATCTTTCAACACTGGGAGGCTCATTTGCTTTCCAGAGATGTACAAGTCAAACCATGTCAGTTTTGTTTATATAGCTGGTTATATATATGTATATGCATGTATGTATGTATGCTTTTTAAAAAAAAAATGTATATATTGTTGACATGGGTATGACAATTGAAGAAAAATATATAGAATATCACCAGGCAAAATGTGAAAATAATTCCAAATAAAATGACTTTAAAATTAATTTTAGATCAGATCAGGTTCAGGTTTTCTTTTCTTCCGTGAACGTAGGACTCCACCTTCTGTTTTTTTCTAACTCCTCCTCTCTATCTGGTACTCTCTCTGTTTGTGTTGCAAAATCCTTTTTTATGCAGCAAGAAAAAAGATAATAAGGTCAGCAAGAGCTGGTGTGTGTGTGTGTGTGTGTGTGTGTAAGAGAGAGAAAAGTAATTATATCTGAAAGTGTCTGTGAGAGAAATTAGTTTATCATAGCACACATGTCTTTGTGTGGGTGTGTGTGCCTTTGTTGTAGGAGAACAAGAGAGAGAGAGAGAGAGAGAGAGGAAGTTTTAAAGGAATAGTTCAACATTTTGGGAAATAATCGTCATTTCTTTCTAAGAGTGAGGCAGACTGATTTCATGTCTGGAAGCAGGACAAAACAGCTAAACTGGCTCTGTCCAAAGTTCAAAAACACACCTACCAACATCTCTAAAGCTCCTTGATTAACACGCTGTATCATATTTGTTTAACCCATACACAAACAATTTTTACATGGAGTTTACATGGAGTTACACATCTCAGTATTTAAAAGTGACTAGCACCTTAAAAAAAGTAGGATAAAGATAAACCAGCAGCTGTGACTATCAAACTAAAAAGATGTTCATTAAATGGTGAAATGAAAGGAATGCTTAACACACTTGGCTAATACTACAAAATTACAAAATGATATTGATGCATATTAATCCCAAACTTTGGAATGGGGAATATGAAAAAGTAAACTAAAAAAAGGAAAAATAATTACATGTTTTTCTTGATTGATTATTCTAATATATAGTATTTAATTCCCTCTTTGTCTATTTTAATTCAGTCTGATCTGTTTAACTGCCAGTACAGGAAGGAAACTCAGTAAAGTAACATGGTGCGCACACACATAGTGTACATACACACACACACACACAGGCAACATGACATTATTCTTTCTTTTGCACATCTCCCAAGTTCCAAGCCTTCCTCTGGTGTTCCTCTGTGTGTGTGTGTGTGTGTGTGTGTGTGTGTGTGTGTGTGTATGCGTGTGTGTGCATATGCTTTTTAAAACTCTGACCCACATATCAGAAGACCCAAGAGGAGGGTGGGGGATGCGATGAAGTGCCAGCAACATATTTTATAAATGCAGGTAGCTGGATTTTAGGCATTCAAGCAAAAATAATGCAGTTTATTCATTGCACATGCCCATTTCATCTCTCTCTCTCTCTCTCCCCCTTACTCACACACACACACACACTCACACACACTCACACGCACCACACACACACACACACACACACATACACACACACACACACACACACAATATGTAATTTATGTCAGTGGTGTGGGATAACTCCAACTGAAATAAAAATTAAAACAATCTTGTGTTGTCCAGCACACCTGGCTGTGCAATTCATTCCAACTACACTGGTCTGATCCCAGGTGCCGACACCGGCCCAAAGCTGGCCTGATTGCTGCTAATCGAAACTGCTTCTCCTAAAAAAAAACAAGCCTAATCAAATCTGACAGCCATGTATGGGTCTATAAGGGCCAGCTAAGGGCAGAACAGCAATGTGCTGACAGTCAGCTGCATCAGCCCAATTCTGCTGGCTGTAAGGGTTACTCAAGGAAATACAGTGCCAGTGCTCATGGACCATCTACCACATCCTTACATTATGAAGCAAAAAGACAACACTTAACTGCAGTATGGTGATTTTAAGGGTAAACAAAACAAACATACAAATAAACTTTGATTTACAGGTGATAGTGTGTAATTGCCCTATACTACTCTCCTAAAAAGATAGTAGAAATAAGAACAAATCAAAGAGAAGGCAGTACAGCCCGGTGCTCATTTTAAAAATATTTAAATACAACATTATCACTAAGATTCAGGTATCAGACACACTAAATGTGATTCTGGGAGGTGTACCCTGAAGTAAGTGTTGACACTGTATCGGTTTAAAATATTTTGAAGAGATTTTAATTTGAAAGGAATGCTTTTTTTAAGACTCAGCATATGTTGATGTTAAAGGTATACTATGCAGGATTTGTTGATTGGTGTTTGTAAACACACAGCATTCAAAGTTGGCCCCTCCTCCCCGGCTCAACCAGAGTGAGCTGAGAGCAGAGCAAGAGAGAGAGAGCGAGCTAAAGAGTGAATGAAGACAGGGAGTGGCACTAGTAAGAACAAAGCCGTTAATAAGATAAATAAAACATTATTTTATGATTGTTTCACAGTGGTTACATTCTAAAGCACAAATAAATATGCCCACACCTCTGCACAACCCTGCAGGAAGGTGACGCATTGCTAGATTTTGTGTGAATGCAGAGCTTTATCCTGCCTGCTGTGGCCTCTCTGCTCTGTGTGTGTGTAGGTCAGCCCCGCCCTGGGTCAAGCAGACACACAGACCTGCAGCTCTTTATACCTCCATGACACAGACAGAGAGCAGAGTGGAGCAGTAGATAGACGGAGACAGTAACCTGGTTACATCGCTGGTTGGTATACCACAGGCTACACACCCACTGTTCAAAGCTTGACGGCCAGAAGTTACCGAACACAGCAAAATAATAAGAAAATACAGGCAGAGGGCAGGGTCTCTGCAGATACATACAGCGCCGCACACTTCTAATGATAAGTCATAAGTCATAAGTAATGATTGAGAGGGATTATTTTTGTATGAGTCTATACATATACACCTCCTTTACAGCCAGCAATTTAGTTAAATATTGTTTTCCTTATTATTATTGTAAATTTGTAAATTCACAGTGAGTCTTGGCATTGTCCATTAACAAAATGTTCAGAACTGCTCTGCTTACCTGCCAATGAGATGGTGGCTTAGCTAGGTCCAATATTTATAACCACACAAACTGTTTAGTCCTAATGGTTTTAACTGTTCTACTTCAGTCATATATACAGTCATATATATTTAGTATGTTTTAAACCAGGCTGTAGTCAAAACCATTTCAGTCGAGCCAGAGACTAGTCCAAGTGTGAGCAGTTTCTACATCAAGTCAAGACCGAGACTAATGGAACAAAACAGAGTCCATTCAATATTCTTCATATTGCTATTCATAGTTAGAACGTCACTCAGCACAGTCCTCAGGCAACACAAAGTTGTTGCTAACCATATTTTTCTAATTATTTATTGTTTTTCCTTATTTGAATCGAGGGTCTAAGGACAGGGGATGTATTGCTGTACAGTCTTTAAAGCCCCCTGAGGCAAATTTGTGATTTGTGATATTGGGCTATACAAATGAAATTGAGTTGACTTGACTTGACAAACCCTTCCTAATTTCACTACAACCTGTGAGATGTAAAATAGGCTATATTTAAAAAAATAAAAAAAACAGCAATTGGGTTATTGAAGCTTTTAAGAGTTTTCTATTTATGTGCTCTTGCCCATTTAAGGGTTAAGTAAGGGAGTAATAATCAAAGAGTAGGTGTGCGTTAAATGGTTTTAAGGCATGATGCGGAGGCGCACACCTACAAGTTCATTATACCATGGTCATTTGCCAACAATATAAAATAAAAGCATTTGCAAATTTTTGGTAAAAGTTTGCACTCCAAATCAAAAGGTTATGAAGCAAGAGCTCACCATTGTCATGACAACTTGCCACACTGTACTCACTGCCAGCCTGAACTGAGGCATAAAATTCACGTAAGGTGTCATTAAGTATAACCGCAGAGTATGTCTCCAAATCAGTGTTCTTTTTTTTTTTTGGTAGATAAAGTCTCTCAGTATATTAACTGCCCATTTTGTTGCCTTTTTTGTATTAATCTCATCCTTCTCTTCTTTTATAATTTTAAGCTCTTCAGGTGTCAGTTTCTTGCGCCATTTTTCACTTGGTTTCTTTCTTTTCTTTTCCATTTCGTTTTCCTCTGCTGCATCCCATTCTTCAAAACCTCAAAAGTAAGCTTTGACATCTGTGCTCTTAAATGTTGCTATGGTTACAGGTTGGGTAGCGGATGAATTTAGAACGGTGATTAAACTTGATCTGAACTACGTGTGCAATACATGGTTTTAACGCACACCTGCTGGCCAATTAGAAAAGAGTATTCACCCAGACCATGGTATAATAATAAAGTAAATAATAATACAGTAACTTACACGACATTTAGAATTTTTCAGTTAGACTACTATTATTATGGAAAGCACAATAACCAGTTTCAATCATTATCATATATCAATGTATCTAAACACAGGAAATAGCATTCATTTGCAGTTGTTCTTTTGGTTGATGAAGTCCTGACTTCATTGTGTTCTGTTTGAAATGCTCCTGGATTGTTGCAGATATGAATAACATGTATTTTACTGTATTTAATTTGTTATGTAAACATGCTCTTTAAATGAAATGTTTGTATTATGTTGATTATCATAATCATAGATGGAACTGCAAACACCCTGCATGTTCCAGGGACTGAAGCAGCGACTCTGCAGCCTCTCCAGTCTCCACAGCTGCAGACCTGCCTTTAGAGGCAGCGTGTGGAAATGTATTTTTGAAGAGAGAAGACTGAAGTTAGTTGCCTTTGGCCTACTTCTCAACTCTCTCTCTTTTCTAATCCGCTTTCTTCATCCTTTCCTTTCATCACCATCACCTTCTCTCTTCCCGTGCTCTCTCTCTCTCTCTCTCTCTCTTTCTATCTTCCACTCCATTCATCTGTGCAGCGCTGGCATGTCGTTACATGAACACAACCATGGACTGTGTGTGTGTGTGTGTGTGTATGTGTGTAAGAGAGAGAGAGAGAGAGAGAGATGAAATGGGCATGTGCAATGAACAGCAAATGACACAGCACATACACACTCACCCAGTGCTATCAGTGACACATACACACAGGACATGTAATTGCTACACAATTTCATTTGGAGGAAGAAATCTCAAATTAAATACAAAATGGCAACATGTCCTTTCAGATTGCATGTACAAAAATCTAATCATTATTACATTCCATGTACAGAAACTATTGCTCTAATATCAGTCTGATCCCACCAAATGACTGCATGTTCCAGTATACGTCAGAAACTACTGATGTCTGCACTGTTTTTAGAAGACTTAATAGATCATCATTTTAAAACATCATTTTAAACCCAATGTCCACTACTGTATGTTTTCCTAACATGACTTGCCACAGTTGTTGCATCTGTATTGAAAGTCGATCTCAGGCAAGGCAACAATTTCTACCATGATCTAAGAACTGTACAAAAATGACTGGGTTGTTGAGAGAGGAAAGAATATAGTAATAACACTTTTAAAGTCACAGTATTAAGTTAGTACAACTCATCTTAACATGTATAACTAAACGAGGTATGAAGAATTTAAGATGGTGTACCCAACTTTTAAACATGAATGTATTAATTAAATAATAATTAAGTTTATTCATTTATTAATAAAATAATAATTAAGAGCCTACTGATACACACACACAGAAGTGCAATTAGCAATTGCCAAAATTATGGCAAACTTAACAAAATGGTGAATATTTCAGAATAAGGAGCTGTCACATAGTTATTATAGCCAGTGGATAAGTGCACAGGCAGGCACCCCCAGATTCCAAATAATGGAATTAAAATTGAATTAGATCTGATGATGCTGCTGATACATCTGAGATCAGTTGTCTGACTGTCTAGATATCAAAGCGCTCATTGGTTATCAGTACTGGGTGATTTGGTTTTATAATGATGTGTATAAACAAAGTTGTGCCTTGGTTATAGTTCAACTAACTGTGGAAGTGATGCTGAGCTTAAATTATATTACAGACTAACTTTATATGCCACATTAAATGTGTTTTCCTTTCTGTAATAATCAGAATATATTGAAAGTAGGAAGGGACGTTTAGTTGAGAGGACATATAATTAATATCCATTGTATTCTGTGTTTCTCAAAAATGACATATCGGTCAGCTACTAGTTGACTGAGATGGGAAACAGAGACAGGGCTGTTGTCCTCTGCATATGCCAAAGCTCTCTTTCTAATTATTCATGTATTTAAAATGCATTTTACAGGGTAGGGCCAAAATACATATACAGAAAATCTGGGATAAAAAAACTTAAAAGGTCCATCCATGTTCTCCCCCCAAAAAGTCAGAATACAGTTCCTTCAGCAAAAAGAAAAGAAATAATTTTTGCACGGTCCCTACGCCATGTTGTGTCCTCACTCCACCAAGTACTAGAACTAATAGTATCACTGATAAATGGTTGGAATTCAGTTTAAGAGGAGAAATCCTAAAAAGAAAGCAAAAAGATTTATAGAAACTCTTTCTAGTTTTGCTGCAAATTACAACAGACACTATCTTCATGTCTGTTACCCTGCACTCTTGCTCTGTCTCTCTACAGGTCTGACAATAGTACTTTTAATCTGCTCTTTGAACAAGAGCTGCTTTTCAACAAGGGTTCCCCCTGCAACACCATGCAGATATGGGAAATTTGCAGTAAAGAGACTGGTTGAAAAGCCACTTGTTCCTGAACCGGATGGCATGCTGTGTTGAATAGCTAAAGGAGAACAATAACAACAACAACAACAAAAACGCAATAAAAACCCTTCAGTTAGAGAATGCTTGATACATCCAAATAATAAAAAGACACTGAAGACTAAAAATATATATAATCTACTGCTCAACTGTGCTTCTATTCAAACTTGATCTGCAGAGCAGAAGGCTTGATCCCTCATGGTTGGGAGCTCAGTACTGGGGGCCCGGAGGAGCAAGCTGCTGGCAGATCTGAGGGTACGGGTGGAGGTTTGTGGTATGATCAGTTCCTGTAGGTAGGGAGGTGCATGTATGTGAGTAGCAGGACTTTGTAGTCAATCCTGAAAGAGACAGGGAGCCAGTGCAATGAAAATAGAATTAGTGATATATATGTTTGTGTTTTCACACTCTCATCAGGATCCTGGCAGCGCTTTTCTGAATGTACTGGAGCTTCTGGATGCTCCTGCCAGGGATCCCTGTGAAGAGCATATTGCAGTAGTAAAGTCTTGAGGAGATAAAGGCATGGACAAGTTTCTCTGCATTTGACAGGATTAGAGAGGGGCAGAGTTTAGAGATGTTTTTGAGATGGTAGAAAGAGGTTTTGCATAGATGTCTTATATGATCATCAAACATCAACATCAGTCAAACCTAACACCCAGATTAGTGACTGAGGAAAGGGGGATGTCCTGCCGGTCAAAGGTGAGATGAGGTATAGGGGGGAACCGAATCTGATGTGGAGTGCCAATAAGTAGAGCTTTAGTTTGGAGCTTTAGTTTGCTGTTGTTTAACTGGAGGAAATTTGTGCTCATCCATGCCTTTATCTCCTTAAGACAGGTGCTGAGGTGTGACAACGCTGCAGAAGGGCTTGGGGCAGTTTTGATATACAACTGGGATGAGGAAGGGGGGATGTCCTTAAATAGCAATGAAAAGATATCCCATGTCTGCTGATGACACGACCAAGAGGGAGTGTGTTGAGGGTAAACAGGATGGGGCTAAGAACCAACCCTTGAGGGGAAACCACAGGCGACAGGATGCAATCTAGACCTGCATCCTGCCAGTGAGACATACTCAGTCCTACCGGAAAGGTAGGACTGACACCACTTAAGTGCAGAGTCTGACAGTCCAATGGTAGTGTGGAAGCCCTCTCAGAAGATAGTGTGATCCACAGTGTCAAATGCAGCGCTCAGGTCAAGGAGAATCAGGAGAGAAGGGAACCATGCATCTGCTGCCATCAGCAGGTCATTCACAACCCTGAGCAAAGCTCTCTCAATGCTGTGTACTGAATGAAAACTTGACTGAAATTTTTATATAATAGGTTGTTGTGTTTAAGGTGGTCCTGAAGCTCAGAAGCAACCTCCTTCTCCAACACCTTGGACAGGAAAGGGAGGTCTGTAGCTGGCAAGAACTGATGGCGAGCTCCCAGACAGAAGGTCAATGACAGGACGAGGCAGAGAGGGAGAGCTGGTCATCAGAGGATGGATGTTGTTGACCTTGGCTCTGAAAAAGTCAGTGAAGCTGTTACATCGCTCTTCTGTAGCCTCAGTTGAGGAAGATGATTGTGGCTTCAGGAGATGATTTATAGTAGAAAAAAGATGCTTAGGGTTGCCAGGATTGTTATTAATTAGGTCGGAGTAGAACTGTGGCCGAGCATCTTTAAGGGACTTTGAGTAAGTCCTTTGATGCTAGCCCAGAGTGTCTGAAGCGTCGTTCCAGGACATGTCCAGCTGTTTTTATTTCCCACAGGTCATGAGTGAATCAGGGAGCAGAACCTGAAAAATTGACTTCACATTGACTTCACTGACTTCTTGACAGGGGCAAGAAGATCAAAGACATTGCTCAGGGATGTATTGTATTGTGCCACTAGTTCATCCACTGATGCAGAAGCTGTGCAGGTGATTTGCTGGAGGTCCATAGTCATGATGACTGGGTCAATGCTTTTCCAGTTCAGGAAAAGCATTTGACACTTAGGTTTAGTAGGGGGTGACAGGAATGTCAAATCCATTGAGACCACCTTGTGGTCAGACACACCTAGATCAGAGACCTGTAGGTTACTGATGAGGGTGGAGTCAGTGATGACCAGGTGTGTGCCCCCTGATGTGAGTAGGGACATCAACATGCTGCTTCAGGCCAAGACACTCAATCAGACTCAGGAACTTCACTGCAAAATGACAGGAGGAGTTGTTGACATGTATATTCATATCACAATATTGGTTGACATGGAGCAAAGTGAGGTGAGGAGGTCATGTATCTTGGGGAGGAAAGATGAGTTTGGTTTGGGGAGGGCGGTAGATGAGAAGCACTGTCATGGAGTATGGAGGTTTACATTTTAGAGCAAGGCGTTCAATAGAAGAAAGATCAGGCATTGGCAGAGGAGAGAGTTTCAGTTCAGCCCAGTGCATGGTTGCTAGACCACCACCACAGCCAGAGCTGCAGGCTTTTTCCATGAAACTATAGCCAGGAGGGCAGGCCTCACTAAGCACAGAGTAGTCTCCTGGTTTATGCCAGGTTTCAGTTAGGCACATGAAATCAAGCCCGTTGTCCAAGATGTGGTCATGTATGAGGAGGGATTTATTTGTGAGAGATTGTGTATCAAATAGTTATATGTTGGCAGGAGACAGAGCTGAGGAGTCTCTGCAAACTCTGCAGTACACTGTGATCTACTCCATATTTTGCATCCCTTCTGGTACACAGTAGTTTTGTGATGTTTCCAACGATGACACCTAAGTTTGTTTTGCTTCCATATTCCATATTGAAATCACAGAGCGAGCCTCTATGGATGTAACAAGGTATGTTTCTTAAAATCACAAACTCCTGGGTTAAAAGCCCCTTGCCGGGTGTAATTAGGAATCTGTGTAAACTCTGTAGCTCTGTGATGGTGAAGGACATCATAATTAAAACTGTTGCATCACTTGGGCAGAATGTGGCTGTTGGTAACAGCCACAGTTACAGTCACACAGTGGAGATCGTTACAGCAAACATGGGGGGAGCTCCAGCTGAAGAAAAGCCCCTGTCACTAGAGTCTGTCAGTGACAACGCAGCTCTAGGTGATATCCACACTGATAGAGAGTGCAGGGGAGCTGGACGGGGCTTTGTGGCACAACTGAGCAGGCTGGAGGAAGAGACAGCCACTGTCCTCCAGAAAAAAGGGACCCCAGTAGAGCAGGTAGGAAGCACTTTACGTTGAATAATTAAAAAATCCACAAATCCCAGAAGAGAAGGTAAGAAGCACTTTACATTGAATAAAATCCATAACTCCCAGTAGAGAAGATAGGCAGCACTTTACTTAATCCAAAGTCCACCATCAGGTAGAACGTATTCCAAGGGAGCGATCAAAACACACAGACATAAAAACGAAAAAACATAAAAAGCTCGAACAAAATGCAAGAAGGCCACGTTAATCACATGAGCAGTGAAGTCAATTATCTATTTAGCAAATAAACCTGAACCTATAACCACAAAACTGAGATTTGTCATATTTTTAAGTTTTCTTTAGTGTCAAAGTAATCCAATGAATGTTGTGTATACATCCATGGCTACACTGCCAACAGGAACTGCTAGTAGCTAATTCAGCATATTTTTAATGAAGACAATTTGCCAAAATGTAAACAAATATACAGGGCTCAAGTAGTCCTCAGTTTACTTACTCAATCCGAATGTTATACATCCTGTTCACATCCCCCAAAGCATTATGGGAACTTCCAAAATTGAGGGCATCCCCAAATTAAAGTAAGACAAGGAACAAAGAATAATAATAGGAGTGACAAAATCCATTAATGAACTTTGTCGTGTTGCAATATCAGTATTTTTACTTACCCAGTTGGTAATCCAGCTCTAATTGTCAACATTGAAGATGTCACTGATTTGGTTGGTTGGTTGGTTTTGAAATTTAACACAGTTCACAATACAGTCTGTGGCTGAAAATAATAATAATAATAATAATAATAATAATAATAGTAACTGAAAGCAATGGAGTGACATGTGACATATGTGATATAAAAATAGAAAAGGTTTGATTTAAAATTAGAAACAAACAAAAAAAGAAACATCTGTCGACTGTCAGGCCTGGTATCACAGCCACAGCAACAGGATGGACCAATTCCCAAACAACAGAGATGGATGAATGCAATGGAAATCATGGAAACATCGAGCATTGAGATAGATGGAGATTCAAGTGAACATAACATGGAACAAAAATGGAAAGTAGAAATTAATTTCTGTTTAAAAAAGAAAGTGAGCAGCAGAGTGGTCTTAGAGTCTCCAAAACTAGAATGGGAGGCAGAGCCTTCAGCTATCAGGCTCCTCTCCTGTGGAACCATCTTCTAGTTTGGGTCCAGGGGGCAGACACCCTCTCTACGTTTAAGAGTAGGCTTAAAACTTTCCTTTTTGAAAAAGCTTATAGTTAGGGTCGGCCAGGCTCGCCTTGGACCAGCCACTAGTTATGCTGCTATAGGCCTAGACCAGCGGGGGATTTCCCATGATGCACTGAGCTCCTCTCTCCTCTCTCCTCCTCCTCCTCTCCATCTGTATGCATTCATGTACCATTAATGCATGTTACTAACTTGGAGTTTTTGTGCTTTCTTGTCTCACAGGTGACCTTCAGCTGTGGACTGACTGCTGTCCACCCTGACATCCATTGTTGCTGCTATTATTATTGGTCATTTTTGCCCACTGCTACAGCTCTTATTATTAGTCATATTTCTATTACTATTATTGTTGTTATTGTTATTATTGTTGTTGCTGTGCTTCTCTATGTCTCTCTCTCCCCTCTCCCCCCTCTCTCTCAACCCAACCGGTCGAGGCAGATGGTCACCCACCTAGAGCCTGGATCTGCTTGAGGTTTCTTCCCGTTAAAAAGGGAAGTTTTTCCTTGCCGCTGTTGCCAAGTGCTTGCTCATGGGGGAATTTTGGGTCTCTGTAAAATAAAGAGTACGGTCTTGACCTGCTCTATGTGAAAAGTGCCCTGGGATAACTTCTGTTGTGATTTAGCGCTATATCAATGAAATTGACTTGACTTGACTTCACAGAGTGGTGAGTATGACATGACTGTACTGTGTGGTGTTGTACAGATGAATGTTATTGCATTAATCGAAACACAACTAAAATTCTTCCTATCATCCTTTTTGCAAATCTTGGGAACATCATATGTAACAACAACACTAAGAATACAGTACAGGTACTCTTATGACACCATCATTAATGTTTCAGAGGTCTTCTCACTGAGTGTTTGTGTCTTTTCTCGGCTGTGTATACCGAGAATGGATTTTCCGCAACAATATTCATACACATACACACGACCAGGGGTACATGGTGTGTACAAATTAAAGATTGACTGCATTTACTGTGTGTGCATAATGATAGACTATTGAGCTCTCTGGAAAGAACAAAAACATCTAATGCCTGTGTTCAAATAAATCGAGAAATCATCGAAGGATGAATCAAAATGTAACACATTGTACATCAAAAAATAACATACACACACACACACAAAATCCCCAAAGGCCTTCAGATGTATTCAAAATGTCTTACATGGCTCGACTATATATAGCTTCAAAGACCCAGATTTCCTATGTAGGCAAGACACACACACACACACACACACAGACACGACGATCTGGCATAACATGCCAACACATTAGCACAATCTGGAATACTCAAACAATTGCAATCTGAAAACAAAAGCTCTCTCTCACACACACACACACTCTCCCAGTGTGTAGCGAGGGATGAAAGAGCTGGATAAAGGAATGAGACTAATGGAGGAAAGTTGCTTAATGACAAATTGTCAGATTGCAGAAGTCATTTTCTCTGCTCGTCATTTAGCTCTTTCATCCCCGAGCGCTGTTAAAATATTCCTCTACTTCAGGCTTCTGCTTGGTCACACTTTCAATTTTCCTTACTCGCTCCCTTGCGTTTTCTCTCTGTCTCTCTGCTTTCCAAATGCCGGCAGAAGGCCCACAATGCTGATGTGCTGGAAAACTGGGTCACAAAAACACACAGTGCACACTCCAACTCTATACATTCTGACTGCAAACATTGTACATGAATATAAAAGTTTACTTCAAAGCAAGGTGGAAGCACGTGATTTTTACTGCAGCTTCTAACATTTATTTTGCTGCACTGTTTGTGTGTGAGGAATTTCATGTTACTGTATTATCATTATCATCATTTGTACACGTTTGAGAGAGAATTACAATTCAAATACTGTATGTTGAGCAATCACACCTTTTAATGCCACTGCAACTGTACTCAGCCTGTCTGTAGATATTACAGGGTTTCATTTAATATTTTTAGAATACTCATTTAAGACTAAATGTAAAGAAATTTAAGATCCTGGCCTTACAAAAAGTAAAATTCACATGTGAAAATGTCCAAATGGATCACATATGAAATACGTGTCACATGATTTTTTACATTTCACATGTAAAATAGCATCAATATAATAATTACATATGCAAATATAATGAATTTATCATATACAATCACATATGGAATGACGCACACGTGAAAAATGTGAAAAGGGTTTCAGATTTAATAAATTCACATTATTCATTCAATTGTTTATTTTCCCTCAAACTGAAATTTTGACATGTTGGGCAATTTGGGGAATTTTTCTAGCACAGTAAATGAATTTGGCAGTGTAATTCATATTTTTGTACAGGGCTTTGCATGTCTCTGTGGGTCAGTGGGAGAGCTGAGAGTATTGTCTTTTGAAGGTAATTATCAAAATAAGAGATTTACATAGTAATGGTTTTCTTATGTCTTTTCCTCAGATGATGCAGAATTATGATTTGGAGTATACTGTGGGGCAGTAAGATTTTGGTTTTGTGATATTCAGAATGAATTTCTATGCCGATGGGTGTATAGAATCCTTTGTAAGGCTGTGAAAAAATGGAGTAATAAGATTATGGTGTAGAAAAGATTTGCTCCAACTCTACTCAAGTTGGATTCGGTACCAAATGCCAAATCATGTGAGCTGAAGTGTCAGAGAGAAACAGCCACTTTTTTTTTTTGAGAAAAGGCTTTGAACATTAAGAACTTGCATTATGTTTCATTTATTTACTGTGGCTGATATACACTGGAACTCTGATGCAGTGTGTCTTTGCGGGGTGTATGCGGCTCAGGAGGTAGAGCGGGTCGTCCACTAATCAGAAGATCAGCGATTCGATCCTCGGCTCCTCCAGTCCGCATGTTGAAGTGTCCTTGGGCAAGATACTGAACCCCAAATTGCTCCTGAAGGCTGTGCCATCAGTGTGAGATTGTGTGTGTGAATGAGCATTAGAGATCCTGATGAGCAGGTTGGCACCTTGCATGGCAGCCTCTGACATCAGTGTATGAATGTGTGTGTGAATGGGTGAATGTTGACATGTAGTGTAAAGCACTTTGAGTGGTCAAAAGACTAGAAAGGTGCTGTATAAATGCAATCCATTTACCATTTAGCATGCTGTCTGATTTCTCACATCACTCCCCTTCATACTTTAAGTTTCAGTTTGCATGACTGATGGTTGTTACTCAGCCACTGGCTGTTTGTCATCTGTGTAACTTTGTTGGGCAACTTGTGTGTGATGTGTTAAAAGCTCAAATATCAAAGTGGGGAATATGAGAGTATCTATAGCTCTTTCATAGCTGTCTACTGACATTCAACCTACTGTAGTATGACTGGCTTATGAGTGACTTGTGATCTGGATTCCAAAATGTTAATATTCTTTTTTTTAATTAAAAAATACAACAAAACATAACCTCACACATAAAAAAGAACGAGCCACACAAAATCAGACATAAACATCAGCTCAGACATAAAAGCCACACATTTGCTACCAAGCCTGACAACAAAAAACAAAATTTTAAATCCCCATTGTCATATACAAAATAATAACATTGTGTGGACTATAAAGACAAAAGTATTTATAACAAAAACA
Organism: Scomberomorus guttatus; assembly: GCA_038419695.1. Classification (NCBI taxonomy): domain Eukaryota; kingdom Metazoa; phylum Chordata; class Actinopteri; order Scombriformes; family Scombridae; genus Scomberomorus; species Scomberomorus guttatus. Next base: position 29,426,545 of record CM076459.1, on the reverse strand, counting down.
AATTTCTTACCAATTCTCAGCTGCAATGTTACATTCTTTCTCATCAAGTGTTTCTGTTTTGTTATCCATTTCCTGTTTGACATTTTCTCCACAATTATAATAATGGATGTAATGCATCATGGCATTATAATCCACTTCAAAGCACAGATTGATGTGAAATGTCTGCACTGCACTGCCAAAGAAGGACAAAAATCAAAGAAGATAATATGTACGCTGTGATGGAGTAGCTAACTCAAGCAAGGTTCAAGTCTACAGTACACAACATTGAACATGAAATGAATGGAAACCAATGGCTGCTACAGAATAATGCACTCTAATACAATGAATACCCCATACTGGTTGAGGTTAGGAACAAATGTGGATGGACATGCATACACAGGGGTATGCATATGTCACAGGGGTATGCATATGCATATGTCACAGGGGAAACAATTGTTGCTCCCAAACATTAAAACTTAGAACTGAATTCAACCAACATTTCTAACATATAAGGATGCCTCTACCTGTCCTGAGTCTCACAGAGCATGACTGACACCCACAAATCACGTACCATAAACTGGTGTGAGAGCACAAAACCACTGCTGTACAAACACTCTCAGTCAGAGGAGAGAAAATTACCCAAACTGCCTTTTCCATGAAAGCAATAACAGTCAGTTAACAATTTACTGATATCAGTGAGTCTGCCAATCTTCTTAATTATTTCTTCATTCATTTATGCCATGAATATATTCACTGGTCACTTATTATACTATGTGAATACATGTTCAGAAACTCTATACATTATACTGTAAAAAGAAATACTTCTCTTACCCATCTCTAACCCCCCCCCCCCCCCCCCCTAAGAAAAAGCAGAATACACAGCATGATGTGTATCAATTCACACACACACACACACACACACACACACACACACACACACACCTGTCTAACTGCATATACACATGAGTACACCTGCAGCAATCTACACAAGTACACACAGTAACCTTTTTGCTCCATGTACAAGCATACATCTACAGTATTATGCAATGAAAAATCTCTCTCTCTCTCTCTCTCTCTCTCTCTATATATATATATATATATATATATATATATATGTATACATGTATATATGTATGTGTGTATGCAAATCTGAGAAGAAGACCAAGAATGAGACAAGGAGGAAACAAAAAACAAATAAAAATAGAAAAGAATACCATAATAATGGAGGAGACTGAAAAGTCTATATGTGTCTAAATATGTATCATATTTTGAAGAGGAAATAAAAATTGTGGCTGAAGAACCTCATAAATGCCTTTGATAGCACTGTATTTCTGTTTAAACCTAAAACCTGTAGAATATGTTAAAATAAAATATTCTGTTACACTTTATATTATCACCTTTTTAAATTGTGTATATTAGTGCAGAACTATGCTATGCTAACATATGCTAATGACCTTTCTTGTTATTTCATCTATCTAATGTATATATTGCTAGCTTATTTCATGTCATTACTGTCTAATTAAATTTAGATCACCAAAACAGTCTTCTTCCATTGTCGCAACATCACTGGCCTCCAACCCATCACATGCAGACTCGACTGCAACAGCAAATTCCAAATTACAGGAACTATAGAATCCTCCTAACCTACAGCGCCCTGAATAACTTAGCTACTTCCTACATTGAACAGTCTCCTTCTCACTGCTTTAGGTTCAGTGATGCGAGGCTGTTACAGATCCCTAGGACCATGCCCCGAACCTGGGCCTTTCCAGCTGCTGCTCCCTCTCTCTGGGAACTCTTTACCATACCACATTTAAGAGGCCCACACCCTCAAAATGCAGCTATGACTTCCCTGCCTAACCCCTGACTCCACAATCCCTTTTACATATTTTATTTTTATTTTATTTTATTTTAAAACTAAAATCCCGGCCATCTCTCTATTTGACTGTGTGAGGAAAAGGCAACATGAGCATAAGATCTAAATTTGAAATGTTTTTGTTTCTTTTTCTTTTTCATTGTTTTACACATAATTTGGCTCATTTTTGAATTGTTCAGACTTGTTTTTCCACTTGTTTTCACCTTTTATTTACTCCACATCAAAGAACATAGCAATGTTTTGGTTTTTTGTCTCACTGCAGCACATCCAGTTAGCCTTTAGGGACAAATAAAGTAATCGATTTATTGTCCAATGTCAAATTACTATTTCATACACTGTGTCGTATGTTGCTGTGCTGGCTGTCCTCCCGGCTCAGGCTCTGCAGATGCAAATAAGCTAATTTTATGCAGGTGTTTTAATAGGAGAGAGCCCCTACTTAATGTCTAATAGCAAATGGACCACACAGGGATGGATGTGTAACAGTGTAGTGCCATCTACTGGGACTCATCACAGCTGATGATTGATCTGTGGCTACTGTAATGATCGAGGAACATGAGGCCAGTTTTCAGGAGCAGCAGAAGCCTTCAGGGTTCAAACACTGCTCCCCCAGAAATGATCATGTTTCCATTCCACAGCATCTTTATCCAGACCACATAGGACCATCAATTAGAGAGAATTATTTTTTTTTTGTTTTTTATGATGGCAGGTTTCTTCCATGTCTCTTTTGTGAAACCTCTAATCATTATGAAATTGGGCATTATGAAAATAAACATGAACAAGATTATATGCATTAGAAACTAGCTGAAATCATGTGATAATTTAAATGCAAATGTATAATTTGAAATGTTTTTAAATTTGTTACAAATCATCTGCAAATTTGAAAATGAAAATAATTTGATGGTGCTTATACTGTATGCTTTATGGTTTGGAGTACACTGGAGTACACAATTATTGATTGATCCTTTAATCAAAATAATTCTCCCAAATTCCATAGATATAATCTCTTGTGCTGTTGTAGCACTAAGAGCACCAAAACAGCATGCTGGAAATAAATATAGTGCTAGAGTGTAGTATATGAAAAGACAGTATACATTCAAAACAAACAATTTGACCTGAACTTCACCCAACACAAATTTGATATGAATGGCAGTAATTTACTCATTATTTAGCAGACATCTGTAATATTTTTTTCTTCCTTTCACTATTCTTGTTAGAGTATCACAATCACACACACACAACTGTAAAATAAAGTGACAGTTAAGTATAGAAAAATAACATTTAGTCTTTCTACAAACAATCTATCCAGCACACACTGTTAATATGGAAGTGAACTTTCTGCTCTTGTTGGATATACACAAACTAGAATGTGGAGCATGATGGTCCTGATCCATGGGCTCTCCAAAGAGTAGATGTAAACATCACTGAACCTTTCCTGAAAATAGAATTCTACCAGCTTCATCTTCAAAGCTCCAGTATCAACTGTACACATATCAACATGACAGCAGGACATGGAGGACTGGCACTACGCATTTACAGAGGCTAAAGGTTCACCCAGTATCTGTTTCTGTTATGATGCCCCATAAGTACAAGCACGCAGTTACTCTGTTCCACTCCACTTATCATGTCAGCAGCAGCAGCAGCAGCAGCTGCAGATAATGGCATGTACACAAAATGTAAATTCATGTAGACAAAATGACACACACACACACACACACGCACACACTCACCTGCTGTAAATACATGAAGGTGAGGGCGGCACAGGACAGCTGAGGACAGGCGTCCACGTTGGGTAACGCCACGCATGTTCCTCCAGGATGCTGCATGTTCCGTCCTAGCTGACAACACAAACCCCCTCAACCCCGACAATACACAACCCTGATCTGAGCGGCAAGGTAGAGAGAGGAGCGGGATGAGCAGAGAGAGAAAGAAAAGAAAGAGAAAGAATGATTAGTAGAGAGTGAGCAGAAAGATGGAGCTTCAAAGGAAGCAGCAGCCGGTCCCGTACGATGGAGACCCGAGTGTTTTCTGCTCGCAAGAAGGCGGGACGAGAGCTGGCAGAGAGAGAGAGAGAGAGAGAGAGAGAGAGAGAGAGCGCGCACTCTGCTGCAGTGTGTGTGACTCAGAATGTGTGTGAGAGAGACTCAGTGTGAGTCTGACTCAGTGTGTGTGTGTGTGTGTGTGTGTGTGTGTGGAGGCGAGCCAGCAGTCAGTGTGACTGTGATCGCTGGAGCGTGAGGGAGGCAGAAAATTGTCTGTGAGGTTCTAATGTGGTGTGTGCGTGTATGTGTGTGTGTGTGTGTGTGTGAGAGAGAGAGAGAGAGAGAGAGAGAGAGAGAGAGAGAGAGAGAAAGAGAGAGTTTCTATGTGCATGTGTTGTTTCCTGCAAAAAATGCTGATTTCTCTCTCTCTCTCTCTCTCTCTCTCTCTCTCTCATTCTCTTGATGAATTGAAGTTCTCTGACATGTGTTACTGGAGGCGTTCGAGGATGCTGACTGCAGCCACGATACAAGCCTCCCTTCTTCTCTCACTCTTTAAAGTGTCTTCATTTGTTGGCCAAACTTTTTGAGTTTTCAGTCATGCAAAATATCAAACTGAAAATGAAGAAAAATACAAATTTGGATTAGACCAAAAAAGACAACTATGTCAGTAAGGCTTTAATTTTAAAATTCTAGGTCTGAATGGTTTGGTATATTATTGTGTATAATATTGTGACTTATTTTGCAATTATATTCCACATTAAACTTAAACATAGTTTTAAGCATGATCTATTTCTGTTTTTATGTTTCTACATGAAAAGATTCAGATAAAATGTTGCAGATTTTTGTTGCTGAGGTCAGTCAAAGAAAAATAATTAATAGTTTGTCCACATTTAAACAATAAGCATTAGTATCTGTTTATCTATAAGGCTCTTCTTGGGTAACTACCACCCTACATTACATTGTTACTGACCTGGAACCTTGGTCCTTATCATACACATTCTAATAATTGGCTTATGCTCCAGGTTCCATATGTCTATTCTGAAATGGGAAAGTTAGCCTTTAGTTCTTGTGCCCCAAGCACCTGGAATAAACTCCAGCACACCCTGAGGGTTGATACATTTGTATCTACTGGGCAATTTAAAACCATGATCTGGAATCCTCCTGGAATCTGTATTTCAACTTGTAATTGCTTTAATTGATTTAATAGCCTTTTACCAGCTATTTATGTACTGTGTGTGTATGTTTTACTTATTGTTATTTATTGTGCTATTGTTAACTTGATGTCATTGTAAATGAGGGCAACCTCAATGACTCTTAAAATTAAATAAAGGTTATGGATGAAGACAGAGTCTACTCAGTCTTTTCAAACATCATCATCACATTTCAAAATGATAGTGTTTTTTTCTTTCTTGAGGAAATGATCTTTGACCAACAGTAAATAGTTCAGACACCAGAACCCAGGGAGCATATCAACTGCAAAGTCTGTAACCAAACAACTACCAAGTGTGGCAAAAAATACAATGAATCCTTCAACTCTTACATACATGTATAACAAACTCTCTTCCAAATTAAACACAGTCTGGTTTCTGATAAAGAGATTAAGTTGTCTGATGATGTAATGTAATGAGTGTGCAAACAGCAATCTTTGTTACTCAGATTTAAAGTACAAAGACTAAAAGTATAAAAGCTAGCTCTGCTAGCACCCACAACAGGCTGTACACTCCACAATAAAAGTATAATAATAAAATATACTCAGTATTGTCACACAAACCTGTGGGGCCCCCTTTAGCCTCTATCAAATGGGCCCCTACTACCCCTATTCTGGCCAAGTCTAAAGATGCATACAGCGCAACAAAGACACAATTGCAATCCATTATGGTTCAGTAACCAGCTCTGATCCATAGTAGTACTGTGGATCAGGGTTCAGTAATGAGTGAATCCGTTTTACTCAATTCTATCTCCTCCGGAATTTTTGAAATTTGCACCTCAAGAGCGAGCGGTGTTAAGGCAGAAGTCAAATCAAATATGCAGGAATTGGCATGAGCCCACTACCGCCCAGCGTTACACTGAGTGCATAACTAACTTCTGTAGTCAGAGTTTGCATTACAGTCGGATGACGAGCCAAGCAGCACACTGGAAGTGTGCTGTTGCTGGTTTTAAAAAAAAGGATAAAAAAATTTATCAAAATCAATGCAGCAGAACCAGAGATATCACCTTTTTTATTCCTCACATTCTTCTTCCTTGTCAAAACCTGGTGCCTACATTCCCCACAATGCAACTCGTCTCGATTCACTCAACTGTGCTGATTCAGGTGTGTTATGCTAGTAGCAGATAATGTAGGCTACTAGCGCCAACAGAGATGAAGAGCTACAGAGGTCTGGTAATGTCTTTCTAACTCCACACCTCTAACTCCCACCTCAAGTGACATCACTTGAGGCAATTTATAAGATTTCACACAGCTAACTCTGGAGACACAAAAGGCTGATTTAGTAATAGACACAGGAAAATATGAATCAGCGAAGACTTTAAACAATAGGTATTTAGCTATTAAGAGTTACTATTGCCTCTTAAAACTCACCATCATACCAGCCATGCAGGGGCTGCTGGAGTATACCTGAATATACAGATGATTGTATATGCATGTGCGCCACGTTCCGGCTCCAATGCTCCAATGCGGTTTGCTCTGTCCCCTGCACGGCATTCTATCCCACCAGCAGCGCTTCAGAAGCGGAGCTTCTTGACTGCTGGGAAGCCATCTGCCTTTTTAAATTCAGTTGCACTCCTACTATAGTAATTACGGCAGTCAAAGCTGAAAAAGCGCCTTTAGGCTACCATAATTATTGCAATAGCAGGGCAACTAAACTGCCCGATTTTGTTAACTTGCTCAGCTTTCATTGATTGTAATTTTCCTTGATTTTTGTACTTCTACTATGGTTAAGTAGGCTACGTAGTTAAATGGTTTCTTTATTTGTCTGTTTTAATTGTGTTTATTGCTGATATATGATGGGGAGTCTGCACGGGGTGTTTTATTTTATAAACTGACTGGATACTCTATGCTGTTTCTGTATGTGACTTCCTGCCCAGCTCGATCTGCTCTGTGCAGCTTGACGTGGCTTACATCAAAAATAGACGGGCACGTATCTTTAGCACAGCGGAGTGGAGAGCTGCTTCTGGGACACTTCTGAAAGGCGCTGTGGCGCGCCCGGTGGGATCGCAAAGATTGACTAGAGTGGCCGCGATCAGCTCTGGCAGCTGCGTTGGAGCCGGAATACGGCGTACATGCACCTGGTGGGATCAAGCTGTTACAGTCTTAACATTGGTGGGATTAAAAATAGTTTAGTACTAGATGAAATGCAAATCATATCAAAAGTTATTTTTATTGGATTATGAGATTTTTCTGTGCAAAACTGACCATGAGGAAAGGAGACTGTCCTCGCAAGAAAAACAACACAATAGATCATAATGTCATTCACCCAAAAATGACATATAGTTATGTTTGAGTGACAGATGCCATCTAGCAGCTGTAGTAATTGTGACCCAGCACAGTGAAGCAGTTCAAATGATGTATATATATGTCAACAAATGTCCTCATTCAGAGGTGGAGGGGTGGATGGATGCATTAATTAGAGTTATATTTTGCCACAGGAGACTGTTGTTTAGAAATTTTGATTCACCTGAGAGACAGATATGTCAAACTCTGGACAAGAAGTAAGTATGAAAACAGGCTTTTTTTGGGTGAAATGATCCTTTAAAAAGAAAATATTATGACTTACTATATATTTGCAAACAGCAGACTGAAATATAGATAGATTCTATGTGTGTATGTTGGTGAAAGAGTTTTCTGTAACACTTTTTATGACACATTACAAACATACCTATAATGTGTTATAATCTGCTTATAATTATAGCTGTACTGTATAACTATAATTATATAGCTATGAACACTATTCATAATGCTTTATAACAATAACCATAACACATTATAAAGCATTTTATAATGACTTATAAGGTCAAGTATCATAATACTGCTGGTCACTCACTGACATTTTTTTTGCAAGGATCATAGTGTATTATAATTCTCATAGTTGTAATACATTATAATCATTTTAGAATGCATTATAAGCACTGTTATAATGCATTATAATGTTATTATAAGTTACTCTAAACCTGGTTCTCAACCTTTGGGCCAGTGCCTCTCTATCCATTATCCAGGCTGGCACTAGCCAGCTGTAGGGACGGATATGATTAAAATTTCATCTTTATCTTATCCATAGGCCTATACTTATCAGTCTGGTTCTTTATCTACACCCTTTTTGTGTTTCATTTTAATTAATTTAATAATTTAAGAATTGTTTTTTTTTTAATTATCTTTTTTAAAAAAAGAATAAATTCAGAACAGGATCAGAATAGATTTTTTATTTTAACTATGACAAAATATTGTTTCTACAGCAGCAACAGTAATGTTTCCATTAGCAAAGTCACTATATAAATCTAATCATATCTCACTGGAAAGAAATCAAAAATGTCAGTAAAATAAATAATTTTCCTGACATTAAAATACTGAGTGAACTTTAGAAAGAATTAAGAACACAGACATCAGTCACTATCAGGCATTCCTCCTGTCCTCCTCCCTCTGCTGCTGGTTGAGAGGAGGGGCTGTTTGAGCAAGTAGCTAAGTCTGCCAGTCGGGCAGGAGAAATTGGTTTTTTTTAACCTGTTTTTTAGGACCCTAATGGTGTCTAGTTAAGAATTTTTCATGTTGCCAAGGTCAACTAATGGCCTATGGGGTTTGTTTGGCGGCCATCTTAAATTGATATCCACGCAAATGCGAAAACGCAGATTTTCACAACTCAAACAGACAACAAAGGTCATTAACATGGTACAACCACTCTTGGTGAAAAACAGGCAAATAACAAATTTTAGGCTCATTACAATAGAACTTTTGCTACTTTTTTGCAAAAGTTTCCGGCTGTAGCCAAATGAAACTAGTTTATTCTCTTATATCAATTGCAAGGTTATTAAGTTGATGGCAATCACTCTGACTGACATAGATGAAATGAAATGGGATTTTGACAATTATCAGATTGCCATCTATGTCAATTAGAGTTATTGCAATCCATTTAATAACCTTGCAATTGATAGAGAAGAAACTAGTTTCATTTAGCTACAGCAGGAAACTAACACGAACCATTAACCACTAGGGGCGCATATGTGAGTGCTGACCCTAGGCACCTGGCTCATCTGTTTGTTTGTTTTGGTGATCTGGGCTCTGGTGATCCTCTGGGACTGTTTCTTTTCGACCACACTACTTGCCTCATGAGTTTGGGCAAATCACAGTCACTCTGGAATGTCTGGCCCAGATTACGCACTAGCAGATGAGCGCATAGTTGCCAGTTATAATAAAGTGCAATACAACTCTGCTGATGATCCGATCCTCTTATTGGGTGATTTAAACAGATGTGTAATTTCCACCTATCTGCCAAATTTGGTTACCTCATGAGGCAGCTGGATTCGCAAAATCACATCACGAGATCACACGAAAATCCATCTTGTCAGGCTTTAAGTTATGCGTTTGTGTCCAACTGTGTCGCAAGTCCAGCTGCCTCGCAAGGTAAGACGGTGATAGACAGATGGTTCATATAATCACTTGCCAAGTATTTTCAGAGGAGAGGACAGAGCGCGACCATAAATGATAGAAAAACGCGGTAGAGACTCAGCATAGTTTCCCCGTGTCTACGCAGAAAGCATAGCATGTTTAGCAGAGCAGCATCAGAGAGCTTCCTGGGTCTACACAGGAGGCGTTCAAGTACAGTGTTGAGCGTAGGTCAGCCACGTTTTGGAGGCTCTCAGAGCCCAATACACAAATATGACTGTAGTTATGCGCATAAAACGGAAGAAAACAGACTTGACAGCACTGTGAAAAAACATAGGAAAACCCTGAAATCTGATGATAAAACTGTGAAAATGTGCATTTGAATGTAGGACTAAACTGGCATTTAAAACAGACAAACACAAACGCCCTCCAAGAACACCTCAATGCCCCCCTCTCAAAAATATTGCTTCCAGCGCCCCCCGATGTACTCTTAATGGCGCCCTGGGGGCGGTAGCACCCCCCATTGAGAAAGGCTATTCTAAGTAGTCATTGGGTGGTTTAAGTAAAGTGAGAAAAATGTCATAAAATGTACGTGTAGCGAAGGAGGGTTCCCTCACTGGGTCTCCAAAGCTGGTCTCCCAGACCACAGACAGCTACACTACCCAGTCAGCCAAAGAATTAGGCCGCTGGCCAAGGGCCAGTGCCTCTAGTCATCCATGGTCGTTACTTTCTAGAGGGCATGGGGCTGCACTGTGACACTATGCAAGAACAACATACAAAACATTGTAAAATTAATTTATATGTTTAATGGGTCATAACAGAAATTGAGTACACCAATTTGACACAACTTTTTGATTCTCTTACCACATAAGCACTTCATCCCAACACTTGTTTACATAAAAGTAAAATAAACAGCTACAGGTATTATCAGGTATTATCTATAATTTGAGACAATTTAGCGTTAAGAGTGGGTTTTTTGGGGAAACATTACATTAATTAATGTAAATGTCCATCATTCAGTTGTTCATCATCAAAAAGTTGTGTCAAATTGGAGTACTCAATTTCTGTTATGACCCATTAAATATATAAATTCATTCATTCAGATGATGTGCTGGCCATTAGCCAACAGCTTTATTCTTTGGCTGATTGGTTATTGTAGCCATCTGTGGTCTGGGAGACCAGAGTTCGAGACCCGGTGTGGGAACCCTCCTTTGCAACACAGAGATTTAATGATATTTTTCTCACTTTACTTAAAGCACCCAATGACCACTTAAGTAACTTAGAAATACATTATAATGCATTATAACAGGGATTATAATGCATTATAAAATTATAATAATAATACAACTATGACAATTATAATACACTATGATCCTTGCAAAAAATGTCAGCAAGTGACCAGCAATTATGAAGTATTATGATACTTGACCTTATAAGTAATTATAAAATGCTTTATATGTGTTATGATTATTGTTATAAAGTATTATGAATATTTATGAGTGCTTATAGCTATAATTATACAGTGCTATAAGCAGATTGTTTGAGATGTTTATAATGCATTATAGACATGGGCTTCATAGAAAGTGTTACCAAGTTTTCAAAGCTGCATGGTGAAATGCAAGTGTGTCTGTATGTGTGTGTGAGTAAGTGAAACATAAAGGCAAATGCAAGTATATTGGGATGAAGCAAAACACTGCAACTGCATAGCTGCAGGCTAAGAGCTGCCTTTTATCCATTTATTCGACTGAAGACACGCTCCCTTGTTTCCACTCTTTGCTTTTTCTCTTCCACCTCCATCCTTTGGGCACATCTTTATTTTGCTACCACACACACACACACACACACACACACACACACACACACACACACACACACACACACACACACACATGCCATTAGCCAAGCCTACAGAACCATTGGCAGAGCTCTTATCCACACAAACACATTCTCCTCTAGTCAATAATTCCCTATTACAATGAGAATTTACATTAGCATTGCCTGAAGTTAGAAAAATTAAACCTGTGAGAAAGATAGGGTTTGTCATACATATTTTGCCCAGAAATAGAAATTACAATTAATTTGCAAATAAAACCATTACTCTGATAGCTCACATGGTAAACTCAGTGTACATTTCCACAGCACTAATTCCATCAGTACAACAGTCATGTATAATCACCACTCTGCTGCTCTGCAGTGTCTCTTTTTAATAGAAAGAGTTTTTCTTTTTTAGTTTTCATTGATTATGATGAATTCTAAGTGCTTCTACTTTGCTGTTTTTCATTGTTGTTAAGCTACTGTTAATTAAATGCAACAAACCTGTCAAGAACAGGAGGAATTATGCCCACTGGAAGGATTTTAATGTGGAACATTTGTGAAGGAAGTGAGTTTAATTGACGGAAAACTGACGAGTGACCTGCAAAATGGAAGGAACAGGAAATATTTCTGTATATCCATTTCAGACATACACCTCTTTATGTAAATCTAATGGCAATTTACATGTCAGTTTCATGTCTGATAAAAAAAACTGTTTTATAAGCCACAAAAGACTGTGAGTGAGCCAATATTAAGTATTGAGGAGCTTCTTCTCAGATCAAACTTGGAGAACATTTTTTTCCCTTGGGGTGTAGGAAACAATCATAATAACTGAATGGATAAAATTATTAAAACTCAGCAAAAAACTCAGTTAAATTAGTATGGCCTGTGGATATATATATATATATATATATATATATATATATATGGCCTGTGGATATATATATATATATATATATATATATATATATATATATCCACAGGCCACACCAGCTTGTAGATTTTGTAAAGAGGATCTCACATAAGTATTTTCAACATTAACTTTCAAAGAGTTCCCTGAATAATCAAAAAGGTATAACTCTTTACCACCTTAACATCAATTAACAATTCAACCAGTGATGTAATCTTTCTTATTAGCAACAAAAACACAATATTAAGCTTAGCTTGAAGCTTTAGATTTAATGTTATATTTGAAGCCAATCTCAAAATAAAATTCTATGAACCTCTCCCATGGGTGTGCGTGCTCCATTGTTGTGGTTGTCTCCATGGTGCTGAACTGACCCAGAACTACATTGACCTAAATGAAAAACCTAAACATAACTTTTGTGAGATCTTGCAAAACTTTGATCATGGCTCCACCGGTTCACTCTCTTCTTCTCCCTTGGGTTTTAACCAAAAGTACTGTTTTCCACTCATAATATTTCTCAGGGGCATGTAAAAATTTCTTGGGAGAACGCAAAACAATTTATCCCTTTTTTTTCACCCATCTATTTTTTTTTCTCCACCATGTCCCTTTAGGGTCTCCGTAGATTTCCATCCCATCTGATAACAGAAAACTTCGGAAATGAAATAAACTCAACAAACTGAAACTAATAATTTCCATAAAATAAAAACAAAACCTCTAGATGGAGAAATAAAATTAACATTTAAACCAAAACTGACACTGATATCCAAAGCTAAAAGGTAATTAAAATTCAGTAAAAATAACTGTAACTGCCCTGCTTTAAATTATGCATTTTTTGGCCCTTAAAAAGAAACACTAATGTGTTATGGTAAATGATTACAAAACTCATATTCAAAACATTAATGCCAAATAAAAGACATAATCATTGCATGTTAAAAAGAGAAATTTTAACAAACAAAGCAATATCATATGAGTGGAAGGGGCCACCGGGCACAGCTGCTATTTTCTGTTTGTTTAGTAGCAAATGAGGAAATGGATACAACCTGAAGACATAGGAATGCAGACTTAAATGCCCCCCACCACCCTTACCTGATGATGGCATCAGGATCAAGTCATTAGAATGTATCCTCTAGGAGCCTTGAATATCCATAGCATATTTCAATACAATCCATCCAATAGTTGTCAATATATTTCATAAAAACCAAAAATGTCCACCTCATGATGCCACATGAAGAAAAGTCAGAGGATCATCAAAATCAGTAGGAATCATCCTCTTGGGACCATGAATATCTGTATAAAATTTAATGGCAATCTATCCAATTGTTGTTGAAATATTTTAGTCTGGACCAAAGTAGTGAATCAACTGACAGTAAAATAACTACCCAAACTGTCAGTTGTTGTAGGCTATTATTACCAATAGTATGGGTGCACTCGCTTTCACTTTTGCCTACAAATTAGAGATGGAAATCACAAATCACTTTGCTAAATCACTGCAGTGATTTGAATCACTGTCAGTTAGGTCGCATCTCCATTCAAAAGCACTTCAGTGCATAGCAGCAGTGGTGGCAGCACAGCTTTGAGGTGAGCAATGTAGCCGCAGACATGACAGCAGAAGTAGACCTTGATGGCTTAAGTAGGACAACAAATCTGTAAAGTTCTGGTCTCAGTGTTTTTTTGTAATACATGTTGACAAATCATTAAAAGGTTATGGAGACATTCAGATTTATGAAGAATTTTGTTTTACAGACAGCAGAACCAATCACAGTCAGCTGTAGCGGTTCCTCATCACACCTCAGCTCCATTCAGGCTTCCTTTCCTCTTTGTCCAAGTCAGGATTTTCTGGTTCTTGTGGCTGACAAAAATAGCAGCCACTGGTAAACCCAAGCTGCAGGCTTCAGATGGTCCCTTCAGAAACACATGGAGACATCACACACACTATGATCGCTCCTCATTCTGTCTTTTTCAGTCAGTCCACGAGATGTCCCTTGTGTTTTCTCCTCCTACCTCAGCTGTTCCTAATTATTATCTCATTATACTTTATGTGTTAAACCAAAGTCCTTAGTTCAGTCATTGCAGGGTTGTCTCATTCCATCTCATGTCTTGTCCAGAATTTCTCTGATCCTGAATACCCATGCTCCTATCAGTAGATTATGTTCAGCAGTGTTCGCATTCATTCAACATCTTTAGTGTGGTGTCAGGTTTTTGTTGCTGAATATAACACACACACACTCACACACACATGCTCTCTCTGCCTCAGGTGACTCATTCTGTTATGTAATTACAAGATATTATGTAAAATTGCCGGTGAACATTTCAGATGAGTGACTTTTTTTTGTAGCCATATGGTTTTCATAACCCCCCCCAGAGATGTGTTGATGATGCAAAGTTATTTATTTTGAACTCTGTATATGAACATTTAGAACAAACAAGCACTTGCTTTATGCAACATTACTGTTTGTTGACTTCTCATCGGCCTTTAATACAATGCAACCTGACATACTACAAAGCTCATCTTATTTCTATTTTGATCATCTACTCATCAGATGGATTATTAGTTTTCTCATGAACAGAACTCAGACAGTAGTTATAAATGGTTGAGGATCTGAATCAATTTGTACTTCCACTGGCTCCCTTATTTTTCATCCTGTATACAGATGACTATCATATTAAATATAAAAATCACTGTGTTCTAAAAATGTGTTGATGACAGTGTTATTATATCTCTTCGCAGTCAGTCAGATCAATCATATGGACCCATAACACAAGAATTTGTGGACTGGTGCAACAGATCTGTTTTAGATTCAAATGTATCCAAAACTACAGAAGTGATCATCTCACCAAAACACACAGACAGTCTTTCAACAGTGGTCCATGGTGTAAGTGTTGAAATCATCCAGACCTTCAAATACTGTGGGAACAGTATACATGTTTGATGGATATACCCATTAGATATAGACATTTTTGGGAACATTGGGAATTTTGGCCTGAATGTGGCACAAAAAAGAACAATCACAGGATCCATTTCTAAAAACATCGTAATTTGTATTCCAATGAAAAGCAGTTTCAAAGTTTACAGTTAAAGTAAACAGCTGGTGACCATGTGTGACATCTGATATAAATGTATTCGAGAGAAGGCTGAAGGTGTAAGCATTAACTCTCCTGCTGATCCAGTGCATTAGTCTTCCTCCTCATCTATCTGCACCTGAAGTTCAAGTGTAATCACACCATCAGTTTTGAAGCACTACGTTTCTGACAGCTCATTTCCCTGTTGGAGCTGACAGTGATGGATGGAAATTGTTTCCTGTGTTTCTCTGTGTAACTAGTGTGAGTACACGTGTGTGTTTAAGTGTGTGTACACACCTTATGTGTGTGAGTTTGTGTGTTAAGGCTAAAGCCTGCTAAGGGTTATCACTACATGATGTCTTGGGGGCTAATAAGTCCCTGGGTGAAGGAAACAAAGGGAGATGGAGAGAGCTAGATAAAGTTTGGAGCAGAGTTTTAACAAGCCTTTATTGTGCAATTAAAAAGTTTCATACAGTCCGCACTGATGCTTTGCAACACTACACACACAACAAACACACTAACATTAATATAGAAAATAACTTCACCTACTGAGCACAGGCCAAGAGGTTCCAGTCCATTCTTTTATTAAAGATGTGGTATTATTACCCTTTTTGAGTCATTTTTATAAATACTGAATCTATTTTAGACATATCAGTGACATTTTATTCAAGTTGTTTAGATTTCTCTAAATCCCTCTTTCCTTACAGCCCCCTCAGTCCTCCAGCAGGCTGTTTCGGAGGCCGTTACTCGCAACATTATATTATATAAGGTTGCGAGTTACATCAAACCTTATCCTAAAAATCTAGGCATTTTTTTTATCCCAATCTTAAATTTAATAAACAATTAGATGCTCTTTTTACCATTTTAACTCTGGAACACACAGCCTGCGTGAGCAGCACATGTGCATCATGGAACCTCTTGCTTTTCATTTCGGCGCCCATGTTAACAGATTAGAGCAGCCACACAGCCTGCGTGAGCTGCGCATCTCATGCATGGGTCCTGCGGCACATCATCTAGAGATTCAGGGTCTCGCCTACCAAAATACCAGCAACATTACACCTTTCACTATGATTACACGAAGTGTCACCACTGCGGGTCAGCCTGCATGGTGCATGCTGGGGCAGGGAGCCTCTCTGGTAGGGAACTCCAGCACAGAGAGTCGGTGACACACAGAGCTTCTTTTCTCGACTCCTGCTCGCTTTCTGTGATATTAGTTCAAACCGGGACTCCTGCCTGTTGTTTCACCTGCTTCCAGACGGAGATTTAGTGTTGTTATTTTCCTTATTTGTTGTCAGTTTTCCTCCTGACAGTTAGTTAGGAGGTTCATTTGTCAGAGTGTGTTTGGCTTGTTTGGGGAACATAGTGTCATCTGGGGGGGATTTTGTTCACTTAGAGCAGTGACAGAGGGTGTTTAACTGGCAGAATAATCAGTATAATCAATAAAAAAAAACCCGTCCTGTGTGAGGAGTGTATGTGGCTGACACAGAATTAGCCCCAAACAGACCCCACCATGCCTGTCAGAAAGAAAGCCGCTTTCATCTCTCATATTATTTATTTATTTTTTACAATTGAGCACATTACTCTGATTTTAATGTCACTGCACTGGTAACCAGTGAAATTTAGAGTTGATTTACAAAATTTTACTTTAAAATTTTAAAGCTGTAAACGGGCTAGCTCCAACATATATCAGTAACCTGATACGTCCTCACTGTCCTCTCAGAGGTCTGACGACATCCGATAAGTTGCTACTTTCCATCTAAAACAGTCGTTTGAGATGTAATAGTGACTGTGCTTTTTCTGTGGCTGGGCCCAAGTTGTGGAATAGCCTCCTCTGTTCGATCAGCTCCCACCATCGAATGTTTTAACTTAAGCCTAAAGACCCACTTGTGTTCTTTGGCTTTCTAGGTGTATTTATATGTGTTTTTGTCATTGTCTGTGTGTCATTTGTTCAACTGCTCTGTACATTTTATTTTTCTCTATGTAATGAATAATTTAAGTTCCCTTATGCCGCATCTTTACCTGGAGTAATGTCACAATATATAACGGTTTATGAACCGTAGTCTGATCCTGAATGAAGGGGAAGAACCTGCTGTTGCACAGTTGAGACTTCAACAGGATGTTTCAGTACAGTAAGATCATGTCCACATTTCATAACAAAGTAAAAGTAATTTTTTCAAACGTAGCCAGAGGTCGCTAGCTTAGCTTTATACAATATATAATAAAACTGAGTACACCCCTGTGCAACCTCTCTAACCTCTCTCAAGAACCGCTCATCCGATCAACTCCACACTTTGTGGGTGTATGGCTGGGGACCCAAGGGAATGCAGTGATGAATTTGGTGCAATTTGGACATGTGATACATTTAATATTAATAAACTTTGAATAAACTGTTCTGTGTAGAGGCAGGGGTGAGCTTCAAGGCTCTGCCAACTGGTTCCAGCATGTCAGGCAGAGACCAGAGACGAGGCATGACATGAGTCAGAGAAAAAAGTGCTCTAAAAAGAGAAAAGTAGACAGCGAAAACAGAGCTCAAGAATGGACACTCTTACCCCATGTCTAGACAGAAAGCATAGCATTAGCAGCATGTTTAGCAGATCAGTATTAGCAGCAAGTGACTACACAGGAGGCATTCAGGTACATGGTTAAGCGTAGGTCACCCACGTTTTGGAAGTGCTCATAGCCCAGTACACAATGACTGTAGTTACATGCGTAAAATGAAGCAAATACTTCCATGGCCCTTATTTCACTTTAAATGAGAAAAGAACATTTATTTACTATTAAAGTACTTATTATTTATAACATCAGTGTTTAATATGTTTAGTATAATGTTAGTTTCTTTGATGTTGTTCGTGTATATACTCATTCACACCACACATCAATTGTATTAATTTTTCTGTCTGTTGAATTAGCGGCCAGAGTCCAAGCAAATGGCCTGTTCTGAACAGGCACGTTTTGAAAGGGCACTGCACTAGTATCACTAAAATGTTAAATGATTCAAAATTGTATCATCTTACAATAATTTCAGTATTTTTAGGGTGAAGTGTAGGGTATTTGAGCATTCACATATGGAGGACCACAAGGGTCATGGAAATAGTAATAAAGCATTTCATTAATTAATAACTAATTGTACAATAAAAACAGGAATTAATAAATTAGTTTACAAATCAATTAATCCATAAATAAGGAAGCATAAAGTTGTTGTTGATTGCTTCATGGGCACAAGTTGCTGGTTGTTAACTGGTCTCATTGTGAGCATTGTCAATCTGTGGGTATTTGTATAGTTAAAACTGTAACTCTGTTTGAATTTATGTTGGGTACTGCAGTGTTCAGGAACAGCAGAAATATGAAATGGATAAATTTGTCATTAACTTTCCTCTAACTAGCCTGCAGTCAAGACACATTTCAGTGAGAAATAAACAAATTCGTTTTATTATGTTTTATCATTTGAACACAGTTTTCTATGCAAGTTGTAAGAAGTATACTATAAACCTACAATTTGCATCTCTACTTAGTAAATTCCTTAATTAAGGCCAGTGAAAAATGGCTGAGCATAGCTTACAAAGAGCTTGTGCCTTTTCCCAGTTCACCTCAGGAGATGTTGGTTGGTCAGTATGAGACATCCGATATCTACATTTACTTCTTTGTATGGCATTGCTGCCTTTACATCTAGCAGAGAGATATTAAATCTACATTGAAATTCAAGTATGTCTAAGCTCAAACAAACACATAAACATTGGATTAGCCTTGGATCCATCTTTAGTTGTTGAACAGTAGCTAATGAGTATTGTAGATATTTTACTAACATTCCAGCTAAACAAATATGAGATAAGTCAATGTGATTTGCTTGTTTCATTTATTTTCACAAGATAACATAGCCCTAGTCGTTTACATGTCATATTTAAATGCATTGATTTCATGATAGCCAGCTTTGTGTGACTGATTTTCCAGAATCACTTTTGTGTGTTGTGAAGCCAAAGAAACCTTTAATATGCTGAACTTCCATGTGACAGGGCTCTGGCTATTATTTTTATTGCTATGTTTGATTTTTATATTGCCACATGTGGTCCTATTGAAGGCCCAGGGCCACGGTTCACCACTGCTAGCAGCACATTCTTTGGTCAGATGAAACCAAAATAAAAATAAAATAAAAATTTGTTTGGATCAAATGGGGGCCAGCATGTTTGGCATGGACCTGGCCAGGACTACCACAGTGACTGCATAGTGCTGACAGTGAAACATGGAGGTGGGCTGTGTAGGTGTGCTGATATGAGGCTGCATGAGTGCAAAAAGTGTAGGGGAGATGACATTTATAGATGGCGCTATGAATGCAAGTTTGTATACCCAAATATTGAATGAAAAGATGACTACCAGTCTCAAGAAGGTTGGCAGGAGAGGAATTGTCCAACATGACAATGATCCCAAACACACTGCAAAAATAACACAAGAGTTTTTAAAGAAGAAAAAAGTGAAAACTATGACCTCACCAAGTATGTCCCCTGACCTGAATCCAACAGAACACCTTTAGAGTATTTTAAAGAGGAAGGTAGAGCAATAAAACCCCTCCAGCAAAGAGCAGCTGAACAGAATCATCTGTGAAGAATGGTGCAACATCTCTCCACAGATTTGGGCAAGACTGGTATTATCCATGCCCCAGAGGATCCAATCTGTCATCAGAAACAAAGGCGGGCATACAAAATATAGAAAAATGAAAAAGTCTCACTAATTGTTGCAGCTCGTTCCTAGATATGGACATTTTCATTATAGTTTAAATTTGTCAAAAAGTCAAAAATTCTGTTTTTCAAGTGAATTAGCTTAATTCTTCTTGGGTATTGTATAAAAACAAATAAAATTGTATTAAATGGAAAGGATTTGTAATTACTTAATATTTTAGTGATACTGACCAGGTGTGTACTCAGTATTGTTATATACTGTATTATAATCCTTTAGCTGAGTAATGAGTAAGAAATTATGTTTACGAGCGTGTTTAAAACTTAATCCAAAGACTGAAGATGAAAAATTAGAAAACGATGTACTGACTCTCAGACAGTCGGCTGTAAAACGTGCCGAACACACACACAACCACTTGTTGATGACAGAGGGAAGATTGGCTCCAAAAATAAATTTCAGCTATTCCTGATGTAAATGTCCATCCTCTGGAAGGCTGTAAAGACTTTTTAGCTGCTGAACAACCAGCAACACTTCATGTTAAAAATCAGTGTTTCTCCACACTGTTCAGCAGACACAGGACGTCCATTGGGGCTACAAGCCCAGCTGCTGCTAACGTTGGCTCAGCTTGTTTCTCTGACAACTTAAGATCCAGACATTCAGGAGGTTTTTAATGGGAGCTGAATTATCTCCTGAGGTTTTCTCCTCTCCAAAACAAATGGACCTGGTGAATAAAACTGGTAAAAAAAAACCTAAAAAAAAAACCACTGAATAAAGCAGTTTCATGTTAAAAGTGAGAGTTTCTCCGGTGCTGTTCAGTGGACACAGGACGTGTGGAAGGGCTGCAAGCTGAGCTGTCTCTTACGCCTGGGCCACACAGGCTACCTCTACCTCAGCAGCGCGTGTGCGTCGCTGAACTGCTGCATCTCGCACGCTTGCGATGTCCACCCAGGCAGCGTTGCTGCTGCAGTTCTATCTTTTCATATCATTTTCCCTGTCTATTTTGCTGAGAACCACGCACATCATGTAGAAAAAATAGGCGAGACCCCGAATCTCTAGATGAATCTTGAAGATTTTCATTTAAATAAATGTCTGTCAAGTCAATCACTGAATGAGGTAACACAATGGTGATTGAGTCTATGGTCCACTGATGGAAACCCTTTCATTTGCAGTATTATGATTATTATGAACCGGGTGTCAATGGCAACTTTCCCACCATGCATTCAAATCAGTGGAGCTGACACAACAGACTTGCTCTTCATTCGCTTGTGTGTGAAGTGGCTTATTTTTTAAAAGCTTACTCTTACTTTTTACTCACAAAGGTTTTACTGCACGACAGTAACTGCTCTCCTGTGCTGCGCTGTGTGTGTAGCACACACACAGAGGGCTGAGCCCCGCACCTCGATGCTTCTCAGAGCAGAGGAGAGGGAAACAAACCAACCATAAATGACAGCAAAACGCAGTAGAGACTCTCACACCGAGCTGAAATGAAACAAGTGCACATAAATTAGGTAAATATCATAAATAAACAGTTTCCTGCGTTTTGCTGTCATTTACAGTCACGCTATCTCCTCTCCACTCCACTTCACCCGTGTTACAGCAAGGGCTATTTGTGTGTGTGTGCTGCACACACAGTGGAGCAGAAGACAGTGAACCAGGTGAAGTACTCGAATTGACAAGAACTACTCTCGTTACGTTACTGTAAGTGTAATAAAAGCTTTGTGAGTAAAAAGCCAATAAGAGTAATTTATTAATGTTATCCGCGCAAAAGAACAACACACCTGCAATTACTGCTTATTGCCATATGGTGCTGCCAAAGAGAACGAAAGGGAGATCTTCGAGATTATTATTTTAAAGACAAACAAGATAGAAAAAGTTTACCACAAAAATGTGGCTTAAAACTGAATAAAAGTCAATTTATGACTTCTGAATTCTGGCAGGCAACCACAACGCCGACACGTGCACAAGATGATCATCATTTTATGTACGTATACTCTTTGGTAGAGGGTGTATGACACCACTGACAGGTGACCAAATTAAACGGGCTGTTACTTGATTAAAATTTCAGATTTCATATAAACTTAGTAAAAAAAAAGTAAGGAAGTGTGTGTTTGGTAGATTATTTCTTTGTTGTAACAATGCTTCTTGGCAATAAATCTTATACCGTTGGAAAGCCTGTTTATTTCCCTTTTAAATGGTGCCACATTTGTAAGGAACATGCATTTGTGGGATGAGCAGCAGAGTTGAGTATGTGGGTTGCGCCCATGAAAAATTTGCCAAAACTCTGCCAATGCCAGCAGCCAACAGCTTATTCTGCCATTGACTCGTTTGGTGTTTGGTGAATTGGATGATTGAAGAAGAAGAAACAAGACATATTGGCAATTTAACAATTTATTAATTTAAAAAACAGGAGCCTCAGTAGCATGTGGAAGAACCATACACAGCCTGGCACCTCCTCCTCATGCTGGTCACCAGCCTGGTCACACACTGCTGTGGGATGGCATCCCATTCTTCAACCAGCATTTGTTGCAAGTCAGCCAACGTGGTTGTGTTGGTCACTCTGGCATGAACAGCACGCCCAAGCTGATCCCACAAGTGTTCAATGGGGTTGAGGTAAGGACTGCTGGCAGGCCATTCCATCCTCTCCACTCCCAAACTCTGGAGGTAGTCTCTGATAAACCCCGCTCTGTGGGGGCGAGCGTTGTCATCTTGGAGGATAGAGTTCGGTCCCAGACTGTGGAGATATGGGATTGCCACCAGTTGCAGAATCTCATCTCGATATCTCATGCACTCTGTTCCAGATTGTCTGGGCAGAGAGCCATCGGCCATATTGTCCTGCAAACCTTGACTGCAAATCTGTAGAAGACTACGGTACCTAAGTGCTGACAGGGTGAGGAAACGGTCTTCTTGGGGTGTCGTCTTCTTGGGACGCCCACTTCACGGCCTGTCTCTGACATCCCCTGTTATTTGGAACTTGGCCTTCACTTTGAAGATGGTACTAGGGCTCACTCCAAATAATGTCACAACTTGGTTTTGCGGAACACCAGCTTGAAGTTGCCCTATCGCACGGGCCCTATCCAGATCAGTCAAAGATGGCATGCCGATTCTTGGAGCAGACACCTACTGACCACTGTAGCAGGGCCCATGCTCACAGAGGATGCCAGAGGATGAACCCTAACATGAGGACATTCAGTGGTTAGAAGGCTAGATTATGAACTGGGCAAAGTGTGTGTGTGTGTGTGTGGGGGGGGGGGGGGGGTCACTGCATATCAACTGATCTTTGGTAACTTGCTTGAGAAAACCTAGTTACATCCTTTTGTGGACCTGTCTTGGGTCTGTATTGTAGAGTAGCACATCTTATCAGATTTTATTAGGAAACCTCTTTGTTTTCTGATTTGCCTCTGTTTTAATTTGCTGTTGACACAAACCTTCACCTTCTCCATGCACTAACTTTATCTCATAACAGAGTCATGTAATAGTCACCACTCTCCTGACAACACTTCCTCTTCTCTGACAAATAAGAATTATTTTCCAATCACTTCCATCTGGCCATATTCCTCAATGAAACGCCACACTTCCTCCACTGATGTTTCAGGTTAAAAGTGCATAATCCATTCTGTTCCTGGTAGGCTTGTTATTATTAATGAATCCAAACCTGTATTCATTAATAATATGGGAAAGCCGGTATAAAAGTAACACAGGATGAAAGTAACAAGGCAATTTTCTCCAAGCCTATACAAGTTTGATGTGACATGTTGTGTTTATTGTTTCATGTGTCATAGTCATCATCATTTGACAGATTATTTAGTACTTTAGTTACATTTAGTTTGCCATGTCATGAGTGACAATGAGTTTTTCAGTATAGAAGCAAGTCCGGTTTAACTGTCAGGAGTCATTGTCAGGATGATAGTAGCAGCTGTTTCTTTCGTCCCGCCACTAATGCAGTCACATTGTGTTACAGCAGGCTATACTCTGATCAAACCACTGCACCTACAGTTTCCCAGAACAAGGATGAGGAATGTCTTGTGTGTAGGGAGACATTCAGCTCATGCCTGGGGAAGAGTGGGTGCAGTGTCTCTTTTGTCCGCATTGGTCCCATGAGGCATGCACTGAGGGTGCAGAGCATCGTATCTGTCACAACTGTGACAATTAATAAAGGAAGATAATTTATGTGAGTTATACAGCAAATTAAATGTGTTATTTTGACACAAAATAACACATAATTTAAATTTTCTTTAAAAGTTATACTGTCCATACTGTTTTTGTAAAATGTTTGATGAAATTGAAAATAGAAATTGAAAATGAAATTTAGTATTTTTTTATTAGGATAAAGGACATAATATGTTTGCAATTACATATTAACAAGAACATTGTCAGACATTTCAAGTTTGTACTGTTACTTTTGACCCACACGTGTGTTACTTTCGTCCCAACTTACTTGGTCAAAAGCAACAATACGCAACTTCTGTTCAAAGTCAATTATACCGAAGTTGTTCCACCTTTGTACAAAGTAGCACCTGGTATTGATAAACCACACGTGAGTGTGATCACAACGAAAATTAGTTTCTGTCTGTAACATTAACTTTTAAAATGATGTTTATCTGAAAAGTGTTACTTTCATCCTGGTTCTCCCCTACCGTATTTGCTTGAATATACTGCTACTACTAATAATAATAATAATAACAATATTTTTCTCTGGAAATTATTTTAAAAAAAACTGGAGGTCATTTTATATTTAGTAGTATTACGCGTTCGCAACATCAGATATTCTTTTTGAATAGAGTACTGGTGTTGCATTATGGGTTGTTTGTAGCCTTTAATGTCAGCATCCTCAAGTCCGTTTATAGTTAAGTCAGCCCTGAATGTGTTAGGTTACCTCACTCTAACCTACAGGAGTTTCTGAAGGCTCAAGTAATGTGTTTTTCTGCCAGAGGAAATACATTTATGACAAGAGAAAACAAGTCCAAAGCATCTTCTGACATCTTCACTGCAGAAACACACCAAGGACTGAATCATCTATCAAGCAGCTGAAAATAACCACCATTACAAATGAGGATGAGGAGTCCATATACATGTTGTCTTATTTTCAGTCCAATGCATTGATAGTTTCTAAAGAGTCACTATCATTGAAGAAACGTATTCTAATAAATGGTACTCAGTATCTTTATAGGTATCAATTATTGATGCCCCAAACCAATCCTAAGGATCAGTATTGGGGTTGATGTGGCCAAAATGACTGACAGAGGGCCCCAGGACATTATCTCTTCTGGCTGAAACGTTCCTGGTAGGATATTTTCTCTTTTTTATGTATGGTGTGATGTTGTTTATATACAGCAGGTCTAATACAGAAATGATGAGAGAATGACATTGACAATATATGTGCATATTCATGTAATTGCTTCATTTTCAAGTTAATATGATCTTCAGAGTAACTTCTGCCTACTTTCATAAACTGCCTTCCACCTGGGAACATGTATTAAAGACTCTAGAACGTTTACTGCACATGAAGCGTTGTTGTCATACTCAACATTTACAAGTAGAAAACATTTATTTGTGTTGTTTACAACACTTTTGCTTTGTGATGTATATGTTTTCATTATATAGCATGGCTTGCAGACAGTTAAACATGCAAGGTTACTTGAAAATGTCATATGAGTCAAGTACAGGTAGTTTGCCTGTCACTGACTTAAGAATTATGATGCCTTGATCCGAATGAAATTGTAGTTTAGGGGGTTAGGGTAAAATAAAAGTAATTTAAATAATGCAAAATGAATACTCTCTTCACCATCATCATGCATGCTCGCCAATTTACTAAGATGTTCAACAACAAGATTTTGTGATTTTGTTGGCATATTTCAGCACAGCAGTTAAATAGTTAGGAAAATTCCCTCACTTTGACAGGTGAGAGAATTTTTCCAGTCAGGTTGCTGTCCAGATAACCATCCCAGGTTGTACCGAAAATGTGACAACCCCTACTGTCTAAGTCTTTTCTTTATCTTTATTTTTTCTTATCTCATATTGGTCATATTTTCTTCTGTTCTCTTACATTTACTTGTCTTTTATTGTTGTCTTATTCAATTACCTGTTTATTAAATCTTTTTCTTTCGAATCTATTATTATCTGTTATCATTTTTTAATTTATTTTATTTACATTTTACAAGTCAATTTGTTTTGATTTCTGAATTTTATTGTATCCTGGTGTGCAATCCATCCACTCCAATTCATATTTACCATCCTGTGTGTAGGAGAACCAGTTGATCTGCAAGTCTCATGCAATCTCCACAAGAGTCTTGGCTCAATCAACAATAACCTTTAACCTCAGAGACATGGATGTATATTCAGATTCGTCTGGAAATGCCTTCAGGCAAACTGAGGACTCTCCCGTCACATTGAAGTGTCAGTTTTGACGCTTCACAGAACCATCTCCTCACCTCCAAACTCTTCACAAACTGTGGGGGACAATTCCAAGTGAAGTCTCCGACACTAAAGAACTGCCACACTCCTATCAACTCAAAGTCAGAGTACACTGATCAAAAGATCATTTTCCTTGGACAAAATGCAGAGAGATTGTTTATCATAGTGAAACCTTATTAATTTGTTTGATGAGTTGGGACCACTCTAACTATGTTTTATGTTCTCTCCACACTTTCCAATGTCATACATACACCCACACTCACATTCCAAAGCACATCCCCCTGGTGTGATCAGATAGGGATAGCCGAGATCTGTGTCGTAAATCCAGTTAAGCCTCAGCTTGAATTTCTGTGTTCCTTAAAGACAGAAGTTAAAGTCAATGTTTCATAAGTTTATAACCATTTTGTAATCCACACATTATTAGCCACAAAGTAATGCCGGCCAAATCAGTCCAACTCTGAACTTTCTAGGACAATTTGTAGGTGAGATACAGATATCTAGATTTAATTATTAAAGAGAAATGGAACCACAGTGCCACCCAGCAAACAACTTTCTTCCACCGAAAAATCTAAATTTATAATGTTCTCCTAATGTGATGTTTTAAATTGATATTAAACTCTGTATATAACTAAGTAGGAATTTGATAGGTATACAGAGTTACTTTGGTAAGTAACTCATAAATTTTTGTAAGTTATCAAGTATGTAGTTAATATGAGAAGTAAGTTTATTAGGTAACTATAGGATGTGTAATTAAGCTGAATGTTGATTGTTAACGTTTGTGATAAATGTGTGCCTCTGAACATTTGAGAAACATATCATACATATGCAATTCATGCATTGATCATGGTGAAATGTTTTAGTTGTAATTTTATCAACTCAGAGAAGATCACACATAATCTAAGACAAAAGAATTTCATCTTGCGCGGGAAGAACCTCTAGCTCCACCCACACACGCCCACTTTGGGTACAAGCCGAGAAAAACAGCATACTGGCTACACTCTTACTCTTAGTCTTCTTAACCTTTTAGTCTGCTTAGTCCTCTTAGTCTTCCTCTCTTCACTCTTATTCTTCACTAGCAAGGACCACACCATCAACAAGATGCGTTTAAATGATTTATTAAGAAAAACAATCATTGTGCGTAGATCTGCTTGCTGACTGCATTGTGGGGAAGCTCATAGGGAATCCGCCGTAGCACCCGGGCAACGACGGACCCCCTCAGGGCCCTATGAAGGAGAGGAAGAATCCGGAAGAGAGAAATAGGGTGGGAGGGAGGGGCGCAGAATACGAGAGCGGAAGAGGAGGAGACGGTTAGGTGGTATTTATAGGAATGCAGGAGGAGCGCAGTTGAGATGTGGTCCTGCTCCTGAAACTTCGCTAAATAAGCTTCAATTCACTAGCAAGGACCACACCATCAACAAGATGCGTTTAAATGATTTATTAAGAAAAACAATCATTGTGCGTAGATCTGCTTGCTGACTGCGTTGTGGGGAAGCTCATAGGGAATCCGGCGTAGCACCCAGGCAACGATGGACCCCCAAAAACCTCCAGTTACTTAAGATAAGATTGTGCAGATCTGGGAATTTTGACATCTGAATTGGTGTAGCGATAATAGGTTAGGGAGGAACAACAGCCTGTGAGTTGTATGAAGTGCTTTGGGATGCCATTACAGGAGGCTGAAATGGCGGCTCTGATTCTGAAGGAGTGTCCGGAGTAATGAACTTGACCGGTTGAGTTGAGACAGGGGGTGACGATGTCATCGGAGAATTAAGGTAAGTCTGAATCAGGCGTAGCAACTGAGGTTGGAGTGAAGAGTTGGGGCAGTGAATTTGGAGCATAAGAGAATACTGAAGAATGCGAGCGACTTCGAGCAACTTGAGGAATGCTATCTGAAGCAGATGGCGTGGATGATGACTGATGGCAAGTCAGCAGTAAGAGGAAGGTGGCAAGGATTTTTAGCTGGCTCTTGGCTTAGAATTCCTCTGAGGAGTGAATTAAATAAGAATGGCTGGAGACCAGGCCCGGCTGCGGGTTAGGAATTTAGAGAAATAAGCAGATACCACTAAGGTAAACATGGATGGTATGTGTCATGGTGATGAGATCAATGATGGTTAGGTTGTACTTGTTGTAAAAGCAATGACGACTGGGTACTGGGTACGACTAGAACAGCTGGAGATGTGTGAAGAATATTTTCTACGAGCAAGAACTTGTTCCCCTGCTAAGGCTGGCTTTTGTAATCTCGGTTGGCTATTTGGCCAAAAACCGGCATGTATGTAGAGCTGATGTTGTCTGGGTCTGTGTCTAGTGCCAGGAGTCCAAGCTAGGGCAAGCTGCTGTGGCTGCTGGAAGTGGGCAGCAGGGGGCGCTGGTATCCCGGTGCCAGGTTCCCCCACTAAGGCTGGCTTTTGTGATTGCTGGAGCTGGATGGTGGGGGCACTGGCCAGAAGCCCCCACTACAACCATCTGCTGCGGTTGGAGGAAGGAGGCAGCAGGAGGCGCTGGCATCCCGGTGCCAGAAGCCCCCGCTACGGCCATCGGTGCTTGGTTCCCCTGCTAGGGCTGGCTGTTGAGGTTGCTGCAGCTGGATGAGGGGGGGCACTGACATCCTGGTGTCGTTTGCCCTGGATGATGTAGGCTGCTGGTGCTGGTGTTGAAAAACTTGCCACCCAGGGTTTGTAACGGCAGATGATGCTGAAGTGACGTTAGATTAGTTTTATTAGTAACTTGCAACAAGGTGCACGTAACGACAGACATTACTGAAGTGACTTTGGATCAGTTTTATTAGTAATTGGCAATCAGGTGCACATAGCGATAGAGGTTACAAGTGACATTAGATTAGTTCTATTACTAACTTGCCACGTGGTGCATGTAACGGCAGACTTTACTGAAGTGACATTTGATTAGTTGTATTATTAACCTCCAACCCGGTGCATGTAGCTAGATGTTACTAAAGCGATGGTATGTTTGAATTAAAAACTTGATGTGATGTTGGATTAGTTGTAGAAGTATTTGCAACCCGGTGCGTGTAATGGCGGCTGTTACTGAAGTGGCTTTTGATTAGTTGTATTAGTAACTGGCAACCCGGTGCCAGTAGCTAGATGTTACTAAAGCGATGGTATGTTTGAATTAAAAACTTGCAACCCGGTGCCAGTAACTATGGATGTTACTAAAGTGATGTTATATTTATTTATTATATATTATTAAGTTACGTTAGATTATTTCTATTAGGGACTTGCAACCCCGTGCATGTAACGGCAGACGTTACTGAACTATGGTTGATTAGTTGTATTATTAACCCGTGACCTGGCGCCCATCACAATAAATGTTACTGATGTGATGTTAGATTTAGTTGTATAGTAACTTGCAACCCGGTGCAAGTAACTATAGATGTTACTAAGGTGACGTTACGTTATTTGTAGTAGTAACTTGCAACCTGGTGCAAGTGATGGTAGGCATTACCAAGTGACATTAGATTAGTTGTATTGAACTTGCAACCCGGTGCATGTAATGGCAGATGTTACTAAGGTGACGATAGATCCGTTTTAACCAGGTGCGTGTATCAATAGAAGTTACTGACGGTACGTTAGATAAGTTTGATTAGTAACTTGCAACCTGGTGCATGTAGTGGCAGACGTTGCTGAAATGACGTTTGATTAGTTGTATTCTTAACTTGTAACCTGGTGAACATAATGATAGAAGTTACGTTAGATTAGTTGTATTAGTAACTGGCAACCCGGTGCCAGTAACTATAAATTACTAAGTGACATTGGATTGGTTGTATAAGTAACTTGCAACCCAGTGCAAGTGATGGTAGGCGTTACTGAAGTGACATTAGATTAGTTGTACTATTAGCTGGCAACCCGGTGCCAGCAACTATAGATTTACTGAAGAGGCGTTGAATACTGAGGCATTACTGAAGTGATGTTAGTAAGAATATCCAAGTGGGTAGCTGGCAACTTGGTGTCTATAGTTGAAACGGCAGGTTGTTGAGGTAAATGAGCGATGACGCAAACCTGGTATCCCGGTGCCAGTGATGTCTACTGTGCGGGGGGGAAAATACAACCTGCCCCCCACCAGGGAGTGCTGGTGATGTAGGCTGTGGTTGTGGAGGCAGCGGAGGGTCTGTGACGTCATGCTTGCTGGCTCTGGCGGTGATTGGTGCTGGCGAGCGCGGGAGGTTCGGTGATTGTTGTTGCCGCTGAGTAGAGATGTAACAGTCTGCCTTTATTGTTGCTGTGGTTGAAGGGAATGCCTTCCCTTACAGCAATCATCGGAGGCAGGCAACGGTTCAGTCCCGGATGTCGGGCTCTGATTGTGGATGTAAAGATGGCCGGATCAAGAGGGGGGGCGCCGTGGGTTCACCGTGGTGGATAGTAACCCGGACTGTAGAGAGGCAGCCTATGAGAGAGTTGAAGCCGCTTTCACTCATGGCTATGCCACGGTTTTCGGCCCTCGCTGACGGAGGAGAGGAGGCCTGAGAACTTCCGGGAGTCGGAGAGTCACCTTAGGGGAGCTTGAGTGGAGGTGCCCACGAGGCCAGTACGTGCACTGCTGAACACAGCGGCCCCGCCGGGACGCATGACTTTGGTCTGACTGCTGTGTCATGGCTGGAGGAGAACCAGTTTCAAACAAATCTTCATCCAAATCAGACGGGTTGATCTGCAGTTCGTGATCCATGGTGAGTTGACTTTTTTAAAATCAAAATTCCGGTGTTTGTCCAAGTTTTTTATAATGCAGTCATGCGATTAGGCGTAAAGTACAGTTTGTCTGTCGAGAAATCTAAGACAAAAACGGCTAACATCTCGTGGTAGCTTGAGCTTGTTTCTGAGAAGCTAGACTGAAGCGCAGAATACGAGAGCGGAAGAGGAGGAGACGGTTAGGTGGTATTTATAGGAATGCAGGAGGGGTGCAGTTGAGGTGTGGTCCTGCTCCTGAAACTTCACTAAAGGTGGTGTTCATTCAACTTGAAATGAACAGCTTATGACAAGTTTGTGCAGTTAACCTCTTACCAGGCACCCCTATTTTTGTGCACGAGCTAAAAAATAATGTACCCAAAAAAAAAAAGATTACTGTTACCCGTAGTCACATTTGAAATGCAACTCTTTAAATTTTATAACTAAAAGGTCAGAATGAGTATAAGTGATCCTGAAAATGTGCATACAATATTTGGTAACTCACTGTGACAATTTTGTTCAGGAACATCAAACTGTTTTTAATTAACCTGGGGTTTTAGTCACTGAGTGAGTGAGTAAATAAGTGAATGCTTTTTGACCATCTTCCTGCTCTTCTTGCTTTGCACTTTCCCATGGCTTGTTTTTCAATCTATGAATGTGACATATATCAGGAAAGAGCCTGTTCAGTACAAAGTAGTGGTGCAGACTATTGAACCATATGACTGTCACATTTCACTAAGTATATATCAATTCACACCAATGATCAAGTTAAAAAGAGGAATGTGATGGAAAGGAAATAGTATCAGCCATAACAATATTAGTGGAGGCAGCAGTAATGTTTGTAGATGCCATTGGTTGTCACTAGGTTATTGGACAATAGCGATGTGTGAAGAAAAGTCAATCAAGTCAAGCTGTGTGGTATGCTCCTACCTCTGAATGAATTCCAGTGTGCACGCTGCATCATGTTGATTTTGAAATTGTAATAGGAAGAGAAGACTACAGCAAGCACAAGCACAAAGGACGTTCCTTCACATAGCAACTGTTTTTCTATGCTCATCATCCATCGCTGATTTGTCTGTGTTATTGGACCTGAAAAAAAGATTACAGATTAGATTAGGTTCTAGAAAGGTCTTAGAAAATGTATGTTGTATAGCTCTTTTTGTCAGTGTGGAAAACACAAAGCACTAAGTTAGACTTACTACCTCACTACATTAGTATAGTTAAATGATCTTCCAGCAAAAGCAAGTGTTTTAATATTAATGTAAACAGACAAAATGCTGACATGTTGCTAATTGTATTAGTTATAATTGACATGACATGCTAATT
This sequence comes from Scomberomorus guttatus, assembly GCA_038419695.1. Lineage (NCBI taxonomy): Eukaryota > Metazoa > Chordata > Actinopteri > Scombriformes > Scombridae > Scomberomorus > Scomberomorus guttatus. The sequence goes on along the minus strand of CM076459.1, from coordinate 29,394,267 downwards.
TTAGCTAGTTAAAACATTGCAAATATGAAGCATTTCAACAGCTTTGTTATAACAAAAAATGGCAGAAAATTCAACTGGAGAAAGCCTTACAATTATTTTTTTTACTTTCTTGACAAGGATAATGGCATGCCATTTCCTAACATTTTGACGCTTTGAGGCAGAATAAAAATGGTATGGTGACTTACTCAATGGAGGTTGCTTATAATGCAGGTCTGGACATCTGTGACAAATGGCTGAGCAGGTTGTAGTGTGGCTGTGCCTTTGTGGTGACAGAGACTGGCTGGAAGATATGCTCAAAAGTTGAAATCAAGAAAAATAAAATGCAAGCTGCAAAAACAATCTTTTGCAAGAAAAAAAAGATCTTGTTACATCAGTTATATTCAAAATTTTAGATCCCACCTTCCGAAGATGCTCAGCTGTTTACAGTAACATTTACAATAAATTCCTGTAAATAATGGCATTCTCGTAAAGAGCTGTTATCACGGTTTTCTCTCCCAGATTGCGTTGCAGTTTACAGTATGACACTGTATGACATCGGATTTCAATGTAAATTTACATCAAAGATTTACAGTGCAGCTAATCAGGATTTAGTCCTATTTGTTGTACTTATATTATTATTATTATTTTAAATATCATGATTATTTGATTTTTAAAAATCATTCTTTTATGTAAAGCACTTTGTGTTGTATGTATTATTATTATTATTATTATTATTATTATTATGTGTTGTTGTTTAATAACACTGACTGTATATATCTTTATTGTATCTATTATACTGTATATATAATTTTTTGTTACATCATTGAACAAGACCATACTACAATATATGCTTAGAATGTACTCACTTCATATTTTACAGAGTAAATTATCTGAAATAATGAGGCTTTTACATAAGCCCGTCACAGAATTTTAGTTTTGAAAGCCAAAATAAATGGTAGAAAAGTGTCGGACACTGAGCTTCCTGAAAACTGTCTTCCCACTGTGCAGAGCCAGCAAACAATTCAACCCAGCTATTCCAATTTACTCCCATAATTGGCTGTCTGTGCAGAGAGAAAGTGGCTATATCTCAGGGTTTTCCTCCACCAGCCTGACGGCTTGTAATTAGAGGAGGGTAAGAGTCTGTTCCTTCAATTAAACAGCAGTTCAGCAGGAAGAAGGACTGCCCTCTTTTTGTACAGCAGACTAAAGGATCTGCACTCTTACCGCTAAATATAAATAAATAAATACGCCACCACGTAAAGAGCTAAGCAGCGTGAGTATGTGTGTGAGTGCATGTGTGTGTACGTTGGGTAAATATCGGCAGTTATTTAAGCTGGATGATCTAATTTGCGAAAGCCAGGTGGAGACTATAGGAGACAGAAACTGCTTCCTTCCTACAGCAGCTCTTCAGTGTGATTATTAAAGATTTTTCGAGTGAAATTTTAGTTTATAAAATGAAGAAGGCTACCAGTTTAAAGCCCTGCTCTGTCAAATTCAAGAATTAGAAACCAGTATACTTACTGCTGATCACATGACAGCCTGTAGTTTTTTTGTTGTTTAAACTTTAATAATGTCTGTTTCTCATTTCTGCTATACTGTACTATCATGGTAATAATTACTCAAAGAATAATAAGCGTGTGTGTAATTTTGTTGAAGCATAATAAAATCTACAGCAAGCTACAGCATCATTGTAGCTTAGTGGTTAAAGGGTAACTTCACACTCAAATTCTGCATGCAGACTCTCTGGAAAGACAGAGTCTGGTGAACTGGTCGACAGTCACTAGAAGCACATTCATGGCCCTTTCTGATGCTTTACATTACTGTTAGTCAGCCCCGAATATAGCACAGTTATTGGCAGGCGGCCCCATGTGTTGTGTTTACTGCCACAAAAGAGGAATATATCTCTAATTAATGTACAAAGACGTCTGTCCGCCGTCACTTATCAGGCTTCAAAATTCAAAGTAGACTTTATGACATTCTAGATCATAAATGTGAGACGTGTAAAGTGCTTTTAATCCTACCTCAATGTGTAAAATAGAAACACCTATAAACATAGATAAAAACATAATATAACATACAAAGACATAAAAAGGTAACATTTTACAATAAGGGTACATTAATTAACATTAGTTAATGCCATGCTAAGCATTAACTAACATTTAATTAACAGTTGTAACTATGTAACTAATATGTCTAGTAATCACTTAATAATGGTGTTCATGTCAACTAAGGTATTAATTTATACATTATGTAATAGTTTATAAAGATTCGTCAATTCATCATGACAACCATTATTATTAAGGTAAACCCTTAATAAATGTTAACAAGGGAGACTTTGTAACACTTACTTAATGTGTATTATTGTAATAATTAACTGTTAGTTAATGCTTATCACTGTATTAACTAATGTTAATAACATCTTTAAACTATTAAATAATGTATAAATTAATACCTTAGTTAACATGAACACCATTAGTAAATGATTATTAGACACAGTTAACTGTTAATTAACTGTAAGTTTATGCTTTTTACAGCATTTAATTAATATTAATTAATGTACCCTTATTGTAAAGTGATACCCACAAAAACATATTATACATTATATGCTCATGCTTCTAGCAACTATGTATGAGAGGCACAAACTGAGGCTACAGTCAGCCAGTGTTCTGCTATTTATACTTGCAGCTGACATATGAAATAAGGAGTGGCCAAAACACTTTCAAATCCAAGCAGACACATACAAGCTCATTTTGGGTAGAAGAGGCAGTTTTTACAGAAAATATGTGTGTTGTTTAAAAAAATCAGCTGTATTAACATCATTTGCCAACAAAAATCGACTAGACATTCTCAACATTCCAGGATCGATTACAGCCTGGGACCTTTGCTACATGTCAAAGTCTCATGTCCCTCTCTCCACCATCTCTATCAAATAAAGGCAACAATGCCAAAATTAAATACATAAATAAAATCAATCAATAACTTTTTTTTGACCCCAGTAGGGCAATTGGTTATGCAACAGTGGGACACATACATTTAGCAAACAGGAAAAGACAGGACACATAAAGACTAAAAAAACATAAATACACAGTAAAAATACTCAGTCAATTAAAAAGATAAAAAACCAATAAGTTAAAACATTAGGCAAATAACTATCTTTTCCTCCTAGAGTTTAGGAGGGAGATGGCAAAGGGTGGCTGTTGGCTTTAGTGGAAGTCTGAGGAGGGTACCAGATGGCATAAAATGAAACTATTGATGTAAAGGATAGAACAATCAGAAAGAATGGATTCTGCTTTCTTATACAAATGTTCATTGTAAAGATCCTGCAGAGTTTCCTGTGCAGCGCTAGTAAATCTGCAGACATTATCCACCTTATTAAGTACATTTTTGTGTTTTACCTTGAGAGAGTGATACCAGCAGATAAAGAAAAAAGTGAGCATAGACTCAATAAAAGATCAATAAAACATTGTCATCAGGGTCCTGTCAACCTGGAACTTGGAGAGTTTCCTGAGACAAAAGAGATGCTGTTGGCTTTTCTTGTACACCATGTCAGTATTACTTGTAGGACTCCACTATTTCTATATTCTGGCCATCAATCACTGTACTGACAGGAGAGAGGTGAGAACATCTAAAATCAATACACATATCCTTGGTCTTTGACACATTCAGTACTAAAAACGATTCATGACACTAGTTTTCACCAAGGGAAATTTCACTGTTTAGCAGGCTTACTATGACTGTATCATCAGCAAACTTCAAGATGTGATGGTTTTCATACATGTTGCAGCAGTCATTAGTGTACAATATAGGGAGAAGACGCATTCCTGGGGACAGCCAGTGGATAATACGGACAACTCGGAAAATTGACCATTTACTCTCACTCTTAGTGTCCTGCACGTGAGGTCTAGAATCCAGCCAACAATACCAATGTCCAAACCAAACTTATCTGTGAGCTTCTGAACTAGCAGGTGTGTCTGTATGGTGTTGAAGGCTGATGAAAGTCCACAAACAATAATCTTGCAAGGTTGTTAGAGCTCTCGAGGTGCTTGTATATGTAGTTGAGCAGAGTTAATGTGGCATCCTGAATCCCCCGTCTTGGTTCTATAGGCAAATTGCAGTGGGTCCTTAAAATGTTCGGTACTGTTCAGTAGTTTTTTTTGGTCAATTTTTCAATCGAGGTCAGGGCTGTGGGTCTGAAGTCATTCAGGGACTTAGGAAGTTTGGTTTTGGCAACAGGAACTATGGTGGATTATTTCCACTGTTTGGGGACCCTCTGCTGAGAAAGTGACAGATTAAAAATATAATTAGGGCCTCGTTGTTCTGCACAGTGGCTCAGCATTTGACTACCAATATTATCAGGGCCATCACTTGTTCTGGGTTTACAATGTTCAAAAGTATTCACAACAGTGTGAACATTGAAAGGAGTGGCCAGGTGACTGGATTTCAATAGAGTATTTTTTAAAATAACTGTTTCATTGCTAAAATCATGCACGTCAAATCTTCTCGTGTTACTCTTTTCTTAATATTGTCAATTAGCCCAACCATAGTCCTGATACTGTTCCAGGCTGAGCCCAAATTATTATTACTGAGCTTTTCTTCAACTTTTTTGTTTGTAGCATAGTTCACATAGTTGATATCCTTTTGTATAGACATAAGCTCAGGAAGACTTCCCCATTTAAAAGCCTGTTTCTTCTTATTTAGTAACACTTCAAGGTGTCTGCTCACTCATGGTTTACTATTGGGGTAGATCTTAACTGACTTTACAGGAATAACAATGTCCTCACAGTATGATATCCAGGAACTGACCACGTCCGTGAGTTCATCAGTGTTGCCAGAAGATTCAATGAACTCCTCCCAGGCTGTGCTGTCCAGATAGCCTTGCAGTGTTAATGTAGCTTCCTCTGACCACATTTTAATGTTTCAAGTGGTCACTTTCCCCCTCTGAAGACATATATGGTATGATGGAACCAGATACACACAATTGTGATCTGCTGAGCCCAGCGGGGGGAGTGGAATCAATTTATAGGCATTTTTAAGAGTGCCATAACACTGGTCAAGTATCTTGTCTTTGCTGGTGGGACAAGACACATACTGATGAAAGCTCCTGAGGGTTTTCTCCTGTGAACAGTGATTGAAGTTGCCCAGAATTAGATTAGGAGTGTCTGGAGATAGTGACTGAAGTATCTGCATAGTTTGAAAATGTAGCTCACAGGTAAAATGTATTCTCATTAGCCTAACTACAGTCACAAAATTCTGTGGAAATTCCCGTGGCAAATAAAGTGGGCGCATGGTCAAAGAAAGCAGTTTGACATCTTTGGTACATAGTCTCTCTCTCACTAGAACAGTTTTACACCAGCGTTCATTTGTATACAGACATAACCCACCTCTGCATGACTTGCCTGTGGTCATGGTCTTGTGGTCCGTGCGAAGCTGAGCCCCAAACCTGTCTATTGCCACCACGCCATCGGAGTCCATCTTCCCAAGCCATGTCTCTGTGAAAGCCAGGATACAGGCATCTTTGAACTTGTGTTGGTGGTGGACAAGAGCCTGAAGTTCCTCAGTCTCTTTGCGGAGGGAGCGGGCATTAGCCAGGATAATGGAAGGCATGGGGATGCAAGACAAGGGTTTCCATCTTGTGTGTTCCCGCACCCCTCCTCTTCTACCCCACTTCCTCGGTTTATGTTGAGGTGCTCTAGTGTATCCACCTTTGCCGTGGAGGTTTACAGGTTCCTCCAGTTTAGGGAAAACTAGGTCCGTTGGTGGTCTGTAACTCGCAGGGTTGTTGAGTTTGAGCAGGAAGTCCCTGATGTACTGAATCTTGTTGGGTTCAGGTGCAGTGAGCCACCCTTCGACCAGGTGCCACGCTGACGCCAACACCACCAATATGAAAAGGACAGTCCAATCCATGCCACTGAACAATAACACGATTTAAGCAACCAATATAGAGTTGAGTGTCTACAGGTCAATATGGACGATGGCAAATTTAACAAACCTAACAAGATGGTACAAACTTATACAAACAGACAAACAGGCACCCCACTGCTGCTGGTTGCTGCGTGCATATGCACCCCAATGCATAATAAAGTGGTGGCAGGATAAGAAATAATACTAATATATTGATTTACCTCTACGTAATACAGGCACAAACTATTAACACACCCTGCAGTGTGTCTCAGACACAGAGGGTCAGACATAGATTTTCATATGTGTTCTACATGTTAGAATATCATGATTCGGGTTGACAATCAACAATGTGGCCTGCTAGAATCCTCATGATGAGTATGGTCCTTAGTGTTTATAATATACTTTCTTGCAGTAATGAGTCTGATGAAGAGAAAATTATCATCACTTTGAGGCAAATCAATGTAACTTCTTTAAAAGGTAATTGAAAGTGTACTCTAGAGTCTTGATGTGTTTGTGTGTGTGTGTGTGTGTGTGTGTGTTTGTGTGTGTGTGTGTGTGTGTAATAAGCCAGTGTAGTGGCTCCTCCTCAAGGGATGTGACATTTTCTACAACAAACAACACAGAGTGAGTCGGCCAATCAAAAAGCCAGAGCCCTCTTGCGTCCTGACATGCGTAGATTACATTCCCCACACACAAGAGAAATGACAGATCTTGTTACAATCACAGTTTGGACAAATTAAAAGGAAATTACAAAGTATTAGTGCAGAAAAATGTATTTCGTTCATATTATATCTTTGAAACTGTTGAAATGAAGTCTGTCCCCCACTAAAAAAAAGAAAAAACAAAAAGGAACAAAAAAGTATTGAAGATGCGGCTTTGATTTCATTTTTTCCAGACTTTAATTCCAGTTGTAATAAGCTATTATATAACACAACAACAAAAGGACATGATTATATTTCAGACATTTAAATATTTAAATGAATATTAAATTAATATTGAAATATTTTTGTTTATTTTGTGTACAACAAGCCTAAACTTGCTGTAGGTAAATATCTAAAAAAATTTTTCATTTTTTTTGTTTTCAATAATTTAAGTAGATATATATAGCATTGCGTTTCACAGACAGTAACTTAATCATGCTTGAAAAAACTGGATTGAATTTGTGAATGAGCAGAGCAGAGCAGTATGACATGACTCTGTTGTTGTACTGATGGAATTAGTGCTAGGTAAATGCGCAATATGCTGAATTTCCTATGTCGTGTCCATCTATTACAGTACAAGTAATTCTACCCCCCTCAGTTTTTCAGCCAGCCTTTATCGGTTCATGCCCACCATTACTTAAATGCCAGTTTTTATTTGAGAATTTACAGTATTTTGTTTATTTCTTACTTTGCTGAAATGCTGACAGCCTCTTTATTAGTCTTGTTTTGTGCCATGTGCTGGGTGCATACACACAGACTTTCCACTGCAGTGCAGTTTCAGCGTGACTGTGTATGTGTTTTGTTGTGTATGTCGAGTGTGTGAGTGTGCATGCATTTGTGGTTGTGTGGTCTTTTACCTAACACGCATGGTGGATCAAGGCAATTGAACACTGGCAGCAACGGTCATTCAGTCTGCTTGTGGAACTCAAATGTCAGCAGCAAAGGCTGAGACCTAAAGCTATGAAATAATTTAAAAGCACAGTGTGTGTGTTCAGCTGGGGAAATGTCCTCCACTGACACAGAGTGGAGACAGAGGCAGCTGCCGGTCCTCTGTGTTCAGTTGACTTGGGTTTCGATGTGACCATGAAGAACTACATTACAAATTCATTAGCTTTCTATTGCCATTTTAAATGCATTATGTTGAAGGAACTCATTCACTTCACATTTCTGTGGAAAAACTGAAATTATATGAACTTACATTTTATATTTCACTTGCTAACTGGACATGGTTCTACTTACACATAATAAATAAAAAGAGGTATATCAGGGTATTTCATTAAAATAAAAGTATAAAACATTTTAACCAAATATAAACCAATAATTTATATTTGCTACGTAAATACAAATCATGGCAAGAGCGGAATCTCATTCATCAAACTTGTGCTAAATGACTTATTGTCTTATAATGGCTGCATGATCATTTCACAGTGTGATGACCCCTGCTGTGTCATCTTGTGTTGCTGTATGGTTCACCTGTCTCTGTTCACTCTGCAGGTGGATCGTTAGTGTAACCTGGAACACCTGAGGGCCCCGGTGTGCTCCAAAGTTTATATAAGCCTGGCTGCAGTGCAGTTTTCTCTCTGACTCGCTGCCACTCTTTGCCACTCTGCTGCAGCAGCTGCTGCAGTTCTGCTCTCTTCCACCCGTTTGTTTTGTTTATCCTGTTTTAGTTCTTTGCTTTGCTTTCATGCACCTTACAACACTCACACGCACACATTCTGCACTCATGCATTACATAAACCACTGATAGCACTGATTTCCACACCCCATACTTACCTTTAGTTAACCCTTTAATTTGGCTTAATTTGTTTAATACATTAACATGATGTGTTGGTGTGGTTGTCATTAATTATACTCATAGCCGCATATTTGGTTGTAGATGGTGTGCGAACAAAAATAACCTCATACTACTAATACCACAGCTACAAGGATGTGGTATATACTAATCTGTGATCTGTGGCAATAACACAAATCATAATAATGATAGTTTTATAGTATTATGTATTTATTATTTTATTTTTTTATGTATTTAGGACCTGATGATGTTCTTGCACATATTTCAGAACTACATATTGGCATTGTTAATGGAAAGGATTGTTATGTTTTTAACAGACCATAACATCAGTTCCTCATGCCATGTAAAGTTTTGAAAATTGAACTTTTATTTTATACTTTACATCAAAATTATGAATAAATACCATTAATTATAAAAAATGGGTATTTAAATACCCTCACTATCAGATATAAAACACTGAAAAGAGATGGAACAAGAGAGTTTGTTGAAACGACTTGGAACACTTGTATGAGAAAACCTTGAAAAAACCTGAGCAGATGAAAAAACATTGAGCCTTCTTACTAAAATATAATAAAACACACTTACAGTAAACATTAAATATACTAAAAGAGGAAAAAAGCCAACCCTAAAAGCATTTTTCAAAATAGTGTAGCAGTCAGAGACTGACTGGAACTTGGAGTGTTATTTATGCATACCAAGCCAAGAGTCACCTGACATGTATAAATCAGACCATGTCATGGGTTAATAATATGTAAATAAGATTGTGGTGAAAGACATTCTACAGCTGAATCCAAGTGATCAATCTGTCATCACATCACTGTTTATTAAGATGCTGTGCAAAAGTTTCACGAATCACTCATTTTTAAGAGGTTTAATAAATGGGGCCATTGTACTTTTAGACAATAATAAACCAAAATTTCAAAATACAAGGTGTTTAAAATACATTGGAGCAGCTAAAATGTCAATCTTGTTGATTTTGCATTTAGCCATAGATTCTCCTCAACCCCAAGTACCCACATCACTTAACTCATGTGGCGAACAAGCATCATTCATGTTCCAGGCGTACTAAATATGTCACACTGAATTACATAAAATGATTTACATCTACAGTTTGTCATTTGTTAGATAGCATGTTCAATTTAAAAAGTTCACATACTATATGTAACAGCATAACAGCATATGGCTCTGGTAAAGTACACTGTAAAAATATGTTTCTTAAATTGTAGTTTAAACTAAATCACCCCTGGTGTCTGCAAGTAAAGCATGCTGAAAACTACTTCTGATATTCAGTCCATTGTTACATTCAGTTACATCAAACCAAATGCAAGTGACCAGCAAAAGAAGAATATTCTTCTTTTTCTATGTGTGCATATTTGTTTATGCACATCACAAGTTTTATTAAATGATTCTACTTTTTGAAACCAAGAAGCTTCCAACTGTCTTTTTTTACTTCAGCCTCCCCTCTGCCCATGGACACAAGAAATCAGATTTTTTCATTAACTGGAAATGAACAACTTAGGACAAGTTTGTGCAAAAATCTGGTTACTATTAGAGCATCATTATGCTTCAAATTAAATGTTTGTCAGATCATTTCAAGCACTTGAATCCGCCTCCCACCACAACTGCAGCCAACAATTTTTGAGCATTTCTGAAATCAACATTAAAGATTCACAATTCACACAGTGATTGACCAGGGTCAGGATTTGAAGCTGTCTCTTTTTTTTCCTTCTTTACACAACTTCATCCATCACTTCTCATTTGTACAACTGAGTGCAACACCATGCATGCCTTTGAGGAGAGAATGTTAGGTACGATTGGGCACAATTCCCTTTGATGTCTTTGAGGATGGTCTTTATTGGAACAGGTAGAAACGCTTTTGCCTTTAGGTTTTAATGGATTCTTCCATGTTCACATGGCACAGGCTGCCATGCTGGATGGTTATTATTAATTCTGCCTACTCTCCACCATTACTGGGAGAACCTCTGGACAGGACACACAAACTGAGTCTATATGAAACTCTCTGTGAAGTAGCTACAAGAAAGTATTTTACTATACAATATGACACATTCATTAATTATAAATAAATAAAATCATGATGTATCAATAAAACACAAATGACAGAGAAATATGAATGGAATATTTTTTAAATATTAGAGTAACATTAGAAATATTACATCAAAGAAAGTAAAGTATTTGTAACTGGAACTGTGTAACAGTTCCTAAACTTTACCAGATATGTTTCAATATTAGATCCCATTGCCACCTCATACTAACACATACAGACCCCAGTCTGTATGTGGCCTTTTGCTCCAGTTTTTTATGATTCAGTAACTGTTCATTTGTAATGCAGATCTGATCAATACAATAACACATGGTCTGTAGATTTCATGTCAGTGTCAGCTTTGCATATACACACAGCTGCTCTCTCAACCAGCACATACTGCCGTGAAACTAGAGGCCATATGTTGGGTGACTGCCATGCTTAATTTGTAAAAATGAAACACAAAGGGAGAGCTGATTAGACCTGGGTTAACTGTGCACTGAAAAGAAAAGCAGTCAGAGTATAAGTGCAGGAAGAGAGCAGGTCAGAGAGAGAGTGAGAGTTGTAGTTCATGGTGCTCTGGTTACAGATCCACTGTGATAAGAGAGCAGCATTCGTCATCCTCTGCCTCTACCATCACTCTATCTCAATCCAACCTCCACTCCATCTTTCTACCTGTATTCCCACTGTCTCTGTTTTTTTCCTCCTGTGAACACAGACATGAACACACACACGTGCGGACAGCCCTCTCTCTGTGGTGAGCTAGCTGCTATTGATCGAATCTGAGGAGATGTCTGAGGAGGGGAGTACTGTTCAGGGCATGGGGAATAGACTACCCTCAGCTCTCAGCTAATAGATAGCACAGATTGCCTTGGTGTGTGTGTGTGTGTGTGTGTGTGTGTGTGTGTGTGTGTGTGTGTGTGTGTGTGATAGTACAGATTCAGGCTGTTAGGCAGAGAAGCCTGTCTTTTCACAGGCTCCATTGACTGAAGCACAGCGTGGAAACACTTCAAGCTTGATGATAGGGCTGATAACAGGCCTGATGTGCCTGAATGAGCCCCACTGGAGCCCACCGAGCAAGGAAATACGATTTGGTAAATAGTGATGGTTACTTGTGTGAGACAAATAGCCCATTTGGTCAATAATCAAGACTTGAGAGCTGCTGGGCAAAAAGGTGGGAGGCTTTGGGCAAATTGGCGCACACTGGACAAATAAGTGGATCTGCAAGTGAATGAGAACATGTGCTTATGTCAGATTCTTGCAAATGACTAAAAGTGTTGCATGTTTTCCCAAGAAAATGGCTGAAATTAAGTTTCTATTGCTAAACTCATCTATGTATCCCTGGTTAAAGTCCTCAGTGTGCTTCAAACAAACTAAATCATACGCCTCCCTGATCTCTTTGGTTATAGTATTTTGACACTGTACCCTGTACCTGAGGGGCTACTTCTGCAGTTGCCATAGGGTTCATGGAAAGATTGTTAATAGCTCAACTAATTTGAAAAAAATACTAATTGTTATTTGATTTAATATATAAATATATATTTTATGTGTGTGTGTGTGTGTGTGTGTGTATACATACATACATACATACATACATACATACATACATACATACATATTTGCATTAAGGAGGAAAACAACTATCCAAATAGGATTACAAATTGATGTCATGTAGATTTTTTGTTAATTAATTGTCACAAAAATCAGTAAGCTACCAACTAACAGGCTGACTGTGCACCTCCCACCAACCTGATGCAGGTAACACTTTAAAGCCATTGAGAGTGCATGAAGCCTAGTTAGCATTTAGCATTTAGAAATATGGAATACAAACGGTTTCATTAATTGGCTAATAAATTATATACAATACAATAAAATACAAAGTAATGGATAAACAGTTGAAACAGATAGTTAAAAGTCATGGATAAATAGTTGAAAGATCCACCTCCTGCCATTCTAAGTGGTAGTAGTAGGAATGCAAACTTGGCCAAACAATGATAATTCAATTTTATGAAAAAAAAAAAAAAGCTTTGTAACAATATCCAATTTTTGTAGCGCTCCATAAAATAAACTTTTAAATCAATAAAAACAAATGTGGAAAATGACACATGGTGTCAATCATATTTGGGCTCATGTGATAGGTATGTGGAGGTACATCAGAGAAAAAAAGGTTTGGTAATCACTGATTTAGGAGGTCGAGCTGTTTGTGGGTCTTTTTCTGTAGCCATGGCTAAATACATGCTTTTCAGTGATTGTGTGTTGATATGATTTAACATGAGCATGTTTAGTGAAATAGTGAAGTGAAATTACATGAGGCTTGTTCCCTAGCAGTCCACCTGCCTTTTTTATTCTAGTCTTTTGATTATGTAGAAATGCTGTTATTTTAATGTGATTAGTGACTCTCTCATCGATTCAAACAGCAAGAAGACACAATACTAATTGAAATAAGAAGTGGAAACAGTGAGCAGTTAAGCAAGCTAATAAGTGGGGCTGTGTCTGCTTGTCATGAAATTAAAGGCCTTTTAAATTAAAAGGTATTAATTCAGAGTCTGTCCACTCAAAAACGACACAGTAGGTGGTAATGTCAGGTGCCCAAAAACGACCTATAGTTATGTTTTGGATTTTTTTTGAACAGATGTCATCTAGTGGATATAATAATTATGACCCAGAGCAGTGGCACAGTTCAGATGTTGTCTATATAAGTTGACAAATTTGGAGGTGGTGTTTCGGGTGGATGGAATACCAGCAACAGTAGATTGTGGAGTCACATGGTCAAACAAATTTGGAGGACTTGTTGTAATTCAACCTCCAATCCCACTTTCTCTACAGATACTCAAGCAATCCTGCCATAAGAGTAACAATAATAAATAAAAAATCACACCAAAACAACTCCTGCTGAGTTTCCAGTATGACTGTTGTTTGAACAACAGCCTGAATGTCTACCATAACACATAAATAAAACCAATACTATAAATAAATAAAATAAAAGTCAGTGACCAGGCCTCTCCAACACAGCCTTGAATCAAACACTACAGGACCATTTACTGTAAAAATGCCCTGCACTGCTTTGTCCTCCTCTGAAATACTCTCAGTGTATCTAAACTGGTCAATTTTTTTCTCCTACAGTATGAGCACAGCGCTGTGCTCGCCTTGCTGCAGTGCCTGCCATTAATACCTGTCAGCCAGTGCTGCTCCCACATCATATTTCTGCTGTTCTGCTGGAATATATGGAGTGCCTGTTCAGCCAGCACTCAGAAAGCCCTGCATAATTGACTACAAAACAGGAAACGTGTGTTCCACACTGGTAGACCTCTGAGCAGAACCACTCAAAACTAAATGTATCTATACGTTGCACTGCCCATACTAAAACATTGCTATAATGCTGCTTGATATGAATGTGCTGGTATGGTGGTGGTTCAATTGCAGGTCCAAAATGGTTTATTTTGTGTATAAATGACAAAACGACATATATTTATGCTCAAGTGACAGCGTCCCCTAACCTTATGTGGTTATTATTGTAGCCATAATGACAAAGATCCTTCCCGAAAATCTAAACAAATGGTTTGTGTGTCTAAACCTAACCAGACCTTAACCACAGTGTTGTCACATCATAAAACTCATTTATTTTTCAACAGTGATATGTAATGGTTTTGGAAGACACAGATGAATAATGTCATCCTGCTGATGGGGGCGTCAGATCAGAAAATGCTTCTATGTCTTCTGGAGTGCTTGGACCAACAACATATTCTGTCATTGACTTCTTGGTGTAAATGATTTCAAAGTGGACTATTTATGTATATTACAGATGTTAAAATAAGAATAAGTGATGTTGAAACTGAAAAAGTGTATGAAATAATATCAATCAAGTAAAATAAAGTATCAAAATCAATTGCATTATTGTAAAAATTCTGTTCAGAATGCATTGTATGTTGTGAATTACTGTTGCATAATTCTGTGTAGAGATAATGAGGAAATGCCTATAAAACCAACCCTGCCTCCTACAAATTATGTTTATACCGTTTACTGTACTACTAAATTGTTTTGCAACTGTCATCACCTCCTGGATTATGTTCATGTTTTTTTGAATGAATGAAGCACTACATTTACATATACCACACTGAAGTTGTAGGGTCAGGGTGGATGGCAGATGTACAAAACACATGACGAAAGGTTAGTGGAAGATCATAGTATATGTATAAATATTAATAAACACGTCTTGTCTTGTGCTTCAAGTCACTGTGGGCTTTTTCTGTATTACACCATGATCTTGTATAAGTGCTGCCAGTGTCTACACACAACCATAAAAAAATATGAATAATAGAGTCACAACCAGCAGATATTGTACTGCAAGACTGGATATTTTGGCAGGAAAAGAAATATGTTACGACTGAACATTTTATTGATTCAGTATCAAATTTTTTGCCAAATATGTTCATTTAAAACATTACATAATGTTGAGAAAAATCCTAATTCCGGTGGCATTATATTTTCTTTAAAATGTATTTGCTGTTGCAATTTAGTATCAAATAAATGTAATTTCATAAAGAACATTCTAATGTCTTGTTTAAGTTCTAAACATTAAATTTAATGATTTGATGACAAAAATGTGTAAATAATGTATAAGCACATAAAAATGCACCATAAAACATTCACAACATGTTTAAAAAGAGACACCAAGTATAATCTGAAAGGATTACAATATTATTCAATACAATATATAAAAGTGTGCATGTATGAAACAATTTTACAGATAATATAAAAATGTATAGTACAATGTAGAAATTTACAAGAATGTAAAAAAAATGTAATGAAACATTTTATATACATGGTAAATCACTTTAGTTTGTTTGTTTATCTAGTATATGCGCTGTATGTATATGTATATGTGTATACATGCCTATGTGCATTTGTTTATGTGTATTGATGCCATCCATCCAACAGTCAGCTAGGTTATGTTTAGTTATAACAGAGCTCAGACCTCTAACCCCACAATGAGGACAGGATGTCTGTGATGCTAGCTGCTTTCACTACGTTAGTTAGTGATGTTGCATGTTCCAAAATCTCTGTAATTACTTTAGTGAGAACAATGTAATCATACATGAAAGAGCTGATTGCCAGAGCTATGAAAATAAAACCTAAATTGTAATAAACCATATTTTTCCTTTAACAATTTAAAGTTAATAAAAGGTAAAAAATCACAGACGTAGCCAAATAAAATCATTCTGACAAGTGTTTTATTACACTGAGTTGCTTAATGCCATTTATTCTATTCCGGCACTATTCCATTTCATTCTTAAGTCATTATGCAGCTGCTAAAACTGTTCTTCTGGATATTCTCTCTCTAATGTCTTCAAATCAATATCAACAAATGCAAGCTGTCCCTCCAGTGTATGTCGCAGCTAAATCTTTTTGACATTTTTATGAAGCGCAGCCCCACATCACAAGCAGCAGCCCTCAAATTGAATATTGATTCTAATGATCTCTTCTTTTGGGCTGCAAGAGTTTGAATCTTAATAAAGCCGAAAGAAATGCAGCGCATTCTCATTTTCAAGAAAACTTTATACAGAGCCCTCGGGAAATTCAGTGGTAATGTGATAGATTTGTTGGGTTCCTCATTCATGAAACCGATTCCAATGAACTTTTTTTAAGCGTGGTGAATCTTTTTGTAAATTTGTTTCGGTCTCTCTGGGGCAGCAGTCTCCTTTATGGTGTGGCTGCAATCTCAATTAAATATGAACTCTTCAAATGAAGTGCAGTGCTGCATAGAGCATAGAACTAACTTAAAAAAAAGTATCAAGCCTCCTTTCATTAAAGGTGGCCTAATATTTCTCAATTAACATGTTCCTACTGCCAAAGCCTTAGAGTCAGTAAGCACACAGAAATTATAAGACATCTAAAGGGGAGAGTTTCATTAATTGATTTTCTAAAATGTAATTATTATTGGGTGCTTTTTGATGGGTAGACTTCAATATAATAATATGGGAAAAAGGGTTATTTAGGTGATGTGAAAGCATTCAGACTCAGCCAGGTTTAATATAAGGACCTTATAGCAAGTGTGTCTCTACAAAATAGCATTTTTATATACCACAAATTAGTTTTGCCTAATACATTTGCATTTAAACATAATTCCTGCCAAGATTATGTTAACAGGTAACTTTTTTTTCCAATCCAGTAAATGTGATGTTCTTGACAGAGAAATCATGAGGAGGAGGGGTGGATGTTTGAAAGTACAAAGCTCAGGACTGACACTTGAGACTGGGGCTGGCCTTCTGCGTCCCACATGTGGTTAGTATTAGGCTGCCAAAACACTTGGTTAGGGTTAGGGAACTATTGTACCTTTTGTGAAAAAACAAAAACCTTATTCAAAGGATTTGTCATAATGATGCACAACCTGTGAAAATGGGAAAACCACTATCTTTTCCTAACCTAAACCAAGTGTTTTGATTTGCCTAAACACAACCATGAAAACGTTGTGTTTTGCACTTCACTTTCAGTAAAAACATTTTGCATAATCAGTAAACAGTTTACAAATATGTTTAATAAAAAGGTTTCTTCATCATGTTGATTTATAAAATAATAATCTTAGTTATGGATAGAATGTGACCCATATATGAAAAGCTTAGAATGTATTTAAGAATGTATTTATCAAGTAAAAAACAAAAACAAGTGCAGATTAGGGTACGTTTCACTGATAGCTCTACAGTTTAGTCAGAAACATGAGTTCTCTGAGAAAAAGCCATTTGATTCAGTGCATTGACATACTGAGGAAAAAGTA
Organism: Scomberomorus guttatus; assembly: GCA_038419695.1. Taxonomy (NCBI): domain Eukaryota; kingdom Metazoa; phylum Chordata; class Actinopteri; order Scombriformes; family Scombridae; genus Scomberomorus; species Scomberomorus guttatus. The sequence continues at coordinate 29,377,078 of CM076459.1, read as the reverse complement.
CATCCATTAACTTGTTATATAATGTAATACCAAAGGCATGATACCCACAATACATTAGCCTTTTGCAGGTCTATTGCAGGATAGTTGGAAAACTGGGAGCAAGCACTGAATTTCCATTATATGACTGACAAATAATATATTTTGTAACTATCATATAGCAAATATCATTTGATAAAGGACAACTTCTGTTGTGATTTGGCGCTATATATACATAAAATTGACTTGAATGAAATCCGTCCCATCAACATAATTTTTGGACAACATAGAAGTGGTTAGTGGAGTTGGTTGCAAAGGACAGTTCATTTAAGAATTGTAATGTACATCAAAGTTGATTTTCTTTGTTAACATAAATTTATCTGTTGTTATTTCAGTAAATGGAATACAACAACCCAGACAGCTTAGCTGTTTTGTTCTTGCTTTATCACCATTTTTGTAACCATTCTTTTGTCACTTTCTCTGACTCTTGGAGAAGAACGTGTTGTCTTAATTTTTATTGTCACCTACAAAGCTAAAGCTTGGCTAACACTAATTAATCAATGGACAAGCTGTAGCTAATTTACTTTACAATGTCAATATTTTAATGATCCATACAATAATAACTCAACTCCTGATCCACTCATACAAAGAGGAGGCATGGCAGTTTAATAAAGACAGGTTTCACATGTTTCTGATTGATTACACAACATTCTCATTGGCTGAGCTGTGAGGGTCACATTGTAGATCAACTGGTAAATGGAGGGCTTCACATTCAGGCTCATCTCACTCTTCACCAGGATGATCTGAGACCGCTTCCACATGCTGTGTGGCACCAATGTGGCTGATGATATCACATTCTGTCCTATCCTCACTAGTAAACTAAACCCTGAGATACTTGAGCTCCTTCACTTGGGGCAACAACTCACATCCTGAAGGGAGTAATGTTTTACAGCAGTGTACCATGGCCTCAGACTTGGAATGCTGACTCATCCCAGCTGCTTTGCACTTGGCTGCAAACCGTCCCAGTGCACACTGGGAGTCACAGGTCAGTAAAACCACAGATGCAATTAAAAGGCCACCATACCGGACAATGGCCATCTCCCGGTGGTGCCTTGAAATTCTGTCCATGAAAACCACAAACAGAATCAGCACAACCTTGGCAGAGTCTAAAACCTACTGAGAATGTGCTTCACTTGCTGCTGGGAAACAAAGTTCCTTCTGAAAGGTTTTTCCACTGAACTCTTACAGGCTGTGTACACCAGACACCCCTCAGCTATGTTTTTCAGTTGTCCATCTTATGCTTCAATTTCAATCAATACAGCTGTCCACATGACTGCATAACAGCTCATGCTTCACTTTATAGATTTAACAGCCATCTGAAATGTATTTTTAGTTCAAATCTATTTTCTTCTGATTTGCACAAGTATACATTAACTGTGTCTCTGGCTGTGAGCCCTACTGATTTGTCTTTGAATTAGAACAGTAAAACAGTATTTGCATTTGCCACAATAACCATAGGATATAGACAGTGCTCAACTAGTTTCCACTTGCTAATAAAGTTAACTTTTTCATAAAGAATTTTTTGAAGCTGGATGAACATATCTAATGTCAAAAAGCCTAAAGACTTAAAGACATGAAACCAACAAAGTCAACTGAGGGTAGCATCCATGCTAAATTGTTTTAATTTTCCTCCTCAACCGCCCATCAGATTGAGACAGTTTCTAGTGATTCATCCCCTCCCAGAATCCCTTTTAAGGAATTTGATCAGTTGCCATGACAATTTTGGAGAAGAATGTGAGTGAAGTGGATTGGCCAAATGAGTTTCATAATGACAAAAACACAAGAAAGGGATGAACATCTCACACCCCTTGATCCTTTTTACTGTAGTTTGCCTTTTGGGTTTGAGACTTCAGGAACGGCCTCAAGTCATTTTAGATCACTCAATTCTTGCCCTTTTCACAATTGTTTTGTCAGTAAACTCAAATAATTTTAATGAAGTCAGCCAAAATTTTATAAATGAAAATGATTTTCTTCAAAAATGCCTTAATTTTCTGAAAAAATCGTTCCCCTTTGAGTAAAATACCTGCAAGAACCCGGGATTAATACATATGTGCTTGTGTGTTGATATCTGCCTGTGTGTTTGTGTACTAGAGACTCTTAGATCTTATGCACTGACCAATCCTCCAAACTTCATTTATGCTACTACTGTGCGTAATGGTCTTATTGAAAGTCTGACCTGGAAATGCTGTAGTATAACTAGATCAACAGCCATTTCTTCAAAATATTGATCATGCCAAAATTGCATGGCTTCAAAATACAGTGCGAGAAAGCTGTAATGGGTAACGCTTTATTTTACAGGTCCCTTAATTTGCTGGTAATTTAACAGTTAATTTTTAGGACATTTTACAGATGGCACAATTTGGTACAAATTATGTAAAAAAAAAAAAAAAAAATTCATTATATTTGGGTTCATACATAGTTGTTAATAAGAAAAAATTCTTCATAAATTACACTCATATCAATTCTTTAACACACAGAAAAAACAAAATTTTCAGTGTGTAGTTTTGTGTGCCAAACAAGAGAGCATATTATGTTGTTTCTTAAAAACTCTACAAGCACATTCCCTGTATACTACCAAATTATATAGCCCTTTCAAAGAAATCTCCTAAGAAATAACACAGTAGCTACTTTTAGGAAATTAAAAAATACATTTAAAATGCAATTCAAATTCAATTCAATTGAATACAATTGAATATAATATGTTTGTAGTGTTGGCCATAGTTCCTATTCCTTTATGGTAACTGATGATAACTGCAGCAGTTAGAGATGCAGAATCATCATTTAAACACACTAACAGGGCAAGGATTAATGTAACAAAAAATATGGGTAAAAAACTGCAAACCTTTTTGGTAGTTAGTCAAGCATTTCTTAGGGGGGAGTGCGGTAGCACTGGGGACTCTTGACCTCAGTATTTCTAATCTGATGTGCACCACTTGTTTGGAGGTGAAACTGAACTGAAAGTGAGTGCACCCAAGATGTTGTAGTACTTCCTTCACCGCATAGAAAAACTGGGTGCATGCACAATTACAATGAATAGAGGACGCAATCGTTTTTACCTTTGCCTTCATTTTCTGCAAGTTTAGTAAAACTGGGCATTTGTTCACAACCTGTGATTGTCTGACTGCTTTTGCTTCTTTCCCCATTGGACTGGAATTTTTTTTTTTTTTTTTTTTGGTGCTTTTTTTGCTCATTCTGTACTTCTGATTCCCAAATTAATGACTGAATAGGATCTAATTCATAGGCAGTGAAATATGGCTACAAAAAGACATATTGTTGTATGTCTGAACTGCTATGGAACATTACATGAGACTTGCACCTTTCACTTATATCTTAATTATGGCGTAAAACACAGCAAACTGTTTCCTTCAGTGTTCCTGAATGCAGCACTGACAATCACTAATAATACTTTAAACTGAGCCACTAATTTTTTCAATACACTTACAACAGAGCAAATATACAAAGCTGACAGCAAAGAAGCAGCACACACACACACACACACACACACACACACACAGAACCTTCCACATAGGTACCACTTACCCACAGATACATCATCATGATGACTGGACAGTTGAGTTACTTTTCCCTGCAGCACCAAAATCGATTCCTCCTTTACTTTAAACACAAGTTGTGCAACCTACAGACTGCGAATCCCTCCGTCACCAGTTCACCATCACAGTCAGTATGAGCCAACTCTTCTTGGATTAGAAAGATGCCTCTGATCCTTTTTTAAAATGTTTCCCCTGACTTCTCTTTCTTCCTTGCTGCTCCTTAAAATCCTGCTTAGCCACCAATTCTCAGTGAGTGTGTATTTCAGTGTGCATGTGTGAGTGCTTCGGTGTGTGAGAGAGAGCCTAATGACTAAATCTACTCTATGCAGCAGGAGGCTACGGTACACCACTGCACAATGAAAGAGAAAGAGCGAAAGAGGAAGACAGAAGAGGAGAGGTGGAGAAAACCACACACGCATACACACACACAGAAATATGTACACCTAGGTGAAATGTTCTTGTAAAGAGTTGTTTTTAAACCTCACAGAAAGAAATAATGAATGTTTTAATTTTAAAATGATAATTGTAAACATTCTCATATTTGCTAATTAATAAAATAACATTGCTGCAGCAGATGGATGTCAGCCAGCCTGTAGGTTTTCTTTGATAAAGTTCAAGCCAAAGAGAGATCAAAAGCTTATAGTGGAGTCACTTCAATAATAAAGAAGGTTGATAATTGAAATCAGCCCACAAGTAAGCCCACAGCCTTTCAACCTAAATTTCACTGGCATGGCCTTGTGCATGTCCACATAGTTCCAAGACAGTAAATCACCGTGATGAAGCTCCAGTGCTGAAATGCGTTGCTGAAATAAAGAGGATTTTTCCAAAAGTCAGCTTAGTGTTGCCGACTTGTTTTTTCACATAGTACACACATCTGGATATGTCCACACTGACTAGACTGTAATCAGTCCTCCTATTTCTGATGTGTGCTGCCAGTACTGTTAGTGGTGTATCACATTGGGCTGCTGATATTCGAGAGTAGATCTTAAAGCAATCAGGATACTACTGCAGCTGCTGTATCAGCATGTAAAGTTCACCATGCTCTGGATGCTTTCTCACAGTAAAGTGTACATACAAGTGTATATACATCTTCTCTTTGTTCTCAGGTTTAAAGGATAAGGCTGGTGATTTACTATATTTTTCTTATCGTCAGCAAATCTCATGTTTGGATCCAAACCAACAATTAACTGATCTAATAGCAAGTATTGTGTGTGTATCCAAAGTCTGTTATATCTTATTCCTCTGTGCTGTAGACCTCCATTGTTGTCCAAAAACTATTAAAAACACGTCAGTGAGTCACATCGCTGCACTGGGTGACATGTTCCTTTGTCCCTGAAGAGAGTGGTTACCGTAAATTGTTTAGAAATGGCTCCAAAGAGTAAAAATAGTTATGTTTCATCCTAAAAAGAGAGAAACCATTCACAATAATATTTTATCTCTTTTTATACAGTACGCCTTTGTGCTTCCAGATAACTCACTTCATTGCTCCGTATTTATCCTCTCGGCTCCTAAATGTGCATCATCTGACTTTAACTGTACTGCATGGTTGATCCTACATGTTTGTTCCAACAAATGATCTGAGCTAGAATGTGCTATGTGCAGTATTTTTATTTGTATTTGCATGAGTGATGAGATGTCCTTATTAACAGTGTCCCCGTGAGCTCTGATAAACCTCCACACTCTTGCGGCCTAAACGGGAACTTGGGTACTTTGGCAGTTAACTGGAAATATGTCACACAAGTAGCCATCTGACTACTTGCAAATATGTTTATGTGGGTATTAGAATGGACCCGAAGTCCGGCATGTGCTGGACTCAGATGCTGTGCTGGACATTTCATTGTCTCTGGTATTTTGCCATCTTGCTTTGGCTTAAGGGTTATTGCCACATGCTAGACATTACCTTATTCTTTTTAGTCTTTTTATCTTTCTAGAATGTACCCTTTCTCTTTGCTCATGGTGCTCAACCAAACAACTCTTAGGCTGTAAGATGATAAAATTCATGCCGGCAAAAATAACCTGTAATTACGTTTATGCCATCTAGCAGCTGTAGTAATTATGACCCGGGGAAGTGACGCAATTCAGATGATTTCAGTATAAGGTGACTTGATAAGATGATTTTGCCATATTAGGGCTGGATGGATGGCTACATAGTTAGGTGGACTTTGCTGCAGGACACCACTGTTTGCTTCCCATTTCCAACCACGAATCAGGACATTTTTTAAAAAACCATAACATTGTGGTGTTTACTGTTGCCATGACGATAAAGGTTGCATAACTTTAAGGAAGTATAAACCATGTTTCAAGTGATCATTTTAACCCAAACCACGATCTTTCCCTACCCCTAACCAAGTGGTTTTTGTGCCTAAACCTAACCACACCTTAACCACAGCTTTGTCACATCATAGAACATCATTATTTTTTAACAGTGATTTGTAACAGTTTTGGAAAGCAGCATTTTACACTCCTATGGGTCGTTCTGGAGTGCATTACTATTTTTTTGCTAGCTGAATTTTAGACCTATACTGTTGTTTAATTATGAAGATGTGTTGGCATTTCAGACAGGGCACCTACTGAAGACACTATAGGACAATAGAGGTACTCTACAGTGTGCACATAAGAGCATATAGATCTTTGTCCTTTGTACATTTTCTTAGTTGTTTGGGGAGCCAGTAAGGCTCTCTGTACACACTATTCTAATATTTTTTTCTATTTCTATTTGTCTTAATAAGCAAACATGCTTTTCACCAATCCCAGCACTGCTGAATCCATCATCTGGTGCAAAGGTTTCAACTTCATAACATATATTTCATAACATGTATTTAAGTAAGTAAACAAAGTAAACAAAATAAGTAGTTAGCTAGGGAAACATATTGAAAACAACAGGGCTTGATTTAGCAGAGCATTTTAATTAGGTTGGGGGACTTACAAGAGACAAAAAGAGAATTCTGTCCGGACATATTCAAGTGTCTGCCAAGCTCCAAAAACCCTGGATCGTACACGTCAAATAATGCATCTTAAAAGCATTGTTTAGCTTAGCCTCAGTATGGTTCAAATGAACTTCAGAACTACAAATGAACTACAACATGTCCTCCGACAAAACAGTTTCTACCAGTCCTGAATGGCTGCACTCATACTGCTGTCTGGCTGGATCCCACTGCCTCCTGGATCTCTCTGCAACCACTCTGTGTCTTTTGCATGTCTTTGTAATCCCAATGAGATGAACTGTACAAATGTGGGTAATTGCACACAGTTTTGGACAGTCTCTACTAGAGGGCATTCATGGTATTGCACTAAAAGTGATGGAAGAAATTGGGTGAAGAATTAGCAGATGTTATTAAAGGAGAGTTTGAGAGTTTAAACCCTGCATACTGTCACACTTCCACAGACCTGGTCAAATGCTCTGTGAAGTGAACTGTCAGATGTTCTGAATTGTAGCCCCTATTGATTCCACTGTCTGAGCAGGAGGTTTAGACACTATTAAATTATCCCAAAAGAAGCCTTTGAACATCTCAGGTTCTTTCAGATACGGAGCAGTTACCAATACGGTTAGTGATGCATAGGATCGGATGTAGCCAGTAGCCACTGTGGAGTTGCAACCTGCTGCCACCCACCCTGCTGCAGAAGGCTGCAACAGGGTGCAACTCCAAAATGGATACCTGCTACTAACAACCTTAAAACTTCAGCTTCCCTGACATTGAAAGATTTTTTCTTGTTAAAAATAAATGTTGAATGTAAGACAGCATTTTTTTTGCAGTCTAAATTTAAGTCTAATTAATATTTTTATAGGGCCCTTTGAGGGGCCCTAGGCAGTAGCCGACCTTTTAGCTAATGGTAAAGTCTGCTCATGTGAGCCTCAGAACATCTAAGTTCCCAGGGTTCATGGTGTGTTCATGTTCAACATACTGTAGGTCAGATGGTGTGCAGAGGTCAGCACAGAAAACTCGCTCAAACGTGCTCAACAGGATTTTAATATTAAACAGCATTGATATGGGTTAACCATAACCAAATGTAACTAAATTAAATAACAAGTTTCTAATAGGTTTCAAAGGTCACATATGGTCATGGAAATTATTTGGCACATCATTCTTTGACCCTAGAAAGAAAATGAGAAATGCTGAACTGAAATGGCAACATTATTACACAATGTGTATGGGAGTAAAATGTGACAGCTGCTGTGAAAAAAAAAAAAAAAAGTGTGTGGGTGAAAAAAAAATGCCCCAAAAGCCAAATAACCAAACAGAAAAAAAAGAATCCAAAGTCCAGATCCAATCTGTGAGTGTAATCTATTTGCTTCTCATTTCCCCATTATCCTGAAGGAAATACTTGTTTGTTGCTTTATGGCTATGGACAATTAAAAAGAAATGAAATCGGCTGGTAGCTGTGTGTAGAGGGGATTGCAATAAGACGCCTTGGCATGAATAATAACACTAAGGCTGGAAGTTTATTTTTAGACTCAAAATGTACCCACAGTTTAATGAGAGCTATGCTGCATGACATCAAAGCCAACATGAGCTGCACTTACTACTGCTTTAACTGCATTTTTTTGTGGTTGCTTATTGGAAGTAGACAAAAAATAAATAAGTCACTTTTGCTTAACCTAGCAATAAAATACAGAACTAGACTCAAAATCCCATGAGGCGAGAAGACAGCAGAGAGGGGAGATCTCTGATTCATTAAGTGTGGATATGAGCGAGCTCTACTCAATCTACAAGATTTATAATGAGGCTGCCAGTTCACTGCTATTCTCAAGTCTCTTGTCAAGTCAGTAATGAGACCAAAACATGCTCATCATACAGATGCTTCAGACATACAAGTTGAATCAAGACATTCATACACTGTACACATATGCAGACACCAAACTACAAAGAGGACAACAAGCACTATAATCCCTGTATCTGAATAACCTGGGATACAAGATGTTGTACAGAACACAGACTTCTCCGCAAAGACAGAGAGATTAGTAGATATTTTGTAAATACACAGAATTTTACTGTACATACTGCTTACTGTCAGTGATGTAGTTTTGTATCAATAAATATTTATTAAAAGATACAGGAAAATCTAAATTATGACTTTGTAACTAAATAGATGATAATGGTGTTTGGTGGTCTTACAATCAGCTATTAGAAATGTCAATAGTTGATGTTAATTGCTACTACTGTATGTCACTTCAGAAACCGATTGCAGGATGTGAATCGCACTGATAGAAACAAAACAGGAACCCACTCATAAAAACATCAGCCCATAGAGCCACCAGTGGTCAGAAACTGCACAGGTTACCTTTAAATTTGGTTCAGATGATGGGGTTTCACAACAGCAGGGTAGTTATAAGGAAAAAAGTCAAAATATAGAACAATGCTCTCACCAGGGTATGTCCTTTGATGTGTGATTGACAGTCAATAGTCTAATTAGTTTTAAGAGAATGCCAACGTGCTGACTACTGTGATGTGTTGAACAGTGCCAGGACTGTTCCAGGTGCAACATATGGCAGATTTCACTTCCAATGAGCTCATTCCAAGTGAAAAAAAAAAATTGTGTACAGCAGAACTGGATATAACAAACTGAGCTCAGCAACAGGTTTACCACATATGTTGTTACAGCTGTAGCTTTGACTGGTTGTGTACCACAATACAGCATGTTGGCACTGTTAAATTAAATCAGTAAATACCGTACACACAGTGAAATACAGAGGTTGTTTTGTTGTTCATGGGGTTGTTGAATTGGTTTGATGAAGTGTATTGATGCTGTCAGTGTTGAGTACCAACAAACTTCTCATGTGGTTTCTTGATTGGTGGATTTGGGTGAAGTTGTCTTTTTTTTTTTTTTTTTTTTTTTTTCAGTTTTGGTTGTTGGGGGCTCATCTAGTTCAAAAATAGAGTTAATGGCTGTGTGATTCCTCTTTTGTGTTTACACTGTGTGACATGTCATAGCAACCTACACCATGTGGCTTTATTGTACTTCTGATGTTGGACTGAAGTCTACACCACTGGTACAGATAGGGAGAAACACAATATATGGGTACAAATGAATTTTGAATACATTTGTACCCATATCTTTAATTCCTTCTGAGTTTGCTTAGTCAATGACTTGACCAGTTTACTTTGGAAAACAACAAAGTATGTGAGCTGATGCATGTCCATACATATCTATGCATAACAACATACACTACAAATACACATAGTACATGCACATACTGTCAGGGGAAGTTGTGTGTATCTGGACATATTCAAGTGTTTTCTTAACAAATATACTTTGATACAAGTAGGACTTACCCTCAGCTGCTCTTGCTCACAGCTCATTAGTTAGCTTGAAATCTACAAGAAAAGAAAAAAAAAAAAAACAATTGACCACAAGCCTTCTTCAGCAGCCATTACAACAGATGAGCACAATGATATTAAATTATCCACCACAGGTAAAGAGGTCTTTAAAGAGACTTTAAGTGTTGTAATCAACATAGTTCATTAATGGAAATTGTTAGTTTCATAGGTTTTGAGAGAGAAAATAATGATAACCATACTTAAAGATTCACCTAAAGCAACATTTGCATCCATAAGATACCTGTATTAATCTAAATTGTCCGTCTACTAAATCCCATCCTCCAAAGAAGACTTTCCAATCATAGCTTAACAATTGTAACTAGGCACGGCAGCTTTGGATTTCTCAACACAATGAAGCAGTGTTGGGGATGTAGTAAAAGCAAAACTTGATTTTCAGAAATGTGTCTTTTTTCCACAACTTTCCAAAACTAAAAATACAAGAGCAGAATGTAAGAAATGGATTGCACTATGTGTTTATGTACTAGCATTAAAAAGCTAGCATTACCTACATTATTTGGGGGGTGTTTGTCAAACTCCCTGGTCAATTCTTATCCACATCTTTTTGTCTTGTGAAAATTAGACATGAAACATTGAAAATACAAACAATATGTGGCCATAGAATTATATGGTTGTATCTGACATTTTTCTCCAAAATGAGTTATTCACATGAAACTTTTTTTTGACAAGTTATTAACATTTTGTATAGGTTTATTTTTTGATATCTGCATTATTGGCCCCAAAATGTGAGAAAAGAAAAGGTTCTATCTTAAAAATCTATCTCAAACTTGGTGCTATAAAGTTCCAACAGCAAAGCACTAATCAGTGTTCGAAATGTAGACAGGAGGACCAATCAGGTTTCTGATTGAAACCTCCAAATTGATTACTTTATCAATATCATTATGGATGACACTGATACACACACCAACTGAATTGAACTTGAGCCTTAAACTGAAATTTTTACATCTACCATGCTACTCAGTAACTTTTTAAGTTTAATTACAGAGTTAGCACATTTGTTTGCAATAATTCATGCTATTATTAGTGACTTAAGTTACACTGACTACTTAAAAGATGACAGAATAATGAAAACCAAAATGTTAATATGGAAGATTACCTGCAGCTAACTGGGTTTGTGTCTGTTTAACATTGTGTGTTTTATACTGCAGCAGACACAGTAATGACAGTGACTAGAGCTCAGACACTGACAGACCAGTTTGTAAACAAGTAAAGAAGAAGAAGAAGTAAAAACCAAAAAAAAGTAAATTTGGGAGGAGAAAGACATTTTTGTTTTTCTTAGTAAACATATTAAGGAAATTATGTTAGAAAGAAATAACTCCCTATAATATCCCATTATTGCATTAGTCTATGTGGGTTTTATGCTGTCCGCCTCTTACCCAATGTCAGCTGGGATTTGCTCCAGCTCCCTGCAAACCTGCAAAGGATAGCTAATGGACAGATAATTAAAAGTCTAAAGGCTGCAATGTTTGTTACATCATACAGTATGAAAAAGTAGGACAGCACAAAACAACATTGTCTTTCTACTGTAGCATTATCAGTATTGGAGCTAAAGATGTAAAGTTTGTCCTGAGGGTGGCACTACAGCAAAGGTCATAGGTCATTAAAATCAAAGGGATAAATATCCATACCACATTTTGTGGCAATCATTCTGTACTTTAGATGTTTTCCTTTGGACTAAAATGTTGGACAGACAAAAACTGACAAAACTGTCCTCACAGAAACCATTTACTGGCACCACCTTACAAAAGTTTGGAGTAATTTCCTTCAATTTGGCAGAAATCAAACTGATCTCTTACTGCCACTTGGGGTGAGAAAAATGTGAAGTCATCTCTCGTGTTTCCCCGTCTCTGCCCTGTGTTGGAGGAACAAATTCTTAAACCCGTCCACTAACCTCCTTCATACAACCTGTGAGCCTCTCTCCTTTATGTATCAAAGCTTTTACTCTTGCTCTCTCTTTCGTTTCCCTCATCTCTTCTGTTTTGCCTATTAGGGATTTGCTGTGATTTCCATCGCTGCAGCATTGATTTGGGAGAGAAAGAAAAGCCCTGCAAGGATTATGAAGGGAGAGATAATAAGAAGGAAAAGGACTGTGGAGAAAATTGTTCTGATTGTATGCTGATGCTTTTCTGTGTGTCCCCCAGAGAGACACATTTCTGCATCACATTAAGGCAGTGCTTAACCCAGGACTAACTAGAGAGAGAGCTCTGCATGTTTGTATTTTACACACTGTATGAAAAATTGGGCATAAGCCAAGCCATGGTTAAACAGTATGTCAGTTAATGTAAACTAATGCTTGGTGTCCCCTCTTGGTGAGGGGAGTGTGTAAAGCAGGTCTCAGTACAATTCTGGTCCAAACCCAGAGTCAGGGGTCCTTTTTATTCATTCTTTTTTAACTAATTTGATTGCATAATCACTTATTTGAGAGAAATATCAATAACTAATGTTCACTAATTAAAATATTATGCTTTTAACTCATTTTTAAACAGAATTTGTGCACAAGTTATTAATTGGTGTGCACAAATTAGTAATTTATGCTAAAATAGGTCATTGTAACAGAGGGAACTGAAGTTACAAATTGTTCTGGCTTCTTTTAGGGTGAACAAAACTCAAAACATAATTTACAGCTGAACATTCAATTTAGAAAGTGCATGCAAGTGAATGTGGACATGCATTCACAAATCACTGTATACTGTAGATTTTCAAGTCTGGTTTAGTACTGGGAAGTCCGAGTGTTTGAGCTGTCCCAGTACCCTTGAGCCCGGACTTTTAATGTATGTATTGAGTATTTCCAGTTTTCCATTTTGGGTGTTGTGCACCTCTCAGGCCACTATAATGGAGGACACCAGAGGGGAACCCCTTTGGGCCTTCAAGGTATTCAGTGAAGGCCTAAGAAAAAATAGTGAAAGAATTTTTGTACTCCTAATAAGTATTTTTAGGGGTCCAAGCAGCAAAGCTTGCTGCTGGAACCATATTGTTTTTGTTCTCATTATTCTTTCTTTCTTTCTTCTTCTTCTTTTTCTCTGTTAAAAGTGTTCGTGCAGCAAAAACCGTAAGACCAAAAGTCACCAAAATAGGCAGGTGAGTTGCAAATTCCACTCACTACTCAGGCACATTAAATGACACTCATTAACCTCAAGGTGATGCTGTAACAATTAAGTTTATGTTTTTGCAATTATCTCGAAAACAGCTTGGCCTGGAGTCAAAAATATTCCATCATTTTAATCTCTCAATTCATCTGCATCTTAGCTCCAATGGTCTTCTGCTCTGAAAATGTCAAATTTTGCAACATTTTCTCAATTTTCTCAAAAAAATATTTTTGAGCTACTCCTTTAATGTTTAATTTATAAAACCTGAATAGGCAGGAGAAAGTGGGAGATTTTGTCAGTGTCAGACTTCATGCGCAAGGCTGTGGCTATTCCCTGGAAACACTATGCACCAATGCAGACCCAGTACATATCAAACCCAAACCCAAAGTATCAGTAGAAAAGATTTGTTAGTGTTTTGCCAGCACTATTCCACATATGACATCTAGAACAGCTGATAGAGACAAAGGGAGAAAAGAGTGGAAGAGAGATAGAGACAAAGTTTAAATTGGGAAAAGGAGAAAAGGGGGAAAGAAAGATCTGAGAGTAATATAAATAAAAAAGATCTTAAGATAGTTGAGAGAAACTAGAGAAAACACGAGAACATGAGAGTGTGTGAGAGAGAGAGAGAGAGAGAGAGAGAAATAAAGAAGTGATGATAGAGCAAAGCCCTGTGCTACACTATGTACCTTAGCCATGCAGAAAATGCTGGAGTAAAGAAAACTGCCAATAAGTCTGCTGATCACAGCCAAATGAGCCTGACAGACTATGACAATCAGAGGCAGGGAGATAGAGAGCATACAGGGATTATAAGAGGGGGTTGGATCTAACACCAGTAGCTACAGAGTCAGCCATTCAGCCACAACAGCTGGCTGCTGCCAAGCAGATGTCAATCCATCACTGCTTCAGTACCAAATCATTTCAAGATTCAGAGCTCTGTTTTGGGGAATGACTTCTGGCTGAATGTTATGAAAAGGCTAGTAAGGGCCTAGGTGTTCCCTGAGTGGGGTTTTTATGACCGATCAAGGCTACCGAGCAAAATGTCAGGCTTCAGCATCTGTCTGTTTGATTCAGTCGTATGGTATTTGGCAGGCAGTTGCCCTCTGTGATGCCCACTTCTCTTAAAGGCAAAGCTTGTCTTTCTTTTATTTTATATTTTGAATCACTGCAAGAAAGATGAAAACAATGCTTTGCAGTTTGTGAATATGTTATGAAACAGGTCATGACAAAATGCAAAATGCATACAGTTAAACAAAAAGACAAATATCTCTACTAAAGGAAATCTCTGTATGTCTGTATCTATGTATGTCCTTTGTGTATCTCTTGAACCATTCATCCGATTGACTCCACACCTGGTGGGCGTATGGCTGGGGATCCAAGGGAGTGCAGTGTTGAATTTGGTGCAATTTGGACACACAATACGTTTAATATTATTAAACTTTGAATAAACCAGCGATCAGCTAGCCTCTCCACTCCGTGCAGGAACAGGGCGGAGCTTCAAGGCTCTGCCGAATGACTCCAGCATGTCAGGCAGAGACCAGAGACGAGGCATGACGCAACTCAGAGAAAAGTGCACTAAATAAAGAAAAGTAGACTGTGAAAACAGAGCTTTTAATCAAGAATGGACACCCTTACCCCGTGTCTAGACAGAAAGCGTGGCATTAGCAGCACCTTTAGCAGATCAGCAGCAGCGAGTGACTACACAGGAGGCGTTCAGGTACATGGTTGAGCGTAAGTCACCCGTGTTTTCGAAGCGCTCAGATACACAATGACTGTATTTACACGCATAAAAAGAAGGAAATACTCTCATGTTCAGTTCAAAACCAGTTTGTCTCATATGATCCAGTGGCAATTGTGAAGCGGTTCAAGATTCAAAGATTTAAAAAACTTTAATGTCCCTGAGGGCCAATTTGCTTTACAGACAGTAGACCAACACAAATACAACATAATTATACACAACACGACACCGAATCCAAATCACCTACACTGTCACCATGAATCATGGAAAAAGAAAGACGCGATGACATCTAAAAAAATCCAATAGCAGATGGAACAAAGGACAGTCTATCTACTAGTGCTACCTTTGGGGAGACAAAACCTCTGCCATGATGGAAGTAACTGGAACTCAACATGTAAAGGATGTTGAGGGTCCAAAACAATAGTCTGTGTTTTTGAGATGACCCACACTTCATACATATGCTGAAGGCCAGTAATCTTGTGGCACAGTTTGACAAATCTTTCCAGCTTGTTCCTGTTTTTAAGGCTAAGACTGCCAAACCAGCCACTGGCTCACCCTTAATTACACACAGGGCAGGGGGAAGGGGCCTCCTCCTAAAATCAATAAACATTTCTTTGGTTTTAGCCACATTTATTTGGAGGAAAGACTGGTCACACCATTTAACAAATTCCTCAAGGACTGGGCCATGATCTTGCTCCACACCCTGCAGAAGACTCACAATCACAGAGTTATCAGCATACTTAAAGACACAACTTTTGAGCATACATACCCACTCAAATCTTAACTGAAGGCACAATATGATCGATCCACTTTATTTTAGTATGCACATTATTTTATTTTTAAATGCAGCCCTTATTTTAGGCTACTTAAAATGAGGAAAAGAACATTTATTTACTATTAGTGTACTTATTATTTATAACATCTGCATATAATAGAATGTTAGTTTCTTTCATTTTGTTGGTGTATATACTCATTCACACCTCACATCAACTATATTAATTTTTCTATGCACTGAAGTAGCGGCCAGAGGCCAAGCACTCAGCCTGTTCCAAACAGGCATGTTTTGAATGGACACTGCACTAGTATGGGAATAAAAGCTACAGCACACCAGGTCTGAACCAAAATTCCAGTCCAAAACATGACAAATTTCTGTGTATAACTTCCATACAGAAACAAGTTCAAGACAAAACTGCGCAGTCTCCATGTTGTAGTGCTGATGATGATATTTCGTGTTTCACAAGATGGTGGTTTCTCTTACTGGCAGTGTGTTTGAGGTTTTTTTTATTGTTGACATGGCCACTTATTTCTTGATTCAGTTATTCACCATTATCTGATGGCTTTTTCATGGGTGCTAGATAATCAGACTTAATTGCCAGTTTGTTCTGCGGCATTCATTCATCTATTTCACTCGATGAACAATTTGAAAACGTGGAAGGTGATTGAATTCTCAAATTCAGCCTGATTATTCACTAAATAAGAAGTTGACTACATAGGTTGAGAAATGATGACAAACCTGTGACATTGCATCACTCTCATAACTCAGGGCATAATCTTACTTTCAATCTTGTAACATTATTAATGGGACATACTGTAGATTTCATTGGTCAAATGCATACTTTTGTAATGTGTTCAGAAAAAGCATCAACAGCAATAAGTGAGCAGCACAGGACTATTGATGGAGACTAATTTCTATATACTGCACATTAGTGCAGTTAATAGCCATTGTGCCATGTTCACTATGTGCAATGGTTAGTTAAAGAGGCTGTTATTGTATATTGTATGGTTTCTCATCTTATCTTGAAAATCTAATACAAGCAGATTTCAGTTTTTGCAGGGAAGGAAGACTGTTATGTAGGTAATTAATGAATGTATGTTGTACACCACTCTAAAACCTGCTGGGAATGAAAGCTGGGAGGCAGGGATGGAAACAGAGAGGGGGTGGGAAGCAAGAATGAATGAGAAGATGCTGAATAAGCAAGAATGCTTGCAACCCCCAGTGGGAGACTGTACCTCAACCACTGCAGTCAGCTCATAACAGACTGTGTGAGAGAGGCTGTAAGATGGAGAGAGAAAAGAGGGAAAGATATAAGGACAAACAAAACTGAAGCTCTGCTAGCAGCCCCTAGAGGCTGTAGCTTTCATTACATGTCACAAATGCAACATAATGGAACAAACATATTGGTCATTTTGCAATTCTTAGTCCTGCTGGTAGTAAGTTGTGAATATATTAGGGTAGTGTTATTTAAATCCTCTTGCTGGAATTGGAAAGAAAAAAGGTCCAAGGAATGGTCCATTAAGATAAATCCAAGGTGCCAATGGGCTTTCACATATTCACAAATTCCATCTAAATACAGCCATTTGCTTTTAAGATACTTTAGCAAAAGTAAATAACATTGCATTCAACCAAAAGACATAGGGGAGCAGGGGTGCATGTCCAAAGCACAAAAAGGGGTTCACACACCCAAATCAATTAGATATTAGACGTTTCAGCTATGCCTTCTTCAGTGTGCAATACTTTGTCAGGTCACTGCGTTGATAAAGGGGAGATTTTGATCTGACAGTACCACTAAAGGAAAGGTCAAGGGGTTCACCAAAATCATCCTCCAGAATCATCCTCTGGGTACCATGAATATCCATACCAAATTTTATAGATATCTGGCCAGTAGTTGTCAAGATATCTTGCTATGGACCATCAGTATCACCATCCTTAGGTCTTGCAGCTAGCTAAATAAAACCTAACTGAACAACCAAAATTACAATATATTTTACCAATATATACTAACGGCAGTGTAAGTCCCAGTGGTAGTGTGAAATAGAATCACAGATCCCATCCCCTGTTTTAGGCTACATCTGGTCTTCAGGGTGTCTGAACACTACAAATTTGTACATAAAACTAACATATATAATCCGTCTTTGACTTAAGCTGTTCTTGTACCAACAACTACTTGGCTCATTATAGACAGTACATGACTAGCACATACTGTAAGTCAAATACAATTTCAGATACAATTACAAATTCAAGTTCAGATCAGACAGGCTGTTCTTCTCAGTAACTTCCACCAGGTTATCTGTTGTTGACCATGTGAGGGGTGAACTACATGCAGTGCCCTCTCCAGGATCCTAGTCAGAGCCTCCAAGAGGATGGAACAACAGACAATAACAACATCAAACCCCTCACTGTCCAACACAGCAACCAGCAATGGAATGCAGCCTCACACTCTGGGCAACTCAAGGAAAGGACAGAGTCCATCCAGGCTCTACCCAGGATTTTCATGCCAAACCTGGTACCATGCATAGTGGTGAGCCCAACTATGTCTAGCTGGTAGCACTCCAAGTCCCACACTATTTCCAGCTCCTTACCCACAATAGTGCAGCCCTTTACAGAAAATATCAAAGGAACATAGCCTTAGTTTTCTTGGCATCAAAGTCAAATTTAGAGCCAATGTGAGAGAAAAGTCATCCAATCTTTTTAAATACACAAAGGTGTAATCAGATTCTATCCACTGCAGAGCTTGGGATATTGGAAACAATCCACCATCTTTTTCTCAAAAAAAACAACGATGAGTTTGAGACTCAAACTATGGAACTATATGTAGGAGCTCCTGAGCAAAAATCACACAGCAAAATCACATTAAATTAAAAGTTACACAAAGCTGAACACTTACTAACATCACCTGTGATGATTGCCATTGACTGTAACATCACCTTAAACATGGTGATCAGTAAGACCAGTGTGCTGATTATTTGATTTGACAGTCTTTGTCCAGCATGTCTAAAAATACCCCCATTTACTGCACTGTCCAGCATCACTTTTGGAATGTCAGGTGTTATGTAGTGTTACTGGAGCTCCTTTCTTGTTTTGATCTACAGTACAGGCCACCAAGACACACCTTCTCATTCAATGCGTTTTCTTTATTTTCATGACTATTTACATTGTAGATTCTCACTGAAGGCATCAAAACTATGAATGAACATGAGTTATGTACGTAACAAAAAAAGGTGAAATAACTGAAAACATGTTTTATAGCCCCCTTTGCTCTGATTACTGCTTTGCACACTCTTGGCATTCTCTCGATGAGCTTCAAGAGGTAGTCACCTGAAATCATTTTCACTTCATAGGTGTGCCTTATCAGGGTTAATTAGTGGAATTTCTTGCTTTATCAATGGGGTTGGGACCATCAGTTGTGTTGTGCAGAAGTCAGGTTACTACACAGCCAACAGCCCTATTGGACAACTGTTAAAATTCATATTATGGCAAGAACCAATCAGCTAACTAAAGAAAAACCAGTGGCCATCATTACTTTAAGAAATGAAGGTCAATCAGTCCGGAAAATTGCAAAAACTTTAAATGTGTCCCCAAGTGGAGTCGCAAAAACCATCAAGCGCTACAACGAAACTGGCACACATGAGGACCGACCCAGGAAAGGAAGACCAAGAGTCACCTCTGCTTCTGAGGACAAGTTCATCCGAGTCACCAGCCTCAGAAATCGCAAGTTAACAGCAGCTCAGATCAAAGACCAGATGAATGCCACACAGAGTTCTAGCAGCAGACCCATCTCTAGAACAACTATTAAGAAGAGATTGTGCGAATCAGGCCTTCATGGTCAAATAGCTGCTAGGAAACCACTGCTAAGGAGAGGCAACAAGCAGAAGAGATTTGTTTGGGCCAAGAAACACAAGGAATGGACATTAGACCAGTGGAAATCTGTGCTTTGGTCTGATGAGTCCAAATCTTTGGTTCCAACCGCCGTGTCTTTGTGAGACGCAGAAAAGGTGAACGGATGGATTCCACATGCCTGGTTCCCACTGTGAAGCATGGAGGAGGGGGTGTGATGGTGTGGGGGTGTTTTGCTGGTGACACTGTTGGGGATTTATTCAAAATTGAAGGCACACTGAACCAGCATGGCTTCCACAGCATCCTGCAGCGACATGCCATCCCATCCGGTTTGCGTTTAGTTGGACGATCATTTATTTTTCAACAGGACAATGACCCCAAACACACCTCCAGGCTGTGTAAGGGCTATTTGACCAAGAAGGAGAGTGATGGAGTGCTGCGGCAGATGACCTGGCCTCCACAGTCACTGGACCTGAACCCAATTGAGATGGTTTGGGGTGAGCTGGACCGCAGAGTGAAGGCAAAGGGGCCAACAAGTGCTAAACACCTCTGGGAACTCCTTCAAGACTGTTGGAAAACCATTTCAGGTGACTACCTCTTGAAGCTCATCGAGAGAATGCCAAGAGTGTGCAAAGCAGTAATCAGAGCAAAGGGTGGCTATTTTGAAGAAACTAGAATATAAAACATGTTTTCAGTTATTTCACCTTTTTTTGTTAAGTACATAACTCCACATGTGTTCATTCATAGTTTTGATGCCTTCAGTGAGAATCTACAATGTAAATAGTCATGAAAATAAAGAAAATGCATTGAATGAGAAGGTGTGTCCAAACTTTTGGCCTGTACTGTATATGTAGGTAAACTAACATTACCTAAACATTACACTTCCCCTGATACCATGACTTCCTTAACTCAAGACCAAAAGGTTCAAGGAAGGGTAATGGCTGGCCAGGTACTAATTCAAACTTGCAGTAACAAGCCTCCAGTCCAGCATCCCATCCGTTCTATTTTGATCTCTAAAAACTATTCCTGGAACAGTTCACATTCTGTACTCATATCTAACAGTCATGGCCACCTACTGCTAAATGAATAAAGGGGAAAAGTTTGTGTGCATTATACTGACAAAGCCTTGCCCTCATTAGCTCCACTCACATACCAGCTATACCAGTATCCTCCTTTTCTCTCAATCTCTCCGCCTTCCACTCTTGGCCAGGGGAAAGAAAAGGGGAGCATACTTTATAGTGACAGGCAGAGCGGCCAAATACCAATAGAGAATACATCAACTTGGCAATTATTGGATTATCTCACACTGATATCATTACCGCCAAGCATTCACTCCAATCATTGATTGCATTTTTCAATTTACTTCACCATTAATGTGAGTGGCCCGACTGAACAATCTTCTGATGAGTCCATGCCTCAGTCGATAAGTCCCGCCCCTCAGGTGCTTGTCAAAGGGCGTGTGTGTGTGTGTGTGTGTGTGCAAACATGTGTCTGTGTATGAATGTGCAACAAAGTGTGTTTCATAGAATTCTCAGAAGAAGTTTTTTTCATTCTCTCTGATATTTTAGGGGCAAGCAATCACACCTGACATGTCATAAAGAACAGTGTGGGCGTACTCATTTAAAAAATTGACTCATAGGAAGCAAGCCAGTGGGTTCAACAGGACTAAGCTACAATATGTGCATAGTTTGTTAGACAAAACACAGACAAACATTTTTTTTAATTAAAATTTTTAAATTAAAATTAAAATTATGTTGTAATCTTCATATCCTAGACCAAAAATATACGGGTAAGAGAGTACTAGGAAAGAACTCCATAAAGCACATCTATGAGACCAAATTAAAGGTTTGTGCTCTTCCATAGCACAGACATTATTAGAGTTTTTATTATAAAACATGGAGTATACATTGTAACTAAGACTGTAGCAATATGTGTAGTCGTCCCGAACTGTTTGGTATAGGATCTTCTCTTCTCACAACTGTCGACTTACTTTCAAATTAGCCTAATACATTCTTCTTAGGTATGTGTCTTAGCAGGAGCAAAACATCAGTTCAAGAGGAAGTTTCACCTGGAAAGCTTTGGCAGTGGGACAGGTGTTTAAACTATGCTAGTTGGGATAACTCCTGGATGTAAAGTTCATCTAAAAAGTTCCTCAGTATGGTGAACACAAATGAGAAACCAGAGATGGATGATCTTCCCCATGTCAGTAAAATCTATCCTTTGGTAGTGACACTGGATAAATAGTTGTGGATTGACAAAAACTTTGGACAGGTCTCTGAAAACGCATCAAATGTGCTTGAACCATTTGCCAAAACTTCACAAGAATGCAAGGAATTACACGGACTGAGCCTCACTATTTTTAAACTCTGCACCTTTACTGCAGCACTAAAAGAATGTCTCTCAACTTTTTGCGTTGGTACTGAATGCAAACATGCAATCGTTAATTTTAAGATGTCTGAATAAATGACCAATGCTGGTGTTTTTGTAGGAAGGACAGGCTCAGAATCCCCTGTTTTGGCACAATTCCTTTATCTTGGCTCATCAACAAATCTTGAAAATATGGACATCTTTTGGATGTGAATATGAAGCTCTTTACCCACCCTCTCAATGAACAAAGCTGTCAGATGCTTCTCTTTTTATTTCCCTAATGCATTGCAGGGCACTGTTACAGAAATGTGCAATATCTTTGTCATTGGTCTGTGCCTCAGAAGCTAAGCTCAGATCTAAAGGCATCATTGTGTGCCTACAGTATGTTAATTAGCAATTGATTTGTGGTAAAATAAGAATGTTTCAATATGGGAGCAATAATGAGTTTGTATTGTTTTGTGTGTGTGTGTGTGTGTGTGTGTGTGATTGTGTGTACTGTATTTGGCACCTGTATTGCTTCATCTTTTCCCTTCTGTTTGTTGAAAATGTATGCTCTGTATTGTAGACTTGCATTGACAGAGACCAGAGGCTATATTAAAAAAAAACCTGCAATAACTGATTTTTTTTCCACTAGTTTTCAGCAGAAACAAGTAGTGAACATAACACTGACATATAACCTTTTAAAATGATATATTGAGCTTGTTAGTTTCCACAGTTTCCACATACAGCAGTTACAGAGCAACATTATCATTCATTTCTGGCCACCCGGTGAATGTAACACTGTGTCTACACAGAAATCATTTCAGCTGTGTTTTTCAGTCATCCGTCTTACACACATCTAACAGAATAGATACGCTTATATTTGAATCAATCCAGCTGTATACGCAGCCCATGTAACGGCTCATGTTTCACTCATGTTATATATGTATAGACACAGTGGAAGACCAATATTCACTCTCTTTTAGCTCTGGTTTTGCTCTCCACCAACTCCTGAGGGAAATATCTGGCTCTTTAGCTGCTAAATGCTCCGCTATGTCACCAGCTAGTCTACAGCTTTGTCTGTTTACTGTTTGGTGCTGAGCAGGTAGTGTACAGTGGGTTTTTAGAGCTTTTTCTCCTTCGCCTGCTGCGGCCGAAAACAACGCTATGAGAGTGCTGAGAGTGAACCAAAACAGTAAAGTTGCAGCTAGACAGCTAAACAATGAGCTGAAACGTGCTCTATAAAGCTTTGTAAAGCTGAGAGGAGCTGCAGAGTCGCTGATAATTCTCTGTAGGTTCATCACTACAAGCCACACACAGCACATTACACACTGTCATTTGATACATGATTATAATTTATAGCCTGAAAATGATCAATGCCAAGAAATTTAGCAATTCATGTATTTATTTAACAAACAGGCTATTTTATGGGCTTTAGGAAACTTGTGATGGACATTTTTCACTATTTTCTGACATTATATAAACCAAAGAATTAATTGAGAAAATAATCTGCAGAGCGATAATCGATAAAAATCAATCCCATAATGATTTTTTGTTCCCAGTCATCTCCTATTTAACATTGTGAACCTGCTCTGTGAAAATGTGCTGTGTTTAAAGAGCAATACAAAGTGAAAATAAAGGTAACTAGAGTAAGTGAGTCAGGAAGAAAATGCCAACTAAAGCAGTGAGTGGGTGAACGGTGATATGAATTGCTCAACACATCTTCATAATTAAACTATAGTATACTATAGTATATCTAAAATTCGACAGGCAAAAACAACATATAGTTACGTTTACACCATCTAGCGGCATAAGAACGATCTCCAGAGGATCTCCAGAATGACCCATAAGAGGGTAAAATGCCGCTTTCCCAAATGGTTACAAAACACTGTTAAAAAATAATGATGTTTTATGGTGTGACAATGCTGTGGTTAAGGCCTGGTTAGGTTTAGGCATGAAAACCACTTGGTTAAGGTTAGGGAAAGATCATGGTTTGGGTTAATATAATCACTTGAAACGTGGTTTATACTTCCTTCAAGTAAAGCAACTTTTATCGTCATGGCAACAGTAAACACCACAATATTAGGGTTTTTAAAAAAATGTTTCAACTCGTGGTTGGAAACATGACAAGCGAACAGTGGTCTCCTGCAGCAGGGACCACTATCTACCTAGCCAACCACCGAACCCGCCTCCTACTAACAAGGCAAAACAATCTTATCAAGTCACCTTATACTGACGTCATCTGAACTGTGACACTCCCATAATTCCCATAATTCGTCATAATTACTACGGCCGCTAGATGGCGTAAACGTAACTATAGGTTGTCTTTCGGCCTGAATTTTAAAACTATAGTGTCGTTTTTTTTTTTTGTGAGGACAGGCTGGAATTGCTGAATGAGTTAAGTGAATCAAAGACCCAGTAAGAGAGAAGCCACAACAAAGCTTCCAGGAATTATCATGAGGTCAGAAGACTAATGGAACTGCTCAACCATTGTACTCTATGAACCCCCCACCACACACTTCTAATCTTTTCACAGAGCTATTGATCGACCGATAGTCTGGCAGCATTTTAACTACAGAAGCAAGCTGACAAATAGTTTGAGTGCTGGCTGCTGATGTCATGGGTTTTAGCTGTCCAGAAGTCATCTTTTCCTATATAATTTTTAGGGAAGACAAGGGCTGGATATCTAAAAATTTTCAATACCAGTGCCATTACAATACTGGAAAGAGACCAGCATTGGCTGCTGACAGGAAAGGGAAATGAACAGTGGTCTTCTGCTATCAAACAAACAGTACTTCCTTCTTTGCTTCCATCAAGCAAGAGTCATAACTACTACAGCCACTAGAGGGCTTTGTCATTTGAATGTAAACATCTATTGGTTTGGGCACTGAGACAAGAATGATTTCTTTTGATCTCACATATCACACATTGCATTTTTATTTTTACATCCTCTCTCCTGTCTCCTCCAAGATTTCTCTCTGTCTCATTCTTACTTTTTATCGCTTTTTCTCTCCCTCTCTGTTTCTGTCTTCCTTCCCTCTAATGCATGCCGTCCGGTTCTTTTCTTTAATACATCAATATACTATTGTGTAGTGGCTGCCATTTTTCAATGCAAATTATCTTCCAAAATGGGGATGTGAGGTGCTCTGCCTCCCTGCACAATCCTTTATTGATCGTTCAGTCTCATAAAAGCGGAATGGACGAGGGTTGAGAAATAATGAAAGAGAGACAGACAGACAGACAGAGAGAAGGAAGGCAGACCATCTGTGCTGACGGAGTTATTTTCCTCGACTCAGAGGTTAACCTCTAGACAGTATTTTATATTGTGATTTAACAAGCACTTAAATTGGTTTGACGTTCACCACTGCTTGGAAAATAATAGCTCCCACCTTCTAAAATATACCAGGTTATGGTTAATTACCCACCACTGTAATTTATATGAAAATGTTGCATAATCATCATTATCAAAAACAGGGTACAGCATACATTTAAGACTCATTTGCAATTTTGAGATTAACAGTAATGTCATAAAGAGTGGAGGCAAAGGGAAACAGCTAACTTGTTCAAAGTTTTAAAATACACCAACAATCACCTCTAAAGCTCAGTAATTAACACATTATATTGGTATGTGAACGCAGTCCACATACCAATATAACATGTTAATTAATGGTATGAAGCCTTGAAGCCGTTTTGAAGCTGTTTTGAAGCCTCGAGTTTAGCGATTTGACCGTTGCCATCTTGGATTTGAACATCACCATCTTTAATTTTTGGAGACAGAAGTGACCATATTTAGACAAGAGGGTTGAGCTGACCCTAGCGCTAGCTGCTAGCTTGGTTAGCATGGGTCATTTACAGTCTGTAGTTAACTGTGATGATGCTAATGCTAATGCTAATTTTCACTAGCAAAAAACAGGCTTAAAACCATTAAAACTAAATGTACTTACCAGAGAAACTGAACAGCTGACTCCTTACATTGTCTTTTAGTAGAATGCTGAACAAGACTTTTTTAGGCAACCAAAATGTTAGAATAAACTTTCATGTTCTAAAAACACACTGTGAAATAGCAGCACCTACACATATACTCTGTGAATCTAGGGTTACGCCATGGCTACATTATGTTATCAACATTGTCACCGTGGTAGCAACTTGTCAATCACAAGGTAGCCACGCCCTAAAGCATACCCAGCTTTATAATCTATTTTACTTTAAATGGGACCATAATTTACAAAATGAACATCATGCTGTATTGAGGAAGACCTGAAACTAGCAATTGAGACCATAAACTCATTAGGAAAGTGTTTACTGAGGTAATAAATCAAGTGAGAAGTCATAGACTTCTATACAATCAGACTTCTTTTTGCAACCAGTGGAGTTACCCCTTGCTGGCCATTAGAAAGAATGCAGGTTTAAGGCACTTCCGCATTGGCTTATTTTTTCAGACCAGGAGTTACCAACTTGGTTATATCTCTCTCCAAATGTAAACAAAACATTCCACCACCAAATGCAGGATAAGATTTGACTGTTAATGTCTAATGTCCATCTTGGTTCAATCCTGTTCTCTGCATACATGCCACCACCTTGGCCACATAATTTCCCACTTGATCTTTTAACATTATATGCTGATGACACACAACAATGTCCCTATTGTAGATTAATAACAACTCGGTGTGATAAAGGAATGCTGCGATACAATTTTCTAAAACTCTACACTATCACACAACAGTTATTCTTTCTGCAAAAAATGTTAAACCCAGTGTAAAATGTTGATCCCAACCTAATTTTTGGATTCCATGTGAAATAACTGCCTCAGTTCTGCCTTTTCCAACTAAGGAACATTGCAAAAATGTGACTTCAGTCTAAATATGTGGAAAGTCTTCCATTACCTTGTCATGACTCGTCTACAGTTCACTTTTCTCAGCAAATTTTCTCACTGCAAATCCAGAACTCTGCAGTAAGGTTTTTAACAGAAACTAAACATAGATCATACATTATACCAGTTTAAACTTATGGCAGTTGGCTCCCATGTCACTTTTATGATTGAATAAAAAATGTTACTTTTGACATACAGCGCATTACATAGACAATCACATCTGTATTCAAAGAAGCTGTTGACCTCTGATCTCTGGGAGGAACCTCAGGACTTCTGGCTTTCCCAAGGTCAAAGCTGACAACTAAAGGTTATCTATGCTGTCATTGATCTCAACTCTGGAAATCTGGAGGTTTGCTTGCTTGCGAAATACCCTGCTCCCAGATGGAAATAATACATGTGGTGTTTGCGTTCAATGCAATAAAAATAAACAAACTTGGTACAGCCATCCACATACAGGCAAAAGAATTCAGTGAGGGGAGTGATTTCATGGAGCATTAAGGGTATGATCTACTGGTCATCTTGTCCATGTGGAAAATATAGTGGATATCAACAACAAATCAGACATAAATCAGCTACATCAATACATGAGGACATGAGGAACACATGGGGAAATAAATGAGGTGAAAACAATGATTAAACTAAAGAAGAAAAGAACTCTGGACAGCTCCTAGCTGCTGCCAGCAGCAGGATCAGCAACTGTGTATGATTAATTTTTTAAATGATTAAAATTAATGATTTAATTTCTGAGCAATATTTAACAAATATTCTTTAACATTTTTGAGATTACAGTGATCAGATTTCCATACTTTCAGCAATTAAAACCCCACTGATTTTACCTGTTACTCCATAACTGAACAAAACAATTTTAAAGAGAACCAAAGCTGTAATTAAAAAATAAACCTTTTCAAAAAACAAAAGAAAATAAATTTGCAACAAATTAATGAACAGGATCTTAAATTGATGGTCTTCCCCACCTCTATGGGGGCTGGCCATGGGAGGGTCCAGGAGCAGCAGGGGCCAGTGTGCTTGTAATAGATGGCGCGCTTTCACTTTGCGCACGAGCAGATCCGTTTCGTCTGCAGACAAGCACTCCTTCTTACAACTTGGCAAATGCACCATTATAATAGCAATCCACCAAGGTCCAAGCACACCTGGCTTTTAATGGGAATGGGAGATGACACTGATTTATTGTATGTTATGCTCAAAACACACCCATGATTAATAAGCCAAAATGTGGTCAGTTTCTCCAAATACTGCCTGCTCTCAGAAATGTGAGGACCCACTGGTCGGGTGAGACCAGCCTGACTCCTGAGATGAGTGGCCAGTCAATGTCCTCCGTACATGTACAGATATTACCACATTTCAATACAAATCAATAGATGTAAATAAATTACAATGAACAGTGTAACAGTCTTTTCTTCTTTTCTTCTTCCTTGTAATGTAATTTTTTCAGGAAAATAATGGTCAGTAGTAGCCAAAAAAGGACATTAGGGTGGGTGTGGTATTTTTATTGCCTGAAATCTTTCTTTTGTTCTTAAAGAGAAAGAATGTATTTTTTGCATTTCTGTGTAGGAAAATGACATGTAGGAAAAACAGGAAAAAGAGCTGTTACTGTATTTCTATCCCCCATTAGACTTAATTTGGTGAGAACAATGCTATCATAACTGAACAACTAAGATGTCATAAACAATAGTTTTCATATAAGACATGTTCTGAATATTTGGAAAGTAATGGAGCACTTCACTCCAGTCCTATATTTTGTGGTCCTATAGGAACACTCAAAACTTTGGTGTGGCCCCACAGTAAACAGGGGCTCACAGCATCTGTGTCATTGTCTAAAAAAGTACATCAGATCCTTGGTAAATCCAGATATTCAGAACACGTCTTATAGGAAAACTATTATGACATCTTGGTTGTTCATCAATGTATTTATGAGTTGGCTAAAAAGGAAAGTCCTCCCTAGAACGAAGTCTGTGGTATTATGGACATTTAGGACAGTAAATCAATATCAACAACCACAGACAATTGTCATCAAATGAAAAGTGCATCACAGTGTTTTTTCGTTATCCTAATGTTATTAGGTAACATGTTCTTTAAAACAACCCAGTTAAAGGGGAAGAGGAACGAGACTGTAAACTGGTTAACTTCTTTTCCATGTCAGTCCTACAATATAAACCATTTGTATTTTGTATAGAACATCAAACACCAAAATAGTGACATGAAATAATGCAGCAAGTTTCAAAGTTTTACTAACCTAAACAGGTTAGTGAAACCAGAGGGGGGGGGGGTAGTGACCATGATACAAGAATAGAGAAATAAAATAACACACCAAACAATGTAGCCCACCAACTCTTTTAGTTGAGGGTTGAAGGTTTTCCCCCAGTTTTAAAAAAAAATATATTATCATTTCTAATAAATTATGCATTCTAATTTTCAGATGTCAGTTTAGTTAGTGTTAAGTTAGTGTGATAATATTTTTCCTAAAAGTTCTGTCTTTCAGGTAGAAAAACACAATGCCACCAGCACAATCTCTGTTTTTTCACAGTGTCCCTGAACTCAACTTTTTGGCCACCATGGGCGAGAGGTCCATAAAGAATAACACTAAAGCCACTTGTTTGAGTTGGTTAATGACATTACAGTCACTTTATTCCTCTATCTATTGACCCTATGGCCCCATTTTATTGTTCATTGCAACATAAGTTATTTTCCTTTTTTCCAGAGAAAATCCCAACCCACTGCCAGAATAAAACATTGGCATTGTACGTTTCTGCAAGACAAGGATACGTTGAATCTCTACATTTCAATGTTGATGACATTTTAAGCTTTTTGTGTCATTTAACACCACATTAAATGGCCATTGTCAGTTGAATAACTATGTTTTATAGTGTGACAATGCTGTGGTTAAGGTCTGGTTAGGTTTAGGCACAAAAACCACTCAGTTAGGGCTAGGCAAAGATCATGGTTTGGGTTAAAATACCCGGTTTTGTTGCCAGAAAAACAAAAGTCAGTTGAAACAGGAAGCGAGCAGTGGTCTCAAAAAGTGGTCTCTACTTTGATACTGCTTTGTAACTTTGTGTCATGCAACCAACTTTCTAGCCAACCACCCAATCCACCTCTTCCTAACATGGAAGTGAGCTCATATAGATGTCATCTGAACTACGTCACTTTCTTTATGATACGTATTGTAGAAATGTTGATATGCTACGTATTAAATGTATTGAAACAGAGATTCAACAAGTCCATGGTTTGCAGAAATGTACAATGCCAACGTTTTATTCTGGTGATTGGGTTGGAAAATCCAGCAATTCTGTCAACAGCAGTGTGGACAGTATGAAAGAGTGAGAGCATTGAGAGATTGAGAGCAATCAACTGAGAGTAGCAGAAATAAAAATACTACAGTAGTAGACATACTGCGTCTCATACTTGTAAGCTAGTGGTTTACAGTGTTGATCAGTGTTAGGATTTTTTGTGGCAAATTTACAACTTCACTACCTATTCACTATAACTATTCACATCCCCTGTCCTGTGCCTGTGCTACCTCTGCTGAAGCCACTCTAAGCTAACTAAGATAGCAGCTCAAATGGCTATGTAGATGGATTCAAAAATATGTTTAATGCGGTTAAAGCAGGAAAGTAAGTAAATCAGTCTGCACTGATCTATAAATAAATGTGGGCGATTCTTACAGTATCTGTTGTCCATGGCTGTTTTATACTGTATGAGAACCTTCTCCTTCAGTTGCCTGCAGCATCTGAAGGCAGCAGGACTGATATGTTGATACATCTGTAGCCTCTAATTTCACAAGTGCCATTAGACACGGCCGTTCACTGTGTTTACCTTCATTAAATCGTGCAAATGACACCAGGCTGCAACAGAATAACCACACACACCTCTACACACATTAGACTGGTCACTTATAACTCGCTATTCTGCCTGTTTATGTGGTAGATGTTGGATTATTAATCCTGTGCATCATGGCCTACTTTCCAACCTTTTTAAAGCAAAAGCATGTTTTATTCTTGAAATGCATTGTGGTGCAAACACTGTTGTGTAACATCACTTACTACACACTAAAAATCATTGGGTTAAAATTTTACCCAGTTTGGGTCAATATAATACTAATACAACATTGGGTTAACTTTACCCAGTAGCAACCTGTTATTTTGACCCTTTCCAGACAACAGCGTGATTTCCTGAATAAGCATCTTTCCATTTGTTGAGCTAATGTTGTCATACTTCACTGTGATTGGCTCAGGTGTTTTAGAGCTATGAGACCAGTGATGTGATTGGCTGAGAGCGTATTTATTAATCACCACACCCTCTGATCTATATTCACCTTCACCCAGCACTTTTGCACTTTGTGCTGCTGCACATACACGAACCAAAATAGCAGGTGGGGACACCCACGCTGTCCATACACTCAGGACCTACCACTTTTTTTTTTATTAAAAAGTGCAAAATAAGTGGTTGACAGGACAAGGTGTGACAAGTAGAGACATACAACAACAAATACAGACAGACTTACGTATTCAACAGGAGGCCTATAATGGAACACAGACAAAACAAATAAGATATGAAAATAAATAAAAAATAAAAGCAAAGAGAAAAGCAAAACAAAAAACTATTAACAAAAGAAAGAAAATAATAATAATAATCCAAATAAAATATGATTATCATTGCATAGGTAACAAATGTATAATAATAATAACAATAATGTAGATTTGGATACAATTGGAAGTAGTAGCTGAGGTGACGTTTTAAATAAGGATCTACCTCTTTGCACCAGTGCCATTAAAATAATAAATAAATAAACAATACCCTCAATCTCAATAATAATTTATTTTTCTCAAATAGGCCCAAATTGCAGTCAATGTATACATTTAATATTATAAATAATATATGTATGTAAGAAGAAAATGTATGTATGTAAGAGAAGAATGTATGCATGTTTGAGAGAGAGAGTATAGTAGAAAAGGAAGGAGTATAGTGAAAATGGAAGGTAGTTCATGTATCGTGCTGCGTTTGGCTGAGAAGCTCGAGCAGGGTTGTGTTCAGGTCACGATCACCATGGAAGGAAGAGATGAGACGTTAGTACTACAGCAAGCCCTTGGGGTATTAAGAATTATTTTATCATTGTCCTCGTCCCTTGAGCAGAGGACAGGCTCATCTGCACCTAGTGTTACTCACAACATGGTAGAAAGTGAGAACTTTTCAGACCTGGCAACTCCCAAGTCGCTTCAGCAGGCCAAGCAGCTACACAAGGCCAAACTGGAGGATTGTGGCAGTCTTTGCGATATCAGAGTCATCAACACCTTGGTAACTGGAGCTCCCGGTCAAGGAAAATGTGAGAACAACATACATGGCAACTTAACTGGAAGTTGTCAATCTAATGTTACTAAATCCTAAATGTAGCGTACATTTGCTAATTTTGCAACACACTTTGTCAACACAGTCAATGCTGTAGCATTAGTTAATGTTTTCAAAAACCATGTCCATAGTAATAACAATAAAGGCAATTAAAAATAATTAAAATGACAGAAAATATCGGAGGCTATTTTGTACTTTTGTACTTTGTACATTTTTATAAAAGGGGTGTAAATGATGCTCAATCTCACTCTAAGGTTACTTTGGACAAAGTATCCTATATTAATGTATGTAGCAGTAGCTACATTACTTAACGACAGCTCTGGTTAAGGTTATTGTTATTTTCAGTTAATAAATTTAAGTTGATGAACTTAATCTTGCAAGAGACCAATCAAAGTCTATGTTGTGAATGGGTCCATATCTAGAACACTCTAGAGCAGGTGAGGACAGACATAGCTGACACGCTTGTGTATTGTACGTTAAGAAGGCAACTGTATTACTTCCAGCTCCCTTGATATGAGATATATTTTAACACGTATATTTGTTTGACGCTATTGTCCGATGACTGTATGACTGTCAAAAGGTTGGGATGTTGATAAAACACAAACAAGCTAAGCAAGGCTAACTGCAACTTCTGGTACTTTAAACATTCTTGAATTTAAAACTATAGAGTCCTGCAGTCATCCCACAACAGAATCACATCACAATGTATTATGTGATCAGCTTCACTGACTCATAATAACAGTAAGGGCTATAGTAAAAACCGGAAATGTATCTTTTTTATGTCTTGAACAGAGTACTTTTTCTGTTTTAAAAGGGCAGTGTTGGGTCTTTGATTGGGAGCTGGTTGGTTATTAGCAATAGTTAATAATTATCTCTGATAAAAATTAAATTATTAATCTGAAT
The DNA here is from genome assembly GCA_038419695.1 of Scomberomorus guttatus. Taxonomy (NCBI): domain Eukaryota; kingdom Metazoa; phylum Chordata; class Actinopteri; order Scombriformes; family Scombridae; genus Scomberomorus; species Scomberomorus guttatus. Next base: position 29,344,237 of record CM076459.1, on the reverse strand, counting down.
TAATAATAGAGGGCACCCAGAAACCGGGACCAATAACCAATCAATAAGATTCACTTGGGATACTAATATCTGGGGATATCAGCATCCACAAGTGAACAGTGAAGGTTTGAATTCGAGCTCTGAATCTCTCAATCAGCCACTTTTCACAATAAATGAGCACATTAATCACAGAAAACTTCTCTTTAAAGACATATGTGTTTATTAAACAATAGCAAAGTTAACAAAGTTAGCAGATGCTTTGATCAATAAATCAACATCTAATCCTACCTAAGCAATAATACAGCTATGTACAATGAAAACACATGCAAGCGGCAGCATGCGTGTGTTTGAGTATGTATGGGAGTGTCTCTGTGTGTGTGGGCTTTCTATGGCATTTTTGCTTTCTATGGCAGTAAACTGAATATCTTTTTGCCTTTGGCTACTGGAAGTGTCTTTGACGTGCTGACGTGCTACGGTAAGCGTATTGTGTCACTTCCGGTTGTTGACTGTGTTTACCGATAATGTTTTGCTGCCCTCAGCTTAGCTAAACTTTGCTTTATTCTTCATCACTGTGGATAAAATACCTGCAGTATATTTAAACGCACGCTAGTTCTGCACAAGCACTCCTAGCTCTCTCCTTCGTTTAGCGACTTCTCTTGCTAATCCCGCAGCAGGTAGTTGTTTTTGCTCTGCTGTTTTAGCTTAGCAGCTAACATAGCTAAACAGTTAACGATGGCTTCTCTCTCTCCCTCCCACTCTCCCGCTCTCTCTTGCTCGGTGTGTCATATGTTTAGCTATTCCTCCGCCTCCTTTAGTGACAATAGTAAATGTAATAAATGTAGTTTATTTGCAGTGGTGGAGGCGAGGCTTAGTGAATTGGAAGCGCGGCTCCGCACCATGGAAAACAAATCAGTAACTATTGTTAGCCAGCCCCCAGTAGCCGGTGCGGGCCGACCTAGCATAGCTCCTAGCATAGCTCCTACTCCCCCGGTGGTTCCCGAGCAGCTGGGAAACCAGGGCGGCTGGGTGACTGTCCGAAGGAAGCATAGTCCTAAGCAGAAGCCCGCGGTTCACCTCCAACCAGTTCACGTTTCCAACAGGTTCTCCCCACTCAGTGACACACCCGCTGAGAAACCAACTCTGGTTATTGGCAGCTCCATAGTGAGAAACGTGAAGTTAGCGACACCAGCAACCATAGTCAAATGCATTCCTGGGGCCAGAGCAGGCGACATAGAATCTAATTTAAAACTGCTGGCTAAAGATAATCGTAAATCGTATGGTAAGATTGTTATCCATGTCGGCGTTAATGACTGTCGATTACGCCAATCTGAGGTCACCAAAATTAATGTTGAGTCGGTGTGTACATATGCAAAGACTATGTCGGACTCCGTAGTTTTCTCTGGGCCCCTGCCAAATCTGACCAGTGATGACATATATAGCCGCATGTCATCATTCAACCGCTGGCTGTCGAGGTGGTGTCCAGAAAACGATGTGGGCTTCATAGACAATTGGCGGACTTTTTGGGGAAGACCTGGTCTGATTAGGAGAGACGACATACATCCCACTTTGGATGGAGCAGCTCTCATATCTAGAAATATGGCTGAGTTTATTAGACCAAAACCATGACAATCCAGAGTTGAGACCAGGAAGCAGAGCTGCAGTCCTACACACTTCTCTGCGCTTCCATTAGAGCAGTTACCCACCCAATACTACATAGAAACGGTGTCTGTCCCCCAACCTCTCAAATCATTTAAATCAATTAACTCTAAAGTAAACAGAAGAGGAATCTTCCATAAAAATCTAATAGAAATTGACACCACCAATGTCACAGTGCAACAACATAGGAGAATTAAATGTGGACTCTTAAACATTAGATCTCTGTCTTCCAAAGCTGTACTAGTAAACGACCTAATCTCGGATTATCATATTGATCTATTTTGTCTTACTGAAACCTGGCTGTGTCATGAAGAATATGTTAGCCTAAACGAATCCACTCCTCCAAGTCATATTAATACTCACATTCCTCGAGACACCGGCCGAGGAGGTGGAGTTGCAGCCATTTTTAACTCAAGCCTAATAATCAACCCTCGACCTAAACTTAATTATAACTCATTCGAAAGCCTCGTTCTTAGTCTTTCACACCCAACCTGGAAAACTTTACAGCCAATTCTATTTGTTATAGTGTACCGCCCTCCTGGCCCGTACTCTGAATTTTTATCTGAATTCTCAGAGTTTTTATCAAACTTAGTCCTTAGTACAGATAAAGTAATTGTAGTAGGTGACTTTAATATCCATGTGGACGTCGATATTGATAGTCTTAGCACTGCGTTTATCTCATTATTAGACTCAATTGGCTTCTCTGTGTAAATAAACCTACGCACTGTCTTAACCACACCCTCGACCTTGTTCTGACTTATGGCATTGAAATTGATCATCTAATAGTTTTTCCACAAAATCCTATTTTATCTGACCATTACTTAATAACTTTTGAATTCCTATTAATAGGCTACACGCCATTAGACAAAAACATCTTTACTAGATGTCTTTCTGATAGTGCTGTAGCTAAATTTAAAGAAGCGATCCCACTAGTACTAAATTCAGTGCCATGTCTCAATACTACAAAGGAGTCTTATGCTAACTTTAGTTCCTCTGAAACTGATAATCTTGTTGACAGTACCGCAAGCTCCATGCGAACAACACTCGACTCTATCGCTCCTTTAAAAAGGAAGATAATAAAACATAAGAAGCTAGCTCCATGGTATAACTCGCAAACCTGTAAATTAAAGCAAACATCGCGAAATTTTGAAAGGATTTGGCGTTCCACCAAACTGGAAGAATCTCGTTTAGTCTGGCAAGATAGTCTTAAAACATATAGGAAGGCCCTCTGTAATGCCAGAGCTGCCTATTACTCATCATTAATAGAGGAGAATAAAAACAGCCCTCGGTTCCTTTTCAGCACTTTGGCCAGGCTGACAAAGAGTCATAACTCTATTGATCCATGTATTCCTATAGCTCTCAGTAGTAATGACTTTTTGAGCTTCTTTAATGACAAAATTCTAACTATTAGAGACAAAATTCATCACCTCCTGCCCTCAACAGGCACTGATTCACCCTCCAATTCAGGAACCTTAGAAATAGCTGCTAAACCCGATATATATTTAGACTGTTTCTCTCCAATCGACCTTTGTGAATTAATTTCAATGATTTCGTCCTCTAAACCATCATCCTGTCTCTTGGACCCAGTCCCAACTAGGCTGCTTAAGGAAGTCTTACCCTTAGTGAGCACTTCTTTACTAGATATGATCAATCTGTCTTTAGTAACAGGCTATGTACCACAGTCCTTTAAAGTAGCTGTAATTAAACCTCTTCTTAAGAAGCCTACACTGGATTCAGCCGTTTTAGCCAACTACAGACCCATATCTAACCTTCCCTTTCTCTCTAAGATCCTCGAGAAAGCAGTTGCCAATCAGTTATGTGACTTCCTACATAACAATAGTTTACTTGAGGATTTTCAGTCAGGTTTTAGAGCGCACCATAGCACAGAGACAGCATTGGTGAAAGTTACGAATGACCTCCTAACTGCATCGGACAAAGGACTTCTTTCTGTACTTGTCTTGTTAGATCTTAGTGCTGCATTCGATACCATTGACCATCACATCCTGTTACAGAGACTGGAACATTTAATTGGTATTAAAGGAACTGCATTAAGCTGGTTTAAATCCTATTTTTCAGATCGACTTCAGTTTGTACATGTTAACAATGAATCCTCCATCCACGCAAAAGTTAGACACGGAGTTCCACAAGGTTCTGTGCTTGGACCAATACTGTTCACCTTATATATGATTCCTTTAGGTAATATTATTCGGAAACACTCCATAAATTTTCATTGTTACGCTGATGATACCCAATTATATTTATCAATGAAGCCAGATGAATTAAATCAGTTAACTAAACTTCAAGTGTGCCTTAAGGACATAAAGACCTGGATGACTGACAATTTTCTGCTACTGAACTCAGACAAAACTGAAGTTATTGTGTTTGGCCCTCAACACCTTAGAAACACATTATCTAATGACATAGCTACTCTGGATGGCATTACCTTGGCCTCCAGCTCCACCGTAAGGAATCTGGGAGTTATCTTTGACCAGGATATGTCCTTCAGCCATCATATAAAACAAATTTCAAGGACTGCCTTTTTTCACCTACGTAATATAGCAAAAATCAGGCACATCCTGCCTCAAAAAGATGCAGAAAAACTAGTCCATGCATTTGTTACTTCTAGGTTGGATTATTGTAATTCTTTATTGTCAGGCTGCCCTAACAAGACCCTAAAGACTCTCCAGCTGGTCCAGAATGCAGCTGCACGTGTACTAACAAAAACTAGGAAAAGAGATCATATTTCTCCTATTTTAGCTTCGCTACATTGGCTTCCGGTAAAATCCAGAATAGAATTTAAAATACTTCTCCTTACTTATAAAGCTCTTAATGGTCAGGCGCCTTTATATCTTAAAGAGCTCATAGTACCTTATTACCCCACTAGAGCACTGCGCTCCCAAAATGCAGACTTACTTGTGGTTCCTAGAATAACTAAAAGTAGAATGGGAGGCAGAGCCTTCAGCTATCAGGCTCCTCTCCTGTAGAACCATCTTCCAGATTCAGTCCGGGGGGCAGACACCCTCTCTACGTTTAAGAGTAGGCTTAAAACTTTCCTTTTTGATAAAGCTTATAGTTAGGGCCGGCCAGGCTCGCCTTGGACCGGCCCCCAGTTATGCTGCTATAGGACTAGACTGCCGGGGGACTTCCCATGATGCACTGAGCTCCTCTCTCCTCTCTCCTCCTCCTCCTCCTATCCATTTCAATGCTTCATGTACCATTAATGCATGTTACTAACTTGACTTCTTCCCCGGAGTCTCTGTGCTCTCTCATCTCACAGGAAGATCCAGCGCCTGAATGGTGGGCCACGGCTGTGGGGACTGTGGCGTAGTCCTGTGGATGTCCTGCTTCTATTTCTATTTCTGCTACTGATATTATTGCTGCTATTATAAATTCATAGCTCTACTTACATTACTGCTGTTATGGTTATTGTTTTTGTTGTTATTATACTTATCTGTGTCTCTCCTCACCCCACCCCCCTCTCCCCTTCCCCCGTCCCCCTCCCTCCTTCTTTCTCTGTAAACCCAACCGGTCAAGGCAGATGGCCGCCCACCTAGAGCCCGGTTCTGCTTGAGGTTTTCTTCCCGTTAAAGGGGAGTTTTTCCTTGCCGCTGTCGCCAAGTGCTTGCTCATGGGGGGAATTGTTGGGTCTCTGTAAATGAGTACGGTCTCGACCTGCTCGATGTGTAAAGTGCCCTGAGATAACTTTTGTTGTGATTTGGCGCTATATAAATAAAATTGAATTGAATTGAATTGAATTGGGCAAGATGGCGACTGTGATCTGGAAAGATGACATCGCACGAGATTTCAAGTGACTGACACGCAATTTTAAGGACGGCGGACGTGATCTCGTGAGATGATGTCACGCTGTTTAAGGACGGCGGACATCTCGGGAGATGTGACTGCGGTGTTGGTTAGAACAATAGCAGGATGGCGCCGCCTGGCGGTCGGCGGCTCTGCATTAATCCAATTCAATGTATCAAACACGTGTCTGATTGTAGATAATGAGGGCAGAGTGGCGCAGTGTCCCACGCTATCTGACTGTCAGATGTGTAAGAAAGGTGCGTGTATGTGTGTGAGTGTGGGTGTTAGTAGCAAGAGAGAGAAAGGAGGACAAGAAACGCCGGCTCACGGTGAAGTCCTGCGATCGTGAGGGGAGAGCAGCAGTTGTTTGTCCACAGAGAGTGTTTGTACGGACAGCAGCCTGCAACACACGTTGTCTGATCTTAAATTGACAAACAACTTACTTTCTCACTCACGGTGACGCAAACACAGCAGTCCCAAGTGGGACAAACACAAAACAGTCTAGCGTGGTGAACACAACTAAACAGGCAGCAAATTTTATACTCCTCAGAGTATAGGAGATAACAAAGGACTCAGCGGTCCATTAAATCATACAACAAACAGCAATTAAGCTTAAAAAGCTAAAAGCTAACAACACACAATTAATACTGTCTCTGCCCAGACATGAGCCTCTTATGTGATCGCTTTACAAAGCAATTAGATGTGTGTTTCAGTCCATCTTTGGTCCGGTTCGGATACTGAGGGAGCCGTCTTCACGCTTTGTTGGCGAGGTTTTGAGGGCAGCTGATCCTCGGTGGCATGGCGGAGAAAAGAGCGGGTCAACTTAGTTGAAGAAGAGTGGTCTTTGTGAAGAAATCTTTTTCTTCCTTCTGCAGGCAGTGAGAGCACTGGGTTGCAGCAGCAGTGGTCTCTCTCTGATCCAGTGAATGTGTTCAGTTGAACACAGGGAGAAGTTCAGCCCGTCCAGCAAGGGTCGACTCTTCCAGTCAGTGGGAGAAAAGTCTAACGTGCACGGGGTTACCTCCTTTAGTAAACTGGCTCACAGAGAGGCAAAGCGTTGTTACAGTGGAAAAGCAATGTTGAATTTGTGCAGTGGCTTCTTAAAGGTGATGGTGACGTCACAGCTGTGTTGCCATGACTCCCGGTGGTGTTGGTGCGTCTCACCAACACCAGTTCTCACTTAGGTGCAAACTGGCAAAGCCTCATGGGAGATGGAGTCTGTGAGCAGCATTCTGGTGCTGCTTCTTTGTTTCAGGGAACAAAGGAAAAAGGCAACCTTGTGCCAGGCTTCAGAGCTTACATGTAGGCCTGCCTTTGTCTGACCCCATGGTTGAGGCCCAACAGCAGCATAAAAAATATAACCAGTAAAGAACAACTTTAAATAGTCAGAGGTTTTTGGATTAGAAAAAACTGTAGCATTTGGATGATACTTTATTTACTCAAGCCTTCTTATTCAGTGAAAATTATCACGTTTTACTGTTTTTGCACTGGTGATATATTAGACCAATATTTATTTATTTATTTTTACTTTGTCAGACCCATGCTTGGTTAGATAATGTAACATGCACAAAGGCTATTTTGTTCTTATATGGGATAGCAACACGACAGAAGGCCTAATGACTAATTGTGTGACTTTCAAATCACAAGACCTGTGATTTTGATTACTAATTACATCACACAACAGTTCATTCAAAAGCTATGGCAGTTGAAAGTTTAAGCCGGTGACTGTGGATTTCACTGGCCATATGATGTCACCTGGCAATTTTGCTCAGCAAAAGGTGCTTTCAGCAGGTTCAGCAATGATCGGGCCCTTGCACATTCGTAAATGTTGGGGCGTGCCACAGTCAAAGTGCTTTTATTGTGGACCAACATGATGCAGCAATACATTTACCAGAGGGAAACAGACACGGAAATACATTTTCCAGAATACTGAACAACATTCCATATAGGACACAATTATCATTTCCTGTGCACACTATGTAGTGCTAGAAAATACACACTAAATGTACATTATGATGCTGAATATCAAATGTAGACAACACACTTTAAATTTCATGTAAATCAAAGGAAATTTGTAACATCAAGCTTGAAATGAGTGAGTGAATGAATAAATAAATAAATAACTTCAAAACAACATTGGCACACTTTTAAATTATAAATGCTAAGCTTTTAAATAAAACTGTTCACTGCGAAACAAAAGTGACCATGGATAAAATGGGGATTAACTGAAAGAGGTATTTTTGTAAAGGTCCCTCACAGTTCTTCCATCTTATGTTTCCGAACACGGACATGACAAAAGTGATGCAGGCGCAAAAAGACACTTGACAGAACTGTCTTTTGGGAGTCTGTCTTTACTCTTATGTCAGACCAAAATTTCAGTGTTGCATAAAGTTATTGCCACTGAGCTGATTACCATTGAATCTGCTGAGCATAGTGATGCACTACACTTTCGTAGTCCTAGTCCTACTATTGGAAAGGTTGTAGAAAGTGGTAAAATGTGCTGGTGGTTTAGACTCTTCTGAATTTTCAGATATAGTAAATAATTTAGTCTTGTTTGTTTTGTTTTTTAATCAAGATGTAAAATTGTTATTGTTTTAACATACACTACTTAAAGTGTTTTTGCAGTGGGTCAATGTATGTGCAATGTGAAATTAATTTTTTTCTGCTTTTGTCCTCTTATGTTTCTTTCACTTTCTGGTGTGCTGCTTTTGTGTTGCTTCTTATGCTCCTCCTGACTTCTATTCTCACAGATTACACTGATGCTGTATTAATGTCATCCTATGCAACAAAGATCATCATATGTTATTGAAGCTTATTTAGCGAAGTTTCAGGAGCAGGACCACACCTCAACTGCGCCCCTCCTGCATTCCTATAAATATGACCTAACCGTCTCCTCCTCTTCCGCTCTCGTATTCCGCGCCCCTCCCTCCCACCCTATTTCTCTCTTCCTGATTCTTCCTCTCCTTCATAGGGTCCTGAGGGGGTCTGTCGTTGCCCGGGTGCTACGGCGGATTCCCTATGAGCTTCCCCACAACGCAGTCAGCAAGCAGATCTACGCTTCTATTTTGTTGATGGTGTGGTCCTTGCTAGTGAAAAACAAGTATAAGTTTAGACCATTTATTAAGTTCTCCAGAGCCAAAAGCTTCAATAAAATGTGGTTTCACATGTGTTTCACTATTTTTTGGTAACAATTTGTTTGAACATTTAAAGTAAGAAATATGGCTGTAAAATGTAAATGTGGAGGTTTGAGCTCACAGAATAACATTGATAAAGGTCTTAACATCCCATACACAGCAAAGATCCATGAAAAGGAAGAAAACTGCAACCATGAACTTAAAACTATGACAATATAGTGTAATGCTGTACTATCACAAAGACTGGCAGTGTGTTCTTTATTTTGCTTTGCATTACACAACTACAGTAAGTAAATATTCTGTGTGGATTTTCTATTGATGTGAATGTGCCCTTAGTCTATTTGTCAAATCATAAATATCTGTTGAGAGGGGTTTTGTTTCTTTCTCTTTTTTTGTACTCAACGTGGCTATGACTCTAGGAATGCCTCTCTTCAAGAAAATGCACAAGGTTGCAAAACAAATCTATACCATGATTTCCATCATTTTCAAATGGATCAAAAGTCTGCTGAAGCGTACCCATTGTTGTGTCACTGATGGTAATGTTAATTGATGGAACAACAACAACATTGTAACTCTGAGAGTGGTCTGCTGTCATCAATACCAAAGCCACTGTCTATGTCACAAATACCATTCATACTTGTGTTATGCATTCCTGCATTGTTGACTATGCCCCTTTGCAACAGCTGAAGTTTGCCCCCCTTGTGTTGAAAGACCATGGTTATTCCAACTGGTTCTGAAATTCAGTGGTAGTTGAATTTGTGGCAAATAAATATAATGAAGACAAAATAAATGGAGCTCATTAAGTGAATCTAATATACCATGCTCCTCCATAAAGTTGAAAGGATTAACAAAATGAAATGACACTATTTGATTTAGCTCTCCCCATAATCTCTCAATTCTTTGATTATGCACTGACATGCCAGTAATAATAGTATGTCTGTTTAATCCTCTCCTGTAAAGCCTGAAATGGCCAACACCAGTGTTTTCCAGTCCAGACGGTATTCCAAAGTTTTGAACACCAGCAATGAATAGTGACAAAACACTAGAGGCTCTGTTGTTGTCTAGACAAGCAAGGTAGATGATGGTTCAACTGAAACCATCAACACAGCTGCAGAACATCATCCTCCATCCTACAAGTTTGTGGTTTCCATTGATGTGCCTAAGAGAAATTGAAATCAGAGTAAATTATGTGTGGGAAAACTATAACAAGGCCATGGTTATGCATCAGTATTTTAACACTAAAAGAAACAATTCTTAATAATGAGTTATTTTGCTTTTGATGCTTAGTCCATTTTGCTGTAGACTTAAAAATCTGAATGCAGGACTTACTCAAGTGTTTTTACACTTACTTAGTTTTGTGTTTTTTTGTGTTTAAGCTACGTACATCTGAGAGTTGATACAACACAAGCAAGGATCTAGTCAGGAGAGAATAATGCAACTAAGTGCTAAAAAGCTAAGTTCAAGTCCGATAGGATGTAGGTGCCAACAGGCAGTGCACAGAGGCAATGCATAGAGTGCATAGAATGCATAGAAGCAGATTATTTTTCTTTTTTTCCAGTCCATCAAGTGTGGAGGTGTTTGCGAAAGAGCTGGGTCTGTAGTCTTTTCTTAAAGACTGAGAGGGACTCGAGCAGTTTGGTAACTCGTTCCACTACCAGGGAACTACAGAAGAGAAGAGTTCAAGAGAGAGATTAAATTAAAGAGTTTGAATGTGTTCATGAAGTTCTCCATTCTTTTGATCTTTTATGAACAAAATAATCCGTAGCTTCTCTTTGATTTTGTTCAATGCATTCTAAGACATTATTTTAAAAAAATGTAATTTTCATTGCTACTTAATTTTAAAATGAAAAGCTGCACTTGAAAATAAAACAGGATGACTTTGAATAGCATTATTGTTTAGTTCTGCTATTTAACATTAGGTTAGGATAAGCTGAGCAAGTCTTGCACATGTATTTCCTGGTTTGAGAGTGATTTCCTGCTTAAAGAGGAACTTCCTGTGTCAGAGAAAGTAATGGATATGAAAAAAGATGAGACAAAATACATGCATGTGAGTGTCAAGTATATACATATGTGAAAGTGACAGTATATGTATGTGAGTAGATTAATTTAAAAAGTAAGGTATTTAATATATGTGGTAAATGTTTATACATGTGAGAATGAAAATATATATATGTAAGAATGTTAGAATGTATGAATGTGAGAGTAAAGAATACATATATGTGTGGAAGTGTAAATATATGTGAGAGAGAAAATACATGTATGTGTGTAAACACACACACACACACAGATCAGGTACAGCAACGATATATTGATGAGAAACAATTTTCACTCGCTGCCTCACACACAAACACATTGACACAAACTCAAATAAATACAGTAACTTATACTCACACATTCCTGCTATACTTCAATTACACACATTACCAACACACCAAGCAGCTCTGTTTCCATACTGTCTACACACACACACATCCATACAATCTGGCACACCCACATTGCTCATCAGTTTGAGTGACAGTTTACAACAAGCAATTAGTTGTGCATGAGTGGGAGAAAAATGAATATGTTGAAGAAAAGAAAATTTGTCAAACAATCCACAGTGTACAGCAGAACATGACAGGTAGGAAGACAGAAATTACTCTGAAAACCTCAAGTGTGTGTGTGTGTGGGAAGATAGAAATTACTCGGAAAACCTAAAGTGTGTGTGTGTGTGTTTTGACAATTTTTGTGTGTGCTTGCATGTGTACAGTGTGTGATTAAGTGTGTGTGAAAACATTAACACCAGGGTTGGTTTTCTCAGAAAACATTGAAGGTGATAAAATTGCTGCTTTCTGAAGAGTTGTCATGCTGGGAAATAAGATGGTGGCGTATCCTGTATGTGCTTTCATAGAAAAATATGGCTGTGCGTGTTTTGATGTGTGCCATGTGTGGAAATGTGTGCTGCCCTTAAGAGTCTACACCCGAGCTAAACTCAATGAGGCTTTAATGTTCGTTGTTAAGAGATGGTAACAAAGAATTTGCATCAGAGGTGCTACTGAATCATCCATAAGTTGAATTTACTCTTGAGATGGATGAAGGTGAATTAAATGTTAGTAAATAACGGTTCTCTGCGCTTCCATTAGAGCAGTTACCCACCCAAAACCACATAGAAACTGTGTCTGCCACCCAACCACTTAAATCAATTAAATCTAAAGTAAACAGAAGAGTAGTTAATCATAAAAATCTAATAAAAATTACAACCACCACTGCAATAGTACAACAAAATATGAGAATTAAATGTGGACTCTCTGTCCACATCTCTGTCATCTAAAACAGTATTAATAAACAATCTAATCTCAGATTATCATATTGATTTATTTTGTTTTACTGAAACCTGGCTGTCATGAAGAATATGTTAGCCTAAATGAATCGACTCCCCCCAGTCATATTAATACTCACATTCCTTGAGACAGTGGCTAAGGAGGTGGAGTTGCAGCCATTTTCAACTCAAGCCTAATAATCAACCCTAGACCTAAACTTAATTATAACTAATTTGAAAGCCTTGTTCTTAGTCTTTCACACCCAACCTGGAAAACTTTATGGCCAGTTCTATTTGTTATAGTGTACTGGTGATAATCTCCTGAGGTTGGGACCTTGTATGGCAGCCCCTGCCATCAGTGTATGAATGTGTGTGTGAATAGGTGAATGTGGCTTGTAGTGTAAAAGCGCTTTGAGACTAGAAAGGCGCTATTTAAGTGCAGTCCATTTACCATTTACTGTCCTCCTGTCCTCAGAGTTTTTATCAAACTTAGTCCTCAGTACAGATAAAGTAATTATCGTAGGTGCTTTAATATTCATGTGGATCTCGATAATGATAGCGTTAGCACTGCGTTTATCTCACTATTAGACTCAATTTGCTTCTCTCAGAGTGTAAATAAACACACTCACTGTCTTAACCACACCCTCGACCTTTTTCTGACATATGGCATCAAAATTGAACATTTGATAGTTTTCCAGTTTTCCAACCAAAACAAAAGATTTATCAGACCATTACTTAATAACTTTTGAATTCCTATTACTAGACTACAGGCCATTAGACAAAAATGTCTTCACTAGATCTATCTAATAGTGCTGTAGCTAAATTTAAGGAAGTAATTCCATCAGTATTGAATTCAATGCCATGTCTCAATACAACAGGACTCTTATGCTAACTTTAGTCCCTCCCAAATTGATCATCTAGTTGATAGTTAGTAATAAAACAAAAGAGGTTAGCTCCATGGTATAACTCCCAAACCCGTAAATTAAAGCAAACAGTGAAAATTTGAAAGCATATGGTGTTCCACCAAACTGGAAGAATCTTGCTTAGTCTGGCAAGATTGTCTTAAAACATATAGGAAGGCCCTCTGTAATGCCAGAGCTGCCTATTACCTATCATTAATAGAGTAGAATAAATACAGCCCTAGGTTCCTTTTCAGCACTTTGGCCAGGTTGACAAAGAGTCATAACTATTGATCCATGTATTCCTATAGCTCTCAGAAGTAATGGCTTCATGAGCTTCTTTAATTATAAAATTCTAACTATTAGAGACAAAATTCATCACCTCCTGCCCTCAACAGGCACCAATATATCCCCAAACACAGAAACCTTAGAAACAGCTGTAAAACCCAATATATATTTAGACTGTTTTTCTCCTGTTTTCTCGACATTCCTGAACTAACTTCAATAATATCTTTATCTAAACCATCAACCTGTCTCTTAGACCCAATCCCAACTAGGCTACTTAAGGACGTCTTACCCTTAGTTAGCACTTCTTTACTGGATATGATCAATCTGTCTTTAGTAACAGGCTATGTACCACAGTCCTTTAAAGTAACTGCAATTAAACCTCTTCTTAAAAGGCCTACTCTTGATTCAGGCGTTTTAGCCAGCTCTGGACCTATATCTAACCTTCCCTTTCTCTCTAAGATCCTTAAGAAAGCAGTCGCCAATCAGTTGTGTGACTTTCTACGTAACAATAGTTTATTTGAGGATTTTTCAGTCAGGATTTAGAGCCGATCATAGCACAGAGACAGCACTGGTGAAAGTTACAAATGACCTCCTTTTTGCATTGGACACAGGACTTCTCTCTGTACTTGTCTTGTTAGATTTTAGTGCTGCATTTGACACCATTAACCATCACATCCTATTACAGAGACTGCAATAGTTTAAGCTGTTTAAACTGTTTAAGTCCTATTTATAAGATCGATTTCAGTTTGTACACATTAATCATAAATCCTCAATGCACGCAAAAGTTAGACTTGGCGTTCTGTGCTCGGACCAATACTATTCACCTTATAAACGTAGCACAAAAAGTAAGGAAATTTGTGTTTGGTAGATTATTTCTTTGTTGTAACAATGCTTCTTGGCAATAAATCTTATGTCTTTAAAATGGTGCATTTGTAAGGAATATGCATTTGTGGGATGAGCAGCAGAGCTAAGTATGTGGGTTGCGCCCATGAAAAATTTACCAAATCTTCTCTGCCATTACCAAACAGCTTATTTTGCTGTTGCTATTGACGGGTGATGTCAGAGTCAGGCTGCAAAGTGGGCGTCCCAAAAAGATGACACCTCAAGAAGACCGTTTCCTCACCCTGTCAGCACTTAGCCTGTCAGCAATAGGCTGTCTTCTACAGATTTGCAATCAAGGTTTGCAGGACGATATGGCCGACGGCTCTCTGCCCAGACAATCCGGAACAGACTACCCACAGCCAATCTCCAGTCTCATAGGGCTGCCAGGAGGCCATGACTGCCCTTCACCGTCAGGCCTATTTGCGCAGGTGTCGGCAACACATGCACTGGAACCTGAACATGTGGAGGAACGTTATGTTCAGCGATGAGTCCAGATTCTGCCTACGGCAGTTGGATTGTACGGTCAAAGTGTGGAGAAGACGCGGAGAATGCTATGCTGATTGTTGCACCTTTTGGTGGAGGCAGTGTGATGGTGTGGGGCGGCATCTCCCTCACTGGAAAAACAAGGCTCGTCATCATTGGAGGCAATCTCAATGCAGAGAGATATCAAGATGAGATTCTGCAACCAGTGGCAATCCTATATCTCCACAGTCTGGGACCGAACTCTATCCTCCAAGATGACACCGCTTGCCCCCACAGAGCGGGGTTTATCAGAGACTACCTCCAGAATTTGGGAGTGGAGAGGATGGAATGGCCTGCCAGCAGGACCGATAACCAAACAATAAGGTAGTCTCATAAACAACTATACTCTGAGGAGTATTTAAAGTTTGCTGCCTGTTTAGTTTGTGTTAACCACGCTAGACTGTTTTTGTGTTTTGTCCCACTCAGGACTGCTGCTGTGTTTGTGCCATTGTGAGTGAGAAAGTAAGTTGTTTGTCGATCAAAAATCAGACAACGTGCGTTACAGACTGCCATCTGCATGCACGCTCTCTGTGGACAAACAACCGCTGCTCTCCCCTCACGATCGTAGGATTTCGCTGTGAGCTGGCGTTTCTTCTCCTCCTTTCACCTAACACCTACACACACGCACATACACATACACACACCTTTTCTTACATATCTGACGGTCAGATAACGTGGGACACAGTGCCGCTCTGCCCTCGTTATCTACCATCAGACACGTGTTTGATACATTGAATTCGGTGAATGCAGAGACGCCGACCCCCAGGCAGCACCATCTTGCTATTGTTATAACCGACATTGCGGTCGTAGCCACTATTTGGTTATCACGTGACTCCATATTACGAGATCACGCCTGCTGTCCTTGAGATCGCGTGATGTCATCTCACAAGATCACGGTCGCCATTTTGTTCACACACCCACAGAGACACATACACACCCATCTACATTTCCACACACACACACACACACGCTCCAGCTTGCATGTGTTTCCATTGTACATAGCTGTATTAATGCCTAGGTAGTATTAGATTTTAGGAGTGTCTTATTGATCAAAGTATTTGCTAACTTGTTAACTTTGTTATTGTTTAATAAACAATGTTATATCTTTAAAGAGAAGTCTTTTGTAATTATTGTGCTCATTTATTGTAAAAGGTGGCTGATTGAGAGATGGTCAGAGCTCGAATTCATACCTTCATTGTTCACTTGTGGATGCTGATATCCCTCAGATATTAGCATCCCAAGTGAACCTTGTTAATGAGACTACCTTATTGTTTGGTTATTGGTCCTGGTTTCCGGGTGGTGCCCCGTATTATTAATTCATATTAATAATTTATTTTTTATTAATTAATAATTATCTGATAATTATTAATTACTGCTAATAACCAACCAGCTTACAATCAACTACCCCAACAAGTGGTGCTCCCGTACGAGGCTCTCTCAATAGAAACCCAACACAACTCAGAGTACGAGGTCAGAGTACGCTGATCAAAGGATCATCTTTTCCTTGGACAAATGCAGAGAGATTGTTATCATAGTGAAACCTCATCAATTTGTTTGATGAGTTGGGACAACTTTAACTATGTTTTATGTTCTCTCCACACTTTCTAATGTCATACATACACCCACACTCACATTCCAAAGCACATCTCCCTGGTGTGATTTGTGATAAGGATAGCCAGACCTGTGTCGTAAATCCAGTTACGTCTCCGCTTGAATTTCTGTGTTCCTTAAAGACAGAAGTTAAATTCAATGCTTCATAACTTTATAACCATCTTGTAATCCACACATTATTAGCCACAAAGTAATGCCGGTCAAATCAATCCCACTCTGAACTTTCTACGACCATTTGTAGGTGAGATACAGATATCTAGGTTTAATTATTAAATAATAATGGAACCACAGCGCCGCCCATTGAACAACTTTTCTCCACTGAATGTCTGATACATAATGTTCCCTTATTGTGATGTCCTGTAAATTGATACTAAACTATATAACTCAGTAGGAATTTGATATGTATGCAGAGTTACTTTGATAAGTAACTCATCATAATTGGTAGTTATCAAGAATGTAGTTAATATGAGAAGTAAGTTTATTAAGTAATTATAGTATGTGTAAATAAGCTTCACTGTTGATTGTTAACTTTTGTGATAAATGTGTGCCTCTGAACATTTGAGAAACATATACATTTTCAATTCATGCTTAAATGTGGATGATTGATGGTAAAATGTTTAGTTGTAACTTTATCAGCTCAGAGAAGATCACGCGTTTATCTGAGACAAAGGATTTTTCCATCTCGCGCGGGAAAATGTCTGTCTCCACCCACACACACCCACTTGGAGTTAGCCAGAATAAAAACAGCATACTGGCGATGCTCAGTCGCTTTTGCTTTTTTTTTCTTCTTGGCTTTCTGTCTTCTTTGTTTGCCTTTCGTTCTCTGTACCTTTTTTTATATCACGTGATCGCCTAAGTTAACTTTCTTTTCTCTAAGCTACGTACAGTGTTATAAAATCCTTTCACGCTTAGTATCTTGAAGTATAGTTTTGCCTGGCCGGTGAGATTATTTCTGTAAGTTATTTAGTAAGGAAGTAAATCAGTCAGAGACTTCAATTTAAAACATCCCGCTCTCTACGGATCAAGACTAGCTGCATCCCTCCTTGTGACGGTTAATCCTGCGATGATTTTTGAATCCCCGGAAAACCCGCTGCTGTACAGCTGATTGTCCGATCGGGAATCCCCCGCTATAGACAACCGCTGAGTCATCTCAGGGCAATCAGGGAACCCGCTGAGTCATCTCAGGACAACGGTGCACACAGCTCCAACAGTGCTCATGAGCGGAAACCTCCATTGGGAGACGACGCCAGAGTTGAGGCTGATTTCTCATCACCCTGACGCAGCAGACAGCCCGCTGAGTCACCAGTTCACCTCAAGACAACGCACAGTAAGCTGAAAACACTACTCCTGTTCTCTGCATCATGATTAAGAGTTGGTGTCATTTATATTGAACTCTCTAGTCAATTTCTTAGAGAAGTGATCAGTTAGATTATATCAACCTTAAAAAATACTCCGTGATTACGTTGTCAATGACATTTCACCATCAATCATTTATAACTCCTAATATGTCACTTAAAACACTCATTCTGGTTGATTATTCATGTCTTGTTTACACTAACGTCTCATTTATTCACTGTTCAATATTTAGCTCAATAAATATATTTTATCAGCACACCATTGTCTGTGACTTCAATTTAAAGTAGAGAATTAGATTACTGCATCGTAACACATTACTTCAGATTTGAGATTGATAAAGTTGTTTCTGTGTTTCTTCCCGGCACAGTTAAAATTAGACTACTAATGGGAAGTGCTGCCCCTAATCAAACATGGATTTCATATTTATAAAGGTGATGTTCCTACAGTTACTTCTAGGCTGTAATTCCTTATCATCAGGCTGTCCTAACAAGTGTCTAAAAACTCTCCAGCTGGTCCAGAATGCAGTTGCACATGTACTGACAAAAAATAGAAAAATAAATTATATTTCTTCCATTTTAGCTTCACTGCACTGGCTCCCTGTAAAATCCAGAATAGAATTTAAAATCCTTCTCCTCACCTACAAAGCCCTTAATGGTCAGGCACCATCATATCTTAAAGAGCTCATATTACCCCACTAGAACACTGCACTCCCAGAATGTAGGTTTACTTGTGGTTCCTAGAGTCTCCAAAAGTAGAATGGGAGGCAGAGCCTTCAGCTATCAGGCTCCTTTCCTATGGAACCATCTTCTAGCTTGGGTCTGGGAGGCAGACACCCTCTCTACATTTAAGCATAGGCTTATGCTGCTATAGGCCTAAACTGCTGGGGGACTTCCCATGATACACGGAGCTCCTCTCTCCTCCTCCCCCTCTCCATCTGTGCGCATTCATGTACCATTAATGCATGTTACTAACTTGGCTTCTTCCCCAGAGTTTTTGTGCTTTCGTCTCACAGGTTCCTATGGATCATAGTCATGGACTGCCTGGTTATGGATCACAAGCTTCTGTGGGTCGTGTTTGTGGACCCGTGGCTTTCATGTTCCTGCTTGACACCCACGCCTGCTATTATTATTATTAGTCATAGTTTTATTATTATTATCATTGTTATTGTTATTATTGTTGTTATTGTGCTTCTCTGTGCCTCCTCCTTCCCTCTTTCTTTCTCAACCCAACCGATGATGGCCGCCCACCTAGAGCCCGGTTCTGCTAGAGGTTTCTTTCCGTTAGAGGGGAGTTTTTCCTTGGCACTGTCGCCAAGTGCTTGTTCATAGGGGAATGTTGGGTAAAATAAAGAGTACGGTCATGACCTGCTCTATGTGAAAAGTGCCCTGAGATAACTTCTGTTGTGATTTGGCGGTATATAAATAAAATTGACTTGACTTGATTTGATTATCATGCTAACATGTTCACTATGACAATTCTAACATACTGATGTATAGCAGGTAATGTTTACCATTTTATTTTTTTCATTTATTTTATTGTGTTCATGTTGTAAAATTGTATTTTATTTTTTAAAATTATTATTTAATCTAATATTTATTTAACTCTATGCTATTATTATTATAGTTTTAAAATCTATTTTATTTTATTACATTTTCAAATTTTTTATTTCTTGTGTGCATTGGTCTCACACTAATACTGTTTACTGTCTTCATTTGTCCTGTCTTAATATTGGGTTGTCAGACATCTGTGAAGCACTTTGAATTGCACTAACCTGAAAGGTGCTATACAAATAAAGTTTGATTGATTGATAGCATGCTGAAACTATCCTCACAAGAAAAACAACAGTATAGGTCTAAAATTCAGGCAGGCAAAATGACTTGTAGTTACGTTTATCCCATCTAGCAGTTGTAGTAATTATGTTCTGCGGAAGTGATGTAGATGTCAAAATAAGGTGACTTTATAAGATGATTTTGCCCTTTTAGGATGAGGCAGGTTGGGTGAATGGCTAGATAGATAGTGGACCCTGCTGCAGGAGACCACCATTCGCTTCCCGTTTCCAACCATGAATGTCATGTTTCCAACCGCAAGTTGGGACTTTTTTTTAAAAAACGTGATGCTGTGGTGTTTACTGTTGCCATGATGAAAAAATTGTGTAACTTTAAAGAAGTATAAACAATGTTTCAAGTGATCATTTTAACCCAAACCATGATCTTTCCCTAACCCTAACCAAGTGGTTTTTGTGCTTAAGCCAAACCAGACCTTAACCACAGCATTGTCACATCATAAAACATCATTATTTTTTAACAGTGACTTGTAACGGTTTTGGAAAGCAGCATTTTATGCTCCTATTGGTTGTTCTCGAGTGCATTACTATGGCCGCTAGATGGCGTAAACATAACTATAGGATGTTTTTTGCCTGTTGCATTTTAGATCTATATTGTAAGTTATGAGGCTGTGTTGGCTAATTAGCACTAAACACAAAGTACAGCTGAGGCTGATGGGAATGTCTTTAGTTGAGCAGGTATTAGGTTCATATATCACTAAATTTTTCAAAAAAATTCAAAGGTCACCTCCAATATTTTCTGTCAACATAATAAGAAATGGTGGTTTGGTGGTTAGTGCTGTTGCCTCACAACAAGAAGTTTCTTGGTTCAAACCCACTGGCAGACTGGGGTCTTTCTGTGTAGAGTTTGCATGTTCTCCCAGTGCAGAAAATGAGTTCATATATGTTTAAATTGCAACAACAAACACATTTTGTTAGAAACGTAATACTGCTGAATTATATTTTCCCTCAACATAATGAGAAACATGTTGATACTGAACATATGAGTGAATGTTCACAGACAATGTACCTAGTTTTTTTTTCCCACCAAAATATCTGATCTTGCAGTACAATATCTGCTAGTAGAAACTACAGCAATATTAAACTTTTTATGCTTATGTGTAGACTGGCAGCACTTGGTTAAGGATAGAGAAGAATGTTCTTGGTTTAATACAGTCTGCAGTGACTTGAAGCTCAGCATGTTTATTAACATTTAAGCAACACCACCGCCTTTCTCTAACCTTAACCAAAGTGCTTTTGTTGTGTAAACCTAACCACATGTGGGAGTTGGGATGCAAACCTGGTTCTGTGGTGTCAGACTCTGTGGTGTCTTGTACATTAATTTTAATCAAATATTTGGTGGAGTTGCAAAAATATTGATACTGAATGTATGAGTGAAATGTTCAGTGACAATGCATTCCATTTGTATTCCACTGAAATATTCGATCTTGCAGTACAATATCTGCTGGAAATAACTACAGCATTATTGAACTTTTTCATTGTTATTTTTAGGCACTCGTAGCATTTGGTTAAGGTTAGGGAAAGATCATGGTCTTGGTTTAATATAGAAAAGGTCCACAGTGACTTGCAGCATGAGATGTGTTTATTAACATTTATATATATACATTTATATATATATAAATGTAGCTCTCCATTCCATCAAAAAAAATATTGCATGTGAACAAAAGGCAGCGATAAAGTTTGCTAACACAAAATAATTGAGAAAAAAGCTTAGAAGCATATAAATGTAATTTTTAGGAGATAGGGTTGCTGAGGGGGAGTTGTACCAAATTTCATGGCAGTTCAGACAATAGATTGAGATATTATGTTGGAAAATGTGGGGGTCATATTATATTCAAAGACTAAGGATTTACAGATGGTGTCTTTGAACAGAGCGAGCACTGGTTCCTCTGTTCACATTATGGATTATTTGAAGCCTCAATGCTGCTAGGCCAGGGTTTACCTTCATTTCTTTCTATTGTCTTTCTTTTACAGTTTGTCAACCCTAAAAGTGTTTTGTTGGCGAAGCTTCCTTATTTTGAGTTATGTATATAATGTTACAATATCAGATGTTCATATTAAACATGGCCAAAATGTCAAATAATGAGGTAAAAGTATATAGAAATAATCCCTGTGAGCAAAAAGCACCGGCTTCAAACTGCTCTGAACACTCGGTTTCCAACATTTTTTTCTACTTTCAGTCCAAACCGACGGCTCGTGACGGATTTCTTTATATGGTCATCTGCTCTGCTCTGCTAACATTATGGAGGTTTTTCCATTGTTCTGAGTCGAGCTGGCACGCTGTGAGTGTTTTTCCATTACACAGCACTGCAAAGTAAAATAAGTAAATTACCTTCATCAAACATCATCATCACTGTGGCTGGTTGTGTTTGTACTATTCCTCCCTGTCGACCGGTTTCTCCTAACAAAGCCCTGCTAATTCGGCTAACACGTTTAATTTCCTGTTAATTCTTCACAATAAAAGTCTCCTGTTATTGACTAGTCATTTAAAAGCTTTTAATATGAAGCAGTAAAGCAGGAAATGTTGGGTTTGCCTGAGCAGATAGCTGGCCAATTAGAACAGAGTGGGCTCAAATAAGGCCTTAAAGAGACAGCAGCTAAGACTGCCTGTTAGAGACAGAGGCTGTCTGAGGGGCTGCATAAAGGGCCAGTATAAGATAAATAATGAATAAAAAAAATGAATAAAAATATAGAGTTGTAAATGAGCAAATGAGCATAATAGATCCCCTTTAACCTACAGGAGTTTACTGTGTTAAATTACTGATGAGTGACAATGAGTCAAAAGTGTCTCAGCAACCAAACCATCTGTCAAGCAGCCAAGAATTATCATTGTCACTGAACATCACAATGAGAAGCTCTATAAGACAGTCAGAAAGAATTTTTCTGACCACTCAAAGAGTCTAACAGGGAAGTGCTTGACTAAGGATGACAATAGCTGCATTTAAAAACAGGCTTGGACATTTATGTTATACTTCAGTGGAAGTATTTTATGTTTCACTTTTATGAGAGAAAAGACTTCAAGAATGCAGACTATCTTCCCTTTGGACTTATAGTATCTCAGGGAAACTTTCCCAACAGAACTTGTCTGATAAAGTGTTTCTTATCTTTAGAAAAAACAAATCCTGGAAAAGGGCATTGGTCAGCTCATAATCAGAGTCTTCTTATATTCAGGCTGATATTAGGTGGTGGACAGACTGACTGGCTAAATACACAGGAATGAAATGAATAAGTTCTGGACCAGGAGTGAAAATGACACAAAAATTCACTTCACATTGTATCTGAAGGTATCTTGTTGGTTATCTCTGAAAGAGAGAACGCTTACAGCATGACTTTCAGAAAAGCTGATCCACAGCGCTCGGTCTCGCTCCACACTGCTCATACCCTGTTTGGCTGCCAACTGATAAGATTCACCTGATCTTGTGATCAGTTTTTCTGCTCCACAATGTATTGCTCAGAATCATGTCACAATATAGCTTAAAATACTGTATAACAACAAATTATCTACAGCTTTGCACATTATGAAAAACAGAAAATAGAAAAAACACAGAACTGAAAAAGAATGACAGAGACTCGGGTGTGAATGAAAGCAGGTGATAGAGAGGCCGAGAAAGGGGTAGGGCGGGAGCAGCGGATAACAAAGTGAGAATGAGTTGGAGAGAACAAGAGCTTCCTTCTCTAATTCCACAGACCATTAAATTGTAATTTCAGTGCTTGATATATTTATGCATTAAAACATTACGGCCGCCTACCCAACCAATTACTATGCAGACTGAGCTCTGTCTGTCCACACACCCTGCCTCACAGGCAGGATGTGGAAAGATCATATGCATGAAATATACACAGTAAATTGAGAAGAGTTACATTTTTGGTGTTGGTGAAATTTAAGCAAAAGTAGAGTTAATTATACTCTGGATAGAGTCAAATCCCTTATATTTAACTCTCAGTTTACAAATAGTTGCCGTTAAAACTGAGTGTCAAAATGAAATGTCTTTAAATTTAAACTGTAAGTGTCATTGTAGTAACATTAACTCTAAATTTTTTACTCCAAACTCTAAAAACCTGGCTGTGACAATTCAAGTGTAAATTCACCCTGCCCCCATCGTCATACACACACCAACTGAAGCCAGAGTCTCTGAGGTACCCTCTGTTAATGTTATGTTTTTATATTGATTTTTCTCATCTGGCACCTGGTCTTTTTTCATTGTTGAGCCACTGTTACACTGTATGCTGCCACAATTTTACTAACAAGTGATAACTTTCGTAGCGTTTTCATACATTTTAGTCTGCTAAAACTTTACTCACTTATCCAATTAAAGCAAAAATGTCAAAAGATTTTTTTAATAACAATATCATGTAGCTTTACACACAATACTGGCTTCCTTTTACATCTTCATCATTGAAATCAATCAAATAGTTAACATAACAGCACAGACAACACGCCAACTCTGGCATAAAGATGTAAAGGAAAAAATAACAATAGTAGTGCCAGTTCTATAGATTAACACAATGGCACAACCAAATTCAAGTTCAACTATGCAGCCCAGCTTTGTGTCCTGTTACATAGTAGCTAGACTGATCCAATAATGTGACATGTTATAAGGAAAGACAGCAATACTGAGCAGTAGTGACTTATTTAAACACATGCAGTATCCAATTTCGGTTCCTGTTTGCAAAATGAAAGTTGACAGTGATGTATAATTCGGATGAATGAGTGTGCTGAATCGTGTAGAATATTGTAGTAAGAGAAATAAATGTCTGTAGCTTTTCACACAAACCTGATCGATGGCAGATGAATGGCAAGTTAATCTAGACGTATCACACTTTACAAATGCTACCTCCAGCTCGCTCCCTATTGCGTTCAAACTGAGTATGAGACACATGTAATGTTGTTTCACTTGTACTCTTTATTAAACAGTCCTCAAATCCACTTGACATCAGATTAATCATGATACAATATGATATATATTGATATTACATCATGATATAATAATAATATATATCATATTATATATAATACATAATATGATACTAACAAAAAGAACATTTTATTGATGTTTGCAGTGTTTTGAACAGGCATCAATTTAGCCACCTATTTTGTCATTCCCTAATCCTCTCCTCTAGGGCAGTTTGCAACTTTTTCATCCCTAAACTGACACAAATTACACGCAGACCCCCATTTGATAAGATTTTTGCTTTTAGATGTTTTATTACAGAAGGTGTATGAAACCCAGGACCAAAACAGTCATGCATTCTGTCATTATGTTACTTATGGATGGAATTATAATGAAAATAAATGATTCCCCTTTTTGGGGGGGGGGGCCCTGGAACCCCCTTAAGGACACCTGGGGTCCCCGGACCCCACAGCTCTAGGGAACTCCTTAAAACCTTAGTATTTCACCCGTGGTCAGCGCCTTATGTACTGTGTCACACAGAGTGTCGTGTGCCTGATGCACATTCTCGTCGGCTCGCATTGGGTCATCTAGTCACTTTTTGGATGAACTCACAAAACCGTAACCTAAAAAGTTGTTTATTGACCTAATCTAACCCCAAGATTAAATCTAGCTATGCCTAATTGTAACTTCAAACTGTGATTATTTTTTATTTTTTTGTGATCATTGATTTACAAAGATACACTTAGGCTTTTGTTCCTTGTACTGCTGGCATGGCTGCAACCATGACTAGACTTCCCTGCAGATTTTTAAATTACTTTTACCTGACTGCTGATAAATTCTCAAATTGACCATCATAACATTATACTGGAACATATGTACAACTGAATAGTGCTAAAATATATTGACATTTAGAGGGACTAAATTATGTCCAACAACAAAAATCTACTCAGATGGGGGGGTCTCTATTCTGATATCAATGTAGTATCTTGTATTAATAGATGCACATCCCAAACAGGCTTACAAGACAGACTATCAGTTTCCATGTACATATGAGCGAACACGTGAGCATAAGCATGCGAGTGAGCACGTGAGCGTGAGCACCAGGATGGTGACTGCAGTTCATTTAATGGCCAGAGATGTCATTAATGAGAAGGAATTTCTGATTCCTACATACAGAACCTTAAAAATGAAATATCAGCATTGGCCTGAAATGAACATTCCTGCCAATATGACAGGCCTATTCATCGCCTTCTCCTCCGCAGCCTGGCTGCGCTTCACTCTGCAGACTGTTTCACCCTGACTAGGGTGACCATATTTTCAAACCCTCAAAACCAGGACCCTTAAGTGTACCGCACGTTCATGCATGCGCACATGTATGGACTTAGGCACGCACCATAGGCGTTTTCATCAGGATGAGGGACAGTTATTTCAGCACTTAGTACACCTACTGAGTGCACCTTTCAACACCATGGACAGTGCCTCAGCATACAAAAAATGATGTTTTGTCTCCCAAAATCCGGCCGGGTACGTTACACTTTGCAGTCTGTCTTCTTAGTTAGACTTTCTTTTCTGGAGCTTTCATCTCTCAGGGAAACCACTGCTTAATATCATCTTTTATATCAGCATTTCCACCATGCGTGACTGAAAATATACTCTTGCAGTGTGTGCAGAACACAGCATTTTCATTGCCGGAGCTGGAGCTCTTCAGAAAAGACTGACTCTCTCTTTGGCATGATAGCTAACCATTAGCATACTGATAGGGTCTGTCAGAGAGAGCCGCGAGAGTCATAGGTTAGAAACAGCCTTGACAATGACACATTCATTGATTGACACACATACAAACAAATCAGTGGTGAATTCAGACGCTTAGCGTATTGTTTATGTTTTTATATTGGGTTAGGTAATAATGGGCGGGACAGAACATGATAAACGTCTGTGTAAGCACTGAAAACAAGTATAATATATTTATTATTATAATATTAATTATTATTGTTCAGACATATGTTCTACCTGACATAGATTTCGGCACATTTTGGAGAGGATCAGATTTACATCCTTGGGCTGCAAGACAAAAGTGGAACATCTGTGTAATGTAAAGTTAGCATATAACAGTTAACTTAGCTAACATTAGCCTAGCCAGTAAATTTCATCCAGTATTTTCATGGCACATGAAATGGGCCACATGTTAAGACATTCTAATGTTAGCATGAATGGATAATGAAAATTGAAAGTAGTAACCTACATTATTTGTACAAAACTAACATAACTCACCCTCCATCATGGAAAACTCATGAACGTGCACTCCCAGCATGGAGCTCATGGAGCTCACCAAAACGTGTACAGCTACATCCTGCAAAACGATGCCCATCTGAGTGAAATATCAAGTTTTAGGGGGTCCTCTCCTCTAGCGTCCTAAGATTGCCATCACAACGACAGCCCCACACACACATTGAACATGCATTGAACACATACACTTTTGTAGCTAAGAGTTATGTTTTATTTAGTGTGACATCTTAAATTCTTAGATGTCCTCTATGACATAAAAATAACTAAAACTTTCTTTAAACTTTAAAAACAGCAGGTGCATTAATATCTTCTCCTGACATTTCTTGTGGTAAGATACTTATGTTATAGAAGTTACGTGATATAGGTTCACCTTGACTATTCATTTATTAATTTTAATTACATTTGGCCAGATAAATTGTGCAGAAAGCTAACCTCTCATTACTTTACTAAAATGCATACAGAAAATGCTGGCAAAGGTGGAATATAGAGAAGTCTAAAAATACATAAAAGCGATGAAAACTTAGCTAAATTGCAGCTGTAGAGAGAAAGAACTAATGTTTTCCAATGCTTTTTTTTTATTCTGTCTTAAATACCAACCCAGTCTCACAGCAATTTAATCTATTCGTGTACATGGACACGATTTTTCCATTTCTTTCGTGACAGTCAGCACAACTTTAAAACTAATGCATTTCAGTTGGAAGTAGGTTTTGTGCCTGCAGCACGTTTTTTCCATAGCGGAAGCGGCTACATCAGCGACCATTACTATGGAGAAGACGCCAGCTAAAGCCGTGACATAACTTATGTTCAGTATAACATTATACAGTACTGCAGATTGGTGGTTACAATCAGGGACAAAATACTGCACTGTACATTGAAATGTAAATAAAATAATGTGTGTATGTATAATAATAATAACTTGATCAGCCATAAACTGTGCAGTAAACAGAATTTGAAGCTTTGTGATTGGCTGATTTCTTGAGGCAATGCAGTTTGGGACCTGTAGTTGACTCTCCTTCTTTCTCTGTAAACCCAACCGGTCAAGGCAGATGGTTGCCCACCTAGAGCCCGGTTCTGCTTGAGGTTTTTTCTCGTTAAAGGGGAATTTTTCCTTGCCGCTGTCGCCAAGCGCTTGCTCCAGGGGGAATTGTGGGTAAATTAATGAGTACGGTCTCGACCTGCTCTATGTGAAAAGTGCCCTGAGATAACTTTTGTTGTGATTTGGCACTATATAAATAAAATTGAATTGAATTGAATTGAATATTCTTTTCTATTGACCTGTGTCCACATGGTGAAGTTTCTGTCTGCTCAAACAAACAAAATGGCTGCCATTTCTTTTATTCTCAGTGGAAAATGCAATATTTTAAGTTAGTTTCAGCATTAACATGCGTTTTGATAACATTTCTAGCTAGAAATGTACAATTTATTTTCATAATATTTGTTCAGTAAATGTATATGATGTTTAGTTTGTCAGTTATTACAGAGATTCTTGCAGGTTTTCTATCATTGCTATGTTGGTTGCTATGAACGCTGCTATAGTTATCTGAGCTTTTATATTACTTGTGTTATTTTATGTAACTGTTTGATGATGTTCTTTCAGTAAAAAATGTAGATTTTAGAGTGCCCCAGGCATGAAATTAATTGACTAGAGTATCCGCTGCCTGGAAGTGTTTTCGTCACTGTCACCATGTTAAGGTTTTCTTTTAATGATGACATTTCTCAACACAAAAACATAGAAGTGTCCTTGGTACCTCAGCAATACGAGTCTTAAAGTTTTTTGTCAGGTTTTAACAGCGGAAAGCTAGGGAATAGCATTGTGTTGTGGGTGGATGTGGTGCATTCGACTACTGTTTTGGGTTGTCAGCCGTTGGTGGGCTTCATCCCATTTCAAATTGCTGCCGTCCACCGTAATCCAAACACCACTATCTAAGAAAAGACGTTTTATAGCCTGTGATTGTAAAATGTGAAGTTGCTCATTTAATTTTATATTTTCGAGAATATGTGGCTGAGGAATATTGAATATGAAATCATCTGTCTTAAGAAATAGTCTTCCTGAATTAATATCGAGCCACGACATTCAACAAAGCACTCCAACATTGTATGTGTGTGTGTGTGTGTGTGTAAATGGGATGAAGACAGGGTTATCAAACTGGACTTTACGTTTCACATCCCTCATTTAATCCCTGCACTTGTCACTTTAATATATTTTATCAAACTGGACTTTGCATTCAACCTCTACTGTTAGATAATTTAATTATTTATTAATTATTTATGTTTCATTTTTGCTCTTGTCACTATTGCTATTCCATTCTGTAGATTTTAAAATTTCAATTTAATTTTAATATTACTTTGTTTATTTTATTATTATATTATATTATATTATATTATATTATATTATATTATATTATATTATATTATATTATATTATATTATATTATATTATATTATATTATATTATATTATATTATATTATATTATTGTATCCATAACATAATATATAGGGTCTGTCAGAGAGATATTACCCATAATATATTAGAAATTCAGTATCATTTATAACTAAATTCTGCAAGTGCTCTGTAAGCACCTAACGCCTGACAGTGTAACATCACATGTAGTGGAATATATTCTTTCATCCATCCTTCTGACTGTCACAGCCCCTTGACTATCAAGGACCATTTTGCTTTACTAAGATGTTTCTTGGTACCAGAACATTTCTTCTTTATTTCTGTCCCAACCCTGCCAACTAACGTGAACCATAAACACTCATAAACAAGTGGCATTCATCAGGTTGAAATGAACAATTTACACCTAGTTCGTTATGTTAGGTGGGTTTGCTAAATCTTCTCGTACGAGCAAATCTCACTGAAAAAATAAAAGAGGTTATGGACAAGAATATGAAAATGTAACAAGAAGAATCCACTGTTGCATTCCAGTGACGGTCTTTTAGAAGCACAGTTTGGTAAGGGAATTCAGAGAAGCATCTGACCAATCAGAGGTTGTGCTGAGCCCCCAGGGGTGGTGTCAATGTTTGACCCCCTTCATAGGGCATGCCATCCACTGGAGGTCAGATAATTTGTCTAAATTTTAAAACAATTTCTCAAACAACCATACCTTCTCACCAAATAACTACCATGACTAAAAATCTGATGTTCTTACTAAAGCAAAATGGTCCATGACAGTCAAGAGGCTGTGACAGTCAGAAGGATGGATGAGAGAATATATTCCACTACATGTGATGTTACACTGTCAGGCGTTAGGTGCTTACAGAGCGGTTGGGTCAGTGTTCTGTGTCTTGAATCGGCGGCAATAGGGTGCTGCAGAAGCCAGCTACCTCCAACCTACACCACTGGCTGCTGCTATCCACCAAGAATAATAATGTCATCACACAGCTAAACAGAGCAGGTTGTAACTTAAAATAGAGGAAATGCATAGCAATATAACAAGATTAATATAGTAAATTTTGCTAAATAATAGGCTATCATAAATCTTTATTGTCGCAGACTTTGAAGATAATGTTGCTCCAATACTATTTCTTTTCATTTCATCTGTCTGTTCTCTGCTGGTGAAAAGGTATATCACTCAGGGGACTCTTTCTCTGTTTGCCATGGTCACATGGTGAGCTGTGGCAGCAAGTTGAAAATTTTTAACCATCATGAACTCCAAAAGAGCTGTGCGCATACATGAGAGTGGCAGCCACCCTCCCCTCGCAGCTCTGCAGCTGCTACCAACCTCAGCAGCACTGCTGTAGTCATGTTTGCATTGACAACAAAGAAGGTCTGAAAACCCTAAGGCAGCTGTTGTATGAGAATTTTCCAAAATACTCACCATGCTTTCTGTTTTTTTCAGTTTTTGTTAATTTCAGTGAAATATATAGACTCCCAATTCATTCAGATTAAAGAATCATAGTTCTTAAGCCAAACTTAATATTATAGGATTTAAAACAATATACTACAGCCGCTGACATTTTATTCATACTGTTTCAGTGGTGAAAATGTATTGTATTTTAAAATGAAAATTGTGGCAGATAACAGATGTTTGAATCTGATGATTTCTTCCAGATTTCATCAGATCCAATGGGATTCAGTTTGTGAGAAATGCTTAGTGTGTGTGTGTGTGTGTGTGTGAGAGAGAGAGAGAGAGAGAGAGAGAGTGCACTCAGTTTGTGTCACACAATCCATCACTGGTAGCTCTTCTTGCGGGTGGATCACTGCAGGTTATGGTTGCGCTCCCTAAGCATTGTGGGAGCTTGATGTATGTGCTGTCGACTGGCAGTTAATGAAACAGCAGCCAGAGCAGCCGGCCTCTCTTCCACTGCTACTTCCTCTCTCCACTCTCTGTCCTCCTGCTATCTCCACCTCTGTTTCCTCCCTGTCTACTTTGTCTCTTCTCTTTCTCTTTACCTCCATAAATCCCAGTCTTCCAAAATCTGGAAGAACTGAAAAATGTCTCCACTGATTCTTTACTTTCAAATTGCCTCCTATTTACAAAAGGGGTATTTACTGGGGAATGTTCCAGTATACTGACTGACATAAGGACAATTGATCTTTTTGATATCTGCTACTTTACAAGTCTTTGTCATTTCCTTTTGGAGAAAATGGCATCTGCATGATCAACTTAAATGAATGAATCATGCATTAATTCATTTGAATGAAAGCTTTATTTGGAGGATAAACCCAACTAAAGTTTACTCACATTTTATATACTACCTTCACAGCAGGAACCACATGAAATTTTCCATATGTGTTGGATTTTATACTTGCTGGTAATTTACATCTAAACAGAAGGTCACATTTTTATATGCCTAAAAGACATAAAGACCTGGATGACCTGCAATTTTCTGCTACTAAACTCAGACAAAACTGGTTATTGTGCTTGGCCCTAAACACCTTAGAAACACATTATCTAATGATATAGCTACTTTAGATGGCATTACCCTGGCCTCCAGCACCACGTTAAAGAATCTGGGAGTTATCTTTGATCAGGATATGTCCTTCAACTCCCACATAAAACAAATTTTACTGCTTTTTTCACCTACATACTATTGTAACAATCAGGCACATCCTGTCTCAAAAACATACAGAAAAACTAGTCCACACATTTGTTACTTTTAGGTTGGATTGTTGCAATTCCTTATTATCAGGCTGCCCTAACAAGTCTCTAAAGACTCTCCAGCTGGTCCAGAATGCAGCTGCATGTGTACTGACAAAAACTAGGAAAAGAGATCATATTTCCTGTAAAATCCAGAATAGAATTTAAAATACTTCTTCTCACTCACAAAGCTCTTAATGGTTAGGCACCATCATATCTTAAAGATAGTACCCTATTACCCCACTAGAACACTGTGCTCCCAGAATGCAGGCTTACTTGTGGTTCCTAAAGTCTCCAAAAGTAGAATGGGAGGCAGAGCCTTCAGCTATCAGGCTCCTCTCCTGTGGAACCATCTTCCAGATTCGGTCCGGTCTTAAACATAGAGAGGGTGCAGACACTCTCAAGAGTATTTTTTTTTGAAACTTTCCTTTTTGATAAAGCTTATAGTTAGGGCCGGCCAGGCTCGCCTTGAACCAGCCCTTAGTTATGCTGCAATAGGCCTAGACTTCCCATGATGCACTGAGCTACTCTTTTTTCCTCCTCCTCTCCATTTGTATGCATTCATGTAACATTAATGCATGTTAATGTTAATGCATGTCGTGCCTCCATCACTGCTACTGCTATTATTGCTATTATTATTATAGGTCATATCTACTATTATTGTTGTTACTGTTATTGTAATTGTTGTTGTTGTTATGCTTCTCTGTGTCTCTCTCCACCCCACCCCCAACCCCCTCCCTCTCTCTCTAAACCCAAGCAGTCAAGGCAGATGGCTGTCCACCTAGAGCCCGCTTCTCCGGTTCTGCTTGAGGTTTCTTCCTGTTAAAGGGGAGTTTTTCCTTGCCGCTGTCGCCAAGTGCTTGCTCATGGGGGAATTGTTGGGTCTCTGTAAATTAATGAGTACAGTCTTGACCTGCTAGCTGCTAGCTTGGTTAGCATGGTTCCTTTACAGTCTATGGTTAACTGTGATAATGCTAATGCTAATTAAATTTGATGAACTGAAAACACACTGAAATAGCAACAGCTGCACCTATACTATGTGAATCTGGGGTTACACCATGGTTACATTACCTAACCAACATTGTCGCTGAGGTAGCACCTGTCACTCAAAGCAGCCATGCCTTTAATTATGCATAACCTTAAGCCTTAATAAAATTTAAACGGGTAAGTTATATAAAAAATTCACTCCGTGTACAGTTGTCATGAACGGTAAAATTAGCTATAAAGACCAGAACCATTTTTTTTGTACCAGGCTGTAAACATGTTTATTTCTGCTGTAAAGGTGGGCATTTTAACATGGGGGTCCATGGGGATTGACTCGCTTTTGGAGCCAGCCTCAAGTGGCCATTCAAGGAACTGTAGATTTGGCACTTGCGCATTGTCTTCATTTTTCAGCCCCAGAAGTTGCCACTTGGGTGCCGCCAATCAGTGAATTTCCAGTAAGAAACAGCAGCTAGTAGCAGTGATAATGCTAACACAGACAACACAAAGTTAGCTTTACAGGTAGTGAAAAAGTAGCTGAATGTGTCCCAAACCATCAACCAGCAGTACAAGTTAAAAGCACAAATGTTCCCCATACACAAGTAACATTAGCATGAAAACAATAAAGTAAGGTTAGCATATAATTCCTGCTGTTTGACTGTGGCACAGACGTTTGTAACATTTGCACCATTAGCTCTCTGAAAAACAGAAAATCTGCCCGTGTGCACGTCTCACTGATGCTCAGAAACCCATAGGTTACTGATAAAAATGGGAGTATACGCACTCACACTTTGGCCAGCACTCCTCACGCAGGAAGTGTATGTATTCACACAGAAATCAACCAAATACAATTTGAAAACACATTTTTAATAAATGCTGGCATGACTACAAGACACAGAGTACGAATAAACATTTTTTATTTCAAAATATATCATTAAAGAGGTACTGCACACTAAAGCATGTTTTTTGAGCTGTAAACTAAATTATGATTTTACTGTAATGAAACACATCAGTGCTGGTGTTAATATTGACATTGACACTAAATGTATAAAAAAAATTTGTCATTTCATGGGTTGAAAATGGCTCAAGCTGTCATCTGCTGTTACAAATCAGCCCTGAAAATGCGGGGCCATTGCTGACATAGAGTTGACTGTTTGGGAGTTCTCATGAAGTCATGAAGTTTATATAAATGGTAGAATGATAACGCCCACCTCCTCCAGGCCTGTGCTCATTTTGAAATAAATGCTGATCGAGAGAGACAGTTTTAACTTCAGGAGCTAACAGCAGCTCCATGAGGGACTGTCCACAGGAGGAAAAGCTGTTAGCAGCCACAAAAACAACAGAAATCCTCCTTGCATCTTGCACTGCAGCTCTTCAACTCTCCAGCTGTCTGTTCCTGCAGTTATCAGCTGGTAAAATCTTGTTTTAAAATGTTAAATCGCGGTGTAACCAGAGCTCCACCAAAACTGTCTGTCCTGTCTATCAGCTGAACCTGTCTTCTGCTAGAGCAGTAGTCGACCTGTCAGTTGAACCTATCCGCTGTGGAGCAGCTCCACCAAACCTGAACCTGTCCACTACTGGAGAAGAGCTGCAGTTGCACAGGTTCAGTAACAGCTCCGGTTACACCACAATTTAATGTTTTAAAACAAGATTTTACCAGCTGATAACTGCAGGAACAGACAGCCAGAGAGTTAAAGGGAAGAAGATTTCTGCTGTTTTGTGGCTGCCAGGTCTGACTTCTGGCTCATTTAAATGCCATTGCACTGTTTGTCTTCCTCTCATTATTATTATTATTATATGTCACTGGGGAACTCCTGCCCTCCTGCCTCACACAGCCACGCTCCCTCCCTCCCCTCCCCTCCCCTCCCCTCCCCTCCCCTCCCCTCCCCTCCCCTCCCCTCTCCACAGTCTCAGCTCCTTGCCCACTTTTTAGCATTTTTCAACATTATGCAGTGGGTGAAGTTAGGCTCAGACCTAGGGGTGCAGTTACACTTTAATTTATGTTTAACATGTTTTAATATAATATACAATATAATAGCCTTTTTTCTTTGGATAATTGGAACAGGGGCGGCACTCTGCATTAACCAGTCACCACTGGTTATAAGGAGATAGTGTTTGTTAATGTATTTGTTCCTCCTGTGGGCATCCCGTAAGTGTTTGCTGTTATAGAAACAGATTGTTGGGCCTCAACCATGGGGTCAGACAAAGACAGGCCTACATGTAAAACCTGAAGCCTGACCATGAGGCTTCCTTTGTCCTTTGTCCTGTGGTATAATTTCTAAAGACTTGTGATGTGCTGAAGAGAACAAAAATTGTATTGCAGAATGATTTTAATGTGATATTACATGATGAAGCCTTAAGTAAGGTTAAAACAATGTTATACCACTAGATTAATTATATTTCATGTATGCCTCACAAGATGTTTGATTTAGTGTGAAGACACTTATTATGAAGTTGACAATCTCACTCAGTGCACTTGTTGAAATTTGAAGTGTGTGTGTGTTAAACTTTAATATTTTTTAAAAAATATCCTTAGGAGAAGGTTTAGAAATAAGGGTGTAAAACAGGCAGTAATAACTTTAAAAAAATAAGGCCAAAGGGAATTGTGAAGATATTGGTGTAAAATTAACAAGAGATAGTCTTAAAAGAAAGAGGACATGTCTGGACAAAGCTCCAGACATGCCAAGGCAGAACCTGGTCTGCTGAAACTTGTGTCAAGAAAGGTAACCAAATAAGGATCTAAAATAAGTTCTAATAGTGTAATTAGTCAAGAATAAGGGGTTGGCCATAGGCGTGACTTTTGAAGACCGAAAGAGTATAAAAGACAAGACAGAAACCACAGCAGACCAGAGTCATCTCAGATACACATTGTGTGTTGTGATATACTCTCCTTTTCTTGCCTGGCAATAAAAGAACACTTTTTGCTGCTCTGATCTCTGACTCCTGAGGATTTTTTTTGACACCAAAGAGAAGTTTTTCCTGATTTGGTTTTGGGATATTTTAAACTTCTTCAAACTGAGACCCTAAGAATTTGACACAACAGTCTCCTGAAACAAAAGAGCAGCACCAAAATGCTGCTCACAGATTCCGCCTCCCATAATGCTTTGTCAGTTCACACCTAGGTGAGAACTCACAGCAGGGAGCTCAAACCCGGGTCTCAGATTGGCAGAGACCCACCAACACCACCGGGAGTCATGGCAACATAGCCGTGACGTCACCGCCCCTTTAAGAAGCGGCTGCGCAAATCCAACATTGCCTTTCCACTGTAACAGCGCTGGAGGAAGCTTTGCTTTCTCCGTGAGCCAGTTTACTAAAGGAGGTAACCCCGTGCACGTGGACTTTTTCCCCATTGACTGAAGATTCAACCCTCACTGGACGAGCTGAACTTCTCCCTGTGTTCAACCGAACACATTCACTGGATCCGAGAGAGTGACCGCTGCTGCTGCAACCCAGCGCTCTCACTGCCTGCAGAAGGAAGAAAAGGATTTCTTCACGGATAATAACGGACACGGATAATTTCTCTGCCCCGCTCTTCTTCAACTAAGTCGCCTCTGCTGTTTCCCTCACCACGCCGCCGAGGATCAGCTGCCGTCAAAATCCCATCGACAGCGCAAGGACGCCCCCGTCAGTATCTGAACCGGACCAGGACGGATGAAACACACACCGAATCGCTTTGTGAAGCGATTATGTAAGAGGCTATGTCTGGACAGAGACAGAATTAAATGTGTGTTTGTTAGCTTTTAGCTTTAAGCCTAATTACTATTGTGTTGTTTGATTTAACAGACCGCCGAGTCCCTTTTGCCTGCTATACTTATACGAGGAGTATTTAAAGTTTGCTGCCTGTTTTGTGTTAACCATGCTAGACTGTTTTTGTGTTTTGTCCCACTCGGGACTGCTGCTGTGTTTGTGCCATCGTGAGTGAGAAAGTAAGTTGTTTGTCGATAAGAAATCAGACAATGTGCGTTACAGACTGCCGTCTGCACGCACGCTCTCTGTGGACAAACAACCGCTGCTCTCCCTTCACAATTGTAGGATTTCGCTGTGAGCCGGCGTTTCTTCTCCTCTTTTCCCTCTTGCTACTAACACACGCACATGCACATACACACACCTCCCTTACACATCTGATGGTCAGATAACGTGGGACACAATGCCGCTCTGCCCTCGTTATCTACCATCAGACACGTGTTTGATACATTGAATTGGGTGAATGCAGAGACGCCGACCCCCAAGTAGCGCCATCTTGTTATTGTTATAACCGACACTGCGGTCATAGCCGCTATTTGGTCATCACGTGACCCCATCTCGCGAGATCACGCCTGCTGTCCTTGAGATCGCGTGACGTCATCTCACGAGATCACGCCAGTTACCCCCAATTCTCGCTTGACGTCATCTCCCAGATCCCAGAGACACATACACCCATACACACATACACACACGCACGCTCCAGCATGCATGTGTTTTCATTGTATATAGCTGTATTATTGCCCAGGTAGTATTAGATTTTAGGAGTGTCTTATTGATCAAAGCATTTGCTAACTTGTTAACTTTGCTATTGTTTAATAAACACTGTTATATCTTTAAAGAGAAGTCTTTTGTAATTATTGTGCTCATTTATTGAGATATCAGATCTGATATCCCTCAGATATTAGCATTCCAAATGAACCTTGTTTATGAGACTACCTTATTGTTTGGTTATTGGTCCTGGTTTCCGGGTGGTGTCCCGTATTATTAATTCAGATTAATAATTTAATTTTTATTAATAATTATGTGATAATTATTAATTATTGCTAATAACCAGCCAGCTTACAATCAACGACCCTAACAAGATAATGAATGACAATATAGTAAAACACAGTTGTAATAATATAAAATATGTCTTCATAGAAGAAATTATAATTGTTGACAAATATAGAGTGTTTTATTGTTTATTGTTTGTATACTGCTTATAAAAGCTGAATGGGGGGCTTAAAATAGTGTTACCGGAAAAATAACACACTTCTCAAAGGCAAACCACACAGTGCATCAGCCTCATTAGTCTCCACATACACAAATAGCACTTACCTTGGTGGTTGTGGAGCTTATGATGTCCACCAACTTGGAAGTCATAACTTACCTCTTTATTGATTTAAAGAATGAGCGGCGGAGAAATCATAGAGACAGAAAGTACTAGAGATCAGTAAGGCAGATACAGTACAGAGAACTGGGTGTGAGGATTGGGTGTTGGCTGCGTCTGACAATTTTTCTAATTTTCTGAAATGGACAATACAAAAACCACACCCACTTTACACAGTGATTGGCTAGGTGTGTGGAGGTGTGAAATACAGCCGGCAACACCATGAATGCTTTCGAAGAGAGACTGTCAAAGAGTGTGAGCCATTATCTATGCAACAATTTATTGTGTCAGGACTACAAATACACACAGAAGACTTACAAACACAGAGTTTTTAGAGAGAAAATTGGAAGGCAGCCAGAAGGAGGCTATGACGGCAGGATTTTCAACCCACCTCTGACTATGACCATTTGGAACGGGTGGAAACACTTCTGCTTTTGGATGTGTTTGAATGGCACAAAGTACAAACTAGTCCATTTGAAGCACCCTATATGAACCTAAATAAAGGCAGGCTGAGGGTTGGGAGAGCAGGGTTTATCAACTAATGGGTTGCCATGGGGTAGGCTGTTTACTCTATCTGCCCTCCACTTCTTTCTCCTCCCCCTCTGCCCCCTGAGACCAACAGATAACCACAGATACAGACAGAGATGGATGGAGAGTCTCAGTAAGAAAATGAACATGTGGGTTTGGAAGTTAGTGAGGCAGCTCAGCACTGCAAACAGAATCATGTTTGGATTGGAGGAGAATGGGAAAACAATGAATTTTAGTGACATCTAAAACTGCTTTAAGCAAGATTCAAATAAACATCCAGCCAAAGAAGATCACACCTTCAAATGAGATGCAGCTGATTCACCTTACATTATATTCTTCTGCCAGGGCCCAAACCAAAGCTTAACAGCAAAATCTAAGGCGGTGACTGAACACCTAAAAAGACGTACTCCCCAACTCTTACCAAAGTCTTTACCAAGTTCTTTTCAACTACAAATGAGCAAATTTAAACCATAACACAATTCAAATACGGAATATCTAAGATAGTAAAGTCCTGAAATGTCTACATTGGTTCATGGGGTCCAAAGTAATCAACAAAGTGAACACAAAAATAACTGCATCATGAGCTGGCCAGTTGTTTCTTGTTTCTTCTTTGAACACATGGTGAAGCTGGAGGTACTGGTACCATGAGCTCAATGGGAATTCTGCTGTATATGTGTTTGGTCATCCTGCCCACCTTGGTAGATGCTGTCAGGTTGCAACACTCTACCATGGTATGATATACCTGCTCTTACTCTACTACAGAGCACCTGGTTATTTGTAGCATCACATAGATATACCTTATTTGATTCTTCAACTAAAGAAAGCACAAAAATAGCTCCCTCTTTAGCTTGGTCATAAGTTCCCATCTTATGTTCTTATGCTCACAAACAGGAAACATAAAAAAGCTCATTATAAAGTGTTCGTGCAGCAAAAACCAAAAGTCACCAAAACTGGCAGGTTAGTTGCAAATTCCACCCACTACTCATGCACATAAAATGACACTCATTGACCTCAAGGTGGCGCTGTAACAATCAAATTTACGTTTTCACAATTATCTCAAAAACGGTTTGGCCTGGCGTCAAAACTCTTTCATCATCTTAATCTCTCAATTCATCTGCATCTTTGCTCTCACAGTCTTCTGCTCTTTTGTGACTTTTTCTTAATTTTCTCAAAAACATATTTTTGAGAACTTGTTAGAAACCGTTGGGCCAATCCTCACAAAACGTTGTCAGGATCATCTATGGACTTCACTGATCAAAAGTTATCAAGGAATACAATACGCCAATCCATTTTGAAATTATACATTTTTAGACTTGTGTCTTTAAGTTCAATTTTACATAAATGCTCATTAATCAAAATTGGCTTAAGCTATTATAACCAAACTTGGTGTTTGGATGCTAGTTCTGAGCTTTGCTACGCAGTCCTGGGATATTCTTCCATTGGGGGGGGGGGCGCCACAAATGCGAAAAGTTTATACTAAAGACAGAGTGTTCGCTAGCAGAGCTGATAGTCCAGGGATTAAGCTGCTGGCTATGATACAAAGGTGCAGGGTTTGAATCCCTGGGTGGGTAAATCCCACTTGGGATGGCCTTGCACCTACATGATGTGCATATAATTTTTCTTTAACCCTTCTATACAACACACCTTTTGTCGGGACTACACTCATGTCACACATATTCCATGAACTGCATTCATAGTCATCTTACCCACATCATGTAACGCCAGACCAACTTTAAGCCTTATTAAAATAATCAAAATTAATAATTGAAAACTGTACTTCAACCATGGTGCCTAACCCTACACTGGTCTCTTGTAAAAGTGAAGATGAGCAAAATGCCCTCACTTTGGAGGATTCCATCTTTTCGCCTTTGAGAAGGCATTCAGACCTCATAAGAATACAAGTACTAGAACTGTCTCTCTCTCTATCTGCTTCTTATTCTGGTGGTGGTGTGTTGGGGGGAGTGGGTGAGAGATTATTGTGCTCAGTACATTCATCATGCTACTCAGGGGGAAAGCAAAAGAGTGACAGACAAATATATTACAGTGTCATAGACATCACAGACAGCATGCATAACAAGCCAGGACACCTATTTAAGACATAGCAGCGCCTGTGCCGTCCAGGAGATCTGTGGCTTTCTGAAGAGTCTCTCTCTCTCTGGGGGGGTTGAGGGTGGGAGCTTGTTAATTTAGTCTACATAAGTTATGACTGGTATGGTAACATAACAGCCCTTAAAGGCACTGCATGTACTGTAGCATTTTGTGTTTCTCATAAGTCGGACCACATTTCCCATAAACTAGCAGAGGTTTTACCTTTATAATGGCCAATATGCATTCAGACCTGGATGCATATTGTTTACATGGTTTTTTTACATGGGTCTTGTTTATTGGCATAAATATGCTTTTGTGCAATAAGGTAATATGTATTTCAGTCAGATATTTTGGAAAGCTGATGGGTTACCCATTAGTTTCATTTATCCGGCACAGAGACATGTCCATAACATGGTTAGCCTAGTTTAAGACATGAAAGTAGGGAAAACTGCAAGCCTTGCTCCAACCTAAACCAGACAGTTGAAGTAAACAAGTGTCTGGTTAACAGGCTAACAAGTAACTTTGCTTGTTTACCTTAAACATACTTGTTCTTGTTTGATTGTTTTAACCTTTATCTTTCATTACTATCTTTGATCTCATCAGATTATTTATTTATTTATTTATTGTCTTTTTTATGTTTTTCAGCTTCATTTCTCAGTAGGCTATTGACATAATTGTATTTGGTTTGGCCATTGTTAATTCATTACATTTCTTGTTATTTTTGTTGCAGATAATACTTCTCATAGATATGTAGTGAGGGTGTGTCACATGTCAACCATCATGATGACAATTTAGCAAACTCCATCATCTGAAGGTGAAGTGGATTTTAAAGGCCGCTTGAGCATAAAGCTAGTGCAAAGAAGTGAATGTACAGTATATCACCGCTGTGTCCTAGAAATTATGTTCATATACAATTTAACTGTTTTCCCAGTTAAATTATGTTAACAAACGTAATCTCTACCCGGATTATGTTCACAGGTAAGGGAGGAGATCAGGATGGCGCCCGGGTTCACATCCTGAGTCCTCTGTGTGTTCAGGTTTAGACAACTAAAGCACTTTGGTTCAGGTTAGTGAAAGATGCTGGTGTGGCTTAAACGTTAATAAGCATGTTGTGCTTCAAGTCGCTGCAGACTTTTTTCTGTATTAAACCAAGACCACAATCTAGTGCTTTCAGAGTCTTAACATAACCATAAAAAGTTTAATATTGCTGTAGTTTCTTCTAGCAGATATTGTATTGCCAGATCAGATATTTTGGTGAGAAAAAAAAAAAACGAGGTACATTGTCTCTGAACATTTCAGTCATTCATTCAGTATCAACATTTTTGCAACTTTCCAAATACTAAGATTTGGTTAATTAACATTTTCTCATTATGTTGAGAGAAAATGTAATTCAGCAGCATTATGTTTCTGGCAAAATGTTTTTACTGTTGAAATTTAGTATGAATGTAATTTCTAGGAGGCAGGCTTAATTTATATAGATGTAGATCCATGATGGGTTCCGCAAAATGAGATGAAGTTGCATTTTATGACTGTTAATGTCTCTAATCTACTTCATAAATGTAGAGAGAAGAAGGTAAAAGGAGAGAAACTGGAGGAAAATAACCTGAATTCAGTCAAACACTCACTCTTTCCGTACATTGCTAGCTGCCTACAGCTGATGTCTGTAGAGTTGATACATTGCTTGGGGTGAATGCACATGAACTGCAAAATCACTTCAGATGTCAAATTTGCGCAAATAACACACCCTTAGCGGGTGTTCAGACCTAAAACAAGGGGCTGCGTTACCAATGAGACATTAAATTTGATCCAGGAAGTCCAGTTTGAGTAACAGGTAAATAGTAACAGACACCAAAACTCTACACAGAAGTTTATCATACAATATGACAGGATATTATAGCCCCTGAAAGTTATCACAGCTGTAATTATTTTAGCTTTTTATGCAATTATTGCAAGATAAATTGTAGAAATACTCACATTACAAAGTAATCTACACAGAATGTGCACTACAGCAGCACCCTGCAACATTATGTAGTGTCTGGGTCCGGTAAAACTTGAGCCTGGTTAAACTTGGTTTTGCCAGACAACCATGTGTTCTGGAGCCTTCAGTGTTGGCACCCACTGCGTCAATGGACTGGCCTCATTCAAATGACTGAGAAGGCTGCGTTTTTCACACAGGGCTAAAGTCTGTCTGAACGCAGACTATTATTGTCTTAACAAGTGTGCTGAATGCATCCTCCAGCAGCTCATTGTGCCTGTAATGTAGAGCTCTTCCTCTATCTCGCTCATTGCCTTCTCTTTCATCTTCCTCCGCAAGTTTCTAAGCTCTTAATCAGCCTTTTCTCTTCCTTTGATTTTTTTCTCCACACCATCACTGGTCGGTTGGTTGAGTGGGTGTGTAAGTGTGTGTATGTATGTGTGTATGTAGATTTGCATGGCAGTTAAAAACAGAAACTCAATTAATTTAAGCCTTTTTAATTAGCCCCAGCCTTGGTTTTACTGTTGTTTCTCTTCTCTCCTTTCTCCTCTCACTCGTTCAAACAGCACTCATGTTTTAGCTTTGTTCTAATGAGCCCTCACTTTCTCTCTCTCTCCCTCTCTCTCCCTGGCTTTCTGTTGCTTCCATTTTCTGCAACTGTCAGCATCTCAGCAGGGCTCTCCCTCACAAAACAATCCGATCTAAAAAGAGGTTTTTCACATGACATGTCTATTATATGGAAGCCCTGAAAGGAAACGATTCTCTTACAGGATCCTGCTTTTCATTTCAAATATTTTGTCTCCTGTAGCTAATTTGTTGTAATAAATGTTTTATAAATAAATGAATAGATATAAATAAATATAAACCCAGGTTATTCACTTGGTTTAAGTTTACTTCCTTTTTAATGTCCAATGTCATTTGGCATTTTGGCATTTTTAAAATCACTTTCTAAAACATCTGCACATGATAACAGTATGGTTCATGGACACCTGAAGGGATAGTTACTAAAGATTTACAGCCCCTTTTAGGCACTAAGCAGCTGAATTGCATTTCTCCCTATTTAAAACAAGTCATCCAAATGAAACAACAAAACGAAAACGACATCTACGTTGATGGTCCACGCATTTCAGAACAACACATAGAAGTGTTTTCTGATCTGATGCCTCTACCAGCAGTAATCTGCAGGATGACAGAGGATGACATAATTTGTCCATGCCTCCAAAACTGTTACAAATCGCTGTTGAAAAATAATGATGTTTTATGGTGTATCCAAGCAATAATGTTTAGGGAAACATTGTGGGTTAGCTTAAAATTACTACTTCCTTAAGGTTAGGGGACCTTTGTCATCAAGGTTACAATAACAACCATGTGGTTAAAGATTGTGATTGTGGTCATATTTTTTAAAAAACAATGATGACGCAAATGGAAACAGGAAAGTCTGATGTTTTGTTGACCCATCCATCAGTCATCTGATTTCCTCCTTTGGTACCATAATAATTACTACCCTCACTAGGGGTCGCTGTCACTTGAATGTAAATATGTGGTTTTGGATCACTTGCATTAACGACTGTTGATTTTCTTGGATAGTCATAATATGGAAGAATGCCGCTGAAAATTGGGCCATAGACTGTATATAAAGATGGACGTAGTGAGGTCTGACATCATGCGTTGTTTTCACTGGAGTCAGTTTGAAGCTCAGAGTTATAGCAAATAAGGGATGTGGGTGTTGCCTTTTACGCTCTGGAAACACGCCCCACTACCTTGTAATGAAGCTAATGCTAGCTTACTGGAATAACCGAGCGGTGGGCTAACATTAGCTACTTTAGCTAAATTGTGCTAACAGGGCAGGTATTGTAATCAAGTAACATTAAACTTAGTGAAATATTGTAACAATAGTCTGACTCAGTGCGAGTCCTGGAGTCAGGGAGAGCAGCAGGTGAGCCAACTGACAATCACAGCTGTCAATCAACGCCCACACTGCAGACATCAAAGCTACTATCTTCAAACCTTACTAAAGGAGCAATAATTTCCTAAATGACCACCAGCACACTTGAGAGAGAGATTGAGACCAGAATGATTCGTTGAAAAAAATGATTGACTTAGTATTTCTAGAGAGTTGATGCTTTTTGAATGGGAGTCTATTGGA
Organism: Scomberomorus guttatus; assembly: GCA_038419695.1. Lineage (NCBI taxonomy): Eukaryota > Metazoa > Chordata > Actinopteri > Scombriformes > Scombridae > Scomberomorus > Scomberomorus guttatus. Next base: position 29,299,874 of record CM076459.1, on the reverse strand, counting down.
GCCAGCATCAGCCAGCCACCACTGCAGCAAAAAACTGTGTCTGCAAATTAACATCTGAGAAAAGCAGGTTTAAAATCTGCGGCACACACACACACACACACACATACACATACACACACAGTGGGAAAGAGACTTTAGCAAAGAGAAACAGTGAGGAAGAGAGACACATTTTAAAAGACACAGTACAAAGCAAGAATTATTTTTCACATGACTTTACCTTTCTGTTTCCCTCAGGTCCCTCCCGCCTATTTTTCCTGACTTTTAAGTCCTCAGCAGCTCCAGTCCAGTGTGATATGATTGAAGCAGACAGCTTACAAGAGTTTACAGGAGTTTACAAGTTTTACCATAAATCTCCCACGGATTTATCATAACTCATTCAATCACTGATCTTTTTGTTGAGCAGACATCAGGATATTTAACTCATATTTCCTCATATACAGCATTCCTCTTGGAGGATGAATATGCACTTGCAGTTCCAAAAATGTAGTGTCTTTAGCCAGCATTCCAAGTTCAACAGTAGAAAACACTTTTGTTTGCACTCCATTCCTTACCAGACATGCTCAATGCACACCAAAACGCCCTGGTATCAAATCTTACTGAGCAACACTTTATGCAAATCACATGAACTGTGGCTCATTTACATCTGTAGTCTTAATAAATACCCTGCTAAGTTAAAAATTGTCATAATGTTCGAGCGATCTTTCTCCCCTCTGCATTCTTAGATTTTGATATTTCTCATGTTTCTCATGTCAGATTTTCATCCATGATACTTAGTCATGGACAAATGTGGTCAAAGCCATATTGTGATCTAATGATGTTCTCTACACCAAAGGCAAGAGCTCACCTGAATTATCAGGAATCATCACCACGAAAGTTCATTTTTAACTGTGTGAATAGTGCTTTGACTAAATAATCTTAACTCAACATCCACTTGCTAGCAATTTTTTCAGAACACATTGGTCAATTGTACCATGCACTCCAGAACAACCCATAGGACCGTTTTCTAATATGTCACCTCTTTTGGTGCTTTCCAAAACCGTTACAAATCACGGTTAAAAAATAATGATGTTTTATGGTGTGACAGAGCTGTGGTTAAGGTCTGGTTAAGCTTAGGCACAAAAACCACTTGGTTAGATTTAGGGAAAGATCATGGTTTGGGTTAAAATGATCACTTTAAAAGTAGTGTGGGTTAAAATTACTACTTCTTTAAAGTTAGGTAACCTTCGTCGTCATGGCAACAGTAAACACCACGACAATCATTGTTACGGTTTTTAAAAAACTGTCCCAACTCGCAGTTGGAAACATGACACTTGCAGTTGGAAACAGGAAGTGAACAGCAGTCTCCTGCACCTAAATTCACTTTTTGCATCTGTCTATCTAGCCATCCACCCAACCCACCACCTCTGAATATGGAAATTTGTCACCTTACATAGACATCATCTGAACTGCATCACTTCTCTGGGTCATAATTACTACGGCCACAAGATGGCGTCTGTTGTCTGTCACTCAAACGTAACTATAGGTCATTTTTGCCGGCTGAATTTACGACCTATACTGTCGTTTTTCTTGTGAGGATGGGCTCACAGCTCAGTAGTCACTGCATAGCAGGGACCACCAGAGCATTCCAGTGGAACACCCAGAGTCTTCAAGTAACAAGGAGTCACAAACCATTCAACACCCCAAGATGCTGGAACACCCTAAAGACAGGACCCCCTTAGAGGAAGACTGGAGTGCTGTATGACATCAGTTCTTTACAGCTCACATGACATCACATGTGAGCTGTGAGGAACACTACATCAGTGAAACAGTAAGGATCCTGAACAAGAGACTGAATGAACACATCAGCTGTATGTGAACACCAAAGCAAAACCACTCACAGCATCCATTGAGAAGAGATCAAAGGTCATCAAGCAGGAGTCAGTGGACGACCAGAGAAAGATCAAGGGGGACATTCAGAAGACAGGAGTTACTATCTCCCATCCCCACTATTCGCTGATAAAGGATGTGAGAGGCAGTTGAAAATTCAAAAAGAAAGCTAGAAAGCTAGCAAGTGGACCTTGAGTTAAGATTATTTGATCAAAGTGGGAATCATGCTACAGAGACCATTTATATCCCTACCAAATTCCATTTCCAACTGGACAGTACTGTAGTTGTGGAAAGACTTAGTCTGTACCAAAGTGTTGGACAGATAACTGACCAAATGACTGATCAGCATTTCCATCATCAAATAAAATAAAATAGTTTTTTCAAGTCTTATTTTTATTTCAGAGTCAGGGAGTTGTGGTTCTCCACAGATGAGGATATCTGCTGCATAATTACAAAAAACAAACAAAACAAAAAAAAAAAACACAGGAGGGGAAGCTGCCTCACACTCCTCTTGCTCTATTTCATTTTTGGACAGGAAAGAGGAAGAGGAAGCCATGTCAGCATCCCTCCACCTTCTTCCCACCTCCTTGCTTCCAACCCAATTTCTCTACAAACTCCCTGAACTGTCAAACTCTAAGCAAAGACAAAACAGAAAATAGAGCATATAAATAATTGATAGTGTGATACAGCTGGGATCAAGTTAATCTCTGTGTGGTGGATCAGGGTTTTTTTTATTGGTGGGAGATGATGGAAAAGTTATTTCATCCCTGTGACCTCACCCTGAAATGTACAAAACACAATTTGTGTTGTCTTATTTTTTCATAACAGATTTAGTGGCTTTGCCTCAGAACTGAATGAGAGACCTGTTTCCAAACACAGAGGATGATCTGTATTGATCCAAAAATGCGACTAAAATCCCACTGAGGTTTAATTTTTGTGGAAATTGGTTGGAGTTTGACCTTGGAAGATCTTATATTATCTTATTGTATTTGCTTGCTGCTGCATATTTAAGGAGTAGAAATGTACAAAGAATTCAAATGTAGGTTTATTCTGGCCAGGCTCCACTGATGTGTTTGATATACTGGTTTTAATACACATCAGCGTGTCCAACAGTAGTGCATTAGAGAGAAATTTTCTCCTTGTGAAAGTGAATGAGGGACCTGGCCAGCTGTATTATGCCACAAATATGCCCAACATTGGAGGGAGGGAGTGTGTGTGTGTGTGTGTGTGTGTGTGTGTGTGTGTGTGTGAAAGAGAGAGAGACAGAGAGAGAGAGAGAGAGTGCTTGCGCATGTTACCCCATCCCTAATGATGTCACAACCTCAGTGATAACAAGCTGCTAAAAGTGACATGCCATCAGTTGGCATAGCTCTGATGACAGAATGGCGCTGAGGCCTAATGGAGTGGGTTTGGACCCTCATCCCAGTGCTGGTGGCTTCAGCCCCTCCTCTCCCCAAGCACCATAACAACCAGCATTCACCTTTGATCAGGAACCAAAATGGCAGCACTGGCTAGGCTGACATGTCAGACAGCTGCCAATTAGATCATCTCAGCCTCAGGCGACTGGATTTCAGCCTAGCAGCTACCCAGCTTGTTTTCCATACAGGCAGTGACGTTACAGAGGTTTTTCCTGCCCACTTACGGTTTCTGCTGTCAAAGCAGCAGATTTTTCCAAGAGAATTAATACTTATTGCCAAGTAGGCTTATACATGAACAAACAAGCATGTACACTTCAGATGTGTCACTTTTCAGCCCTCCAATGCTCATAAAAAATATTTCACACATCACTCTATTCGGTCAGAGTTCCTCATGATGGACTGGGTCCATATATTACAGGACTCTCAGAGACAACTCTACAGCCTCCAAATATGACCACTGTCAGCAACTGCCACTAAATACTACATATATATATACAGTATACATAGTATGCCTTGTGTGCGGTATGTCTTATACTGTTTCTTTGCATAGTATGCCTGATGTTGTAAAAGCTGTGTGTAAAGGTAGGTTGTGGTTATTTCTCACCATGCATGATTGGAAAAGCTTGAGTGCCTAGAATTACAATATTTACATTTGTTGAAACAAGCACCACTGTTCATCTTAAAGGGCAGCTGAGTTATTGTTGATTCAGGGGCCAGAATAAAATGATTAAATTCAAAGTTCATGTTTGTGACTTGATACTGTTGTAATTATGGAGCAAACAAGGCCACAGCCAGGTTTTTAGAAATACTGAGGTCATGAATTTTTAAAATCAAGTATGTAGTATTCAGCAGTTGTGAATAAAATAAGAATACTGACATGTGATAAACGTCAAACTGTACAAAAAAATGCATTTAAAAATTACCAATAAGCACACTGATTGTTTTGCACCCTTTAATAGTGCAAACTGACCAACACTTCAACATGACTGAGTCAAAATGGACAAAGACATAAGACAAATACATACATAGTCAACCTAAAATAGATGTACAATTGTCATTGAATAGTTGGTTGATCAATTCAAATCTATGGGATCAAAGGGTTGGAGATAAAGTCAGACCACGTAACACTATCTCCTGGCTGCCTAATCCACCCACAGGCTGTGGCCACTGTGCACAATGAAAAAGATTTTTATATAGTACCAGTCAAAAGTTTGGACACACCTTCCCATTCACTTGAATGAGAAAATGTGTCCAAACTTTTGACTGGCAGTGTATCTGAACACAAAACTGCAATATATACACAAAACATGGGTTGTGTTATTGCACGAGATTATGCTAACCATCGCTCTGCAGCATCATTAAAGTTCTGGGGAATAGAAAACCCTCACCCTCACCCAGAAGCAGAGACATAGTCAACTCACTGTTCTGCAGAGAGTCATTTTGGATTCACACTTAACAATGAGCCTTTTGGCCTAAATGAAGAACTGAATCTGTCATGTTTCCTTTAAGTGATGATACTTATGGATGCTGTACTTCCAATTCCTGTACTTGATGTTTATAACTTTAAAATATATCTGTGTTCTTTTGTTTCTGATGTGACTATAGTCTACAGGGTGGACACTGGCTATGGTAGCTCTCGCCCTTGGATCCATTGTGCAATAGATTTGAAATCCTGTTCAACCAATTATCAAAACAGTGTTGAAACTTGTTGAACTGTCAAAATATCAGTCTGTTTGCACTATCAGTGTACTCTAGTCTTTTACTCCTCTGACGTTTGGTCTGAAGTGAGGACAACCCACACATATTTTTCTTTATTTGCTCCACATTTTCAGTCTCTTTACTGCCAACTCTGCACATACTACCACGCTGCTGTGAAACTAAAGAGTGTTTCTGACACCAAAGAGATTTTGAAAGGATGCCCTTCTGGCCTTATCTCATTAATACATAGAACCAGTATGGTTCAGAAACTATAGCCTTTTTATTTTGAACATATTGTTTTGTTAAACAATAGGGGTATACACTGCACAGCCATGAGACCCCTATGATTGCTATCACACTCAAATACTTTCTTTCCTGTACTCCCTTGTCTGACTGTTGTAGCTTTGACACACTAAATGATGGAGGTCACACAATAAAACATCCCTCAGTTAGATTTGATTTGTTAGGAGCTCAGGACACTGCTGGATCACTAACATGCTGATTGTAAATGCTTTTCACTGCAGTGTGCTAAAAGGAAGAGTAGTGTTGTATTTGTGCTTGTTTGTGCAAAAAGAGACAAGGATCTGATGTCAAATGTGGAGAATGGTTTATGAGATACAGGCAGTATGTGTTGTAGTATGTTGTTATGCTTACTTACTTACCAGGTGAAGCAGCTAGTATAATACTTACGTTTATACTAGATGCTTCACTCTAGGGTGCAATGCCTTCTCAGATGTCAAATCTGTCTGGTACAACAGCCATAGGCACCTGAGCAATGGAGCAAGTGGAGCAGCTGCACCCCCACTATTTGGGGGAGCAAACATGCTTTTGCATTCCCACTTTTTGATCATACAACTTTCCTATTTTTAAACATTTGAGCTAATTTGGATCAAAATAATTATATCTGGCCATTTCATATGTAGTATATGAATTAAAAATTACATTTGTAGCATCCTGTCCTTACCTACAGATGTTGCTCATTTCTTTTGTCTGCTTTTTAAATGTGGGGACTGCACTACCTAATTGGAGACACCAGGTGGCAGCAGAGTGCTTGAATCCTGCTGACAGGATTTCACTAAATACCCCCTTTGACCACAATGTGGTCTGCAATGGCAGAGTGGCGCGGTCAGTATTTCCGCTGGTTGACTCCACAGGAAGTGGAGGTGTGGAACCGGATGTATGTGTGCTGTATGACGACTTTTGATTTCGGCTGATATTTAACTTGAACAGCTCTTCTGTGAACTTAGTTAAATAAACTAAAGTAAGATGTGTAATGTAAAGTTACTGTTTGACATCAATGAAGTGGTATTTAGTGTTTATCTTGCAGCGCCCCCTTGACATTTTGCAGAAGGCAGAAGCCCTACTCAGGCTAGTGCTGGTCGGGCAGCCTGAGCAGAACACTGGCTCAGTGTTCAGGGGAGAATGGTGGTTCTTTTGCAGGAGGCTTCCCTCTTGACTTCCCCTCTAAACTTTTAATGTCATAATTTGCACAAAATGTCGATGCGTAAACTTGGATGCGTAATTTACTTAGATGCGTAACTTACACTCTATTAAAATTATTGAAATGCATTTCTTTATCATATTCCAGAAACATCTGATTTATTGACATTTAATTGACAGAAAAGGTTCCTAAACCTTTTCTGCAGGCCCCCCCTTTTGTAGATAAAAATATTTTCAGTTTGAATTGATTACAGAACATTATTATTAACTAAGCTCAACTGTCAGGCGGCAGCAGCAGGTGGCTGTGACAAAAAGCTGAGATGGACTGTCACCGAGCTTAATTTAAACTATACCTTGGTTATATGGTAATATCAGATTTTCAAAAAATGTAATGGACAGTAGTCTCTAACATTTAAATAAATCATCAATACAGTATGTATTTGCTGTCCACAGCTGCTTTATACTGTATGAAAAGCTTCTTCCGTTCATTAAATCCCTGCAGCATCTGAAGGATATGCTGATATGTTGATAAATAATGAATAAATAATAGTGTTTAAATTAGTCTACGTGTCAAAGCAGTTCTTTTGAATTTGAGGTACAGTATTTTTCTGATCAGGTATCTAACAAACAGGGTCTGTTGATATTATTATTATTATTATCATAACACTCAGTTCTTATGTCAAGTTTTTTATTTTTGTTTCTCTATTTGCCTTTTTTTAAAATCTCAATTGTACCTGAAATAACAGTACTTGAAAGTTACACTTTACTTTTTGTTACCGGTTGTATTTGCACTACATTGGTACTGTGGACTTTACTCATATTTACTTCAGCATTGCACTAATCAATATTATGTTAAACAAAAATAGAGATTCAGAATTGGATTAATTTTCCATCATTTCTTATGGTAACACATGGTATGCACCATATGAACAATGCTGTTAATGCAGTCTACATCATGAAGGACATCTTGGATGATTCATGGATAATTCATGGGTAAAACGGCTTTCCTTTCATTTCAAACTGAGAGACATGGAGAATGCCTCACCCCTGGACCTGTGGCAAGAGGTCAGTTTGTTAGCAGGACACTATCCAAAATTTAAACACTGTGACAAAATGGAGATTGAACAGACCTCCTGAGAGACCATTGGTGACCAATAACTGAACTGAAAGCCTGAACTGAAAGCATAAATGACCTCTGGGGTCATTTGAACAGGACAGGGAGACAGGATCAACAACTCAGTAAACATGGACAGAAAACTCCCCTGGGCCTCTTATCTTTCCCAGAGTCATTAACTCCAAAACTCACATTCCCGAGGACTTTTGTGGAGTTTCCCTGCAAATCTGAGCAAACCTGAATTTCATGTAAATTAAATGTCTAATCATTATGCAAGTTATGTAATGTTATTTGTCATGTAAATACACAAAGAATGGTATTGTTATGAGTGGATTAGGTCTCCCTTAGTCCCTGTGTTCTCCTCTGTCTTTCCCTGCCTTGTGTGTGTGTTGGTTTGTCCTCAGTTTGTCTCTCTCTGTGCTTGTGTGTGTGTGTGTGTGTGTGTGTGTGTGTGTGTGCTGGGCGTGGCATCCTGGTTTCCCTCCCTGAAGCTGATCACCTAATCAACTCTGCAAGCCACTGGAGCATAATACCCTGGCTCATCCACCCAGACTCTGCCAGATCGTTCAGTCTACCACGTGGTACAAACGTCAAGGTTCTAGTTTATCATTCTTCGTATTAGTTTGCATGTTGCTAATTCTGAGTCTCCCTGTGTTCCAGGTTTATACTCTAGTCTGCCACAGTTGCCTGCCTTTGGGTTGGTAATCTACTGAGGAGATATTAAACTCTGATTTTATTACCTTTTTACAACATGTGATAATACTGCCCTTGAGTGGTAAAATTTTGAATTTCCTTATGTTGATCTATTAACGTCATAGACAATCATATATTAATAGTTAAATTAGATAATGGTATTGAAAGAGTGAAGTAATTTCTGAAGTAATAGGAATGTAAAGATATAATGTTTCACGGTGAAGTTTTCTTGTATTATTAAACAATAGTCATATTGAATACTTTTATATTATGAAGTAAGGGTTATGTTGATTTATAGCAGAATATGTTTCTGAAAGTTTAGTCTAGTTACATAGTCGTTGCTTTAACTTTATTTCATTTCACTATAGTATTCAAACTTTTATTTCAGTATAGATGGTTTGAGATGTGTAGATGGTTTGAGAAAGTTGAATCAATTAAGGTTGGATGTCTAGACATCATGAAGTGTTAATATGAAAGTTAATGTTAATAGAAGAATTGACTTATTATGAAATTAATGTGTTGGGCCTCATACTCCATGTGCATGAGACAAAGGCAGGCCTGCATGCAGTCACAAAGCCTGATAACAAAGAAAAACGTCAAGTCAAACAAAAGGACTCCAAACTGACTTCAGCTCCCATCATGCTCTGCTCAACTCACATCCAGCAGAGTCAAACTCTCAGCTCTCATTGGACAAGACCCGCCGGAAACTACGGGGATTTCCTCTTCCCTGCTGTGACGTCATCAAGAGTATAAACACTCCACTCGCTATCTGAAGTATACTTCCAGCTGCAACATAAGGAAGTAACTCCTGCACGTACGTGACTGTAACTAGACTGTAACTAGGCCGCATAATAATAATTTCAACCTTTCAACCCGAGTAGAGATTTCTCCGTGTTTAACCGAGCACTTTACCGGATCTGAAGAAGACCGCTGCGTAACCCAGCAGTCTCCTGTTTGCCTGAAGAAGGAAGAAAATGATTTCTTCATGAAGACGGAGACAAGTTCTATGCCCCACTTCCTTCTGACCAAGTCGACTCTGCTGTTTTCCCTGCACCGCCAACGAGGATCAGCTGCCATGAAACCCACTAACAGAGCACAAGGACGGCCCCATCAGCATCCGGGCCAAGGAACCAAGCCAGAGCCAAAAGATGGACTGAAACACCCTACTCGCTTCCTTAGGCAACACAAGTAAAAGGTTAAGTCTGGGCAGAGATAGGTTGTTAAAGTAAGTGTTATTTTCAGCCTCAGTGCTGTTTGTTGTGTAGTTAACAGACTGTGAGTCCAGTTGTTGCTCCTATGAATACTGTGGAAGTATTATTGCTGTTTACTGCTTGTTTGGTTGTGTTTATCACACTAAACTGACTTGTGTTTGTCCAATTGCTTGGACTATTTTGTGTTAGCTTGCCATCGAGTGTGAGACCGTGGGTTGTATTTAATTTGTTGAAATCAGACCGCGGATGGCGAATAAGTACATTCACACACCACGTCTCTGTGAAACTAAAAGCAAGCACCATGTCTCCTCTCCTCGTCAGATTGCTGAGATCTTTTGTTCTTTGGTGTTTTCACCCTCTCCTCTCTACTAACCTACTTGCATATTCACACACACGTTTAGACACTCACACACACTGAACAACATAGATGCTCAGCTTTGTCCAACGCCATTGTAGTGATCAGAGGCACTTGTTTTACTGGCTTACTTTAGTGTAGGTGTATGATAGATGTTTATTGATTGAAGTATTATTGATTTATAATTGATATTGCTAATGTTAATAAACTCTCTTGTGCATTTAAAGATACGATTCTTGTGATTGTGTGTGATAACAGCTTGTTGACAGGGTCAGTGCTCGAATTAAAACCTTCATTGTTTATCCTATCACTTTAATATCTCTCAGATGTTGACATTCTTGGATGAACACCCTTTTTGAGACTGTTTTCACCATTCGGTTATTGGTCCCTTCCTCTAAAGGTGGTGCCCTATTATTATGAATTCACATTAATAATTTTATTGATTTTTATTAATTAATAATTTTTTCGATAATTACTAATTATTACTAATAACCAAACCTGCTCCTAACTGAGTACAAACAAATGTATACTGCGTAACTGTTGTCCTGAATGGTTTAGATATTAATATAAGATAAAAGGTGACATGAAATGTTCAGACTCGGCTGCAGCTGCAGGAGAGCGTCTGTAATGATGGCAAAGGCACTGGAGTAGCGGTCGCAACACAGCCCGAGGCAGCGAGGGTGAGACTGGACAGAGAGGCAGAGGGCTGCTACACAGCCACGGCTCACGCAGCAGTGCTGCACAAGCAGTGGGACATGGATAATATCCTCTCAGTGGACCAGAGCTTCAACACCGACTCTACCTGTCAACGGACGCTTCAGCTGGGTTTGAAACATGGCTGTATTATAAGAGCTGGATAGGGTGCCACCGCTCAGCCTTGCAGCCAATTTTTCCCAGTGGCCCAAAAAGCATTTTCCCCATAGACCACCATTGTAAAAGAGAGATCTGTAAAACTGTTGACAGGACACCTCAAACTGCAAACAAGGTGCTTTAGTTCTTATGCAGTTTTTATACACACAATAAAAATCTCTTTGTCCTCCAGTTAAACCGCTTAGTGTGCGTTGCTTTGACTTCTGTGTGCCCGAGGTGTAATGAAGGTATCCAGTCAGGATGACACTGTATGAGTGTATCATTACATATGCTGGTTTGCCTGAAAAAACACACAGTTTCTTTGATTAGTTATGTAGCTATGCAGCCAGCTAGTTGTGCTAAGTTAGCTGTGTAGCAACAACCCAACAACAAACAACACAGCTTGGCTACCCCACAACATGTATGCAGAGTTAGCAGTAACAGTTAAATGTGTTTTGATTATAACTTACCTGTGTGAACATGGCGTGAACACATGAACGTGTCGGGAAATGTTGCTTAAGGTGATGTTTGTTCATCTTACAGTTGCTACCCATGCCATTTACGCCTCTTTATTAAATCTTTTTCAAGCTGGAAAGCTGAAAAATCGCACACCATTTCCCACACCGGACAGTTAACATAACAGTTATGGCAGTTGATAATACAGCAAGCATTCACCATTCCACCATGTTTTAAAGGATGAGATAAACACCACCACGTCTACCTCCGCTAATAATACTTTTCAGTTTCTACCATAGCATCCATGTCCTAATGTCCCAAAATGCTTTGTATTGCTCACTTGTGCTGATGTCACAATCCTATCCCCTCTTGATTGCTCAAATGTGCCATCTGGTGGTTGTTGGTGCACACTGCAGCTACTCCTGGATGAATTATTTTACCCCCCTTCACTGCTGCCACCTAATATTTTAATATATAGTGCAATATAAACTGAGCTTTATAATGAAAGAGCAGCTTTATTGATCATGATTGAAGGCTCTATATTGCAGGAAATGGCACTTTTGGGTGTTAATTTAATGAACATTTTCCTGCCATACCTCCACTTGCCTGTCACTAATCTTGCACCCCCACTTTTATCTATAACTAGGCGCCCATGACTAACTACATTTTCTGCTCTGTGAACCACTTGTCCTGTGTTCTCTTTTGAGAAAAAAAAAACAGAAACCAAAAGGGAGAAATCAATATTTAGGGCCTGAGCACCGAATGGTGCAAAGGCACTATTGTAATGCAAGGAATTATTTTTTTTTGTCCAAATGAATCACATTTTTAAGGGGCTAAAGGTGCTCAAAGATTCATGAAATTCACATGCGTCGAAAGTGGTCAAAAATTGTATATTTTATGGGACTTGTGCTTGGTTGTGGCAAAATGGCTCAATAGCACCCACTACAACATCTCAAAGTCAAAGCCCCCACCTTTAAATTTAACATAGATGAACAAAATTTGGTAGGCAGATGCAACATCTCCAGACTTACAAAACAACTCTTAGAGCCACAGGAGTCAGCTATTTTGGATTTACTGTGCAATTTTACAGGCAATTTTACTCCTTCTAGAGAATTAACCAGAGTGACTTCACATTTGGTCAATGTCATCAAAAGACCTTTGTGATGCAAAGTGGCATCACCATGAAACAGGAAGTTGTTGTAACTCCAATCTACATTGTCCAATCTTCCCCAAATTTCTCATGCTCCACCAAATTTGGTCAGAAAAGCCTTAAGACCTTGATGATGCTATTTTGTGAAGCTTGCAAGTTTTCATTGAACAAGAGATAAGAGTCACAGTCTGAAGACATGTACAGGCCAATATTGAATCATAGTCATAGCGCCACCTCTCAGCAACAGGAAGTTATAAGCCCTATACTTTTACTAACTACTCATAGCAGATTAACCAGATCCAATTAAAATTTGGTCAGCTAAGTTGTAAGACCTTGATGATGCTAAATAGTGAAGCTTTTGAGTTTTCATCAAACACTGTTGACATGGCGACGCATTATTCGCTATGAAACAGGAAGCTGTCTTTGAGGGGCTAGGGATGCTTGAAAACTCACGAAACTTGGCACGCATCAGAAGGGGTGTATTTTGTTGTCTGATATGGGTCTTGGGCTTAGGGTGTAGCAAGGGGGCTCAATAGCGCCCCCTAAAAATTTCAGAGGAGGAGCCCTTGAGGTATGTTTCACCGAGAATTTGGTAGGCAGATGTAACATCTCCAGACTTTAAAAAAAGCCATACCCTAAGCCCAAAACAGGAACTTAGCCATTTTGAATTTACAACGCACGTTTTACACTGTTTTTGCCTTTTGCAGGCATTGTACTGCAACAAACTCCTCCTAGAGCATTAACCAGAGTGACTTCAAATTTGGTCAGTGTCATCTAAAGACCTTTGCAATGCGAAGCTCTTGAGTTTTCATGGAACGTCCTTGACTTGGTATGCCAGTCAATTTGCATGTTTTGCCATGACACAGGAAGTTGTTGTAACCCGACTGGACTTTCTCAAATCTGCCCCAAATTTCACATGCGTGATTGGAGTCCAGGACATCTACATGTCAATATTGAGTCATAGTCATAGCGCCACCTCTCAGCAACAGGAAGTTATAAGCCCTATACTTGACCCTACTGCCCTACTGACAACAGGAAGTCAGCCTTATGTGACAAACATCATCTGATTTATATGAAATTTACATGGTGTGGTCTACACATGACATATAGCAACATGGCATATTATTAGTGGGTGTTCTCTACCGCCACATAGTGGACATGGAAAGTGATATTAAACTCCTTTGTGCAATGTCCGATATTCATGACAATGCATCTGCATGTCAGGTGACCTCCACTAAATGTATTGCTGCATTAGTGACCCACTTGTGTAGCACTGCCTACTGGCAACAGGAAGCAAGCCTTATGTTACAAACATCCTTTGATATACATGAAATTTAAAGTGTGTTGTCTACATTTGATATGCAGCAACATAATGTACATTTAGTGCATGTTTTCTAGCACCACATACTGGACATAGGAAGTGATAGTTAGTACATTTAGTGCATGGAGCACCACATACTGGACACAGGAAGTGATAGTTATCTTCTACATGCAATGTCCAATATTCATGAAAATGTATATCCACGTCAGTTTCCCTCTGGTCAATGTATTGCTGCATGTCAACCAACCTCCACTAGTGATACAACGGCTGCCGCTCCCACCGACGCACATTAGGTTGGAGGGCCCGTTCATCGCCGCTTGCAGCTTTAATTTGTCATGTTTCATCATGGCACCCCCTAGTTTTGAATGAATTCGACATCTATGTAGATGGAGAGCTTGTTTTTAAACAGCCAATCAAATTGTTCCATAAAGCAGTAACATGGTGTTCTATCATAGGCAGAGCAGACAGTTACACTGAGCCTGATAGCATCCTGCTACACAACAGAAGAGCCACGGACTCTGAACAACAACCCACATTAGCTTTGCTGCTAAAGTATCCCTTTTTATCTAACTTACAAACATGAACACACATCTTGTCCTGCACCTAAGCTTGTTGAATGAGCCACCAAACAAACATTCACTGAGGAAAAGTGCACCACTAATGCCAGTTAGCAGGCTAGATAGCTAATTAGCTGCTCAGCTGCATGTAAATGTACCTAAATGTCATTTCGGTCCAGTCAGATGCTGGTGTGGTTCTTACTTTTCAACACCACTGTTAACAACACACTGTCTGTCCATGACTTGTAGCCACAGCAGTTTGTTTACTTTGTTTCTCATTCTGTAACACTGACACTCTGTCTGCCTGCCAGCTGCTGTCAATCAAACACAGACACCAACACGCCCCTCTAGCCAGCTGATTTTATATACATACATACACATATTGTATTTACTTCACTTTTTATGAGCCTAAATTTTATGAGCCCTTAAGTGACTGAAATGATCTGTTTTGTGAGATTTCCACCACTGGGTGATTCTGATCCAGGGCACGTTAACCCAGACTAACAGGATCCAAGCCAACCAAATCTGTAACTTCAAATGTAACAATGAGTTGTGCTTTGTCCCCCTGATTAAAGTATTCAGCACTTTACGAAGATGAACATTTTGTTAGCTGAAGGGGGGACTGTAGTGAAAGGGTCAGGGTCTTGACTTTGTAGTACATTATACATTTCTATTAAGAACTTCAGTACAAAGTCAAGAGGTTGTGTTATGTAGTACTAGCTACAAGCTAGCGAACCTCTGTAAACAGAACCACTTTTCCGTACATGCTCAGTGGCATCTGCCATACAAGGAACCTTTCTCCTGAGGGTTACTATCTTGTCACTGTTTTTATTCTTTGGAGCCATTTCTAAACAAACTACAGTAACCACTGTTTCATGGACGAAGGAACATGTCACTCAGTGCAGCGGTGTGACTCATTGACATGTTTTTAATAGTTTTTGGACAACAACAGAGGTCTACGGCACAGAGGAATCTGGCTTTCGATACACACACAATACTTGTTAGTAGATCAATTCATTGTCGGTTTGGCTCTGCACATGAGATTTGTTGACAATAAGAAAAATATAGAAAATCACCAGCTTTATCCTTTAATCCTAGTGGAGAAGCTCAGTTACCAATGCTCAGAAAGAATGCGTACACGTTGTGTAGGTTTGTCATATGAGGGTGAAAATAATAAAATTGCTCAACATATGCAAAAAGTCAAGATGCCACAACGAAAATGGAGAGTAGAGTCTCTTTGCCCAGAGGACAAAAAGACTCTCTTGATGGAAGCGGATTCACAGAGGGAGATTATCTGCGCCCAAATAACATGTTGGCTTGACCTTTCAGAGCCATTTGTGGCTAAAGAGCCTAAAGCTACAGCAGTGAAGTGAGCCGTAGATAGGAATGTTATAAAGCCTTTTAATATCCTTGTCACAGAGTTAAGGTCTTTCCCCAGCCCCTCCTCCTTGTGTCTCTGTTTGGCTGGATTACAAAACCATGCTGCAACCTGTGCCGAAAAGGAACAAGCTGCCAAAACGCTGTGATTTCTTAAAGATTGATGATTTTTAGAGTTGTCTTGACTTGGCCTTTTATAATCAAACAACCAGCAACCATCTTATATCCATCTTATATTGCAAATACAGACTGCTCCAGAAAACTGATCCAGAATCTCTAATCACTTTCTTCACTACATGTTCATTTTTCAGTGGAAGCCCACCGCCAGCATCAGTCAGTGAACATTAGAAGTATACTTTAACATTCAACCATAAGGTTCATACACAAGAAAGTTTAAACCTTAATCCAATGCTGAGCTCACCCTGGAGTTAATCAAGATTCGTATGGACTGAAATACCTGGAAGGCATTTCCCTGGGGGAAGAAATCCACAAATCTTTGTGTTTCACCAAGCAGTGTTTTATGGAACAGCAATAGAGGGATAGTAACACATAGAGGAGATTTTATGTGCATTCTATTATTACTGCTGCATTAACAGGTTAGCAGCATTTAATGTTGTAGCTGGTCTAGATGGAGCCAATTATTAAAATGTATATACAGTTGGGTTGTTTATTATGGAACATTGCATCATATTCTATTAACTGATCATATGTTTTTATATGTTAAATATCACCAAACCACAAACCACAGGTGTCTCTGTGAGTTAAGTGTGAATGTTTTCATAACTGGTGAAACACATGTTGGTTGAAACAGAGACACCATAAGTCGTGAGTAGTGAGGCTATGCTGGCTTGGAGGTTCACCCACTTGATATGCGAACTCTGCGACTGTCAGTGTGCTCCTTCCCACCCGGAGATCAATACATGACTGGGAGCAGAAGGCAAACTTTACCCCAGGCAAGTGCATAATCAATAGCCATGTGGGTTTTCGCTAATTAAACTGCCACATTAATATATCTCTAACTGAAAGCTACCTCTGGACAAGAAGGGTGGAGGGGAGGTTGGAGAGGGGAGATGATGAGATCAGATGGGAAAGGAAAGAGAGAGAAGAAATAATGAAAGGAACAGAGAGAGAGAAAATGGTTGAAGTGAAAGAGCTGGATCAAAGGCCTGAGACTGAACTCACTAGATCTTGCTAATACATATAAAGGATTTTGATGACTCCTGTAATCTGGTTAATAACAACTGTACACAAATAACAGGTTCATGGCTTCATAAAGGTAGAAAACGTGAGGCTAAATGACATAATACCTTGAACAGCAACAAAGTTAAAGACCAATTAATTTGTCTTTTTCACACAAATACAGGGCATATTATTTTTATACAGTCAGACCTTTGGACCCTACTGTATATATACTGTATATTCTTTGACATAAATTGCAGTTAAAAGTTAGGCTAAAAATTGTGTCAACGAATCATGCTAGTCTCTTGTTTCAACAAAGTGAGTGAGTCCGGATAACTGTGAATATTAATCTGTGATTCATTATGAAGCCAGAAAATTCTTTTAACTTCTTTTGGAGGTAATCACTCCATGTTAATTTTATCTTTTGCACTGTAAAATCTCATAATCAGTTATATCAAATAAACTTTTATTATTAACTCTGTGTAATCAGATAGGTCTGTCAGTTTCAAGTTTAAATTGTTTAATTATCACTTTCAGAGCTTACATTCATGAGTTCAGTTGACTAAATATCCAATGGATCATTTACTTAATTCATCAATTAATCATCAATCAGTTATTTAGAAAGATTGTGAGCTTATTAGTATATATATACATATACAGTACTGTGCAAAAGTTTTAGGCACTAAAAGTAAGGTGAGGATGCTTTCAAAAATAATTCCATGAATAGTTTTTATTTATCAGTTAACTTCATACAAAGTTGAGTAAACAGAAGAAACCTTAATTAAATCAATATTTGGTGTGAGGTAAGAGGCTCAGAGGCTGTTCAGTTGGGGTGTTCCTTCCAGTGTCGTCAGTGGACATGCCCTCAGCATTTCAGAGCATCCGCATTGGCTATTCAAGAGGAAGCGTCAAATGTGGGACAAAAGTATGTTTGATTTGTTCTTGTAGATTTGATTCATAGCTGTAAACTTGGGATTCACACATACAATTGAGTTCTGTGTGAACATTTTTCACCCACAAACAGATAGATGTGTAACTGCAAACCTGATGTGTAACTGACTCACACATTGGAAATGATTTGTGCAAATCTTTTTCATTTGTTCACAAAATGTCATGCACAGCTATAGATCTCCTTATTGATTCAAAAATTAAATCTATTTGTTCAGATATTTTTTTACACATTCAAACATTTGAATTCATTTGATCAAAAGGGTTTTTACACATTCACACATTTGAATGCATTCATACAAAATGTTTTCACACATTCAGATATGGTGATACACAGCTACAATACATATGACCCCAATTTTATTCCAAACATCTAAAGTGCCTAAAAGTTTTGCACAGTATATCTCAGAGGAGTCAGATGGTCTTCTCTCTTAAAACAATGCAAACAATAGGTAGGTAGGATAGGTGTGCACTTCAGACAATTCCTGCAACCATACTGTGTAAAACACTTGAGACAAAAAGTTATCTGGACTCATTCAGAATTACCACCCATGAGCCTATTTGCAATTTACAATTTTACGTGACTGGTCAGTTAACAAAGTTTATACTCAAATTAACAATAGATCCACTCTTCAAAAGAGATAATCTACAAACTGGTACATTAAAAAACACCAGTTCAGATGTCTTAATCAATAGCAGCAGTAACACAGTGGTTTATATTTAACATGTGCATCAGTGATAATATGATTCAAACAGACTCCTTGTGTATCAGAGATCTAGCCACACTGCAGTGGGTAGAGAACAGACACAAAAGTCCAGCCTTCAAAGGCCTTTACAATCAGTAAATCAAACATTAAACACCTTCTAACTTTTGACCCTGAGACTTACAGCTGCGTACAGCTGTTGTGTTTGCTGTTGCTGGTTGACACGTCCATTAGCATGGAGCAGTAGGTGTTCAGTGAACACTTCACAGTGCATCATCCTGAACAATGAGGGACACAAATTTTCTTTCTTTCAGCTTTTAGAGGGATCTGATGATGCACCTGGTCAACTATGAGTGATCCCTATATTTTACATATTGGGGAGGATGTGACCCCATCCCCAGCTGTGATTGCCTTGTTAAAATGTACAGATTGTACAGAAAATACAATAACAAATGTATGTCTCATAAAAATGGGAGTATAATAGAGTAATAGAATTCTCTATTAGACCCAAGACCTAATCTTTTGTACTAACGATGTACCAGTACAGTACGTACCAATACATATATGTAAGTACAGGGGAACAAGATTTGAAGTTATGGAATAAGGGGGTAACAATTTGGGAACTTACAAACAACTTCATAACTTCTTAACTGTGGGGTACCTATTATTACAGGGTAAAGTATGACCATAAAAAAAATCTGGATGTTTCAGGGAAGATGGAATGATGACTTCTGCAACACGTAATAAATCTAAAGTGATTTTATTTCAAAATGACCTTATGACCTTATACCAACATATTACCAACAAACAGGCAGACTACAAAGTATAAATCAAATAAGTGACACAGATATGGAAAGGAAAGCAGTAAAAGCAATGCCATGAAGACAATATTAATGCAAGAGTACTATGTTAATTTTTTATTACAGTTGTAGGAGAACCAGTTGGTCTTTGGGTCTCATGCCATCTCCACAAGAGCCCAGTGAAAGTCTGGGTTCAATCAATAACAACCTCTAACCTCCAAGACATGGATGTATATTCAACTTCACCTGGAAATGCCTTCAGGTGAACTGAGTATCCTCCCATCACATTTAAGTGTCAGTTTTGACGCTTCACAGAACCATCTCTTCACTTCCAAACTCTTCACAAACTGTGGGGGACAATCCCAAGTGAAGTTTCCAACACTAAGGAACTGCTACACTCCTATCAACTCAAGGTCAGAGTACACTGATCAAAGGATCAATTTTTGGACAATTGCAGAAAGACTGTTATCATAGCGAAACCTCATCAATTTGTTTGATGAGTTGGGGCCACTCTAACTATGTTTTATGTTCTCTACCCACCTTCGAATGTCATACATGCACCTACACTCACATTCCAAAGCACATCCCCCTGTTAGCCTCACCCTGGTGTGATTTCAGATAAAGACAGCCAGACCGGTGACAAAAATCGAGCTGAATCTCAGCTTGAATTTCTGTGTTACTTAAAGACAGAAGTTAAATTCAATGCTTCATATGTTTATAACCATCTTGTAGTTCATACTTTGTTAGTCACCAAGTAATGTCAGTCAAACTAGTCCAACCCTGAACTTTCTACGACAAATTGTAGGTGAGATACCGATATATAGGTTTAATCATTAAATATTAATGGAACAACAGCGCCGCCCAGTGAACAACTTTTCTCCACTGAAAGTCTGGTGTATAATGTTCTCCTATTGTGATGTTTTTTAAATTGATACTAAACTCTATATAACTCAGTAGGAAGTTGATAGGTATGCAGAATTACTTTGGTAAGTAACTCATTAATATTGGTATCCATATTTAGTTAATATGAGAAGTATGTTTTGAGTCATTATAGTATGTGTCATTAAGCTGCACTGTTAAATGTTAACCTGTGATAAATGTGTGCATCTGAACATTTGAGAACCCTATCATGCATATGCAATTTATGCTTAAATGTGGATGATTAATGGTGAAATATTTAGTTGCAACTGTATCAGCCCAGAAAAGATTACGCGTGTATCTGAGGATTTTTCCGTCTTGCGCAGGAAAACGTCTATCACGCCCACTCAGAGATATCCAGTTTAAAAGTAGCGCACTAGTGAATCTCTTATCTCTCTTAGCTCTCTCTCTTATCTCTCTTCCTCTGTTTTTGCCTGCTTCTTCCTTTGTCTTCTCGTTTTTCCTTTTTCGTTTTTCTCATTTTCACTTTTTGTATTTTGCTTGCTTTTGTTTTTTGTCTTCTCCGTTTTTGTTATCACGTGATCACCTAGTTTAATTTTATTTTCTTTAAGCTACATACAGTATTAAAACTTCAGTGAATGAACTTTATGTTGAAATCCTTTCACGCTTATTACCTTGACGTATAGTTTGTCCGGCCGACGAGATTATTCCTTTGAGTTATTTAGTAAGAAAGGAAGTCAGTCAGAGACTTCAGTTTAAACGACCCACTCTTTACGGATCAAGACCAGCTCATCCCTCTTTAAGATGGTGAATCCCGGCGATGATTTGTGAAATCATCTGGAGAAACTGTCATCAAAATAAACTGTGGCTCAAAGTTCCCTCAACACTCAAGAAGCTCCGCTGGGGAATCCCCGGGAAACCCACCGCTGCACAGCTGATTGTCCGTCAGGGGATCCCCTCTACAGACGACCGCTGAGTCATCTCAGTACGATCGGGGACCTGCTGAGTCATCTCAGGACAACGCTGCACACAGCTCCCACAGCGCTCACGAGCGGAAGCATCCGCGATGCAAAGGCTGAGTTCCCATCGACCTGACGCAGCAGATGGCCCGCTGAATCACCAGCTCAACTCCAGACAATGCAGAGTAAGCTGAACAGTGTCTACGTCATGGTTAAGAGTTGGTGTCGGCTAAATTGAACTCTCTAGTCAATTTATTAGAGAAGTGATCAGTTAGATTATATCACCCATAACGAATACTCCGTGTTGGGCCTCAACCATGGGGTCAGACAAAGGCAGGCCTACATGTAAAACCTGAAGCCTGACCATGAGGCTTCCTTTGTCCTTTGTCCCCTGAAACAAAGGAACAGCACCAAAATGCTGCTCACAGACTCCACCTCCCATAATGCTCTGACGAGTTCACACCTGGGTGAGAACTCGGCAGGGAGCTCAAACCCTGGTCTCTGATTGGCAGAGACCCACAAACACCACCAGGAGTCATGGCAACACAGCCGTGACGTCACCGCCCCTTTAAGAAGCAGCTGCGCAAATTCAACATCGCCCTTTCCACAGTAACAGCACTGGAGGAAGCGTTGCTTTCTCCGTGAGCGAGCTTGCTAAAGGAGGTAACCCCGTGCACGTAGACTTTCCCCCTGGAAGATTCAACCCTCGCTGGACGAGCTGAACTTCTCCCTGTGTTCAACCGAACACATTCACTGGATCTGAGAGAGAGACCGCTGCTGTTGCAACTCAGCGCTCTCACTACCTGCAGAAGTAAGAAAAGGATTCTCTTCACGAAGACGTGGATTACTTCTCTGTCTCACTCTTCTTTGTTGACTCCGCTGTTTCCCTCGCCACGCAGCTGAGGATCAGCTGCCGTCAAAACCCCGCCGACAGAGCGCCGACGGCCCCATCCGCATCCAAACTGGATCAGGACGGAGGAAACGCACACCATATCGCTTTATGAACCGAGCACGTAATGCTATGTCTGGACAGAGACAGAATTAAATGTGTGTTTGTTAGCTTTTAGCTTTAGCCTAACTGCTATTGTGTTGCTGATTTAACGGACCGCCGAGTCCCTTTTTCCTGCTATACTCTGAGGAGCATTTAAAGTTTGCTGCCCGTTTAGTTGTGTTAACCACACTAGACTGTTTCTGTGTTTTGTCCCACTCGGGACTGCTGCTGTGTTTGTGCCATCGTGGGTGAGAAAGTAAGTTGTTTGTCGGTGAAAATCAGACAACGTGCGTCACAGGCTGCCGTCTGCACGCACGCTCTCTGTGGACAGACGACCGCTGCTCTCCCCTCACGATCGCAGGATTTCGCCGTGAGCTGGCGCTTCTTCTCCTCTTCTCTCTCCTCCTCTTGCTACTAACACCTACACTCACACACATACACACCTCTTACACATCTGACGGTCAGATAACGTGGGACACAGCGCCGCTCTGCCCTCGTTATCTACCGTCAGACACGTGTTTGATACATTGAATTGGGTGAACGCAGAGACGCCGACCCCCAGGCGGCGCCATCTTGTTATTGTTGTAACCGACACTACAGTTATAGCCACTATTCGGCTATCGGTGACTCCATCTCGCGAGATCACGCCCGCTGTCCTTGAGATCGCGTGACGTCATCTCACAGATCAGTCGCCATTTTGTTCACACCCACAGAGACACGCCCACACACACACACACACACACACCCATCTACACTCACACACACATGCACGCCCCAGCTTGCATGTGTTTCCATTGTACATAGCTGTATTATTGCTTAGGTAGTATTAGATTTTAGGAGTGTCTTATTGATCAAAGCATTTGCTAACTTGTTAACTTTGCTATTGTTTAATAAACACTGTTATATCTTTAAAGAGAAGTCTTTTGTAATTATTGTGCTTATTTATGTATGTAAAAGGTGGCTGATTGAGAAAGAGGGCCAGAGCTTGAATTCATACCTTCACTGTTCACTTGTGGATGCTGATATCCCCCAGATATTAGCATCCCAAGTGAACCTTGTTAATGAGACTATCTTTATTGTTTGGTTATTGGTCCCGGTTTCCGGGTGGTGCCCCGTATTATTAATTTATATTAATAATTTCATTTTTATTAATTAATAATTATCTGATAATTATTAATTACTGCTAATAACCAACCAGCTTACAATCACTTCCCAACAAGTGGTGCTCCTGTATGAGGCTCTCTCACTATAAACCCCAACATCCGTAATCAGTTATCACTGACATTTCACCATCAATCATTTATAACTCCTAATACGTCAATAAAACACTCATGACGCACTGGTTGATTATTCATGTCTGGTTTACACAACGTCTCAGTTATTCACTGCTCAACATTTAGCTCAATAAATATATGTTATCAGCATGTCGTTGTCTGTGGCTTCAATTTAAAGCAAAGAATTGGATCACTGCATCATAACACATTACTTCAGATTGAGATTGATAAAGTTGTCTCTGTGTTTCTTCCCGGCACAGTTAAAATTTGACTAAACAATGGGAAGTGGTGCCTCTAATTAAACGAGGATTTCATATTAATAAAAGGTGATGTCCTACACAGTTGTGACCTATAACCTTTACATCAGCGTCATCAAAGTTGAATGGGTACACTTCATTCATATCAGATCACAGCAGGGGGGGACGAAGTGTTTTCTATAAAGAAATGGAAAAAGCTATCCGCTCGCCCACCCTTCAGAATAAAGGAACACACCTGATCTGTTCTCTGCTAACATACTTTACAGCAAACATACGGTGGGTAATAATCTGAATATATTTATTGGCACAGAGCTGTCTGTGTTGTGGCTCATGTGAAATATAGCATTAACTGAACAAATGAAAGGTGCTGTTGGACTGTTAGCTTGATAATCATTTGTTAGCTACCGGACATTCATGTCCAAGCTAACACCGTGTGCCCAGCTGAAAGAGCAAAGCGCTACCCTGCAGATTTTACAAGCTAAAACTAATAGTAATGTCATTACATCCAATGTAATACAGTATAACACATGTGTGTTTGTGTCTTACAGAAGCTGAAACATGTTCAGGTGATTTTATTCACAACAACATACATTCTCTCGATGAGCTTCAAGAGGTAGTCACCTGAAATGGCTTTCCAACCGTCTTGAAGGAGTTCCCAGAGGTGTTTAGCACTTGTTGGCCCCTTTGCCTTCACTCTGCGGTCCAGCTCATCCCAAACCATCTCGATTGGTTTCAGGTCCGGTGACTGTGGAGGCCAGGTCATCTGCCGCAGCACTCCACACTCTCCTTCTTGGTCAAATAGCCCTTACACAGTGTGTTTGGGGTCATTGTCCTGTTGAAAAATAAATGATCGTCCAACTAAACGCAAACCGGATGGGATGGCATGTCGCTGCAGGATGCTGTGGTAGCCATGCTGGTTCAGTGTGCCTTCAATTTTGAATAAATCCCCAACAGTGCCACCAGCAAAACACCCCCACACCATCACACCTCCTCCTCCATGCTTCACAGTGGGAACCAGGCATGTGGAATCCATCCATTCACCTTTTCTGCGTCTCACAAAGACACAGCGGTTGGAACCAAAGATCTCAAATTTGGACTCATCAGACCAAAGCACAGATTTCCACTGGTCTAATGTCCATTCCTTGTGTTTCTTGGCCCAAACAAATCTCTTCTGCTTGTTGCCTCTCCTTAGCAGTGGTTTCCTAGCAGCTATTTGACCATGAAGGCCTGATTCGCGCAGTCTCCTCTTAACAGTTGTTCTAGAGATGGGTCTGCTGCTAGAACTCTGTGTGGCATTCATCTGGTCTCTGATCTGAGCTGTTGTTAACTTGCGATTTCTGAGGCTGGTGACTCGGATGAACTTGTCCTCAGAAGCAGAGGTGACTCTTGGTCTTCCTTTCCTGGGTCGGTCCTCATGTGTGCCAGTTTCGTTGTAGCGCTTGATGGTTTTTGCGACTCCACTTGGGGACACATTTAAAGTTTTTGCAATTTTCCGGACTGACTGACCTTCATTTCTTAAAGTAATGATGGCCACTGGTTTTTCTTTAGTTAGCTGATTGGTTCTTGCCATAATATGAATTTTAACAGTTGTCCAATAGGGCTGTCGGCTGTGTAGTAACCTGACTTCAACACAACTGATGGTCCCAACCCCATTGATAAAGCAAGAAATTCCACTAATTAACCCTGATAAGGCACACCTATGAAGTGAAAATGATTTCAGGTGACTACCTCTTGAAGCTCATCGAGAGAATGCCAAGAGTGTGCAAAGCAGTAATCAGAGCAAAGGGTGGCTATTTTGAAGAAACTAGAATATAAAACATGTTTTCAGTTATTTCACCTTTTTTTGTTACGTACATAACTCCACATGTGTTCATTCATAGTTTTGATGCCTTCAGTGAGAATCTACAATGTAAATAGTCATGAAAATAAAGAAAACACATTGAATGAGAAGGTGTGTCCAAACTTTTGGCCTGTACTGTATATGCATTCTGATCCATACCGTGTTTTATCTTTAGCTATATTTATATTAGCTATAGCTATATTTGTATTTATTTCCTGGGATGAAAGGAGGCCGTACACAGAGCTGGAAAAAGGTAAGCTTGCACCTTGTGGAGTCGTAATGCCAGTTGAACACATTTGCCAGGGAGAAGACTTTCAACATTTCAATGACTTCAAAATTGTCAACATGTGTTTACACCAAAACACAAGTGAGTGACATCTAGGGTGGGTGAATTCTATCTGCTGATGGCAGGCAGAGCTACCAGGCCATTAACAAGCGTCCAGTAATGAAGTTTGCTGGTGAGCTGAACGACAGCTGAGACAGTCTTCAGAGGCCAACAGTATCCATGACAATACACTGTCCCCTGGACCTTTGTTCTGAGGTAAACGCATAGATGTACCCTGTAGTTCTCTTAAGTACACCAAAATGAAAAAGGAACAATGTAGTTTGTTGGTAATATGGTCATTTTGAAATAAAATCATATCAGATTTATTACGTGCTGCAGAAGTCATCATTCCATCTTCCCTGAAAGATTTTTGCTCAGTTTTATGGTCATAATAGAATAGGTACCCCGTAGTTAAAAAATAACTACAGTATAAGTTATTTGTAAGGTCCTAAATTGTTACCCCCTTATTCCATAACTTCACATCTTGTTCCCCTGTACCTACATATATGTATTGGTACGTACTGTACTGGTACACTGTTAATACAAAAGATTACACTATAACTACAGAGACATTTTGTTGTATGTTGCGGGCTCTAATCTAAAGTGTTACCAAAATATTGTTTTGTTTTGAGGTTTTTGTCCAGTGGTAGTGAGGTAACAGGTGAGGGCATTTTATGGATGCATATCAAAACAATCAAAAATCAACAAGAGCAAAGCATGGAGCTAAACAAGACAGAGACTTGAACCAAACACAACACTGTACACTGAGATAACCAGTGGGACTGCAGATAAACAGGTTGTACTATGTCGATGCATGATATTGGTGGGCTGGTGGAACAGAGGGCAAAGAAGTAGAAGAGAGGAGAGAGGAATCAGCTCTGGAGGTGCTGTGGGAAGTGGGACCAGGTTTATTCAAAGGATTGTATAATTTCTTAAAGCTGCTGTACGTTTGTCCAAATTTGAATGACCTGTCATGAGGTTTTTGAAGCCTAGTTTTTAGGTTTAAATCAATTGGCACACTCATTACACTTTACTGAATTGCGTAATTCAAAGAGAAAGTTGGGTCTGCAATAATGTTATATATTATTGTGATGTAAGTTTACAGATCAATTTGTACTTAAACTGCCACACATTAATAAATAGACTTAAATAAATACAAATAATGCAGACTTGATGTTCACATAATTCGACTTGGGCTGAATCTACTGGATAAGGTGATGCAAACGAGAGAGAGAGAGAGAGAGAGAGAGAGAGAGAGAGAGAGAGAGAGAGAAGAAATCAAAAGTAAAAAAGGGAGAGGGGGTAGTGAGGACAAAGATAAGAGAATTGCTAACAAGGACAGAATAACTGCTACATGGAAGAGAAATAAGAGAGAAGTGGAGAGTAGGGCAGACAGAAAGAAAGGTAAAAGGGGGAGACAGAGGGGAAGGAGAGCAGGAGTGGGGCTGGTGGATTAATGTAGAGCAGGTGGGGCAGTGGAGGAGGCATTAATATGTAATTTATTGATGAGGGATAGAATATGCGGACGGAGCAAAGTGGAGGCGAGGCGAAGCCGGCATGCCGTGCAAGTCCCTTACGTTAGCAGTATGCACCTTTCCATTTACGCACTTCATACATACTAATACACTCACACACACTCACACACACACACACACACACACACACACCAACCTCCATTCCTTCTGGCCATCCCTCTCTTCCTCTGCTTACCTCCTCCTTCCACACAACACTGGCAGGAGCTGAAATGCACTTTTCAGGCGAAGATTTAAAGCTCAGCATTAGCAAGCTTCAAAGTATCTTGTTTTTTGTATATGTAAAAACAATAATTTGCGGTTTTGGGGGGGCATTATGTGTTGGAACTATTTCTTGATGAACCACATAGCTCTGTCAAGAAATGAGCAGTGAGCTTCAGAGGTGTTGGTGTATGTTTGAACTTTGGACAGAGCCAGGTTAACTGTTTCCCCCTGCTTCCAGTCTTTATGCTAAGCTAGGCTAACCACCACTCAGACTACCACAAACTAGATATCCATCTTCTCATCTCATTATCAGAAAGGAGGTGAATAAGTATATTTCCCAAAATATAATAATATAATATAAATAAAACTCATCTGCTGACAACACACACTGAGAGAGACCATGTCCTACTTTGTAGACACACCAGTGTTAACTTCTGTGACAAATAAATTGTTTTTCCGGTGGCTCCTTCACAATAAAAGCCACCCTGTGATTTACCATTTGGATGTTTTTAATATGAAGCAGCAGAATAAGCAATAGCAGTAATTTAGTATGGAGAAAGACTTTCGTTTGGCCTCAAAGAAGTTCTGGCAAACCATCAGGCGACTCAGGAAGGGGAAGCAGCCCTGGGGTGGTGCTGACTTTGACTGGGGACATTGACAGGCGGTGGAAGGAACACTTTGAGGATCTCCTAAACCCAACTGACATGTCATCTATGGAGGAAGCAGAGTTGGATGACTTGGGGGAAGCCTCTCTCATATCCCTGTCATATCCCTGTCAGAGGTCTCTGAGGTAGTCAAAAAAAGCTCCTCAGTGGCAAGGTGCCGGGTTTGGATGAGATTCACCCTGAGATGCTGAAGGCTCTTGACATTGTTGGGCTTTCATGGCTGGCACACCTCTTTAGTGTTGCACGGAGTTAGGGGACAGTGCCTGTGGACTGGCAGACCAGAGTGGTGGTTCCCATTTTCAAAAAAGGGGGCCAAGGGTGTGCTCCAACTATTGGGGGATCACACTACTTAGCCTCCTGGGGGAAAGCTTATGCCAGGGTACTGGAAAGGAGGCTCTGGCCTATTGTCGAACCACGGATTCAGGAGGAACAATTCCATCCTGGCCGTGGAACAGTGGACCAGCTCTTCATCCTTACAAGGATACTTGAGGGGTTATAGGAGTTCGCACATCCAGTCTACAGTGCTTTGTGGACTTGGAGAGGCTTACGACGGTGTCCCTCAGGACACCTTGTGGGCGGTGCTGCAAGAGTATAAGCTACCTGGGGCCATTGCTGCGAGCCATTCAGACCTTATATAACCACAGTGAGAGGTGTGTCTGCATTCTCAGCAGTAAGTCAGACTCATTCTCAGTGGGTGTTGGGCTCTACCAGGGTTATCCCTTGTTACTGATTCTGTTTGTGATTTTCATGGACAATATCTCAAGGCACAGCTGGAGGGAGGAGAGTGTCCAGTTCAGGGACCCCAGGATTGCTTTTCTGCTTTTTGGAGATGATGTGGTTCTAATGGCTTCAACACACCATGACCTCCAGCAGGCACTAGGATTGTTTGGGTTGGGAGTGAGTTGCTGCCCCAAGTGTAGAAATTCAAGAATCTTGGGGTCTTGTTCAACAGGTACGGTAAGATGGAGCATGAGGTTGACAGGTGGATCAGTGAAGCATCAGCTGTAATGTGGGTGTTGTACCGGACCGTTGTGTTGAAGAAAGAACTGAGCCAGAAGGTAAAGCTCTCAATTTACCAGTCGGTCTATGTCCCTCATCTATGCCTAAACATCACCTATGGTCACAAGCTTTGGGTAAGAAATGAAAGAATGAGATCATGGATACAAGCAGCCGAAATGAGTTTCCTCTGAAGAGTGTCTGGGCTCAGCTTTAGAGATAGGGTGAGGGGCTCAGACATCCGGGGGGAGCTCGGAGTAGAGATGCTGCTCCTTTGCATCGAAAGGAACCAACTGAGGTGGTTTGGGCACCTGGTTAGGATGCCTCCTGGATGGCTCCCTCTGGAGGTGTTCCAGGCATGTCCAACTGGTAGGAGCCCGAAGCAGACCCAGAACATGCTGGAGGGACTACATATCTCTTCTGGTTTGGGAACACCATGGGATCCCCCAGGAGGAGCTGGAGGGTATTGCCGGGGTTAAGGATGTCTGGGTTTCCTTACTCAGTCTGATGCCACTGTTGGGATTTATAGTGAGAGAGCCTCATACAGGAGCACCACTTGTTGGGAGGTGCATTGATTGTAAGCTGGTTATTAGCAGTCATTAATAATTATCAGATAATTATTAATTAATAAAAATTAAATTATTAATATGAATTAATAATACGGGGCACCACCCGGAAACCGGGACCAATAACCAAACAATAAAGATAGTCTCATTAACAAGGTTCACCTGGGATGCTGACATCTGAGGGATATCAGCATCCACAAGTGAACAGTGAAGGTATGAATTCGAGCTCTGGCCCTCTTTCTCAATCAGCCACCTTTTACAATAAATAAGCACAATAATTACAAAAGACTTCTCTTTAAATATATAACAGTGTTTGTTAAACAATAGCAAAGTTAACAAGTTAGCAAATACTTTGATCAATAAGACACTCCTAAAATCTAATACTACCTAAGCAATAATACAGCTATGTACAATGGAAACACATGCAAGCTGGAGCGTGCATGTGGGCGCGTGTGTGTGTATGTCTGTGGGTGTGAACAAAATGGTGACTGTGATCTGTGAGATGACGTCACGCGATCTCAAGGACAGCGAGTATGATCTTGCGAGATGGAGTCACGTGATAGCCGAATAGTGGCTATGACTGTAGTG
This sequence comes from Scomberomorus guttatus, assembly GCA_038419695.1. NCBI lineage: Eukaryota > Metazoa > Chordata > Actinopteri > Scombriformes > Scombridae > Scomberomorus > Scomberomorus guttatus. The sequence goes on along the minus strand of CM076459.1, from coordinate 29,269,662 downwards.
TCGTATAACAATAGCAAGATGGCGCCGTCTGGGGGTCAGTGTCTCTGCATTCACCCAATTCAATGTATCAAACACGTGTCTGACGGTAGATTTTCTTCCTTCTGCAGGCAGTGAGAGTGCTGGGTTGCAACAGCAGCGGTCTCTCTCTCAGATCCAGTGAATGTGTTCAGTTGAACACAGGGAGAAGTTCAGCTCGTCCAGCGAGGGTTGAATCTTCCAGGGGGAAAAAGTCCACGTGCACGGGGTTACCTGCTTTAGCAAGCTGGCTCACGGAGAAAGCAACGCTTCCTCCAGCGCTGTTACTGTGGAAAGGCGATGTTGAATCCGCGCAGCCGCTTCTTAAAGGGGCGGTGACGTCACGGCTGTGTTGCCATGACTCCCGGTGGTGTTTGTGGGTCTCTGCCAATCAGAGACCAGGGTTTGAGCTCCCTGTCGAGTTCTCACCTAGGTGCGAACTCGTCAAAGCATTATGGGAGGTGGAGTCTGTGAGCAGCATTTTGGTGCTGCTCCCTTTGTTTCAGGGGACAAAGGACAAAGGAAGCCTCATGGTCAGGCTTCAGGTTTTACATGTAGGCCTGCCTTTGTCTGACCCCATGGTTGAGGCCCAACACCCGGTTCCGGATAAGCAGTTGAAAATGGATGGATGGATGGATGGAAAGATGGATGTAATTTAATAAAGCTCTGATACGACTGTAAAGAGCTATCAATGATCAGCGAGGCTTCTGTCTAGATAAAAATACGTTGGAGTACATGCATGCATTGTTTCCAGAGAATCCCTCATGTGTAGGTAGGCAATTTGAATCTCATGCCAGAGTAACAGACTGTAAATAGTATCAAAAATATGCTTTGAGAGATGAAAATTTTGAGGATTATAACTAGTAGTCCCAGTATATCACTGTGAAGCCTGGTGTAAATGCACAGCTGCTGTAAAAATGGGTCAGTAATTAAAAACTGAGAGGATCACTAACATGACTGCATCTCTTTGAGCATGATGACTTGTGACTATAAAACACGTTTATCTACAGTTTAAATTTACAGAAGACCTTATCTTTCACTGCCAGACTATATTGTCATCCAAAGTGCCACAAAAGCACAGAAAATGTAAAAATTATCGTTTGATTAAACGCTCGGAACAGAGGACAAAAAGAGGCAAAAGAAGGAAGAAAGGGAAGAAGAAGACAGCGGGCGGGAGAGGAGGAGGCTGCTAATTGATTAGCTACAGAGAGAAAGTCAGAAGCTTCATTTGCCAAAGTGCTGCTGGGGGTGTAAACTCGCATCACCCCTCCCTCCTCCTCTACAAAGGGATGGAGGCAAGACGGAGGCAATTGATACACTCTGTTAGACCTTATCAGGGCCACTGTGATCAGCTGCACCTCCAGGCCTATTCTCTGCAGTTTAACACCATCACAGAAACAACTAGTGTGTGTGTGTGTGTGTGTGTGTGTGTGTGTGTGTACTGAGGCAAGTGCATGTCTTTAATACAATTAAAGTTTGTTAAAGTGCTGCATGTGTGCTTGTGTTAAAAAGACAGAGAATACATGCAAGTGTGTGCGTTGTATACGTGTTGTGTGTGAACTGAAGAAGAGGTGCAAGGATTAAAAGCTTTTTTTTTGGAAAAATGACCTACCATTTACTGATTAACATCAGCTCTGGAAAAGATAAGGGTGTGTGTGTGTGTGTGTGTGTGTGTGTGTGTGTGGCTTCCTTTACACCACAGTGACAGGAGCTGCATTATCATTCTCACCCACACATGCTCCTCACAATAGCAACGTTAATATTAACACCTTATGTAATGTTGGCTTTGAGCTTCATTTCCCTCCCAGATAAATGAAGGTGTACGCTGCAGTTTTATTTTTATGTGCTCTAAATGGCACACTTCAAAACAGGAAGATGCTGCAAAGCTGTGAGGCTGTCACTAGTACTGTATGACCCCAAATAGGAAGGCAACCTTTGTGTAACTAACTACATTAGAAACGATAGACGGTGGTTTAAGACGAAATCTTAACCTCAAAAGATTGAGAGTTAAACTTCATTCTTAATCGTGGAAATAGTAGTTTACTCAGTTGTCATGGAGTGAGACTGCCCTCCCGCATAAATCAACAAAATCATTTAATTTCAGCAAGTGCCCCAAAATGACATATGTTTACGTTCAAGTGACATAAGCCCTCTAGCAGCCATAGGACAGGAGCAAAGAAGGAAATCAGGTGACATTATTGTAGAGCATCAAAGTCTGTGTATGGAGGAGGTCAGGGCGGATGGATGGGTCAACAAAACATCACTTTAACACGGGAGATCACTGTTCTTTTCCTGTTTCCAACCACATGTCAACATTGTTAAAACTCAGGACCAAGGTCGCCCCCGAACCTTAACCACATGGTTATTATTGTAACCATGATGACGCAGATCTCCCAACCTTACCAAAGTGCTTATTTTAAACTAAACTTAAGCAAGTGTGGGGATACAGACAGAGACATTTTTTCCTGGAATCCTTGGCCAAACTCATACAGTATCTATCCACATAGGCCACACTTTATTCACATCTCAATTTTTGAGATTTTTTCTTCTAAACCTACTGATTTTTTCCAATATTAACCCACAAAAGTTTTTCATTTGATGACAGCATTTTCTTATATGGCTGACAAAGTCTTGTAAGTGTTGCTTTATAGTGCCATAACTCTTGAAACCATTATGAAACTGCCACCAAGTTTACACACACAAAAAAACAACACATAGAAGCATTTAGTAGTCTTATGGCTGTACCAGCTACTAACAGGCCACAACATACGCTGAATGCCCTCAGTTGCCACCAACAAGAAAGGATACAGTCCTTACCTGAATCCTGGTAAGTTCCACTAGCCCTCAGCTGCTGCTACACTTGTTGCGCAGTTAGGGTTAGCCCGCTCCAGTGGTCACCAACAATGCACTGAGCTCAGCGTTGGTTTCAGTTCATTTAGGACAACAAATAGACACAAACAGAAACCATACCAAAATACTTCAGGGATGAGGGTTATCATTCATTGTTCACCATGGTCCCGACAATAAGCCAAAAATGGATGTCACACTGATAGTAGGTACCAGATATTGCCTTATAAATAATTCACATTATGTTCAGTGGTAAACAATAAGAGAAATTTGAGGATTTGACCACTCGTACTTCCATATGACATATGGTAAATGGACTGTACTTGTATAGCGCCTTTCTAGTCATTCGACTACTCAAAGCGCTTTTAACACTACGAGTCAATTCACCCATTCACACACATTCATACGCTGAATGGGTACAGGGGCTACCATACAAGGTCCCAACCTGCCCATCAGAGGAAAGATGGTTAGCTTTCCACACACAGATGGCACAGCCATCAGGAGCAATTTGGGGTTCAGTATCTTGCCCAAGGATACTTCGACATGCGGACTGGAGGAGCCGGGAATCGAACCGCCAATCTTCCGATTAGTAGACGACCCGCTCTACCTCCTGCGCCACAGCCGCATAGAATCAGAGGTTGAATGGAGCAGAGGACCATAGTTATTTGCTGTGTTGATCAAATATTTTCAAAAACTAGAAATGTAGCACAAAAAAGGAACAACAGAAGTAATTATCAGGGCTGTGTGATAACATCATGCCTTTCCAGGGCTTTATTCAGCTCCTGAGCATAATGCTGGTTTCAGATGAGCGTGATATCTAAGATGAAAACAAATTATTAAACATATTGATAAGGTCCCAGACTGAAAATGGACAAGCTGTCATCACTTGTTTAACTTAACTGTTTAACTTGCACTCAGAAACACTTTGCGGTCCACCTTTACCCAGTGAGCATAACAGACATTATGTAAAAGTAGAGTGGCTTGAATTTCATTACAAACTGAGTTATTTTGATGTAAAACAGTTTAATATCAACTGGCTAACTTAAGACAGCTATATGCATTGCTGTCGGCCACAGTTTTTTGATACTACCACTGGGGGCCAACGAAAGCAGAAATTTCCATATTTTAAAGATATCAACAGACTGAAATTATAAATTATAAAGTTACCACAATTGGAAAAAAATAATCATTGAGTTTCTGTTGAAGCTTTTAACCTAATAAGTGTCAAGATTATATTCTCAATCTATTCCTAAAGTCATGAATGAATTGTGCTCACTTCTGTTTGCAGGGGTGCCACTGCACTCTGACCACCTGGTGCGTTATCCAAGATGCATATAACCATTTTGTGAAAAGCGGGTCACACTCAGAAATATCTCCACAGAATGTTCTTTGACAGATGAACAATTAAATCAAGTGAAAGATATATTTCTGAGTGCAACCCTCTTTTCACAAAATGATTTGTGCTCAATACCACAAAGCTCTATTGATTATTTTACAATGCAAACTTTGAGGCTGATTATATGTGTCACAGCTAAGTCTTGTTTGAATTTGCAAGTTCAGTCAGCCAACTCATGTGGAGTGGATCATCATGTGAACATAGAATAAGTACAACTGTTGATATATTTGTTGTCTAGACTCTGACCTTGTCACTCCCCACAAGGAAGCACCAAGCTCAAAATAGGAGGAACTTGGAGTGATAATCAACCTTCTCCATTCAGGTGAGCAGCATAGCACAAAGGAAGGCAGCAAAAGAGTGGACTGAGTACTCAGTGTGGACTGAGCACCACAGTGCCATAGTAAGTGTTCAATAAGAAAAACAAAAAACAACTTTGCCATTATTAGAGCCTTGCTGGCATTGGAGCTAAAATGCCTATAGAACAGGTAAAAGAATCACCCATCTGAAAGGTTATGACCTAAAAATGACCACACCTTCATGGAAAAACAACTTAACTAAACACATGAAATATTTTGGAAAATCCTATTCAAACAACAGCATTCAGCATTTAGGCAGCTGAATTCTTTTACTGCACTCAGTCCTGAGGGGATAAAAAAAAGATGCTGACAGCTGTTTTTCAATGACAATGGGAAGTCCATTTTCTGCTCATGGTGGAGTGGCTTGTATTTGGTCATTAAAAAGTCTCAGTCTGCCTGTCAGTCTGTCTAACACACACATGCACGCACATGCATGGACAAAAAAGCTCATATTCATCTCTTGAGGACGATACTGCTTCTTCTCCTCTTACGTCATTGAAGAGATGAAAACATCAGATCTGTGTGGAGCGAAAAGGAACCTGTAATGTTCCTCAAATTAATACATGAAACAAACAGAAATGTCATATTTCCGTCATGTTTTCCACAAGGTTTTCCATTTTGTTTAGACTGCAGCTTTTAATGACGTCATCTCATTTTGTCCTCTTCTTCTGCAATGGTTTAATGGCACCGACTGGAGAATTAGCACCACCTATTGTTTATCTCCTAATATTCACACAGTGGATGGAAACAAGCGTTAATTGGCATTTTCTTTTGCTGTTTTTCTGGAAATTTGGTTCAAATGTGTACTACATTTGGATGAAACTTGACTATAGCACCACAGAGTCCACAAAGGGAGGAGGTTGGCGTGGTTGAATGGGAAAACAAAGGAGGCCGCTGTTTGCTTCCCATTTCCTACAAAAAGTCAATGTTGGTTTCTTTTAATCATGACTGCGGCTGTTCCCTAACCTTAACAAAATGGTTATTATTGTAACCATGATGATGAAGGCTCCCAAACCTAAACAGTAGGTAGAAATTAATCCATTACTTATTTTAATGTAACTCAAACCATGATTGTTCTCCAACCCTGACCAAGTCGTGTTTGTGCCCACATCTAACCAAATCTTAACCGTAACATCGTCATGTCATTGAAAGGATTTATTCTTCCAACGGTGATTTGTAAAAGCTTTTGATCCTGCAGCTAGTGAGCGAGTGTCATATGAGAAAATGCTTACAGTATATGTATTGTTCTGGAGGGCAACAAACAACATATTTTATCATTTAATTTGGAGGACTTGTTGTCAATTCAACATTACAGGTTGTTGAACAAGGTTCCACAAAAAAAGAAACCGCTTGCTCATCAGGATTTTTTCCAGTGGTAAATTTAAGCAGCCCTTCTACTGATTCCTTCCCGTCATTCCAAGCTTCTGTTATTCCTTCCTTTTTCCTCTGTTGCAGAAAGTGAAGTGCTCATTGGTCCTTCTTCCCTGGCTCCTCTCCCAGCACACTGATTTGACTGATTGGATTCAGAATCCCAAAATCAAAAGAAGGCCTCCTGTTTATCTGCTGCAATGCCTGATACTCAAAAACTATCTTTGATGCTTTGTTTTACAAGTGAGATGGCTGTGTAGGATTGGTTTTAATATTGTGTGATCACCAATATACACTTTGTGTAAGTGCATTTCTGCCAAACAGGTTCTTTATGCAGTATATATTTTCTTATACGTATAACTTGCATTCATGATAGAGCAATGACTGAATATTAACCTGTATTTAAACAATCTCAAAAACTGTTTTTATCTTTTAATCAACTCATGATCTTACTTCCAGACATTTCACCATAATATCAGACACCTGAGAGCCTGCAGCTCCCCTGTCTGTGTATCTCTGTGCTGCTCAGGCTGCTGCTGCAACCAGGATATTTCTGATAAAAAGATGAATGACATTCACAAAGTTGGACATTCTATGACTAATTTTGCTTAAAAATAGGCTTAATGCTCATGTCATAATGACCCATACAATAATAACTCTACTCCATCCTAACGTGAACAAGGGCAGTACACTTTGGTTGCTTTTTAAAAATGACCTGATGTCTTCTTTTACTTTTGGGGGCATTTTTGCCTTAAAGTCCAACTGAAATTAAATTGCATACATATCTGCTCTGTAAATCGACACAATTGACCAGGGCTCTCCTTTGAGAAAAAGGGAGAAGTTTATTCTTATTTTTGTGTCAAATTAATGCAAAACTTTGGGGTGCCATTATGAAATTAAAATATACAGTTAGGTATCCATCTATATAGAAGAGAGACCTTCCATACAGCCAATCAAATCTTTGCATAAAGCAGTAATGTCAGTGTTCTATCATAGGCTGAACAGACGGTCACACTGAGCCTGATAGCATCCTGCTACACAACACAAGAGCCACAGAACAACAACTAACATTAGCTGCCAACATCAGTTTGCAGGCAAGGTAGCTAATTAGCTGTATTGTGAATTTTTTCATGGTAGTCAGTAAGCACAATGCCAGCATATACCTCATCAGAGGTCTTCCAGGTGCATTCTGTCAAAAAAATGAGTGTTGAGTGGCTCCTGTTTGGCAAGCCATTATGCCTAAGCACCCAAAGCTGTACCCACAGAAGAAACACTGGCCTACGGCATGCCAACCAGAATCAGCTGCCAGCCTGATATACAGTAGCTTGCTAGCTGGGATTTTAAAAAAATCTATGAAGTTTAAACAATAAACACTAAGAACTTAAAATGTCCTGCTGTTCACTTATCTCACACAATTGCTACTGTCAGTGCTGCAGCTAGCCAGCAGCACCATACAGCCTGAGGGGTGCCAGATCATCAGATCAGGTATCCTCCATATCTCTCTCCTTACCATAACACTTTTTTTGTTACAATTTTACAATTTTGAGTTTACTGGCTTTGATGAGCCCCACATTTAGTTTAATATGGTATTTATCTAATATTTTGGATTTCTGTCACTAGTCCAGTGGTTTTCAAACTTTTTGTGCCCAAGGCAAGCTAAAATCTCAGTGCACACAGATTTTTTTTAATCCTCGGTGGTACTGAAGAGAGGGCCACTCGCAAGTCCTGTTCAACAGAGAGGCGTGGCCACCTGTTGCTCTTCAGAGTAGAGAATGCCAACTCACATGGTAGGTAGTGGGGAAAAGAAGAAGTTGGTCAATAGTGTGGCGGGAGATGGTAGGGTACTCTGATGTAGAAGCCAGCCAAAATTGATCCAGTGGGAGCACACTAAATTTGAGTTCCATTGTACAGTCCATACGGAGCTTTGCACATTCCTCTTTCTCTCTCAAAATGAGCGTTTCTGTTGAGGATTCCTAATTGAATGGGTCTCAAATCCAGTCATAGTCCTCGATGTCAGCCACATGTGGGAAATAGCGCTCAAACCTCTGTTTTAATGTCTGAAGGTGTTCTGCAAATACAGTGCACTGCTTGCCTGTGACACAGTTGATGCCAGTGGGAAAATGTTCATGAGGACCATCTGTGCAAAGACTAATGCGCATGTCCCAGGTCAGACTTTTCTCTTTTAAAGAGTTACCCTGAATATTTATTCTCCTGTTATATAGCCTTCTATTTCTTTGCAAAAAAGAAAAATCTCTTTGATAGAGTCACCATCAACATATCTGATGTTTGCCAGATATGGCAGCCCCACTTATATCAGCAGATTCGTTTATTTTTAGAGAAAATTTGCCACTCACTTGGAGTTTCTCTGTCAAATGCTGCTCTATGTCATCGGACATGTTGTTTCTTCTTTTGATTGTATTGTCAGACGAAGGCACTTTTGATAGCGCATTTGCAGCACCTGGACCCAACATGACAGATGCAATTTTTTTGCAAGCGGGGAGGATGTGTCTCCGCTATTGTGTGAGGTTTCTTCTGCTTTGCTATAAGCTGTGCTAGCATATAACCTGCTTCCATCAGACACACCTTATCAGACACTTTCACACAATCCAACAAACAGTCTTGCTGCCTCTTTTTCAGATCCCATGCTCTTTTGAAGTAGGTCTCTCAATGTGGAAGGGTTGTTTAGTTTCCAAGTGCCTCTTCAGCTTGCTTGGCACCATGTTAACATTAGCCAACTTCTCCTGACAGAGGATACACTCGGGCTGAGGGCTGTTGACATCCCTGGTCCAGCTGAAGCCATAACACAGGTAGCTTTTGTGATACTGTCTACTGACAGTGGTTCATCTGCACTGGTGGTTAGCCTTCTTCACAATGACTGTCAATCAGCACCAGTCAAGAGTTTGGACACACTTTCTCATTTAAGTGAATGGGAAGGTGTGTACAATCTTTTGACAGGTTCTGTACATCCACTATCTTTTTAAGAATTAACTGTCTCTGGATGATTCACAGAAACAGAAATGAGTCTTATTATTTTTCTTACACTTGTCTTACAGGATAGCACCAAGTGGCAGCTACCACGGCTTGAGGCTCAATCCAATGCGAAAGTACCTTAAAGTGCCACTGACGGCCACTAGATGCTCCAGTAGAATAACCTGAGGCTGAAACGATTAGCTGATTAACCGTTTAGTCAATCGACAGAAAATTCATCAGCAACAATTCTAATAACTGATTCATCATTTTAGTAAACATACCTAAAATAAAGTGGTTTCTGAGTCTTCTGTGATAGTAAATGAATTTTTGGGGGTTTTGGACTGTTGGTTGAACAAAACTAGACATGCAGTACCAGTCAAAAGTTTGAACACACTTTCCCATTCCCTTGAATATGAAAGTGTGTCCAAACACTTGACTGGTATTATAGATCAGCATGTGCACTGGTACATTGTTAGGGGCAGTTTTACAATTTTAGAGACTTTAATAAAATATATGACATTTTTTAGACCAAATAATGAATTGATTAATCAAGGAAATCAATAAGACTAATAATAATAATAATAGTAATGAAAATGATCCAAAAGTAAGTGCATTTTACCATTTTGCGTTATAAGTAATGCATCTCCCAGCTGTTTGATTCTATTGCCCCAGCCTTAGAATAATCCTTTGCCTGCTTCAAAATCACCCCTTCCACATCATCACTACAATGTTGAAACTGCTCATTTTGTTCTGTTTTCATTTTCAGGTATGAAATGACATTAATTTCATGCCTAGATATTAAAGTAAGTTTATTAGTTGCTGTGTTGTGAATTAAAGCTGGGGAGAAGAGCACTAACACACCCCTCTGAAACAGGAAACAATGCTGCTTTACCAAAAATGCAAAGTGAAGCAGGCAAAGAGAGCCGGTATCTCCCTGTACTCTCTGCAACACAGCCAGCAATCAATACATGACTTCAGCATTTTATAAATGACAAAATCGATGCTTTTTAATATTTTGCTATTCTAATGTATTCTGCTGGACACCGCCCAGGGCAAGAGAGCAGAAATATGTAGATGACGCCAGCATCTGGGGTACAACACTTTCACACAGTACATTTACAGAAGACTCTGGAAGGTCTGCTACTGGACAAACATCTTTTCATATAAATTTCAACAAATTGATCAACAAATTGATCACACTTGTGTGGGACAGAAATCAATACCAAAACTGCAGCACTTTTTCATTGTGGAAATAAAACATATCTCCGCCAAAATTGAGGAGAGTGGCAAGCATCATAAACTGCAGTTCCTCTGATGACCACTAGATGCTACTTTCACAAATGAACTGTATTCACTAATATTCAAAAGTCACAGCTACTGTATCAATTATGTTGTATTTACCCTTCAACATAACTCATGTACCCCTGTTGTGTGCCAGATTTATCTCAAGTCAAAGGTCCACCTAAAGGATATAGCTGGCAATTTTCTATATTTTTCCTGTTGTCAACAAATCTCGTGCAGAGCCAATGAACTGATCTACTGACAAGTACTGTGTGTGAATCAAAGGCTGGTGTATCTTATTCTTCCGTGCCGTAGACCTCTGTTGTTGTCCCAAAACTAAACTTAGCACAAAAAGTAAGGAAATTTGTGTTTGGTAGATTATTTCTTTGTTGTAACAAATAATGCCATTATTTGTTACCATAGATGACGTTGGTATAGAACAGAAGAAAACATTCTCACTGAGAAGAATCATCTAATATCAATGTTCTTGTCTGGTGATAGTGTTGTATTAGCCACACTAGCGCCTGGCTTGGTTGATCACTTTGGTCCAGACTGAAATATCTTCACAACTATTGGATGTATAGCCATGAAATGATGTATTCTGTATTAGGATGAATCCTCATGACTTTCAATTTCAATGTGTACTTTGGTTTATGGTTTATGACCAAATACTTGCAAAACTAATGACATTCCCATCAGCCTTAGCTGTACTTTATGTTAAGTGCTAATTAGTGACTATTAGCATGTTAACACGCTAAACTAAGATGATGACTATGGTTAACATTACCTGGTAAACATCAGCATGTTAACATTGTCATTGTGAGCATGTTAGCATGCTGTAGTTAGCATTTAGCTCACAGTACAGAATTGTTATTATAAACCTGCAGCCTTCTGTGTCATAGCGTGGCATGGCGATAATTCTATAAACACAACCAGGCATTTGTTTTCCCTTTTCTTCTTTTCATTCTACTCTGTTTCACTGCAGATCGGAATTCTTCACGCAAGGAATGATCCATTTTGCCATTAAAGAGAGAACAGCCGGTGCTTTTAATGCCACATTGTAAGACAGCCTGCCCTGTAGTCTGGTTGTGCCAACAGACGTGTTAGGGAAACTAAAAGGGTCCGAATCTGTCTGCTGGCAAAGTTTTCTCTGCAGCCATGGAGGAAATGAGAGTTTCTTTAATCATGTATCCTCTTAATAATCTCCTGGTCTCAGGCTGACAACTTGAGCATCCATAACCAGCACACTTCAAGGGGAATAGGCTTATGGGGGAGAAACGGATAAGGAAAGAGTGAGAGAAAAAGAGAGAGTGGGGGAGTGAAGAACCAAAAGAAAAAAGAGTGTGTGAGAGAGAGAGAGAGAGAGAGAGAGAGAGAGGAAGAGACAGTGAGGAAGGGGGCTATTTAAAAGAAAAAAAAATTCCCTGCAGTATAATTTGCTGATACAGATGATACAGTGATGAAGAGAGAGAGAGAGGGAGAGAGAGAGAGAGAGAGAAATCCCCAATGGGTAGGCTCGGGTAAAAATAAGGGAGAAAAACTAATTAACTGATGAAGTCCCGTTGTGGGCTGCACACACACACACACACACACACACACACACACACACACACACACACACACACACACACACACACACACTCTGAACTGCAAACTGGAAACCTCCTGCCCCCTGCTGGTCACTCTTTCTCTCTATCACACAGTCATACACACTTAGCCAGAGAGGAAGTGATGAGCAGAGTTAGAGAACACACTGGAATTATGAGGAGGCAGACTTTGTTAGCTAATTAGCAGGAGTCAAACAAATACACACACACATACACACACACACACACACACACACAATTGAGCAGAAGCAGTAAAAGCATTGTCTCGGTACAGCTTGTGATGTGCAGACTGAATGCAGAGGCATGCCTGCATTCAGACAAATTAGTAACACTGACTTCCACCACAACCTGAACATTGCATCAAGGTTTAATTTATTGTCATTCATTCCATATACTCAGTGTTCAGTGATGTCTTTAATGCCATGGTATAATACAATAAAACTATTAAATAAAATACTCTTGATATATGTCATGGCTCTGCTTATCATATGATGCAATCATATATGAGGAAGTATAATAAGCTAGCAGCTCTGAGAGGCAGTATTTAAGCACAGCAGTACTTTGGACATATTTGAATTTTGACCTGATGGTGGTGCTGAACAGAACATCAGAGGATCACCAACGTTCTTACAGTCCATCTCATCAAGAACATGAATGTCTGTACCAAACATAATGGCAGTCCATCCGATTAGTTCCTTCCAAGTTTGAATGTGTCTCACTGAAACTTCCCTGAATAAATAAAGGATAAAACATACTCATCAAGACATTCCACTCAAAACGAGGCATGCCAACTTGCTGGTGGTGCTGGATGAAAAGTCATTAAGAGTCATCTTCTGTGGAACATGAATGGCTGAACCGAACTTAATGACAATCCATCCAATAGTCACTGATATGATTTAGTCTGGACCAAAGTGGTGGCCCAACCATCACTAACTCTCAGCTACACTGCCACCATGACTAAATACACATGGCAATAAAAAAAATCATAAAAAATAACAGCAAGGATAATCCCATTGTAAAAGCTGTAAACTGCACAAACTGTGACTAATATGAAATTGCAAGTCCACACACACACACACCCATCTGGGATTTGTTGCCTTGGCTGATGAGCCTTGCCATCACTCCTTCATTCATCCCTCCATCCATATAACACGTTTTTAAAAATATATATCTGAAGTGGAGCCACTTCAGAAATAAATCCTCCATTCATTCCATTCCATCCTTAATTCAGTCTTTATTATCTTTATCATAATGACTTCATCATCCTCCCTTCTTCATCCATACATTACATTTGTTGTTAGTGGGTATACTAAGTGTTGCACTGGTCATTGGTTGCTATTCTTTAGTCAAGTTGAGTCATGTTAGAAATCTGTCCTCTTTAGTGCTGAGTGGAGCTGGAGTGTGTTGGAGGACGCAGCACCAAAGGGAGTTTGTTTAGGTCATCTGTGTGCTGGGTCATTTTAACAAAAGGTTCCCCATTTTAAGTTTTTTACACTGTTAATGCCGTGCCATATTAACTGGGTGAGAGTCTTTTCTTCTCCACACATTCTTTGTTTCTATTTATGTAAGATGGGTAGCAGGCACCTAAAGTAGCAGTTCACTGCTATTTTCTGCCTACCAGCAACTCTAAAAGAAGCTGTTTACTTCCTTCTCTGCAGCCTGATTGTGCTTTATTAGAGCGGTGTATTAACACTACTAACGTTTAAAGCCATGCTAGCACACCCAAGAGGCTGCAATGTGCATTACACCCCACAATGCAAAAGCACTGGACTTTCTCTTTATTTACAGGCTTATGATAGCAAATTGTGATTGTTTGTACTATCATTGGTTTTATTTTGGGTTCTGGTTTACCAGCAACATATTGTCCTGATAAAAGTTGGACACAGTGAGTGCACATGTGTGTAGTGATTAAGAGTCCATATCTCAGTCCAAGTAAAAACAAACACAAATGAACTGAATTCCCTCAATTTAGAACTCAGATGAGCAAAAAGAAAAAAAATTCAGCTCAGTCCAGTTCATAACACAGAAATAAAGTCACAGTTCAAAAGCAAAATCAGTTCATCAAATGCATTCTGTATATGAAAGGATAGAGGAGAGATTTTACACAGTATTACAATATGACTACAAGCTTATTTTTGAGACAGCTTCTTTTGACTGAACTTATCTCCAAGGTGGAGTAGGAAATCCCATAACATGCTGCAACCAAGAATAACAACAAAACATCAAAAAGAAGCTTGAGAAACCTTCTTTAATATGACACCTGACCAACCTTCACTTCTTAAAGAACCTAGATAACTGCAATTTTTGGTTCAGGGTCACATGTAGATGACAAGATGAGATGAGTTTGATGTCCAAATATTAAATCTGCATTTAAAGTCTCAAAAAACTATTTTAATGTCTTTAATGTAGCTATTTGATTAATTAGTAATGCAGTCAGTTGCTTTCTTAAGTCTTTTATACCTTTGCAGCTTTCTTCATGTTCGCTCAGTCTGGTTTTTAACATTTGTCTCACACTTCACATAGTGTCTATTTTGAAAGAAACATACAGACAGCATCCTTTCACTGATCTATCACAAACAGCATTGTGGCACCATCTAGTGTTCATTATCTGTTTGTACGTGTGTTGTACATTCAGCACCCTGGAGAGCTCCCTGCATAGAAACCTGCAGTATTGATGGAACAAGTGGAAACAACACACAGCCAGGCTGTTAAACAGGGTGGTAATAGTTTACAAATGTATTTTTTTTTATACTGCAACAGCTCAAACATGCACACACACATTTATTTTGATCTGTAATCACCTTTTGTGCTCTGAGAAAACAGAAACAGTTTTTAGTGTCAGCCTAATTAAGGCTGACAACCAGCAGCTCCAGCCTGAAATGAGCTGAGCAGTACAATGTATGAAAATGTTGACTAAATATGCATCTGACACATTGAAATAACTTCTGTAGTCTACTAACTCTTACATAATATTTTTTCACAAGCTATTTGCTCCAAATACTGGAGGTCCTAATTGAGAGCTATTAAGTTGACTTAAAACTTTCTCCTGAAAGACCCTGACATCTGTCGATCATTTCAGTCAAGATGAATCATCAGTCTGCTTGTTGAACTACAAGAACACATATTCCAGTCGGGATCGTAGAGTGGTGTTACAGAGTGATGGTTCTTTTCTCTTACAGATGATCTCTGGCTGATACACCAGCTGGCAGAGAGCATATTAACCAGAGAACAGACAAGAAGTAACATTGACTGTGATGTTTCTAAAGAAATGACACAAGGCATTTGCAGATGGATGTCATAAAACTGCGACTTTGGAAACTGATGTTATCATTGAGATGGCACTGCAGATGGCTGCCTTGGTGTGTCGGTGTGCATTGTTTATGACATCTTTAAGATCTCACTGGAGACACCACGTGCCAGCCTGCTTCAAATCCTCCACAATCATCCCCATCCCCCCCCAAAAAAGGACCACAGGACTTAGTGACTACAGACTATCGCCCTAACCTCTGTGGTAATGAAGTCCTTGGAGTGCCTTGTGCTGTCCCGCCTCAAATCCATTACAGACCCCCTCCAGAACCTCTTGCAGTTAGCCTACAGAGCCAGCAGATCTGTTGATGATGCAGCCAACATGGCCCTCCACTTCATCCTCCACCTGCAGGACCAGCTCTCCCAGTTGAATGTAACTGACTCCACCTGCAGGACCAGCTCTCCCAGCTGACTGTACCAGACTCCACCTGCAGGACCAGCTCTCCCAGTTGAATGTAACTGGCTCCACATGCAGGACCAGCTCTCCCAGGTGAATGTACCGGACTCCACCTGCAGGTGGATCACAGACTTCCTGTCTGACAGAAAGCAGCATGTGAAGCACGTCTCCAACTCCCGGACCATCAGCACTGGTTCCCCTCAAGGCTGCAACCTTTCTCCACATCCCTGTACACCAATAGCTGCACCTACAGTCAAGCTTTCAGCAGGCAGTCCGTCAAGCTCCTGCTTACAGGTGGGAGGTTGACCATCTGGTGACTTGGTGCGGACAAAACAACTTGGAGCTTAACGTTCAGATGCAGCTGACTGATAGCAACGGGGCAGTTACTTTGGATATGTGGACAGATGATTGCCGAAAAATCGGTTATCTTTGTGTGACCTTGCATTACATCAAGTGGGAGCTGACTGAGTGAGTGCTTTGCACATCTAAATGGGACAGCACATTACACAAAATGGCAGATAACCTCAGACCAGCCATCATGCAAGCACTGCATAAATACAGTCTTGATGAGTTCTTCTCCAAACTAGTCTATGTGACTGACAGAGGTGCTGACAGAGGTGCTAACATAGTTGCGGCCCTCCGCACTGTTACTAGGCTCAGTTGCGTAGCACACATTCTGAACACAGTGCTACATACCACACTTGGAAAACCTGCTGAAGATGATGTCTTTGGTGAAGAAGTAGCTGCCCTTTTGACTCCGACTGACTGAATAAAACACTGAATGCGTCCATGGAGACACGCTGGAACTCGCTAAATACGATGCTAGACTCTATCAACAGTCGGTACAAGGACATCTGTGCTCTTCTCGAGGAGCAAGGACAAGAAAACCACCTCAGTAACCTGAGCACAGAGACTCTGAATGACATTGCTGCATTTCTGTCGCGATTTAAGGATGCTACCAAAGCCTTGGAGGCATCCAAAACCCTCACCATTCACCTGGCTGTTGTCTGGTTGGAACGCCTCAGACACCACCTCTGACAGTTTGACACTGTCATCACTGAAGAAAAAATGCCTCAAAATTCTGACTGACAAATTCGAACCGCATCTCCTGCATAAGCTCGCAATGTTCTTGCATCCCAAATTGAAAAGTCTGAAGCTGCTTGCAGACCAGAGTGAAGTGATGAGCATTCACAGCGAAGCACAATGTGTTGTTAAAGGTAGGCTACTACATTATGTAGCATGAAAGCAGCATCACCAAAGGTTTTTCTTCTTTATAGGCTATGTGAAGACAAAAAAACACAACGTACACTTTAGAGGGCATTTCTTATGCAACTGATGCGCTTGTGTGATGGCATTATTAAAAGTTTAAAAAGTCATAGATTTTAATTGATTTTTTTTGCATGCAGTATAATAAATGTGTGTTTGCACTTTGCACTTTTAAACTATGACCTTTAATGCAGTTTTAACCCTGCTCTCTGGTTCTATTTTCTTTTTTGTTTGCCTTTCCTCTTAAAATAGCATTGATCTTGCATTTCGTTTTTACTATTTTCAAGAACTCAAGGAGAAACGTGGAAGCCCCCTGCAATATACCCTGGGCTCAGGCCCACCACCAAAGAAGAGATACTATCCACGATCAACAGATGACGATTTAGCTAACATGGAGGACTCCAGCGATGAAAATTTGCTTCATTATAATGTGGCAGCCTAAATTGATTCAAGACACCCAAGGAGGATCCTTTTGAGGTTTTGTGTTGGTGGAAGGAGCATGCTAAAATGTTTCCTAAACTAGCACTGATGGTGCGGAATGTTCTCGCCAGCCAGTGAAAGAGACTTTCATTTGGCTGGATTTGTGATTCAAGAGTCCACTAGGACGATATTCTTGTCCTGCACAGCAAACTCAAGGGCAAGGCTTAAATGTCAGCATAGTGAGTAAACACCATAGTTAGTGATTAATTCTGTCAGACAGGGTTCCGGTGTTTTGCTACCAACAAAAGTTATCTACCCAGAAATTAGTTCTTTGCTGTTTTGATGTCATTCTGGTTTGTTCTATTCTATTGTTCTATTTTATTCTCTCATCAGTAGGTGTCTATTGAGGCTTAACTAAACAACAGTTCACTACATGTTACAGTCTTCTGGTCACATTTTGTCTTTGTTACTTCTATATTAGCTCATAAGTGGACTTGTTCTTTGACAAAATGTGTTGTGGGAGCCTGTCAGTGGATTACTATGAAACTTCAGAGTATGTTGCACAATTTTTATTAGTGTTATGTTATGAGTTTTGTTATGTTATGAGTTGTTGTTTTTTTTTACAATCTATGGTTATAAGGAATACAAGTGAGCAGTCATTATGACATTAGCATGCATTTATTTTTAAGTGTGTGTGTGAAAGAGAAAACACTGTGATATCTGCGACTGTGTATCTGTGTGCACGCACTGGCATGTGTGAATGTCAGTAAATGTGCATTACTGCCCTTCTTGCAGAGACACAGATTGATTGCGTAACATTAAAATAAAGCACTTTAAAGTGAGTGACTGTGTAGCCATTGTGTTTAATCACAAGTTGGGTCACGCGTCTTATATTTACGGGTCTGGGTGGGTCCAAAATTGACATAAAGATAATTGCAGGTAATGGGTTGGTTTCGGTACTGAGCTTGGCAGGTGCGGGCAGGTGCGGGTTTGTAAAATTGGACCCGTGCAGGACTCTGCCCGGGACCCCCACTGACACGGACTCTTATCCTTCCCATGGACATTACACATTATATTAACGTATAACGTTATCTTATATTTGCACATCTGTGATTTTTGATCTAACATGGCGCGTTACATTAATGCAACTTGTATTATTATTATTATTATTGTTTTGTTTTGTTATTATCATTATTATTATTATTATCATTATTAATAAAAAATAATACGTTCACACTGCTTATACTCTTATACACTATGTACACTTGCACATTCCTGGTCAATATTTTTTTACATTTCATTTCATTCTCTTCAGTTTAAAATTTAAACCTGTAGCAGCTCTTTTCACTTAGAATATATTTTATATATTTTTTATTGTAAGTTTCTTTCTTTCTCTTTTTATATTATTTAGGATTACTTAATTTTGTGTATATTTTTGACTGTTATGCACCACCGAGGAACACCAAGGAAAATTCCTTGTATGTGCAAACCTACTTGGCAATAAACCTGGTTTTGATTCTGATTCTAATCTCTCTACTAAAGGAAGGACTCTCTGTCTGTATGTCTGTAAGTAAGTATGTATGTATGTCCTTTACGTATCTCTTTAACTGCTCACCCGATCGATTCCACAATTGGCGGGTGTATGGCTGGGGACCCAAGGGACTGCAGTGTTGAATTTGGTGTAATTTGGACACGCGACACGTTCAATATTAATAAACTTTGAATAAACTAGAGAACAGCAAGCCGCTCCACTATGCAGCAGCGGGGCAGGGCTTCAAGGCCCTGCAACTGTGTGAGCAAGTGACAAATACGTTCATGGCAGTTATGTTGTAAAGCACAAATAAATCAATCAAACACTCAATGGATGTTTTACTGTGGTGACAGATGCTCTTATTTGCTGTTTCATTTTCCTCCTCTGCATTTCTCTTTTTCATTCATTCATTACATCCAACTAATGCAGCACTAAATACATGTTTCCTGTGTTTGCAACACAAACATGTTTCCTCATGTGCGAATGCTGTGTTTCAAGCACGGCAGCTGAGGGGTGTGCACAAGAGAGAGAGAGAGAGGGAGGGAGAGAGGGAAGGAAAGAGAGGCAGAGCAAGGAGAGGGACCAGTGGAAAACTTTCTCTGAAACAGAAAGCCCATGAATGAGATAAATGATGGACCAATTACCTTTAAGTATTAACTCAGCTTGAGAAAACTTTTTTTTCACATGGTGTGCTCTATAAAGAGAAAAGTAGCAAAAACACAGCTTTTAATCAAGAATGGACAGTCTCTTAGGCTACTTCCCACAGGCAGTTCAAAACCAGTATGTCTCATATAAGCACAAATCTTTTGAGCAAATATACCCACTCAAATAATCCGAACTGAAGCTGCATAAAATAAATAAACCAACAAAATAAAATTAAAAAATAAAATAAATGATCTAAGAGCCCAATATGATCAATCCACTTTATTTTAGGATGCACATTTTTTCAAAAGCTCTCTGTTATGTATTTTATTTTTAAATGCAGCTGCATGCACCTGACATTTTTTTTTTGCTTTTTCAAACAGACAATCTGAGAAACATGCCCACTTCACGCAGTGATTAGTTGGGTGTGTGGAGGTGTGAAAGTAGGTCTGAAATTCTCTCTCAAGCTCTCTTCACTACCACTATATCTGTTACTTTTCATGTGAACAACCCAGCACAACGAGATGAATGTCCTCAAGGGCTACTGACAATACAAAAGCTGTAACTGCACACTAAACTCAAAGTAACTAATTTTAATTTCTAAATAAACAAAATTATCCAATTTTACCTTACATAAAGATACAAGGCTTTTCATCGTTCAACTTCTCACATAGCCAGACTAACTCATCTCTCTGGAAGACTAGGGATGTTATCTTCCTGTGTCACAGCCAGAATAAAATAGCCACATCCATAAAAAACAGCAACAGAAAAATGGCAAGAAGTCTGAATGAGAGTGATGCAGCTGTACAGGTAGTCATAAGTCAACTCACAGAATTAAAAACTGTGTCCAAATCGGCATATTTCTTTGACTGTCATTTAAAATGTTTCTGTGGCAAATGAAAATTATATTATTGGGATAGATGCATCACTCGCTATTAACCTGTTAGGGCAAAACTAAGAATTATAACCCTGGCTAACATGAACATGATATCCGACTGCATCATGAAACTACAAACTACCTGGTGATTCAGTCTCATTATCAGGCTAGTGTTTATTGAAGTTACAGATAAAAGCAAGGATAGAGATAAAAAAGTGACATTGCTGTACTTACCAAGTTGCTGTCCTTACTTCTGCAGCTGGTACTCTTTGTACTGAAGTACTGTAGAAAACACACACACACACAAAGACAGAGAAATTTAGCTTAACACAATCAACATTACACTAGTGTAATAAGCTTGCTCTAAATGTGGCATCAATTCAGTGTGACAAAACATGATCTAACTTCATAGGTTTGAGAACACACAAAACCACTTGACACCCAACATAGAAATTGGATGGGATTAGGTACACAATGGGAGCACAGGTGTGAGAGGTTGTGAGAGGCTTATCCATGCTTTGCTAAACAAAGCATGGATAACTAAAATTTTACAAACTAAAAACTAAAATACTACAGTTTATTTTTGTAGCTCTGGCAATCAATTCTATTGGTTATGATAACACTGTATTTTCTACAGAAAATCTTTCAGCATCACACTTTGCCAATTGTTCTGATCAGTGAAATTAAACATGTTGACTGTAGCTGTTTACAGTTTTGAACGTTACTAACATGACCAGTTCTACACACGCATTTCATTCAGTTCACTAACTGAGCTGAACATACACACAGTTAACCCACTTGTAACCAAAACAATGAGACTTTCATTTACATGTATCACTTTGGTCGTAATACATCACACTAGCTGTGCGTAAAACCAGAGCTTACCAGTGGTGCAGAGTGAGCGTGTGTCAGTGACTTTAACCATTTACTGACAGTCATTAATTTGTGTTTTATTATATATTTGCAGATGCTATGTTTGGCTCAAGATGATATGTGCCTGCCTATCTCAAATGCATTTTTATTTTGCTTTGTGTACATGTTTGGGCCTGGCTCAAGCCAATGACATTTACACTAAACACAGTATGTCCAGGTGAGCTGATTCTTTCCTGTCAGGTGTCATCATATTTCAAGCCATTTCCTCATTGGAATACCCATAAATGTTTATGAAGTCATACACCAGACATCTACATTTCTATCATGTGATGCAAGGGTAAAAGGTAAAAATGTACATTTTAAAGCCGTTATGTGTAGAATTGTAATTTCCAACACTGGCACCCCCAGTGTTTGTATAAAAAAACACTCTTTGGAAGAAAGCAGTGCACACTACTAGTGACTTTAATATTTTACTTAATGTGAGAATCACACAATGTAGCAAAGTTTTTTCTCCATTTACAGATACTTAGGAAGAATTTAAAGGGAAAATTGAGGATATCAGTCACAAAAATGCTGCCCTTGAGACTCAACCTTGGGTCGCAAAGTCCCCAGTTCAAACATGACCATGGAGCTTTGTTGTATTTCCCTCGATTCCTGTCATCTCTCCACTATCCTGTCTGATAAAGTTATAAAATGCCTTTGTTAGGTAGAATTAGAATTAAAAAGACAATACAAAAAACAATATATACAGTGACACTACTACATGAAAAACATCTTAATGCTAAAAATGATCCTAATGGTGTAGTGTGTTGATCCTAAGCATTTTAGTACTAATGCTTAGGATCAACACAATGCTTACATTTTAGTACTAAAACCAGCTCCAACGTCTGTAAGAAGTTTGAGGTAATCCAGAGGAGTCATGAGTCAATAATATCTGCTCATAGTCAATCAGCTGCTGCAGGTACAGTACTTGGTCTCGTTATGGTAAATGGACTGTACTTGTATAGCGCCTTTCTAGTCATCTGACCACACTTTTAACACTACGAGTCAATTCACCCATTCACACACGTTCATACGCTGAGTGGGTACAGGGGCTACCATACAAGGTCCCAACCTGCCCATCAGAGGATGACTATTCACACACACTCACACATTGATGGTGGCAAGCTACAATGCAGGGTGCTGGCACAGCCATCGGGAGCAATTTGGGGTTCAGTATTTTGCCCAAGGACACTTGGACACGTGGACTGGAGAAGCCGGGATGCCTGATCTTCCGATTAGCGGACAACCTATCTCCTGAGCCACAGCTACCCCTGTCAGTATGTTTGCATGTTAGCAAAATACAATGTGGTTTTGAAAAGGTTTTGTAAGGTTAGGGGTTAGGTTTTGATGGCTTTGGAGTTAGTAGAGATGCAGTCACTTCATCAAATAAATAAACAAACAAACAAATAAATAAATAACCAACCAACCCTGGAGATAAAAATCTGCACAACTTTCCACAACTTGGTCGTGAGAGAAATGCAATTATGCAGCGCTGATGAAAGTGGAATATCCCAGCTGTCTGCCAAACCATAAATGTGCATAAGAATGTTGTTCAACAGATCATTAATTATATAATCACCAACCACAGGAAACAATTGAATAAAGTTGATTTGGTGATTTCGAACACAGACCAATCAACCAGTCACCCCTACCCCTTCTGTCACTGCAGCAGAAAGGTCAGGAGAGGAAACTGTTTGCTGGAACTTTGTGAAAACAGTTTCTGATATCTTGACCAGTTTTCCAGCAGATGGCAGTATTAACAGGCAGTGTGTTTACAGACAATAATAGACATACACAGCAGAGACAGGGAAGAGAGACTATTACACTGACAGGCAGGCAGAGAACATAGTCTACTGCCAGACAGACAGGCAGGCAGGCAGACAGACAGACAGACAGACAGACCACAGCTACACAGTCCACTTGATCTCAGTATCTTAATGAGAAAGCATTGCAGAACTCATATTTCATCATTGACTGTTTGACTCATCTTCCTAATCAACTCAGTTTTCTATACACACAGGTAAGCAGATTGTCACCATCTGCTACCGCACACACAAACACACACAACATCGAACACCCACATAAGCACCCACATAGTCAGGCTTGGCAAGAACAGCATGTCTGCACCATGTTTGATTCGGAGTGGTGTTTGTTTGTGTGTGTGTGTGTGTGTGTGTGTGTGTTTGCTTGACTGAGTGTGTTGATTTACAGTGTGTCAGGCCTTGCCCATCTGCCAGCAGACCCTCCCTAAAATCTGCTGTCTCTGCATCTCACTCACACAAACACACATGTACGCACACTTGGAGTAGATCCAAAGACTGCAGCAATAGATTTCTGGTGATCAGTGATAGTGGCATGAGGGGGCATAGTGGCTCAGTGGTTAGCACTGTTGTTTCCCAGCAAGAAAGTCACAGGTTGAGTCCACCAGTCAGCTGGGGCATTTCTGTGCAAAGTGTGCATCTTCTCCCTTTGTGTCTGACTAGGTTTCCCTGCACAGTTCAAAGACACACACAAAGCAGATCAGTTTAACTGGAACCTCCACATTTGAGATTTGCGTGAGTTTTTATTGGGTGTTCAGACTACAAACAGCAATGTGTTTAAAAAAATGCAAGGGGACTGCTTTCGAGTGAAGGCGTTGTTTCAGAGGAAATTAGGAAATATGATCGAGGAAGAAGACTGGTTTGAGTAATTGATCCATGAGTCTAAAGGCTTATCAAAGGGGTCAGCAATTCAATTCAGTCAACCATGGCTTTAACTTCTGGCTTTAAGCAACACAGAAACTCGAAGCCAAGCCTTTCCTTAATTTACGACTTATGTCTGGCAAATGTCCTTATCGGAAGCATTTTGCTGCTCTCAACTCCTTCTTTTAACAACTTTTCTTGCTAATCCCATAGTAGTTAGTTATTTTAGCAGTTAATTTATCAACTAACTTAGCTAAGCAGTTAGCAGTGGCTTCTCTCTCTCCCTCCCACTCTCCTGCTCTCTCTTGCTGAGTGTGTCATATGTTTAACTATTCCTCTGCCTCCTTCAGTGATAATGGTACATGTAATAAATGTAGTATATTTGCAGTGTTGGAGGTGAGGCTCAGTGAATTGGAAGTGCGGCTCCACACCATGGAAAACCAATCATTAGCTAATGTAGTTAGCCAGCCCCCAGTAGCTGGTGCAGGCCGACCTAGCATAGCTCCTATTCCCCCAGTAATTCCAGAGCAGCCAGGAAGCCAGGGTGGCTGGGTGACTATCCAAAGGAAGCATAGCCCTAAGCAGAAGCTCAAGGTTCACCACCAACCAGTTCACGTTTCTAGCAGGTTCTCCCCACTCAGTGACACACCTGCTGAGAAACCAACTCATTGGCAGCTCCATAGTGAGAAATGTGAAGTTAGCGACACTGGCGACCATAGTCAAATGCATTCCTGGGGCCAGAGCGGGTGACATAGAATCAAATTTAAGGATAAGCATAAATATGGTAAGATTGTTATCCATGTCGGAGGGAATGATTCTTGATTACGCCAATTGGAGGTCACTATAATTAGAGCAGTTACCCACCCAAAACTACATAGAAACTGTCTGTCCCCTGACCACTTAAATAAATTAAATCTAAAGTAAATTATATGAATATGTTAGCCTAAATGAATCCACTCCCCCCAGTAATATTAATACTCACATTCCTCATGACACCGGCCGAGAAGGTGGAGTTGCAGCCATTTTCAACTCAAGCTTAATTATCAACCCTAGACCTAAACTTAATTATAACTCATTGGAAAACCTTGTTCTTAGTCTTTCACACCCTACCTGGAAAACTCTACAGCCAGTTCTATTTATTATAGTGTATTGTAGTGTCTGAATTCTCAGAGTTTTTATCAAACTTAGTCCTTAGTACATTTAAAGTAATTATAGTAGGTGACTTTAATATCCATGTGGACGTCGATAATGATAGTCTTAGCACTGCGTTTATCTCATTATTAGACTCAATTGGCTTCTCTCAGAGTGTAAATAAACCCACTCACTGTCTTAACCACACCCTCGACCTTGTTCTGACTTATGACATCAAAATTGAACATTTAATAGTTTTTCCACAAAATCCTATTTTATCAGACCATTACTTAATAACTTTTGAAATGCTATTACTAGACTACATGCCATTAGACATGTAGTCTAGTAGTCTAGTAATAGACAAAAATGTCTTCACTAGAAGTATTAAATTCAGTGCCATGTCTCAAAACTACAAAGGACTCTTATGCTAACTTTAGTCCCTCTGAAACTGATAATCTTGTTGATAGTGCTGCAGGTTCATTGCGAAAAACACTTGACTCCATTGCCCGTTTGAAAAGGAAGGTAATAAAACATAAGAGGTTAGCTCCATGGTATAACTCCAAAACCTGCAAATTAAAGCAAACTGCAAAATTTTGAAAGGATATGGCGTTCCACCAAATTGAAAGAATTTCATTTAGTCTGGCAAGATAGTCTTAAAACATATAGGAAGGCCCTCTGTAATGCGAGAACCACCTATTACTCATCATTAATAGAGGAGAATAAAAACAGCCCTAGGTTCCTTTTAAGTACTTTGGTCAGGCTGACAAAGAGTCATAACTCTATTGATCCATGTATTCCTATAGCTCTCAGTAGTAATGACTTCATGAGCTTCTTTAATGATAAAATTCTAACTATTAGAGACAAAATTCATCACCTCCTGCCCTCAACAGGCACAGATTTGCCCTTAAACTCAGGAACCTTATAAAACAGTAAAACCTGATATCTATTTAGACTGTTTTTCTCCAATCGACCTTATTGCATTAACTTCAATGATTTCTTCATCTAAACCATCAACATGTCTCTTAGACCCCACACCAACTAGGCTGCTTAAGGAAGTCTTGCCCTTAGTTAGCACTTCTTTACTGGATATGATCAATCTGTCTTTAGTAACAGGCTATGTACCACAGTCCTTTAAAGTAGCTGTATTAAAACTCTTCTTAAGAAGCCTAGTCTGGATTCAGGCGTTTTAACCAACTATAGACCTATATCTAACCTTCCCTTTCTCTCTAAGATCCTTGAAAGCAGTCGCCAATCAGTTATTTGAGGATTTCCAGTCAGGAGTTAGAGCGCATCATAGCACACAGGCAGCACTAGTGAAAGTTACAAATGACCTCCTTATTGCATTGGACAAAGGACTTCTCTAACTTGTCTCGTTAGATCTTAGTGCTGCATTTATTACAGAGACTGAAATAGTTTAAGCTGTTTAAACTGTTCAAGTCCTATTTATCAGATCGATTTCAGTTTGTACACATTAATCATAAATCCTCCATGCACGCAAAAGTTAGACTTGGCGTCCTGTGCTCGGACCAATACTATTCACCTTATATATGCTTAATTTAGGTAATATTAATCGGAAACACTCCATAATTTTTCATTGTTTATATTTATCAATGAAGCCGGATGAATTAAATCAGTTAACTAAACTTCAAGCGTGCCTTTGGGACATAAAGACCTGGATGACCTGCAATTTCCTGCTACTAAACTCAGAGAAAACTGAAGTTATTGTGCTTGGCCCTAAACACATTAGAAACACATTATCTAATGATATAGCTACTCTAGATGGCATTACCCTGGCCTCCAGCACCAAGGAATCTGGGAGTTATCTTTGATCAGGATATGTCATTTAACTTCCACATAAAACAAATTTTAAGGACTTACATAATATTGCAAAAATCAGGTACATCCTGTCTCAAAAAGATGCAGAAAAACTAGTCCATGCATTTGCTACTTCTAGGTTGGATTATTGCAATTCCTTATTATCAGGCAACAAATCTCTAAAGACTCTCCAGCTGGTCCAGAATGCAGCTGCACGTGTACTGACAAAAACTAAAAAGAGAGATCATATTTCTCCCATTTTAGCTTTGCTGCATTGGCTTCCTGTAAAATCCAGAATAGAATTTTAAAATACTTCTCCTCACTTACAAAGCCCTTAACAGTCAGGCACCATATTATCCCACTAGAACACTGCGCTCCCAGAATGCAGGCTTACTTGTGGTTCCTGAAGTCTCCAAAAGTAGAATGGGAGGCAGAGCCTTCAGCTATCAGGCTCCTCTCCTGTGGAACCATCTTCCAGATTCAGTCCGGGGGGCAGACACCCTCTCTACGTTCAAGAGTAGGCTTAAAACTTTCCTTTTTGATAAAGCTTATAGTTAGAGTTGGCCAGGCTTGCCTTGGTCTAGCCCATATTTATGCTGCAATAGGCCTAAACTGCCGGGGGCCTTCCCATGATGCACTGAGCTCCTCTCTTCTACTCCTCCTCTCCATCTGTATGCATTCATGTACCATTAATGCATGTTACTAACTTGACTTCTTCCCCGGAGTTTTTGTATTTTGTCGTCTCACAGGAAGGTCCAGTGCCGGAATGTTGGGCCCCCATGGCCATGGGGACTGTGGCATGGTCCTGTGGATGTCCTGCCTCCACTATTGCTACTGCTATTATTGCTATTATTATTACAAGTCATATCTCTATTACTATTATTGTTGTTACTGTTATTGTTGTTGTTATTATGCTTCTATTATGCTCTCCCCCTCCCTCCCTCTTTCCCTCTAAACCCAAGAGGTCAAGGCAGATGGCCGCCCACCTAGAGCCCAGTTCTGCTTGAGGTTTCTTCCTGTTAAAGTGGAGTTTTTCCTTGGTGCTGTCACCAAGTGCTTGCTCATGGGGGAATGTTAGGTCTCTGTAAATTAATGAGTAGGGTCTTGACCTGCTCTAGGTAAAAGTGCCCTGAGATAACGTTTGTTGTGATTTGGCGCTATATAAATAAAATTGAATTGAAAAAATCTAAGACACACCAGAGTAAAAAAACAAAGGGGGGAGGCTAAGTGTGTTGGTATGTGGATGTGTGTGTGTATGTATGGTTAGAAGGAGATAAAGAGAATTTGAAAAATTCAAAACAAATTGATGAGGTTAAATTTCCAGTGAAAAGTCCTTAAACATACATTAACAAACATTAAATAAACATGTAATGTTTATTAACTAACAGTTTTGGACAGGTCTAGATTTGTTGATTGAAATTAACCTGATGCACCTGTGATAGAGCTATAACTTCAGTGTAGAATCTATAATAAGCATATCTGATTGAAAGCTTTATTATATGTATTTAATTGGCAAAAATGTTAGGGTCAGGGCATTGAAGTTGCCCTATAAAACCAGGCGAGTGCCTTCAACTGACAGCAGGCCTCCTCCAGAGATAGCCTGTTAAAGGGCTATCTTGGAGTACTTTCAAACCTCCAACACCTATATACACCCACACATTTTTTTTGTGACCCGGCTGTCAGGCATTCCTGACTAGATAGGCCCATTTTAGAGTGGATCAACGACAGCTGGTGATTATCGAAGCCAAGCTGAATTTTAGTACCCTAAGCAGGCTAAGACAGTCTGGCATGTAGATTTTGGGAACTCGTTCAATACCTAGGTCAAAGGTAGAGGACAGCCGTCTGCCGGTGCCTTATTCACATCGGCATGGTGTATCAGTTATCTAAGGCAGAAAACATTACAAGGGCATTTCCAAACCGAAGTTGAATAAATCCATATTCTTGAGGTGAGAGGTTATCGTTGATTGACATTCTGGTATATTCCAGGACCTTCCCTGAGTACTTAAAATGGCTTGACATTGTCTTCCACAGATTCAAAGAAACATGACTGAAAGTCCAATTTGAAAAGGGCACCAAGTTTCTGCTGAAGGCATAGGCACAGACCCTAAGAAAATAGCTGTGGTGGTTCATAGAGGGCTTTTCTCAGATTACTGGTCCTCTTGATGTAGTCAGTAAATGACTCAGAGAGAGTGGGCCTAAGCAAAGCAAAGGGTTGTTGGACCACTTGGCACTGATTTTTCCTGTCCTTTATTTTGGAGACAGGTGCGAGTAGCCCAGGCTTAAATGCCATTCTCTACCAACAACAAGGGACCAGTTAGAGAGTAATAGCATATGCCAGCAGGGTGGTAGCTTGAGCTTCTTGCCCTTAAAGAAAAGGCTCATGTTTTTTCAAGTTTGTTTTAATATACTGCATAATACATGCCTGCATATACAATGAAATGGTTTTTGCTTGCTCTAATTATCCCTCCTGTTGGCCATTAACAGATCCTTGTGCTTCCAATGCAAGTTCTGAAGTTAATATGACGCTTCAGCAGTCGGAGTTTATCAAATGTAGTTGGCATCTTCCAAAGTTGCAGTCTTGTCAGTACAGTATTTCCAATCCATGATCAGGAGGCAGACAACACAGCCAAAATCCTTTCTAGAATCCTTCTTTGAGAATGCTTCATGAATTAAGTCCCTGAGAGGTTACATTCTGACCAGGGTTGGAATTTGAAAAGTAAGGTCATGGCTGAGCTGTGCAGGCTTTACTGTGTGAAGAAGACTTGTACAACACTATATCACACTTAGGGAAACCCCTAATTAAAAAACAGAGATAGCCAGAGCTTCTGCCCAAGGTAGTGGACACTTACAATGTGTGTTTATGTTCAATGCTGTGTTATTATTCTGTGTAAGTACATTGAGAGCCACTAAACCAGAGTCAAATTCTTTGTATGTGTAAAGATACTTGGCAAATAAAGATGATTCTGATTCTGATTCCTCACTCCAGCCTGTTGATACACTAGGTGTAGAGTTGGGAGCAGAGAGCATACACCGGAGCCTATGAGTATGCTGAGAGAAAAGCAGCAGAAAGAGTTGCACAAGAGAAGGATAATGTCTACTGTCCACAACTACATGTAGTTGGTTTATCTTCACCATAGATAGCTGGGTAGGAAAAATATTCCGGATGTGTGGGACCAACAGTGTACAGGGTGGTAGAAGTGCAGGGTGCCACATATGCAGTGGAGGCCCTTAAATGGTGGGCCTTTCAATTGGGTGTATATGTCAAATGTCTAAAACTGAAAACTAAATCTGTGTTGAATAAGAGCATAAAAGAAGACTCTTTCCTGATCCTGTCGTTCACCTTTATCTGATCTTACTGTCACCTCAGCCTATGTTGATGATTTTACTAAATAAATGTGTACTCAGTTTATTAACAATGACAAACTCACACTATTGCCTCTCCATCAATCATTTTACATCATTAGACAACTTTCATTGTTTCAAACTGAATTGTTCTGACAACAAAATTTTGGAAGAAACATCACAATTACAAACATTTTTTTCTATTGCACAAAATTATGTCTTAAGTGCGCAAGACACAAGAGAAACTTCACTAGCTGGTTATTTTTGTGTGAATGTCTCATACGTAAACTCAGATATGAGGTGGAAATAGTTTAAGAAGGGCCAATGCAGGAAATTATTTTTTATGTAGTGAAGTTAGATGAAGAGGATGAAACTGGCTGACTAAACTGGCAGAAAGGGAACGCACATTCACTTCTTTGTAAAGACGTTTGTATGTATTTTTTTTGAGTCAACGCTAAAGAGACAGGAAGGGCAGAAAACATTGTTCCGTTAACTGCAATTGGCACTAATCAAAGTGCTTCATTCTGGGTAATTCCTTTCCATGTTGAATTTTTTTTCTGTGGATTTTCAGTTCTTAAATTAGAGGGAAAATCTACTTCCTTAAGAAGATGAATGGAAAGTAAATTGACCCTAAACCTCTGTTGGAGTCCATTAGCAGACATGAAGCACTGCCACCATCTCTTCTTCTGAGCTTTGAAATTAATCTCATCTGTCTCTCACCGCCCTCACTCTCCTTTTATCTTTCTCTCCCATTCAGTTTCTATCTAATTAGAGAATATATGCAATACTTTTCATCAAATATTGACAGGTCCCAATCAGATCATGCCACGTTGTTGTTGGGTTTCACCAGTCGACCACATGTTTCAAGACTCTAAGAAACAAAGGGAGTCCTTAAGAAACTCAACTTCCTACGGTCCTTGGTTGTTCGCACCCAGGTATGAATTCCACCTATGGACCCAGGCTAACATAACCAAAGCTCCCCATCTTCACTCTCTCTCTTCCTCCCACTGCTGCTGCAGAAGGCAGCAGCAACTGCTCTCTTTCTCCCACGGCTGCTGCAGAAGGCAGTAGCAACTGCTCAGCTCTCTGCTCTCTCGTGTGGATCCAGCAACAAAGGCAAGTTAGCATCGAGCTTCTAACTCTGACAACAAAAGGGACAATCAGCGACCTCCTCAGTGACCTGGGCTCTCTGACCTGCACCACTGGAGCACAAACAACGTTACATCCAGTAACTAGGCTTTGCATGCAACTAACCTCTTCCTAACCTGGCACCTTTATCCTAAACCTATTGGCCTTAAACAGAGATCCACACAGTTAAGAGGTTTAAAACCCAACTTTGCACACTTTGCTTTAGGCAGCATATGTGGTTCAAGACACTACATGGTCTGGCCTTTTGTCTCTGTGGTTCTCTTTGTCGGCTATATTGGCTGCATGCTGCATGTTACCACGTGACTTCAGCCATCTTGCTATTGTCCCCTCCCCCACACACACACACATCCACATCTGTGTATAGGCACACTTAGTCAGGTTCCATATTGTGTGTTTTTACTCTTTTAGTACATTTTAGCTAAGATTACAGATTGTGTGTTTTGATCTTTTACCTTTTTTTTAATAAATTCTTTTGGATATACATGCTGTCTGTTTAATGTTGCACAAGAGTGAATTTTGCCAACCTCTGCTCTGCAAAGAACTCCAAAATCCTTCAACCTTAACTAGCTATTGATATGGTAATTTTGTTTATAGTTATTAAGTTAATTATTAATCAAAGTTAATTAGCTTAGTACATTTTGAGACTGAATTTGGCTATCTTTTTCCCTGACCCTTGGGTGGTGCCCCGTTATTATTAATTCTTATTAATAATCTCTATTGATTTTAATAATTAATAATTATATTTGATAATTGTTAATTATTGCTGATAGCCAAACTTGTAGCCAAGGCCCAACATCATAATAAGTCCCGTCTACCTATTGTCCAATCAGATCGCGCCACATCACCAGAAGTCCCGCCTTCCTGTTTAACCGGCTGCCTCGCTTCAGGAGGAATGGAGGTGTGTGGGGGTATGTGTTCAACTATAGCATGAATGAACTGTGTTTTTATCAACTGGACAAAAGGGGGATTTTTGGGTCCCTCACTGTAAAAGCAGCGCTCACCTCAATAGAATGGGCTGTGTTAAATATGGTGGCTTTAAACAATCCCATCATACATGTGTTAGAGGATAAAGAAGTAACAGCAAAAGAAGGAGGTGTAAGAGTGAAAGAAGAGATTCCATTTGCAAAAGGCAAGAAAATTGTATCCAGCACCGTGTGGGAGATAAAAAGCACAGCCTCCAGTAATGGTACTACCATTCAAGCCGTCAGATGTCCGGGGGAAAGGAACCCACGGACAAATTTGTCTTGGAGTATTTCAGTGTTGAATGCGGGGTATTTCAGACATCATTACGCATTTCTCTCATGACTTGACTGAAAATGATTGACAAAAAAGTGGCAAGGTTTAAAGGTCGCTTTGTAAGCAGTCAGACCTCAATGGACGTTGTGCTTGTAAAAAAAAAAAAACTCTCAGGCTTTGGACAGTTCCTCCTCTCTGCAAAACCCCCACAGTACATATAAAGCTGAAATGCCCGATGGACATTTTAAACTGAATCACCATGTCTCTCCCCTTACACAGCCATCCTCACCAGTTCTGCCAGCCAGGAGCCTGGATACTTATCCAGAGCAGCCATCATCGGCATCCTCACCACCCAGCTCAGGGTTCTTCTTCAGCATCCGCGCTACCCAGATCAGCATCTGCACCATGTCACCCGTCAACTTCTTCTTTTACCTGGATCTCCCCGTAGAGCCAGTGAAAGAGATGGGTTGCTGTCTGTCATATTTCTGAACACAGTGAAAGCCATGGTGGTTCGACTGTTGAGCAAGGTTCTGTACAAATATAGAGCCAAAATCTGTTTTCGATGTCAAGTCAATCATCCGAGTCAGAAACAACACAAATGTCAGGATGAGATTCCAGACTATTTCTATCAACTGCACTATGACAAGTCCGGGTCCAAGGTGTTTCTGAGTCCTTTCTTTATGACCTCAAAATGATAATCAAAATGATTGATGGTGATGCATCAATGAGAAAATGACCAAGATTTACAACACACTGATCGGACAAGACCGTACCAAGATCAAGGGGTTGGAAGAAGCTGTGGAGTTTTGGAAGGGACTTCATGAATGATTGAAAATGGGTAATTACTGTAGAAAACTCGTCATGTACTGTATATAGAGGAACATGTTGTCCTGTGTCAGTTAATTGATGTTTTTGATCAGGTTATTAAAAACAGAATGGTTGTTAAAAATTTTAAAAATTTTATCAGAGACGTTGAAGTTGCTAAACTGGAATACATGTTGGATGTAGTTCATAGCCATTCAGTACACACACCTTGGGAATTAATTGTACACAACACATAGCACATCACAAATAAATGTTCTGTGTCTGATACATTTTGTAAAGTCATTGAAGAGATGAATTCCTCAAATGTGTACCACCTCTTTACTCTGTATGCTTTGTTTGTAGATGTTGTGAGTTACTGCGTACAAAACAACATGCCTGTGAATACCCTGAGTGAATTGCGAAGATTGCATTGTTATTCACAATACCCTTGGAACCTCTGTGTAGAAGTTAGTCTTAAGTATCTTGAAACTGTATAGAAGTTAGCCTAAAGTATTCTGAACCTTTCTTTATTCCATGTCTTTCTTTTATTATTTTACAGTACTGATCTTTGATCAACTGTTGAACTGATCTTTTTGATATCTTCAATAAAATTTGACAATAAAAGGGCTTGTGTTTGTCACTGTTGTTTTTCAAAAAACACCAGAATGGTCTGCAGGAAACATGTCAGAGAAACGTTTCATGAAAAAGGTGTGTTACAACCTGTCACACCCGGGTAGTTTTGGAGGAGTGGATCAACTCCGCAGAGCCGTGCAGGATGAAAAAAGTAAACGTTGAACGTCTCAACGTTTTTTTTATCTGAGCAGGATGCTTATATTGTGCATAAGCCTGCCAGGATACATTTTGTCAGAAATAGATTTTTTGTACCACGACCTAAACCAATTTCAGGCAGGCCTTGACTGAACATAATGACGATTTTAATTATCTATTAACGGTCATCATTGTATTTTCATAAAAGGCCTATGTATGGGCATTAAAGAAAAAACAGGTGCCGAGGTCACTAGGGTATTTGACTCTGGTTTTGAGGCGTTGATGAAGAAATGCAGTATTATACATTTTGCAACAGCCACTGATCTGAAAGCGTCAGTGATTGAAAGATTTAGTCGTATGTTGAAAACTAGAATGTGGAGGTATTTCACAGCTGATAACACCTGCAGGTACGTAGACAGGATTTGGTTAAAAGTTATAATAACAGCTATCACCAAAGTATAATAAGAACGCCTATGCAGGAGATGGCTGAGAACACCCCACAAGTTTTTCAAAACCTGTACAACATGTTTCCCCTCCACTACAAAGAAAAGTGTCTGTGTATGTAATTGAGTGTGAATTGGGGTAAGGGAAGTGGAGCCGGCCCATAGCAAAAGCACCTACATGGTAGAGGAGTACAGGGCTGCTTGACGGGACAGTGCCAGTGCTCTGAGGTGCATAACCCAAAGAAAATTATTTATTTATTATTATTATAATTTTTGGTTAAGTGGTTGAAGCTGGGACCCTGGAGGGCAACCCCCAGACCTTCTGGAGGGTGTCTGTCCATCCCAATCAGCCCCTTTTTTATTTTTTTCCTCCTTTTTTTCTTCTCCTTGGAAAGCAGTCAGCACTAACCACATATCAGGGCAGCCCCAACGAAGGACATCTCCAAATACAGGGGGACATAACATAGAGGGGGACATACAGGGTTGGGGGTTTGAAATGTGTGTGTGTGTGTGTGTGTGTGTGTGTGTGTGTGTGTGTGTTCATGGAAGGAGTGTGGGAAAAAAGGAAAAGTAAATAACAGTAAAGAACAATTGACGATCATATGAAAAAAAGGAAAGGGAGGAAAAATACACACCTCAGTTAAATAAATAAACATCTATTTTACAGTAATAAACATTTTAAACTTCGAAATAAGCAAAGAAGAAAACACAAAGATAAACGATAAATGGCAAGAAACAGAGAGAAAAAACAAACAAAAAAACAAAAAACAAACAACCCTAATAAAATATAGTAATATTAAAGATAGTAGTATCACATTTTTAGTCCTAATAATAGTCCATGCAATGATTCTCTAATATCGTGTGTAATGTATGCATAGATAATTTATTAGATATCAATCGTTGTCATATTTCACAGATAGACAATGATACAGGACATTGTATGTTAAAGTAAGAATAAAAGCAAAGCTGTAGATGAAGACAAAACAGACTGATGAAAACAAGCCAAAAAAAAAAAAGAAGAAGGTGGGGGGGATAGATTAGAGGGTGCTTGGGGAGGTCTAAATGTGTATGTGTTTGGTATGTTTTGTTGGGTGCAGGTTTGTGATGCCAGTGCATGTGCAAGTGCAGATCACATTAAAAATTTGTAGGGATCATATTGTAAATGGATTGACAGATATGTGTGTGGGCAATGATGGCATGAATATTTACTGTGGATGGTTGACAGGCAAAAAGAGTTTATGAGTATAATTTATGTGGAGATTAAGAATTAAGACTATTGATGAACAGATTCAAGATTATGTCATTGTAAATCATTGTTCTCAGTGTCTATAAACCCATTTTGAACATCTTTTCCCCCGGTGTACTGTACTCGATCAATGATTTTATATTGTATGAGCTGGATGTTCATGTTAATGGATAGAGGATGTTTTTGCAGATTTGAGTCCAGAAGTCGGCACTGGGGTCAATTTGTAGATCTTGTTACCATTTTTTGGAAGGGATGGATATTTTGTTAAATCGGATGTGGAGATTATCTTGTAGATTTTAGATATAAGGTTTTTTTAGTTGTGATGTTGATTAGGTTTGATGGCAATGGTGGTAAAAAAGACACAGCTGATTCTACAGACTCTGTAGTGACTAATAACGGTCCTAACATGGTAAATGGACTGTACTTGTACTCAAAGCGTTTTTAACACTATATTCACACACTGAATAGGTACAGGGGCTACCATACAAGGTGTCAACCTGCCAAACAGAGGAAATCTAATCATTCACACATTGATGGCATAGCCATCAGGAGCAATTTTCAGTATCTTGCCCAAGGACACTTCGACATGCAGACTGGAGGAGCAGGAATCAAACCGCCAATCTTCTGATTAGGGGACAACCCGCTCTACCTCCTGAGCCACAACCACCCAACCTAACAGAGGGTTAGTTCAGAGAGCTTGGTTCAGCGCTAATTCTAGAGGTTCACCTGTTGGGTCCTATGCATGCCGACATATTTTTCAGCAAGCGGCTTCTTTTGAACTCTGTGGATTTGAAAATTAAGTTGACCCGGGCTAACATGATGCTTTGTCCCCCATTTCCAACAGAAGTTTAAGACTGGAAATGAGACTTGGGGTTCTCTTACCATGTACGACCATGTTTACTGTTTACGCTTGTTACAAATCTATTTTGGAGATCAACTCCAAATGACAAGGGTTGGTGGATTATTACTGAGAAAATGAATAATCACCAATCATTTATACTTCCTGCCTACTTGACACGTCAACACACACCCCGGACACAAAGCCAGAGAGCACTGGCTAGCGCTCACTCTGGAGGAAGACGGGATGGCTACCTTTTCTGACTCTTCTGGATTCCCACTAGATTTTATGCATTACCCTAAAACCATTTTACAATTTTTAGAAATCCAATGTGGGTCCATTTTGGACCACAAACGCCAGCTTCAACACATCCTGTCTATGGCATGCAGTCAGCATTGTGTTTATTATTTATGCCATAGGGCTGTCTTTTAAAAATGTATAAACCATCTTTGTACCAAGACAATGTGATAAAAAAAAAGATGGTATCAAATTTTGTGAAAAAATATCAACATATAAGGAATCAAAGAGTCAGATCTTTTCACCACACCGTCTGTTCTTTACAAATGTTCAAAGATTGTTACAACTTGTGAGAGAAATAAAGATTGGTCTGTAGACATTATTCTATGAATTTTTTTATAAGGGGTGAAAAAAATCAATCCAGTGTGTTTATTACATTTTATTTTCTCCAACTTTAACGGCAAATCTAACCCCTCCTCCTCCATCAAGTGTGGGGATTCGTGTTTTTTCTGCGTTCTTTTCAGCTGGCGTGGCCACCTCTTTCTCCTTCTCTTCTTCTTCTTCTCCTTCACACAGTCCTTCAGTTTGGAGTCAACTTTATTGGTCATGAGCTTAAGGGTTACTCACTGAGGATAGAGGGATGTGGAGTTTCTTCAGAGTATTTAAAAACCCCATCCAATCCTTAGGTGCTAGAATCACTAATTTTTAGATAGATTTTTTAATAAGTCTATTATATGTGACCCTTTCACAATCTTATGAACAAATTCCCCTTTAGGAGACCATCTCTGCTGGCTCTTGGCTAATTTCTTCACGACATACTCCGCATTTTTACAATCGTGTGGAGGAAGGCTTTGAAGTACCTCATTCGCTATTTCATCCAGTCCTCCCTCTTTCCCCCTCACCACTCCTGCCTCTTCTTCTTGCACATCAGAGTCTTTAAGTAGAGTCAGAGTAATGGCTTGATCCCACTGGGCGCGTGTGCGCCGCATTTCCGGCTCCGATGCAGCTGCTGAAGCTGATTGCAGCCACTCTAGTCAATGCTTGTCATCCCACCAGGCGCTGTGCTAAATCTTTTGACGTCTATTTTTGATGGAAGCTGTGTCAAGCTGCACAGAGCAGATCGAACTGGGCAGGAAGTCAGACACAGAAACAGCATAGAGCATCCAGTCAATTTTCAAAATAAAACACCCCATGCAGACTCCCGATCATATATCAACAATAAACACAATTAAAACAGACAGATAAAGAAACCATTTAACTATGAAGCACAAAAATCAAGGAAAATGACAAAATCAACGAAAGCTGAGTAAGCAAAATCAGGTACATTAGTTGCCCTTCTATTGCAGTAATTACGATAGCCTAAAGGTGCTTTTTCAGCTTTAACAGGGCTGCCATAATTACTGTAGTAGGAGTGCAACTGAATTTAAAAGGCCGATGGCTTCCCTGCAGTTAAAATGCTCCACTTCCAAAAAGCTCCCGGTGGGATAGGATGCCGTGCAGAGAACAAAGCCAAACCACATCTGAGCTGGAAGGCAGTGCACGGTGGGATCCTGGTGTAATACGACGTTCCTACTTCTCCCCATGTTTGATCAGGGTCAGGTATCTTTGTAGCCGAGCATTGAATTTTATAATTTTTTCATAGGCATTCAGCCCTGATTCGTTTAATATGACCCTTATTTTTACATCCAAATCATTTTCGACTGTACAACGCATCGTTTGAGATTGAGTTTGATCTGCCATTTGGCTCAGATGGTGTAACTGTTGAGACATTACCAAAAACACGTTGACTCATCCTCAAAGCCATCTCTCTAGATTAGGTTTTAATGAGTCCTCCTAGAAGCTGTGCAAAGATAAATACAACTGCTGAAAGCAGAGATACATTGTTATTAATTAAACTTTACAGCAATATATAAATAGTTAGACATAAAAGCTATTCATTGAATAGATAAGCAGCAAGACTGTTTCAGGAATAATCCAGTCATACAGATGCAACATCATTAGCTACCCAGCAGATGTCACCACTTCATTTTTGTTCATTATGTCACATAGGAACCTTTGATACGCTGCTGTTTCTTACACATAGGACCGAAACATTGATGAACTAAGATTCTATGGTGCCAGCATGTCGAATGAGGTAAGACAGACACAGATACAAGTTATTTCATCTTTTGACTTACCACCTCTGGCTGATCTGTCGCTGTTTCGTCTCCGCCTCTGACTGGCAGCTGGTTAACTTACAGGGGTAAGTTACAGGGGTAAGTTAACCAGCTCTGTTCTTCAACCAGATGCGCGGGTGATAACCCTTTGGAATATTGTGTCCAAACCTTCTAAGTCTTCAAGAGAAACCGCATGAGGGAGAGACGATGTTAAGGGAAACAGAAATAAGCAAATTAAAATTAAATTACTGTTGGAGTCTCCGTGATAGACGAAATGGTTTCTGTAAAAAATGGCTTTTTAGAACAACGAATCACAGAACTCAGATGAAAATCAAAATATACAGAGCTAGTTGTTTGTAATTTGTGTGGAGTAATTTGTTGAGTACATCATGTTATCTGTGACTTTGCTAGCTCAATTTTTACTTTGTAGGTAATCCACATGGTGTAGCTTGCTAACCAGCAGTGAGTTCAAACAATTCTGTTTTAAGTGTTATCTGGAGTTTGTTACTGTGAAACTGGCTGTTGGAGACCTAATACCACTCTGCTGTTACCAGGTACATGTAATACTTTTCATTTTGCTTGCATGTAAAAACTTTGCTACCAGTCTGTTAAGTATTTTCTGGAGTTACCGCGAAACTGGGTAAATAAATGGTGGATTGAAGCCAAAAGTGACAGTGCGTATGCCTCATTCCTCATACAATGCACAAGATGAGAGAGTACACTGCTAATACACACACACACACACACACACACACACACACACACACACACAGCCCTGCACTTCTGAAATGAATCCGGGACCCATGCCTCTGAGCAAATTTTTATTGTTAGGTGTGAAGAAAAAGTCTTTACGGTCAATCAATGATCAGACTAGATCACTTCTCTTGTAGTAGCCTGAGTGTGGAGATGTTTTTTTAACTGACTGCGCACTAATCCAAGATATAACTGACTATTGTGTGATAATATGGACTATCTGTAGACATGTATAACAACTAAAATTTGGAAGTGAAGCCTGTGATATCAGCTTTTTGGAGAACTGGTGAGTCAAGCAATGCTCCTCAGGTTCAGGGCTCTTAATTTAAATTATCTAGTGTGTGTGTGTGTGTGTGTGTGTGTGTGTGTGTGTGTGTGTGCTTTAACCCTGAAATGGAATACATTTTTAAACTTTATTATAAATTAAATTGTCTTAAAACATTAAAATAATTTAAACATGAAGAAAAATATGAACACATGTGGTTAGTCTGCACCCACTCACAGCATAAAACCACTTTTCCACAAAATACCCTGCGGTTTGCCAGCTTCCCTCACTAGTCTATTGTTTTCTGTTTTTTCCCCAGCAATCATTATATCTTGAATGTTCACTGTCCTATTGATTTGCTTTATCACCAGCCACCTGCTCTCGTTTCATCTGAATTTAACATAATGGTGTCTGATTGGACAATAGGTAGGGTTTCTTTAGGTCATTAAGTAGGCGGGACTTACAATGACGTAGAATGATCGGATTGGATGAGGTAGGGTTACTTGAGTTCAACAGGAAGGCGGGACATCTGGTGATGAGGCACAATCTGATTGGACAATAGGTAGCGGAACTTACAATGACGTGACACAATCTGAATTGGACCTGTCAAAATTTGATGAATAATATTGCATATAATCTCCTTAATTTATATCTGCTTTAAAGGCCTGGCAAGAAATAAATTGCAGTGCTGTATGTTGCCAAATTGATATGATGTTCAATTCAATTCCTTTATCACCATTATACCAGTGACAACCAGGTGGAACGTGATTGTGTTGAATTAATCAAAATTTTACTAAGGAATATTGGGATATGAAGCACTGTAAGAGCAATCAAAGTTTGATTTATTATTGCCTAAATTAATCATCACTGTTGTAAAGGTGCACCCTTCCTGTTGCCAAATAGCCTATGGTTGGGAAGCCCTTGAGACAGCATGTGTTCTCCCCTGTGTCCCACACGGTCAGTCAAAAGAACATTTTTTCAGTTTTTTTCAAATGTTATCATTTAATATGCTTATTGTCATCAAACTTTTCCAGAACATCTCTCATACAGAATGTGTCTGCATGACTTCCATTTCCTGGCAACTGGTTACTGAAAATTTCTGGCCAGTTAGGACTGATTTTCTACTCTGAGAATTCAGTGATCATGATCTATAGCGGCTTATTGCGTGCAGGGTTGCGGCTCGCGGGTCACCTATCCCAACTCACATTGGGCGAGAGATAGGGTACACTGTGGGTACACCATCTATCACAGAACTAACAAATATAGACAGGTTCACATTCACACCTACCGGCAATAAAGACCCAATTTACACTAAGCCTCAACATGCAATCTGCATCTGGAATGTCTGGATAAGGAAAGACACATTAATGCAAGGTGTAAATGCTTGAAATTCACTAAATGGAGGAGGCACCATTTGCATTTTGGAACTCTATAAGCTTTTCTTTAATGCCAACCCAAGGTCCTAATGTCAATTTTGCAGACACGCAACCCTGTTTCCTAGAAACTACATTTAAATAATACTAAATTACAACAGGTAATACGTTTTGAATGCTGCCTGGATTATGTTTTCATTAAATTTTCATTTGGTTACATTTTCACTTGGTTAATGTTACGGATGACATGTTTATTAAAGTTAAACTAAAATCACATTTCAATAATCCCTCTTTGCAGTCAAAAATAATGTCAACATTTTTTAAAAATATATTGGTAAAAGTTTTTTATTATTAAAATAAAGGAGGAAAAAAGTTCTTCCTCATCAAATATCAGAAATGGTCCTTTTTTCTCAGCTGGCAGGAGGGGCATGTCAGTATCTTTCTTTGATTGACAGCAGCTGGCAGGCTGGTTGGTGTTACACCATACAGAACAAGAGACAAAGTCAGCAAACTGCTGTAGCCACAAGTCATGGACAGACAGTGTATTGTTAGCAGTGGTATTGAAGGGTAAGAACTACACCAGCATGTGGACTGAAGTGACATTTGCAGGTATGTTTACATGCTGTTTAATGTGCTGCAACTGAGCATCTAATTAGCTATCTAGCCTACTAACTGACATCAACGGTGCACTCTTCCTCAGTGAATGTTTATTTGGTGGCTCATTCAAAAAGCTAAGGTGCATGACAAGACGTGTTCATGTTTGTAAGTTCGATAAGGAGACTTTAGCAGGAAAGGTAATGTTGTAATGGTTGTTGTTCAGAGTCTGTGGCTCTTGTGTTGTGTAGCAGGATGCTATCAGTCTCAGTGTGACCATCTGCTCTGCCTATGATAGAACACCATGTTATTGCTTTATGCAATGATTTTATTGGCTGTATTGAAGTAAGATCTTCATCTACATATGCGGATAACAGAACAATATTTCATCAAATGAATGCAAAACTAGGGCGCACCATCATGAAACCAAAGAATTTAAAATATAAATTTTTTCCTTTTGGTTCCAGATTTCTCAAAGGAGAACACAGGACAGGAGATTTACAGAGCAGATATGTGTGCTGTAGTAGAAAACAAAGAAATTCAGTTCACTTGGTCTTCACATTTAACTGAAACCACGATCTTTCACTAACTAAGTGTTTTTGGTGCCTAAACCTTAACACACACACACCTGTTTATCCTGTGTCAACATCCTGCATAGTATACACCTGCCATCCACCCTGACCACCTCCCACTGACTTCAGTGCAATATATAAATGTAACACTTCCTTTATTCGAAAAAATGTCCCTATGAATTCAGGCAGCGATTATGTTTGCCAATGCAACATCATTGGGAAAACAATTTAGCAGTACATTAATGTAATTTCTGGGAGACAGGGTTGACACACAATATCATTATTGTTATCTGTGGCTATTAAGAAAATATTTATTAATTTTTGGTCTCTGGTTGAATTGTCAATTGTAATAAGATAAAAGGAAAGAGGGTCAGTGTTTAGAGGCTGCTTGTGGTGTGCATCCCAAGTCTGACTGAAGTGGCAGATGGCACATGCCTGAAGACACAAACACACACACTTAAGTTTGTAATACTTATGAGGACCCTCATTGTCATACCCTTACCCCCCAGATGTCAATGTATAAACATCTGAGGGCTGTTAGGAATATAATGATTCTCTTTCTCTCACTCTCATTTTAACTTTCTGGCATTGTGTGTATAGTGTGTGTGTGTGTGGTGTGTGTGTGTGTGTGTGTGTGTGTGTGTGTGTGTGTGTGTGTGTGTGTGTGTGTGTGTGCATGCAGGTACTCTGGATGTTTTCTTTGTGGGGCATAGACTAAAAAATATGAACGTAGCCAATGTGATGTCACCCATTGGTTTCTGAAGAACAGTTTTGAAGCTCAAAGTGGGTGGCTCCGGCTGTCGCCATCTTGGCAGTATCTGACTCTGCCTGTCTCCCGACTAATCCAAAATGGGCAAAGAAGTGGAGCTGAGGCGGGCCGAATGAAGCCTGGTTGCTGAAACAAGCCACCTGGCAGCTAGTGACTTGTCACTCAAAGTGGCCATGTCCTTAATTAGGCATAACTTTGCAGCTCAATAAAATGTAAACAGGCAAGTTATAAAAAAATCACACCCTGTACAGTTGTCATGAAAGGGGAAATTAACTATAGAGACCAAAACCAGGCTGTAAACATGTTT
The DNA here is from genome assembly GCA_038419695.1 of Scomberomorus guttatus. Lineage (NCBI taxonomy): Eukaryota > Metazoa > Chordata > Actinopteri > Scombriformes > Scombridae > Scomberomorus > Scomberomorus guttatus. The sequence goes on along the minus strand of CM076459.1, from coordinate 29,225,989 downwards.
ATTTCTGCTGTAAAGTTGGGCATTTTAACATGGGGTCTATGGGGATTTACTTGCTTTTGGAGCCAGGCTCAAGTGGTTATTCGAGGAACTGCAGTTTTTGGCACTTCCACATTGACTTCATTTTTCAGCCCCGGAGGTTGCCACTTGTTGTAGACAGGCTATGTGATCAGCTGACCTTCTTTTTATCACCCATTTCTTGCATTGACAGCAAGCACAGACAGACCAGGGGAGGATGGCCCTTGTAGGGGATTCATGACAGTCAGGTTGATAAGTGTGCCTCGGCTATCTCCCTGGCCAGCAATGCTTGCGATGTCAGTCAGGAACCCCCTTAGCAGGGGGTGTCAGCTACCATACTGGTAACTAGCAAGACAGGTAACCCAGTTGCACATAAAACAGCGTGTGTGTTTGGTGATATTTGTTAAGCTCTGTTTGAAACGTTCCATTTGAAATTACCTACCACTTCAGAAAAACTCTGTTTAGGCTTGCTCCCCTTCTCTAGCTAGCTACAACCACAAGTTAATGAACATGTGCAAGCATGAACCCACTGAAGGGAAGTGATAAGAATGGAAAAATGGTTGTGTGCTGAGTGTGGGGGCAGGGCTGCAGCACACGAAAAAATGAACTCACTTGACATTATTATGTATGAAACTGCCAATCAGGTTTATTTACTTATTAATCAGGTGCCGGAATACTGTTCCAGATTGTTCCAGCCCACTTTAACCCCTGATTTTTTCCCTTCGTGCACAGGAAGACCTTTCAAAGAGTAACTTCACACAAGTATATGTACAGTCACTTTTTTATACAGATCCACCTATTCCCTTGGAGTACAAGTCAATGTGATGACAACTGAGTCATATTCCAATCTAGAAAAAAAATGATATGAGGGGGATAGTAACCTTTGTCCCTGTTCAAAGATGCTTTCTGGTGTTAGATGTGGATGTCCTCCTTGATCTTCCACTATCCATGACGCCTGGTCACAAGAGTAGTTTGAATGTTTTATATGCATGAATGTTTTCATTACAATTACTGAAATTGTCCTGACGCTATATTGTTACACCTCTCACACCCCTGACTGCAAAAACACAGTGCTCATAAAATACGAGTACTCTTGCACACTGCTGCAACTTGTTATGTTCAGTGTTAAATATTTATGTCGAGTTTGTTCCATGTCTGTACTTAAGTCACTGACTAATCTATTCTGATGAGAGAGGTAACCTATTCTTCACCAGGGATGTACAAGGGATGCAAGTGAAAACTCAATTGGGAACTAGCAAACTAGTTAGCACTAGTAGCTGCTAGCCACACCAAGGGACTGTGGACAATGCTGTTCCACCTGTTCTCAGTCTGCTAAGTCATGGTGGCACTTCTGTCCCTTATTCTTCTAATTTGGGTGGTTGGTGAACTCTTGTGCAAGAGTTTGCCCTCACTATCTACACACACAGAAATGTGCCAAGTATACTCGGGAGAGGCCCTGCTAGCTCTCCGGCACAAGGGGGACACACCACTGGAGCATCCACCAGTGGCCGTCAGAAGCCTGCTAGAGGACAACATCATCGAAAGAGAGGCAGGAGAGGAGGCGTTAGACATCGGCTCTGCCAAAGGGATAATAAACCACCACTGCTATTCATAATTTTAAGCAACATGAGGTCACTGTGTAACAAAATGGAGGAACTCCGCATAAACAGAAGGTTTTATCATGAGTACAGGGACTCATGCATTATGGTGTTCACTGAAACGTGGCTCTACCAGGATATACTGGACTCAATACTGGAGCTGGATGGCTTCTCCTGTGTAATGGCAGACAGGATGGACTCCTCGGGGAAGAACTGAGGAGGGGCCATATGTGTCTATGTGAGTAATAACTGAAACATGATTAGAGAATCTATATGTGACCCTAATTTAGAAGTGCTCTGTTTTTCCATGAGACCTTTTTACCTCCCTCGAGAATTTGGGAATATCATCATCTTTACTGTGTATATTGTAGAGGAAAGTCCCCTCATGGCTTTAAATGCAAACAGCACCAGCCTCAAACAACAGATCAGCTCTTTCTTCAATCCCAGTCTAAACCTCCTGCAAACCGAAAGGATCAGACAAGGAACCCCCATCTCCTGCATGGTCACCAAACCAGACCAGTGTGAATTGATTGTACCACTTGGATAAACAATCCCCACCATTGCCTATCATAACTCACCTCTAAGAGCCAGTCACACACAGAGACGAGCTGGCACCAACTTTAATCTTACTGTAAAAGGTGACTTTTAAGATTTAAATGATCTACCAAACAAATGTTCACTGGACAAACCAGCATAAAGCACAAGACATGCTGCACAATATGCCATGCCCCAGTGACATACAGACACTCACAGACATTTACCAGAACACACACACACACACACACACACACACACACACACAAATGGCATGGACCCCTGCCATTCTCAGTCAGATCAAGGAAAACAGAGGACTGTAAAACCCATGGATTTACAAATGTAGTTTTAGATTTTGTCTAAGGATAATTAATATTTTATGTTGATATGTGTGTGTATATAATATGTGTCGTTATGTGCTTTAGTCAGACTTTTATTCCACTGCCTTTAAGCCAAGAAATGTACCACAAACATAATTTCATCATCCTTGATAACACTAACACCATGTTTAGTAGTTAGTAGTTCTGCTTGTTTCACTCTCAGAACGCTAAAGCTACTATCAAAGATGCAAAATTAGGAATCATGCAATTGTTAAATTGTAAATACTTTGATTTAAAGAATAGCCACATTCAGAAATTGTACTGGCCTGTCCATGAACAGGAGGGGGCTGACTCTGCTCCCCCAGAACTCTGCAACCCCTGGGATTGGCTAGGATGCACCTTCTGGGTGGGCAGACCAAAACTTTAAAACAGTGTCTTATCTGAGACTCTAGGCTGCTTTTTGCTGGTTGCTGGCTGCTGGTTAACTCTTGCTTTTGTCTTTGTCTTCTTGCTTTCTGCCATGCCGGTGGAAAGCTTGCATTTTGCCAGTCTGAAGATGTAACTCAGAACAATAGGAGGTGAAACCTCAGAATCTAGAGTCATGAGTTGAGGTTCAAGCCTAGGAGAGCGAGCGTAAACCAGGAGCTCTCTTCCAATGGGAACTTGGAAGATCAGCTCCAGACCAGCTGAATTATTCGCTAGCCATAGTCTTGTGGCAGCCCCCCATAAGAGCCTTTATGGATGACTTGACAGTGGCGACCACGTCTGTGCCTGGGTGCAGGTAGCTCCTACAGGGGCTTGAACGGCTCATCTCATGGGCAAAGATGAGCTTCAAGCCAGCTAAATCCAGGTCTCTAGTCCTGAAAAAAGGTAAAGTGGCTGACCATTTCCGCTTTACAATTGGAGGGACCAAGATTCCAACAGTGACTGAAAGACCTGTCAAGAGCCTGGGAAAAATCTTTGACAGCTCCCTGAAGGATGCAGCGGCTGTGTGGCAGACGAAGAGCGACCTGACTTCTTGGCTCACAGTCATCGACAAATCTGGGCTCCCAGGGAAGTTCAAGGCCTGGATGTACCAGCATGGAGTCCTGCCTAGAATACTCTGGCCCCTGTTAATCTATGAGGTACCATTGACAATGGTGGAGGTACTAGAGAAGACCATCAGCCAGTTTCTAAGGAAATGGCTGGGGCTCCCTCGATCCTTAAGCAGCATTGCCTTATATGGCAAATCCACCAATCTGCACCTCCCTCTCAGTGGACTCTCGGAGGATTTCAAAGTCACCCGCTCCAGAGAGGTAATGATGTACAGGGATTCCGCAGATGTCAAGGTGGCCTCGGCAGGAATTGTTGTGAAGACCGGGAGGAAGTGGCAGGCACAAGAAGCCGAGGCACAAGTCCTTGGTGGGTACTGTGGCAATGGGGAGGGCAGGCCTTGGTAGCTTTCCCAAGCCTCGCTACGATTGAGCCCACGGCAAGGAGAAGTGCCAACTGGTCCAGGATGAGATCCGTGCAGAGGTGGAGGAAGAACGTTGCACCAGGATGGTCAGCATGTCCAAGCAAGGGGCGTGGACAAGGTGGGAGCATGTGGAACCTCGCAATCTCACCTGGCCAGAGCTATGGAGGGCTGAACCTCTGCGCACAAAATTCCTCATACAGTCTGTGTACGATGTCCTCCCAAGCCCAGCCAACCTTTACACCTGGGGCCTAGCAGACACACAAAATATGCCAGAGGAGGGGCACTTTGGAGCACATTCTGAGCTGTTGCCCAAAGGCTCTAGGGGAGGGGCAGTATCGCTGGCGCCGCGACCAAGTTTTAAAATCCCTGGCGGATTCCATCTGGACAGCGATACAGAACAGCAAGTCCCAGGTCGCCCCGAAGCAGTCAGTCACCTTCATCAGAGCGGGGCAGAAGGCAAAACACCAGCCCAACTCCTCAGGAGGGCTCCTCGTCACCGCTCATGACTGGTAGTTCCAAGTTGACCTGGGAAGGCAACTCCAGTTCCCAGTCAACATTTCTACCACTTCACTCCGCCCAGACATGGTGTTAACATTGGAGTCAACCAAGCAAGTGGTGCTACTGGAGCTGACTGTCCCCTGGGAGGACCGGATTGATGAAGCCAATGAGCATAAGAGGGCCAAATATTCTGGGCTCACCACAGAGTGCCGGAAAGCCTGCTGTGAACCAGTCGAAATCGGGTGCAGGGGTTTTGCAGGTCACTCTCTACAGCAAGTGTTCAAACTCTTTGGCATTAGAGGACTGCAGTCGAGAAAAGCCACTAAGAACATCCTTGAGGCCACAGAAAAGGCCTCCCAGTGGCTGTGGATCCGTAGGGGGGATCCGTGTTGACTACTTGGACGCAGGCCGGGGTCTGATCACCGCCGGCTGGGTCGCCCGGGCGAGGATGTCTGATGATTGAAGACCCGAAACACCCTATGACCCCGGGTTCATCACTGAGGACGCGTCCAAGTATCACCTTGAGGTGTATTTGAGTTCTGTACCAGTTTCCCCTTTCCCTCATTTGTCTTGTTTGTAGTATGTTGAAGTGTTTGATAATTGTAGTAGTTGTAGTATTAGTAATAAATGTGTATGTATCTAAAGTGGACTTGTTGGTGTTTCCTTGTGCTTGCATCTCAGTCACTAATTGACCTCTCTTGTGTGGCCTACACTCTAATATGAGTCATGTCACTGGATGAATAATTTCATATTTGAGGCGTGCACAATAATAATTCCCCCTTTAAATCATAAAGCTATTTGAGTGCACAAATTCTTACAATATTCTCCAAGTGGATATGCTATGAGAGCTGAAAATTGTCTAGCAGAATGTATTCACACTAAACTCCAGCGCACTCCTGGGGCCCCCATCTTCATTCTTGGTGATTTTAATCACTGTAGACTTGAGTTAGCAACACCAGGATTTCACCAGTATGTTAAATGTGGAACAAGGAACAGCAGAGTTTTGGATAAATGCTTTGGGAATTTTAAAAGTGCCTAAGCCAAGGCTCATCCTCCTCTCTCCAATTCAGATCTGTTCATCTGACTGTTCATCTCATTCTCACATACAGATCTGCGCTCAAGTCAAGCAAGCCCCAGCACAAGACTGTGCTGCAGTGGACTGAAGACAGTGTGGAAACATTGAGTGGTTGTTTCCTCAGCACTGACTGGAGTATCTTTCATAACTTGGAGATTGACGAGGCAATAGATACAATAATGGATTACATTAAGTTTTGTGTGGACAATGTAGTTCCTAAAAAAGACATTTTACACTTCCCCAACAATAAGCCACATATCACTAAGGAGGTTAAAGTCTGTACAAAGAACAAAGCAAACAGCTCATCACTCTGGATGAACAGGACAGAGCTGATAAACTGAATGACCTTTTTTTCTCAGATTTGAAACACAGGACTTCTCAGGAGAGGGCTGAGGCCTTAGACTCCATTACCAATACTGATGCCTCTTACAGGCTGGAAGTTGAACCAAAGCAGGTACAAACCATTTTTAGCAAAGTATGCAATAAGAAATCAACGGGCCGGATGGATTTCCTGCCTTCCTGCTAAAACATTTCTCATCATAACTAACTGTGGCATGGAGTCCTATTTTTCAAAAGTCCTTAGACAGTCACACTGTTTCAGCTCTCTGGAAAAAGTCCATAATTATTCCTGTGCCTAAAATACCATGCCCATCTGTCAACAATGACTTTAGACCAGTTGCTTTAACATCTGTAGTAATGAAGTGTTTTGAAAGAGTCAAAGTAAACATGCTTAAGACTGATGTGGCTTCATGTCTGGACCCTCTTCAGTTTGCATATAAGCAGGGGCAGAGTACAGAAGATGTTGTTATCAGTGTGACTCACCTATTTAGTAAGCATTTTGAGGACTCCAAGGCATATGCACATGTTTTATTTGCGAATTTTAGTTCAGCTTTTAATGCAGTCCAACCACACCTGCTGGTCCAGACGTTAAAAAACACGCATGTAAATCCTTTAATTATTAAATGGTTTTATTCTTAACAGATAGGTCTCAACAGGTAAAGGTCAATAGCTTCCTTTCTGAGGTCAAACACTGTAGTACAGGGGTGCCACAAACCTGTGTGAGTTCACCCATCCTCTTCACACTGTATATGAATGAAAGCAGAAGCGAACAGCCAAATAATCACATCATCAAATTCTCAGACGATACAATTGTATTAAGCCCGCTGCGTGGTGATGACTGCCCCATAGTGTAGCATAGAAAGATTGACACCTTTTAAGGTCTGGCGTGACAGTCCCCACCTCATTCTTAATGTTAACAAAAATAAAGAAATGATATTTGACCCCAAGGAGGTGAGAGTCCATGACCCTGTGTTCTTTGGTGACAGGGAAATTGAGCAGGTGTGCTCCTACAAGTATTTGGGTATACAAATGGACAATAAATTAAAATGAAGTATCCATGTTGAGTATCTGTGTGCTAGGCTGGCTTAGAGACCTCACTTTCTCTGCAGACTCAGGCTGTTTGGTGTGGGAACCAAGATCATGTTAACATTCTTCAATGCTGTGCTGGAAAGCATCATTAGATATGATACGACATCATAGCATGGTACCCTTACAGTTAACAATATGGTGAAAACAGCAATGTAAGTGATAGGGAAGAAAGAACACCCATCCCTTCACACTATTTATGAGAGAACTGTTGTCAGACATGCACACAGAATTCTTAAGGACCCTTCACACATTCTATATTCTGAATATAAACTATTACCTTCAGGTCGACGTTACAGAGCCAGCAAATGTAAAAACAACCTCTTTAAGCTTTCTTTCCTCCCTACATCTATAGCACTTCTCAACAAACCAGATCAATCCTTACTTATGTAGTGCCTCATAAGTAAGGAGGCACTGTTGCTTTTAGCTTTATGCATTATGCATTTTTATTGTTGTTGGTTTCCATGATTTCATTCATCATTTTATAATGTTTAGGTATTTATATCTTTTACCTCTCTGGGCATGTGCAGTATTAACATATATTTTCTATTTTGTGTCTATTATTGTCTATTGTGTCTTTGATGTACCACTGTACTTTGTTGGTTACATATTGTATTTAGGTTGATTGTAGCTGTATGTAGCACTATTGCCCAAGTCAAATTTCCCCTCAGGGACAATAAAGTATATCTTCTATCTTATCTTATCACATACAGGTAAAGACACATGCATAGTGTGCAACAGTATTGTCTTCCCTGGGAACGGAGGTGTTAGTGTGTTTGTTTGTTTGCTTGCATTGACCTTTTTTTCCAAGTAGCTGCTCCATTAAATCATGGATTGGTCTGAATAAGTCATCTGTCTGAAGGGCCTTGGCAAAATATTATCATGCAGATGCAGCTACCACGATTGTTACAAAGACACAGTTTGAGTCTCTGAAATGTAGTGATCTACTGCTATCAACATTAGCATTGTAGTTTGTAGATTTTTACTAAAGTCAGTCCACCAGGTAATCAGAAGTGATAAGGGTGGTTACAGCACTGCGCCACAGAGAGTTTTTGAGTTGACAATAGGTCATGTGAGGACAACTGAGCCATCCATTTGCTGATTAAAGACAGCAAGATGCGGTTGAAATTGTCACATTGTCACCTTTCTTGCATGAGGTTGTACACTTTTATCATTCAGCTAAACAATAACAGCTGATAAAGTGATTCAGTCAAAGACATCTCTCTGATACTCATCTTGTTGTCAGCTCCAGCAAATGTTGCCATACCTTCCCTGAGCTCTGTTCCTTCACACAGCTCTCCTCTCTCTTTCAGTCTCTCAGTCACTGAAGCTTTCTGACAGATAAGGTGTTGGCCTTGATTGGACCGATCTGTGCAATCAACAACATTTATCAAACTTTAGACCCCTTAACTCAGTCATTTATTACACTGGTGGTACGGCATGATTATAATTAAAAAGTCTCATCAGTCAGACTGCCTCTGAATTAGTACTCTAATTGAACAAGTAGCAACACTACATAGACTGATGACTCCTCCTTTCTTCTCAGCTTATTCTGAAACTGTCTTTCATGAATGATTCCCTCAGAATGCCTGGGCCCTGAAGTCGAGGAAAAATGCAAAAATGTTGTTGTTGATGGATATGTAATCATTTGCATTTTGGGTGAAAAGGGGAGAGACCACTGGGCCTAAATCACAAACAGTGTGTACACACAAAACCATGCTTAAACTGTGCGTACGAATGTTTTAAGCACAATTCTGGGATTCATCAATATGTTCTTACCTAAATTTGTTCTTACTCTGCGAACAAATTTAGAACTGCCTTAAACCAAACCAACAAATGTAAACAGTTCTTTTGTGGTTCTAACAGTTATTAGAACCAAAATTATTTAAAAAATGATTGGGCCTATTACAAATGTAATGAAATCATTAATATATTAAAATTGCCACTTTTAGATGACAATAACTTATATATCAGAATTTACATATTGGAATGTGACAGCATCACATTTGGCAGTGATATATGCAGCTGGTTAACCAGCAGTGTGTTCAGTGTTCTTCACAGCCTGACAGGTCAGTAGTAGCACAGTGAGGGGTGCTCTGCTTTCACTACATCACGGCCTGTTGTGGACAGAGACGAAACATGATGCACACCTGGTGCAGCAGTAGAGATTTATTTAGATCAATTCCACAGATCTACACATTTATCAACTTTTTATTTTGTTACGGACATACTGCGTGGTAGTGGTCCAACAGCCTATGCAGGCTGTATACACAATTCACAATTGGGATCCAAACAGTAACATGTTTACCAGCCAATATAGAGAAATGGGGGCGTGGTAGTACACTAATTACTGTTAGCGGGCACACGCCTGTCAATTTAGAATGGTTCTGATTCACTGACATACACATGGTATTAAGAACAAAATTGGCCGGTGTGCACGTGTCATGAATGTGACGGTAATTTTGTGTGCACTTATTTTGTGCGCAAAGAACATTTCTACACATATATTAGTGAATGAGGCCCAATGTGAGCTAAGAGGCGTCAGACTGTGCAAGGCTTATTTGGATCCATTTTTCATTTCCTGACACCTACTTTATGACAATACTCCTACAATAAAACACTTGTGTGGTGAACTTGGCCTTAGGTGTCAGTGTGAATATGTTCACTGTGTATGCACTGTTACAGGCACGGGTTTATGTAACACACAGGCATTTTGATCTGCTTACCTTCTGTTTGCTTCATCACATTTCACAGTTGATATGAGGGTTTTATCATGATTCGCGCCACTGGGAACCAATCTCATGGAACAGATATGGTGACAGAAACACGAGTGAGTTACCAGCACTGCAGCATGTGTTGGATATGGTGAATGTAATGCAAAACGTGTTTAACGTATTATTTTTAATACTGACAAAAAACACATTACTACTGAAACAACACATTTAGTGTGTTGATAGCACACTGTTTTTTTAGACTGCTTTTCTATGACTCAACAGGATTTTCACCTACACACACACACACACACACACACACACTCATACAGCAGAGTACATACACAGAGTTGTGCATGAGTCTCATGTCTTCACTTGTAAGAGGAAAAAACTGTGTTTAAAAATATTTAGGAGGTAGATCTCTTATACCAACTTTTTAATTCTATGGAAAGGAAGGTTTACTGTAAAAATGTACTGCTGTGGTGGCTTGTTCTTCTAAACTCCACCTTAACGGAGCTCCAATTCTTGACTGACAAGTGAAACTGATCTGATTTTTTCAACAGATTTCAACAATTCAGCAATTTGTGAAAATATAATTTGCAACTAACAAAATAATCTTTCAAGGTCCACTTACTGATTTTTGGTTTTGTTGAGTAAGTGGAGCTTGAGCTGAGATTTACATTTACATTTAGTGCACATTACACAGCATGAGAAAATGACTATTATCCAATTTTCACAAAGATAAAAATATATATGTAGAACATATTCTTCTACACTAAAGAACACCTGAAATGTAAGTACGACACATTAAAATAAAGATGATATATGCTTAAAAATGAGCAATAGCAATAGCAACAGCATTACAGTATCAGCTGCAACCTTCTGAAACTGAGTGATCTGTGAAAGATGATTAAAAATTCCAGTTATATGAATACGAAGCAGAGAGCAGCTCATGGGAGAGGTGGAGGAAGATGTGGTAACAGGAACCTTGTGAGTTTTTATTTCATCAAGAAACAGGAAACTACAACAGCCTCATAAAACTATATATATATACAGTATATATATCTCCACCTCTGTCCTCATCCCACCTTCTCAATTCCATCTGACCAAAGGAGAAAACAAAGTATTTATACCAAGCATCCTCTTGACTCACATTCACACACTAAAAACAGAAATGGCAGATCATAAAGAGGTGCAAAGATAATAGTTTTTCCTCCCTTACAGGCTAGTGTCTGTGTGTTCCAGTGTTTATAGCAGCAGGGGAAGATGAGACCACATCCAGCCACAGAAACATGGAAGTGAAACATGAATGTGGGAGGAAACCTAACCACTGGCTAGAAAACAGCTAGATGCATGCAAGAGAGATAAAGAGAGCAGAAATACATGGAAAAAAACAAGATATAGAAAGAGTGAGAGAAATCAGAAAGTAGAAAATGAGGTAAAGACTGCGGGAGGCCAGAGGAAATGGATAAAAGAGATAGAAACTGATACACCAAGAGAAGAAATTCCCTTTGGAAATTTGAAGAGAGACAAAGAATTTCTGTTGTCCTGTGAAATCGATCAGGTAATCAAAGATTTGTACCCACCAGAAATAAACAGAAAATTTTAAACTTAACAGTTCCTGACAGAAAATAGACTTGCATCTGCTAAAATCCTCAAAAAGAACAAACACTTGTACTGATCAAAGGTCAATGTAAAGATGTTGAAGATTCTGCCAGCAGCTACTGACACAAGGTTCAACTGCTATTGGGGGAAATTGAACCTGCATTAAACACTATTCTATTAACCACATTAAGATTTTACTCTGTCCTGTTTCAACATGACAGTGCTGAAGAAATGCTTTCCCAGTTTGGTGTGGAAAAACTGGACTGGCCTGCACAGAGCCCTGACCTCAGTCCTGTCCAACACCAGTGTTGGGCCTCAACCATGGGGTCAGACAAATGTAAAACTTGAAGCCTGACCATGAGGCTTCCTTTGTCCTTTGTCCCCTGAAACAAAGGAACAGCACCAAAATGCACCTCCCATCATGCTTTGCCAAGTTCGCACCTAGATGAGAACTCAGCAGGGAGCTCAAACCCTGGTCTCTGATTGGCAGAGATGCACCAACATCACCGTGAGTCATGGCAACACAGCCGTGACTCACAGTGGCCCCTTTAAGAAGCGGCTGCACAAATTCAACATCGTCTTTCCACCATAACAGCGCTGGAGGAAGCTTTGCTTTCTCCGTGAGCCAGCTTACTAAAGGAGGTAACCCCGTGCATGTGGACTTTTTCCCCCATCGACTGAAGATTCACCCTCGCTGGACAAGCTGAACTTCTCCCTGTGTTCAACCGAACACAATCACCGGATCCGAGAGAGAGACCACTGCTGCTGCAACCCAGCGCTCTCACTGTCTGCAGAAGGAAGAAAAGGATTTCTTCACAGAGACGCGGATAACTTCTACGCCCCGCTGTCGACTGATTGAGTTGACCCGCTGTTTCCCTCGCCTGTGGATCAGCTGCTGTCAAAACCCCGCCGACAGAGCGAGGATGGCCCCGTCAGTATCCGAACCGGACCAAGACGGATGAAACAGGCACCTTATCGCTTTGTGAAGCGATCACGTAAGAGGCTATGTCTGGACAGACAGAATTAATTGTGTGTTTGTTAGCGTGTAGCTTTAAGCGTAATTGCTATTGTGTTGTTGATTTAACAGGCCGCCGAGTCCCTTTTGCCTGCCATACTCTGAGGTGTATTTAAAGTTTGCTGCCTGTTTAGTTTGTGTTCACCATACTAGACTGTTATTGTGTTTTGTCCCACTCGGGACTGCTGCTGCATTTGTGCCATTGTGAGTGAGAAAGTAAGTTGTTTGTCGATCAAGAATCAGACAACGTGCGTTACAGACTGCCGTCTGCACGCACGCTCTCTGTGGACAAACAACCGCTGCTCTCCCAGGACTTCAGACAAGACATATACAGTTTTCTATAGTGATCCGAGGTGATATGATGAGGTGGAGATGAAATAAAAGGCGAGAGACAGAATCTAAATGTAATAAAACATTGCTAAGGTTGTTAAAGGATAAGGCTGGCGATTTTCTGTATTTTTTTATTTTCAACAAATCTCATGTGCAGAGCCAAACCAACAATGAGATGATCTACTTACAAGTATTGTGTGTGTATCCAAAGCCTGATATATCCTATTCCTCTGTGCCGTAGACCTACGTTGTTGTCCAAAACTATTAAAAAACGTCAATGAGCCACACCGCTGCACTGGGCGACAAATTCCTTGCTGGAACACAGTTCTGTTTACAGGAGCTTTGCTAGCATGTTGTGCTACATAACACAACCTTTTGACTTTGTACTGAAGTTCTTTGAGAAATTGATAGTGTAGCACAAAGTCAAGAGGTTGTTATATGTAACACAACAAGCTAGTGAAGCTCTGTAAACCACGTTTCGTGCATGGGCAGTGGCATCTGCCATACTAGGAACATCTCTCCTGAGGGTTACTATCTTATTGCTCTTTGGAGCCTCTTTCTAAGCAAGTTACGGTAACCACCATCTTCATGGACAAAGGAACATATCGGTATCAGCGGTGTGGCTCACTGATGTGTTTTTAATAGTTTTTGGACAACAACAAAGGTCTACGGCATACAGGAAGAAGATATATCAGATTTTGGATACATACACAGTACTTGTTAGTAGATCAGTTCATTGTTGGTTTGGCTCTGCATGAGATTTGTTGACAAAATATGAAAAATATAGATAACCGCCAGCCTTATCCTTTAACCAGTTGCACTGATTGTGTGATTTTTATGTGTCTACGCAGTGATCTGTAAAATGCCAGTCAAAAGTGCATTTATAAACTTAATACAAGGAGGAACAAGGAGGACAATGCTTTGCTGACGTGCTGACGTGCTACGGTAAGCGTATTGTGTCACTTCCGGTTGTTGACTGTGTTTACCGATAATGTTTTGCTGCCCTCAGCTTAGCTAAATTTTGCTTTATTCTTCATCACTGTGGATAAAATACCTCCAGTATATTTAAACGTACGCTAGTTCTGCACAAGCACTCCTAGCTCTCTCCTTCGTTTAGCGACTTTTCTTGCTAATCCCATAGTAGGTAGTTGTTTTAGCTCTGCTGTTTTAGCTTAGCAGCTAACATAGCTAAACAGTTAACGATGGCTTCTCTCTCTCCCTCCCACTCTCCCACTCTCTCTTGCTCGGTGTGTCATATGTTTAGCTATTCCTATGCCTCCTTTAGTGACAATAGCACATGTAATAAATGTAGTTTATTTGCAGTGATGGAGGCGAGGCTTAGTGAATTGGAAGCGCGGCTCCGCACCATGGAAAACAAATCAGTAACTAATGTTAGCCAGCCCCCAGTAGCCGGTGCGGGCCGACCTAGCATAGCTCCTAGCATAGCTCCTACTCCCCCGGTGGTTCCCGAGCAGCCGGGAAGCCAGGGTGGCTGGGTGACTGTCCGAAGGAAGCATAGTCCTAAGCAGAAGCCCGCGGTTCACCTCCAACCAGTTCACGTTTCAAACAGGTTCTCCCCACTCAGTGACACACCCGCTGAGAAACCAACTCTGGTTATTGGCAGCTCCATAGTGAGAAACATGAAGTTAGCGACACCAGCAACCATAGTCAAATGCATTCCTGGGGCCAGAGCGGGCGACATAGAATCTAATTTAAAACTGCTGGCTAAAGATAATCGTAATCGTAAATATGGTAAGATTGTTATCCATGTCGGCGTTAATGACTGTCGATTACGCCAATCGGAGGTCACCAAAATTAATGTTGAGTCGGTGTGTACATATGCAAAGACTATGTCGGACTCTGTAGTTTTCTCTGGGCCCCTGCCAAATCTGACCAGTGATGACATGTATAGCCACATGTCGTCATTCAACCGCTGGTTGTCGAGGTGGTGTCCAGAAAACAATGTGGGCTTCATAGACAATTGGCGGACTTTTTGGGGAAGACCTGGTCTGATTAGGAGAGACGGCATACATCCCACCTTGGATGGAGCAGCTCTCATATCTAGAAATATGGCTGAGTTTATTAGACCAAAACCATGACAACCCAGAGTTGAGACCAGGAAGCAGAGCTGCAGTCCTACATGCTTCTCTGCACTTCCATTTGAGCAGTTACCCACCCAAAACTACATAGAAACTGTGTCTGTCCCCCGACCTCTCAAATCATTTAAATCAATTAACTCTTAAGTAAACAGAAGAGGATTCTTTCATAAAAATCTAATAGAAATTAACACCACCAATGTCACAGTGCAACAAAATAGGAGAATTAAATGTGGACTCTTAAACATTAGATCTCTGTCTTCCAAAGCTGTACTAGTAAACGACCTAATCTCGGACTATCATATTGATCTATTTTGTCTTACTGAAACCTGGCTGTGTCATGAAGAATATGTTAGCCTAAACGAATCCACTCCTCCAAGTCATATTAATACTCACATTCCTCGAGACACCGGCCGAGGAGGTGGAGTTGCAGCCATTTTTAACTCAAGCCTAATAATCAACCCTCGACCTAAACTTAATTATAACTCATTCGAAAGCCTCGTTCTTAGTCTTTCACACCCAACCTGGAAAACTTTACAGCCAATTCTATTTGTTATAGTGTACCGCCCTCCTGGCCCGTACTCTGAATTTTTATCCGAATTTTCAGAGTTTTTATCAAACTTAGTCCTTAGTACAGATAAAGTAATTATAGTAGGTGACTTTAACATCCATGTGGACGTCGATATTGATAGTCTTAGCACTGCGTTTATCTCATTATTAGACTCAATTGGCTTCTCTCAGAGTGTAAATAAACCTACGCACTGTCTTAACCACACCCTCGACCTTGTTCTGACTTATGGCATTGAAATTGAACATCTAATAGTTTTTCCACAAAATCCTATTTTATCTGACCATTACTTAATAACTTTTGAATTCCTATTAATAGACTACACGCCATTAGACAAAAACATCTTTACCAGATGTCTTTCTGATAGTGCTGTAGCTAAATTTAAAGAAGCGATCCCACTAGTACTAAATTCAGTGCCATGTCTCAATACTATAAAGGAGTCTTATGCTAACTTTAGTTCCTCTGAAACTGATAATCTTGTTGAGAGTACTGCAAGCTCCCTGCGAACAACACTCGACTCTATCGCCCCTTTAAAAAGGAAGATAATAAAACATAAGAAGCTAGCTCCATGGTATAACTCCCAAACCCGTAAATTAAAGCAAACATCGCGAAATTTTGAAAGGATTTGGCGTTCCACCAAACTGGAAGAATCTCGTTTAGTCTGGCAAGATAGTCTTAAAACATATAGGAGGGCCCTCTGTAATGCCAGAGCTGCCTATTATTCATCATTAATAGAGGAGAATAAAAACAACCCTCAGTTCCTTTTCAGCACTTTGGCCAGGCTGACAAAGAGTCTCTAACTCTATTGATCCATGTATTCCTATAGCTCTCAGTAGTAATGACTTTTTGAGCTTCTTTAATGACAAAATTCGAACTATTAGAGACAAAATTCATCACCTCCTGCCCTCAACAGGCACTGAATCACCCTCTAATTCAGGAACTTCAGAAATAGCTGCTAAACACGATATATATTTAGACTGTTTCTCTCCAATCGACCTTTGTGAATTAATTTCAATGATTTCGTCCTCTAAACCATCATCCTGTCTCTTGGACCCCATCCCAACTAGGCTGCTTAAGGAAGTCTTACCCTTAGTTAGCACTTCTTTACTAGATATGATCAATCTGTCTCTAGTAACAGGCTATGTACCACAGTCCTTTAAAGTAGCTGTAATTAAACCTCTTCTTATGAAGCCTACACTGGATTCAGCCGTTTTAGCCAACTATAGACCTATATCTAACCTTCCCTTTCTCTCTAAGATCCTCGAGAAAGCAGTTGCCAATCAGTTATGTGACTTTCTACATAACAATAGTTTATTTGAGGATTTTCAGTCAGGTTTTAGAGCGCATCATAGCACAGAGACAGCATTGGTGAAAGTTACGAATGACCTCCTAACTGCATCTGACAAAGGACTACTTTCTGTACTTGTCTTGTTAGATCTTAGTGCTGCATTCGACACCATTGACCATCACTTCCTGTTACAGAGAGTGGAACATTTAATTGGTATTAAAGGAACTGCATTAAGCTGGTTTAAATCCTATTTCTCAGATCGACTTCAGTTTGTACATGTTAACAATGAATCCTCCATCCACGCAAAAGTTAGACACGGAGTTCCACAAGGTTCTGTGCTTGGACCAATACTGTTCACCTTATATATGATTCCTTTAGGTAATATTATTCGGAAACACTCCATAAATTTTCATTGCTACGCTGATGATACCCAATTATATTTATCAATGAAGCCAGATGAATTAAATCAGTTAACTAAACTTCAAGTGTGCCTTAAGGACATAAAGACCTGGATGACTGCCAATTTTCTGCTACTGAACTCAGACAAAACTGAAGTTATTGTGTTTGGCCCTCGACACCTTAGAAACACATTATCTAATGACATAGCTACTCTGGATGGCATTACCTTGGCCTCCAGCTCCACCGTAAGGAATCTGGGAGTTATCTTTGACCAGGATATGTCCTTCAGCCATCATATAAAACAAATTTCAAGGACTGCTTTTTTTCACCTACGTAATATAGCAAAAATCAGGCACATCCTGCCTCAAAAAGATGCAGAAAAACTAGTCCATGCATTTGTTACTTCTAGGTTGGATTATTGTAATTCTTTACTGTCAGGCTGCCCTAACAAGTCTCTAAAGACTCTCCAGCTGGTCCAGAATGCAGCTGCACGTGTACTAACAAAAACTAGGAAAAGAGATCATATTTCTCCTATTTTAGCTTCGCTACATTGGCTTCCGGTAAAATCCAGAATAGAATTTAAAATACTTCTCCTTACTTATAAAGCTCTTAATGGTCAGGCGCCACTATATCTTAAAGAGCTCATAGTACCTTATTACCCCACTAGAGCACTGTGCTCCCAAAATGCAGGCTTACTTGTGGTTCCTAGAATAACTAAAAGTAGAATGGGAGGCAGAGCCTTCAGCTATCAGGCTCCTCTCCTGTGGAACCATCTTCCAGATTCAGTCCGGGGGGCAGACACCCTCTCTACGTTTAAGAGTAGGCTTAAAACTTTCCTTTTTGATAAAGCTTATAGTTAGGGCCGGCCAGGCTCGCCTTGGACTGGCCCCCAGTTATGCTGCTATAGGACTAGACTGCCGGGGGACTTCCCATGATGCACTGAGCTCCTCTCTCCTCTCTCCTCCTCCTCCTCCTCCTCCTCCTCTCCATTTCAATGCTTCATGTACCATTAATGCATGTTACTAACTTGACTTCTTCCCCGGAGTCTCTGTGCTCTCTCGTCTCACAGGAAGATCCAGCACCTGGACGGTGAGCCGCGGCTGTGGGGACTGTGACGTGGTCCTGTGGATGTCCTGCTTCTATCTCTGGTACTGATATTATTGCTATTGCTATTATAAAGTCATAGCTCTACTTACACTACTGCTGTTATGGTTATTGTTGTTGTTGTTATTATACTTCTCTGTGTCTCTCCCCACCCCACCCCCCTCTCCCCTTCCCCCGTCCGCCTCCCTCCTTCTTTCTCTGTAAACCCAACCGGTCAAGGCAGATGGCCGCCCACCTAGAGCCTGGTTCTGCTTGAGGTTTCTTCCCGTTAAAGGGGAGTTTTTCCTTGCCGCTGTCGCCAAGTGCTTGCTCATGGGGGGAATTGTTGGGTCTCTGTAAATAAATGAGTACGGTCTCGACCTGCTCGATGTGTAAAGTGCCCTGAGATAACTTTTGTTGTGATTTGGCGCTATATAAATAAAATTGAATTGAATTGAATTGAATACTGATTCATTACTTTTGTGTGATCAATTTGATCATTCTGTAAAGTCTGCTTCAATATGAGCACTACAAACGAATCGATTACATTTCTGATGTTCAATAATAATGGCTGAGATATCCCACACAGTTTTTTAAATCTGAAGAAAAGAATGTGTATGCATATTTCTGTCTTTATGTGTACACACAGTTTTAGTCATGAATCTAGAGTTTTATGCATCTGGTTCCAGATGTCAAGAAAAAAAGCTCTAACCACGTCAATCTCACAACTCAAATAACAAATCTACAAAAAAACTTCTCATTGAGAATTCAAACAATAAGGATGCAAACAAAGAACATATTTTTATCAAACAGAATATTGAAGTACACTAAAGAATAGGTTCAGATTTATTCAAGTTTACACTAAACCTGCAGTGCGGAACTTTTACATTCAAATGAACGTCTGTTACATTCAAGCCCTTGAGTTCACACAATGCTGATTAAGCCTATCACCGCCAGATAAATCTCCTTGTGGCCTTGTTTACACCTGGCATTAACATGTGTCTCCACATGCGTCTTGAGTGACCACTTGTGATCAGATCTCACTTCCCCACTCTATATGGAAATAAACACGTATATCATTTCCATTTGCATTTTCCAGACCAAATACGTTGTTGTTTTTAACCGGTGGGAGGACAGGGGGTCCATGTTGATAACAGGATAAACAAATGCAGTGTGCCCCCTAACGAAAATCAAATGCCCATCCTATTGATTTGCTCTAGCGCTGCATCTGAATATATATATATATATATATATATATATACACACACACACACACACTAAAAAGTTTTAGAACACCCTAATTTTTCCAGTTATTTATTGCAATTGAAGTCATGCAAGCCCAATGAATAGCTTGAAATGGTACAAAGGTAAGTACTGAACAGCCAGAGGTAAAAAAAAAAAAGGTTTGGTTACCCAAAACTGAATAATAATGTACATTTCAGAATTATAGAAAAAGGCCTTTTTCAGGGAACACGAAGTGGGTTAACAATTTAAAGCTGTTCTGCAGCAATGAAGGGTGAATCAGCCTTGAAAGCTGGTGCTACTAATTCCAACAGGTGTTCCAAATTTTCTTGATTACTTACGAACCCCCTCTGTCTGCATAAAAGCAGTGTTGGAACACACTGTGGTACCAGACCCTCATGAGCATCAGATGAATAGTATTGTATTCCAGAAAGTAGTGTGTTGCTACAAAAATAGTGAGAAAAAGGCAATTAACAATGGAAAAGAGACAGACCATCATAACACTTAAAAATGTAGGTCTTTCCTACAGGGAAATTGCAAAGAAAGTCAAGGTGTCAGTGAGTACAGTTTTCTTCACCATCAAAAGGCACTTAAAAACAGGGGGAAACTCTGACAGGAAGCGGTCTGGCAGACCCAAAGCCACAACTGAATCAGAGGACAAGTTTCTGAGAGTTAACAACTTGCGTGATAGGCAGCTCACAGGACAACAGCTTCAAGCACAGCTTAATAGTGGTCATATTAAGCAAGTCTTAGTTTCAACTGTGAAGAGAAGACTTCAAGCTGCAGGTTTGACAGGACGAGTTGCAGCAAGAAAGCCATTGCTAAGATGTCAGAATAAGACAAAGAGGCTCTCCTGGGCCACAAAACACTGCCATTTGACCACTGAAGACTGGAAGAAGGTACTATAGACTGGTGAATCAAAATTTCAAATCTTCGGTTCATCACGCAGGATCTTTGTATGCCGTCAAGTAGGCGAGAGGATGGTTCCGCAGTGTGTGACAACTGTCAAACATGGAGGAGGAAGTGTGATGATCTGGGGCTGTTTTGCTGGATCCAGGGTCAGTAACTTGTATAGAGTGAGCGGCACCCTGAACCAAAACGGCTCCCACAGCATTCTGCAGCACCATGCAGTACCCTCTGGTATGCGCCTAGTTGATCAGAGGTTCATCCTACAGCAAGATAATGACCCAAAACACAAGTCCAAGCTATGCCAAAACTGCCTCAGGAAGAAGAACAAGATGGTAAGCTTGAAAACATGGAGTGGCCAGCACAGTCTCCAGACTTAAACCCCATTGAGCTGATTTGGGATGAACTGGACAGAAGAGTGAAAGCCAAGCGACCTAAAAGTGCCCCACATTTATGGGAATTTCTGCAACAGACTTAGGAAGAACTTTCTGAAGAATATTTGCATTTTATTGTAGAAAGAATGCCACAAGTGTGTTCAGCTGTTATATCTGCCAAAGGTGGCTACTTTGAGTCAAAAGTTTAGAATGCATTTGATCTATAAATTGATTCCATGATTTCTTTTTCAACTCAAATTGCTTATTTGTTCTACGCTTTCATTTCAGAGTGCAATGACACAATAAACTGAATAATTTGCAGTAGAAAACTGGAAAAAGTGTGTTCTAGAACTTTTGTGTGTATAAAAAATGATGATAGCAATATCCCCGTAGCTGCGTCTCCACATTGACAGATACTGTGCACATTTACACATGAGGCACAGCAGCATAACTTCACTGATTATTTAAATCTCCCAACACACCGACAGGATTGGGCAGGATCTAATGTTGATTGATTTAATGTTCTGTGTTCTTCTACATATCCAGAAGGTCAGCTGTTACACAAACACACACACACACACACACACAGTCCAGTTTCATACAGTGAAACTGCTTGGAACAGCCTCGAACAGCCGTCCTGAGCAGCGCAGCATAACTTTAAGACTGTAGTTATCAACTTGACAGGACAGAGGAAACTATCCAGGGGAAACAGAATTAAACTTAGCTTCTGAAATATTTTTTTAGACAGACAAGTGAAAGACAAGTTATTTTCTGGTTTTGGTTTAATTTCTACTCCAATTGCCGATTTGAAAATGGGAACGGGAAAAACAAGTTGGACACAGCTTTGGACAGAGGGTTCACAAACCGGGAGGCAGCAGTACACTTCCTGTTCCTAGTCTGCCAGAAAATAGAGGATCTCAGTTGAGTAGGTGGTCCTTCAATGTGGCCCAAGACACATTGTGTTTACACTGCTAAAAGAATGTGGCCACATGTGGCCCAGATCACCTCTGAATGTGGTCTGAGTGATCGGATGCGTCTTGGGTGCGTTCACACCTGTATTTAGAGCTGTCCACTTGTGATTGGATCACCCGAGATGCATGTTAATGCCAGGTGTAAACAGGGCCTGTATTTCACAGTATACAGAGTTTTTTTTAAATCTCATGTCGAGGGTGACATTCCTGCGCTGGCCGTTTGGCCATTAATCATGCAGCTCTTCTAGACTTCTCAAATGTTATAGGACCGAATGGATCAAATTCTGATAGTGAAACGAGTCATTACGTGGGGGTTGTGTGACGCTCAAAACAATTTATCCACCATTTTACAGCCGCAACAGTAGGTTATGGCCAGTGGTGTATTGGCTATTGGGCATACTTGGACAAATCCCAGTGGGCCGATGGACCTTCAAAACATATTCGTATTTACCGGCCCCTTTCTGTGTGCCTGTCATTTGGGGTGTGCATGACAGTGTGCTGCATGTATCAGGCAATCACAGCCGAGCGCCCCCCTTTACTCTCACTGCCAGAAAGGGGAGACAAAAGTCCCACACTCCAGCTTTAACACAACAGAATGAATGGATTTGGTTCCCCTGTCTCTTACAGTGAAGACATTTGATAGGGATCACTGCAGGGCCAATATGAAGAGAGGGAATGATTACAGAAACCAAGAACATATGGCATGTGTATGTTGTTTTAAAATAGACGACAAATAGTAAATCTATCCTTTAAGTATACCTTTTGTTTCCCATGTGTGAGAAAACACCCTTTTAAGCAAAGAAAGAATATAACAAAAGTGATTAGTGTAAATGTGTTGGTCACATGTATTAAATCTGTGTAACCTCTTTTTGGCCATTTTTTATTTTTATCTTTTTCTCACTGACCTTTATTTTGCACACTACCTTCATGCAGCTTTAAGTCATTTTTTCAGGTAGAGCAGACAGTTTGTTCTAAACCCCCACACCTCCACCCACGGGCAATGTGCCAGCAGACTGCAGGAGAAGAACAGATAAATGCTGAGGAAGATTATCTCCAATCTACCCACCTCCACCTCCTCCTTCTTACCATTCCTGCCTTTACTTCCTTTTCTGTGGTGGCTCTGGATTAGTTTTTCCAGCTGTGTGTGTGTGTGTGTGTGTGTATTTTTTAAAAAAAAATCTTCTTTTTCTTGAAGCAGAAACTATTTCTGGCCCTTACACAACAAAAAGGTCTCTGTCTGTTTTACGACGGTCTCTTTCTGTATTTTACATCAGCAGCAGCCACTTTACGCTGACAACAGTCCTGCAAAACTTTCACAGCACATGCAGCCTGGAGAGATGAGGGGGGTGTGTGTGTGTGTGTGTGTGTGTGTGTGTGTGTGTGTGTGTGTTCAGTGGGGGGGGTGTATATATAGTGTTTGCAGTGCAGGACACACTCATCTCCAAGCAGTAAATCCTGTTGAAGAGCAGAGGATCGCCTCCAGACCAGCTAGAGCTAACATTGTCTCTTCAACACACACACACACCCTGTCACTCACCCACACATCTGTATATCTATCGCATATATGGGGGGGGGGGACAATAACTGGAACACTCGTATAATGCAGATTCTATAAAAGCCTCATTCTGCTTCAAACAAACTGGTTCATATGAGGAGTCATCTGAGCACGTCTGTATACCTGCTCCAATTGACCACAGTTGAAGGCAGGGCGAAAAGCCTGACGTGTCTTTGTAGTTTCATTGCAATGAAATTATGGAGGTGAGGATAACAGTGCACGCTGTCAGACGGTCTCTCCTGGAAGACTTTCATGGTGTTACAGTCAGGTGTTCACATGAAAAGAAACAGTAGTTGTGTGAAGAATGAAAAAAATTTTTTTGAGAGAAGTTCAAACCCTGCCTTACTTTAACATCCACCCACCTGGCCAATCACTGAGTGAAGTGGGTGTGGCTGTTGGATTGTCTGTTTTGGAAAGTTACAAATATTGTTGAACTCATCCTCTCCCAATTATGCTGTTAGATGACCTGGGCAGTTTGAGATATCAGAGAGAGGTGGAATTAGGGGACTTTCAACGTCAACTTCAACAATACAACTTGTTATATGATGGGCGGGGTTAACTAGTTAACCCAAATCACATTTGATTGGATTATGTTTGTGTAACTGCCCTGCATCCAAGATGAGTGATCAAAATATGTTTGCATTTTACAGTAGAAGTGAGAGACTTTGTAATGAAGAAAAATTTATTTTTATAAAAATAGATATAAGAGATAAATGAATAATTAACACAGGGACACAGGATTAGAACTTGGAAAATGTATTTTCCATTTCACTGTGTCTTTAGCTCACCATAAAAACAGAAGCTTAACCAGTGGTGAAAAGTAAAAAAGTACATTAACTTAAGTACTGGTACTTGTACTTTACTTGAGTATTTCCATTTGATGCTACTTTATACTTCCACTCCACTACATTTCAGAGGGAAATATTGTACTTTCTACTCTTCACTACATTTATTTGACAGCTTTAGTTACTTTTCAGATGAAGGTTTGATACAACGGATAATATAACAAGCTTTTAAAATACAACACATTTAAAGATGAAGCCAGTGGTTTCCAACCTTTTTGGCTTTTGATGTCTTATAAAAAGCAGTGTGTAGTTGGTGTCATATTTCAGGGGCCAGATGCACAAAAACCATGCATACGCCATTTCCTGCACATAAACTGGTATTTATAAACGTAACATTGATTAAATACTTTTGTGTGATTAATTTTATCATTCTTTTAATTTACATAGGAGTCAACTCAAGTCAAGTTTTATCCTGAGTTGTGACACACATTGTAAAGTGTGTTTAGATATGAGCGCTACAAATTGATCATTGATTACATTTCTGAGATAACTGCTGACAATGGTTTACAGGTCCATGTGATATAAAGTATAAAGAGCCGCACAGCCTTGTGTAATGGAAGCTGTTCTTCTGTTGGACCCCTGTTGAACCTTGCCGGTGCAACACAATCAGTGAAACGGCACTTCTTCTTTCCCGTTTGTTTCATTGACGGGTGTACAGAGTGGTGGAGCAGGCGGCAAACTGATATGAAAACAGCTGGTTCAGGGCGGGTCTTCATCCATTTATCGTGGGAGTTGAATTGAGGCCCGTGCACGTGCGCCCAGTTCCTCAATGACTGAGATTTATAAAACAGAACCATGTGTACACTTTATAAATCTGAAAAGAATGCGCATGCATATTTCTTATTACTTCTTTCCTCTCCCATTAATCATCTCACGACTACTCAGATTTATCTGCTGACCCTTTTGGAGGGGTTTTTCTTATAAGTATTAGTATTTTTACATTGTTGTATTGGTGCTTTAAGTTAAGTACTTCTTCCACCACTGAGCTTAACCATGAGCACATCCTGTGTTGGCCCTGTATTGTCTCATGCACAAGCACCTTGCATAATTACAGAAAGGGCCAGCTTTGACCTTATTTGATTAATATGCAGATAACGTCTTATTCTAGAGGCAAATGAGAAACTGGACAGAATGTGCAGCAAAAGAGGCCACAGGCTGGAGTGAACAGAAAGGTGATATCAAAGTGAAGCCTTTCAGAGAGGGCATGTGTTTGAGTTGAGCGAGCTCAACAGTCAAGCAGAAAGCTCCATGCTGGTCTGATGCAGTTCCTCTGTCTGCCTGCTGGTTGAGCGTGTAGAGTGTATGTGTGTCTCCTTCACAATACAGTGTGACTGCAGTGCAAGTTGTGTTTGTATACGTGTGAGTACAAGCTTATGATTGCAGCCTGCAGCTATTTTCTAAAACACAATGGAGCAGGAGCAGTAATTATTTTTGGCCTTGAATGACTAATATACTTTTAATTGCTTGCCATTTCCCAAGGAAGGTTTTTGTCTCCCCCAACGTAATGCCAGAGAAGCATTCATCATTTGGTCAAGGTGAAAATGCCAGGGGGATTTTACTGTGAAATCTTTTCACTACACTGTGCAAAACACAAGTAACCAACCTTGATGAGCTCCTCAATAATGTAAAGCCATCATCATGGACTGAGAAGAATTGTGGCTTATGTTATGTTGTTGAGTGATGTTGAATACCATTTTCTTCTTGATTGAAGATGTCACGTTTGCTAATTTTTTTGTGTTTTCTGTAGTTTTCTGAATTGTTTTGCTTTCTACAATACGGTTGTGTTTTCTGTAATTTGGATTTATTGTGTTTTTTTGTGAAGTGGTGTTGTGTTTTCTGTTTTTTTAGCTTAGTACATATCGGTGCTTTTATTTTCTGCATACTGTAAACCAATTAAATCATGATAAATTACACAACTATGGTTCATCCAGTTGGCCTAACTTTTAATTGTTATAATTATGACTTACTATCTCATAATAACCAGAAAAATGTATTATACTTTTGAGACCCAGATCTCATAATTACAAGAAATTAGCTCATAATTATAAGATAAAAGGTGTTACACTGCATTCTGGGACCCATCAGATTCTGACCTGATAAAATTTTGGCTATATTGCCATCATTTTTATCTTGCTTTATTGCATGTTTTATTTAGCACAATGTTGACATCTTCTTATCATATTGTCACTCTTACTGTCCAATACATAAACTCTCCAACAATGACGTGCAGGATACTACTGCTTTATTTCACATCTGTCAACATCAACCTCACATACAACTGCAGTAGTGCAACTGCAAGCAAACTGCAAAGTGCATGTGTGGCCACAAGCTGGTACTAATTGACCTGTGCGAGTGAGTACACCTGCTCAGGAAGTGAAGGGTTAGAGAGCAGAGGTCAAACTCGTCTCTGAGAGCACAGATGATAACAAATTAGCAATACTAACGTTAGTAGCCATGGCAACGAAAGAGCAATCATTATTATAATTCAAAAGGGCACACAGTCATTGCAACAAAACAGCATAACTGATTCTAAATGAGTCACGTTTGTCATCCATCACCATGACAGCAAATGGACTTTTAAACTGAAATAACAAGTGGATTAGCCATGCTGTGTCAATCAGCAAGAGAGGAATAATAGAAAACCTAGATGTATTTTACCAACTTTCTTGGCAAGGAGAATGGATTATGAGTCATGGCCAGGTACAGGGGAGAAATCTACTAACATTACTTTAGGTAAGACACAAAGTTTTGTTTTGACAACTTAAAAGTAAATTAACATTAACTTGTCAATAGTGATCAGCTGTGAAATTGGTGCCAATCGGGTCTATGTCTCCCGGCCGGGTTCAGGTCCAACATTTCTCGGTTCTGCATGGGTCTGAGTCCCAATTTTCAAAAATTTGGCAGGTCTGGGTACTACATTTCCAGGTCTTTTTGGGTTTAGGCACAAATTTTTGAACCTGTGAAGACCTCTACTTCACTTTCCGGTTACACGGTTAATAATGTGGTCAGTAAACTAATCAGGAGATCACAATACTCAAATGATAAAAGTGGAACATTGTTCGTATAGATTCCATATAAATCCTAAATGTGATAGCCAGTGCAAATTATTTGAAAAAATTAGATGAAAGATTTTTGCAGGAGACACCCTTGATTTAAGACAGAAACATGACAACTGAGCAAACTCCAACCTTGTGTTCAGATTAATTTTGTGAAATGCCCATTTCCAATTTGCATCCAGCCATAGATATGCATACAGATTTTTTTCTTTTAGTTAACAGAGGAGCACCACTTGAAAAGGGAACACCATGAATCCACTCTCTGAGGCAGAGATGCTCCTTTCCTGCCTGCTGTGCAGTTTAGCTGCTTGTCATTGGAGAGAACCATCTGTGCTTCTTCTTTTCTATTCCCCTCTCGTTTGTCCGTCACTCAAGCTCTCTGTCTCTACCTTCCCATGTTTTTAATTCCCCCCTATTTTTTGCTTGACCTGTCTCCCTCTCAATCATGCTTTTTCTTCCTGCAATCCATTCTTCCTTCACTCTTCCATCTCCCTGTCCCTCCGTCTCTGTAGCAGTGTATGTGTACCTCTGATTAAGTTTGGATTAGATAGGCCAGAGAATAGGCAGCTTACATTTGAAGCTTTAGGGAAGGGTGGTGGGAGAATAATGATGAGACTGGAGAGATGGGGGGACTATAGGGGGAGGAAAAGAGGATAAAGTGAAGATATGAGGAAGCTATCTTATTTCAATGCATATTGAAAAGTACAGAACAGCCTGAATGAACCCTGAGCAGGAAAATTTCTACTGAGCAGTGTAGTCACAATCGTACAGTACAGTGCATGGTAGAAAAAAATGGAGATGAGAAAATCATTGAACTACCTATGCACCATAATCTCTACACTGAGGTAGTTTGCCAAAAAAGAAAGAAAATACTTTAGATTTATATTTGTTCCTTTTTGCAATTTTCAGTATTTTAAGACAACATTGTTCTTGCTAGTCACTATGGCCACATTATAACATTTTTTCATCTTAATTGTAATGTTAATTTCCAGTGGTGATTTAGACCAAATCTAAATTGTGTTAGTAATGTTATACCATAGTATGGGTATCAGTATTTCATGATGTACTTCTTTTTTGTAAATTTAATTGACAAACTGTTGTTGCAGATGTCTGATGCTAACCCAGTGAAGTAAATACCTGACATGTCAAGATATTTCATCACATTGATGCAACGCTCAGGTAAATCTAATAGTGCAGTTATGCTCACTGATTTGCAGCATGGCCTACAATATATCAACCCATTCATCTGTTCTCTGCCACTAATGTGGGTTCAAGTTGTGGTGGCAGCAGGGTAAGCAGCTCTTTCTGGAGGATCGTAAAACATTCCCATACCACATGGAATATATAATCCCTCCAGTGTGTTCTTGGTCAGCTGCTGGGTCACTGAAGTGCTCAGAAGGCCTCCTTATCAGATTCCCAAACTACCTCAACTGACTGCTTTCAGTGCATAGGAGCAGCAGTTCTACTCAGAGCTTCTCCTGAATTTCTTGCCATGTCCCTAAGGGCTCACCTTTAGGGACACTGCAAGGGGCTTCGGATAAGGCTGAGTAGTGTCACACCCTTGTAACTGGAACACACCCTCCAGTCCCCTTTTTTGAATATGAGAACCTCCAATGTCCTAATATCCATCTATAATTTTGTCATCAAGAGGAATCAAGATTCATGCGACCTGGCTATGTTTTTCCAGTCTTCAACTGTCCAGTTATGGTGAGCCTGTGCCCACTACAGCCTCAGATTTCTGTTCTTGGCTGACAGGAGTGGAACCCACTGTGGTCTTCTGCTGTTGTAGCCCATCCACCTCAAGGTTTGACGTTGTGCCTTCTGAGATATTTTTCTGCTCACCACAGTTATAAAGAGTGGTTATCTGAGTTACTGCAGTCTTTCTGTCACCTCCAACCAGTCTGGCCATTCTCCTCTGATCTCCTTCATCAACAAGGCGGAACTGGCACTCACTGGATGTTTTTTGTTTTTCGCACCATTCTGAGTAAAATCTAGAGACTGTTGTGCATGAAAATCCCAGGAGATCAGCAGTTTCAGAAAATACTCAAACCAGCCTGTCATGCCACGGTCAAAGTCACTGAGATCATTTTTTCTGCATTCGTATGTTTGATGTGAACATTAACTGAAGCTCCTGACCTGTATCAGCAGGATTTTATGCATTGCACTGCTGCCACATGATTGGCTGTTTGGATAATTGCATGAATAAGCAGGTGTACAGGTGCTCCTAATAAAGTGCTCGGCAAGTGTATGTATAATGATGTTAATTTCTATATAGTCCCTTTAGAGCTTTGGATTTCCCTACACATTTGTGAAGAGATGCGCTTCACATAAAAAGTCCTGGCCTTCATATCTGACCCTTCACATTCGGCTTCTAAATAAAATCTATTTATAATCATGTATATGTCACCTCTGTGTTGGCCTCTTATTCACTCCCCAGACTTTCTCTCTATATCTCTTGATGCCTCTCACTCTGTGAGTTTGGCACTCCCTCTCTCTCATGTTCCACTCTGATTTGAATATCAAATGCTTTGTCTTATCTCTCCACTCTATTATTGTCTCAGGAAGACTGCAAGTGACTCTTGATGTCACCAACAAACAGTTCATTGCTTTGGAGTATAAATACCATCATGGCATCAGTACAGTCCACTGTTGAAGCTGCCTGTAATTAGAAGGCCTCTGGGGTATGTGGTGACAGTCGGGATGGAAAACTGGGTGATTGTGATGAAAAATGTGGCAGATGATGATTCAGGGGGAACAGCATTAATGATCATTACTGTGAACCATTATTCACAGATGGGATCCTTTTAAAGTATCATTAATATCTTATTTTTATTACAGTGACAGGTTTCATTACAGAGTGGCCAGTGCATTCTTTGTAACCCTTTCCAATTTGATGCCAAATGTAGTGAATACCTCATCCCGACCCTGTGGAGAAGGAAAGGCAAGGCAGTGGGATAGTAGCACCCAAAGATGCTCCAAGCATGAACAGGCAAATTATGGGTGGTATTAGAGCACCTATCAACCCACACCTGAGGCCAGAGACAGTGCTTCAGGTAGAAACTCCTTATGAAATAGAATTCAGTGTGTTCTCACAGGCAATATGGCAGGCTAAGAACCAAAAAGAAACACCATTTTGCACATGCTGTGCAAGCTGATGAGCAAAATTGTCAAAGTGCTCACACAACCTCGTGCAAAAATAAAGACCAAAAAGATCAACATTCATGAGTTGTACAATGTATACTAAGAGTGTAACACATAGCTACAACCTCTAACTTTATTGGTTTATTGCACAAATACATCTGCATTTGGATTTACAGATGTAACAGTTTTGATGGAAATCATCTGTACTGATGATTTAAACATTAATGACTGATATGAACGCTTAATCATGCTATGTAGGAAAGCAAGAGACGCTTATGCGTGGAAATGTTGAAAATAAAAACCTGTATACTCTTTCCTGTCAGGTGGAATTCTGATCAACAGAAGTCCATTCAGAGCTCTGTGAAATGCCAAGTGCAAAACAAACACTCCAAAACTGCATAAAAATTATATAACTTTCATTATAGACACATAGGTACATCACCATTTGCTATAGAAACAGGGAGGTTTAATGTCTCCCTGTAGAGATAATACTTTGTTTGCTACGTGATTTAGATGAGACTAAAGACAAAGTCCATTTTATGTTTTATCGCTAATTATAAGATGAATTAAGGGCTACACGATATAGTAAAATGTTCTTAATCTCTGATTTTTTTCTGAATGAATGATTATAAAAAACTTGCTGTTTCAGGAAGGGAACCTTTTGTGTGGCTGATTTTTTGTAGAGCTTGAAGACAAAGTTCTTTGTTTGCAATATAATGTGAAGTTTTGTTCTTGTCTATGTTTGACAAATGTCACTGCAGCTGTATTTTGGTGCCTTGTAAGTCCATGTGAACTGGGCTCTTGTATGTGCCTGACACAATAACTAACTAACTAGAAGTGCTATAGACTAACTGTTGCAACTGAAGACACTTGTTTTGTGAGTAAGAATAACACTAAAAAATATATTTGATTGCTTTGTTTTTTTTTTGCAGAGGTGGAGAGTGAGACTTCCCTGGCCGCAATTATTATCTCAGTCCTCTGGCCATATTGCATTTTTTTTTTTCTCAAAAAATAAGGAAACTAAGTTGTGCATGCAGTGGGAGGAGGTCCAGATGAAGTTGGTTTGAAGTGTCTATGACAAAAAATGACAAAACTATTGGCAAAACTTTTGAGACAGTCTCTAACTAAAGCTCCTCAGTGTCCAGCTACTGTCAAGTTGTGTCTGGTGTCAGATGTCAGTATTGGATCATGAGATAAAAAATACTGCCTGTGCAACATTAGTCAAGCTTTATCATGCACTGCACAACAAATGGGATGATTTTATTGATAATCTTCAAAAGTTGTTGAGGAGTAACCTCAGCAAATGTCTGAATATCAAACTTAAAACTGTCCATGATTTGTTAATCTATATTTGTTCACATTTTGGCAAATCTGTACCATGAAAAGTCATGCTGCTTTGGCTACTAGCAGTTTCTGTTCACACACAGGGACATAAATTTTATCTTTGGAAGGGACATTTTTTTTCAGATGGCCAAAATAAATAGTCGTGTTATGTGCACTTGCTCATTCATATGCATACATGTGCGTACACACACACACACACACACATAAAGAGCCTAGCTGGTCAGCAATACGTAATACAGTTTGGGTTGAGGGTTGCCAGATCATCAAGTCATGTATCCGCTACATCCCTCTTTTTCACTTTTTTATCATAATAACACACTTTACACAGAAAACACACAAACCTGGTAACTCGCATAGATCTCATACCAGTAATATTATGCAGAGTTAAAATGGCAAGATCATTTGAGATCAGTAAAAATATTGGTAGGGACATATCCATACCCAAATCTACACCAATGATAGACAAAAATCATTGGATTACTGTTGATACTGAAGAAACCATTACAAACAAGTAAAAATGAATCAGTCAATCAGATCAGTTCCAGTCAGACTCCGGTTCTGTCTAACATA
Organism: Scomberomorus guttatus; assembly: GCA_038419695.1. NCBI lineage: Eukaryota > Metazoa > Chordata > Actinopteri > Scombriformes > Scombridae > Scomberomorus > Scomberomorus guttatus. The sequence continues at coordinate 29,193,969 of CM076459.1, read as the reverse complement.
CCATGAACATAAAAATAATAGCAGCAGGCTTTGCCTACACCCAATACCTGTCCAGTAACATCCTCACATACAGGCAGCCGCTATGTGCTGGAGGAGTTTGTTGGATAGAGACTGTGTATGCTACCTGGTCATTTCTTCAGATGGAAAACAGCACCCTGCAACTGTGCCCATCTATCAGGCCTAAATGAGATGTCAAGGGTCAACTGCGACGCAGTGCATCGCCCTTTCTCCACAGGCTGCCTATTTGTCACCACAAATGAGGAAAACAGGGTTCTCTGGGGGTCCCTGACACACACACAGACACACACACAGAAACAGACCTAGACACACACACTAATTAGGCAGCCCACACATGGCTGAGCATCTACTGTGGATGCTGACACACACACACACACACACACACACACACACACACACACACACAAGAAGACAGAACACACAGTTAGTGTGCTGCTAGTAGCCTGTTTTTGGCCATTGTTAGGTTCATAAAGACACTCATACAAATGTGCACATGCCCATTAGCAAACCTTGTCATTACATGCTGCTGCTCCCTGATGGGTCTGCGTCGAGCAGGCAAGCTTCACACCAGTATGATGAGGACAAAATGTAATTGGTAATTTTGTAATTTGTAATTTTTGATATAGATTCATAACAAAAGACCTCTGTGAATGTTTGTAGAAATTAAAATTAGTTGCTGCAGTAAAAATTATAGCATTTTTACTAATAATTAATCATAACTAACTGCAATCACTTTTCCACTTTTAAAGCTTTTAGAGAGTGAATATACCCTCAAAATCTGTTTAAAAAATGCAACAGAGGTGAGGCAGAGAGTCAAGTCAAGTCAATTTATTTATAGAACACATTTAAAAACAACAAAAGTTGACCAAAGGGCTTTACAGAGACTGAGAAATACAATCAAATGAAAACACATACATAGTTATGAGGATCAAAGGGAAAATTAATACAAGTGTAGAATAAAATAAATATTTCAATCCTAAAAACACAACAGCATTGCACAGAGAACAAATAATTAAGAGGAAGAAAATAAATAAATAAAATAACCAGAAATACCCCCTCACAGTTGTATGCTTCCACCAACCAGTCAAGTTGCAGTTTACATCCATGTCTGTTCAGACTCATAATATTAGTGAAGATTTTGAAGGAATTTAATAAACGGTATTAAGTGTATTTTGTGGCAAAATGGAAGTTATCACTATATTGACATGTATGATTCCAGTGAATAATTTCCAGTGAGAAACATGCTGTCTTCACTTAGAGACTACAGAGGAGTACAGAGGACTGATAGCTTCGTCACATGGTGCAACATTAATCACCTGAAGCTCAATATCAGCAAAACCAATGAGCTTGTGGTGGACTATCAGAGGAATAGGAGGTACCCCTGTCCTGATTGTCATCCAGGGAGATGAAGTGAAGCAGGTGGACTCATACAAGTACCTTAGGAAAGCAAAATGCAAAGAAGCTACATCTTCAACCCGGCAGCAGAGAACATCACCATCACCTATACAATCACCACAGTTTCAAGGTGGGCACCCATGATTAGTGTCACCAATTCAGTATCCCACCAAATATGAAATATGGTCAGTTATGGCATTGATAAAGGCCAGAAAAGTGTTTTTGCAGAACATTATGATGTCACAGTGAAGTTGACCTTTGACCTTTTGGGTATAAAATGTCATCACTTCATCATTTTATCCTATTAGACATTTGTGTGAAACTTTGTCATAATTACCATATGAATTATGAGTTATGGCAAAAAAGTGTTTTGTGAAGTCACAGTGACCTTGACTTTTGACCACCAAATTCTAATTGGTTCAGGACATTTGTGCCAGATGTAATGAAATTCGTACAGGTGTTCCTGAGATATCGCGTTCACAAGAATGGGACGGACGTGAGGTCACAGTGACCTTGACCTTTGACCACCAAGATGTAATCAGTTCATCCTTGAGTCTAAGTGGACGTTTGTGCCAAATTTGAAGAAATTCCCTCAAGGTGTTCCTGAGATATCACACTCACAAAAATGGGACAGACAGACGGACAGACGGACAACCCAAAAACATAATGCCTCTGGCCATGGCTTTCGCCAGCACGGAGGCATAAAAACAGTGTGACCATTCATGTCTACATGATGACTATTAAAAGGCTGAAGAAAAGAGAGGTCTTAAGAGAGGTTTTAAAAATATAAATTGAGGGGGATGGTCTAATAATGAGAGGCAAACTGTTCCACAGTTTAGGGCCAATAATGGCAAATACCCGATCACCTCTGGATTTTAACTGGGAATGTGGAATGACGAGCAGTGATTGGTCAGCATATCTGAGGGGTCTGGCGGTAGAATAGGAGTTCAGAACGATAAGCTGGTGCCACTCCATGCAGTGCTTTAAAAACAAATAAAAGAATCTTAAAATCAATTCTGCATTTCACTGGTAACTGGTGAAGAGAGGCCAGTACAGGAGTGATATGGTCTCTCTTTTTGGTACTAGTGAGGAGTCGTGCTGCAGCATTTTTAACCAGCTGCAGGCGAGATAAAGCTGACTGACTAATTCCTATGTACAGAGAATTATAATAGTAAATGCGGGAGGAGATAAAGGCTCTACATCCTTAACAGACAGAAATTATTTTAGTTTTGTAAGTGATCTAAGATGGAAGAAGCTGGTGCTGACAACAGAGTTGATTTGTTTATCAAATCTTAAACCAGAAAGGGCCGAAAGTTTTATCCTGGTTTAGCTGCAGGAGCTTTTTTGCCATCCAGGATTTTACAAACTCAATGCAGTTAAAGCTTGCACCACCAGGATTGAGGGGAGGTACAGCTGGATGTCATCTGCATAGCAATGGTAAGAGATATTATATTTTCCAGAAATAGACCCCAGAGGAAGCATGTAAATGGAAAATAAAATAGGGTCTAATATGGAACCTTGTGGTACTCCACATGAGATGGATACAGAGAAAGGACACATTATCAGTTTTAACAGATGCTGATCTGTCTTGGAGGGAAGAGAAAAACCACCGAAGGGCCTGCCAGTGAATGCCAACATGTGGTCCAAGAGGATTGAGTGATCAACTATGTCGAAAGCAGCGGAGAGATCTAAAATAATTAAAATAGTGTGATTTCCTAAGTCAAATGACAGCAACAAATCATTTGCCACCCTGATGAAAGCAGACTCTATCTGTCTCTGTCTGTCTAAAACCTGACTGAAATTTGTCCAGAATGCTAAAATTGTCCAAAAGGGAGGTAAGTTGAGTTAAAACAACTTTTTCAAGAACCTTGGATAAAAACAAGAGTTTTGATATTGGCCTGTAATTATTGGGAGTAGATAAATTTTGATTTAACCTTTTTATCAAAGGGTGTATAACTGCATGTTTAAAGCAAGAAGGGGCATTGATCAGAGCGCTGTTAATTATTGGCATTATACTAGGCCGAGTAATGTCTAGCACTTCTTTAAAAAGCTGCAAGTGAATAATGTCATGGATGAGTGTAATGGACAAGTACTAGATTTCATATTGGAGATAATACGTGCCAAAGCAGAGGGAGAGATGGGTTCAAAATTATAGAGAACTGAGGAGCATGAGTTTAACTCTGATGGAATGTGGGGGAGGGTGGCATCTGGGAACATATAATGTCAATTTTGTTAATAAAGAATCTAAGGAAGTATTCATAGGTATCAGTGTTGCTTCATGACAATTTGTGACTGCTGTAGTTATTGTATTAAATAAGACTTTGGGTCTATGGGCATGTTTGGCGATAATATCAGAAGAAGATTTGTCTCTTTCTGCATTGACACACTATTGATATTTAGCCAGACAGTATCTCAGATGCTGGTAGGATACTTGGTATCCTAAATTCCCCAGTCAGGCATAGTTAGGGCAGCCTACAGTGCTGTTGGGTCCTATCTGGGTCCTGAGCTGTGCTCCCGGCACATTGTAGCAGCCTTGTTCTGGGTTGAGTCATGGTATGCATGCATGAGTGTTGCTAATTGTTCTTACTTGTTAACTTCTTACACAATTCATGGTGTGTAGCCCATATATTGCGCTTCAAGTTCAGATTGTGTAATATTATCGCAGATAAGTATGTATTACGTTTGTAGACAATGTTAATTCTGACTACAAATAAGCAGGCTAGCAAGTTGGCTGCACATTGACCACCCAATTAATTTGCATTGTCAAAGTACACACGTGGACAAAATTGTTGGTACCCCTCAGTTAATGAAAGAAAAACCCACAATTCTCACTGAAATCATTTGAAATGTACAAAAGTAACCATGAATAAAAATTTATTGAAAATTAAACAATCAAAATCAGCCATTACTTTTGAATTGTTGATTAACATAATTATTTTAAAAAAATGAAACAGGCCTGGACAAAAATGATGGTACCCATAATTTAATATTTTGTTGCACCACCTTTTGAGGCAATCACTGCAATTAAACGATTTCTATATTTGTCAATGAGCCTTCTAGATCTATCAACAGGTATTTTGGCCCACTCCTCGTGAGCAAACTGCTCCAGTTGTGTCAAGTTTGATGGGTGTCTTCTCCAGATGGCATGTTTCAGCTCCTTCCACAGATGTTCAATGGGATTCAGATCTGGGCTCATAGAAGGCCACTTCAGAATAGTCCAACGCTTTTCTCTTAGCCATTCTTGGGTGTTTTTGGCTGTGTGTTTTGGATCGTTGTCCTGTTGGAAGACCCATGACCTGCGACTGAGACCTAGCTTTCTGACACTAGGCAGCACATTTCTCTCCAGAATGCCTTGATAGTCTTGAGATTTCATTGTACCTCGCACAGATTCAAGACATCCTGTGCCAGATGCAGCAAAGCAGCCCCAAAACATAACTGAGCCTCCTCCATGTTTCACCGTAGGGACAGTGTTCTTTTCTTCATACGCTTGATTTTTGAGTCTATGAACATAGAGTTGATGTGCTTTACCAAAAAGCTCCAGTTTTGTCTCATCTGTCCAAAGGACATTCTCCCAGAAGCTTTGTGGCTTGTCAACATGCATTTTTGCAAATTCCAGTCTCGCTTTTTTATGATTTGCTTTCAACAGTGGTGTCCTCCTTGGTCGTCTCCCATGAAGTCCACTTTGGCTCAAACAACGACGAATGGTGCGATCTGACACTGATGTACCTTGGCCTTGGAGTTCACCTTTAATATCTTTGGAGGTTGTTCTGGGCTCTTTGGTTACAATTCGAACTATCCGTCTCTTCAACTTGTCATCAATTTTCTTCTTGCGGCCACGTCCAGGGAGGTTGGCTACTGTCCCGTGGATCTTAAACTTCTGAATAATATGTGCCACTGTTGTCACAGGAACTTCAAGCTGCTTAGAGATGGTCTTATAGCCTTTACCTTTAAGATGTTTGTCTATAATTTTGTTTCGAATGTCCTGGGACAATTCTCTCCTTTGCTTTCTGTTGTCCATGTTCAGTGTGGTACACACCTTGTCACCAAACAGCACAGTGACTATTTGTCACCCTTTAAATAGGCAGACTGACTGATTATGAGCTTGAAGACACCTGTGATGTCAATTAAAGGACACACCTGAGTTAAACATGTCCCTCTGGTCAAATTATTTTCAATCTTTTATAGGGGTACCATCATTTTTGTCCAGGCCTGTTTCATTAGTTTGTTTTTTTAAATAATTATGTTAATCAACAATTCAAAAGTAATGGCTGATTTTGATTGTTTAATTTTCAATAAATTTTTATTCATGGTTACTTTTGTACATTTCAAATGATTTCAGTGAGAATTGTGGGTTTTTCTTTCATTAACTGAGGGGTACCAACAATTTTGTCCACGTGTGTACATTGTTCATTTGTATCAATTCTTGATAATGTGTTCATGTGCTCATAGTGACTTGCATATAGTGACAGTAATGTTCATTGACAGCAGAATTAATATGCTCTATCACACTACTTGCTGTATATTTAATTTCTATTCTCTTGTTATACTTGTATTCCAGAAACCATAAGCTCAACCTCAGTAAACAGTTGAACGGCATATTCTGCGTCGATGTCATCATTGCTTCTCATCGGAGCCCCCAGGGTGAAATAGGCATACATTAGACCAGCACCTGTTCTAAACAATTCATTATATGGTCCTTTGAGCAGGATGCTCATTCCACCTTGGTGAACCAGCAGAGGCAAACCATTGCAGTTGCAGACAGCACCATTACAGATGTAAGGAGACATCAAATCCTATCCCACCTTCTGCCCTCAATCAAGTGACACTACCAGCATCCTTACCACCTGGTATCACCCTAGGCACCCTTGATAGAGTCCAGGGAGACAACAAGATAGTTGACACAGCTACACAGCTAGCACACAGAGGGCTGGCCAAGCCTTCCTCTACCGCAGTACAGCTCACGCCAGTGTCCGGACTATCACCAAGGCAGCATGGAGATGATATCATGATTCATGAAGCTTATGGAGGTGATAATATCTTTCGTCAAAGCCCTCTGGTGGTTTACCAAAGCCATGAGGAGGAGCTGGTGGGAGATGACCAGTCAGACAAGGACTCACTGACCTCCCAATATTCGCAGTATAAAAATATATGCATACTGGATTCACACAGCATCTCCCCTCATATGCCCAGCTCCACTGCAGCACCAGGCATTCAGGTTTGGTCATCATTATGGCAACCACAGGCCCTGGTAGCCACCTCTGTGACCACAACCCATATACTGACATTGTCATTGCCTCACATAATTACATCCTCAAGACTGCCATCTACTACACTGTGTCAACCTGGCTACCCTGCAACTTGGCAACATCACGGCCTAGTCATTGTCCATAGTGCCAGTGCTGCTGGTACACCAGTCATCATCCTATGTTCCTGTACAGCCTGCTTCCCAGCCCCTGTCTGTGTATCCGCCATATCATTGCAAGCTACAGAATCTCCCCAGCAAGGTCATCCACCAGTACCAGTTCAGCGGTCGTATCAATCTATGCTTGCACCCTCTATGTACCAGCCCCCATCAGAACAGATGCTATATCAGCTGCGAACTACAGGGCGTCCCCAGCTAGCCCAGGCCCCAGCGTCTGTTCAGTCACCACACCAGCCTCTGCCTGTGGAGCCTGCTTTCCAGCCTCTGTCTATGCTGTCACTGTATCAGCAGCCAGTTGCAAATCAACAGACCAACAGAGCTTCTGCTCAGTCGCTTCTTATGCACTGTGTGGACAGCCAGCCTATTAGCTGCCACTAGCTCAGCAACTCCTTCAGCCAGTTCCAGTGCCCACACTTCCTGATCTCACTACAGACAGTGAAAGAGAGTTTACCAACTTCAAGATGGCTCTCGATAACTTTCTGGGTCCTCACACAGAGCTGTCAGGGCACTATAAGTACCATGTGCTAATCGAACACCTGGTCTTGGAAGAGGCACGACTTATAGCCCAGGCCTGCCGCCATCATCCTTAGCCCTACAACACAGCTATGCAGGCTCTGCAGTGCCAGTATGGCCAACCTCATCACTGGCTCAGAACGAGATTGCAGCTATACTCAACATGCCGGGTGTAAAGCCAGGGGATACCAAAGCTTTTCAAATATTTGCCCTTAATGTTGTAGGAATATTAGTACTTCACCTCCTAGAAGTAACCTTTAATGTCTGGAGGAAACAGTAAAATTCTCAATTTGGTCAATTAATCAATGAATCAGTCTCATAACCATAAGTTCTTGTCCCAAATGGTGCCCTCTGTTTACTTCACCTCAAAGAAACAACCAACTGTTTTTGGGATAAATGAACACATTTCTGAATAGCTAAACATCTTGAGGATACTTGATAAAGATAATAAATAAAAAGAATAATAAAGCCTATAAATGATAATGAAAATAAAATAAAGAAATATTCAGCAAGAGTGGCTCAAAATGTGACTCAAGGCTAACGTGGGAATGCTAAGGGAAAGCTAAATCAACTTCTCTGAAGAAATTATTTTTATTTTAACGTTATTCAACATCAGCCCTTGATCACAAAGCCATGTTATACCTTATTGTCGATGAGTTTCGTTGTTGTAGAGACGTCAGGTCCAGCATTGTTTACAAGTTACAACTTGGCAGCAGTGTGGTCAGTGTTAAAGATGAGTTTTGTGGTGCAGTGGCATTGAACCACTGGGTAGAGGAGAGTCTAAAGGAGAGTCTAAAGAGTCTTCATGTCAGTGTAACTCATATTTGCCGTGCAGCTCTCAGCAAGCAGACAGAGATCCAGTTAAAGCATTGTTTTCTTCTTCAGGCAGTTAAGTTGAGGATTCAGGCTCTGGTTGGCTTGTAGTAACCTGAGTTGAATGCTGAATAAAGTTTAATCTGACGACACTCAAATCTTCGGTGGCGTTTACTTCAAAAATAAAATACTGTACGTGGAAACACGAGACTTAACGTTACAAATAAAACAAAAACAAACTAAACTTGTTTCAATAAAAATTAAAATATGCATATACTCGGTATATAAATATATATAAAAGAGACATCTTTTAAAAATTCTTGAGTTCTGGAGGCCAGCTCAACTGAATTCAGTTAAGCTTTCCTTTTTTATATTTTTTTTGGTCAAAGCAGGAAGAGTTTAGGTGTGTTTTAAAGGTTTTTGCACTGAATTGTTGATGAATATTCAATTCCTTTGTTCTGGACTTTTAAGGTGTGGTTTACTTTGACTTGAGATGGCAAATAACTTACTTACACTGGGAAATTAAGTTTTACTTTAAATGCAAATCCACACTTCAGAGTCACTAAGTCTGAATATTTCATGTCACCTTGTATGATATATTGTAAACCATTCAGGAAACAGTTAAGCAGTATACATGCACTTCACAAGAAGTTAATTCTTCTATTAACATCTCAAACATTAACCTTCATATTAACACTTATGTGATCATATTACTTTCAAAAACATATTCAAGTATAAATTCAACACAAATCTTACTTTATAATATAAAACATTCAATATGACTATGGTTTAACAATAAAAGAAAACTTCTAACTGAAATCCTTCAAACATTATCTTTACATTCCTATTACTTCAGAGAATTCACTCTTACTAATACAACTGCATAGTTATAAAACATTCATAAACTCTTAACATAAGGGAATTTAACTTTTGTCATTAGAGGGCAGTAGGGTCACATGTAGAAAAAGATAAAAACAAAGTTTAATATCTCCTTTGTAGATAGTCACACAACTATCAAAGTTATACCATTCTTCATGTATTTACATGATAAATAACATAACTTGCATAATGATTAGACATTTAATTTACACGAAATTCAGGTTTGGCTAAGATTTGCAGGGAGGTTTCACAAAAGTCCTCAGGAATGTGAGTTAGAGTTTATAGCTCTTGTCTGACAAGACGGTCAGACAAAAGAGTCTGTGTCCCATTTAAGGAGGGGGTTGTTTGGTCTTTCTCCGGTCCAAGTGGCCTTAGGGTCAATTTTTAATGCTTTCAGTTCAGGCCATCATTTTTGGTCAGAAATGGTCTCTTAGAGGTCTTTCTGAGTCTGTTCAATCTCCATTTTGTCCCAGTGTTTAAGTTTTGGGTAATATCCTGGTAACAGACACCCACTTGGCAAAGAGGTCAGTTCAGGGTCCAGGGGTGAGGCATTCTCCATGTCTCTCAGTTTGAAATTAAAGAAAGGCTGTTTTACCCATGAATTATCTAGGAATCATCCAAGGTGTCCTACAGTGCTGACCTCCTGTTATCGCTCGAGGGTCCACAGGGAATGGAAGTGATCTGCACTGGGCATGTTGACAGATTGCTCAGCAAATTACCCAAACAGTACGACAACGGCTTTGTCGAGCATCTGCAGGTTAGGGGAAGGTTACAGACATCCTGTCTTAACCCCTACAACCTGCATGATCTAACGCAATGGTTGAGGCTGAAGGCTGAAGCACAATGGTTGTCTGCCAAAATGGCCCAGCGGCACCAGGTTGAGAGGCAGCCAGCTCTGCGGAAGGACAACACACCTGCTCTAAAAAATTCATTATACTTGGAATTTGTCTTTTTTCCATTTGCACTCTGCTCTCCTGCCTAAATACACCAGCAGTAGCATTAAACCAAGGTTGAGTTTTGACTTTTTTGACTTTGTAAGGGGTTTCCTGAAGCTACTCAACCATCTGACAAGCACAGATGTAATGGCCCCTTTAGTCAACCCAGGAATAATTCAAAAATTTTGGAAAACCAACACACAGACAAAACTATAAAAAATCAGTTGTGGTTTTACGGATAATTGTGTGCTCTAAATACCAGGTACAAGGATTTCCTAGGGTCTTGTAGTCACCATGAGGTTGCCAAGCAACCAACAGAGACTTCAGGAAGTCATAAGAAATAGTCCCTGCACATAAAATGCCATAAAACCCCAAATTGTTGTGTGTTAGTGAGCTTTAGATGTATTGGATTGTGTAGTTTTTACCATTGGACAGACCAGGCTGCCTGTTTACCCCTGCCGCTTTATGTGGCAGGGGTTCATGGCCCCCTGGATTCAGCTGCATACTTATCTATATTTTACAGCCAAGGAACAAAAAATTTATCTAAATGATCACCAAATGAATTGACCTCTACAGCTTGTTATGTATAGTGTATATATACTGTATTTCAGAACTTTGTTTCATCTTCTTTCCTCTCCCATTAATCATCTCATGACCCCTCAGATTTATCTGGTGACCCTTTGGAGGGGCCCGACCCCTAGGTTGGGAAACACTGGACTAGTAGTTCAAACGAGCTCCACCTCCAGCAGCTACAACACTAACATGCTGCTTACACACTGATGCTTCAATAATCTAATGATGTCATATATTACTAGAAAAGTTCTTCAAAAACTGCAGTGTGAATGCTGGCTGTTGACTGATGCTAAACTGGATTGTTGGCATTAATTTGGACAAAGAAGCAGCTAAAAGAGTATGAATGAGTTGGAAAAGTGGGAAATGGGTGGGTCAAATTAGGAAATCTCAATCAGCTGTGTTAAATATTTTCAAAAAGAGTTAAATGCATGAAAAAGCAGCAGAAGCAGTATGAATAGTTGGAAAAATGGGAAAGTGATGAAGGATGCAAAATATAGACTAAGCAATGAGAGAAGTTCAAATGGGAGTTTTAGAGCAAGTGTAATGTGTAGTGTAATGAGAAGGAGTTGAGGTTTCCTTTACTTCTCTTTGTTGGAATAACGATAAAACATCAGCTGAGGACAAAGCCCTGACAAGTGTGGAACTATAAGCACTTTTATTTTGAAAAACTAGGTCCATCCCTTGTTTCCTGTTAACATACAGTGACCATTGGGGCTTTTATTTTGAAGAACAAGCTTCATCTTGAGGAAGATACAGTTACCTTCTAGGGCTTTGATTTTGAAAAACTAGGTCCATCCCCAGTTTCCAGTTAACAGTTATTTTGAAAAGCCTGGATCATTTTGACTTTCCTGTTATGATAAAGTTACCATCTTGGGCTTTTATTTTGAGATTTATAAAATTGGAAATGACACTTTGTGTTTGTGTGTGTGTGTGTGTGACCTAATTCCCTCCGCTTGATAAGTATATTTACTCATATTTTAGTATGAAGCCTCCTTGTTTTCTGCTCTGCTTCTGTTTGCTCCGTTAATTTTTTGTTACAGCTTTACCAGTAATTATGGTAATCTGCACCAGGGACTTCCGCCAGCTGAGCTGGCTAACTTCCGGTTAGCTCTCTTCTAACTTGAATGGGGATAATAATCATACGGCTCTTCTAGACTTTCCAAATGTTACTTGAGAGAATGGCTCAAATTTTGATAGTGAAACAAGTAATTTCTCAGGGTTTGTGTGAGTTTTGTTGCATTAGTAACATAATCAGAGCTCAACAGGCTGCGTCTGTCAGATGTGTGTCAATTCTATCTCACACAAGCTTCGCCCCCCACTGGACTCCATGGGTACTACTCTCCTCCAATCACACACACATATTTGCCCACTGAACTTTGTATAAATGTAGCCGGCCAATCAGGATGTCCCTACCACAACACATGTGGAGCCCACAGTATATAAGGCAGCATGCCCACTGTCCAACATCCTTTTCTCTTCAGCGAACAGCGAGTTTGGCGTAACAGCATGACGTTGAGAGGGAGAGAGAGGTGGTGGTACAGAGCATCCACAGCTCCTGCCACCTCCACTTCTCAGGCTGCCCCGACAGAGACCCCACTCCACCACCCCCCTGTGACTAAGGAGCGTGGGTACAGAGCGTCGACAGAACTCCACGTGTCTCTCTGGTTGAGTGTGCGGTGTCAGGTTATATTATCAGTCCGTCAGGGAGAAACACACCTGACACGCTTATCGCAGAGTGAAGGGCGTGCATGCATGATGTGTTCTTCCTCATCAGTCTCCATGCGGGAGACAAGGAGGATTAGACACAATAATGCAAAATCTGCTGCTGTCTATCGTTCCCACTCACGACAGACAGAAGGGGTTTTACTCCACATACTTCTGAGTCCCCAAGAAGATGGGACATTTCAGACCCATTTTGGATCTCCACACCCTAAACTGATGCATCGCCTGCAAAACGTTTCACATGCTAACTATCCCGCGGTTAGTGGAGTTGGTTCAGCCTGGCAATTGGTTCACCACCATCTACCTGAAGGACATACTTTCATGTCAAGGTGGCTCTGAAACACAGGACGTTCCTGTTTGCCTTCCAGGGGACAGCCTGCAAGTACAACAGACTGCCATTTGGCTATTTCCTGGCCCCCCACACCTTCAGCAGATGTGTGGACACAGCGCTTCAGCCATTGCACAACCAAGGCTTGAGGGTCTTCTTTTATCTCGACAACCTCATTGTCATGGCCAGGTCCAAAGAATGGGCTATATTCCACACAGCCTAGTTGATCTTGCACCTAACCAAGTTAGGGTTCATGATCAACTGGAAGAAGAGCAGCTCCCAGCCACAACAACCCCTCTGTCCTCCCTCCTTGCTCTGCTGTCCTAAGTAAGTTTGAGCCTATGTCCCTTGCTCATATTAAAGTCATAGTCTCACACACTAAGTCGACTACTTGTCGACATGCATCCATGTTCTCACCAAAGGCACACTATCATTGAACTTCAGTGTTTTTACACCTTACTCGTAAAATTGGCCATCTGGTGTGAATATTTATCCTCTGCTCAGTGTAAAACCTACACAAAACTCCCATTTGATGTCAATGTGGTTGGTAGAAATAACCATGACATCCCCACCTGCATTTATAGGTCTTTACACTCAATGAAACCCACTTCTGATCCTGCTTTCATTCCAGGTGGAGTGGTGGATCAGTGCTGGGATAATCTAGTCAGGAACCTGCATGTCATCGTTACACAAAATTTTAATCAGAACACATCCTGCTTTATGCCATGGCTGAAAATAAATCAGTCCTCACAGAAAAATGAGTGTGTGTGTGCGTCTCTGTGTGTACACACAGCATAGTAGCCATCCTTCCGCAATATGGCTGGCACTGACAGCTGTGGCAGTTCCAGTTATTGAGTCGATGGGTAATTGGTCTCACAGGAGATAAATGATGTGATGTGTGCGTAAGTGCACTTTGTTGCATATGTGTATCTGACATGTCTATGTGCATGTACCACATGTGTGTATCAGTTGGCACCAGGAGAAAGAGAATGCGCCACCTTGAAAGTTACCCAAGAGAAGATGATCACAACTGAACACTTGGATGCTTGAGCACCATTTGTTACCCTTTCAGAAGACACATAAGGTGGGCACCATCTTTACTGCCTTGAAATAGTCTCTTTCTCAGTTATCATTTGCCATAAAAGCCAAAAGCATACATGCATAATTAAAGACAGAGGGACTGTTGTTACTGCCACACAAGAAACAACTCCACAGGACCAAAAAAAGTCTATAACATATTAACACACCAAGTTAAGTACAGTACAGCAGTGCTTCTCTTCTGGGTGCCAGCTGGTCCAGGGTAAACCACAGTAAACCAAAAAACAATATTCCAATGCACTTACCACAAACCATTCAACATTGCATTTGCCATTACTCTGACTTGAAATGGAAATGATATCAGACTGGATATAGTACCCGAAAGGATAAATTTGGATGACTGAAGCTTCATATTAGCTTCAGATAAACTTTTAAATATATTTTTGCACAGAAGGAGGACTGTGGATTTTGTCCTCCATCACTTACATTGTAAGTGCATTATGAAGGGATCTTCTAATGGTCAGTATGAACAGGAAGAATGATTACAGCAAGAAAAACATGTTTCAATGTTCATTTGGGCACCTGACTGTTGTTTTAAGACAGACTTGAAAAATTTTGAACCCGTCCCACAATCCAAATTGTACAAACCTTTTACTAAGGAGATGTGTACATATTGTGTGTGTGTGTGTTTAAATGTGCACATGCACATATTCTTTAAAGTCTGGGTGTATCACATGAATGAAGCACAGCCCAGAACTAAACGGATGTCTGCTTGAAGATGGCTCAGCTGAGTAAGAGTCTTAGGGAGATCAGGCACTAAAACACACACACACACACACACACACACACACACACATACACACACACACAGCCCAGTATTAGCAGTGGTCTCAGCTGGCAGAGACACTGAGCTTTTGTTTATATCACAGCAGAGCCCTTTGATGTGCAGTACCATTTTGCATGCTGCTGTTCCTTTCCCCTTTCTCTCTTCTCTCCACACAGAGAGCCAGTTGAGTGAGATGTCCAAGTTATCTAATGTGTTCAGGGCATGTTGTGCTGCCAGACTCCATCTGGCTAGAGCCAATTCCTAACCAAGGACCAGCCAGCATGCAACATCAAACGGCATTTAAAACCCTCTTACTGGATGCCCAGCTAAATTTGTCTCTTTTGAGTGTGTGTGTGTGTGTGTGTGTGCATGTAACTTAAGTCACTTTCAGGAACGCACACCAGACCATTGGGGCCATTGGGGACAGCTTGTGCAATTGTACAAAATCCATGTCCCCAATTGGTAAAACACTGATTTTTGGGTCAGTGGTTAAGGTTTACAGCAAAAATACACCGGGCAGGTACGTGGCGCGACATGTCTGTTGCAGCAACATCCATTATAATCAACTGAAGCTGCTACACTGACCAGAAAAGCTGTGTGCATCTGTGCAGGCATTGCCCGGCTCATCTCTAATTTTGCACAGCTGGTCTATTTTTTTTTCTCTACACACAGCTACGTGGCCTTCCAACAGGTAAAAACAACATAAAACTGTGTAAACAACTAACTCTAACCTTGTGGGGGGGGGGGTTTACATTGCACATTAAAAATAAATCAATCAAATCAATGTATATCCATGATCCTGTAGTTAAAACGATCTAGTTAATAATTTCAGTACCAGTTAATATAGCCTATGCTTCCAAACCCTGCATAACCAACTACATTATCACTTGACAAAACTCAATATACATGCAGTGACAGAGATGGAGTCTGTGTAGCAGGTAGAAAACCCCGCTCCGCCCTGTCTATGTGCATCGTGTCTGTGCCTAGTGTATTTCAGCTGTTAGACTTACATTAATTTTCTGGAGACTTACCCTATGTAAATACCCCAAAACTGACTTAAGTAAACCTGTGTGTGTGTTTTGACTTTGCAAGTCATACTTGGTAGTTAATTCAGAATGACATGAATTTATTATTATTGTCTGTATCATCTTTCAAATTTCACTGTTGTGATGTTCCCAAAGGAATGTGTTGGTATTGGTGATAGAGCAACATTCAGGGTAAACTCTGCTATGCTTATGAGGCTTCACTCAGTTGTTCACTCTGCTAAAAATGACATGATGGCAAAATGACCTTTACGCCACCACTGAAGACCACATGTCCAGATTAAAATGTGGCACTTGAAAACACATGACCAACATACACAAATTGATTTTTGCAGAGAGCAATGAGCTACTCATTTTTCCATTCCCTATTTTTGATGTGCATTTCCCATTCTTTTATTTTTAAAGCTCTTACTCAGAGTGATTGAGGGTGCTGAACAATGTCCCTCACCCTCAAACAGCCCCTGCAAGGGAATGAAGAATACGCTGAAAGTTGCACCTGAGCATCTGTCAATCCTGGGGGGAGATAGTGCCACTTTTACAGGATGAAACAGGCGAACGTTTAATAACACACTTTCTTCTAGCCTCCTTTACTCAGGGAAGACTAATGTTTCCTTTCAAATGTATTAGCATTTTGATAAGACCAGCTGAAGACCTCTCTCCTTCTCCTTCTCCTGCTGGAGTGATAAGGAGGTACAGTCCAGCTTTATGACAGTATGGAGTAATTGGAACACAGCATGGGAGAAGTCAGCGTTTAGAGGGAGGGGAGCAGGGTAAAGAGAAAAAGCTCTTTCAGGTTGATAAAGTTTGCTGATTCAGTAAGTAAGAAAATTAAGAGATTCTAGTGAATGAAAGAGTAAGACAGGCTCTCTGTATAACACTGTAGGCGAAAGAGTCGCAGAGCGAGAGATGTATAAAAGGGTGGATGATTCAGTCAATTGCTGATGTAGGGAATTCTTCGGAGGTGGCATTCAAGCCCTCAGGCTCAGTTTGTCTGCAGAGAGCTCTCTGCCCATTGAAGGTGGCTCTGCACTAATTATGTAAAGATGCGTGAAAGGCGAGATTGTCAGCACTAGCTTTTTTTTCTCTGGTGTCAGGTCTTGATGTCTGTAATCCCCCGCAGCAAAACCTGTTACTTCCCTCAGCTAAGCTTTTCTGTATGCACTGCAAGTAGTCATGGTGGCACGACATGTCAGACTAGCACAGGGCACAGACATCAGACCTGACCGGGCTGCACAGCTCAGTGAGCTAGGTAATGAAATGCAAAAGAAGTACTCATCCATCTGATGAAGTACTGATCAGCAGTGGGTTTCCCAATCACCGATGGTGATCAGTGCTTAATGTACTGTTAACCTCTGTTCCAAGAAACATGTTCCATAAACCTGTCATAACTGGCAAGATGAAGAGAGGGTATGGATTTTTTCTCTTTTAACACAAAACTAACTACCTATCCTGTAGGTTGAGAGAGTTATTGGTTGTTGTAATCATTTCTCCATTTCATAAAAGCCCTGAGGTGATCCCTTCCTAAAGTGAATACACTGGACTGTGTTCTGGGGTGCCCTGGAGAGGCTCAACCTCAATTCACTCCACCTATTTAACGATTTTTTTACAACTTGGTTTTATTATTGAAACTTTGGCCAGTTACAATAAGATTGTACTTAAAGACTAACTTAACACCAGGTTGAAAAACTGTGTTTTCTAGTTGAAATAGTCAAGCCTGTTTCACCTCTGACCACATTCAGCATCACTGATAGGTATGGTTGGCTGTGGTGTGCTCTGTTGCACCTGTAACCACACCCACCAGTGATGAGATGTCTTTGGGTCATGGAGAACACCTGTAGATCCCTGCAGCAAGGTGAAAAGTTAAACCATTGAAGGTCAGCAAAGACAAGATTTGCAGGGGTTGTTAAGTTACTCTTTAACTAGTTTATCAGTGAGATCTCAGAACATTGACATGGCAGGCAAAACGTGAGCAGTCAGACCATCTGTAAAAAAACAAACAAAAAAAAAACAGGTTAATTAAACTAATGAGAAAACAATGGTGAACAGTAATATTATTACCCAAACTGTTAACATTCACTGCAGTTTACAGACCTTTTACAAACCTACTTCCTCCTTCAACTTAGACCTTCTGTAATGCCATGGTCTCTGTTGCACATTTATCTAGATAAACTGTTTGGTTGTTTCCAAACTGTCTGATCTTGACACGTCACACAATATTTTTTTAGCGATGACACTGCATTTTTCAAGATTTTTCAAGATCTCAGCATTTACTTAGGTAAGTCATAACTGTGGGATGCCTCAAAGAGTGCTTTGATTTGACTTAATATAGACTCATATATTCAGATGATACAGAGTATATTCAAGCCTCTGTAGATTCGGTAGCTCTATATCAAGCCCAGAGACTACAAAGAGTAAAAATACCTCTTGGAAAAAACATGATGAGACAGCCAAGATATTATTAAGCAGACAAAGGACAACCCAAGTCATACATCAAAATGTGTAATAGCTATGCTGGTCCACAATGCAAAACACATTAGTTTCGGCTCTAAAATTGTGAGATATCTACATTTTTTTTTTTTTTGTTGACCTATTCTTTTCTACTGGCCTGCGTTCATGTCACGTGACTATCAGGTTTCTGTTTGCAAAAACAAACAAAAAAGGCTGCTATTCCTTTTATTCTCAATGGAAAATGCAATATTTTAAGATAGTTTCATTTGTGCATTTTGATAACATTTCTAATGATTTTCTTAATTATTTTCTTCATTTCTTCATTCAGTGAATGAATGTGATGTTTAGTTTGTCAGTTATTACAAAGATTTTTGCAGGCTTTCCATCACTGCTATGATGGTTGCTATGGACACTGCTATCACTGAAACCACATAGTTGCATGTTGTTTGAACTTTGCGTTGTGTAGTTATCTGAGCTGTTATGTTATTTGTGTTATTTTATGTAACTGTTTGATGATGTTCTTTCAAGATCTCCGAGTGCCCCCGGGATGAATTGAATTTGAAATCCAGAATTTGTGATTTGAATTTGAATTTGTGATTGGCTAACTGGAGGAAAGTATTTTCCTTACTGTCAGCATATTAAGGTTTTCTTTTAATGATCTTTCTCGATACAAAAACATGAAAGTGTCCTTGATAACTCAACAATACAATAGGTTAATGTTATGGCCATCAGTTTAAATTATTTCTCCTTCAATTGTGAAAAATAAAGGTTTGTCAGTTTTTGATAGTGGAAGGCTACAGAAGAGCATTGTGTTGTGGGCGGGCTTGGCGTGTTCGACTACTGTTTTGGGCTATCTGCCATTGGTGGGCTTCATTCCATTTCAAATTGCTGCTGGTCGGCCGCAACCCAAATCCAAAAGGCAACTATCTCTGTTAAAAAAAAGGCATTTCATAGCCTGTGATTGTAAAATGTGAAGTTGCTCATTTAATTTTATATTTCCAAGAATATGTGGCTGAGGATATTTAATATGAAATCATCTTTCTTAAAACAGAGTATTCCTCAATTAATATTGAGCCACGTCATCCAATAAAGCACCCCAATTACTATTACTATTAACTATTACTATTCCATTCTGTAAATAGATTTCAAAATTTTAATTTAATTTTAATATTATTTTGTTTATTTTATTGTTACTATTACCTTACTTTTGTCTATTTTTATTCTTCTGTGTTGCGTTTTTTGGGAGCAAACGCTAAGATAAGATCTTTGTATGCTTGTATTGACTAATAAAACAAATTGAATGGGCTATGTCATGCTGACATAAGATCCCAAAACCAAGAATCATAAAGATACAAAAAATCTCCAGGGTTGTGTAAATAGTAGCTTATGAATGCATCGGTATTTGGCAACCTGGGAATGAGAAAAGGTTGTTCTTTTCAGCCCTAACCCTAACCCTAAACCCAAGCACTTCAGGCCTTCCTCCAAGCCTCTAGTAATGCCATAGATTGTCAGCAGTATTGTAATCTCTGAGGGTGACTCATTTTGGTCACTATTTCAACAAAAAAAAAACTACAACAAACAAACAATTAAAAAGCTTATTTTTATATATTGGGCCTTCAAAGTGCAAAGTACATCGTTGGAAAGGTCTCTGCCTGGAGAATAACGTAAGTCAGTCTGAAGATTCTACATGGCTCCTGCTTTGAAAGACTGACCTTTGAACCTTGACTTCGGTACATGTTTGAGGGCTTATAATTCAGCAACAAAAGGGGCTGCAGACATGGGATCAACTATTATAGAAAGCGCTTGACCTCAGCTATCATATGAGGTGCTGTCAAAGAATAGGCCAAAAAAACATAGGCATCTCACAATTTTAGAGCTGTTATTGTGAAAATAATGTGTTTTGTTTTTTTCCGCTGTGGACGAACGTAGCTATTACACATTTTAATGTGAGACTGGGTTGCAAAAGAACATCTGCAAACAGAAAACTGCACAACAACACTACGCTAACAACACTACACTGGCTAATTAGACCTAAAGTTAGGTTAAAGTTGGGTGGAGCTATGCTTAAAACTATGTGATGTCACTCATCACTATGAACTAATAACAATGATAATGGTGGAAATTGTCTTAATAGGCCCAACAAACCTAACAGGAGAGTAAGGGCGCTGTCAATCAAGCCCAGTCTGTGTAGTCAGGCAACAGAAGTGAAAACACTGTTGAAGTACTCCCTGGAAACAAAGCTTCACTGGCTAATTTTTACACCTGCTAACTGCTGCAACTTGCCAGTTACTCTGCACACATATACAGTATAAAGATTACAATATGACAGACTCCAAAGTGTGACTAACCTCATAACCATTTCACTTAGTTATAGCATATCAATATGGAAACAAAAGGCTGGTATTGATCTTGAGATTGATTTTAAGTTGTTGCGGAGCTGTGTGTAGATTTTGAAAGATTGACTGATTCAGTTTTTCTGGTCTAAAATATTTAATATGTTCAGCTGTGATCAGTAAATCAGTCTATAGCCCTTTGGCTCGTACAGCTTATTTAGAATCTTGCACAGCACGACTGCTGTCCAAGGTGCTGATCTTGAGAACGTCAAGGATGTTGGAGCTGCAATTATCCGATGTTTCTGGCCTCCAAACTGGTATTTTCTTTCCATCTTGGTTAGCTCAGGCTGTCACTGGCACCAGTTTCTACTGATTTGAATTTTACGTCAATGTTTCTTCTTAAATACACTTAACATAATAGCATACGTCCTTATTTCTTCTTCTTATTTCATTTTTCATACAGTGTCTAAGTGCCTCAGTATGATTCAAACAAAGTGCATGTTGAATTGTTAAATAGCATGTAAACCCCCATTGTGTAGACTTACACAATGTCTGCACAGCCTGCATAGCCAAAGCAGCACGTTAGCAGAGCAACTTCAGTCCTGTCTCTGTCTACAGGATGTATTCAGGCATAGTATTGCGTGTAGCTCACCTGTGTTTCAGCAGTGTTCAGAGCCCAACACACAATCACTATCACAATCACTGTATTTATGAACATAAAACTGAAGAAGACAGACTATAGCACATGCTTATAGCGAAGGTAAAACGCGAGCAGTTACATGGCTTGCATGTGCAGACAGCTGTATTGATTAAAATAGAAGCGTATCTGTTCTGTCAGACACTGAAAGCCCAACGTGAGGTCGTCAAATTGACCTGATGTCCAACCAACAGTCCAAGACCTAGTCTAGGTAATTTACTATTACAAGACAAAGATAAGCAGTGAATCCTCAAAATGGAGAAGAACTAGTGGATGTTTGATCTTTTGCTTAAAAAATTTCTTAAACAAAATTGATTATAGAATCAGCTGCTGAAATTTTCTGTCAATTAACGAAAAAAATCAATCAAGCTTTAGCTGCATAAATGTTTGGATTTTGAACTGTTGGTCAGACTAAGTAATACATTTGAATATGTCAACTTAGAAATTATGATTCTGATTTTTTTTGTTTTACAATTTTCTGACATTTCACAGACAAATGATTACTCAATCAATAAAGAAATATCTAATATATTAATCAATAATAACAATAGTTAGTTGCAGCCTGTCAATCAAACACACAAATGCATTGCTATGCAGTTACATTGCCTGACAAGCCTCCTGCTCTTACTGATGTTTGAACACTGCACACTTTTCAAACCTTCCTCTGCAACATGAGGCTGCACAGAGCAGCTTTAATGACTACAGGGATGCATTCCTGCATTTCAAGCTTTGTACCAACCACCTGCCTCAACACAAAGAAAACTTAACTACTGCCTCATGAATATTTACAGACACCAAGAAAATGACAAAAATCATTGTCAGCTGTGGAGATAGACTGTGGTGATGGCTGCAGACTACATTCATCTTAAAGTGATGGCAGCGTTAGATGCTGCTTTTCCAGCACCGTGAAGCCCATGAAGATTAGTCTAATGCCTGTTTATCAATGCGAACTGTGTCTGGATTCAAAAGCCCAGATCTGAGAGCAAATCCATCATCGCATGAAAGGCTGCTCCACCTCTGCTGGAGATACTGATAGCAGCATCTCTCTCTCTCTCTCTCTCTCTCTGTGGGGGACCTTAATGACCCTGCACAATGAGAAACCAACATAAACGCACAATTTCTTCCCCAACTCCAGGGTAGACTGCCTGGCCCTGTGGAAGTGTGTCAGAGGCTTATCGGTCTGGAGAAAGCCATCTTTTAAAGCCATCTGTGTTTAGTCAACACAAGAACAATACAAGCAGGACCATCAAGTGCATACATGAAGATAGATGATCATGTATGCAAAGACATATATATACACTCTGCAGCAGCAAGCAAGGCAACAAGTTTAAAACTAATTTATCATCAGTAATCAAACTAAAAATGCACATGACCTTTTCAAACCAAGTCTGGTGAAATAGTTTTCACACAGACATTGTGTTGGGAATGTTGCTGTCAAATGAATTCCATTTAATACAACTTCATTTATTCCTGTATGGGTAATTGTATCCCACCAATAAATCTGTTGGCCTTAACAAGGAATATTAAAGCCTACATTTAGGTTTACCTCTTATTAACATCACCCAGTTTGAAAGTGTGGATGTGGGCAAAGATCACTATAAATATGACTGCTACTCTACCTTTTCACTAGGCCCTGTTCCCCAACACTATCACTGTTTTGTGAGTTAAATCATCATTATTTTCAGTCAAATGTTTCCGTTAATTTTGTCAGGTTTTTGTTAGGTTTTTTCAATAATTTAATACATTGGTTGAAATGTGTGGTTTATCTGTGTTTACAGGTTTATGATCTGGTAGAAGGGTCAGCCCACTCTGTATGTTCTTTCAGTTGTTCTGCCTGTGTTGTTGGGCGTAGATCAGCTGTTCAATCAGCTCAATCATAGTGGAAACAGGTTTGCATTATTAGGTCCTCTTAGCAGTGAGAGACTGGCCATTTTTAGGAAGTGCGGAGATAGGTAAAACTGTTCTGTAATAAATGAAGTTGGTGCACTTATGAAATGTGTGTGTGTGCTTATAGTTGATTGTGACTGGCAGCAGTAACATGAAAATCCAGTGTTTATAATTGTGTGGTGTTCTGTATGCTGTTAATAAATATCACTTATCTTTAACATCCTTTTAAAAGTTTCCAGTGCCACACATCATCTGCCCTTTATATGGGGTGGTGGCACTACAATGATGATTAACCAGCCACCTGAGGTTTCTTTACGAAGCTTGCACTTCTTGCCCATCTCTCTGTCATTCTTGTGCCTTTTGTGAGATTGTGAGTAAAATGTTATCATGAACAATAGTCTTAATAGACACATATGAGAATAAAGTCAACAATATTCTTTAAACAAAAGTCAGATCTAATTGATGCAACATCATGAATGTCTTTGAGGAGAAACTGTCTGAAAGTGTACTCTATTATCCCCATTTGAACTCATTATATCTCACCCATCTCTATGAGAGCAAGTCTTTAACCCTGCTTTAACTGTCACCGTTCAGAACAGCTAGAAATAATTTTGTCTTCCTACCAAGTTCATTTCAACACACCTGATGAGGTTAACAAATACTGGAATTTCTCTTGAAAGTCTCACATCATGAAGAGGTGCCAGACTGTACTCATATACTGTAGTTAAACAGAGGGCAGCACAATTAATTGAAATACAATCACGATCTTGATTCAGCTCTTTATGCGATCTCATTTTTATGTACTGTTGGGGATTCATAGTGTGAGAGCCTCATACGAGAGCACCACTTTGGTTGGTTATTAGCAGTAATTAATTATCAGATAATTATTAATATGAATAAATAATACGGGGCACCACCCGGAAACCAGGACCAATAACCAGACAATAAGGTAGTCTCATTAACAAGGTTCACTTGGGATGCTAATATCTGAGGGATATCAGCATCCACAAGTGAACAATGAAGGTATGAATTCGAGCTCTGACCCCCTTTCTCAATCAGCCACCTTTTACAATAAATGATCACAATAATGACAAAAGATTTCTCTTTAAAGATATAACAGTGTTTAACAATCACTCCTAAAATCTAATACTACCTAGGCAATAATACAGCTACATACAATGGAAACACATGCAAGCTGGAGCGTGCGTACGTGTGTCTGTCTGTGGGTGTGAACAAAATGGCGACCGTGATCTGGGAGATGACGTCGCGCGATCTCAAGGACAGCGGGCATGATCTCGCGAGATGGAGTCACGTGATAGCCGAATAGCGGCTATCACGTGGGGGTTAGTAGCAAGAGGAGAAGAAACGCCGGCTCACAGCAAAATCCTACTATCGTGAGCGGAGAGCAGCGGTTGTTTGTCCACAGAGAGCGTGCGTGCAGACGGCAGTCTGTGACGCACGTTGTCTGATTTTTGACCGACAAACAACTTACTTTCTCACTCACGATGGCACAAACACAGCAGCAGTCCCGAGTGGGACAAAACACAAAAACAGTCTAGCGTGGTTAACACAACTAAACAGGCAGCAAACTTTAAATACTCCTCAGAGTATAGCAGGCAAAAAGGGACTCGGCGGTCTGTTAAAAGCGATACGGTGTGTTTCTTCCGTCCTGGTCCGGTTCGGACACTGACGGGGCCGTCGGCGCTCTGTCGGCGGGGTTTTGACGGCAGCTGTTTCTCGGCTGCGTGGTGAGGGAAACAGCAAAGTCGACTTAATTGAAGAAGAGAGGGGCAGAGAAGTTATCCACGTCTTCGTGAGGAACTCCTTTTCTTCCTTCTGTAGGCAGTGAGAGCGCTGGGTTGTAACAGCAGCTCTCTCTCTCTCAGATCCGGTGAATGTGTTCGGTTGAACACAGGGAGAAGTTCAACTCGTCCAGCGAGGGTGAATCTTCAGTCGATGGGGAAAAAAGTCCACGTGCACGGGGTTACCTCCTTTAGCAAGCTGGCTCACGGAGAAAGCAACGCTTCCTCCAGCGCTGTTACTGTGGAAAGGCGATGTTGAATTGGCGCAGCCGCTTCTTAAAGGGGCGGTGACGTCACGGCTGTGTTGCCATGACTCCTGGTGGTGTTTGTAGGTCTCTGCCAATCAGAGACCAGGGTTTTTAGCTCCCTGCCAAGTTCTCACCTAGGTGCAAACTCGACAAAGCATTATGGGAGGTGGAGTCTGTGAGCAGCATTTTGGTGCTGCCCCCGTTGTTTCAGGGGACAAAGGACAAAGGAAGCCTCATGGTCAGGCTTCAGGTTTTACATGTAGGCCTGCCTTTGTCTGACCCCATGGTTGAGGCCCAACAGTACAATGATTCTGTCATATTTGCATCAAAACAAGCCACACCAACAAATGACAAGTGCACATTATGTGCTATGCACATAACAACCTGAGCATAGGTTAAATGATCTAAATAAATATAAGGTTTCAGACACTGAGGAATAAAATGCTGTGAAAGAAAAAGCTTCTGATGAGCAACAAAAAAGTGTCAACATTGAGAACAAATACCTTTATCCACCCCGACTTCCAAAAATGCTGTGCTTGTACTATAAAAATGTGTGTAGTCTGCTGTATGGAGTTGGATTCAGAGATGATGAATATGACAGTTAAAAGCAACCACATTACTTCACAAGCAAAATGAACAATGCTAATTAGTACAGTCACCTGAAACGTCACACAAAAACTTCAGCAGAAAATCCTCATTGCCCAAACAGTCAAACATCTAGCAGAGAATTAAAAAGACTACAGAGGCCAATGTTAGCCAATGACTCTGGTCAACACCACAAAACATGGGATTAATGCTTTGCCTGTGAAATGCCACTCGATGATCTCCCCCAGGAATGAATACAGCAAGAAAAAACATGTTTTAATCATTCCAATCATACAATCCAATTCATTTGGGCACCTGACTGTTGTTTTACCACAGAAATGTAAAAATTGTGAACCCGTCCTTTAATGTTGTGCTACCTGGTCTAATGTTACATTAATGTTGAGCGTCGGGGAGCAGTCAGGTCAGAAATGTGGAAAAAGCATCATTTTGAGGCCACAGCAGATTTATGATCAAGCTGAACTATAGAGTCATACATGAGCCTGACAGTCTGATTTGAATTACTTCATTAGCAGTCTGAACCTTGAGGATCACACAGGACTGAAGCAGCTCATTCCTGCTGGAGGTTTGAAGTGGAAAAATGGTTTGCTAAAACAGATCAAACATTGGGGAAGCAGTCTCCCCTTCTAGCGTTTCATGCAGTTGCATAAAAGCAGTGTGTCCTTTACCAATGCTAATGATCATACTGTTATTACTGCATGAGACAATATGGACTGCAATAAATACTGTATTTTTTTCTTATAAAAATGATGTCCCTAAGAATTGTGAGAGAAAATCATGTTCTGAGCAGAAAAAAATGTGATTATCATTTTGACCAGAATGGTGCAGCCCTAGATTAGCAGAGTTTATTCATCACTTCATGCTAAGTTCAGTGTTTGTCAGTAAGAGTTTCAGACATCTCATTAGGATGGTTTAGAGGGAAAGAAGACACCAGACCTGTACATAGTTACCTCATGTTCTTATAGTTTTTGTCCATGTTCAGCTCATCAGCATGTAACAAAGGTCTTCATCTTCTGGGCTCAGCTGCTGCGCTTTCTGCCAGTGTGTTCCTCTGTGGCAGCAGCAGGCACATTTTAATCACTTGCTGGCAGACAAAATAAAGGGGGGGGGGGGGGGGTTTAAGAAGAAGATGAGAAATATCTGCTGCTTCCTGAGAGATGGAGGGAAGTGAAGAAGCCCCTTTAGGCAGAGTGGAGGGAGTGAGTGTGTGGTCTTGTTGACTCTGCAGCAACAAATATTAATAATGAGAGATGAAAGATATCATTCACCTTGTAGAGTGAGGAGTGGGGGCCGTCGGACATTTATTGCCTCTGCCAAACATAATGGCATGTGTGAGAGGCTTCCTGTAGAGACAACACCTTTGACTCGACATTGTAAGGGCCTGTGGAGATTAGACAGAGTACAAACAATGAAGTGCAAACTCTGCTATAGCACAGCAAAGTGCTTAGTGCACACACGTCAGCAGACTGCTCTGATTATACCTGTAATCTGCTGACTTCTGTATGCTTTAACAAATATGCATAATTAAACATATATGTGTTGTTTATTGTCTTTTGGACAGGAATCTCTTAATACAAATAAAGGTACTTGTTACACAAATACGTGTAATTCAATTACTTTGGATTCAGAGTGCCATCAGAGTGCAAAAGACCCAATTTATATCAAAATACCAACAACTCACTTTGCACTGCTTCATTTGAATTAATCTCCCACCTGTTTGCGCCTCTCCTCCCACCTGTGCACCATGCACTCTGTGCTGGTCACCAAATACCATGCAGACAGGCAAAGTGAAATCTTAAGTCAGGAAAATACCAAACTGTGAGAGCTCGGCTGGTAGTTGCAACTTCACAAAAATGGGGCCCTATGAGGCTATGCTAGCAGCATGTTAGAATGTTAATGCTCACTAATTAGCACTAAACACAAAGTACAGCTGAGGCTAAGGCGTTTAGTTATAAACCAACATTGAAATTTTGACCTGATAATGGTGCTAGAGGAAACATTAAGGGATCACCAAAGTTATCACAATTCATCATGACAGGAACATGAACGTCTGAACCAAATCCCATGGCAATCCATCCAGTAGTTGGGATATTTCACTGAAAAGTCAGTAGGAGTGAACCCTGTGGGTCGTCTGTTAGCAATCTATCCAGTAGATGTTCAGATATTTCAGTCTGGATCAAAGTGGTGGACCAACCAATAATGCTATCCCAAAGCCATAGAGCTAGTTGTTTGAAACAGTATGGTATTCTTTGGATGATAGTCCAGAGAAATGTAAAGTAGCAAATGCAAAAAAAAAGTGGTATGGTCCTTTATATATATTCTATGTAAGGTAATATATTGAACATCTGTTAGTCTGACCCAGTGTCTCCTGCTGACCAACAGATGAAGTGTTTGATTTATTTCAGTCTGCAGGTGAACATGTTTTGCCTGAGCTCCTCCACATTAACTCAAGCCTTGTAAACAGTTTCAGTAGCTTGTAAATCCTCTCCCCAGGTCTCACTCTGCGCTGCTCAATTGTAGCCGGCACAGTCTGTCGGCATTTGATAGTTCTTTCGACAGCAATACAGTTTCATGAGGCAATAAATACATGGTTCCTGCCGACATGACAACCAGCTTGTTGCAAGCCAAACAGCAGATGCTTCTCTCCCTTGTTTTGCATATTTACCACATGAAAGATGGCTGTAAAGCAAAAGCGCTCTCTCTCTACATGATTCAAATAGGCAGTACCAGGAATTATACCACAGCCAAACAGTGCTGTGGATGCCCCGGAGTGTGGCCGTAATGCCCCTTCTAAAATGAACTACCCACACAGCCAGTTTGGCATGCCATGTTTTGAACTGGCCATTGTGAAAGTTGCCGATTTCCACATTTTAAACTACAAGCGACACAGCAAGTAAACAGACTCAATGTTTCCCAGTGTCTCCGTCATCATGCTGGACATCAACAGTAACACAAGATTTCTCCCAAATATATGTGTAACGTCAACGTCAACATTAACAGCTAACACGTTAGCTTACATTAGCTAACAATTAACACTATGTGATAAGCACAAGCAGCTAAACACTGTGCAGTGTAAGTATTAATACACGTTGTGTTTTAAAGTTTACCAGTCACACACTACCAGGCTCTTGGAAGCAGTCAAAAATGATTTTCTCCAGCAGTTAGCATTTATAAGACTGCCTGTGACACCTGTCTGTGACAGTGGTGTTTGGCAGCTTGACATATTCCGTTTCTGAAGTAGAGACATCAGAAGACGCTTTGGACTAATTTTCACCCATCATGAATTTATTTCCTCCATGGCAGAAAAACAAGTTACACGAGCCTTCAAGAAAACTCCTGCAGGTTAAACTGGACTAACAAAACACTTTTAGGGCTGACTGACTAACATACTCACTAGAAACACATTTGAAGACATTTGCTAGCCTAACAACAGTAAGGCAAACAACACGTAGGAGTTGGTTTCATACCAGTACTTTATCCATTCAAAAACAATATCTGATGCTGTGAACACATAATTGTCTAGCCGTTAGTGGAGTGTGTATGCAAATTAACCTATAGACTGACATGAGTAAGTGGTCAAAAATATTCTCGGCGGTTGACCATTGACATCATTAACCAGGATATTGCTGCATAGTGTTAGTTATGTGTTAGCTAACAACCAATGTACATAGAGTTTATAACTTGCTGTGAGATCTGATAGGTTGCGACTTTTTCAGCACAATGCGACGTTAACACACACGCACACAAACACACACATGCACACATATCCATTTCTCTGTAAGCAGACAGCCACTTCTCAGTTAAGACAGATCAGGAGAGTCTGTCGGGTGTTACATGACTTGCAGCTATCATCCTAGTCTCTCCTTGAGAAGTTTCTCAGTGTGTTTAATGTTTAACGTGTAAAAAGTGTTTTGAGACATTTTTGTGACTGCTCCTATGATCTCAGACTCAAATGGTAATAGTTGCATGGGTGTTGAAACTTTTTAATTAATTAATTAATTGTGGTCACTCTTAGCCCATTTATATATTTATTTCATCATTAAAATATAACAATAACAATTAATATAATTGGGCCTTGCCCTAAAAATGACTTAATTGTACTATTGAACTGTGTAGTGTGGATGGATGTCTCAGGCACATTCAGAAATATATAAAAAATAGCTCAAACAACGTTGCTTCTGCTTCTTCTTCTGCATGTGGATTTAATGAGCAGAAATATGGACAGCATCATTCTGCCATTGCAACCCACATTGTAGTCAGAGATGGGATTACATCTGCAGTGATAAGAACTATCATAGAAAATTAATTGAAAAAGTTTAGAGAGTTAAGCTCTATTCCTGTTCCTCACACACGGGAACTTTGTATGTATGAGTTTATTGCCTCTCCCTCAACAGCAAAATTTTAGAAGATCACAACTGAAAGTTAGTTCTACTGCACAAACTTGTTTCTTTGTTGTGCAAAAAGCAACAGAAACACCACGGAGTTGGTGTGGATCTAGGAGGGAACAGTGTATTTGTTGGGGGCTATTTTTAGTGGCAGATTAATCCACAAGAGTATTTCCTGCAGCAGGACGGTGTGTGTGTGGGACTGAGTCTAAATAAACTACAGTGTGTGTTCATGGTATTGAAGGAACATATCACCCAGTGCAGCGGTGTGGCTCACTGACATGTTTTTAATAGTTTTTGGACAACAATGGAGCTCTACGGCACAGAGGAATAAGATATATCAGGCTTTGGATACACACAATACGTCCTTGTAGATCAGTTCAATCAGTACCCTACAAGGCTACGCCTCGGCACCTGAGAAAGATCTTTGCACTCACTGCCCAATCAGGAGGTAACGTCCGCACAGTACCCTCCCCCTATAAAGCCCCAGTGCACTCACTACTCACCTCCCTTTTTCACTCAGCCACTTTGAGAATGGATCATCTATGACCTTCTTTTCACCAGCCGGTGTCGCAGAAGAAATCAACATGTCTGCTAGCAAGTCCTGCATCTTGTGTGTCTTGCCTGTGCCGAATTCACACGAATCCTGCTTCTGCTGCCTGCACTGGCAGCATCAGGCTGAGGCCAATTCCTGCTCTGCCGCTTCCCCGGGAGGAATACGGGCAGTGATGCAAGTTCACCGAGTCCATTTACTCCCTCCATGCTAGCCTGGCGCTGGCAGCGGAGGGCGCAACGGCTTGGGGTAAGCCATGGGATGGGGACAATGGTCACATCTACGAGGAGGAAGACCCAGAATCCCTCTTCAAGACAATGACCCGCCAGCAGCCCACTGCTATCTGCTCGACAACATGTCTGGCCTGTGACAACTCACTGCAATCTGCAGCTAACTGTTGGGCTATTGCCGCTCAGAGCACGTCAGTAGCTAACACAGGTTGGCTAGCTCTGGCTGCATCATGTCCTGCTAGCACCTGCTCTGGGTTAGCACGAGCTAGCAGCACTGCTTCAATCCTGGTCAGCGTAGTCACGCTGGTTGGGAAGTATGTCTGGCTTCGTCATGGCGCTGCTTCCGAAGCAGAGGACCTACAGCAAGTACACTCTGCTTGTTAGGCTACTGCTGCTCAGGCTGCATCAACAGCTAGATGACAATGCAGGTTGTAGTACACTGTGGGCCTCGTCACGTCCGAGGCTAGGCCTCATGTCGCCGTTGCCCATAGGCGGAGCGCATTTTGGCCATGTCAGGCTACTGCCGCTCAGGCTGCGTCAGTAGTTACACTAATGTTAGCTGGTTAGCCCTAGCCACATCCTGGTTCGCTAGCACTGTTATCTGGCTTGGCACTAGCTGGCAACATTCCTTCACTTGCTGACTCACTTGACTCTGTGTAGGTGACACAGGTTTTGTCGTCGCATCCGAGGCTAGGCTTTGTATCACTGTTGCCCGTAGGTGGAGTGCACTTCAGCTAATGGTTAGGCTACTGCTGCTCAAGTTGCATCAATAGCTACACTAGCTGGTTAGCCCATGCCACATCGTGACCTGCTAACACTGCCATCTGGCTTAGCACTAGCTAGCAACACAGCTTTGCTCACTGACTCGTTCAATCCTGTGGAAGTTGTGAGGCCCGCTCTTCCTTGGCCTCCACATAATAGGCTATTCATGTCTCATTGGCTAGCTAATTGCCGCCATTCTTTGTTGCGCATATCCCGAGCGGGATGCCATGGTGGCCCAGCCATTTCTGTATTTACACGTGACATCAGAGGTGGGACCGGGTGCATGATATCCTGACTAGCCTTGCTGCTCCGAGAAAAGATGGTGACCATAACACTACAGCAGTGGAGCAGCTTTCCAGGCCAAGGTGAGTCTTTTTTCTTCACCAATTGTGTGTGCTAAAGGCAGGAACCTCACCTAGCCTAAAAGGAAATTTTCCCCGCCATCCTCCACAACCGACTCTGCAAGCCCATCCAGTCGTGCGCCTGGTGCTGCTGCACATGAGAAATCTCCAGCACTGGTTTGCACAGCTCTGGCTGCACCCGAGCCAGGACAAACAGTGCAAGCTCCACATCCCCGCCCTGGCATGGAGAGACGTGGTGTTTTGGGACTCACCCAGCTGCCTCTGTGAGGGGGTGCGGCTGGTGTGCATACCTTATGTCCAGGTCTTCACGGACGCCTCCCGGGCCGGTTGGGGCGGGACCCTTGGCCAGGCCAGTGTGGGAGGCATGTGGTTGAGCTCCCCCCGACACATCAACCTACTGGAGCTCACAGCAGAACAGAAAGTGTGCCACTTCAACTCACAACTGAGTGGGAAGCATGTCATGGTGAGGTCAAGTGATGTCACCACATGGCCCTACCCCCATACTCAGCACACATCTTTTTCCTGTAGCTGACACCAGCTGCTAAGGGCGTTTCTGACTGACATTGTAAGCAGCGCTGGCCAGGGACACACTTATCTCCCAGACCGGCGGTGCTGGTGATGACTGTCAGGAATCTCCTATAAAGGCCCTCCTCTCCTAATCTGTCTGCGCTTGCTGTCAGTGTGGGCAGGGCGGTGATTTGAGCTTAGCCACACTGGTCCCGCTGCTAGTATGAGGAGCATAAAGCGCCCTGAAAATTGGATGAGTATTTCCCAATTAGAAAGTATATTATTAACATTAATGTGTGATAATGATACAATTTAAAGCTTGCATAAGTAATTATTATTCATTTTAGATTTTTTTTTTTTTTTTTTTTTTATAAATCAGACAGTGGATATATACATGATGTGTTGTTGAAGTTGTCAGGTTAATTCAAATGCAGCACAGCCCAGAGCCACAGTAAAAAAATGGGTGCTTAAAAGAAGGTCAGCTGATCACATAGCCTGTCCACAAAGAAAACAAGTCCACCGGAGCTCACAGTACAATTCAATTTAGGCGTTATTTTGAGATGAGTCATTTTTCCCCGAATCCATGTGCCTTGTACACCTCCAGGGCAGTTTTTTCCTTTTAATTGTACAATTAAAATAAGGAATTTGATATTTCAACGGCCAAAAAAAGTATTATAAAAAGAATTTACAAATGAAATAATTATCCAAATTAAAAAGGGATTTACAAAAACAACTTGAAAATGGTCAAATACATAATTTAAAAATACATTAATGAATTCCTAAATAAATAATGGAATTTCAAAATCTATTTGAAAACGCAGTTTTAAAAAGAGAAATAAATAACTGAATTTGCGAACTGAATTAAGAATACAGCTTTTAATTACACATTTAAAAGGGCAATTCCCTTTCCCATTTGCATTTCCATTTCCTCATTGCTTTTCCTTTTCCTATTAGCTATGGGATTTGCTGAGTCATTTAGCTTCTCCTTTCAGACTCTGCATTTTGCCTTTCCATGACACTTTGGTCCCTGCACTGCTGAAACAAAACAAAATCAGTCTCTCCCCAAACTGTTAGCATTGCCCCTATTTAACTTAACATTACTCAGCTAACTTTAATATCTGGCTGAGGTCACACTATTGAGATGTTTGTTAACAGTTTAATAAGCATCAACACATTTCAAGATCGTACACTGAGGTATTATCAAACTGAAGCAGATAATGTGTAATTTGTTGTTGTTGTGTGTATTTGGGTCACCGCAGTGGTAGTCTATGGAGTTATATGATCAGCTCAGAGTTAGTGTACTGTCATGTGTGTTTTATTTTGTTCTTTTTTTAAAAAACATGAACACTTTATTATTACACTTATACTTGTTTGTCTCTTGGCTCAGGTCATACATCCCTGTTTAGTCACTGCTCAACAACAACAACAACAACAGTCTTCAACATGCATGTTGCCGCTGTTCTGTACACCACCTGAAGTCCTACTGAGGTCCCCCCCCCCCCGCATTGGAAACCAAGCAATGGTTTCCACCAAGGTGATCAGGACCCCTTCAAGGGTCACAAAATACATCAGAGGGGTTGCAAGACAATACAAGATAGGAAGCAAGAAAAATTAAACATATTTCTGCAACTCTTTCTGGCTTTTTACAATTATTTGCTGTTTTATTGTGAAAGAGTTTTACCTTTGAGGAAGCTTTGGGTAAGAGGGGGTGGGATGGGGGTATTACCCAAAAAGTGGGTAAAAATGGGTAGGGAGGGTATTACATGAAAGGGGGAATGGAGGACCGCAAGTGTCAGAGACTTAATTGCCATTTGCACAGGCACAGAGTACATGCACATTGAAATTCTTGTACGGTTCACTTAGTCAGGTTAAAAAAAAAAAAAAAGACAAAAAAATGGAACAATTGTACAATTAATTAAAAAAATAACATTAACAGTAAATGAAAAGAGAGTAGCAAGGTCTGAGAGATATGACATTATTTACAACAGTTATTTACAGCACTCCAACAATGATTCAAAGAACTTCTAATGAAGTACTGGAGCAGCAGTTGTGAGGAGGTATTGCACATTAAGAAAAAAAATAGATACCGCACCATAGTGTAGCAGCATGTTTTTGTGGCATTGTAGGTTATTCACAGTCCATTTACAGTTTAGGGAGGGAGTGTGTGTTTGTGT
The DNA here is from genome assembly GCA_038419695.1 of Scomberomorus guttatus. Classification (NCBI taxonomy): domain Eukaryota; kingdom Metazoa; phylum Chordata; class Actinopteri; order Scombriformes; family Scombridae; genus Scomberomorus; species Scomberomorus guttatus. The sequence goes on along the minus strand of CM076459.1, from coordinate 29,159,473 downwards.
GTGTGTGTGTGTATTAGGGATGCCGCGGTGTGACATTTTCCCACCGGTGAATAAACTCGTAACAACACCGGTGTTACCGGTTACACCGAAGATAATATATGCATCTGACACTCATCCATAGAGCGCTTACTTTGATCATTAACGTTAGATTTTTTATTTTAGATCTTCCCCTTACTTAAGAGTTAGTGCCAGCAGGCTTCAGGCTGCTGCCAGCAGGTCATCCTCCGTGTACAGCCAGTCTGCACACAGACACAGGGACGAGCCAGAGGACGACCGCCGCTTAGAACCAGAACCGGGGCGACAGAGAGACACACTGAGAGCAGGCTGAGCTGGCAGAGACCGAGTTTCTGTCAAAAACAAGCACTGAGACCCGAGGAGACATGAGAGCAGTTGCTCCCTAACAGCTAGCCTTACGTTTGATTACAGCAGAGAGCAGGACTGAGGACAGACGTCTCAAGTCTGCCACTCTGTGCTGCAACTGTGCTGCTGCTGCTGCAGACAGTCACTGGGCAGACACTAGTTACTAATTGTAGTGTCCGTCGTCCAACTAAGTATGGACCACACATTTAATACTCTACAAAATAGAGTTTTTTTTATTTGATGAACAAAGGAGCGCTACTAAATGGGTTGTATTTATATAAAAATAAGCAAAATGACGGTATGGGCGGTGGGCAAGTAATGTAATCGGTGCATGCCCCAACACTGTAACACCGGTACCACTGACTACCACGGCAAGTCTAATGTGTATGAATGTCCTCAGCAACTAATCTGATTGCTGCTGGGAAGAAGCTGTTGCTGGATCTGGTTTGGGCTCAAGGTAGAAGTTAATATCCTGGTCCATACAAGCCTCCTGGATGCTGCTGTGTTTGTGTTGTGAAGCCCACTTTCTGTCAGACACTCTGCCACAGGAGGTGAACCACCAGGACTTCAGGTGGTGTACAGAATGGCAGCAACATGCATGTTGAAGTCTGTTGTTGTCAAGCAGTGATTAAACAGGGATGCATGACCTGAGGCAAGAGACAAACAAGTGTAAGTGTAATAATAAATAGTGTTCATGATAAAAAAAAGAACAAATGAAAACATGCACATGATGGTACACTAACTGAGCTGATCATATAACTCCACAGACTACCACTGCAGTGACTCAAAGACACACAGTACAACAACAAAAATTAAACATAACCTGCTTCAGTTTCATAATACCTCAGCGTACGATCTTGAAATGGATTAATGCTTATTAAACTATTGACAAACATCTCATGATAGCGTGACTTCAGCCACATATAAAATTTAGCTAAGTAATGTTAACTTACACAGGGGCAATGCTAACAGCTGGGTTAACTCACCTTTACTGAGGTAACAGTGTGTGTTGTTTTGGCAGCAGGTTGTAGATTTGCTCTTGTTGCTCCCAGCACTTGGCAAACTCTCTGTGGCCTTCCAGAGAGTTATGATACGTATTTGACATCACGTTAATGTTTGTTCAGTAAGTTACTGAGACAAACCAGCAGATTCAGGAGAGCTAGCATTAGCTAGCTAACATTTCCACACTGTTTCGGACATACAACATAGCTAGCCCACATTTATTAGAATAAAACCCAAGTATCACTACAAATAATCAAACCATGGACATGGCGTGACAACCTGTACTGACGATACACAACAGAGCTTTTATTATGAAAACCAGGAGCCACTTGTGAGTGAGGGGGAGACTGATTTGCTTTCTTTTAGCAGCACAGGGACCAAAGTTTCACGAAAAGGCTAAATGCAGTAAATTTCACTTAATGCAATAGCTAATAGGAAAAGGAAAAGCAGCAAGAAAATATGCAAATGGCAAAGGGAATTTCCCTCTTAAATGCCTGATTAAAGCTGTATTTTTAATTCAGTTTGCGAATTCCGTCATTTATTTCTCTTTTTAAAACTGCATTTTCAAATACATTTTGAAATTCCATTATTTATTTAGGAATTCATTAATGTATTTTTAAATGATGTACTTATTGACTATTTTCAAGTTGTTTTTGTAAATTCCTTTTTAATTTGAACAATTTATTGATGGACAATTATTTCATTTGTAAATTCTTTTTATAATTCATTTTTATTGCCCATTAAAATATCTAAATAATTACTTTGTAATTAAGTCTATTTATTTATGGATTAATTAATTGATTTGTAAACTTATTTATTAATTCCTGTTTTTAATTGTACAATTGGTTATTAATTTAAGAAATGTTTTATCACCATTTCCATGACCCTTGTGGTCCTCCACATATAGCATGTGAAGGTTGGACTTGATTGGGGGCCACCAGGTGCCAATCACTGTAAATCTGAAAACTCAGCAGGTACACATCCAGTCACATCTCCAGCACTTGTACGAAAAGAGGCAATTTCTCGAGTACCCAGGAGGGACAGATAATAGAGGTTTCACAATTCATCCAGTCAGAATAATCTAGGTGGGTTATTAAGGAAACAATAAAGAATCACAATCATTTCCCCTCTTGGCGGGCTGTAGCACACGGATAGCTGGCTTCACCTTAACGTGATGGGATAAAACAACTTTTCCACAAACCCTGAAGCCCCCCTTCATCATCACCCAAGCAGCGCTCCCTCCAACCATTATTAACTCTTGTCAACTCCAACTCCAACACAATGTATCACGGTTAACTGGCAGCCATCGCCACAGCCACCGTACTGCGCAAGAGCTTGCAAACATTTCGTTTATCTTCATGTGGCAGCGACCAGAGAGTCAGAAAGGAAAGAGCAACCTGCGTTTCCCAACACCTCACCTTCCTACTACATCTCAATGAGCAGGTACAGGCACAAGAACAGCCGCGGCTCAGACAGGGGAACACCGCAGGTATTTTCCCCGGATTTCACACTGCGGTCTCCGCTTCACTCACCTGCCTGCGTGCTGCTGGACACTCCGCGGTGAAGAGACACTGACAGCTGCTCAGCCCCGCTCTCTCTCTCCGTCTCCCTTCCTCTGCTGCTCCCAGCACCAGCGGCGGCCGTAAAGCTCGCCACACAGCCCCACAGACCGGAAGCTGAGTGGGAATGTCTTCAAAATAAAAGCGGGATTTTGAAAATACAGCTATTATAATAGTGGTGGAAAGTAAAGTACATTTACTCAAGTACGGTACGTAAATACAGTTTTGAGGTACTTGTACTTTACTTCCAGGGGTATTTCCATTTGATGCTACGTTATACTTTTTACTTCACTACATTTCAGAGGGAAATATTGTACTTTCTACTCCACTACATTTATTTGACAGCTTTAGTTACTTTTCAGACACAATGGATAATATAACAAGCTTTTAAAATACAACACATTGTTAAAGATGAAACCAGTGGTTTCCAACCTTTTTGGCTTTTGACGTCTTACAAAAAGCAGCGTGTAGTCTGGGTCACATTTCAGATGTCTATGAGTTGTTAACAGCTCCACCAAATAGTGATTTTTCCCTCTAAACTTCTCACATGGTTTCATTTCAATAAATGTTCAAATGATCCAATATTTCAGCAAAAATCAAAGAGTAGAGAAAAAATCAAAAAACTGAAAACAGATTTGCGTATCAGAACTTTGTTTTTTCTTCTTTCCTCTCCCATTAATCATCACACGACCCCTCAGATTTGTCTGGTGACCCTTTGGAGGGGCCCGACCCCTAGGTTGGGAACCACTGGACTAAACTAGCTGAAACTAGCTCCACCTCCAGCAGCTACAACAGTAACATGCTGCTTACACACGGATGCTTCAGTATTAATAATCTAATGATGTCATATATAATAATATATCAGTCAGAGGGACCAAACCACTACTTTTACTGCAATAGTTTAACTACATCAAGCTGATAATACTTTTGTACTTAAGCAGGATTTTTCATGCAGGACTTTTACTTGTAATGGAGTATTTTATTTTTTTCTGTATTGGTACTTTTACTTAAGGATCTGAATACTTCTTTCACCGCTGTATTAAAGTTACATTTGTTTCTTATTTTGGGGGTAATGCTTTATCAATAGGCTAAGAAACTATTATGTAATTTAGTAACCTAGTTTCATGTGGTGCTAATTTTGGGAAATGGAAGGCCAATTGCTACTCTTTCAGGTAGTTGATTACAGACAATTTTACAATGAGTGTGTTGTGTGTTTAAATAGATGTTAATTTATTCCATCATCAAGATTTTATAACTTCTTTCATTAATTTCCTTTTAAGGAAATAAACTCTACTCAAACACTGTAACTGTTACATCACTTCCTGATTCTTTCAATTAAGTGGGTATTTAGCCTCAGTACTATACCAAATTATATTGTCCAGGAAAATTAAAAGGACATTAAGAAATTACAGGAGCTGTAAAAGAAGCGCCAATCATTGCATTTGTGATGTCATTTAAGTTTTTTTTAGAAACGGCTCAGGAGAGAAGTTCCTTGTATGGCAGACGCCACTGCACATGCACAGGAACACGGTTCTGTTCAGAGCTTCGCTAGCTTGTTGTGCTAGATAGCACAACCTCTTGACCTTGTACTACACTGTAAATTTATCAAAGAACTTCATTACATCGTCAAGATGTTGTGCTATCTACCTACCACCCCGATCAAACTAACTCAAATGCCAGAATTGTTAGACATGCTGCTGGCAGGGCTCTATGGCATGTCCATCTGTCTGTCTGTCCCTTTGTGTCCGTCCTTCCGACCACTTTGGTTCAGATTGAAATATCTCAGAAACTACTGGATGACTTTAATCCTAGCACCACCATGAGGCTGACAGTTGTAGTTTTGAGTGAAAACTACTAGATGGATGGCCTGACATTTGGTACACATACTCAACGTCCCTTGAAGATGAAGCCTACAGACTTTGGTGATCCTCTGACTGACAATCCCTCTAGTGCCACCATGAGGTGGGCAGTTTTGGTTTTGAGAGAAATATCTTGAAAACCATTGGATAGGTGGCCATGAGGCGTTTTATTTGACAATTGGTGACAAATGTGCTAGCCCTGACTTTGATGATCTGGAGGTGTGTGAGACCCATAAGTTTGAGGCAGAAAGTGGATCAATTTCTGATGAGAATTACTGACTTAAAAACTGATCTTCACAGTTGTCTACAAGGACATTTAAGAATAGTTTAAGATACCATGGAAGAGACAGACAGAAAACATGCATGTGTTGACACACAGCAAGAGCAATAAGCATTTTGTGAGCAGTAGTGTAAAAGTAGATTAGACCTATGACACATCCAGTGTCCTGTCCAAATGGGGCTTTTGGTAATTTGCCAAAATATGAACTAATAAAATCTAAAAATGTGACTGTTGTGCTGCCATCCCTTATAAAGGGTAGAGGATATTGTTTGGCACTGGAAACTTTTAAAGGGATGTTAAAGAAGCAGGTCAGCAGGCCAGAGTATGTGCAAAAAAAGATGTATATTAACAAAAATATTAATGAAACAGAGGCAAAAACAACTTACACTGAAGCAGAGAACAAACAAATAAAATCTGCAACATAACAAGCTGCCACCTACTCTCTTCCCTACTCCATCTCAATTAACCTGACTGGCCTTTTATCTTCTCAGCCTCACCTGACTGGAACATACCATCTACTCAGGTTACCACAGGGTGAGCTATGCTGATACAGAGCTTTCAAAGCATATAGAAAACTCACTGATGTAAGATTTCTGTTACTGCTGACAATCACAATTTTCTGTAGTCACACAGACACAGCCATGAGTGCACCAAATTATACAGAATGTCATTTACTACAGAACAGATTTACCCCTTCCTACCTCAATTTGACAGAACTGTGACTCACTACTTAGGGCAGCTAACACCTGCTGTAACTAATAGTGATTAGGCAGACGATCTGCCCTCCATCACAAAACTCTCAAAAAGAGTCACAGCAGGACTGATGCCAAAATATAACATTGTGAAACACAAACTACTCAACTGAAACCCACATTCCATTATTTATGTAACTTGACTGATACATTAACAGAAACATTGAACTGAAATGAGTGACTTAATACACAAAACACTAGTAATGTTGGGAAGAGGAGCAACCTTTTCACAGGGACTCAAAAGAGAATAGCAGTACCTACCTAGAACCGACATTGCAACAGCACATTGGATGAGCTGTGGCACAGCAGGTAGCGTGGGCTGTTCACTAATCAGAAGGCTGGTAGTTTGATCCCCGACTCCTCCAGTCCACATGTCAAAGGGTCCTTGGGCAAGATACTGAACCCCAAATTGCTCCAGATGGTTGTACCAGCATTTTGCATGGTAGCTTACTGTCATCAGTGTACGACTGGGTTATATAGGGCGTTATATAAATGCAGCAATTTATCACAGGCTTTTATAGAGTCCTAATGCTTTTATTTTTTCTGTCACCATATTCAATTCAGTTCAATTCAAAAAATGTTATTTATCCCCGAGGGGCAAGTCTTGAGGCAGGCATAGTAAGAAGACATACAAACAGGACATGTAGACAATACACGACAGACAAACAGTGACCACATTGCAGCGATAAGAGTCTTAAGTTGAGAGGGTGCTGTGGCAGACCAAAAGGTGTGGGGATTAGTCCCAGGCAAGAGAGTTTAATTGGCAAACAGCCTCGTATATGAATGTTGCCTTCCTTCAGTTAGTCCTAGCTGCAGGGCAGCGCAGATGCCTGCCAGAGGGCAGCCATTCGAAAGCCCTGTGTAGGACATGGGTAGGGTCCTGTAGGATGGAGTGGGCTTTCCGAAGCATTTGCTGATCATGCAGTGAGGTCAGAGACTGGAGGGGGTGGCCTATGATTTTAGAGCAGGTGTTCACTGTATTCTGGAGGTGCTTCTTGTTTTGGATTGTGAGAGAGTGGAACCAGCAGATGAATGAAAAGGTTATTATACTTTCAATGAACAAGTTGTAAAATGTAGTGAGGATATTTCTGTTTACCCTAAAGGAGTTTAGCTTCCTCAGGTTAGGCCTATATGTTCCTATATGTCAGGTTAGCAAAGCAATTTTTGACTTCCTTAATTTTTGACTTCCTTCAAAAGTCAAATTTCACACTAAGCTGGTAAAAAAAAAAAAAAACACTAGAAGGTGGCGTGAAAATGATAGTCACCACCTCCCCTAGAGACATACATTCACAGTCAAGTCAACTTTACCTTTAGGCCTACCAAAAAGTAATGTGATTGTGTTTCTGTTTACTTTAAGCCAAACACCCCTTTACTACTTCGAAAGAAATACTACTAAATAAAGAAATGACCATGTAGCATCTATTCAAACTCTCCAGTATGTCATTACATGAATGTAGTCCAGAACCATGGACAGTGTCCTGCTGGCAGCCCTCCCCCTGCAGGCTGAAGTCAGCTCTGTAGTCTGTTGGACATTTGCAACTGCATCAATGCTGGAAGTAACAACATAAGGTTATTTTTAGAGAGTGGCTAACACATTGTTGACAAATGCTGTGGGCCAGGTTGGAAACTCCTATAACTTGTAGAAAAAATTACATTTTCTAAAAGGAGGCAGGTAAGTCATGAAGGGATGACTGGAGCTATCAAAAGCTGCAATAAAACAATGTTTGTTTCTTACTGTAATGTCAAACTTTCTTTCTTTAATGATGAGCTACACTGTCTTCACTGTCATCAATGATGGAGAACAAGAGAGGCAAAAATAACTTAAAGAAAAAAAACTGCTGCCTGACCCATTTGACCTGGCTGTTTGCTTTTTGTTTACTTTGTTCCTTCTCCCTCTTGCCATGGGTCTTTGTGTTAATGACTTATCTTGCACTATCAATACTTTTTTTTTAAAAAAAAGCAGCAATGCATGTGTGTGTGTGCAGGGAAGTGCGGTGTCACTTAATGAGAAGCTTATTAAAACAGGACCCTAGATGCTATATTAAGACCAAACATGGATGTGAAACTCAATGTGCATGCCTTGGTATGTGTGGAACCATCTGTTAATAATTTCCATTAACACACACAGAGGTCCCGCCCTTCCTGCTGGAAATGTGCTGAATCCATAATATGCTGGACAGTGTAGTGGGTTAAGGTGGGTTAGTGGGTTTTGCATAGAAAGCTGTGGGGAAAAAATGTTTGTATTTCAAGGAAACCCTCATCAAGAGTGATAATAGCTCAGCAGTGGAACCATTTTCAATAGATATACTGTATCACCAATATTGAAAAATAATTTCATTTGAAGGGCAAACCTTATTCTTACAACCTTACCAGCTGTCAGGCTAAACTGTGAAGTTTGTCGTTCAGGAGGACATTACAAAAAGGTTCTCAGTTTTTCAAGTCTGTCTTAAAACAACAGTCAGGAGCCCAAATGAACATTGAAACATATTCTCCTTGCTGTAATCATTCCTCCTGTTCATACTGACCATTAGAAGATCCCTTCATAATGCACTAACAATGTAAGTGATGGGGGACAAAATCCACAGTCCTCCTTCTGTGCAAAAATGTATTTAGAAGTTTATCTGAAGCTAATATGAACTTCAGCGTCCAAATGAGTCAAATCAAGTAGATATCTTTCAACGTTACAGTCTTTTTAGTGCCAAAGTCCCTCTTTTTGTTACTATACTTCCACCACAGCTCAACAGGGAAACACTGTCCGAGGAAACACAAAGGGGATCAGCTGCCGTCAAAACCTGCCGACAGAGCGTGAAGATGGCCCGTCAGCAAAGACGGACTGAAACACACATCTAATCGTTTTGTGGAGCAATCACGTAAGAGGCTTATGTCTGGGCAGAGACAGTGTTAATTGTTTTAGCTTTTAGCTTTTAAGCTTTATTGCTCATGTTTGTTGTATGATTTAACGGACCGCCAAGTCATTTTGCCTGTTATACTCTGAGGAGCATAAAGTTTGTTGCCTGTTTAGTTTGTGTTCACCACGCTAGATTGTTTTGTTTGTCCCACTCGGGACTGCTGTGTTTGTGCCATCGTGAGTGAGAAAGTAAATTGTTTGTCAGACAACGTGCGTTAGACTGCCGTCCGTACGCACGGACTCTCTGTGGACAAATAACTGCTGCTCTCCCCTCACCATCGCAGGACTTCACCGTGAGCCGGCGTTTCTTCTCCTCCTTTCTCTCTGTCTTGCTACTAACACCCCCCCCCCCCCCCCCCCACACACACACACACACACACACACACACACACACACATACACATACACGCACCTTTCTTGGACATCTGACGGTCAGATAGCGTGGGACACAGCGCCACTCTGCCCGCTCCGCTTGCATGTGTTTTGACTGTACTGCTTAGGTAGGATTAGATTTTAGGAGTGATTTATTGATCAAAGCATCTGCTAACTTTGTTGATTTTGCTATTGTTAAATAAACACATAACTTTAAAGAGAAGTGTTCTGTGATTATTGTGCTCATTTATTGTGAAAAGTGGCTGATTGAGAGAGTCAGAGCTCGAATTCAAACCTTCACTGTTCACTTGTGGATGCTGATATCCCTCAGATATTAGCATTCTCCAGTGAATTTGGTTTATGAGACTACCTTAATGTTGGTTATTGGTCCTGGTTTCCGTGTGGTGCCCCGTATTATTAATTCATATTAATAATTCAATTTTTATTATTGCTAATAACCAACCAACCTGCTCCCAAAAAGACCCAACAACATCAACCTTTAAATGCATTTTGACCAAATGATTTTGTGGATTTTGGCCTCCATCACTTCCATTGAAAGCACATTTGAAGGGGATCTTTTAATAGCCAGCATGAACAGGAGGAATGATTACAGCGAGGAAACTTTTCGTGTGGACACCTGACTGACAGACTTGAAAATTTGTGAACCCATCTTTTAAATGTAAAAGTTCATTTTTGACCTCAAGGTCCACTTACTAGCTTTCTCCAGATCTCACAGTCTTCATCTGTGAGCGCCATATGGAACTTCAATCAATGAAGTAACAGGTGGTTAAATGTTTATGGGAACCAGGGGTTAACATCTTGCTTTGTTAACCAGACCCAAACCACTCACAGCAGCCACTGGACAGCTGGAGAAAAATTAAGGACGCTATTACCACCTGACGCCAGAGGCCATCTTTAAACAGAGACAGGGGTTGTTTTGTTTTGTTTTTGTTTTGATTTAGGCAAACAACAAAACAAAAACAGCTTTTGAGGGAATGCAAACAGTCTTGATAGTACTGATCTTTGAACAGCCTTTTTCACCATGGCAACATAACAACCTGTTACATCACAGGTTCTACTTTTGTTTCCACTGTTCTCCAACTGCTTTGGGGGTACGTTCCTCAACCTAAATTTCAGCACTGCTCCAGAGGTGATACAAAATCCAAATTCCAGGTACTCTCAGGGGAAAGGAATGCAATAGTTTGCAACATGGCAAACACAGAAATTAATACAAAGGATACGTGTTCAACAAAGCACTGTAGGGAAGTGTGCTTAAATATCCAGTGTATGACCAAAACGTTCTGGTTTGCAAAACACAGTGGAAAGACAAGGCAGAACGTTGGACCAAAGCCCATTCTTAAAAGCTCAGGTTATGGAAAGCTCCATGTTATGAGTAGTTAACTTTAATCATATTAGCTGTGTCGCACAACCCAATATTATATAACTCTGCTCATCCAAGTAAGAAGTAAGACCAATAGTGCCTTCCTCTTTGTATTACTTTGGTGTGACCAAAACCAGCCATAACCAACAGAGGCCACTGCACAACCTGGAAATCAAAGTATTTGTAGAATGGCATTTGCTGTCCCTCTCTTGTGATAAGTCTGGACACCAGGAGGTGTTGGAGGGTTTCAGACTGTGTTGTAACACATACAGTGGGCCACCCTGTCCAAATACAGTTATTCATACAAAGAGCTTTATTGGCATGCTGCCTGGCCACTCAGTAGGCTGTCTCAAAGTAATTTAATGCTTGAATGATTACTTCCAGACTGCTGTAGGCGAAAAGATAATGCTCACATTAGGATTCCCTGAAAAATTAAATAAGCAAAAGAGAGGTTCATGTGAGTATATATGAAATTAACACATGACTGCACATTTGTAGTAACCTTGGGGAATAAAATAGCAATGTAAGAATAAGGACAAGATATATTGTTTTGAGACAAAGACTATCTAGAGCCATTCTTTCACCGAGAGAAACACAGTTCTTTACAGCATTTTATCGTGTTAGCATGCTAACACAATAAACTAAAATAAACATGGTAAACATTATATCTGCTAAACATCAGCATGTTGACATTAGCATTTAGTTCAAAGCACTGCTGTGCTTTGAACTAAATAATAATAATCACCTAATATTTTGGAAGGATGATAAAGCATATTGCTTTATCCAGCATCCACATATCCTGTTAGTTTGTCCTGCACTCTAGTGGCCTGAAAAGTACGCACCAAATACATGAATAATTTAAGTTTTAGAAATACTCAATATATTGAGAGGTCTGGACCCAAGTATACTGGGGCAACACAACACTTGAACTTAACGGCACAAGCTTGCATCCACTTCGACTGCCTCTGGACAGTTGGTGGCTCCGTCATTCTGAATACCTTGCAGTCCTTCATCTTGGTCAGGGATCTTTTCTGTTCTGGCCCCACAAGTGGTGGAATGAACTCCCCATTGAAGTCAGGACAGCAGTCACTGCCCATCTTTCACTGCAGGCTGAAAACCATCTTTTCAGACTGCACCTTCAACACCCCATCCTAGGATTTCCATCTCACATCACACTTCTTAAAACAAAAGCACTTGCAATGCGGTTCTCTAACATGCTGTTTATTTGGGAGTCTTGCACTCCAATTCTTGACATCTAGCTCTTGTTCCTCTTGAGTTTGAATGCATTTATAGTATGCAAGTTACTTACTAACAAAAAGTGTCTGCAAAATGAATGTCATGTAATGTGATGCAGAGCCCCACTGAGCTGCTAGTGTGACGGTACTCTTAGTCTTGTTAAACCACAGTTCGCAATGCAGTCGGGGAAATTTCTTTAACCAGTCTGCAAGTGGAAAGGTTCCATTTGAGTGGCCACCTGGAGTGAGAGATAACACTACACCACATAAGAGCATGAAACAAAGCATAGAGCAGAGAAGTATGTCTTACACTGCAGATTCACCATTTACCCGTTTCACTTTTCCTTTTGTTTTTCTTTGTTGTTGTGGCTATGATGTCACTGTTATGCAACGATTACATTAGTAGATATCTTGAGTGCATGTCTGACACTCGAGGGTAGCAGTAAAATAAATAAAAAGGGTTCATCCTCTGGGGAGCATCAATGTACTCAGTGAAATTCATGGCACCCTGCTCCTTGTATTTTCATATTTATTGTGTAAAAGAGTAATAATAACATAAAGAGTAGTAATTTTGCCCTGATGGTGGTAGTTGAGGACAGGTCAACCAAACATTAGGGTTGGAAATCTGGCCAGCAGGTTTCCAGTCGTTAGTCATGGAATAAAGTATTGGCCAAAGACCTGATGGTGACCTGATAGTGGTGGTAGATGAAAGGTCAGCAAAATCAACAGGATTCCCCTCCAATGATCATGCATGTCCATACCAAATAGCAGTGTGGTGAGTAGTTTCTGAGATAGCTTGCTCTGGACTGAGGTGACCAATAGTGGCATTCAGTAAAGAAAGGGTAATTCAAGTTTATTAAAATTTGGATTTCACTTGTGTAGTTATGTCCATCATTTCTGTCAGTTATGATAAGTGTATTTCAGTCATTTTCAACTTATACTGTACAACTCAAATGTACATGAACATAAATGATAAATATAATAATAAGTCATTACTTTTGAAGCAGTTTCAAACCAAAGCAAGCGTATACTGACCAAAAAGGTGTAGGCTGAAGCCTTAGCTTATTACACCTAAGCTTTTTACATTAATTATTTTTTGCAGATCCCTTGAGATTTATACACTAAAAATAAAAGAAAGAAGAAATATAATATTATAATAAATAAATAAATAATAAAGAAAATTCATACCTCAGTTTTATATTTATCTATTAAGTGTATTACACATGTTGGGCCTCAACCATGGGGTCAGACAAAGGCAGGCCTACATGTAAAACCTGAAGCCTGACCATGAGGCTTCCTTGGTCCTTTGTCCCCTGAAACAACGGGGGGCAGCACCAAAATGCTGCTCACAGACTCCACCTCCCATAATGCTCGAGTTCGCACCTAGGTGAGAAGTTAGCTTTTAGCTTTAAGTGTAATTGCTATTGTGTTGCTGATTTAACGGACCGCTGAGTCCCTTTTGCCTGCCATACTCTGAGGAGTATTTAAAGTTTGCTAGCTGTTTAGTTGTGTTAACCATGCTAGACTGTTTTTGTGTTTTGTCCCACTCGGGACTGCTGCTGTGTTTGTGCCATCGTGAGTGAAAAATCAGACATGTCAAAATCAGACATGTGTTTGATACGTTGAATTGGGTGAATGCAGAGACGCCGACCCTCAGGCGGCGACATCTTGCTATTGTTATAACCGACACTACGGTCATAGCCGGTATTCGGCTATCACGCAAAATCACGAGATCATCTGTCCTTGAGATCGCGTGACGTCATCTCACAGATCACAGTCGCCATTTTGTTCACACCCACAGAGACACACACACATACACCCACCCATCTACACTCACACACACATGCACACTCCAGCTTGCATGTGTTTCCATTGTACATAGCTGTTATTGCTTAGGTAGTGTTAGATTTTAGGAGTGTCTTATTGATCAAAACATTTGCTAACTTGTTAACTTTGCTATTGTTTAATAAACACTGTTCTATCTTTAAAGAGAAGTCTTTTGTAATTTTGCTTACTTATTGTAAAAAGTGGCTGATTGAGAAAGAGGGTCAGAGCTCAAATTCATACCTTCATTGTTCACTTGTGGATGCTGATATCCCTCAGATAGTAGCATCCCAAGTGAACCTTGTTTATGAGACTACCTTTATTGTTTGGTTATTTATCTGATAATTATTAATTACTGCTAATAACAAACCAGCTTACAATCATCACCCTAACAAGTGGCTGCCCCGCATGAGCCCTCTCTCAATATATCAGCCTTTTTACAATATTTATGCACAATAATCAATAATTAATCATTTTTGAATTATTAATAATTTTTCTAAAAATTTCAATTTTTGAAATTTTGGACTTCTCTAGTGCTCTGCCAAGCATATACAGCGTAGTGGTGTATTGTGTACAGTGTACATTAGTAGTAGTGTTAGCCAAGAGTGTTTAGCAATTTGCATGCTAATTGTTTAATCCTCTAACACAATAGACAGCCATTACTCACCAGAGGTGGAAGCTCCCCAGAAGCCAGATGACCAAGATCTGCAGGATGTGGTCACTGACCTCCTCTCCTACTCCATAAAGGAGCAGGAGAACCTCAACCGTTTTAGTGTTAGCGACTGTGATTATATATTACAGGGACTGGTTGAGTATGCTAACCACCTGGCGAGGAAGCCCAGGCTCATCCTTCCGGACCTGTTTGGCAAGATGTTCCTCTTCTATCAGCGTAGAGCCCAGCTGCTAGCCGCAGAGCGTAAAGCACAGCTAAGCCAGCTGCAACACAGCTACCAGGCTGTACTGGAGGAGAATTGTAGGCTGCGTCAAGACCGCCAACACTCAGCTGTCAAGATACACTGGTTGCGGGAAGACAAAAGAATCCTGCGCACGCAGCTCCAGTCTGCTCAACTGAAAGCAGAGGACAGGCACAAAGAAGGCCAGACCGGTCAGTCGAGTACCGCTGTTGACACGGCCACAAAGGAACTAAGTGATGTTGCTGACCTCGAAGAGGTCCCTCATCCCGGCGTAACCAGCCGAAGCCTGCTCCCAGAGGCCGTCCAGGTAAAGGAGCAGATGACCCCATTCCACCAGGAGGTGCAAGCTAGAAGCCTAGCGACCCCTGGTGATGCCGTTGCCGACCTCATCAGTCCAGACGACTGCGAAGTGCCTCCATCAGTCCACTCGATGGATGTAGGCCACGCTAGTGCCACCTTACAAAATACATGCCAGTGGGACAAGAAAACAACCTTCATTTATGGACTACACACTCACACAAATAAATATGGCAAGGATCTAAAACAGTGTGGTGAGCAGGAGGGCTTATACATATTAAACAAGGTGATTCTCATTGCTTCACTGAGTGGTGGGAGTATACTGACTCTGACTACAAAGGACACATGCATGGGCAAACACACACACACACACATACATTCATTTTGACTCATGCACACATACTAGACAGCTGGTACTGCATGTAGATACATTCTGAAGTTAATTTAGTGTTGAGGGTCATAGTTAGACTGTAGTTCAACAAAAATCAACCGTTTATCTAGCAAAAGGCTAACATTAGTACAACATGTTTTGCTAATAAAACATTTAAAGAATTAGTCTTTGAAATGTTTTATCAAGCAAATGGTATATGAAAAAAGCCTGCAGAGAAGTTTTTCAATACAGACTGAAAAGTCTTTCTATGGAACAGAATTAGTGACATACTGTATAAAAAGGTATTTGAGTTATGAGATTAATCTTAAAATGTTGCTGAGAAAAATCTGAGCTCTGACTTCATAAATAAAGTGAAAATTCAAAGCTTTTTTCCTATTGTTCAGCTACAATATCAGATGTTTAACTGTATTTTCTAGATTGCGACTGAAGGCAAATTTATGCTTTCCATGACCTCTTCCCAGTGGATGCTGTGAGTGGTTTTGCTCTGGTGTTCACACACAGCTGATGTGTTCATTCAGTCTCTTGGCCAGGGTCCTTACTGTTTCACTGATGTAGTGTCCCCCACAGCTGTCACATGTGGACATCATAATGACATCATACAGCACTCCTGTATGGGGTCCTGTCTTTAGGGTGTACCAGCAGAGACCCAGCTTCAATGGAGCTGGTGAGTGCAGTTAGCATGACATAACATAGAGCCACAATGGCCACATTTATGGGTAATACAGCAGATTGAAATAAACTGGAATTATCCTTTAAGGTGTTGAATAGTTTATGGGAAATACTGACTCCTTGTGACTTGAAGACTCTGGTTAGATGTTCAGATTGTCCCCAGACCTGCAGTACCTCCCTCTCTCTATCCTCCTCCTCACTGATAAGATGTTTTGCTCTATGTAGGAGGATCCTACCCCTTAGGATCATTTTTCTGGCATTCTCATTATTTAACAGTCAAAAGTCTAGAGAGACAGGAAATGGGTATAGAAAAGAGGGGTTTGACATGCAACAAAGGTCTGCAGCTGGAATTGAACTACAAATGTTGTGGTTATGTGGTATGTATCTTAACCAGTAGGCTAACAGTAATAGTGGCCAGGACTTGTGAAGGTATAGTACCCTGCTCTGGACTGAAGTGTTAGACAGATACAGAGTGAGAGAGACAGACAACCAACTGTCATTACCATCCTTTGGTTTCACTCACTGAAAAAACTTCAATGAGTTGCAAAGTCTGAAACAGTTTACTGACACAAACACAAAAAGATAGGAACACACACACACACACACACACACAGCTTCCCAGCTTCCTGCAGAAAAGCATGATCACTATCAGCCCAGGAAGGCACACCTACCAGCCTTATCTAATTGAAGCGATGGCACAGTGGTTAAATTAACGAGCTACGTGCCAGCATGACAAGAGCCGGAGCTGCGTATCGCAGACAAATCATCAGTCATGGTGCTGTGTTAAAAGGCAACAGGAGAGCAGAGCAGTGCAGAGAGAGAGAGCACACATCTCTGGGACAGCAGAGCATGGAGGAGCATGATGCAGGGAGAGAAAAGATCTGTTTGGTAACATGAGAGAAGGAGTTAAGGATTTGTGAGTTGTGGTTGTTCCAGGTTTGTATGAGGTTTTCTTAAATGAGAAATAGTGTATGTGTGTATGTATGTTGTATAAACCTGCTGCAGGTGATGAAAGCCCTGATGTTGCATGCAGAGAGAGAGAAATGCTGCATGGGAGTGAACGTGAGTATGTGCACGTATGTGTGTAACAGGATGCATTTGGTGGAAGAGTGTCATCACTGACTTGACAGCAGGGGAGGAGAGAATATTTACCCCCCAGCTGTATTATAATCATAGTACACACATGCACACGTACACACACACACACACACAGACACATGCATAACACAACAAAGGTTAAAAGTCTGTCAATTTCAGTGTTTCTTAAAGGTCCTCATACAGTAAAGCACAATTTCACACAGTTACTACATACATGTCGTACACAGTACATGTATGAAGTGAATACTGAAATGACTACCTTAATTTACCATAATCTTCAAAGTAAAACTATTTTGAAGGAGAAGCTCTTTTCTCCACTCCACTATCTTTATGTAGAGATATAGATCTACATACAAATATATTAAATGTATATATTTGTGTGGTTTAAATGAAACATGAACAATCTAACTCCTCATTTAACCCAGGAGGGGAAACTGTATTCAGGTTGTTATATATCCATTTGGCCTCCACTTGTAAAAAGGTGGTGATCATGATTATGAGGATGGATTCAAATGCCCAGAATGTGATGTCCATGCAGGAGTGTCCACGTTGAATGATGACACAGGTACTAAGGGTTTGTTTTGCTATAGTAATTTGGGAAAGTGCTATTTAATGTTAGTGTTAATTTCATTTTTAAGAACTGCTATGAAATATATTATATACATTCATACATTCATTTTTTGCCCTGACGAAAAATGAGACTGTTGTGTCCGGAAAATGATGAATCCAGAACCCAAGTGCAGAGTCGAGTCAAAAAACAATTTATTCAATGTCCAAAACAGAAAATCACCTTTCGACAGGGAAAAAATGATCAACGAAACAAACACTATAACGAACCCAAGGAAACTCGTAGAGAAAATCACGGAGGGCAGGACGCTGCGGCTCGGGAAACTCAGCCTGGGCATGGGTCGCTGAACAGGGGAAAGAAACATTGGTCTAGCACTGAGGAGAAGTTGGGCTGCGCTTAAATAGCTCTGCTGTGGAGTTGATAGGGACCAGGTGTGCCTCGTTACCGAGCCTGCAGCTCCGCCCTCCTGTACGGCTCCTCGGAGACAGAGAGGAGAATTAGGGAGGAAACACACCAAAACAGAGACAAAAACAGAATCACAACAGAGACGTTGACAAGACAATAGCAGTGACTAGATCTGTAGGTAATGTCTTTTCACAATAAAAGATGAGACTGCAGTCAATTACTTGGAGGGGGCACAGTTTCACAATGCATATGTTAATGTTCACACCAAACCAAGTTACCAGTAATTTTCTGCTTTGGCTTTTATGTTTATGATCAAACCACCCCCCTATCAGAAACTATCTACAAGTATAACTGAATGACACTTATTAACACTATATTATATTTAATAGCAATATTGAACAAGAAATTGTTCATGAAGAGGCTTTAAAAAATCTCATGTCCATCCCATTTTGTTGTTTTATGGTGTTAGCTGAGATTGGTTATTCATACCTCACACTGTGAGAAAGAATAATGCAATAATTCTCATCACCTGTCAAAATTTGACCTTTGGTGACCCCAGCTATTGTCCAGAATGCATGATGTCATCACTAAGTCCCGTCCTCTAAATGAACTCAGTAACTCCCTCGTCATCAGCCCCGCCTTCCAAATTAACCCAGTAACCCAATCAGATTGTTCCCTGTTCCCTGTTTCCTGTGTTCCTGTTGAAAAGAGGATAGGGTGAATTGTAAGTTCACCATTCAGAGGTATAATGCTATACCTGCATTGAATCAGTGTCAATAAATGGTGAGTATATGGCAGTTAAAATGAAAACAGCAGTCTAGTGAAGTAAGCATGCTAACAGCATGGTGTCGTGTAGGAAAGTGAGTTTCTCAGCCATCACACGGTCAGGTCTTTGTTATGGCAATGCATTATCCTTGTTGACTGAATGAGTTAATGATGGTCAGAAATGAAGATTTAAGTTTTATAAATGTATAATTGAGAATAAAGCATAAGTACATAACACACACACACATTCAGTGACAATAATATCAAATTGAATCAAACATATGAAATGTTTCAAAAACATCATCAGACAAATATCATCTTCCTCAATCTGCAAGTTAAATTTTCACATTTCCATAAAACCTGTGAAAAATTCTTTCCACATAAGGTTTAGCCTGCACACAGATTAATTTATAAATAGATTTTTTTTTCACGCCAAACAATGAGCATTTGTTTGTCCCATAAGATGAATTTGTCTCAAACAGGGTTGTGTCTATTGTGTATCTGCTGCAGGGTCCTTGACTTTGGGAACTCCTGCTGTAACACACACACACACACACACACAGACATAAGGCTACTGAGGCGCTAGGTCACATTTGAGGTTAAACATATTGGAACCTCAGAGAAATACCGTAGCAAAAAAGTTTTTTCATTATGCTATTGAATATAGCTTTTGGCTATAGGTGGGAAAAACATTGGATGAATGGTTTTAGTCATTAGATCTGGTTACTGAGGCACTAAGGTCACATTTGAGGTTAAACACATTGGAACCTCACAGAAATACCGTTTTAAAAAAGTTATATTATGCTATTGAATATATACATATGGTTTTATGCGTGAAAACTCAGATGAATGGTTTCAGTCTAGACCTGCTCTTAACCTGCTCTATGTGAAAAGTGCCCTGAGAAAGTGCCTGAGATAACTTTTGTCATGATTTGGTGCTATATAAATAAAAATTGAATTGAATAGATCTGAAACACATAGTATTGAATGACTGACGACCTTTCATTGTTTTTGTTGCAAGCTATCTATAAATTCAGTCTTTTAAAGAGCTGTAGTCAAATACTACAAGCCTTGAACACCTGAAAATGGAAAGCGATATGATTCATGTTTTATTCTCTGCGTTGTGGAAGCTCTTGCTTTTCATTTCAGCGCCCATGTTAACAGATTAGAGCAGCCACACAGTCCAGGTGCATCATCTAGAGATTCGGGGTCTTGCCTATTTTTTCCTTGTGATGCACGGTTCCCAGCAAAAATACAGAGTGAAAATGATCTGTTGATAGTCATATTGACAACATACCAGCAATATTACACCTTTCACTATAGTTTCAATGTCTATATCTGTAGAATATCCCACAGACATGAAAAAAAAACATTGTAGGTCAGCCTGCGTGGTGCATGCCAGGGCAGGGAGCCTCTCTGGCAGGGAACTCCAGAGAGGAGAGTCGGTGACACACAGCTTCTTTTCTTGACTCCCACTCGCTTTCTGTGATATTAGTTTAAACTGGGACTCCTGCCTGTTGTTTTACCTGCTTCCAGAAGGAGATTTGGTGTTATTTGTTGTTAGTTTCCCTCCTGACAGTTAATTTGGAGGTTTGTTTGTTGGAGTGTGTTTGGCTCGTTTGGGGAACTTGGTGTCGTCTGGAGGGATTTTCTTCACTTGGAGCGGTGACAGCAGGGGTTTAACTGGCGTAATAATCAATATAATCGATTAAAAAACCCGTCCCTGTATGAGGAGTGTATGTGGCTGACACAGAAGTATCCCCAACCAGACCCCACCATGCCCGTCAGAAACACATATTATTTATTTTTCACAATTGAGCACATGCTTCTTAACCTTTTTCTGTCTAAACTAAATATAAATGAAATTTATAATGAAATGATATGAAACATTCTATTATTGATGGCCATTATCAAAGTCAAACTCTATGTAGAAAGATAGAGCTGGCAGTAGCAGCTGTCTGTGTGGACACTGCAGGCAAGCGAGATGCAGCAGTTCAGTGACACACACGCACTGCTTAGGTAGAGGCAGGCTGCGTGGCCCAGGCATGACTCTATGTAGAAGCGGTAAGTTTGAAATGATTGCTTAATAAATAATGTTGAAATATTTTTTCAAATAAGTTAACTATCACCCCAGCCGGCATGCAGGTTCCATAGGCTCTTCATGCACCAATGTTTTCAATTTGATGTGAAACAAACAGCGGTTTAACAAAGGTTCCTATGTGACGTAACAAAATGGTGACATCTGCTGGGTACCTTTGCTATATTGCATCTGTAGGTTGAAGTAGTAATAGTTGTTTACACAGCTTTCCTTTGTTTTATATTACTGGAGGATTAATGTTGTAGATGATTTTTAACTATTTTGATACATTTTGTTGTTTACAAAGCTTTCCTCTGTTTTTAATATTGAATGATTGATTACATAAAGGTTAATGTTGTAGATGTTTTAAGTATTTTGTTAGATTTTGGTGTTTACTGTTGTGACCTAAATATATATTGTTCTCATTATATTTGATATTTTTACTGTTTACAACACTAGAACCAGAATATAGCATTTAGATATATATTGTATTTTCACAGATAGTTTAATGCGGTCCTTTATCTCATCATCATCACACACATACACACACACAGAAAAAACGTATTCTCTGTCTCTCACACAGGACACAGGAGTGAGTCTGTTAGACAACGTTGAGAATGACACTGCAAACATTGTCAGGAGAGGGATGAAATCCTCTTCATGATGCATAAACTCATCTGGATCATGGGCAAGACAATGTTTATTTTAGACGTTTGTAAAAAAAAAAAACTGATGTAGGTATGATCATGATGTTTTCTGTATGTTTTCTGTTAAAGTTATGTTATGTTCTTTTTTTTTAAACATTTGTTTATTGATTTTTCAGTGACATAAAGTCAAGAGGTGACATTTTGAGAGTCAAAACAGTCTTAAGTATAAGAAATTTACAAATAAAAAATGAAACCACATAAAGGAATAACTAGTAGCAAGAATTACAAAAAACAAAACAAAACCAACAACAACCAATACACAAAACAAAACAAAAACAAAAAACACAAATTGGTCAACCGCTGCTAAATAAAAGTCCAATATATTCACTTAAACAGAGATAAATAAATAAATAAAAGAACAAAACATACTCAGCATGCTACACATTCACACAAGAAAAACTCACAATTAATAGACAATCAGGGTGGCTACTCTGAAATAGCTGTAAACATCAATCCCTCAACATGTGCAAAAAATGGATCCCAAGTTTTATTAAACTTTGCAAGAGAGCCATGTATCAAGCATCTAACTTTCTCCAACTTCACAAACTGAAGGACATCCCTGATCCAGGAGGAGTGAGAAGGCGGCACAGAGGATTTCCATCTCAATAAAATCAAACACCTAGCCAATAAAGAGACAAAGGCTACAAAGTCAGCTTTATATTTAGGGAACTGCAAAGTAGGAGGTAAAACCCCAAACAAAGCAGTACATGCTGTTGGGTCGAATTGATCATTATAGATTTTGGAAAGCCTAACTGGAGTAAGATGGGTACGATGCAGAATTTTGCACTGGGTCAGACCATGTCTAGCACAAATAGATGAGGAGTGAACCCGACGCAAAATGGCATCCCACAGCTCCTCTGAGATCTCCTCCCCTAGATCCTCCTCCCATTGGGTTTTAATTTTATTGTGCGGAGTTAGCTGCAAAGAATAGATAAGATTGTATAAACGTGAAATAAATGGTAAATGGACTGTACTTGTATAGCGCCTTTCTAGTCATCCGACTACTCAAAGCGCTTTTAACACTATGAGTTAATTCACTCATTCACACACTGAATGGGTACAGGGGCTACCATACAAGGTCCCAACCTGCCCATCAGAGTAAATCTAACCATTCGCACGCATTCATACACTGATGGCACAGCCATCAGGAGCAATTTGGGGTTCAGTATCTTGCCCAAGGATACTTCGACATGCGGACTAGAGGAGTCGGGAATGGAACCGCCAATCTTCCGATTAGTAGACGACCCGCTGTACCTCCTGAACCACAGCCACCCCAAATAGCACCTTTCATGGTAGAAAATGGGCTTAAAAAGGAATCAATTAGAGAGGCCTCTGGGAGACTTGGGAAATTGGGACTAAGATTGCAGATGAAACTACGAATTTGAAGATAACTAAAAAAATGCTGTCTAGCCTTAAATAAGAGCTCCTCAACCTCTTTAGTAGAAAGAACATCAAACTCGGCCTGAAGAGAGAGACGATCTTTATATATATTAGGAGATGGGGAGGAAGCATAGACGTTATCCAGCTGGGTAATTCGTAACTTTAATTCCTTTAATTTTCTTTTCCTTTGTTTGTTCTCATAGCTGCTGTATGAAATAATTTCACCTCTAATGTATGCTTTCAAAGTCTCCCAAAGAAGGGAGGCTGAGATCCCTGGAGTTCTGTTGGTAATAAGGAAAGAATCAATTTGATTAGAAACAAACTTGACAAAGTCTTCATTAGATAGCAAGCGCGTATTAAGATGCCAAAGGGGACATGTACGTTCACGTTCCTGTATGAATAACTCCAAATTGGAGCATGATTTGATATTAGAATAGTATCATAAGAACAAGACTGAACAGAATGGAGAAATCGGTTGTCCAAGAGAAAATAATCAATACGAGAAAAGGAATGGTGCACATGAGAGAAAAAAGAGTACATTTAACCAGATGGATTAAGAAAGCGCCATGGATTTGAGACTGAGAACTCATCCATAAAGGATAAAATGGTTTTAGAAGACTTTGAGGGCACTCCTGGTCTAGTAGAGGAATGATCTAATACAGGATCAAGCCAACAGTTAAAGTCACCCCCCATAATGAGTAGATGTGTGGACATGTCAGGTAATTTGACAAACATTTGGTGGAAAAAATTGTCATCATCCCAGTTTGGACCATACACATTAGCCAGAATCACAGAATTACTATATAGCTGCCCCATTACAAACACAAACCTTCCATTGGGGTCAGCTATTACATTAGAGCACACAAAAGGAACCGATTTGTGAATCAAAACTGCAACACCCCTCGTTTTACCATTAAAGCTAGAATGAAATACTTGACTGACCCACCTCCCCTTTAATCTAATATGGCTGGAAGAATTTAAATGAGTCTCTTGAAGGAAAACAATATGGGCACCTAATTGCTGGAGGTGGTGGACTGGACTAAACAAAACACAAAACACACAATAAGAGAGTGAGGGAGAACTCCTCACACACCCACCCACCACCCCACGAGCTGAAGCGTCTTCCCAAACAAGACGCAAGCAAATCCCACAAAGTACCAAAAACATCCTAACACGCTTCATTAATAGCACCAACCAGTAGTGCTCATCCGAGTTTGTAATGAAACAAAATATAAATATGAAAACAAACACAGTACTTATATAACTTAAATATGATAAGTGACTCAAGTCCAAGTGTCACAAACTTAAAGCAGGGCGGCTTACCAACAGAAAACGGGTTAACTTTACCCCCAGCTTACCAAATATACTGTCAGCCACTTTCACGCTGTAGCTCCAGAAGAGACACCAGACTTTAAGTATACCTTAACAAACTTTGTTGCAGTGGTCGGGTCTTCAAAGGTGTGTGTAATTCCAACGGGAAGAGTGATCCTCAAAGTCGCGGGAAACCTCAATCCAAACTTCGCTCCGAGACATGAATGTAGCAGACGTTTAACGTCCGTGAACGCAGCACGTTTCTTCCCAACCGACGAGGTATAGTCAGGGAAGATAAACAATCTTTTTCCTTGGAAGAGAAGAGGAGAGTCCTTGGAAGCCTCGCCGGCTCGGCGTAATATGTCATTCCTCACGTGAAAAAAGTGCACACGAATCACAAAGGGTCGGGGTGGTCCATCAATACCGGGCTTGGGCCAGAGAGTGTGATGCGCACGGTCGAGCAGGGGCAACTCATCCAGACCGAGGGAGTTCAGCAGCTGAGCAATAAATTCGGTCGGACGCACACCTTTGGCCCCCTCCGGCACGCCTACCAGCCTGTTGTTCCTCCTCGCTCTGCCCTCCAGGTCCTCACATGTATCGGCCAGCAGTTTAACCTCAGCCTTCAACGTGGAAACTGTTGTATCCAGCGAAGTTAGCAGGTCGCTGTGGTCCGTGCACGCGCGCTGCAACTCCGTGATAGCATGGTCATGGGAGCTAAGTTTTTGTTGCATGGGTTCAATTGCGTGCCTAAGCTCCTCTCTCACCGAAGAAATGTCCGCTCGAAGCTTGCAAGACAGCGTGTCTATTTTTCCGCAAATGTCCCCTTTCAACTGATCTAACATAGCCCAGAGGTGATCCAAATTGGGCGCACACAAGAGTCAGTGACCATCTTCGGCGGAGATGCAGACTCAGTCGAAGGAGAAGCCCTAGCACAGCCCGAGTGAGATGTGTTTCCACGTGCAGCTGCCATTGTAGGTTGAAATTCCCCAAAAACACACCGAAACTGACCAAAATACTTTGTGCAATTGTGCACCGGCCTAAGTAGTGAAAATAAACTGTGTTAATAAATTAAAATAAACACAAACCCGCAGAGCAAAAGGGAGACACGTCCTACATACTCCAGTGTCCAACCAGTTATGTTATGTTCTTATGTTCAAATGCAGGGCCGTGCAGAGATCTTTGGAGGGGCAGGTGCTCAAAGTTAAAAAGGGGCACAGGAAGAAAATTTTTAAACACCACACACCAACATAATTTATACCATGGTGTGGGTAAATACTCTTTTCTGATTGGCTGGCAGGTGTGCATTAAAACCGTTTAATGCACATGTAGTTCAGCTCAAGTTTAATCACCATTCTAAATTCATCCGCCTCCCCCTTGTAACCATAGCAACATTAGAGAGCACAGCTGTCAAAGCTTACTTGTTATGAAATTTTGAAGAATGAGATGCAGCAGAGAAAAAAGAGATGGAGAAGAAAAGAAAGAAAACCAAATGAAAAACAAGGAAAAAGGAACTGACAGCTGAAGAGCTTAAAATGATAGAGGAAGAGAAGGACGTTATTAATACAAAAAAATGCAACAAAATGGGCAGTTAATAAACTGAGAGACTTTCTCTACCAAAAACAAAAGAACACTGATTTGGAGACATACTCTGCGGTTATGCTTAATGACCTTACGTGAAATTTATGCCTCGGTTCAGGCTGGTGGCAAGTACAGTGTGACAAGTTGTCATGACAATGATAGGCTCTTTTCATAACCTTTTGATTTGGAGTGCAAAACTTTTACCAAAAATTTGCGAATGCTTTTATTTTATATTGTTGGCAAATGACCTTATTTAGTGAAGTTTCAGGAGCAAGACCACACCTCAACTGCACCCCTCCCTGCATTCCTATAAATACCACCTAACCCTCTCCTCCTCCTCCGCTCTCGTATTCTGCGCTTCACGTGCATGCAGTCTCAGCCTAGCTTCTCAGAAACAAGCTCAAGCTACCACCAGATGTTAGCCGTTTTTGTCTCAGATTTCTCGACGTACTTGACGCCTAATCGCATGATTGCATTACAAAAAACTTGGACAAACGCCAGAATTTCGATCTTAAAAAAGTCAACTCACCATGGATCACGAACTGCAGATCAACCCGTCTGATTCGGATGAAGATTTGTTTGAAACTGGTTCTCAGCAGTCAGACCAAAGGTCAAACGTCCCAGCGGGGCCACAGTGTTCAGCGGTGCACGTACCGGCCTCGTGGGCACCTCCACTCAAGCTCCCCTAAGGTGACTCTCTGACTCCCGGTAGATCTCAGGCCTCCTCTCCTCCGTCAGCGAGGGCCAAAAACCATGGCATAGCCGCAAGTGAAGGCGGCTTCAACTCTCTCCTCAACGGCTGCCTCACTACAGTCCGGGTTACTATCCTACATGGTGAACCCACGGTGCGTTCTCCTCTTGATCCGGCTGTCTTTACACCCACAAACAGAGCCCGACATCTGAGACTGAACTGTTGCCCGCCTCCAATGATTGCTGTAAGGGAAGGCATTCCCTTCAACCACAGCAACAATAAAGCCAGACTGTTACATCTCTACTCAGCAGCAACAACAATCACCGAACCTCCCGTGCTTCCAGATTCCTCTCCAGAATCAATCACCTCCAGAGCCAGCAAGCATGATGTTACAGACCCTCCGCTGCCTCCACAGCTACAGCCTGCATCACCAGTGCCCCCTGGTGGGGGCCAAGTGGCAAGTTTTTCAACACCAGCACTCGCAGCCTACATCATCCAGGGTGAACGACACCGACACTGATGTCAGTGCCGCCTGCTGCCTCCTTCCTTCAATCCAGCTCCAGCAATCACAAAAGCCAACCTTAGCAGGGGAACCTGGCACTGGGATGCCAACGCTCCTTGCTGCCACATCCAGCAGCCACAGCAGCTTGCCCTAGCTTGGGCTCCTGGCACCGGGATCCCTCATCTCCTAGCTTCACCTGGATGCCAATGCCCCCTGCTGCCCACTCCCAGCAACAGCACCAGACACAGACCCAGACAACATCAGCTCTACATACATGCCAGTTTTGGGGGGTTTCCATGGTGGATGACGGTTCTCCGCCAAATAGCCAACCGAGATCATGCAGTTCTTGCTTGTTGAAAAATTCTTGAAAAATCTCCAGCTGTTCATGAGATCTACCCAGTCGTCATTGCTTTTACAACAAGTACAACACAGCCTACCCATCATTGATCTCATCACCATGACACATACCACCCAGGTATCTTAGTGGTATCTGCTTCTTCTCTAAACTCCTAACCTGCAGCTGGGCCTGGTCTCCAGTCATTCTTATTTAATTCACTCCTCAGAGGATTTCTAAGCCAAGAGCCAGCTAAAAATCCTTGCCACCTTCCTCTTACTGCTGACTTGCCGTCAGTCAGCATCCACACCATCTGCTTCAGATAGCATTCCTCAAGTGGCTCGAAATTTAGAACTCACGTTCTCACTTACATTCACTTACATTCAGTATTCTCTTATGCTCAAAATTCACTGCCCCAACTCTTCACTCCAACCTCAGCTGCTACGCCTGATTTTCAGACTTATCTTAATTCTCAGATGACATTGTCGCCCCCTGTCTCAACTCAACCGGTCAAGGCAGATGGCCGCCCACCTAGAGCCAGGTTCTGTTCAAGGTTTTTTCCCGTTAAAGGGGGAGGTTTTTTTGCCGCCATTGCCAAGTGCTTGCTCAGGGGGAATGTTGGGTCTCCATAAATTAAGAGCATGGTCTTGACCTGCTCTATACGAAAAGTGTCATGAGATAACTTTAGTTGCGATTTGACGCTATATAAATAAATTGACTTGACTACTAAAACAAACTAAAAGTGATCAATCCAGTCAACCATGCCCATTTTACTTCAAAGTTCAATCTCCGCTGAATCCTTCTGAGACCATTGCAAACTACTTGCAATTCCAGAAATCCCAGAGCTTATCATTGACAGGTCCTCTCTTCATCTCTGAATACGGACAATTGGCTACTTGTTCTGGTTCCACCAGTACTTCCGCCATGTACTCTACTTGTCTGGCATTTCTTTCATTCATTACTCTGGACACTCCTTCAGAATCGGAGCTGCCATTTCAGCCCCCTAACGTATTATCACTACACCAATTCAGATCTCAAAGTTCCCAGATCTGCACAATCTTATCTTAAGTAACTGGAGGTTTTTGGGGGTCCGTCGTTGCCCGGGTGCTATATATGCCCTATGAGCTTCCCCACAACGCAGTCAGCAAGATCTACGCACAATGATTGTTTTTCTTAATAAATCATTTAAACGCATCTTGTTGATGGTGTGGTCCTTGCTAGTGAATTGAAACTTATTTAGTGAAGTTTCAGGAGCAGGACCATACCTCAACTGCACCCCTTCCTGCATTCCTACAAATACCATCTAACCCTCTCCTCCTGTTCCACTCTCGTATTCTGCGCCCCTCCCTCCTACCCTATTTCTCTCTTCCTGATTCTTCCTATCCTTCATAGGGTCCTGAGAGGGTCTGTCGTTGCCCAGGTGCTACGGCGGATTCCCTATCAGCTTCCCTTACAACGCTGTCAGCAAGCAGATCTACGCACAATGATTGTTTTTCTTAATACATCATTTAAACGCATCTTGTTGATGGCATGGTCCTTGCTAGTGAACTTGTAGGTGTGCGTTAAACAGTTTTAAGGCACTTCGCATCAGGTGGTTCTTCGCCTCG
This sequence comes from Scomberomorus guttatus, assembly GCA_038419695.1. Lineage (NCBI taxonomy): Eukaryota > Metazoa > Chordata > Actinopteri > Scombriformes > Scombridae > Scomberomorus > Scomberomorus guttatus. Next base: position 29,130,647 of record CM076459.1, on the reverse strand, counting down.
CCTTAAAACCGTTTAAGGCAAACCTACTCGTTGATTATCCTTTATAGCATAACCTGTTGAATTATAGCAACCCATATTCAAACAGAATGTAATATGGAATCTTATAACAACCCACATCATACTATATCATTGTCTCCCACCCAATGAAATCAGAGGGGGGCCAATAAAACTATTTGGCTCATCAGCTTTATCCCAATCTCTGTGATAGAGATGTGGCATGGCAGGGTAGAGAGATTAGACTAAGGTCAGTTTGAATGATCAGACGGAGGTGACCTTTAACAATATCCCAAAATTTGAAAGGGTTTTGGATTGTAAAATTGTTGTGTTTTACAGAGCCAAAGGCGTCCACACCCTCTCTAAATTTCAGACTGATACCCTGAGAAAACTTCAAACACTGTTTTTGTTTCTGTTCCAATATCACTACAAGGCATGAAAAAGCTGAAAGCCTTTCTGGGCAGCCCATACGTGTGTGAGTATTGTTACACGCTTGAGTCACCATTGTCAAAGTCATTGCTCCATTTGCTTAGACCCTGCATGTAGTTAGGAGTTCCAACCCATTGTTTGCGTAGACTGTAACAGGATGTATTGGTCCCCTTTCTGACCAAACACAAAGAGCCTATAGAGAACCGGGGCTCAAAAATATGTTGAACTATATAAAAATTGCTAAAAATTTAATTTTTCCTGTGTACTACATACAACTTTTACAGGTGAAAGAACATATGTAAAAATTGATTTTTTTTAAATTTGAGACTTTTACAGATCAAAAAGGTGTACACGTTCCATTTTTGGTTTGTACAAGAACGCTGAATGGTGTAAGGTGGAATGCTGAAGGTGTGAATTGCGCCAAAGAGTTTATCATGCATTTCAGGACACCTGAATACCAAAAATCCATCTTTGTTTGGGGTGTTTTTACCACAGCTGTTCATCATGTTTTCAGCCTCATGAGACCCGTCCTCTGATGGGTAGAGCATTTGAAGAGACTACAGACATTACAGTCTGTCCATGGTGTCAAAGTAGTCATCATGAGAGCATCAGTGAACAAAGATGAAAAAATCCCATAAAGGTTTGAAGAATTTCCTCAATGTAACACTCCTCAACCTCTGTCACCCCATGATGCTCTGTATGGTGGTAGGATGTGCGCTGTGAGGTTGAGGTACACGGCAGCACCAAATGAAACTGTACAGTATGTAGACATGACACCCCTGTACCCCTGCGCCAACTGCACCTTTCCTTACCCTCTTGTTCACCCCAAAATAATCTATTAAGATTTTGAAGAGTCTCAGAGCTACTTTAATCAGGGCCGTTGTCTTCCCTCCTAATTTTGTGCAGAGAAATAACCTGTCAGACCGCTCTAATTACAGAGCCTGAAGAATTTGTCAGTTACATGTTTGCAGAAAAATATCAAATTAAAATAATAATAATAATAATATTAAATAAATAAAATAATATAAAATAATGTCTTTATTGCCGTTGTTGGGTCTCACCGGCCGACCACATCTTTCAAGACTCTAAGAAACAAAGGGAGTCCTTAAGAAACTCAACTTCCTACAGTCCTTAGTTGCTTGCACCAGGTGTGAACTCCACCCATGGACCCAGGCTAACAAAATCAAAGCTCCCCTTTTTCACACTGTCTTTCTCCCACTGCTGCTGCAGAAGGCAGCGGCAACTTTCTTTCTCCCGCTGCTGCTGCAGAAGGCAGCAGCAACTGCTCTCTTTCCCCTCACAGCTGCTGCAGGAGCAGCTCTGCTCCAGCAACAAAGGGAAGTTAGCATTGAGCTGCTAACTCTGACAACAAAAGGGACAATCAGCGGCCTCCACAGGGACCTGGGCCATCTGACCTTCACAACTGGAGCACCAACTACCCAGCAAGGCCCGCATTCTTCAGTTAAACTCTTCTTAGCCTGACTCATCCACGGATTCGCCAGCTAAGAAGCAGCACACCATAAAGCATCTCTCTCTCTCCCTCAATGGACTTGGTAACAACTGGGCATAGCCCAGCAACATATAGTGTAGCATAGCACAGCTAATCAAGACTGTTTAATTCAGTCAATGTACTATACATGTATTGATTTGGCTAATGTTATTCATTATGTTATTCATCACTATTGTAGTGATGCCCTATGCATGGTCAGGTTATTATAGTCACACTGCTAAGTTAATGTTAGCATGCTTAACACATGTTACATCCAGTAACTAGGCTTTGCATGCAACTAACCTCTTCCTAACCTGGCACCTTTATCCTACACCAATTGGCCTTGAACAGAAACCCACAAAGTTAAGAGGTTTAAAACCCAACGTTGCACACTTTGCTTCAGGCAGCACATGGGTTCACCCCCCCCCACACACACACACACACACACACACACACACATACACGAACACACACATACACATCCACATCTGTATATAGGTATACTTAGAGTCCATATTGTGTGTTTTTTACTCTTTTAGTACATTTTAGCTGAGATTACAGATTGTGTGTTTTGATCTTTTACCTTATTTTAAAGAAAAAGTTTTTCAGATATATATGCTGTCTGTTTAATGTTGCACAAGGGTGAATTTTGCCAAGCTCTGCTCTGCAAAGAACTCCAAAATCCTTCAACCTTAACTTGATTATTAATCAAAGTTCCAAAAGACTGAATCTTTTTCCCTGATCCCAGGGTGGTGCCCCGTTATTATTAATTTCTTTTTAATAAGTTCTGTTGATTTTAATAATTAATAATTATCTTTGATAATCATTAATTATATATATGATAGCCAAACTTGTAGCCAAGGCCCAACACTGCTCTAAATTTGTACAATTATTTAGAGCAGATGCAAGAAAGAGTGCTGTACTACGACACAGACATCCAGATCTATGTCACAAAAGAGGTGGAAAGTCGGCTCAAATTGGGAAATTATGTGGGTGATGTGATGGATGAGTTAGTGGGTGACAGCATACATGAATTTGCTGCGGCGGGACCCAAAAGTTATGCTTATCAAACTAGAAACAAAAAAGTAATGCTGCGGGTGAAGGGCATTACACAGATGCAGGAGTGCTGCGAACAAGTCAACTAATGACACTGTCAAACACTTGGTAGGGGATTACCTGGAAAACTCAGAGGAGGGGGTCATTGAAACCCCTCAGCACAATGTTGTGCGTGATAAAATTGTTGTTGTTGTTTTTTTTCAAAAAAAAAAAAACCTCTTCATTTCAGAAAAAGTTTCAGGTCGTGTTTGATAAGTGCTGCCCACTAGCCAAACTTTACCCTTTGTTTATTGAAAATGTTACACCTTGTTGAGGAAATGAGCTTTGATTCTAGATTGCATTTGCTTTTCATGGCAGATTGTACAACCTAGTAGATGTGGAAAAACTTTTTTTGTTTGGAAATGTTTTGGATCAGCTACTTCACAATGTTGTACGGATCTAAACTTCATTTCAACCCATGTATGCTGAACTGCAAAAGAATAATAAAAAAATTTACTTTACTAAAAAAATTTACTACCTGATTCTTTTGATGATAAAAATCTGTTTCCCCCTGATCAAAACCATTTGATTATTTTGGACGATGTCAGTTTTCAGGCTTCAGACCATCCTAAAGTAGTTAGACTTTTCATACAATACAGACACCACAGGAACATGAGCGTCATGATGCTGACTCAAAATGTCACCAAGGTAAACACAGTTGTACCATCAGTTTGAACAGTAATTATCTGGTGTTTTTTAAAAACCCTCGATAAATATATTAGCTCAACAGATTTTTCCGGTGCAAAAAAAGTTTTGACAATACCACAAAAGATCCTCACAGTTATTTAATCATTGACCTCACCCCTACCTCCCCAGAGCAATACAATACAATACAATATCTACCTAAAACAAGGCCTGCATAAATCAACATGTCAGCATGCATAAAAAGGAATGCTCCTTTACTGAGAGCTTTGTGTCACGTCACACTATGGAAATGTAAAGATATTCTCAAGCATTGTTCCTCGGACTTTCTTCAGTCTCTTTGCAAGCTCTGTTAAACGGTAACATTGCACTGAACGCTGGTCAATATAAAAAACTAACTAAAATTATCAGACTGTTGTTCAATAAACAATAAATAAAAAACAGTCTAAAACGCAAACACAGGGCTCTAAAGAAACAGTCTGGAGGTTTTCTATTACCGCTGCTTTCCGCTGTTGTACCTATCTTTGGACAGCTTCTAGGAGGTCTGATTAAAAGTTACACCGTAGAGATGTTTCAGAGGACGAGTCAAAAGATGTTTTTGTTGACCCCTCAGCAGTTGAACTGTCTTGAGTCAGACGGCAATTCCAAGTGACTCTCAAATGATGAGACGTACGGCTGAAAATGATTTGGATGTAAAAATGAGGGCTATATTAAAGGAACCGGGGTTAAATCCCAATGAAAGAATTAAAAAATACAGAGCTCTACTGCAAAGATACCATACCCTAATCAGACAAGGGGAGAAGGAGGAATGTCGTATTACTCTGGCTCTACTTACAGACTCTGACATATATGAAGAAGAAGAAGAGGAAAAGAAAGAAAAGGAGGTGTTAATGGATGAAACGACCAACGAGGTACTACAAAGTAGAAATTAAGCAAGAGCTGGGCTGGATGGAGTCACAAGGGTGAATTTGTTTATTAGGGAAAGATTGTGAAAGAGTTGCATATGACAGACCTGTTTGGTAAAAAGTGTCTGTCGGTAAAAAGTCACAGACCCTAACACTGAAGGGCTGGACAGGATTTTTAAATACCCTTTATATTCAGTGAGTAATCCTCAAGCTTGCACAATATCGTAGCCTCAAAATGGAAGGACCTCATGAAGGAGATGATGATGAAGAAGAAGACGTAGAGGGGTTGGCCACGGTGGCTGAGAAGAGGAGACGAAGAAGGAAAGAACACAAATCCCTCTGCTGGATGCAGGTGGAGGAGGAGGTGGAGCCTGAAGTCTGCATCAGGAAAAGAAGAGAAAGAAAAGAAAATGGAAAAAACACGTGCGTTGAATTGATTTTTCACCATCATTTTTCATGATCTTTGAACACTTGTAAAGAACAGACGGTGTGGTGAAAAGATTTTTCTTTATACAACATTGATGTTTTCACAAAATTTGTCACCATTGCACAATTTTTTATCACATCATTTTGATACAAAGATAGACATTTTCAAAAGTTAATCCACAGGCCCTATGTCTTAAATTATAAACACAGCACGTCGTAGACAGGACATGTTGAAGCTGCCGGTTGTGGTATAAAATGGTTTCACATCGTTTCTGGAGGGAATCCAAAAGAGTCCAAAAAGGTGGCCATCCCGTCTTCTTCCAGAGTGAGCACTAGCCAGTGTTCTCCTGGCTCATGTCCTGGGTGTGTGTTAACGATCATGTAGGTGGGAAGTCTAAATGATTGCCTCAGTAAAGACAGCTGGTCCAAGACCCACACACCGCAAAACGCATCTCCCAGTAAATGACGCATGAGACCTTCCAATTGATGATTGTTCATTTTTCTCAGTAATAATCCACCAACACTTCATTTGGAGTTGATTTCCAAAATAGATTCATAACAAGCATAAACAATATGCGTGGTTGTATGTGGTAAAGGAACTCTGAATGTCTTCCAGTCTTAAACTTCCGTTGGAAATTGGGGACAAGGCATCGGCATCTTCACCAGCGTTGACACTGAAAACAAACAAGGAGCATCCCCGTTCAAAGTTCTCCCTGTTGATGCTCAGAGGTAAATCTTTCAGGTGTCTCCCCGTAGCTGCGAACATATTGTAAAACTCTCCCCTGGTTAAATTGAGGTTGGAAAGCTTTGGCAGGAACCTGTTTGCCGTTCTGACAAAGCTAGGTGTTCCATGTCATTATGGACAATGGATAGAGTAAGTTTTCACATTCAAGAGGGATAAGGGGTAGAGAGTGGTAGAGAGCCAGCTGTGTCTTTGTAAAATAGCCTGGTGGTGAACTGACTTTTTAATCAATCTTCTGAAAAGTTGAGCAGTGTCTTGATCATAGCTCTGTAGAGGTGAGTGGTGCTTGATTGCAATAACAGTCTATCCCCCAGAATAACGTTGCGTTGACTGAAAACTGTATTCAGAGGACAATTGAAAAGGCCAGGTTTGTGCCATCGGTGTTGGTAATTTTCACTCGGGGGTGTAGCAAGATGTTGTTAAAATCCAAATATTTTTCACCGTCTCCAGGAATAAAAACCTCTTCAATACACAACTGGGTCATGGGGGCCGAAAAAATAAGTCGAGCTCCATCGTACTGCATTTAGCTGATTTGTGGTGTCTTTCTGTTGCTTCAAAAGAAATATATCTCTGGAGCTTGTAAAGGTGTTTGTGGGAGACTTCCTCCCTTTAGGATTACTTCTCCCGACTGATTTTCTCTTTTCAGAGCATCAGCATTTTTTTAGATACAGCCTAAAACGCGTTGGCCCGGAGGTCTCTTCTTCACTCTTCTAGCCAGAAACATAATGCCTTCAGACCCTTCTTGAGACCCCTGGTCCTCTTGACACCCTCCCTTTTTACTGATGGCATGGCTTACCACCTCTGAGGCAATGTTTTTGGTGGCCATTTTAATATGAGGTTTAGTGATGGCGAAACCTTTTTTCATCAACGGTGACAAAACAAAATAATTTTGAAAATATAGACCCTAACCTCTTCTGTACATAACGGGTGACCCATAGAAATCGGGGAGATTTAATCTCTATATGAATGTTTTCAATGTCATTCTTTACCACAGGTAGATATTAGGTCAATTCTTCACGAATTGTGTCGCAGATTATCTTGGAATCACGTATTCTCTTGGCCATGAGTTTTTTTTTCTCCAATCTTTCAATTTAGCTAAAGACACCATTTTCATCCCCAGCTAACTCATCTCACTGTTTATTAGAGGTCACCCTTTTGATCAGATGAGAAATGGATCAATGTCATTGGATGAGGACAGGGTTACTGAGTTCATTTGGAAGCCTTCCAATCTCAAGTGAATGGGTACAACGCCTCTGGCTTTATGTATTAGCATATCACAACAATGGGGACATTGCATGCGTATGAACATGCAATGTCTTGTTTCTGACCGGATACAAGGTGTGCTGTGGAGTTGTTGTTTTTTTGTTTTTTTTTTGTAAACAAACATTATGTTTACAGTGTTTCTCACCAGTGTTTCTCCTCCGAGAATCATCACCTTATTGTGGTGGAGGGGTTTGAGTGTCCCTGTGACCCTGGGAATGTTATGTTTGAACTGGTGCATGTAGATTGCTTTTGTTTAATGATCTGTGATGTTGTAATGGGTTAAAAATACATATTTTGTCAGCCTGTAGATGCTAGCTTAGCTCAATTAGCTAGTCACTCACTCGTAACCCACTACAACATCACCACCAAAGTACACTGAACTCATCAGGCCCGAATTGAGCCTCGGTACCAGCGGGCCAATTCCAGCTGGCCTACCTGAAGTGTTCCCACAGATCCTTAAAAACTCTTAAATACGATGTCTTTAAAAGTTTTTAATTATGGTAGGTCTTAATTTTGAGGTGATACCTCCCCACATGATTTACTAATTTAAATATGGTTTGGTCTTCAGTCAAGACTCACTCCAGTCCATCTCTTTCTTTTCTTTTTTTGGTAATGTTTTGATCAGTTCTCCACAGGCCGCCTCCTGCTCTCAACAAGGTAAGGTTATTAAAGACAAAACACAAAACAGTACAGATGATACTCAGCTAAAGACCGTTGGTCAGGGGGGTTGAGAGAAGACACAAAGTACTGTTATTTCTGATAGTTGATAGTAGAATCTGAATAATAATGTTTGCAGTGCAGGCCAACATGAAGCAGAGGAGCAAATTTGGTGACCACTTAGCTAGTTTACAGATTTAATGGACTGTTAAAGTGGATAAAAGGTAGATATACTGTAACATGTATGTGTCTTAATGGGGAGACTTAACTGCAGCCGACACTGTGGGTGTGAGAACAACTAGCCTTATTGTTTGACAGTGTTGTCAAAATTACCAAATTCCAAGTAAATTGTAATTAAAATTTAAAATTTGAATTAAAATGCTTTTTTTAACACAAAAAGTTTTATCTAATGTAAAGCATAACAGTGGGATGCAGTTCATTGCATTTGCCATTAATTTGATTACTTTATGTGATTTTACATATGATTGTTATATGGAGATACATATGGAATGCACATTTGTTTTGCTGTGGAAAGGGTATTAAATTTTCTCTGTCGAAGTCATAAACAGCATTAAATTTAATTTCAAAAAGTGTGCAGCAACCCTGACCTGATTCGTCTGCTGATTGGCCTAGGGTGTCAGGCCAGTGTCAAAATGCAAAATTATTAAATTAATTAATTAATTAATTAATTATTATGTGTTCTGAGTTATTCACACCACAGAAAAAATTATTAACCACCCAGCCAAATTTGAATGATTAAAAAGATTGCCAAGTATATAAAATTAGGTTTCAAAATCGTGGAAAAATAAGCAGTATTCTGACCTCTGAAACGTCTCACGTCCCAAGTGAACAGCCTCTGAACCACACTCGTAATTTCCACAGGGGACCAGGGACACGTCCCCCCCAATATACGAAAGAAAATTTTGACCTCCCCAAAAAAATTTTTTCATTCCTCGATACAGGTTTAAGCTCATGAAACTGCACTATCAGTTACTTTTCTGTGTTTAATTACACTCGGTCAGGTGGAGGCATCATTGATTGTACTAGTACCTAGTGACATACCACAAAAGAAACAAAAGAATGCGCACGTGTGTATATGTGCGCACACACCTTCTAATAAAAAGAGACACAGGCAAAATAGGCAGACAGTAAGCAGACTGATAAGATGCGGGTTTGAAGTGAGCACTAAGACACTGTATTACTCAAACAACACTTGCATAAAAATATTGTTGGCAGCATGTTGCGTGTTGTATTAAAGTTTGTTATTTCAGAGTTTGTCAGGGGCAAGCCAAAAAGTTTGTAGAACTTGGCTAGCAGCCAACCTCTGTATCGCTAGCTGTTGTCTTGAGGTCTCTGTCTTGTAACCCACTAATATTGCCTCTCCTATTAGTGTTGCAGTGTTTATGTGTATGTATGCTATGTATGTATTAGTAAGTTAAAGGGCCAGACTGTTTATATCCCTAATAGGCAGGCATGATAATGTTAGTTTTATGTGTATGGTTCTTGTTTGTCAGTACATAAATGATTTGATCCTCTATCACTGTTTGCCTTGCAGTGAGAACAAATCAGCAACTATGAGCAAGTTGCTAGGGAAAAAGAAGGGGCCAGATATTAGGCATTTCTTTACTAAACAGCCTAAAAGACAAGTGAGTTCCATAAACAGTCAACATTGTTTAGGATGATTTCATTGTCACATAGCATTGGCAAAGAGGGAAAGAATGTCTTTGCAGTTATAGGCTATTAAAGGCAATTCTGCACTTAATATTAACTACATGCTAGTGGGTAAGTTACACTGATTCTTTTCATTCTCTGTATTTGCCTTACTCATCCTACTTACAAAACTGAAATAGATGATGAAAAACTGTCCAATATGACATGCATACCTGCAATTTATTGAGCAATCAGTAAATGCACAAGTGAGTGAAAACAGATGTAAAATCATAACATGTATTAAAGCTATAAGCAGCGATGATCAGGCCCTCGCACCTTCTACTGAATTCAATGCCATGTCTCAATACAACAGAAGTCTCTTATGCTAACTTTAGTCCCTCCCAAATTGATAATCTAACCTTTTTACTGCAAACATGGCTTAACAGTGGTGTCCCCGGTAGTGCCATTGAGCTACTGTGGTGTAACATTCTCAGGGCGGATACAACAGCTAATGACTCTGATAAGACCAGAAGTGGGGTGTGGGGGACTGTGTATTTATGTTAAAGCTTGGTGCACAGACAATACCATTATTGAGAGGCACTGCTCTGCTAACCTAGAATATCTCATAGTTAATGGCAGAGCTTTCTCTCTGCCCAGAGAGTTTACATTTACTGTTGTGACTGCAGCATACATCCCTCTGGATGCTAATGCTAAGCTTGCAATGAAAGAATTGCAAACAAGACTACACACACACCCGGAGGCAGCAGCAAAAAATCCTGAGCACAGAAATGGTGAAAAACAATTTAATGGTCTAACTCCACAGTTCAGTACTACATAGTTCACACTCTTTTCACGTTTTCAGCAATTATTTTCTAACATGTATAATGTGTTTAAAAAGAAATCTATGATTTTCCTTTACACTGACTTTAAGGTAAATCATAACAAAAATAACACAGGACAGCCGCGTCCATTCAGATCTGTAGGCATGCAGTCCCCCCCTCCCTTTCATTGCTTTTGACCTGATGGTAAAATCCATGCCTATCGTGACATCTGATTGGTTCAACAAATGTAGCCTCCTGCATCAACAACATCATCACCTGAAAATGTTCAAGTCTGTACACAAAACACAGTTGTGTACAGTGCAAAATGAATGGTGAACAGTGAAAGAGAAAAGAGCTGAGAGGAAAAGGGCAAAGAGGCAAAAGACCCTTGAAAGTGAAGCAGGGAACTTGCAAAAAATCAGTGATATGTTTGCAAAAAAGGCATCAGTTTTGTTTAAAAAAACGCACACACAAACACTAGCCCACAGTTATTATGTCATTAGCTTGTTAGCTTGCCAGATTTAACTTAACGTTAGCTAGATTGCTAGGATAATCTATGCATTTCCAATGGCTAACTAATTAGCATTGCGGTTAGCAACATCACTTACATTCCAAACTTAATAGTGTGTGCTTATTTAAAAAGTAACCTACATATGTGGGAGTTAAATAATAATCATGCAGGTTTATGTCTCGGTCTGGATTCATTTGTGTTTGGGTCCAGATCTGGACTGCCTATTGAGTACCCCTGGTCTATGAGGTGGCCTGGGTAGGTGCGAGATTCCAGGCCTGAATTTTTGTCCCAGTCCGACCTTGGAACATGGAACACTGTCATGTTCATGAAAAAAAAGTTTGAGAGACGACTTTTGCTTTATGACATGGTGCATTATCATGCTGGAAGCAGTAATTAGAAGATGGGTCAATTATGGTTATAAAGGGATTCACGTGGTCAGCAACAATACTATTCAAACCATGAATTTGTATTATCCTTGACTCTGTACTACAAATTTCTCACAGAACATCAGTATAAAGTCAAGAGGATGTGATATGTAGCACAGCAAGTTAGCTCAGGCTGTAAACAGAACTGCATTACGTTTACAGGAACGAACAGTGGCGTCTGCCATACAAGGAACCTCTCTCCTGAAAGTGACAATCTTATCATTGTTGTTAGTTCTTGGAGCCGTTTCTAAACAAGCTAAAATAATCACTATCTTCTGGAATGAAGGACCATGTCACCCAGTGCAGCGGTGTGGCTCACTGATGTGTGAGCCACAGGAATAAGATATATCAGGCTTTGGATACAGACACAATACTTGTAAGTAAATCAGTTCATTGTTGGTTTGGCTCTGCACATGAGGTTTGTTGACAAAAAGAAAAATATAGAAAATCACCAGCATTATCCTTTAAGACTACTTTCTGTCATCTAACTTTTTCTGTGATCACTCTTTATAAATGTGGATATAGTCGATGACACAGCACTAATCATTGATCTGTATTTATGTTGATTTTGTCAGACAATGTCACAACCATAAAATAATGATTTGGTCAGCCAGGCTGTCTGTCCTACTTCTTACTAGATGTCGGCTGTGATGTAACTTCGTTGTTTGCCAACTGAAACAAGGACAAGGCAGAAGAGATGTAGCCATTTAAATGAGTTACTCTGTGGGCAGAGGCTTCTTCAAAAACAATATGGAAACATTAGTGTGGACAAATTGTTTCACAAAAAAATGTAAAAATTTAGATGGCTTAATGTACGAATAGTCTTTAGTGTGCCCATTTAGAACAGAGATTAAAGGAAAATTCTGGTTTGTTTCAACCTGATGTGGCCATTGCGGCTCTATGTGTCATACTAACTTTACTCTCTCCAGCTAATTATAGAGATTCCAGCGATTCACAAAAAGATGTATATTGCACAAAAAGTAATAAAAGTAAACACAGGAACTAGCCACCTGTAGCAGCCATTGCATTTAACTGCATAGGGAACTACATCTGGGGCAGTTTGCACGTCAGTTTGTTCATGTCTGAGGCTGTGGATAGCTCAGCGTCTGTTCAAGCTACAGAAGTAGTATTTTAGTAGACAAATCATGTCTACTAAGTTTTCTACTAAGTCTACTTAGTCTACATGTCTACATGTCTACTAAGTAACATGTCTACTGGTTCATGCCTGCAAGTTTTCAAGTTGCAAGGATAAAATGACAAGATACACACTGTGCAGTTGTCATGGACTATCGCTGGATAGAGACGTACTGTAATTCCTCACAGTTACGTGTTGTAATCACATTTTTCTAACCAGTCCCTCTATACGACAACAGATCAGTATCCAGCTCGAATCAAACCAACTCATGCCTACAAAGTCTACCCGTAACTTGGGTGTCATGATTGATGACAAACTAACCTTTAAGGTTCATGTGGCTTCAATTGCTTGGTCGTGTCAATTTGCCTTGTACAACATAAGGAAGAGCAGCCCTATCTGTCTGATTATGCAGCACAACTCCTGGTACAGGCTCTCGTAATATCACACATTGACCAGTACAACTCCTTACTGGCAGGCCTCCCCACATGCATGTTCAAACCTCTGTAGATAATCCAGAATGCGGCAGCACAGTTGGTCTTCAAGCAACCCAAAACAGCACGTCAACTCACTGTTAATATCCCTCCACTGGCTCCCAGTGGCTGCCCACATCAAATTCAAAACCCTGACACTTGCTTACAAAACAGCAACTAAAACAGCTCCTGCCTACCTGAACTCCCTCCTTCAGGTCTATGCTCCCTCGTGCTCACTACGCTCTGCCAATGAATGACGCCTGGTACCACCACCACAACAGGGCCCTAAGTTGCTAGCCAGACTCTTCTCTTTTGTAGTTCCCTGGTCATGGAACAAGTTACCAAACTCTGTTCAATCTGCAGAGTCCCTCTCAATCTTTAAGAACAGACTAAAGACCCAGCTCTTTCGCAAACACCTCTGCACTTGATGGACTGAATTAAAAAAAAAAAAAAAAAATTGCTTCTATGCATTGCCTCTGCACTGTCTGTTGGCACAGACATCCTTACTCACTTACTCGTGTTGTTCTCTCCTGACTAGATCCTTGCTTGTGTTGTATCAACTCCTTACAGTCTAACCACGAAAGTCAGAAAGTGAAAGTCAGCCTCATACATGTAAATGAACTGGTGTGCATGGAGGAGTCGGCTAGTTTCTAGTTCAGATTCAGAAACATGATTCATGTAAAAATCATGTTTATTTGGAAAGATGTAGGAGTCTCAACAGCTTGCCCCGATGTTCATCATTGTGTGCAATAAATGTCTTTTTACATCACTGGAATCTCTACCTAGCAAACACTGAGACGATGAATGACCATTGTTTGAATGTCCCATTATGATTCAAAAATAGTTCCAAAATGGAAGTTCCGGGGTGTTACCTGGCCATTAGCTGGGTGTCTTTCCTGGGCATTCCAGCAATGTCAAAATATATAATTACCATCATCAACGCTATTCTGCTAAAGTTTATGTACACAGTGTGCATTCTGCAGCTTTATACATCCTGTATGTCCGTATTAACACTCTACACTCTAAAATGGTTCAACCAGCGTCCTGTCTGACCCGGACATCTGTTATACATCTTAACAACTTGTCACTTTTAAGATAATTCTAATAGTAAATGGTATATAACAACATACACATAAAGTATCTTAGTTAATACAAGACATATGCATCATTTTTACAAAAACACACTAAGTCAATATTGACATGCAACAGTATTTTATTTGGATAAACAACACAGAAAAAGATTATCAAAAGTTCAGCTTCTTTTTTTATTTAAATTTTTTTATTTAATTTTATAGAAAATACCAATTAAAAACAAAACAAAACAAAACAAAACAAAACAACAGAAAACAAAAACAAACAGGCAGGCAACCAAACAGACATTGATATAAGATGGCAATTATTTGGTTACAATAATGTGGTAAGCATTAGTACATGGCAACAATTACAGATGTACTGTACCAAACTTCACCAAAATTCTTGTCAGGGTTAGGCTGCTCCCTGCGGACATATACCCATTAAAGCTGTCCCATTGTTCTTTAACCATATAACTTTTCCAGTTCAATCTTCCCAGCATCTTTTCATATGCAACAGTTTCCATCATTTGTTCCCTCCACATTTTCAGTGTAGGAGTTTGAGGTTTTTTCCAACATCTAAGAATCAGGCCGAGCAGGTTATTAAGCCAGTTGTTAATACTCTAAATGCAAATTTACTCAACTGCGGCATTACAGCTTTGTCCCCAAGGATTAGGACTGTACCTGAAGCTTCAAAGCCTCATTCGATGCCTCCTACTCCTCCCATTGTTATTTACCCAAGGATATATCTCATACCACTTTGATGCCTATGAAACATTGTTGGTAGTTGTAAGTAGTGCTCTATTGGGTTTTTTCTCGATGGAGGTGAACTTTCTCTTTAATACAGTGTCTAATCTGTAAATATTTCCAAAGATGGCTGTGTCCCTCCAGATTGTATTTTTCCCTCATTCTGTTATAGGAAAGAAAATTACCTTCTTCAAATAGGTCATTTAGTGTTCTGATACCTTTTCTTAACCACTGAGCCCAATAAATTGTCTGTTTACCTATTTTTATTTTGGGGTTGTACCATATGGCTGTATATTTAATATATAATGATGATTATGAGAGATCTTACATATTTTATGTAAAAAGTACAGCTTCTTGTAGAAAAAAAACAACCAGTTTCCTCTGAGGCTCTGCAAGCCAATGCTAATGCTTCAGGATGTAAACAGTCATCATCAGAACTCTGTGAGAAAAACAGAAGCTCTAAATCACTGAACTCTGATCAACATGAGTGTTATAGAACATACACGCCAACGCAAAAGCAAACTTACCCAACAGCCTTATTTCTGCACCATTTCTGTCCTCTTGTTGCTTTTCAAACTCATGAGCAGCACATCCTCAGCTCTCAACTCTCATGCTGAACTACATGTATTCTTGCGAGACAGAGCAATGCTCCGCTCATATCAAACATAAATTACCAAAATTATGAAGATTTGTAACTCAATAATAAACCCTTCCTAACTTTTATTAACCCAAATAAAGCTGCTAAACTGTTAAAAACATATAATGCCCAACGATGTTGAAAAGTTTTCGTATGAAAAATACAAAACAAAACACCCATAGATGTGTTGCACAGTCAAACTGACGACACCCTGTGATTGTCTGCTCACAACAGTTTTTCAACCAAAACTGGACCAGACCAAATATTCATTAGAGGGAGAAATTGGATTTCATCATTTGCATTTCATTTGCATGTTGCTGTGTTTAGTATCTGAACGGACCAACCATTTTTGGCCAGGGAGACGCCATCACCGTCTGAACTATGTCTGAACTATGTTTGCTGGGTAATAGGGATGCCACAGTGAGGAAATTTTCCAACCGACTAATAAACTCATGACAACATCGGTGTAACCGTTTACAACGAACATTTTACAAGATAAGATATTTGTCAATGACGCTCATACGTAGAGCGCTTACTTTGATCTTTAACATTAGTTTTTTGTTTAGATCTTCCCCTTACTTAAGAGTTAAGTGTACAAACGGGGACAAGCCAGAGGACGACCACCGCGTGAGCGGGAGAGTTTCTACCGAAAACAAGCACCGAGACTTGGGGAGACATGAGAGCAGCTGCTGGCTAACAGCTAGCTTTACATATGTTTACAGCACAGATTGTGACAGAGAACAGAAGTCTCACTCCGCTACTTTTTGCAGCGACTCTGCTGCTGCGACTCTGCTGCTGCTGCAGACACTTTCATTTTATAAGTGTAGCATCCATCATCCAACTAACACCCTTGATACTTTACAAATTAGAGTTTTTTTATTTGATGAATGTGGGTGCTGATATGTGAAAATGAAATGGGTTTTGTTTCTATAAAAAAAAGCAAAACTACAGTATGGGCAGTGGGCAAGTAATGTAATCAGTGTATACCCCAACACTGTGTAACACCGGTAACATCAACGACCACGGCAAGCCTACTGGGTAACTGTAGAGCACAAACTTAGCATGACACATAGAGCCAGAATGGCCACATTTATGCGAAATACGTCAAGTTGAAATAAACCGGAATTTTACTTTTACTTTTTCCTTCAGATGTGATTGGATGACACTTTGTACAAACTAGTTTTTTTGAGCATACTAAACCTCTTATTCACACAGCCACAGGAGGTCTCGTGTCAAGAAGATTTAAACATTAGCTCTTTGTTATTTTTCTGGTGAGGACAGCCACATCTTATGGTCTTCATCAGTGGATGGAGTCTGCATAGTTGTCATGACACTGAATTAATTAACTTTTTATAAATATAATAAATAAATATAATATAATAAATAATTATATTATAAATAAATATAACTCAGTGTCATATTGATTAATACAACTGTGTAAACCAGTCTTTAAGTCATGATGTAGGTCATGACGTATCCACCATTTCTGGGTCCAAGCAAGTCCCAGGCTCCCATCTTTTCAACAGTGTCTCTTGTTGTTTAAATGGATCTGAGTTAAAAAAAAAAAAAACTAATTTATGGTAAGTTCTTCAATGCATTAGTTCACTAACGTAAAATAACTCTTGCCACTAACATTACGATTTTCAAAGTCCATGTTTATTTTATTAGCAACTTGTTACTGAGCAATGCTAACTAGCTTAACGTTAGGTTAGTATGCTAATATTTGTGTTTGTATCATTAGCTGAGACGCTACTTAGACTAAAACACTAGCTAAGTGATTGTTAACTATAAATAATGTCTCATAAAGATTACTAAGCCTGATTTGGTAACACATAAGGTTATTAAACACTGCGTTTCACTATTTGCATCATCAAACATAGCTGTTGCTGCTCTCAAGAAGAGGTTTTGAGGTGTCTTCAGAGGGACCGGCTTACTGTACCAGGTCACTCTGGAATTATGCTTGTTCACAAAAACTAACATTAATAAACACTTAAATGTCCTTATCTGCTCAAAGTTATATTATAGTGTTAAAATAGAATTAAAATAATAATTTTTAAAAAATTACTCTTTAATGCCAGTGGACAGCAGAGCAAAGGTTGGTTTTCTCATACACTTCAAGAAAAATGAACTAAAAAGGTTTTAAAAAATCTTCGTATACTGTAATGGAACCACACACACACTGAAAACCTGTTGTCACTGGACCCTAAACTCTCTCTGTTCATTTTGACTGAGTGGTACTGCATGACACCAGTGTTAACAGATTACTGCCTGTGCTCAAAAAGATTATTTCCTTGCCCCCAAAACATTTGAGTGCTACAGTTTCCCACTGTGGTCCCTATTGACTGTGTGGCTCTGACCCCACTACAATTAGAATCAAGTGTGGACTCAGTGAGAAGCAGGGCAGCTACAAGGAGCTGCTGGCATCATTACAGCAAGGAAAGTGATGTTAATGGAGAGAAAAAGCTGGTAGGGAGGTACATTTTTCCAATCCCACTCTGTACTGTGTCTTTATATACCAGGCTTTCAGCTGACACAATGAGCTCTGTGACAGACATTTTGGAGGCCTTCAGCTGCTGTAGTTTCTCTAACTACCTAAAAAGAAGGGTTTGTAAAAGATACCCAGGTAGCCAAAATGGTCTGGCCCCATAATGGCCCAAATCCAGCAGGCCAGAAGAAATAACTGAGTACAGCTGCCAGACTTGTGCCAGACCCGGTTTGAATGACACCCCAGAACTGGCCAAGTACACCAGGCTGGGTCCGGCTGCTGAAACTGAACCAGCATTGCCAGCATAGGGCCACAATCACTTAGTGATTAAATTAAACAGAAAGTGTCTTAGTAAGGTGTTGGGCCACCACGTGCCGACAGAACAGCTTCAGTCTGCCTTGGCATTGATTCTACAAGTCTCTGAACTCCACTGGAGGGATGAACACCATTCTCCCAAAAGATATTCCCTCATTTGGTGTTTTGATGATCGTGGTGGAGAGTGCTATCTAACACGATGGTCCAAAGTCTCCCATAGGTGTTAAATTTGGTTGAGATCTGTTGAGTGTGAAGGCCATAGCATATGATTCACATCATTTTCATACTCATCAGACCATTCAGTGATCCCTCATGGGATCCCTATGGATGGGGGCATTGTCATCCTGGAAGAGACCATTCCCATCAGGATAGAAATGTTTCATCACAGGGTAAAGGTGATCACTCAGAACTTTGTATTGATTTGCAGTGACCCTTCCCTCTAAGGGGACAAATGGACGCAAACCATGCCAGCAAAAGGTCCCCCACAGCATTAAAGAGCCACCAGATCCCCTCACTGTAGGGGTCAAGCATTCAGACCTGTACCGTTTTTCTTCCTTTACTTTGTCACCTGTCTGTATTTAATAAAAACAAGGGCCCTTCCCTTGCCCTACCAATGCAATATTAGCTTGTTTGTTAAATGGAGTATACACTTACTTAATGTAACACAGAATTTAAAACATTTTTTGTGTTCAGCATAACACTGAAACTCTAGTTGTAATGATTTGCTTTTGATATTTACAGTGAACACAAATTATTATTATTATTATTTTATTGAACATCAAAAAATATTTTTTAAATTTCAAACTACCAAAATTATTGTCAAGTGCACAATGTATGTTTTATTCATTAAAGATCCCCTCCAGACATGATTTAGGATATATAAAATGAATAAAATTGTATCATTTGTCTGTTTTTTCCACACAAAAAGTTACATTTCTCACATATTTCTTAAAAATATTTGTCCCTCATTGAAAAATCCAGAATCTATGAATATGGAAATATTTTTCAAAAGCAAGATGTCTCCTACTTCACTGAAAAGTCCCTTCTCAGTGTATGTGACTTAGAGGCTCCAAGTTTCCACATCACGCTTAACAGATGAACATGAAAAAAGTCTTCTATTGTCAAACTCTGCACATACTGTACATTATTCAGCACAGTGAAGCTCAAACATCCAAGTGAAGTAACAATAAGTGATTTTTTTTCGTGGCATCCCCACAAATGCCTACCCCCTTAACACCCATACATGTACTATTTTTTCAGGTAAAAATGACACCATGAATATCTGTTATAAGAATTTATTTTAACAAACAACTTAACAAGTAACATGACTGCAAAAAACTCCATGAATCAATCTTACAGCACCCTCCTCAAGCAAGCCACTGTGAACCTTGAGTGCACCCTAAATGATGGATAGATAGAAAGAGAGAGAAAAGGAGGGGGGGGAGTTAACGATACATTGTTAGTTACACAGACAGATCAAAAAGATGCAGAAAAACTAGTCCATACATTTGTTACTTCTAGGTTGGATTATTGTAATTCTTTATTGTCAGGCTGCCCTAACAAGACTCTAAAGACTCTCCAGCTGGTCCAGAATGCAGCTGCATGTGTACTGACAAAAACTAGGAAAAGGGATCATATTTCTCCTATTTTAGCTTCGCTACATTGGCTTCCTGTAAAATCCAGAATAGAATTTAAAATACTTCTCCTTACTTACAAAGCTCTTAATGGTCAGGCACCATTATATCTTAAAGAGCTTATAGTACCCTATTACCCCACTAGAACTTGAGGTTTCTTCCTGTTAAAGGGGAGTTTTTCCTTGCTGCTGTCGCCAAGTCCTTGCTCATGGGGGGAATTGTTGGGTCTCTGTAAATGAATGAGTACAGTCTCGACCTGCTCTATGTGTGTGTCCTGAGATAACTTGTGTTGTGTTGTGATTTGGCGCTATATAAATAAAAATTAATTGAATTGAAGTGAAAGGACACACACACACACATACAGACAGATTGACAGATTCCTTGCTTTTTAGTTTGATGAACTGCAGTGCCCATTCAAAACATGTCTGAGACATCCTGCAGTAAGTCTTGAACGTACATGCCAAGTTTCGTTCAGAGCACACAGTTCAATAGTAGAGCTTAAGTCTCTTTTTCAAGTCATTAACACTACAGATGTAATCCCACCTCCAATCACAATGTGGGTTGCAATGGCGCTGTGGTGCTGTCTGTATTTCCTCTTGTTGACTCCACGGGCAGAAGAAGAAGCAAAGCAACATTGTTTATGAAGTATTTTTTATAGACCCGGTTTGAATGACACCCCAGAACTGGCCAAGTACACCAGGCTGGGTCCGGCTGCTGAAACTGAACCAGCATTGCCAGCAATATTTATTTAGATTTTTAAAAAATGTCCACGGACCCTCTGCAATTATGCCAACTGACATGTCATGCAACACAATGCTGCTCACCTCCTCCTTCAGTTGGGAGTAGGTCTTGTTCATTGGTAGAGGGATGGGGATGGGGAGACAGGACTGCTGAGCCTGAAGCTGCATCTGTTAAGCCTGGCACCAGGCAGGGCAGGGACAACTGATTTTGTATGAATAGCTTGCTAAAAGTTTGCCTGCATTGATTAAATGTCAGCTAAAAGAGGAGCGAAATGTAAACACTCAGACTTTTCTGTGAAGATATTAAGTAATAATAAATGTGAGGCACCAGTTTAAATATTTTCTCAATATCAGCCATTATCCTTTGCTAACAGCTTACTGTGTGCTGGTAAACACACATTCAAGTTCCACTGAAAACAATACAGTGGTTAGACCTCTGTGATTCATTTGGGGAAAATAAAGTCTGCCTCCACTAAGAACAGGTAAGGAGAAGGCAGTGTCAGACTGAATAACAAAGAGGCTGAAATGGCTGTTCAGTTTGAATCACAGGCTAGAGGACATCCTTGCTCCTGAGTGCAAATGTATTTAAACAGAGCTTACTGAAATTACATCCAAAATGTATTTATTTTTACATTTGTAAATGTGTGCATCTGTAACCAGTAACTTGCAGTCACACCAAATGCTGCACTCAGAAGGCATTTCAGTAACTCAAACTGAAACTACTGGTGCTGATTTTACTAGAAGACCCATCATATCGCTCTCTGTTCCTCCTCCTTTCTGTCTGTACTTCCAAGGTTTCTCCCCAAGAAACAAGGGTAAGTTAGGGTAGGCAGCTGGATAATCTCTTGTTCATCAAGAAATAGTTCCCGGGCGTGACCACCTAAAATGACAAACTAGTGATTTTACATTTCGATTTGTGTAGGGGTTAAACAAAGGAGACTCATTTTGGAAATAAGTCAGCTTTAGCAATCTCCTTAAAATTGTGTTTACATGCTGTTAAATGGGTTTTGGCAAATACCATTTGGAGGAAACAAAATTGCTGCCAGAATATTAACTGGCAATATTTTTTTTTCCAGCAACTGCAGCACATGACTTGACATGACATTGGATATCAGGGTTCAAGTCCTGCGTTCCGCATGTTGTGAAGCTGCCAGTATACTCCATCAGAAGTGCTTGTCCCCCTAGTCGCCTGGCAGGTCACAATTCAAACACATGTGCACGTAATATAAAATTACACAAAATGACATTGCATCTCCCCCCTCTGTATGAAAGCTGGCTTTTCACCCTGCCTTCCAGTGTGGCTGCTCAGAACAGCTGTAAACTACTTTTCTAGCATTGTCTGGCCCTTACTGTTGGTTTAGACAACTAAGATTATGGTTTGGTTATATAGGTTAGGGTCAGAATTTACTTTTTCAATATTTAACCAAACCGTAATCTTTCCCTAACCTTAACCAAGTGCTTTAAGTTACCTAAACAGAACCATTAAACATTGCAAACAACACAGATGCAATGAGCGAATATAGAGGAAACAAATGAAATACAAATACAGTAAATGTTTAGCATTTTTCATTGGGTTGATAACAACAAAAAAGAAATAAATGAAAGCAAAAAAACCAACTTGCTTTAAATTAGTATTATATAAACGTGTCAGTAGAAAGGGCTGTTGGTATATGTGTGTTTTTGAACTTTGGACAGAGCCAGGCTACCTGTTTCCCCCTGTCTTTATGCTAATCTACTGTGGGCTAACTACAAAAATACGATTGATAAGCATATTTGTCCAAATGTGGAATTATTCCTTTAAGACTGTCATGTTCTTTATGAAAACATTCTTCAATCTTCTGAAACACCAGCCAAACCCAACCAATCATAAACCAGCCAGCAGTTTTGATTAAAACCCAACCACTGGTGTTAATGTCCCTCTATTTTGAGGCCACATCCCAACTGCTAGTGGCAGAAATTGGAAATAATGAAAAGGGGGAACTAATTGTTTCAACTGTGGACCATAATCATAATGAGTTTCAGACTGGAATTAGCCCAAACTGATTTGTGCTCTGCTGAAGCGACTATTCACCTAATCCTTTGTCTCTGATGGCCTCTCTCTCTCTCTCTCTCTCTCTCTCTCACACACACACACACACACACACTCACACACAGTCATACAGAAACCACAGCTCCTCATTTAGTCTCACAGTGGATGTTTATGGCCATCAGTTAGCTGGGTTGAGCTACTGTGAGACCTTTAAATTCTGACAGGCTCAATGACATGATGGAGAGGTCAGAGGCCTACTGATTTGAGGTCAAATCCCCCCAAGTCATGTCAACCTTCACTGTGAATACTGGCACACAACAGGCAGCAGGACCAAAAGTCCCAAAGCCACATACATATACGTTCAAGTGACAGCACCCTCCAGTGACCACAATAAGTATGAATGGAGCAAATGAGGAAATCAAGACGTTATAGAGCAGCAAAAGGAGGTCAGGGTGGATGGAATATGAGTCAACCAAAAGTACGACTTGTGTGCGCTATGAGTTTTATATATCTAAAATGTTATCACAGACAGTCTGGGCGCAGCCGAATCATGCAGACATAAGGTATAACCTTAACCACGTGGTTATTATTACATCTATAATGACAAAAGTCTCACAGCATTAACAAAGTAGTAATCTCAACTGAAACCATGATCTTTCCCTAAACCTAACCAAGTGGTTTTTGTGGCTAAACCTAACCAGACCTTAACTATAGCGTTGTCACATCATATGACATTTATTTTTCAACAGTGATTTGAAATGCTTTTGGAAGGTCATCCTGCTGCAGGGCTGTTTCTGGACTTTTTGGTGCCTTAGGCAAGACACCATCTAAAAATAGTCATTCAAACCACAAACACATCTCAGAAAAGCATTAACGCTAAGTGCTTTTAAGCTAAATGTAAACTTTTGTTGGGAAACTAATAAAAAAATTGCAGCCAATACCAGTTTGAGCAACCTTAAAACTGGATGTGTCTAGACTTCTTTGCTGCAAAGTCATCAATAATATCATCATATGACAGTTGCCTTGATACATTACTGTAGCAAGTCCATTGAGACGGTCTTAGGACACTGAAGTCCTCAAGTAAGCTTTCGATGAGCTTTAATTTCAGAAAACTCCTCTCTGCAGGTGCCACTGTTAATGCGGTTGTGGCAGTGATTCTGAGGGCCACCCACATATTTGGGTAAGTTTCCTTCAGTTATTTTCATGCAAGAAAGACAGGACTTCCAAAGTGGTCATGTTGGCTTTAGGCAGATGAGGGAAATTGTGCATTTCTGATGCAAGTTCCTCATAGGTCAGGGAGCCATTCAGTGCTGTCCACTGTTTTTTCAGCTCTTCAGTGGAAAGGTTTGGGAAGTTGATCAGCACTCTTAATTCCAATAGGGTCTGAAACCACTCCTGCAGCAATGCGATACACACATCCACACCTCTGATGAAGAGAGAAACTGCCATTTGTTTCAGTGTATTACTGAAAAGCTCATCAGGAGCCTCATGAGAGAACTGCTGCTTTGTTCTTCTCAGTTTTTTCTGCTTCAGCACAGCCTCCATGTTTAAGTCATCACAAATCTCTTTTGCAGAGGCTTGAGCAGAAGCAAAGCCAGTATTTGTTTAGGTGAACATGGAGGGTTCAGTTTTCCTCAGGAGGTTAACAGTGACATCAAACTGCATGGACTCTGACTGCATCAGTTTGCTGACATGCTGAATTTTGGATAAGATGTCATACCAAACAACTGTGCAGATAAAGAAAAACTAAGATCATACTTCTTTAGCCAAGGATTGTGCCTCAGTTTTAATAACTTTTGTTGCCTGGTACCTGACAGCTTGTACACTGTCACACACAACTCTCCAATTGAGACAGTGACCAGGATTTCAGTGATTTCAGTGACATAAAATGGTCTATTGCTGAGTGGAGGCTGAGAAGAGTATGAACAACTTCTGTAGGTAGCCAAAATAGACAGTGGCATCTAGGGAACTTTTTGCTGCATCTGCTACCACTAGATTTAATGTATGTCCACCACATGGCACAAAAAAGGTCCTGGGATTCTTTTCCAAAAGCCTGGCTTTGACACCTTTTGGTTTTCCTTTCATATTTGCCCCATTGTAGGACAGCCCTCTACGGTCCTGAAAAGAGATGTTGAGCTCTTCCAGTCTCTTCAGAATGAGAGCTGCTTTCTCCAGTGGATTCTTGAAGGACATGGATGTGCCTTCACTTATAGGTTTAAAATGCATGACAGCCACTTCAGTCAGTGCTTTGATGTATAATGTGCTTTAAATAACTTTAATTTTTTATTTACAACAATTATGACAATGCTATGAAAATAACACCATAACAGCAAACAACATTGTCCTACTTAGAAAGGTCTGACTGAGAAGATGGTCCTCCTCCTTCAGCAGCAGTATCTTCTTGTATCACGCTGCAAACATTTCATCTGTAAAGTTTGCACCAAATTTATAATTGGTCTACAGCACATGCAAATGCATGATACATTCCTTCCATGTGCTCCACTCCACATTACCTACTGGTCATGGGTCCAAACAGGAAGTGAGAGCTTTCTATTTAAGTACAATGGGAATAATGTGTAGACATTGTCTGTTTTGTTTTTAATTAGAAATGTTGTTTGTAGTGCTTAACTAATTGTTAACTAAGGTGGTTCAGTTCAGGCTCAGACCTGCTCTAAGCTGCAAGTGCTAGCTGCCCACAAACCATGGGCTTAGTCTAGGTTTTCTTTTGTTGACTAATGAGTTTCCTTATGTTCTTTTATAAGTTTATATAAGTTTATAACTGAACTCAGTCATCTCCTCAATCTGAACAAGACTAATATGCTGCCATCATTGGGCACTTGCAATATTTATTTACTTACATGTCACTTTAAGCTACTGATCCTGTGCAGTATTTCTATACCAACTGCGCATCATTCAACACCCCAATACACCATCACTCTATATCTGTACACCTCACCTTTACTGTTCTTTTGCTGCTGATGCTTTTGCACCTTGCTAGTTATATTTTTTGCTGTATTTTATCGTTAATTGCATTTTCACTTGCATTTGTGTGGTATTTAAAGAATAGTTTATTAGGTCTGGCAAGATGATTCAAGAAGAATTGGATGAGGGTTGATTGTGGAGGGATGATTGGGGTAGAGGAGAGGGACGAAGAGGGTCGATGGGGGAGGGGGGGAGTTGAACGGGAGCCAGAGGTTAGTTGAGGTTGTGTATCATGGGATGATAGGGGATGGGGGGAGGAATGAAAAGGGGGTCGAGGGGAGGGATGAAAGGGGGTCGATTGGATGGGGATGAAAGGGGCCAATTGGAGTTGTGGCTGGAGCATCTAGGAACCCAGGGGTCGAGACTCAGGGTGGGGGCACGTCTCAATGAGCTTTTCAGCTTCATCGTCCCCCAAACTTCACTGGACCAGGTGGGGATGGGCTCTTTGGATGTCCCTGAGGTAGCTATGGATATAGCTATGGTAGGCTTGGCTAGACCAGGATTCCTAGTCTGGAAGCAGGCTCCTACGCAGAAGGAGTGACCGCTATAATTCAGGTGAAAATCCTGACTTGGACAGAATTTGGTGGAGATGGTGGTGGAACCAGAAGCTTGTAGCTTCGGTGGTGAAGAAAAAAAATCTCAGAGAGGCTAGCGTGACATGACGGGTCATAGGTGGATGAGGTGGTGGTGAATTCTGAGCATTATAAAAACAAAGAATGCTAGAAGGAACGTAGATTCGAGGGTTGAGTCGATGGATGGGGGTAAGTATCCTGCACGTAGGGTTTAGATACGACGGGGGAGGAGGTCTGCTGTCAGGGATTTATGTTTCGGTGTTAGCTGAGGTTCTGTCTTTCTTAAGCCTTTAATTGACATGTTGATGTGGGGGTGAGAAATTGAAGGGACTGGAGCTCCGGAAAGTAATTTGTTTTGGACTGAGATTAGGGTCAATCTGCGGATGAACTTCGTGATATCTAGTGATTGTGACCAACCTTTGTTTATGATATTGACAGTGGTGAGGTTGAGGGGATGAGACTGTTTGGACCACTCATGCCCCCCCAAAAAGGGCAGCAGTGACCATAGGACAGTTCTGGCGGCCAATCCAAGGCGAACCATCTACCACCGTAGTAACCGCCGAATCCAATGGAGGGAGCTGCATCAGAGAACAGCTGGATGTCTAACGCTGAGCTGGAGGAAGGCGAACTTGAGGGTAGAGACCATACGACAGGAGTGAGGATGATGGTGGTTTGACCTTCCCGAGAAGCGCCAAAGAACCTCCAGAAATCCGGATGAATAGGCAAGACTTTGGAGGTGCTAGTGACATCTGCTCTAGCCAACCAGACGCCAAGTCCAGCAAAACAGATGACGCCAAGGCCAGCAAAACAGATGAGGTTAATGGCGTTCGATATGGAGTTATCATAACTAAAGTTCAGGAACTAGACCACGCCCCGTGCTCTCACTAATTCACCTGTGCCTCATTAAGCCATTCACCTGTGCATACCTATATAGGTGTATCTAACCATTTCCTCTCCTGTTCGTCTCAGTTCTCTCGTACTTCGACAGACAGTCTTTTCCCCAAAGTTAAGACTACTTACGTAACATGGACTGCGAGTTGATTCTTAGCCCCTCAGACAGCGACCTGTTCGATGACCAATCCGCGGTCTCTGAATCTCCTCATTCCTTGGTCACTTCCATTCAGAGGCAGCCAGCCACCCTGCCATCTCGTCTGCACTGTGTTGGTCACGTTTCGCAGCATGACATCGTTCACTACTCTACTTCCAGTAGCTCCGACCAGTCACCATCGGCCGGCCTCCCGGCCCTCAACCCGTCGCCGCAGTGCAGCCACCACACATCTCCCGGATTGGGCTCCTTCCTGTGCAACGACCATATTAGACTGGACAGTTGCCTGTCTCCAGTGCACCCTCAAAGGCAGAAAAATCCCGTTTCACCAGACCAACAATAAAGCCAGGCTTTTCCATCTCTTCTCTACCTTCACTTCCACCACCTCTTCGGCTGGCCTCTCACTTCTGGGTTCCAGTGTCACCTGTACACGGCGCGTTGATGACGTCATGACGCAGCCGACTGCTTCAGCCCTCTCTGAGGGCCAGGTCATATCTCCCCCTGTGCCTGCTCCCTTTCTGTCTGATCTGTCTCGTGTTTTTTCATTTTTTCTTTCATCCCTGGGCTGCACATCCTACCCCTGCACATACATCCCTCCATCCTAGCATCCTTTTTTCTTCCCTTCCTTCAGCTGCAGGTAATTCAGCGCTTTCGGCTCTGCCTGCTCCTGCGGCTCCTTCCCTCTCTCTCCAGGCTACCACCACTGCTTCTGCTGTTGCCACAGCCACAGCCGCAACGAGCCACAACGCTCCCTCTTCCGGACTCACTCCGTTTCCTCCTGGTCTGTCCCTGTTCCCCTCCCTCCCCCATTCTTTCCCCAACATCCCACTGCTTTTTCTCTTTCTTCAGTGCCCCTGTTGCCAGTCCCCTCGCTCCATACATCTTTAACGCAATGCCTGCCAGTACTTTCACTTTGGCCTCCACTGTTCCACCCGTCCATCCCCCTCCAGCCACACGACCCTCCCCCATTTCACCTTCCCTCAGACAGCAGATTCTGTCAGGTAAGTACATTGACCTCACTCAGCTTCTCCAGCCTTCCACTTTTGCTACCACCTCTCCTAGGGTGCTCTCAACAGCCACAGTGAAGCCCAGCTCAGGCACCCTTTACCATCACATTCCAGGGAACTCACAGCAGTTGAATTCGCCTTTGCTTTTTCTCTATATCATGACACCATCTGTTCAGTCTTCCCCGACCACAGGGCCGAGCTTGATGACTACCTGTCTACCATCTTGGATTTGGCTCTGCAGTTCGGCGGCACTGGGTTTTACACATACCACATCTTTTTTGCATCCCAGACTGCAGGCCACCTCCAGCAGTACAACCAGGGCACTTACTGGGGTGGACTTGACGCCAAGCTGTACTGCTGCGTGTTTGCGGCTCACTGGCATGTGAACTGTGTGGGGCTCCTTCCCATCCAGCCATCAAATGTGTCGTAGCCACTCCGCTACCCGTCCTTCTGCCCCTTCTGTCTTTTCCAGACAGACTGTCACTCCCCAACCCACTGCCCTGCCAACATCTGGCCATGGTCCGACTCCTTGCAGGGTCGACAAGAGGGGAAGGCCCATCCTTTATCAAGGTGGCAGGATAGTCTGTCGTAATTTTAATGACCTGGGTTGCAACGTTTCAAGTTGCTGCTTTCTCCATACCTGCTCTTTCTGTGGCGGCACCCATGCCAGGTCCTGTTGCCCCCATAACCCCACCAAACATGCCTCATGACTATGTAGATACCTCAAAACTCCCGTGAACATTATCGCTCTGGAGTCCGCCCTGAGGGACCACCCCAACTGCCAGTTCATCCACTTTCTCATTAACGGTTTCACCTTCGGTTTTCACCCAGGCATTGAGGTCCTCCCTGAATCATCGTTCACTTGCCATAACCTCCAGTCTGCCCTTGCCAAGCCCGATAGAGTGGACAAACTCCTGGCCAAAGAAGTCACCGATGGTTTTATGATAGGTCCGTTCACTAGCCCACCTTTCCCAATCTACTGCATCAGCCCCATCGGCATTGCTACCAGGAAATACTCCGGCAAAATTGAAGCTACGACCAGATGTTAGCCATTTTTGTCTCAGATTTCTCGACAGTACTTCATGCCTAATCACATGATTGCATTATAAAAAACTTGGACAAATGCCGGAATTTCGATCTTAAAAAAGTCAACTCACCATGGATCATTAACTGCAGATCAACCCGTCTGATTCGGATGAAGATTTGTTTGAAATTGGTTCTCCTCCAGCCATGACACAGCAGTCAGACCAAAGTCAAGCGTCCCGGCGGGGGCCACCGGCCTCGTGGGCACCTCCACACAAGCTCCCCTAAGGTGACTCTCCGACTCCCGGTAGATATCAGGCCTCCTGTCTTCGGTCAGCGAGGGCCGAAAACCGTGGCATAGCTGCGAGTGAAGGCGGCTTCAACTCTCTCATCGGCTGCCTCACTACAGTCCGGGTTACTATCCACCACGGTGAACCTACGGCGTGCCCTCCTCTTGATCCGGCTGTCTTTACATCCACAAACAGAGCCCGACATCTGAAACTGAACTGTTGCCCGCCTCCAATGATTGCTGTAAAGGAAAAGGGATTCCCTTCAACCACAGCAACAATAAAGGCAGACTGTTACATCTCTACTCAGTAGCAACAACAATCACCGAACCTCCCGCGCTTCCGGATCCCTCGCCAGAACTAATCACCACCAGAGCAGGCAAGCCTGACGTCACAGACACTCCACTGCCTCCACAGCCACAGCCTGCATCACCAGCACCCCCTGGTGGGGGCCAAGTTGTATTTTCCCCCCACTTGTACAAGGAGGAGCGTTTAACA
The DNA here is from genome assembly GCA_038419695.1 of Scomberomorus guttatus. NCBI lineage: Eukaryota > Metazoa > Chordata > Actinopteri > Scombriformes > Scombridae > Scomberomorus > Scomberomorus guttatus. The sequence goes on along the minus strand of CM076459.1, from coordinate 29,100,922 downwards.
ATGCAACATCAAGTAAGGTTACAAAGAAAAGGCTCCCATATGGAGCATCTACAATCAACCTTATATGCTGTTAAACTGGGCGGTTCAGTTACCATGGAATAATTACTGACACATAACTCTACTCACGTCATGGCACTCTCTAACTCCTCCAAATGTGGATCCTTAAATCAAGATAACCGTCTTCTGACCCTCGTCCCTTCTAACTTCTCCAAACACACATATATTTTGCTGACACTTCTCTATGTTTTCCCTCCTATCTACATTATTAATGCAGTAAAACAAAAGAGAACAGAGACATTCCTCATGACAAGTCTGTGCAGAAACATTCACATGGTAAAACCTTTAATCACAGTATGAACCTAATTTTTATAACATTTCCCCCCTGTTTGTACTTTCAAAAATACAAAAACTATAATCATGAATATAAAAATTAGTCAATTGATGATTAGCTGAATTGAATGATTAGAATTAGTTATCTTATCACATAATGGGTTAACAATCATTATAATCACATTTGTATGCTTAGATACATATTTCGATGTAAAATATATTGATTCTGACAATAGCGGTTGTATAGGTAAATGTATAAATCTAAAAATAAAATAACTTGTTCTCAGTCAGGCTGATCGTCTCATTGGACCTGATTGTGAGAACCTTCCCCTGCCTAAAGGCACTTTCCCTGATCCGTGAAAAGAATAAAAATCCTATAAATGTATGTACAACATACTGTCAGTCCTTTTCTCTTAAGCATACATTACATCAGAACACTATAACTTCTTTTCAGATTTTCTATAGGTTCATCATTGTGCTGTGGAATAAAGACTCAGCAGGTCCTAATCTTCAGTAGATGTCTCGCCTCCAAAGTGTTCGTAGATGGACTCTTCGATCACCTCGAGCTGAATATACTCTCCGTAGATCTCCCCATGTCTGTGTCCAACCTCGACATGGCCTCCGAGCACGTCATGTCTCTCATAGTCGTTCTCTGTGGGGACAGACTGGTAGAGCAACTGTTGTCGTGTTAGAGTGGTATTAATCAATCTCAAGATTAATTCTCTCATACATGGAATGCAACAACAACCACAAGTGACTAGGATAGCGAACATGATTCCTACAGACAATATTATGGCCTTAAGAGTATTCCCCCATTTTCCAAACATGTCTTTTAACCACTTTGTGAGTGGATCTGTTATACCTGAATTCTCTGCCAGCTCCTCTGACAGTGAAGTCAGTCCTTCCAATGCCTTTGTAATACTCCCATCAGGGGCAGTGTTATTGGGTATGAAGGTGCAACAAAGGTTTCCAAAAATCTTGCATACTCCGCCTTCTTTAGCCAACAACATGTCTAAAGCCATTCTATTCTGCCAGGCCATCAGACTAGTTTTATCCAATTGCTCATGGATACCTTTAAATCCATCCCGAGTGTAGTTGATGAAGCGCTGTTGATTGTAATAAATATAATTTATCCAATCTACATTTTTATTTATTGTCACCCACCATGTAAAGAGTGATTCAAATCCTGCTGCCACCTGATTTCTAGCTTTAAATTCATCTGGAATGCCTCGGGGAATGCCAATTGAGTCTATATAGACTCTAGAATCAAATGATGTGGGTATTATCTTATCGTGCTTAATTCTGTGCATTTCTGCAGATGACAATTTAGGAAATTGTGGGTTCATGGGAAGCAAATATGTAGGCATCATTAAATAGATTAGAGAACAGGTACCATACCAGAGTTTAGGCAACTTAGGTCTCAGCTTAGTCTCCTCCACAGTACCACCACGTATCTGATCGTGCATATTCATGGAAAGTCACCAGCTCATCAGTGATGCCAAAGGGATTCTCCCTTACTGCAATCGTGGTGCCACAACCTGTCAGGTGTCCCATATCTTGTCCTCCGTTCAATCCTGATGTCCTAGACAGGCAGGTATAATTCCCCTTATATGGCATGAACCATGGAGGAATAACCTTAGTGGAAACAGCTGGGAAAAGATACTTGAGAGTGGTACAGTTATTTCGAGGAGAATCAGTCCTATACAATGCAAGCATGCACTTAAATCCTTGAAGATCATTGTAAGGATTAAGTGGAAAAGGTATTGTTCCCCGCGACGGTCTTGCAGCTGCACAAGCTATGCAATCAGTCGCCAGTCCCAAACCATTAGTGGTGAAAGAAATCCACTGTAACCATGCATTGTTATCCTTGTATCCTGTCTCTAATCCTAGTACATCCTGTAGGCTGTCAATCTTTATGTACTGCATTGGATTATTTCTATTAGCTGTAATAGGTGGCGGTGTAGTCATAGTTACACTTAAGTCATAGGAGTAGTTATTTGGTATTGCCGGCAAAGGCGGAGGAGTTGGTCCATAGATTGTCAAACGTATGTGTCCCTTGGGGTCATTACTCTTTTTTTAGTTTGCTCATGGAGTTGAATGATTGGTATCACTATGACTACTGTGATAATTATAAGAATACATGTCGTCCCTCTCATCCCACACCCCATCCTTCTGAATGGGTGCCATGGCTGTTCATCCCTTTCCATTTTACCTCAGACGTAACTTAATGTAAAGCACTAGCAGTATAATAGCAAAGCCTGTAGATATGGTTATAAGTATAATCAAAACAAACTTTATCCTTAGCTAGTTCACGCTCCAGGTGAGCAAAGCTCTTCCTCCTGAAGTCTGATGAGGTGGAATGTGGCCTACTTCTACAAATGTATATTCATTAATAGATGTCATCAGCCTTGTTTATTTTGGTTATTACTTATCTGTAGGTATTGGTGCTCGTTTACAGTGTGTCAGATGTATCCACGTTGTTCTCTCGGCTATGCGTACTGCTGTGGGTGTTGCGAGTAGCACTTGAAAAGGACCTTCCCACCTCGGAGAGTTCCAATTCTTCCTTTTTAGCGTCTCGGTGAATCCCCAGTCACCTGGCTTCACTGGTATCGTTTGGTCAGGGATTGGCTCTGTGGGTGAGAGGACTGTAGACATGATTTCTTTGTTTTTCAACATTTTGCTCATATAATCTACAATTGTCTCTGTCAGTTCTGTATCATCTCCCTTTAAGTTAATTAAAGGTACTCTGTGAGGTCTGCCATACAAGATTTCAAAAGGTGATAGTCCTGTGTTGTTGGGTTGTATGTGAAGACTTAACATCACTGCTGGCAAACAGGTTATCCATCCTTTTCCTGTCTCTTGCATAGCTTTCCTTAATTTAGCCTTGATTGTACCATTTGCTCTTTCCACTAATCCTGCTGACTGTGGATGATAAGAGCAATGATATTTTATTTTAATGGAAAATAGTTCACTCAGTTTAGCCATTACTTCATTTCTGAAATGAGGTCCATTATCACTATATATGATCTCTGGAAACCCAAACCTTGGTGCAATATGTGTTGCTAGAGCTTTAGCTACTGTTATTGCATCATTTATTGTAGTTGGAATGACTTCAACCCATTTTGAGTATAAGTCTATAATCACTAGACAGTATTTTTTGTTTTTACACTTATTTAATTCAATGAAATCCATGCATATTGTATGAAATGGATATTGAGCATTAGGCATTTTGCCTGGTCTTGGTCTCAATCTACCTTGGACATTTTGTTTTCCACACACTAGACATGATGCACAAAAATTTTTTGAGTAATTTTGGAATCCATATGTTGTATATATTTTGTTTATTAGTTCACACATCCCTCCTGTTGACGTGTGGGTTAACCCATGCGTCAATACTGCTGCAAAACGAAATAAACTTTTTGGGAGTATGTACTTGCCCTCTGGTCATTTCCATAACTCATTTTCAGATAATGTCGCCCCCCTGTTTACCCAAGACTGTTTTTCTGATTCAGGGGAGTTGTGTTGCATATCTTTTAAAATGTCATGGTCAATATGTGTGATGTGCTCAGTTATGTAAATATCTTGATATTCTTGTCTAGTTGCAGCTGCTTTTGCTTCCTCATCTGCCTTCCGGTTTCCTCGTGAAATTAAATCGTCTCCAGAACTGTGCGCTGCACACTTACATACTGCTATCTGTAGTGGCAATTGTACAGCCTCTAATAAGGCTAAAATCAGTTTTGTGTGCAGAATTGACTTTCCTGTGGACGTGATCATACCTCTATTTTTCCACTGTTGTGCAAAAACATGTAGGGTGTTAAAAGCGTATGCGCTATCAGTATAGACAGTTATCTTCTTTGCTCCTAATTTGCATGCTTCAGTTAATGCAATCAGTTCTGCTGCTTGAGCTGAAAAGTGGGGTGCAAGTGCCTTAGATCGTAAAACTTTGTCCACAGTTACTACTGCATAACCACTACTGTTTGTTCCATCAGGATTCTTTTTACATGATCCATCTACAAACATCACCACATCTGGGTCTTGTAACGCCACATCAGTTAGGTCTGCTCTAGGCAATACCTTTTCCGTTGCTTCAGCCACACAATCATGTTTGGTACCTTCTGTTTCATTTGGTAATAGTGTTGACGGATTTAGAGTTGTGCACCTTTCAATGGTTAAATGAGGTTGAGAGAGTAGAATGGTCATGCAATTAAGGTGTCTAGCTGGGTACATGAAGGCTATTTTTGTTTGTGTTAATAAAGCATCTACAGCATGTGATACTTTCAGTGTTAATGGATGAAATAGAACAATTGTGGCTGAGCTCTGTATTGCTAAGGCTGCAGCTTGTACAGCTTGCAAGCACTGTGGCATTGCTCTAACTATCGGATCTAATTTAGACGAGTAGCATGCTACAGGTCTAAGTTTTCCTCCGAAAGGCTGTGTCAACACACTAGTCATAAATCCACTCCTAGCATCACATGTTTGTACAAATGGCTTTTTATAGTCCGGGAGTGCTAGTACTTCTGAACTTACTAGCAGATGTTTTATTTGTACAAATGCATATTCTCCCTCCTGTTGATAATAAAATTTCAGCTGTTTGTAGTGATAAGATTTCATCTACCTCTGTCTCTTCCTCTGTTGGTGTGTGTGTGTGTGCATGACCTGCTTCTGTAGTTAGTCATGCAGATTGATCGCTTTCCTTTTCTTTCTGCCTGGGCTCCGCTCCTCTGCTCCTTCCTCCCCCTCCTGTCCGTCCTCCTCCTCTCCATTTCCTCATTTTCTTTGGGGCCCTGCAGTCCCTCGCATAGTGGCCAAATTTGCCACAATTGTAGCACACATCTCTTCTGTCGCCCGCTCCTCCACCTCCGCCGTTTCCCCCTCCTCTCCATCCTCCGTAGTCACCTCGGAAGAAAATTTCATCAGTGTCACCATCATCACACAAAAATGTATTTGCAACTCTTCTCTTTTGTTTCTTTGATTCAATTGTTTCTTCTGCATGAACTGCATAATCAATAGTTCTCTGCAATCCTTCATTCTTCCAAATTTAGCTTTTCTTGACTCAGTGTGTCATTTGCATGTGTGGTGCATGGAAGGCCGTATACTGTACCGTGTCGTGTTTTCAGGGGAGACTGTTGGTCTGGTGGAGGCACTTCTTTTCTCCGTGGGGTGACGTTAACTCTCACGAAGGGGTTGTGAGGTGATTGGGCTAGGGGCATTGGAGCGGTCGGTAGTGGAGGAGAAGGAGGAGGAGGTTGAGGTTCGGGGTAGGGTGGAGGATACGGACGGAGCCCACATGGCACATAATTGTCATCAATCTGTCGATCTCGGTCAGAATACAAAACAGGATATATATTATTACATTTCTCTCTATCCTGTTGAGCTTCCTGCTGTTTACTTGCTTTTTCTTGCCTTCTAGCAACCCTTTCTTCTTCTTCCCTTTTCCTTCTCTGAATGCCAGCTTGTCTGGCCCTTGCTTCTATCAGCCACGATTTGGCTTGTAACAGACCTTCTTTCTTTATTCTACCCTTCTTCCTCTTCGTCTCTTCACAAATAGCCTTTACTAGTTCTTCACAAGCCTTTACATCTAACTTTCCCTCAAAGTCATACCTCTCCTGCCATCTTCTAAGATATTTAACATTATCAGGATGTAGTGTTTTCATACGCTTGGCATCCCCACTATATTGCTCTACTTGTGTTTTGCAACTATAGCAATGACCCATTATGTGTAGTTTTTTTTTTTTTTTTTTTTTTTTTTTCCCTCAACAGCCAACCAGTTTGTATGGAGTTCACCCGAGCAACTGGTTCATTCAGTGAAATGTATAGACTTTCGTTGACACCGTTAGGTTTCAGTCCCCAGACAATTTGTTGACACCGTGAGGTTACCCCTTGTCTGGTTTTCATATTTCACTGAGACACTGTTAATAACTACCATATACAGTAAACCCTTTAATCCCACTTCACTTATTATATATTTTTATATGTATATGTGTATGGATTATACTTTAGGCCTTATATTCTAACACATAACAAACAAACACTGAAAAACAAACACTAATCATGATTTATCGGAGTCCCAGACTCCCGTTGTTATTTGTCGAGCCCCAGACCCACAAACAACAACATACTACGAAGTCCCTGACTTCTCTGGACGTCTTTTTGGTTTCTCAGGCGTGAGGGATTAGTTTTTCCAACTGTCCTTCCAAAGACATTAGTTCCCAAGTCCCCGACTTCAGGATCACCCCATCTAAGTCCCCGACTTAGGATAACCTCATCTAGGTCCCTGACCTAGGATAACCTCAGCTGATCAGTAATTGAAATGTAGGCCTACCCTTTTTCTTTGAGTTCCTCGGTCCGTCTTTTTCTTTGATCCGGCCCCGTCACCGTCTCCTCTCTCAGCTGGTCCTGAGATTTTAAAACGAGATTTTAAGAACCTCGCGGCAGAGGTCTTTTGGTTATTTTCCTGCAGGATTTTCAGTCCCATTGCTTCTAGAGGAGAACGGATGTTGGAGCCCCACGTTGGGCGCCAAATGTTATAAGAATTTCTTTTATCACCTTAAATAATGAAGACTGGATCCGAAGAGTCAAAGTAAAAGTTCAATTTATTCACTTGTACAAGGAGGAGCGTTTAACAATGCAACATCAAGTAAGGTTACAAAGAAAAGGCTCCCATATGGAGCATCTACAATCAACTTTATATGCTGTTAAACTGGGCGGTTCAGTTACCATGGAATAATTACTGACACATAACTCTACTCACGTCATGGCACTCTCTAACTCCTCCAAATGTGGATCCTTAAATCAAGATAACCGTCTTCTGACCCTCGTCCCTTCTAACTTCTCCAAACACACATATATTTTGCTGACACTTCTCTATGTTTTCCCTCCTATCTACATTATTAATGCAGTAAAACAAAAGAGAACAGAGACATTCCTCATGACAAGTCTGTGCAGAAACATTCACATGGTAAAACCTTTAATCACAGTATGAACCTAATTTTTATAACAGCTAGCTACTAGTACAACCAATCTAATGTCACTTAGTAATCTATAGTTACTGGCACCGGGTTGCCAGTTACTAATACAACTAATCTAACGTAACTTTTATCGTTATGTTCACCAGGTTGCAAGTTAAGAATACAACTAATCAAACATAATTTCAGCAACGTCTGCCACTACATGCACTGGGTTGCCAGTTACTAATACAACTAATCCAAAGTACTGTCAGTAACTTCTATCGATACACGCACCTGGTTAAAACGGATCTATCGTCACCTTAGTAACGTCTGCCATGACATGCACTGAGTTGCAAGTTCAATACAACAAATCTAATGTCGCTTTGGTAATGCATACCGTCACTTTCACCAGGTTGCAAGTTACTACTACAAATAAAGTAACGTCACCTTAGTAACATCTATAGTTACTGGCACCGGGTTGCAAGTTACTATACAACTAAATCTAACATCACATCAGTAACAACGCCAGGTCACAGCTTAATAATACAACTAATCAACTGTAGTTTCAGTAACATCTGCCGTTACATGCACCGGGTGCAAGTTCCGAATAGAACTAACCTAACGTAACTTCAGTATTTTCCAGTTTTTTTCGGTAATGCTTACTGTCACTTGCACAGGTTGCAAGTTACTATGATCAATATAACATCACCTTCCTCTTACTGCTGACTTGCCATCGGTCAGCATCCACACCATCTGCTTCAGATAGCATTCCTCAAGTTGCTCGTATTTTAGAACTCACGTTCTCGCTTGCATTCTTCAGTATTCTCTTATGCTGCGAATTCACTGCCCCAACTCTTCACTCCAACCTCAGCTGCTACACCTGATTTTCAGACTTATCTTAATTCTCAGATGACATTGTCGCCCCCTGTCTCAACTCAACCGGTCAAGGCAGATGGCCGCCCACCTAGAGCCAGGTTCTGTCCAAGGTTTCTTCCCGTTAAAGGGGAGTTTTTCCTTGCCGCCGTTGCCAAGTGCTTGCTCAGGGGGAATGCTGGGTCTCCGTAAATTAAGAGCATGGTCTTGACCTGCTCTATACAAAAAGAATCATGCGATAACTTTAGTTGTGATATGACGCTATATAAATAAACTGGCTTGACTACTAAAACAAACTAAAACTGATCAATCCAGTCAACCATACCCATTTTACTTCAAAGTTCAATCTCTGTTGAATCCTTCTGAGACCATTGCAAACTACTTTCAATTCCTGAAATCCCAGAGCTTATCATTGACAGTTTCTCTCTTCATCTCTGAATACGGACAATTGGCTTTTCGTTCTGGTTCCACCAGTACTGCCTGGATAATGAAGCTAATAGCTCATTGAGACATGCCCCCACCCTGAGTCTCCACCCCTGGGTTCCTAGACACTTCCGACTCAAGCCTCGACTCATTACCGACCGACCCCATTCATCCCCCCCATCATCCCTCCGTACACAACCCTAACCTACCGGCAGCTCCCCTTCATCCCCCCCGGCGATTGACCCTCTTTGTCCCTCCCCCTCGACCCCTATCATCCCACCGCATTCGACCCTCATCCCATTTTTATCCTAAATCTACCTGCCAATCCAAGAGAAGACGATCCTCTTCATCCCTCCCCCTCAACCCCAATCATCCCATCGCATTCGACCCTCATCCCATTTTTATCCTAACTCTACCTGCCGATCCCAATAAACTATTCTTAAAATACTTCACAAATGGCGTGGTCTTTGTTAGTGAAACGGAGTTATCATAACTAAAGTTCAGGAACAAGACCACACCCCATGCTCTCACTAATCCAAACACCTGTGCCTCATTAAGCCATTCATCTGTGCATACCTATAGAGGTGTATCTAACCATTTCCTCTCCTGTTCGTCTCAGTTCTCTTGACCTTCCCCCCCCAAACCCCATTCTACTCTCTCCTATCAGCGGGCGACACGGTGGCTCAGTGGTTAGCACTGTAGCCTACATCAACAAGATCCTGGGTTTGTCCTGGGTGCTTTTCGTGGCGAGTTTGCATGTTCTCCCCGTGTTCGTGTTGGTTTCCGCCGGGTGCTCCGGTTTCCTCCCACCACCAAAGACATGTATGTTAGAGCCAATACTTCCATCTCAGTGATTCTCTTCATTATAGGAACCACGGGGGGATGATGAAGCTAATAGTTCATCGAGACGTGCCCCCACCCTGAGTCTCCCACCGGGTTACTAGACACTTCAGCCTCGACTCGTCACCAACCGACCCCATTCATCCCCCCCATCATCCCTCTGCACATGACCCCAACCTACCAGCAGCTCCCCTTCATCCCCCCCGGCAATCAACCCTCTTTGTCCCTCCCCCTCAACCCCTATCAACTCACTGCATTTGACCCTCATCCCATTTTTATCCTAATTCTAGCTGCCGATCCCAATAAACTATTTTTAAAATACCTCACAAATGGCGTGGTCTTTGTTAGTGAAATAGTTGCATAATGTGAAGAAAAATTTGGACGGGGGATGAGACCATGGATGCTAGGTGTAGTGGTGCTGTGGGGAGAAGAGAGATCTATAATGAATCCATTCTTGCCAGAGTACTTCCTGGTGGTGATGCCAATAGGGCTGATGCAGTGGATTGGAAAAGGTGGGCTAGTGAATGGGCCGATTGTGAAGCCATCAGTGACCCCTTTGGCCAGGAGGTTGTCCACTGTATCGGGCTAGGCAAAGGGCGGACAGGAGGTTATGGCAAGTGAATGATGATTCGGGGATGACTTCGATGCTTGGGTTTAAACCAAAGGTAGAACAGTGGATGAGGAAGTGGATGAACTAGCGGTCAGGATGGTCTGTCAGGGCGGACTTAAAAGCGTCAACGTTTAAGGGCGTTTTGAGGTATCTGCGTAGTCATGGGCAGTACTCAGTGGGGTTATGGGGGCAAGTGGACCTGGCATGGGCACCACCACAGAAAGAGCAGGTATGGGGAAATCGGCAACTTGAAACATTGCAACCCAGGTCATTAAAATTGTTGTAGACCATCCTGCTGCCTTGGTAAAGGAGGAGCCTTCCCCTCTTGTCTATTCCCCGAGGAGTTGGACCATTGGCCAAAAGCTGTATGGCAACTGGAAGGGGGGTGGGGGGTTTGGGAGTGATGGGAGGTGGAGGCGCGGCAGGACCAAGCCTTGGAAAGACAGGAGGAGCACGTGCAGGAGGGGCGAAAGGAAGTGTTAGCAGAGCGGCAATGACGCATTCAGTAGCTGGGTGTGAAGGAGCCCCACACAAGTCACAAGCCAAGGAAGAACATGCTGCAAAGAGCGAGGGGCAAGGGGGTCGGTGGCGGGGGACGCTGAAGACACAGGAAAAGCAGTGGGGTAGTGGGGAAGGGGGACAGGGATAGAACAGGAGAAAATTGAGCAGGTCCAGAAGAGGGAGCGCTGTGGCTTGTTCTGGCTGAGGCTGTAGTAACAGCAGAATCAGCGGTGGTTGCTGGGAGAGAGGGAAGAAGGAGCTGCTGGAACGGGCAGAGCCAAAGGCGCTGAATTCACTGCAGCTGAAGGGAGAAAAGAAGAAAGGATGCTGGGATGGAGGGATGTATGTGCAGGGGTAAGATGTGCAGCCTGCGGACATAAGGATGAAAGCAAAGACAAAAAAAACACAAGACAGATCAGACAGAGAGAGAGCAGGCACAGGGGGAGATACGACCTGGCCCTCAGAGAGGGCTGAAGCAGTTGGCTGCACCGCCATGGTGAGTGGCCTGCTGGAACAGAGGTGGAGGTGGAGGCAGAGAAGAGCTGGAAAAGCCTGGCTTTATTGTCGGTCTGGTGAAATGGGATATTTCTTTCCTTGAGGGCATGCTGGAGGCAGGCAACTGTCAAGTTGGATATAGTTGTAGCACGGGAAGGAGCAGAATCCGGGAACTGTGTGTTGGCCATGCTGCGGCGGCGGGTCAAGGGTCGGGAGACTGCGGCCTCTGCACTGAGGCGGTGAGCGGCTGGAGCTGCTGGACGGAGAGTAGTGAATGATGTTTTGCCATGGTACGTGAAGAATGGAGCATGGACGAGATGGCTGGGTGGCTGGCTGTGTCTTGATGGAAGTGACCACAGACAGAGGAGATTTGGAGACTGTGGATCGGTCATCAAACAGATCACTGTCTGAGGGGCTAAGAACCAGCTCGCAGTCCACAGTAGGTAAACAATTGTAACTTAATTTCTGAAAACAGTCAGTCAAAGTGCAAACAAACGGTCGTGAGAACTGAGATGAACAGGAGAGAAAAGGGGTTAGATACACCTATATATGAGTGCACAGGTGATTGGCTTAGTGAGGCACAGGTGATTTGGATTAGTGAGGCATAGGTGTTTATTTATACTTTATATTGCTTATATTTTGTACTTATATTGCTTAGATTCTGCACTCTTTATCGCCTATATTTTTAAATTTCTCATTTATTCTTTTTAAATATGTGTGAAATAAATATGTGTGAAGTCTTAAATACAAATGCACCATTTGACGTTGACGCAACTGCAATTTGGTTGTGCTTGCAGAATGACAATAAAGCTCTTGAATCTCTTGAATCTATTTTTGCTTATAGTTTTTCATAGTGAAAGGGTGAATAAAGCCCCGTGAAGCTTTGGGGCTTTCTGTCTGTTTGTGCTGAAAAAGGATTTGAAGCTTCGAGTCTTAACCTTGATATCTGGTGATTTAGGGCCTACAGTACATATCAAATATATTTGTTGATACTAAATGTTATTTGTGTGGTGTAGACTAGGGCTGCAACTAACAATTATTTTCATTATCGATTAATCTGTTGAATATTTTCTCAATTAATTGATTAGTTGTCTGGTCAATAAAATGTCAATCTAAAATGTCTTGTTTTGTTACAACCAACAGTCCGCAATCTAAAGTTATTCAGTCTTCTATCATAGAAGACTGGAGAAACCAGAACATATTCACATTTAAGAAGCTAGAACCAAAGAATTTTAGCATTTCCTTAAAAAAAATGACTGCCGACTGATTTTTTGTTAATCGACTAATCAATTAATCTAATAATCATTGCAACTCTAGTGTAGACTCAGTGTCCACTATGGGCTTATATGTTTTAACTTCATGGTCAATGTTTATGTGACCTTTCTTATGAGTCATAATGTGATGTAATTTGAGATGGATATTCATTAAAATATTACTTGACATGAAAATGTTCCCATACTTATGACAATGTCTTTCCAGTGTACATCGACATATTTCTGTGGTTATTCTCCTCTCCTCTCCCACTTATTTTAGCTGTAAAACTTTCTAAACGCACCGATAATGTTTAAAGCTTTGGACGTCATCAGTCACTTGGAATTCTTCATTTGACACAAGGTCCAACACAAAGCACATTTCACAGGAGTGAGACAAGTTTCAGAGAGTATCGTCCGCTCATCACAAGGAAAACAATTTGAAGCCTCAGGGCTTTAAACTCATTTGGCACAGTGATATCTGGTAGTTTGAAAAACTTATAGCAGCCCTTGGAGCCAAAGCACTAAAACACCTCATTGATTTTATAGTTTCAACCTAATTTGTGCAATAAAAATCCAAGAAGCCTATGTGTTACTTATCAAATCTGTAATACTCTTGTTCAGATGTACTGCAGTAAATGTACATATTAATTATTGTCAAATATACTACAGTGGAATTACTAATAAATGCATCAAAAAACCCTACATATCAAATATTTTTGTTGACACAAAATGTTAATTGGTGTGTTGTAGACTCAGTGTCCGCTCATATCATGTGGTTAATATATTGAACTTCATGGTCAATATTTGGGACATTTCATGTGAATCACAATTATTTCATACTGGATAATTACATGTCTCATGATTTATGGCCAGTACCAATTAATGTTCACTTTTTTAACAGCCATGCAAGCGCGTGGCTCTAGGGATGGTAATGTCAGTCTGTCAGTCAGTCCACAACTTTGGTACAGACTGAATTATCTCACTAGGTGTTGGATGGATTGCCATTAAATTTTGGACAGACATTCATAGTCCCCAGAGGATGAATCCCAATGACTTTGATGATCCTCTGACTTTTCCTCTTTCACCACCATGAGGTTGACATTTGTGGTGTCGAGTGAAATGCCACAAAAACCTTTGGATGGATTGTTGTAAAATCTTTGGTAATCCCCTGACTTTTAATCTAGCACCATCGCCAGGTCAAAACGTTATTTTGCCCAATACTTTGGTATTATCAAACACGTGAAAAACTGATGACTTTCCTGTAAAGTTCGGCTGAGTGGTAGAGGAATGACACATAAAGGCAGGAATATCTTCACCCAGTGTATGATTTATTTGCTGACAAAACAGCTCAGGCTTTTGAGTGAGGTGGTGAAAAACTAGTGACATTACCAAAGCTTGTGTGCTGTTTCCACGCATTGTGTCAGAGCTTGTGTCAAATGAAGAATACCACGTGACTGATGACATCCAAAACTTAGCTGGTGCCTTAGAAAGCTCCACATGCAGATTGATAGTATTGAAAGTTTTAATAAATAAATGATATGCTCAAGTGATGCACACATTGGTGGGATAAGAAGAGAGGACAATAACTGAGAAAAAATGGTGATTTACACTAGAAAGACAAAGTTATGGGTACATTCCCACCTGATACCAAGTAATAACATAATAAAAGTAATATTTTGATGAATATCGATCTGCAATCACATAATAGGCTGTCCAAGGAGAGTTCAACCTTATACTGGTGCTAGAGGAAACAAAGCAGGCAAGCAAACTTTATTTATATAGCACTTTCTGAAAGAGAAGTTATATAATTCTTTACAGGCTTTAAAGGTCAGGGAAATTATTAAATCATCCTTTGGAAAACATAAATACTCATAACAAGGTTCATCTGACAAGCTCACCAGTAGTTGCTGAAATATACTTTTCTGGACAACAGCAGGGGCTGACTAAATGACCAACAAACTATACCAGGTATACAGGAGCATCATGCAATCAATTATTTTGAGGGGGCACAGTTTCACAATGCATATGTTAATGTTCACACCAAACCAAGTTACCAGAAATGATCTGGTTTGGCTTCTGTTTATGATCAAACCACCCCCTATCAGTAACTAGCTACAACTATGATTGAATGACACTTATTAATGCTATATTGCATTTAATAGCAATATTGAACATGAAAATGTGAAAAGGCTTTCAACTCAAGGATAACATTAGCCGGTTAGCTAGCCAGCCATTGATTATTTGATGTTGAGTAAAGAAAGCTTACAAACATGTAGCTGCTGCTTTTACTCACACTATTTAGCTCTTGACTCTGTAAAAAATCTTATGTCAAGCCCCTATTTTGTAGGACGCATTTCAATCCTGCTAATTTGCTTTGACAAAAACAATAATTTAGTTGCTAAAAATAGCAAAGGACAACAAGCTAACATTAATGTTAATGATGTGTGGGTTATAGTTAAAACCAATGATGTTAAAGTCACTTAAAGGGAAATTCTGAAGCTACAAGTAAATTACAGATTCATTCAAGTCAAAGTGTTTGATGGCGTGAGCTGAAGTTGGTTATTCATACCTCACGGTTAACAATGATTCTACACTTCAAAGCTGCAGCCGAGTAGCTCTGTAAGCTCCACTTATACTACCTAAAGATTTCTAGCTGAAAGCAAAGAAGTAGCCTGAACAGATAGGGAGGTTTGTTTTTAATATGAATAAAAACATACAGAAAAGTGACTTTTGTTTATAAATTATATTATTAAGGCTAATTACAAACACTTATTGTGAAAATAGAATTAGACAATTTCTTAAGTCATCCAATCTCAAATATTTGAGGTGGCATGTGCCTCAAGTTGAATGGGCACAACACGTCTGAGGTGTAGGAAAATAATGGTACACTCTATCTGGCAATCCTTAAAAATGGCAAGATCCTGGAATTATGATTGTATTCTACACTACATGAATTATGTCCAGTGCCAATGTTCTTTGCAGGACTTATTGCTTCCTTTATGTAGCAAGTTGGAAAGTAAGCATGTGGAGGTGGAGGTGGTGCATGCCATGTAGCACATCTGATTTTCATGCAGGAGACTAGGTTTCGCCTCCAGTCACAGCATTCACTGTCTTGGCAAAGGTAGTACTGGTAAAATTATTTGTTTTTTTCTTGAAGCTCAGCATCAATCAAAATGTCAAATGATAACCCGAGATCTTTCCCTAACATTTAGTTTCCATGCACAGAAAAGAATCAAGTTTTTGATGTACTGCTAACAAACAGATAAACCCAAGCTACTTAGAGGAGGAAACTAATCAACAGTTGCATGTTGCAGTTACGTGTGCTGATTTTATGCTACAAGTGAGTCAAATTACTTTTGGTGTTATGGGCAACTTATTATTCTAAATAAAGAATAAAAGAATTTGAAGTTCTGGTCACGCAGAAAACCTTTACCAATGGATGTATGTAGATAGTTGTTTCAGAAATGCAAAGTAACCTAAATAAAAGTAATGAATACGTGTGAAGTAGTAAATAAAAAAAATTCTGGAATGTTATGTGCAATCCAATAATTTCTCTTTTCAAATGACTAAATGGAGGATGTCAGTTTGAAAGTGGAGTCACCTCACAGTTTTATCCTGTTTATGTGTGACTGCTTGATTCCAGTGCTGACTGTGTTCGTGGACGCACTGTGAGACAGCTGTTCCCTAATTGATATGGAAATGTAATAAATGATTCTTGTTGAGTAAAGTCTTGTGTGTTCAAAGTTTAAAGTCTGTTGTAAACAAAAGTAAGTGTCACGCCAACTTAAAAGTTTACAGTTAGTGATGGTAGTCTAATATCAGCTACGTGTAACAGTCTTGGCTATCTTTAATGAAAACCCTGGTCAGGAGAGTCACTTCAGCTCCAAAACAGTGAAGTGCCCTCACATACTTCACACACCACTGATCACAGGGCTCCGCTAAGTAGAGGATAATAATAGTGTATAATAGTGCTGGCCACTACAAGTCTCTGTGGTGATTCCTGCATATCAACTGTGTATCTCTAAATGTTTTATGGTATGCTTATAATATGACCTACAAATTACATCCATATGCAAACATTTAGAATTTTTATATTGTGTTTTGGGGAAAACATGATGTTGGATTATATTTTTCTTTGCTGTATGAGGTAGAATGTTCATATTCACCATGTTCACTGGTTTCCATTTACGATATCCACATACTGTATGGTTGATTCTATGGTTATGGATAACAATTTAAGAAGTTTACTTTCATATTCACTATTTCATAAGCAGTATACAAACATTTAATAAATGGTTTATAACATGCAGTGAAGTTGTGTGCAACTATAAGGACATTTATAAGTGTTTATTTTATTAATGTACAGCATTTGTCAACAATTGTAACTTCTCCACACCATATCCCTCATTCACACTGAATTTAATGTAAACTGGTTACAAGCTGAATGAATGTAACTATATATAGCAGACAAGGTTGGGCTCTAAACAATCCTTTGTAACATTCTGTGTCTTATGCATCAGCTGTGTGAAAAACATGGTCTCTCAGTTTGTGTAGCTTTATGTTTCCATTAGCAAATACATTTTTATGAAACATACTGCTGCCCAGATTATGTTTCTTAATCAACATACAGTAACAAGAAGATATTGGCTGTATATACAAACTCTTCACTGTCAATGCATTTTCAATGTTTTCTTCACAATATCTGCTTATCACAATTAAAGCATCCATTAAATATATCTGCTTCTCCAGACAACAATTTACAGTCACACCTACAATCAATTTTGAGTCACCAGTTGGACTGTGGAAACTGGAGCACCCAAACCCATGCAAAGCATGTAAACCCCACACAGAAGGGCCTCGTCTGGCAGATGAACTCAGGACCTTCTATCAGTCCAGGACAGACAGTGATAACCACTGGACCAGAGTGCTGAATTTATGCAATTTAATGCACTTGGTTAAGTTTGGGGAATAAATATTGAAAAAGTCAGCATTGACTGAAAACATTTAGTACGTGTTCTTTACATTACATTTTTCAATATTTAACCAAACTGTTGGTCAGCCCAGCAAAAGAATTCCACCAACTCTGATCAGAATGTCTATTCATAGAAATATCAGAAAATAATGAGAACACAGCTGAATGCCAATATAGTAAAAATACAACAAATGCCATTTGTGAATGAATTCCTACTGAAATGTGTGTTGTAACATTTTTTAATAAAAACACAAATCCGCATTGGCAAACCCACAGTTACTGTGTTCTATAAGATAACATGACTCACACAGTTGTCAGACAGTAGTGAAGAAGCTTGTGGATTAGCAGTAGTGCTAGGTTGTACCCGTCTGTCTTGTGATCCTCTCCATGCAGGCCGCAGCAGTCAAGTCTTCCTCTTTCCTCTTGTCACTGCTTCCTCCTTGGCCCTCTCCCTTCCTCCTATCTCTTCCTCTCATCTGTCAGAGTAAACAGGATTGCACTGTCAACCTTTAGATTGACTCCTCTTGAACAACACTAATAACTTTCTCTTTTCTCTTCCCCTTTTAGCATGTCAATCTCCTCTATCCTCATTTCTCTCTCCATTCCCCCTTCCGATTATATCTATCAGCTAAGGCATAATTGATTTAGAGATTGCCTGTGACCTTGACTAAATAGATTTTCTCTGAGTGTACTGGTTGACTCTGCCGTCTTTCACTGGATGTGTCTAATGTACATGTTTGTGTACAAAATTCTCTCCCACCATCTTGGTACGACACAGAACATGAATCTTAGCACAGTATATGAAGACATCAATTCACTGAACACAGTTTTTACAGTGTTCTTATTTTACAATGAGTCAGCTAGAGAAAGCAACCTGCTCATCAAGATTAATTAGCTAGCAAGCAACAGCAAAATCATTAGTTGTCGACAGAAATGAGAAGCCTGCTTCTGTCTTCCACTGTTTGAAAATCAAGGCCCCAATGTGTCAAAAATTACTTGGAATTTCATGTCAACTATGTTACCCTACAACTATGTGACTTTCATTGCCAATTACTGTATGTGTAACTATGTTACACCTGATTTTTACACATTTAAAATAACTAAAACATTGTTTGTGATACCCTTCAAGGTATATTGTACATCCACACGGGTTGGAGTTTTATCTCCATCATCTCTTAAAAATATCAAAATGACCTGTAAGACAGATCTGTGATAAGAAAAAATATATATTCCTGTCCTCAATGACAGTGCTGAACATATCACATGCATTTCTGCAAATTAGTACAATTCTTAAAGTTCTATAAAAAAGTATTGTACATATGGCAGAATAGACACAAGAGCCCTCATAATTGTATGTTACTTGAAGTGTAGGACTTAAAAGTCTGTAATGGCATACCGTTTGTCCATAACATACAACATGACAAAACTCAGTGGGGAAAAAATCCTTTCCCTTAAAATATCAAAAAAAAAGTTGTTAATGTTTAAGCTTTGCACCTAGCACTGAAAAAATATATTAACTTGAACCACTGATTATTTTAGTGAGAAAGCACATTACTTTTGTACCTTTTCGTTGAAGTGAAATGTACCCCAAATCAAAGAATGTGGATGTCCAAGAGGAGGACTATTAGCTGTGTCACACCTTCTAATTATACATAACCTTGAAACAACGCTGATAGAGCTCTCCAGCCAGGGCTGCATTTCCAGCATGCAAGTCAATTTTGTCTGATTGATTGGTCCTGTTTGTCACATGACAAGCAGCTTTGCAGCCTCTGTGAAATAATGTAGCCATAATGTAGTCCACCTGGAGGGAACTCCTCCCTCCCTTACACAGTAACCAAAACAGATGAGTTTAAGAGACAACAAAATGAGATAAAACTGTTCAGTAACACACAAACAAATGTAGCATTCTGGTAGAAACTCTGGAGGGGCAACCACAAACTATATGATCATTTATAATAAACTGTCTTATTCAAGTCATATGCTTTAGCCACATAGTGGTCCGTCATTTAGGCTCTCAGAATGTGGCTTCTGTTGATCCTTTATTATCTTTTACAGCCTCTGCCATCAGTGTATGAATGTGTGAAAAATTACATGTATTGTAAAAGCACTTTGAGTGGTCGGAAGACTAAAAAAGCACTATATAAGTGCAGTCCATTTACCATATTATTATAAGTCCAATGCTACATTGGGAATGAGAAGAATGTTTTGTCAATGATAATATTGCAGTAAATTCAAAGAAGAAGACTTTACTGGAACTCTCTTTTCAGCTTCACAAAACCACAATAAATGCCAAAAGACAAGCAGTGTGGAATAACACAATCTTCACACATTATCTCAAGACTTCAATATGAAATCCAACTGCTGTCTAAGGCAGACGCCACTGAGCATGTGCAGGAACACTTACATTTACATGACCTTGTACTACATTGTATGTTTCTCAAAGAATTTCAGTTAAAACGGTTAAATTATAAACTGCTTTACACTCATCAGAGAGTGAAAATGAGATCTCTGTTATTACTCTTTGGACTAACTAATGTGACCCAACTTTTTGTGGTGAAGGAACATGTCACCCAGTGCAGTGGTGTGGCTCATTGACATGTTTTTTATAGTTTTTGGACAACAACAGAGGTCTACAGCACAGAGGAATGAGATGTATCAGGCTTTGGCTACACACACAATACTTGTAAGTAGATCAATGCATTGTTGGTTCGGCTCCAAACATGAGATTTGTTGACAATAAGAAAAATATAGATTGCCAGCCTTAGTCTTTAAAGCCTCTGTACTCTGTGTATCACACTGGGGGCCCTATTTTAACTGCCCAAGCATAACAACAAGCACAGCATCTCTATGCACACCTGCTATTTTGGTTCATGTATGTGCAGCAGTGCAAAGTGCAAGAGGTCTGAGTGAAGGTGAATATAGATCAGGGGTGTAGTGATTATAAATAGTCTCTCAGCTAATCACATCACTGCTCTCATAGCTCTGAAACAGCTGAGAAGAATGATAATGACTGCTCAACAAAGCTTTTCTTCAGGAAATGTCTGGACAGTTCAGAGCGTTACAACATGAACACACATCACCACAAATCTAAAGCCAAAGACAGATGTGTTTTTTTTCTTCAGTTACTTACTATAATAATGACAGAAATAAATGTGTGTGTATATATATATATATATATATATATATATATATATATATTTTTTTTTTTTTTTTTTTTTTTTTTTTTTTTTTGGTGAAGCTGTTTGCTTTGCATTGGGCCGACGCTGTTTCACTCATAATTTAATAATGATGCATCTCACCTCGAAAATGGTCACATAGTTTAGTAATTAATGTTACACGATAGCATTTGTGCTGCAATGTATTTCAACAATAAAACGCTAATGAAATGCTACTTTTGCTAAAAAGAAAGTTGAAAAAGAGGCCGTGATGGGCCCTGGTAACCCGATGCCCTGGCAACCTCATAAAAGGCAGAATATCAACTTATAACCGACTACTCTGATGTGTGTAGAAGTGTGTGTGGTTATTCTGTAGCAGCCTAGTGTCGTTTTCAGGTGATGTATTAAAAGGTAAAAACAGCGAACGGCTGTGCGTAATGACACTGTGCTCTGGTGCAGCACTTCTCTGATCAGAGGCTGCAGATGTATCAACATATCAGTCCTGCTGCCTTCAGACGCTGCAGGGATTTAATGAACTGAAGGAGAAATTACTTATATTTTAAGCATTAATCAGTTGTTGCAGCACATCTGCAGCAAGTATTTAGTTTTATCCTGTTGATAAAATCACCAAAGCAGCAGCAGATTGACATTGCGCCAGAAACAGACTGGATAACTTGTCAATCAACAGCCATCTAGTGGTCAATTATGGGGACTACCAAAGAAAATACACGTCTTCAAGAATGAAAATCATAGAAATCATTTGCTTCAATTTTGGACTCTTGTCGAGCTTGTCATGACTGTATTCAAGTAGCCAGGGCGAAGATTCAAATAGGGCAAGGATTCTAATGGTAATACATTTTCATGTAACTTTTCAGGAGTCAGTTTGTTATATATACATAGAGAGAGAGTGCTGGATAACTATAATAGTGTGGTTGAAATGGTTTGCTTGAAAAAGTGATCTAAATACGTTTAATTAAAGATGACATTTTTCATGAAAAGAAATGGTGGTCTTTGTATTTGAGGACAAAGCATCTTCAAAGAGGCATAGATTTCATATTGCATGACATAAGAGTAATTTTCTGTTTGCAAATGTGTGCATTTGGTTCTCAAATGGTTAATGAGTAGAAGGCAGGGCTAGAGATAAGTCTAATTATCAAGTACCACAAACAAATAATTCCTACAGATACAGTAGGTGTGTGTGTGTGTGTGTGTGTGTGTGTGTGTGTGTGTGTGTGTGTGTGTGTGTGTGTGTGTATGTGGTCAAGTTTTTGAGCAGGTATTTGAAAGAGGCTGCTACAGTTCTTCTTCGCTTCATTCTTATTTTACTGATTAGTCTGATCAGATCACAACACTGTTGGTTTATTGATTAAAATACAGCAGAGAAACTGATGTTATGAACTTCCTGGCAGGAGCAGCTGCTCCCCCTGGTGGTATTCTCAGGGATTAGGTCCCTGCAGGGGGCGGCAGCTGCAAAGTTGCCCAGGGGTCTGCAGCTTCAGCAAGGCAGTGAGAGACAGAGAGAGACTGTGTGAATGAAGGAGTCTAAAGTTATTCTTTTTATATTCATATGAAAATATTTAGAAACTCTAATAATCTGGATCATGAGGTCCAATGAAACAGGCAAGCTCATAGCCACACTGGGAGACTTGATCAATCAATATTCATACCATTGATAAGTTCAGAACATATAAACAGCAGTAGATTTGTGTGATTTAAACAGCTGTCTGTGGAGATTACAATTCACTAAACGTAACAGAGGGGAAAAAAAGCATGGAGTGTAAAAGCTTTCTACGTGGATTAGCCACAAGCCTAAGTGAGGGTGCCAAGTGTTTTGGGCTTTACAGACATCACTGGTCTGTTGGGTTTTCACCAGTGATGTACTGGTTTTTTGCCCCTGACACAGTGTCAGTGTCTCAAGCTGCAGCTCTTCTAATGGCCATTAGATAGGGATTCCCACAGAAAACCAGAGTCAACAAGAAAAGTTTTGAGTATGTTGTATTTGTACCATCTGAAACGTCTAAGTGCTTTGGTTGTGGAGGAGGGCCATGTAGTAACGGACTGTCCTGACAAACTTTCTGCTGATGGAGGAGAGAGGGGAGGGCAGACTCAGAGTCAATCTGACTCCACAGGAGAAACTCAAGATCAGAATCAAGAACAGAATAGTGCTGAGCCAGAAATAGAAAATCAGACTAATACAGAAACAGAAACAGAAACAGAAAATGCAAGTGGAGATACAAAAAACAAAAGTGAGAAGAGTGGTAAAGACCAAGTTGAAAAAAGTGCAAAGGGACAGCAAGAAGATATGATAAATGATGCAGATGAGCCTACACCAACAGATGTGATTGAAAATGACAGTAAGACAGAATTAATGGAAGAGGAGACAACTGTTAAAAATCTTGGTGTTAAAAGAAAGCAAAACAGTAATGCTAAGGGCTTACTATTACAAAAGGGAGCAGCCATTAAGACCAGAGGAAAGCAGGTAGTGGAACAGGTGTTGGTAGGCTCTGAGTCTAACATGGAGGAGCAGAGTGGAGAGGACAACGAATCTCAGATTTCTGATGATGACTCACAAGGTCAAAGCAAAGAAAGACCATAGTGTAGAAAAAATTAAATAGTTTCTACAGTCAACAAAAAAAAAGAAGGGAGTGAAGGTGGAAGATCATTTTCCAGATAGTGTTTTCTTGTTTCTGTAAGATCACACATGTACAATAAGAAAAAAGCAGGATTCATTGACCAAGAGATCTACAGACTGAGAAAGTTAGTTCTGAAAGTCAAGCAAGATCTAAACTGTGATGATGATGCTGAAGCAGTCTAAGACATTGTGTCTTATCTTTATTTTATTAGTACTGTTATGTTTTGTCCTTCCCTGACATGCCATGAGTGACTATAAGGTTACGACACTTAACCTCAATGGAGTAAGAGATGTGGGGAAGAGGGCATGTTTATTTTAACTGTTAAAGCTGAGACATTCAAGTGTGACTTTTCTACAAGAAACGCATAGTGATGTTTCTAATGAGACTGAGTGGAAGAGAGAATAGGATGGGAATGTAATTCTGAGTCATCTGAGTAACAATAGTGGAGGAGTGGCTGTTCTTTTTTCCAAAGACTTTCTACCACAGTCTTTTAATGTAGAAGAGGTGATAAAAAGTAGACTGCTGGTAGTTAAAGCACATTTTGAGCACTATAATGTTGTTTTGATAAATGTATATGCTCCTACATCAGGGTCTGAAAGAGTCCTTTTTTTAAATAAAATTGGTATTATTTTAAATGATTTTTAGGAGATTTTAATTGTACAGAAAATTATGTAGTAGATAGAAACCACATTGAACCTCATGCTTCTTCAAAACATACAATGCCTCAGTTAGTGAGTTTGGTTGATGTGTGGAGAGAATTGCATTACAAGGAAAGGCAGTATACATGGTTGCACAGCAGGGACAGTATCATTTCTTTGGCTAGACTGGATCGATTTTATTGCTTTAAACATCATTTTAATATGTTTAAAGGGTGCAGAATAATACCTGTAAGTTTTACAGATCATTCAATTGTTATTTGTAATGTTTTTGGTGCAAATATTAAACATAAAAGTGCATATTGGCATTTTAACACTGTCTTGCTTATGGATGTTAATTTTAAACACTTTTATATTTTTTTCGAAAGATTTTAGATCCAGAAAATCTAAATTTGCATCTTTAAGACAATGGTGAGATTATGGAAAAATTGAAATTAGACAGTTATGCCAACAATACACTCTCGGTGTCACTCGGAATATTATTAGATCTATGAATGATCTGGAGATGGAAATAGTAAAAATTTAAATAGAGTTCAATAGAGTCCACAGGAAATCGAGGTCAAATTGAGATCCTCAAATCCAAAAGAGCCGCACTGGCTGACCTACTGGACACTAGAGCACAAGGAGCATTGGTCTTGTATCCTTTTCAGAGTGCTACTCTGATGGACTCTCCATCTAAGTTTTTCTTCAGTTTGGAAAAGAAAATTGGACAGAACAGGCAAATCCACACCCTGCGTTCTGAAACAGGACAGTTGCTGACGCAGCCTACTGCTATACGACAGAGAGCTGTGAATTTCTACAGTCAGCTGTATACCAGTGAATATGAATATGTGTGAATATGTGTAGTTTGACTCTTTCTGCAGTAATCTCTCTAAGCTCCCAGAAGTAGTTAATTTGGAAATAGAAGGTCCTCTGCGTCTAGAAGAACTGTGTACAGCATATGGAGGGGGGACAAGCCCCTGGGATGGATGGACTTCCGGTGGAGTTTTCAAAAACTTTCTGGGTTGAGCTGTGTGATGACATCTTAAGCGTCTTTAATGAGAGTTTTAATGACACTTCATTGCCACAGAGCTGCAGGAAAGCAATTTTTACATTGTTACCAAAAAAAGGTGATCTTCAGGATATAAAACACTGGCGACCCGTCTCTCCCCTGTCTGTTGATTATAAACTGCTGTCCAAGACTTTGGCCAACGGGCTGAGAAAGGTGATATACATCATCCATGGAGAGCAAACATACTGTGTGCCTGATAGGTCAATCTTTGATAATATATCATTAATTAGAGATATTTTGGAAGTCTCTTGTTCTTTGGGCATAGAAACTGGTCTCTTGTCATAGGATCAAGAAAATGTGTTTGACTGGGTTGAGCACCATTACCTTTGGAAGCTCATGGAAAGGCTTGGCCTCAGCCCTGGATTCATTGCCATGATCAAAGTAATGCATGAGGACACTGAGAGTGTGTTGAAAATAAACAGAGAATTAAGTAGACCTATTAAAGTGTGTAGAAGTATATATGGCAGGGTTGTTCTATGTCAGGAATGTTGTATGTAATCTCAATAGAACCACTGTTACATAAAATACGCTCTTGTATAGATGGTCTGGTTTTATCTGACTTTAACACAAAGCATGCTTTATCAGCTTATGCTGATGATCTTATTGTTGTTTTTACAAAGCTCCTTTAAATAAGAGATCAGGTGATCTTCAATGGAGGATTTTACACAGAGTTTTAGCTGTCAATGTCTTTGTAGCAAAAATTAACCCCAGTGTCTCCAGTAAATGCCCTTTCTGTGATAGGCCAGAAACTGTTTTTCATTGTTTTTCAAAATGTGACTTGAACCTTTGTTTGAAGTGTCAGAATTTTTATTCAGGAATTTGACTGTAAATGGTCCATAACTACTTTCATGTTTGGTGCTGGGTACAGCAAGAATAATGCAAAGAAATGGCAACTACTTAGTTTTGTAGTAGGAGAGGCAAAGTTGTCTATATATAAGAGTAGAAAAAATAAGATAGAAAATTTGTGGCATTAGTTAAAGCCAGAGTATGGGTGGATTTTAGATTTCATACAACCATGAATAGTCTAAATTATTTTGTGGCAATTTAGTGTTATGATAATATAATCTGCTCAGTAATGGATGACAAATTTTTTTCAGTCCTGCTTTTGTATGAAATATTGTATTGTACCTTGTATTGTATAAAAAGGAGAGTAATGATATTTTTTACTGGAATAATGTATTTATGATATCCTTGTAAATAAATAGGTTTTTTAAAAATCCAAAAAACAAAATTTCAGCCCTCAGCAGTAGTGTGTGGTTTCCTGTTGAAACTGTATGGAGGCCTGGATGATTCAGAGTTCCTGCAGCAGCTTCACACTGCAGGAGTACTGGTTAAGTCTGAGGGCCTACATAAGCACCTACAGTACACACACACACACACACACACATACAGACAAGCTCACACACTGCATATACTGCATGTTCATAGTGTGTATGTGTGCATCATGTTATGAGGTGGGGATGCTGGAGGACATGGAGGTGGGCGTGGTTGACCTGAGCAGAGTTGCATTCACAACTAGATGACCTGCTGCAGATGCTCCGTGGAACATGTTAAGAAACACAAACAAACAGAGAGAGAGAGAGAAAGAGAGAGAGAGAGAAGAGAACACCCTCAGCACTGATTCTGTCCGTCTCCAAGGGTTAGGGTCCAATTGCTGAACAGGAAGGAAGGATTTTCACACTACCAAATAAACCAAGATGAACAGCTTATTGACATGCTGATTGAATCATCAACCCAGATTTCTGCTGTCCAAACATCAGAATCTGAAGCACCAATCAAAATTGCAGATTCAGAAACTGTAACCCATGCTACAGACCTGGTTGACACCATCCCCTGGCTTGACTGAAACACAAATGGACTGGAGGTTTCCCCACCGGCACTTGCTACAGACCTGACCGACACCTTGTCCCGGCCCCACTGGTGCTCACCACAGGTCTCAGCACAGCAAAGGTGCTAAGCTGAAAGCATCCACTCCTGGTGAGCTGATGTTGGATGTCTGCCATGTAACAACTAAAGGAAATCCCAATATACTCCCCCAATGTTTAGTGAACCAGATCTAATGACTGCTAATGTTAATGACAGTACTACCATGCAAGGGATGCAGCGTGCCAGTACTAGCCTCAGAGCTACTGCCAACACATGTATAATGTCCTGTTTCACCTGACCAATGCTGCTATCGAGCTACCATGCTGAGTTTACCTGAAGAATCATTGGAACCTCCAGAGTGGGTATGCATTCACCTTGAGAGACTCACAACTCTGTCCAGCGCACTGCGCTGCAGCCTACATTTCACCCTGTTGTGGCCTGCTGAGCTCAACTCTCAACATGTGTCAGATTCTCCAACCACCATTACCTCATTGAGCCATGACTCCCCACATTTAATACTAATAAACTTTGAATAAACCGGCACTCAATGAGCCACTCTGTTCTGTACAGGGGCAGGGTGGAGCTTCAGGGCTCTGTGTCGACTGACTCCAGTATGTCAGGGAGAGTGGAGAGATGAGGCATGACACAACTCAGAGAAAAGTGCTCTAAAAAGATAAAAGTAGACAGCGAAAACAGAGCTTTTAATCAAGAATTGGCTTTTACCCCGTGTCTAGATAGAAAGTGTAGTACAGTACATTTAACAGATCAGCAGCGAGTGACTACACAGGAGGCATTCAGATACATTGTTGAGGGTAGGTCACCCATGTTTTGGAAGCCCAATACACAATGGGCCTCATTTACAAACAGTGCATATGCATTTTTATTTAGTTACGGACGTACTGCACAACAGGTGCAACAGGTATGCACCTGTATACAGGATTCACAATCAGGCTCCAAATGGTTGTGCCAATGACATATTTACCAGCCATATCTGCCTTTTCTGGCTTCTACTTTTGAAACTATATATATATAAATGTGTGTATATATATATATATATATATATATATATATATATATATATATATATGTAGCATTTGAGTCCAGACTCCAGAAAATAGTGTACTTCATTTGTAAACATAATGTAATGCTTGAGTGTGATTGAATACTCTTCCATCAATGTGCAAAATTATCAAAATCTATTTGTAAAGTGAATGTTAGAGTTAACAAATAAGTAGTATTTTATAAACAGGCCCCTACCTCAGATTTGTCAGTCATCAATAATCTGCTCAGGTGCCAATTTCTGCTGGAAGTGAAAACAGGAAAAAATTAAAACCAATCATGACAGAGCTCAAATCTCATGACACATTGAGATAAAAGATTCTACATTTCAAACTTATTCAGTTTGTGTGGAACACATTTGGGAACATTTCAACCACTCAAACCTAACCAGGGACGTTCATCCAGGTAAAACTTTGTTACCAGTATGTCAGTCTATCAATGCTTTTGGGGTTAGGGGTCAGGCTATCCCATCAGGGGACATACTGACAAGAGAAGTCCCTACAGACCATGACTACTTGGGATGTCATAAGAGAAACACTGGATAATGCATACTCATAGACTCACTAAATACTACACTGAGAACAAATAACTTACAATCTCTAAGAGATTGAGTATTTTATAAACAGGCCCCTACCTGGGGTCTGTCACTGTCATCATTAATCTGCTTGCTGACATCAGGTGCCAATTTCTGCTGGAAAAGGAAACAGGATAAAATAAATATATCAACCTTGACACAGCTCAAATCTCAAGACACATTATTAACAACTATTATCAACATTAAACACATTAATCTTCTACTTACATCATTTGAAGGGATAACTACATTTGTTAAATTGCTGTTCAGTTATCCATGATAAGTTAGTGTACATGTTTGCGCCAAGGCCAGTCTGCATCCCCGTAATTGTAAGTTATTTCTTCACCTGGGGCAATGCCTCTTAGGGCAAACAGGCAAAGATGTGGCATCCCACCAACATCAACTGACTGAGCTGAATGTGTTGTGCAGTGGGAAAAATAACTGGCTTCCTTACACAACAAGTATATTCTAGTCTCAGTGTTCAGTTTGGATGATGGCAGTTTCATCTCATCTCTGTGAATAGATTAGTTTCCTCTCTGCAGTTTGTAAGGCAGGCAGGACTAGACTGTGTGTCTGTGATTGACAGGCAGGGGCGGGATGCCTCCTTACAGAGAACTGTCCTGATTGGTTAAGATTTAGGTGCCCTGAAATTTTGGAGTGGCTAATTACAGGGCCTGGGACAGCAAGAGAGACTGGACTTTTTCTCAGAGCATTTCATTTAGTGATGGATGAATGTAAAGAGAATTTCACCAAATATTACCAAAATGGCTCTAAAAAAATAAATTGCCTAACCCAGCTTTAAATGTTAATAGCCAATCCACACTGCCAGCACAAAGTTGCCTTGTGTAAATGAGAAGCAATGCTGAATTCTGAATTTACATAGTTTGATTCAACTTTATTATTAATTGGCTGTGTAAACTGACACAAGCACTACTTGCATGTGTATGTAAAAACATACAAAAATGTAAGAACTAACCTTTATACGGGTTGATAAAATGCTCTGTGAAACCAGCCTTGTCAGTTTTCAATTTAATGTGTTGTTTTGCATCCTGTTGAGGACGGACATGTCCTCTCCTCACAGATCTCTCCATTATCCTTCCTTTGTCAGCCATCTCACCTGTTTGAAAGAAGAATTTCATGTATAATTAACATATTTTATAAACTAGGCATGGAAATGCATTGGCTTTTTGTCTAGAGTTTTTAGAGTTTGTTTGTATAAGGACTCAAGAGGTCTTATGGCTGTTTCTCCAGTCTGCCCCCAACATGTAATGCAATAAAACATATGGGAAAGAAGCATAGCATGCATAAATATCTTGGCTGTGTCCAAAGAGACAGTTTTCTAATATGTCTAAAATTTGTTAAGATATACTTTACTGTACTGTTTTTTTAAACATGATTCTTAAAGTTCAAATTTGGATCCAGTGTCACACCAAGATATTTAAAATTAATGACTATGTCAATCCTTTAATGAGAATATCAGCATTAGGAGGTTGTACCATGGTTTTAGAGAAAAACATACCCTTTTTCTTGATTACATTTAGACTCAGACATGATTGATCAAGCCACTGTGTGATCCTTTCCAATTCAATTGTTAGCTTAGCAGCTGCTAACTCAGCTGTTTTTGCATGCGTGTACACAACAGTGTCATCTGCATACATTTGCAGTTCTACATCATGACACTGTTGAGGGAGATCATTATTATATAGGCTAAATAATAAGTGACCTAACACTGACCCTTGTGAAACACCCGTTTTGCACTTTATGTTACTGGACAGTGCATCACAAACTTTAACACATTGTATCCTATTGTATCCTATCCTATAAATATGAAGACATCCATGCCAGTGCTCTAGATGAGAAGTTAAATTTAGAGTTTCGATATTAAAACATCATGATTGACTGTGTCAAATGCTTTACGCAGATCTAAAAATACAGCACCAACTACTCCTCCTTTATCAAGCCTTGATTTAATTTGCTCTGTTGCAAGGTAGCAGTTTCAGTGGAATGATTTGCTCTAAAGCCAAATTGCATACGATGTAGACCAAAATTGATTGTATTAAGAAATGTTGTCAGTTGTTTAATGATTTTCTCAGCAACCTTTGAGAGTACTGGCAGTATACTTATTGGTCTGTAGTTACTGGCTTCAAGGGGGTCTCCAGATTTAAAAATAGGCGTGACAATGGCATTTCCATTTCCAGTCATCAGGAAAGGAGCTGTGTTTAAAAGACAAGTTAATTAAATGAGCAGTGGGGGAAGTTAAAATATCATTGTGTGATTTAACAAACATGGTGTCAATTTGGAAAGCATCTCTCCTTATGAAGCTTTTTAAGGAGCTGATGATTTTGTTTACTCATTAGTCTCTACCAGCCCGAAAACCTGGCCTGTAGTATCTATAGGAACAATATCCATTTCCCTTTTTGTAATTTCTTTTCCTACCTCATATACAGACTCAAGAAAAAATTATTAAAGACAGAAGCAACAGTAAGATGATCTTCAATTAACTTTCCCTGTAGTTTGAGTTTAAAATCTTATAAAGATTTTGGATCCCTCCTTGTGAGATTATCAATGTTTTTTTCAGATCAATTTACTGTTGCCTTTTGCCTCAATCAATATATTGAGATAAAAACAAGATTTAGCTTCTCTTAGCTCTTCGATAACTTTGTTCCTTAAACCTTGATAAATTGGCATGCCAGTGTCTCTTCTAGTTCAATTCAATTCAATTCAATTCAATTTTATTTATATAGCGCCAAATCACAACAAAAGTTATCTCAGGGCACTTTACACATCGAGCAGGTCGAGACCGTACTCATTTACAGAGACCCAACAATTCCCCCCATGAGCAAGCACTTGGCGACAGCGGCAAGGAAAAACTCCCCTTTAACGGGAAGAAACCTCAAGCAGAACCGGGCTCTAGGTGGGCGGCCATCTGCCTTGACCGGTTGGGTTTACAGAGAAAGAAGGAGGGAGGGGGACGGGGGAAGGGGAGAGGGGGGTGGGGTGGGGAGAGACACAGAGAAGTATAATAACAACAAAAACAATAACCATAACAGCAGTAATGTAAGTAGAGCTATGAATTTATAATAGCAGCAATAATATCAGTAGCAGAAATAGAAATAGAAGCAGGACATCCACAGGACCACGCCACAGTCCCCACAGCCGCGGCCCACCATTCAGGCGCTGGATCTTCCTGTGAGATGAGAGAGCACAGAGACTCCGGGGAAGAAGTCAAGTTAGTAACATGCATTAATGGTACATGAAGCATTGAAATGGAGAGGAGGAGGAGGAGGAGAGAGGAGAGAGGAGCTCAGTGCATCATGGGAAGTCCCCCGGCAGTCTAGTCCTATAGCAGCATAACTGGGGGCCGGTCCAAGGCGAGCCTGGCCGGCCCTAACTATAAGCTTTATCAAAAAGGAAAGTTTTAAGCCTACTCTTAAACGTAGAGAGGGTGTCTGCCCCCCGGACTGAATCTGGAAGATGGTTCCACAGGAGAGGAGCCTGATAGCTGAAGGCTCTGCCTCCCATTCTACTTTTAGTTATTCTAGGAACCACAAGTAAGTCTGCATTTTGGGAGCGCAGTGCTCTAGTGGGGTAATAAGGTACTATGAGCTCTTTAAGATATAAAGGCGCCTGACCATTAAGAGCTTTATAAGTAAGGAGAAGTATTTTAAATTCTATTCTGGATTTTACCGGAAGCCAATGTAGCGAAGCTAAAATAGGAGAAATATGATCTCTTTTCCTAGTTTTTGTTAGTACACGTGCAGCTGCATTCTGGACCAGCTGGAGAGTCTTTAGAGACTTGTTAGGGCAGCCTGACAATAAAGAATTACAATAATCCAACCTAGAAGTAACAAATGCATGGACTAGTTTTTCTGCATCTTTTTGAGGCAGGATGTGCCTGATTTTTGCTATATTACGTAGGTGAAAAAAGGCAGTCCTTGAAATTTGTTTTATATGATGGCTGAAGGACATCATGATAACTCCCAGATTCCTTACGGTGGAGCTGGAGGCCAAGGTAATGCCATCCAGAGTAGCTATATCATTAGATAATGTGTTTCTAAGGTGTTGAGGGCCAAACACAATAACTTCAGTTTTGTCTGAGTTCAGTAGCAGAAAATTGTCAGTCATCCAGGTCTTTATGTCCTTAAGGCACACTTGAAGTTTAGTTAACTAATTTAATTCATCTGGCTTCATTGATAAATATAATTGGGTATCATCAGCGTAACAATGAAAATTTATGGAGTGTTTCCGAATAATATTACCTAAAGGAATCATATATAAGGTGAACAGTATTGGTCCAAGCACAGAACCTTGTGGAACTCCGTGTCTAACTTTTGCGTGGATGGAGGATTCATTGTTAACATGTACAAACTGAAGTCGATCTGAAAAATAGGATTTAAACCAGCTTAATGCAGTTCCTTTAATACCAATTAAATGTTCCAGTCTCTGTAACAGGATGTGATGGTCAATGGTGTCGAATGCAGCACTAAGATCTAACAAGACAAGTACAGAGAGAAGTCCTTTGTCCGATGCAGTTAGGAGGTCATTCGTAACTTTCACCAATGCTGTCTCTGTGCTATGATGCGCTCTAAAACCTGACTGAAAATCCTCAAATAAACTATTGTTATGTAGGAAGTCACATAACTGATTGGCAACTGCTTTCTCGAGGATCTTAGAGAGAAAGGGAAGGTTAGATATAGGTCTATAGTTGGCTAAAACGGCTGAATCCAGTGTGGGCTTCTTAAGAAGAGGTTTAATTACAGCTACTTTAAAGGACTGTGGTACATAGCCTGTTACTAGAGACAGATTGATCATATCTAGTAAAGAAGTGCTCACTAAGGGTAAGACTTCCTTAAGCAGCCTAGTTGGGACGGGGTCCAAGAGACAGGATGATGGTTTAGAGGACGAAATCATTGAAATTAATTCACAAAGGTCGATTGGAGAGAAACAGTCTAAATATATATCGGGTTTAGCAGCTGTTTCTAAGGTTCCTGAATTGGAGGGTGAATCAGTGCCTGTTGAGAGCAGAATTTTGTCTCTAATAGTTAGAATTTTGTCATTAAAGAAGCTCAAAAAGTCATTACTACTGAGAGCTATAGGAATACATGGATCAATAGAGTTATGACTCTTTGTCAGCCTGGCCAAAGTGCTGAAAAGGAACCGAGGGTTGTTTTTATTCTCCTCTATTAATGATGAATAATAGGCAGCTCTGGCATTACAGAGGGCCTTCCTATATGTTTTAAGACTATCTTGCCAGACTAAACGAGATTCTTCCAGTTTGGTGGAACGCCAAATCCTTTCAAAATTTCGCGATGTTTGCTTTAATTTACGGGTTTGCGAGTTATACCATGGAGCTAGCTTCTTATGTTTTATTATCTTCCTTTTTAAAGGAGCGATAGAGTCGAGTGTTGTTCGCATGGAGCTTGCGGTACTGTCAACAAGATTATCAGTTTCAGAGGAACTAAAGTTAGCATAAGACTCCTTTGTAGTATTGAGACATGGCACTGAATTTAGTACTAGTGGGATCGCTTCTTTAAATTTAGCTACAGCACTATCAGAAAGACATCTAGTAAAGATGTTTTTGTCTAATGGCGTGTAGTCATTTAATAGGAACTCAAAAGTTATTAAGTAATGGTCAGATAAAATAGGATTTTGTGGAAAAACTATTAGATGATCAATTTCAATGCCATAAGTCAGAACAAGGTCGAGGGTGTGGTTAAGACAGTGCGTAGGTTTATTTACACTCTGAGAGAAGCCAATTGAGTCTAATAATGAGATAAACGCAGTGCTAAGACTATCAATATCGACGTCCACATGGATATTAAAGTCACCTACTACAATTACTTTATCTGTACTAAGGACTAAGTTTGATAAAAACTCTGAGAATTCAGATAAAAATTCAGAGTACGGGCCAGGAGGGCGGTACACTATAACAAATAGAATTGGCTGTAAAGTTTTCCAGGTTGGGTGTGAAAGACTAAGAATGAGGCTTTCGAATGAGTTATAATTAAGTTTAGGTCGAGGATTGATTATTAGGCTTGAGTTAAAAATGGCTGCAACTCCACCTCCTCGGCCGCTGTCTCGAGGAATGTGAGTATTAATATGACTTGGAGGAGTGGATTCGTTTAGGCTAACATATTCTTCATGACACAGCCAGGTTTCAGTAAGACAAAATAGATCAATATGATAATCTGAGATTAGGTCGTTTACTAATACAGCTTTAGATGACAGAGATCTAATGTTTAAGAGTCCACATTTAATTCTCCTATTTAGTTGCACTGTGACATTGGTGGTGTTAATTTCTATTAGATTTTTATGAAAGATTCCTCTTCTGTTTACTTTAGAGTTAATTGATTTAAATGATTTGAGAGGTCGGGGGACAGACACAGTTTCTATGTAGTATTGGGTGGGTAACTGCTCTAATGGAAGCGCAGAGAAGCGTGTAGGACTGCAGCTCTGCTTCCTGGTCTCAACTCTGGATTGTCATGGTTTTGGTCTAATAAACTCAGCCATATTTCTAGATATGAGAGCTGCTCCATCCAAAGTGGGATGTATGCCGTCTCTCCTAATCAGACCAGGTTTTCCCCAAAAAGTCCGCCAATTGTCTATGAAGCCCACATCGTTTTCTGGACACCACCTCGACAACCAGCGGTTGAATGATGACATGCGGCTATACATGTCATCACTGGTCAGATTTGGCAGGGGCCCAGAGAAAACTACAGAGTCCGACATAGTCTTTGCATATGTACACACCGACTCAACATTAATTTTGGTGACCTCCGATTGGCGTAATCGACAGTCATTAACGCCGACATGGATAACAATCTTACCATATTTACGATTAGCTTTAGCCAGCAGTTTTAAATTAGATTCTATGTCGCCCGCTCTGGCCCCAGGAATGCATTTGACTATGGTTGCTGGTGTCGCTAACTTCACGTTTCTCACTATGGAGCTGCCAATAACCAGAGTTGGTTTCTCAGCGGGTGTGTCACTGAGTGGGGAGAACCTGTTGGAAACGTGAACTGGTTGGAGGTGAACCGCGGGCTTCTGCTTAGGACTATGCTTCCTTCGGACAGTCACCCAGCCGCCCTGGTTTCCCGGCTGCTCGGGAACCACCGGGGGAGTAGGAGCTATGCTAGGAGCTATGCTAGGTCGGCCCGCACCGGCTACTGGGGGCTGGCTAACAATAGTTACTGATTTGTTTTCCATGGTGCGGAGCCGCGCTTCCAATTCACTAAGCCTCGCCTCCACCACTGCAAATAAACTACATTTATTACATTTACTATTGTCACTAAAGGAGGCGGAGGAATAGCTAAACATATGACACACCGAGCAAGAGAGAGCGGGAGAGTGGGAGGGAGAGAGAGAAGCCATCGTTAACTGTTTAGCTATGTTAGCTGCTAAGCTAAAACAGCAGAGCAAAAACAACTACCTGCTACGGGATTAGCAAGAGAAGTCGCTAAACGAAGGAGAGAGCTAGGAGTGCTTGTGCAGAACTAGCGTACGTTTAAATATACTGCAGGTATTTTATCCACAGTGATGAAGAATAAAGCAAAGTTTAGCTAAGCTGAGGGCAGCAAAACATTATCGGTAAACACAGTCAACAACCGGAAGTGACACAATACGCTTACCGTAGCACGTCAGCACGTCGTCGTCATCATCCTCATTGCTTGACTCATTTATTCTAGTTTTAATCTAGAATCTCTAGATTTAATTAGCTTCCACAAATTTTCATTAAACCACGGTAAATTGTTTTTATTTTTAGATTTTATCTGTATCCTCACATTAAATTTTTCCCTCACAGAGTTGATTCTGTGAGTAAAAGTATCACAGCCATAGTCCAGATCATCAGAGGACAGTACATCATCCCAGTTCAGATAAAGTTGAAGGATCATTGTCATAGTTGCTGTTGTCCTAAATCTATTTTTAGTCAGTTTTCTCGCACATAGGGTTAGGTTATGACTGATAGGCCAGTGATTAAATTATAACTGAGATTTTAGTTATTCTTTCTGGTTTGTTAGTAAATATCAGGTCAATTTGTGTACTGGAACATTTTGCAATCCTAGTTGGGCCTTTTACTAGTTGTTCTAGTTTGAATTTCTCTGTGATCATTTTTAGTTTTTTCCTCATTTATTTATTTATATTGGGATTTATCCTCCCAGTTCACATTAAAATCACCCATAAGTAATAATGTTGTGAGTTGATCACAGAAAGTGTCATCTGCAGAAGGGGGCCTAAAGACACCTATGATGTCAAAAGACATTTGTTGGGACATTATTTTTATCATATACATACATATTCTAACGTGTTACCCGCATTGTAAAACACAAGTTCACATCTGATGCTGTCTCTCACATAAAAAAGCACCCCTCCTCCTCTTCCATCAGGTCTATCTCATCTAAAACATTGGTATCTGGGCACCATGAACACACTTGCAGTTGTTTGTTTCAACCATGTTTCAGTCAGACAAAGTCCAGATTTGAGTCAGACAGAAGATGAGTTAGCTGACTGCTCTTTGAAGTAATGCTTCTGATGTTAAAATGTCCACCAAAAAGCCCCCTCAGTTTCAGCTTTGGGTCCCATAAGACTTTTGAATGACTGACAGTTTGGAAGGTTTTGAATAACCTCTGCCTCCTCACCGCAGGGTTTCAACACACAGTGGTGTCAGCAGCAGATTTTGTGAGACACTGGACTTATCAAGGTCTCCACAGTCCAGTAGCGAAAAGTTATTCATTGAGACATCATGCCTGGTGTTAACAAAGTTTAGTCTGTTAAGGGACAAGCCCAGCTCAGAAAGTTGACGCTCACTCATCACCGGCACCAGAGGAGTCCCAGACACACCCTGGCGTAAATCAGCACTGAAGTTCTGCAGCGATCCAGGAGTCACTGGTCCAGGATTTAGTCAAACATCTCCGGAGAGCAGGAGCAGCATCGAGAGGAGACCTGCTATTCTTCGAAACAAGGTGGCAGATGAGCAGCCCACTGGATCAGTGATTTGCTCTTGTACCTGGGCTTGTCTGTGCTGCAGGAGAGAGGAATAGATTGCAAAATATCCCAGCAAATTGTGGTGGAAACTCACTGTAGGAGCATCACCTGGCCATGAGCCAGGTGTTTGTCCTGAGCCCAATTATTAGGAATGCATGGTGGCCCAGCTGTTTTCCATCAATGTTGATTGCTCTGGCCAGACAGACGTGTACAGGCAATACAGCAGTGAGTACCAACAGTAGTGCAAAAAGCACTCCATGAAACACAGCCCAGGTGGCCGAAGGTTAGAAGCTCCTCTTAAGCCCCTCAGCACCAGCCCGGTGCATCTAGAACCTCCTCTCAACTGCAGCAGGGAGAAAAGGCTGCCATCTGGGCAGTTAGGATCCCCAGAAGATCCATGTGACAGGACCACAGCTGGTGTTTAATCCCTCCAAGTTTACCCTGTTGTTTCCTTTGATGTTAAGATAGATGTTGAGAAGGATGTAAAGATGGTCTTGCTTCAGATGGTCCTCTCCACCTTTTCCTCAATGTTTACTCCGATGTTTACATTTGAAAACCTCAACTGGCCAGGTAGCAGAGTCAGCAGGAGGGTGACCTGACCATTTCCTTATCCTGATGAGTGACTCATAGTCATGTGTTATCATTGTCCAATAATGTCCAATTTTGTCCAATATTATTCACAAAAAGTTCACAGAAGTGCACAAATTTAGCAGAGCTGACAGAGAGGCGACTGGATAAGTCCATGCCTTCAAAATAACTGAGATATTGTCGTGATTGTTAAGATGTATGTTGTGTGAAGAGTGATCAATAATATGGTACATCATGGTACTTTGAGAAACAAGATGTTTGACAGAAATCATCGACTTGTATTATCATGCAGTGTGTTTACATGCACCTGAGTAACCAAGTTACAGTCCAGAAAGCTGATTTCTTAACTGTCATGTGAACGAGAAAATCGGAGTAATCGAAGTATGGGATCAGGGAAACCTGGTTTCCACAGGTAGATTTTACTCCCTGAAGAAAACCAATTTCTCTGCCATGTATAAGCGTAACCAGGTTTCTAGACTGCTTTTTACAAGTAAGCATGTGCACAATAACAGACTGCAGACAGAGAAAGTGCAGCGTGAGTGGCTTTATGAAAGGAGAGATCATTACACAGAGCAAAGCATCCTCTTATTTAAAATAATAGCATCCAAAGTCTGATTGAAACTAAAACAAAGTAGCCTGTAGATGTCTAAAAAAGTCAGTTTCCACCACTGAACATTTGATTGTTAAATCCACCTTTACTGCTCCATGGAATAAATTGCAGCTCATTCGTGTCACTACAATCAGCTAAATGTATCTACACAAAATTCAGGAACTCATCTTTACTGTAAGGACTGCATAATTCTTTATTTTTTTAAAAAACAATTATGCGTTTTGGCTCATAATATACATGTACAGCTACATTCATAGTTTCTACTGCTCACCCAGCTCTGCGTCAATCAGCACACCTCTGTCCGCCCTGACAGCAGCCAAACATCGCTCTCTCACTCTAGCTCGCCCATTCACTCACTCCACTAGCTTACCATTAGCCGTTAGCCTGCACACTGCAGCTAAAAAACGAGTCGTGTCTCAAATTGTCAAGACTGGTATATAACACAACTGCTAACAAAGCTTTCTGTCCTTAACTTTCAAGCTACAGTAAGTAGTTTTTCCAACCATCATATCTATGTTTCCAATTAAGCCGCCCTACTGTAACTTAACTGTAGTTTGAAAAACATCTTAAAATACATTTTTAAAAAATCCCTGATGCTTAGGCTGCTGGGCTTGCAATACACTGGTGGAAACCCTGCCAATTTGACAGAAAATTGGCAGTTTCAAAATTTTCAATGATTTTGTCATCATTATATGACTGGATGAAACACTCTGCATAAAAACTTGATAAATGCAGCATCTTTATTCATTTGCTCATCAAGTTTGCCTAGCTTAAACATTAGCAAACAGGAGGTAACTAGTTAGCTTTGCGGGTGAAATATCAATTTATTGTCACCAACTCAACAGAAAATTGTCAGTTTCACATTTTTCAATGAGTTCGCTGTCATTACAGAACTGGATGAAACACAGAGCATAAAAACCTGATAAATCCTCAATCAACCATGAAGTTTGCCTACCTTAAAGGTTGCTCCATCATGGCGCCCTGCTGTCTGTCAGGAGTGGCGATATTAGTAAACATGACTTTGTAGGAGTTGAAGAGAAGATGTTAAATTATTATCTTTTCTTTGTAGGAGTGGAGGAGGAGAAATGTTATGTTATCATGATCACGTTCTTTTAGTTGATTTTGGATTGATCAATTTATTGAATGAATGAGTCATTTGTTTTTAATTTAGAAATACTCATTACTCATACTCATACATTGACAATTAGATATTGAATAAACCACCATTCTCAGTCCTGATTAGACTAAACCTTATTCAAATTGCTCAAAACTAAATAATAATAATAATAATAATAATTCAGGCAACAGTTCAAACCTATAGGATTTATCAGTTAGCCTTCAGTATATTAAAACAGGTACACATGCTTGTGTGTGCATAGTGATGGCAAAAGTGGGGTGGGAACAGCAAGTGAAATACCTCAGCTGTGGCTTTTTAAGCCTAAGTATCTACCTCCTCAATGACAGGTCATCCTCTTGCTGACTGGTAATGGACATGTTTGGCCTTCCCACAAAGGAGACCTGGGTTCTAATCCCATATGTTACATGCACATGTGCATTGATGATGCCTTTACCTGCACCTGGCTTTCCCATAGCATAGCCTATTGTATGTACAGTCTACCTATTCAAATTATAATTATATAAATTTAATTTAAACACATACCCTATAGGCATGAAAACATATCTCAAGCATGAGAACTGCATATGCAATATAAAGAAAGGTAATTTGCATCCATCCATGTACATGTAGATAATTGTTATCAGTAGTGTAGGTATTAGGACAGTGATCAAAGCAATTGGCTTAATTTTTAACACAGAGGTCAATTAAATTTCTGTCTTTTGCTTCACATTCATCTTTTTTGTTAAATCAACATTACACTATAACAAATGATTCTATAAAAGACTATTTTAGTCACTGTCCTAGTAGGCTTTTGCTGTTGTTCAGAAAAATGGAATGAATGCATAGCAAGGTGAATGGGTTAACTCTGCTGAGGAAAGTCAAAAATGATCAATGCATTTAATAAGGTCTGAAAAATAGTTACCTCTGTCCTAGTGCATCTGCCCATGTGAGCACCACAAACAGAAAGTACACCCTGAAATGCAGGAGTTTTGTGTAGAAGCTTGTTATGGATAGTTGCAAAAGTTAGTGATCCATCTCAAATGTAACTTTTATTACTTTATGTAATCATAAAACTTGAAACACACACCAACCACAGAAACCACACCCGACAACTCTCTCTCAATTTGGGCATGTATGTGTTCAATTCTGAGCATTGCATCTTGATCCAGTTTCTTGAGTTTCAAGACTTTCACTATACAGCAAGTCTTTTTTATGTTGTAGTGATGTTTCATATGCAGTGAGTCAGTTTCACCAACACCTTGTGTACTATTCCACTAATTATGAATGTTTCTTGTACATGCACATAATTGACATTGCAATCACCAATCCCTGTAAAAGTCAATTGGTTCACTCAAACCTCCAGGTTCCATGTTTCCTAAACCATAATGTACTGATTTGTTATTTATTTATTAAGTGGAAAGTGAATGAAGTCTCTGTTTTTACTTTCTTTCTTTCCATCATTTTATTTGCAAAGTAGCTTTTTGCCATTATAGTGGTTTCAGCATTATTGCTTATAGTAATACTTTTGATATCAATAGTAATACTTTTGATATCAATGTGCAGTATTTGGCTGCTCTCACAATGCATTGACCTTTGCAGACATATCCATGGTTGCTTATTTATTTTGACTAACATCTCTTCAAAGGAGAGTATATGTGGATATAGCCTACTTTATACAGCCAACCCCAGGAGGGGTTTTCCCTATATTAACCTAACTCAGTGATACATCTTAATATACATAAAAAATGTGATTTTTAAAATTATATTTTAAAATTAAAAAATGTGGTGCAAGAATATGATATCAGGAGATAGAAAACTGTAAACTGTTAACTTTTGTTTGTACAAACTATGAGACAAGGACTGAACTGGCCATATTTACTGTAAATCATATGGCAATAGCAGTGTGTGAAAAAAGTAGTTTTTTTTAAACTAGTTAATGCTTAGGAATATGTTACTTGGCCTTCATAAGCCTTAAAATGTTCCAATGAATGAAATTAAAACTATCAGCATGTGGTGTGACAATAGCACCTCTGCAAATCTAAAAATAATATAATTAATAATTATATTATTGTAACTATTATTATATCATATAATTTATAATTAATTACAATAATTGTCTGTCTGTCTGTCTGTCTGTCTGTCTGACTAACTAACTAACTAACTAACTAACTAACTATGGAATGATTTCCTGTCAATGCCATTTAAGCCTGCCAGCTGCAATGCTTAGTAAGGTTTGAGGAAGTAAGCTAGCTGACCATGGTAATAGTAGCTACATGCTACCAATAGCTTGCAGTGCTTGCAGTGTATCACCAAATTTGTGTAAAAAGTAGCTCCACAGTTACACTGAACATGAGCAAAGGTTAGGCAAGCCTATATAGGTTAATCCACATCACCAGAGCAGTTAGCATGTAGCGCTAATGTATGCATGCTAATGTAGCGCTAGCTACATTGTCAGCTATGGCTAGTGCTAGCTAAATACTTTACTAAGATATTGCTAAAGCTCTGCTATAGGAATGTCCATTTCAGAGCCAAACTATATTTTGCTAAGCTGTCATCAGAATCAGAGTCAGCAATACTTTATTGAAATTGAGATAGAGAATATATATACAGTACAGGCCAAAAGTTTGGACACACCTTCTCATTCAATGCGTTTTCTTTATTTTCATGACTATTTACATTGTAGATTCTCACTGAAGGCATCAAAACTATGAATGAACACATGTGGAGTTATGTACTTAACAAAAAAAGGTGAAATAACTGAAAACACGTTTTATATTCTAGTTTCTTCAAAATAGCCACCCTTTGCTCTGATTACTGCTTTGCACACTCTTGGCATTCTCTCGATGAGCTTCAAGAGGTAGTCACCTCAAATGGTTTTCACTTCATAGGTGTGCCTTATCAGGGTTAATTAGTGGAATTTCTTGCTTTATCAATGGGGTTGGGACCATCAGTTGTGTTGTGCAGAAGTCAGGTTACTACACAGCCGACAGCCCTATTGGACAACTGTTCATATTATGGCAAGAACCAATCAGCTAACTAAAGAAAAACGAGTGGCCATCATTACTTTAAGAAATGAAGGTCAGTCAGTCTGGAAAATTGCAAAAACTTTAAATGTGTCCCCAAGTGGAGTCGCAAAAACCATCAAGCGCTACAACGAAACTGGCACACATGAGGACCGACCCAGGAAAGGAAGACCAAGAGTCACCTTTGCTTCTGAGGACAAGTTCATCCGAGTCACCAGCCTCAGAAATCGCAAGTTAACAGCAGCTCAGATCAGAGACCAGATGAATGCCACACAGAGTTCTAGCAGCAGACCCATCTCTAGAACAACTGTTAAGAGGAGACTGTGCGAATCAGACCTTCATGGTCAAATAGCTGCTATGAAACCACTGCTAAGGAGAGGCAACAAGCAGAAGAGATTTGTTTGGGCCAAGAAACACAAGGAATGGACATTAGACCAGTGGAAATCTGTGCTTTGGTCTGATGAGTCCAAATTTGAGATCTTTGGTTCCAACCGCCGTGTCTTTGTGAGACGCAGAAAAGGTGAACGGATGGATTCCACATGCCTTGTTCCCGCCGTGAAGCATGGCGGAGGAGGTGTGATGGTGTGGGGGTGTTTTGCTGGTGCCACTGTTGGGGATTTATTCAAAAGTGAAGGCACACTGAACCAGCATGGTTACCACAGCATCCTGCAGCGACATGCCATCCCATCCGGTTTGCGTTTAGTTGGACGATCATTTATTTTTCAACAGGACAATGACCCCAAACACACCTCCAGGCTGTGTAAGGGCTATTTGACCAAGAAGGAGAGTGATGGAGTGCTGCAGCAGATGACCTGGCCTCCACAGTCACCGGACCTGAACCCAATCGAGATGGTTTGGGGTGAGCTGGACCGCAGAGTGAAGGCAAAGGGGCCAACAAGTGCTAAACACCTCTGGGAACTCCTTCAAGACTGTTGGACTGACTACCTCCTGAATTACAAATTTAGGTGAAAAATTCAGTATAAAAGAGATGGTTGATAACCAATACACACTGTCTATTTACTGTATTGTTAGGAAAGTAAAATTATATAAACAATGTTGTGTACAATTTGATCCCTTTACTGAAGATATACATGAATGGAAATGGTCAGTCCAATCCAGACTGAGCTTCAGTGCCTGTCAGAGTGGTGTGCTGTTAACAGCTTGGTCC
Organism: Scomberomorus guttatus; assembly: GCA_038419695.1. Taxonomy (NCBI): domain Eukaryota; kingdom Metazoa; phylum Chordata; class Actinopteri; order Scombriformes; family Scombridae; genus Scomberomorus; species Scomberomorus guttatus. The sequence continues at coordinate 29,057,196 of CM076459.1, read as the reverse complement.
TTAGCACCAAAAAGACATGTCATTGTGGACTACAGGAAGACTAAAGGCGTCAGCACACCTCTATTCAAATAAATGGGGCTGAGGTGGAGCATGTCTCCAGCTTTAAATTCCTGGATGTTCACATCTCTGAGGACAATTTCACCCTGGTCAAGAAGGCTCAACACCTCTATTTCCTAAGGAGGCTCAAGAAAGTCCACCTGTCACCACAGATCCTGGTAAACTTGTATCGCCATACCACCAAAAGCATATTGACCAGTTGCATCCAAGTGTGGTATGGCAGCTCCATCGCTGACCATAAGGCTCTGCAGTGGGTAGTAAACAGGGCCCAATATATCACCAGTGCTCAGCTCCCTGCTAATCACAAGTGATGTCTGTGAGCTCTGAGGACCCTCACACCCCAGTCATGGACTGTTTGCCCCCATCATCTAGGAGGCTGTACAGGAGCCTCTGCTCCCATACCAGTAGGCTGAGGAACAGCTTTTTTCTTTCAGCTGTCTTTTTGTGTATTACACTCATAAGATAAATTTGATACAGCAGTCTTCACCTTGAGCTCCCGGTATAGCCTCCTTCTACTTTGATGGGTATTGGCCTTTCAGGAGAGTTTGTCTGAGTTCTGATGGTAGATTAATTTACCTGCTTCCATATATTAAGAAAAAAACGTTCATTATCTTTAAGCACAGCACTTAATCTTTCATGAGGCAGAACATTGAAAATCTCCCTGTACCTGATTGTGATGATCAGTGGTATATCCCTAATCCAGTACAACAGAATACATTTATGAGCAATCAGAAGTTTTTCTAGAGGTGGTGGTCTTGATGATACCACTCTTGAGTAATGTTACTCCAGTATCTACCAATTAATCTATACTCCCAAAAATAGTGAAATTGAGTCCCAAGATCTGTTTTACATTTATTGCAAATGGGAAAGATGAGCAGGGATATTCTGTGAATATTTACAGGAGCCACATAAAGCCTATGCAAGATTTTATATTATAAGTGTACTTTAAACTAATCACTTGCATGCTAATTTTCAATCGATATTTTGTTACAATATGCTGTTTAATGTTATTTAATATCTCCATTGAGATGTAGGTAGTGTTTAGATTTTGTCTGTCAATTCTTTCAAAACTGTAGTTTGCACTGATTGGTTACATAGCCTTAACTGTTATCTTGCCTTGTTGTAGGCTATCAGTTATATTCTAATGTCTTCATTCGGGGGGGAAGATGTAATGATAACAGTAGCTATCGTAAAGACAGCAGGTGTGATTAACAGTTAGTTTACGACTGTTGTGATAAATGATTGAGTGACTTGAGTAAAGAAGCATGCAACTGAAATCAACTTGTGAGACTTGTTATTTACTGAAAACAACAATAGCATTACAAGTTTTGTTTACAAAGTTAAGATTGTAATTTCATATAGTCATTCCTTTAATGAGTAGAAAACCTTTTTAAAGAATTAGGAAATAGGCTTTGTTGAAAAATACATACAATTAGTATCATGTGTTTTGTTTCTTTTTTTGATAGCAATTAAATATTTGAGAGTGATAACATTTATATAATACACAAACAGTAGAGAAACAAGAAAACGGAGCAATCCATCAAAGAACAGAAACACCATGAGCTTGCAATGCTCAATCATAACCAACAGAGAACAGTAACTTGTTTATGCTATTCTTAATGCAAAATGATAAAGGACTAACTATACTAGTGAAGGATTCTTTAAAAGAAAAAAGCTTTTTTTCCCTACAAATTTGGTCCATATCTCTTAAATGCATGAAGCTTTTTTGTGTGACTATAAAACATAAATTGAAGGCAAATCTTTTGCAGACTGATGTGTGGGAATGTGCCTGATAAGGAATATTAAAAGCAAAATGAATGAAGAAAAAAGAAGAAACATGCTATACTCAGATGCTACAAATAAAGAAGAAGCAATTACAAGAATCTAAGATAATGTGAGTGGGTCAGTCGGATATAAAACCCCTCCACTGAGGGAGGGATTAAGGCTTGGACAGATCAATTCCACATTTCAGTATAAACGAGGTGTGAATTGATTCAAAATGTGTGGGCAACTGTTAAAATATTTAGACAACAAGTAAAATAAAACTAACACTGTTGTATCATGAAAATAGATTAAAATAACAGCAGCGCCAACTGAGGCTTTAATGTCTCTAAACACATGCTCTGCACATTTCAGATGTTTTTATAGCCTTGATACCTGAAATGAAAACACATTCAATCCAACATTTGTTAAATTCTAAACTCTTCTTGTACCCAGCTTCAAGAGTTACTGCTATTATCAAAGTGAGACTTGAGTTAAAAAAACAGCTTCTTTTCATACCTGTAATTACATAATTACTGTTACACATATGTTCTTACTGAAGTAAAGAAAGTGTTATATAAATATAATTACACAGGTATCACAGCTGTTGGTACTATGTACCAATATGTACCTACATGGTACCATGGTACCACCATACTTGGTACTTACCATGTAAGTACAGAAATATTAGGGAAATCCTAACTCTAGTATGCTGAAACATTTCTTTTTTGACATTAAAAATACAAACCATTAGGAGCGGTTACCTCAAGTACTGTGTCAACAGCAATGGTTTCCTCATCTTCACTCTCATCCTCATCATCATGCTCCTCTGTGAAATCTGGACAAACAATGGGAGAGTACCATTTGTATTTTCAGTTTCAACACGAAAAATTATAAACTTTCATATACTTTATCATGGCATGGATTATGGTATTGACTCAAATTAGGTTCTACCATACAGTAGGTGCCTCACATTGGAAAAAATAATTCTGTAAAACAAAGAAAACTGTACATCTAGTATCAGTTTGTAACCTGGAAATGTACTTTCATTTTACAGACATTTCCTTCATTTGCTGACACCTTCTGTGAAATCACATATACTTTCCATAAATTTAAGGACCCGACTTAACGTGAATTTAAAGTTTGCCTGTTATTAAATGGTAAATGTAAAAAACAGTTACCTGTAATTTCTTATTCCACAGACATTTCCTACACTATATGGCCAAAGGTATGTGGATACTTGATCATCACATATTCATGGTAATGGGGTTGCAGGCTGAGCCCAGGGTTCTGCATCCACCTGTGAAATCACATATACTTTGCATTTTCCAGACCCCACATTGTAAAACAAAATCTGGTATAAATATGGCATATAGACTGGTAACAGTTTATTAGATTGTATTAAAATTACGGTAAATCATCATTATGATAATGGTAAAAAAGCCCATAAAATGAAGTAGGCTATTTGGTGTTAAAGTGTTTTTGATGTACATCTTTCGATACCATTATCACCAAAAGGATTTTTTGTTTGATTTGAGGAAGTGCAATGCAAACACTGATGTAGTATAACTGACATCAAACACTTGCCCCCTGAAAAGATGAAGAAGCCTGGACACAGTCTGCAACCTATTACCAACCTATTTGAATAATAATTTGTGTCCGATAAAGTTTTTTTCACAAAAAAAAGTTAAATTATCCTGTTAAAGTCTTTAAAATAACATCTACTCCTTCTCCCTCATTAAAAAATACAGAATCTATGAATATGTAAATATATTTCATTTCAGAAGTTTAACTGTTGGACACAAGATATCTATTATTTCACTGTCCATTCTCAGTGTTTGTGCACTGCAGGCATCAGGTTTCCAAATCACACTTGTGTAAGTTGAATATTGGACGAGGATTGGCTTCAAAACTATTTGTGATGTCACAAATCATGCTCATAGGCCCCACCCCTTAAAATTGGATTTTCAATGAGCACAGAGAAACTTTCCACTTTCAGCAGATCAATGTGAAAACAAACTGCACATACATCTTTCTGCACAGTGAAGCTCAAACATTCAACAGAAGGAACAAGAAGAAAAACACAATTTTGAGTGGAGGGGGACTTTAGCTGACCTTATGTTGGTATTACCATTCCATTAACAATGTTGTTTGTGTAGCCGAGGGCAATTTAATCTGCCTTTAAATATCATTATCACTGGATTTCTTGTTTACCACTAGTTTCCTATATGTTTTGTTCAGAGAAAATATGTTTTCATTAGTATTTACATGTTCAATTCAATGTAAACAATATATTTTGCCACTTTGGGTAGATTGTCTGCAGCATACTGGGTGAGCTTGTGGTGTAAATAGAGTACACCATACGCGTTTAGTTTTGTTATATGTGATTGGTTGTTTATGAGGCTAGTGAGGAGCAGGGGTCGGAAAAAAAAGAGTGAGTGGCAGTGACAAGGGAACTCGCAGAGAAAAAGATGGAGAGATGTAATAACAGAATTTGCGGTGCAAAGTGTGTTTGTGTGAAAGTGTGAAAGATTTCTTCTGTCGGTCCACCACAGTCAGCCATCAGCCCGCCAGTTTATTCCACCACGCTTGGCTGTGTAACATCAGGACTCTGTGACTCAAACGCTGCTATTGTGAGTACTCAGCTTTTATTTTCTGCTCATTTAGAGTGAGTTGGCTTCAACAGAGGAGTTTGTTTTATTTAATTTCTTAAATTTTTCGGGTTGCCGGTTTGTGTGAATGTGTGTGTGTGTGTGTGTGTGTGTGTGTGTGTGTGTGTGTGTGTGTGTATGTGGGCCCACCAGGTTATTAGGTGCCAGTAAAAGGGTACCATAAGAATTCATTCAATTCATTTTTTTTACCTTTGGCATTGCATTTATGGTATTTAGGGATAAACAAAAAGTACATTAACATATAAAATACTGTAACACAAGAGTGTAAAAGGGACACGTTCATTTGTGTGAGTTTATTTTCATGAAAGGTCAGTTGACTGCTCTTTTCTTGGTTTACTGTTTATTTTAGTGTGAGACTTATTTTATTTGATATTACTATTTTCCTCTTTAGTTAATAAATTTTGAGTTAATTTGAGGGGACATAGTTGTTCTGTGATTTTTGTTAGGTATAAACATAACCACACAGAAACCACAAAAGTACGGAAGGAAATAGTTATTAGTTATTAAAATTAAAATTATAGGAAAATCACCTTTATAAATATGAAATCCTTGTTTAATTAGGGGCACCACTTCCCATTATTAGTCTAATTTTAACTGTGCCAGGAAGAAACACAGAGACAACTTTATCAATCTCAAATCTGAAGTAATGTGTTACGATGCAGTGATCTAATTCTCTGCTTTAAATTGAAGTCACAGACAACGTGCTGATAAAATATATATTTATATAATATTTATTGAGCTAAATATTGAACAGTGAATAAATGAGACATTAGTGTAAACAAGACATGAATAATCAACCAGAATGCATGTTTTAAATGATGTATTTGGAGTTATAAATGATTGATGGTGAAATGTCAATGACAACGTGATTACAGGGTATTCGTTAAGGTTGGGTTAATTTAACTGATCACTTCTCTAAGAAATTGACTAGAGAGTTCAATTAAATCGACACCAACTCTTAATCATGAAGTGGATGGAGACCAGGAGTAGCGTTGTTCAGCTTACTGTGCGTTGTGTAGTGGTTTGATTAAGTTTTTGATCTGAATGTGACTCACTATCAAACCCCACAAAGGATACATGTAATTAGTTCCACATACCCCATGTACTGTTTCAGACCACAGCTGAATTTATAAATGTTTGTGCATCATTGGTAGACAACATACAGTTTAAATAATCTGAACCACACCATCAGTTAAGATTTCACAAGAGTGTATTAGAGCACCAGTAGTAATAAAACAAAAGCTTGAAACTCAGTCCAGGTCCATAGGTTCACTTCAATTTATAATGTAACTCAAAAAGTCCACTTCGGGTTTTCCCCGGTTATCAGTTCGTTCAGTAACAGAAATAATCCACTTCGGGTTTCTCTGGTATCCCATAAACAAACGCAAAACAAGGAAGTTCAGTTCAGTTCATTTCACTTCACTCAATCCACAAAAACTCCAAAAGACCTCCTCTTTCAGCAACATTACGGACAAGAGCCCTGTCTCCTGGCTGAACAGTCACACCTCTGTTTCTTCTGTCATAATAATGTTTGCCCTTAGCACTTGACTGTTTGCTGTTGGTGCTTGCTATTCTATATGTGTTGATCATTTTCTCTGCCCATTTTTCTGCATACCCTCTTGCTGTGTTTGTTTCTTCCACTGCTACCAGCCCGAAGAGGAGATCAACAGGAAGATGTGGGTGGTGACCATATAACAGATAGTATGGGCAGTAGCCTGTTGACTCATGCTTGGTACAATTGTACACATGGATGACATGAGGCAAGTGATCCTTCCAGTTGTCTTTCTCGCCTAGTGTTGGAGCATTTGTAACAGGGTCTGATTGAACCTCTCCACAGGATTGCCCTGCGGATGGTAAGGGGAGGTCCTGGAATGGTTCACACTGGACAACTGTCTGAGAGCTCTGAACAGTTCATTTTCGAACTCGAAATTGGAACTTGGCCCTGATCATAGTGGAATTTGGCCAGGTATACGAACCAAGGGACGAAGTCATTAAAAATCCTGTCAGCAGCAGTTTTGCCTGTCTTGTTTCTGGTGGGGTATGTTTGGGCAAACCTGGTGAAGTGGTCAACTACCACCAGAATATACCTGTGCCCACCACGGCTGGCCTCAAGGGGGAGAAAGTCAATACAGACAATTTCAAGGGGCGAACTTGACGTAAGACTCCCCATGGGCGCTCTGTCATGTGAAGCTGGCTTTTTATGCTTTATACAATGACACTTGATGTCATAACGTGATGTACTCCTCATTATCCCTTTTCATAAAAGGCCAATAGAATCAATCCCTTGCAAGACCGAAAACTCTTTTTACACCAACATGTCCCATATTGCTAGCTGTTTGCAACCAAGGGCTTTCCTTGCATGAGGTCATTCTCTGCATACAGCATGCTCCGCTCCTTTGAGAGTTTTCTTGTGGGTTTGTCCAATGTCCTGCATCTGTCCTCAGTCAATTCTGTGTTATTCTCCATTAAATGCAAGATTTTCCCAATGACATGATCTTTCCGCTGCTCACTTGCCATTTCATTGTGGTCAATTACTGGGAAATGTTCTGTGTGAGTTTGTTGTTGGGATGTGTTGTTAAGGGCTGCCACCCATGCCACCCAACAGGTAGTCCCTAAATTTGTCACATACTACCCACTTCAAGGCCAGGAACTCAAGCTTGCCACTGTGAAGATGGTAACTTTGCTCTGCTGGTGTTAGTGTGCGGGACCCATAGCTGATCACCCTCACTTTTAAATCCTGGTCTTGGTAGAGGACCGCTCTGAGGCCCTGTTGAGAGGCATTGGTGTGGAGTATGAAGGGATGGTTGAAATCTGGGTACGCTAGCACTGGTGGGTTAGGATGTTTATGAGGCACTCAAGGATCTACTGGTGCTGACTGTTCCACTCTACTGGGGTGTGTGAAGACAGTTGAGGGCCCATTGTTTTTCCCTTAGTAGGCTTGGATTGTGGTGAACTGAAATTTTACCTGGAGCAGCTCATATAACGGTCTTGCTATGTGTGAGAAATTTTGCACATATGCTTGGTAATAGCTCAGGAAACCTAGCAGTCTCCTGACATCCCCTACTGTCTGTGGAGTTTTCTCTTTCAACGAGTGCACTGCCTCTACATCTTTTGGATCCACCCTCACCTCATCTGAAGACACCAGCTGACCAACATACCTAACCTCCCTGCAAAATAGTCTCATTTTTCTGGCCTCAGCCTAATCCTGTGGTGCTGCAGGGCTTGGAGTACATGGTGCAACATTTCAAGCATTTCCTCCATGCTTCTTTGGAAGGCTGCTGGCACATTTGACAACCCGAAGGGTATTCTGACCCATTCATATAAATCCCAAGGGGTTATGAGGGCAGTCAGATGCCTGGAACCCTCAGCAATGAAGCCTTGGTGATAGATTTTGTCAAGGTCTAAGATGGAAAACCAACTATAGCCTCCAAGTAAGTCAGTCAAGTCCTGTATGCAGGGGAGGGGATGTTTGTCCGGCACAGTGTTTTTGTTGAGCAGTTGGTAGTCGATACAAAGGCGCAATGGTAATTGGGACTTTACGATCCATCCTTTCACTAACAACTGGATGTGCTCTTTTACTTTCTTGTACAGCGGCTTTGGAATGGAAGCATAAGCCTTCTGAACAGGGACATCGTCTGTGAGCCTGATTTACATCTGGAGAGAGGGGATACATCCAATGTCACTGCTGTCATGGGCAAATGCTGCAAACTCCTCATAAAGTATTTCCTGAAGAGGTCAACAGGTGGTCACCAAGGCTCAGTCGGGGGGGTCCTAGGAGTGGTGACATTGTTGACTTCAGCTATAACTGTTGTAGCCTGTGGTGTCTCAGCCTGTTGTGTCTCTGTCTTTCCCATCTCAATGACTTTGGTTATGTGCTGGAAGGAGCCCAACAGGGTTCTTTTTGGGAGAATGATGTCATGTCTAGTGTGATTGGAAATGGGCATGTTGACAAGTGGCCCCCTGCTCTTACTGATCTCTAAAAGGCCATCCCCGATGCTCAGCTGTTCTAGGGTTGTACCCTCTTCTGAGGGCTCATATAGGACAACGGGGTGGGACATGTTAAAGCTAGGTGGTACTCTGCACTGCACACGCATTGTTTTTCCAGCTGGGATGCTCACATCTTCTCTACCCACCCTGATTGTGGCCATGCTGTAGTTTGGTATCTTTTGGACCTGAATGAAGTTGACCATAGCTTTTGCCTGCTCTTCTTCCACACCAAGTGCTTTTCAGAGGAGACTAATAACCATGGCATGTGTCTCAGCAGAGGACTCATGACCATTAATCATCTCTTGGAGAACATTAGCCCCTAGTAGAGGCTGAGGGAGGGGGGGCAGGCTGACTGTCATTTCCTGTGAGGTTGCCCATCAGCTCCACCCATCCGTCATATGGGATTGACTGTCCATTTGCAGCATACAGATCAAGGCTTTCCCCTGGGTCAAGAAGCTCTTGCAATGGTCACACTAGAGAGAGAGATTCAGTGCAGTTGCTGATTCTGCATTTTCATCAAGATGCTTGTGAAGTTTTGTGATGTCACTAATGGTGCTCAGGGCACAGTGTGATATGTACTGTGTATGACCACTTTTATCAGATAAAGTTTGTGGAATGCTTTTGAGGATTTAATTAGGTCCTCGTCTACAGCCCTGAGAGCATGGCAATGAATAATGCCACTCAATTTTAAAAGGGAGTGTCTGATTTTCAATGCAAGGCTTGGAGTTTTGTAACAGTTTTGATCCTTGTCAAATTCTCCTGTCTGTTACTACCTCAGTTACATTCATGAAATTTTTATACCATCCAAGGTTAGGATTGGAGACTTTTTGAGCATGGTCTGTAGGCATCTTTCAAGCTGACAGATTTTTGGGCAGATATAGTCATGTTTTGAAGGGTTACAGCTTAACATCTTAAGCACCCCATCACCAGTATTTGAAAATGCTGACTTGACCACTGATGTGAGGCCAAGCACTCTTTCTGCCTGGGTGTTCATGGTCCTCTGGCTTAGAGGAGCACCTTTTCATGTCTCCATAGCTCTGGTCGCAAAAGCATACCCTTGCAATGGATACAATATTCATATGTTTTATCTTCACCCTTAGCCCTTTGCTTTACTTTAAGTGAACCACTTCCTTTTTTTCAGAACCTTATTATTATGTACGAAGATTCCTCTGTTCCGAAGTTTTTCTAGTTCTCCTACTTCTTGAGCCTGCAGGAAGCTTAAGAGCCTTTGCTATGTCAGCATTCCCTAGAAATCTCTAGAAAGAACTGAGAAAAAGGAAGGAAAAATAAATAAAAAATGAAGTAATACATCCAAAATTTTGTCCTGACGTGACCCGCCACAGATCCACCCTGGCGCCTCTTTGTCCTTAGAGCCCAACCAGAGATGCCCTCCAAGAGCATTTTAGCTATGTTATTGTTTTTTCTTTTTCTCTTTCTTTCTTTCTATGGATAGTCTCCCCTTTTTTCTCCCTCTCTCCTCTATATCTTTAACACAGAAAACCCACCCACACAAACACACACACACATCTACCTACATGCATGCGTACTACAATAAGAAAATCTAACCCAAACATTATTCTTTTTTTTCCTTGTTTGTTTGTTATATTGTTGTTCTTGTCACAGCAGGGCTTTCTCGTATTCATTGTCAATTATGTAGATGGGGTGCATGCATTGGCGTGTTTCTCTGTCAGGCAGAAGCTCTGTCACAAATTGGCATTTTATTCAGTTTTAAGCCAGATTTTATGACACACTTTTTAGAATCTTGTTTTATCTTTGTGTTTTTAACCTGGTATAAGGTTTTTAGTCATCGGATGTTTGGATTTTTAACTACACGACCCCACTGCTGAAGCTGGCACAATCCAGCTTGTTTTTAGCGTTGTTCGCATTGGGAGCTAACTAAGCTATGGTGGACCTGTCGGGTGTTGAGACAAGCTACAGATGGCATACTGAACAGCAGCCTAATCACCACAGCGGGTCCACTAGCTGGACCAGTGTCAATAAGTTTTGATACTTGATGCTCTTTTTGTGAATTACACCTGTCATCGCCACTAAGCTAAAGCTGTGGGCTCCAGGTCGGAGCCCCTGCGCGTAAATGCCTGTGATCTCCCTGTCAGTGGCTCCTACCATCTGAAACCAGTCAAAGAACTTTTAAACTGTATGCACTTTTAGCCTCGTACTGGCCTTCTTTTTTATCTTGGCTCCCCAGCCACCATACCCAGGGGAAGGGGAGTTTTTCCTTGCCGCTGTTGCCAAGTGCTTGTTCATGGGGGAATTGTTGGGTCTCTGTAAATTAATGAGTATGGTCTTGCCCTGCTCTATGTGAAAAGTGCCCTGAGATAACTTTTGTTGAGATTAGGCGCTATATAAATAAAATTGAATTGAATTGAATTGAATCCACAAAAAATGAACCCACTTACCTCCCTGTCTGGCTGTGTCAGCTGCGCCCCCCTGGCTGACAAAATAGCAGAGCTGGAGGGAAGGATATCCACGCTATACCAGATTCACAAAGTTAACAGGCTCTTGAACACAATCATCTTCGGTCCTGCACAAACGGACACACCCTGTACCAGGGTGCCTGATGCCACTGTTCTCCGTCCTGCCACTGAAAATGTTGGAGCTGCGCCTTCCCCCAAGCCTGAAGACACCGCTCGCTGCCCCGCTGCTGATGCCCCTCCTCCGGCTGCTGTCCCCGATGCTAAGCTCCAGGCTATCAAATCCAGAGTCTTGGTCCCCAGTGGGTGCTCACGAAAGGAAGCACTCTTCCTGTGCACCTCCACACTATGACATCCAGCTGGAGAACAAATATGACCTTCATGAATTCTCCTCTTGGGTGCTGAGTCCCTACCTTCTCCTCCATCTCCCTGGCTGTCCCATGGGCCCTGGAGCTCCCTGGTGCCTTGGATCTCTCCACCATCCATACCTGAGCATTCTTCTCGCAGCAGGGTTCACCGCTCTGTGGCCCTCTTCACACCAGTGTGGCAGAGGGCTCCTGCCCACCGCTCTGTCTGCCCATCCCCACCCACTCCATTACCATGGGTGAAGTCTCCTCCACTGACCGCTCCCCCTCCAACCACACTAATTTTTGGAGATTCAATTGTGAGGAACGTGAGACTGAAGGGGGCTCACACACTGTGGTTTCCTGGAGCCACCATTCTGGACTTTATGGACAAATTTCCGGACATCATAAAATCATTATCCATGCAGGTACCAATGACATTCCAAAACAGCAATCCAAATTATTAAAGCGTGACTTCCTACATCTTTTCAACACTGTAAAACAGTCCCACCACAGTGTCTTCATCTCTGGCCCAACCCACACCGGGAAATAGGGCAGTTCAGCAGGCTGCTCAGTCTCAACACCTAGCTCTCCTCGGTCTATGACTCCCACAGCATGGGCTTTATAGACAATTTTAATGTTTTTTGGGACAGCATCTTTTTGGAGCAGATGGGCACCTCTTAAACAAAACTGGCAGCCGTTTGCTCTCTGCCTACATTTCATATGGATTACAGCATGCCCACACAACCACATCTATTGACCACAACTGTCTACCTGACCAGTCCATAAGAGATTGATGTTCCCCAGGTCCTAGTCACTATTTCTTTAGTTCCGCATTTAATAGTAATACTTTCTCTATTGGACTCGGAACCATTGACATTTCTAACAATTCAATAATTCCTGTCATTATCACTATCAGACATGACACTAAACAACATAACATCAAACAAACTCATGGCATAAATTTTAAGAATCTCAGATCCATATTCACACATAATCTGCCAATCCACCCCTCAAGAAAACTTTGCCAGTGACCCTGAATATGACACTTTTAAACATCACATCTCTTTCAAACAAGACATTTCTCATTAATGACCTGATTTTCAGATAATAATATTGATTGTATGTTTTTAACTGAGACATGACTGAGACATGACCAATGGACCAGCTACTCTCATTGAAGCCTCACCACCAAACTTCATTTTTTTATATATATATAAAAGGGACAGCAACCATCCTCTCAGCATCACTTGGTTTTAAAGACATTACATTTCTTTTATTTCAGATTTTTTAGAATTATGGTCAATTATCCACACCAACTATGGCAAAATTATTATTTTAGGTGATTTTAACTTGTATATGGACAATCAGACTCTTTTGCTTCAAATTTTTTAAATTGGCTTAACTGTATGAATTTTACTCAACATGTTACTCAGCCTACTCATGACAGAGGCCACATTTTAGACCTTGTAATAACCCATGGCCTATCTGCTAATATCTCTTCAGTTGTGGATGTAGGTTTGTCAAATCACTTCTGTGTCTTTTTTAGTGTCAATGGTTTTATACAACAGGATATTCCAGAACAAACTGTCAGGAAATGCTATCTTACTACTGAGGTGGCTGCAAATTTTATTGATCTTTTATGTGACACTCATGCAGACATTTTACCCTCCTGTTGTGATTTTATTGTAGATAGTTTTAACAGAAAAATAAGGTCAACCCTTGACACAGTAGCCCCACTAAGACTGAAAAAGATTACCACTAATCCAATACCTCCCTAGAGAAATGAAGAAATTAAGCAATTAAAGAAAAATTGTCGAACAGCAGATATAGAACATGGAGAAAGAATAAATTAACAGTCAATTACCAAATTTCCCATGAACAGCTGACTATTTACAATAAGGCAATCAAACAGGCAAGACAATCTCACTTCTCAAAATTAATAACCGACAACCAGAACCCCAAAATCCTCTTTACAATCATTGACCGTTTAATTAATCCTGTTTTTACAAAGTTTCACTTCAGTAAAACAGACACATCGAATCTACCTTAATATCAGCGTATGAATTTTAACACCCCAGTTTTTACATGAGGAAACACTGGAGAAGTTATTTCCCAATTAAAACCGGCAACCTGTTTTATAGATCCCATTCCCACATCCCTTTTTAAAACATTTTATAGCTTTTTTAAGAAAGATTTGCTTAACACTGCAAATTATTATCTTCAGATAGGTGCCTTCCCTACTGCTCTTAAGACTGCCTTAAACCTCTTCTGAAGAGAAGCAATTTGGATGCCTCAATACTTAATAACTATACACCAGTATCCAATCTACCATTTTTAAGTAACATTTTAGAGAAGCTTATTTTTAATCAGTTAAATGACTTTATGAACTCTTACAATATGTTTGAAAAATACCAATCAACGACCTCAGGTCCAATATGGATATGAAAACACCCTCCATATTAGTATTACTTGACTTAAGCGCAGCCTTTGATAAAGTAGACCACTCAATTCTTTTAGACAGACATCACAGTTTGATATGCCTCTCTAATACTGTTTTTAACTGGTTTGTAGGAGAACCAGTTGATCTTTGTGTTTCATGCAATCTCCAAAAGAGCCCAGAGAAGGTCTGGGCTCAATCAACAACAACCTCTAACCTCCAAGACATGGATGTATATTCAGCTTCGTCTGGAAATGCCTTCAGGTAAACTAAGGACCCTCCCTTCACATTAAAGTGTCAGTTTTGATTCTTCACAGAACCATCTCCTCACCTCCAAACTCTTCCCAAACTGTGGGGGACAATCCCAAGTGAAATTTACAACACTAAGAACTTGCACACTCCTACCAAACTCAAACTTCAGAGGATACTAATCAAAGGATTTTTTTGGACAAGTGCAGAGAGACTGTTTATCATAGTGAACCCTCATCAAATTGTTTGATGAGTTGGGACAACTCTAACTATGTTTAATGTTCCCTCCTCACCTTCTAATGTCATACATATACACACACTCACGTTCCAAAGCACATCCTCCCCTGTTGCTTTCACCCTGGTGTGATATCAGATAAGGATAGCCCAGACATGTGTCGTAAATCCAGTTAAGTCTCAGCTTGAATTTCTGTGTTCTTTAAAGCCAGAAGTTAAGTTCAATGCTTCATGAATTTATAACCATCTTGTAATCTATACATTATTAGCCACAAGTAATGCCGGTCAAACCAGTCCAACTCTGAACTTTCTACGACAATTTGTAGGTGAGATATAGATATCTAGGTTTAATTATTAAATAGGAATGAAACCACAGTGCCACCCAGTGAAGAACTTTCCTCCACCGTAAGTCTGATGTATAATGTTTTCTTATTGTGATGTCCTTTAAATTGATATTAAACTCTATATAACTCAGTAGGAATTTGATATGTATGCTTTGATAAGTAACTCATTAATATTTGTAGTTATCAAGTATGTAGCTAATATGAGTTTATTAAGTAACTATAGTATGTGTAATTAAGTTGCACTGTTGATTGTTAACATTTGTGATAAATGTGTGCCTCTGAACATTTGAGAAACATATCATACATATGCAATTCATGCTTAAAGGTGGATGATTAATGGTGACATGTTTAATTGCAACTTTATCAGCCCAGAGAAGATCACGTGTTTATCTTAGACAAAGGATTTTCCGTCTTGCGCGAGAGAATATCTATCTCCACCCACACACACCCACTTTAGCACAAGCCGAAATAAAAACAGCATACTGGCTATGTTCAGTTGCTTTTTCCCCTTTGTGCCTTTTTCTGCTTTTGCTTTTTGCTCTTTCTGCTTTTGCCCTTTTTCGTTTGCTTTTTGTTCTCCGTACTTTTCTTTTTGTATCATGTGATCACCTAAGTTAACTTTCTTTTCTTTAAGTTATGTACAGTATTATGACTTCAGTTAAACAAACTAGTTTTGTCCAAGATTATTTCTTTGAGTTATTTAGTAAGAAAGTAAATCAGTCAGAGACTACAATTTAAAATGACCCGCTCTCTACGGATCAAGACCAGCTTAATCCCTCTTTGTGACGGTTAATCCCGTGATGACTCTTGAAATCATCTGAAGAAATCGTCATCAAAATAAACTGTTGTTCACAAATTCCCTCAACGCTCACAAGAAGAAATTCGGCTGGGGAATCCCGCCGGAAATCCGCTGCAGAACAGCTGTACAACGGGGGAATTCTCCACCACGGACACCCGCTGAGTCATCTCAGGACAACACTGCACACAGTAAGCTGAACAACGCTACTCCTGTTCTCCATTTACCTCATGATTAAGAGTTGGTGTCGTTTAAATTGAACCCTCTAGTCAATTTCTTAGAGAAGTGATCAGTTAAATTATCTCAACCTTAACGAATACTCCGTAATTACGTTATCATTGACATTTCACCATCATTCATTCATAACTCCTAATACACCATTTAGAACATTTATTCTGGTTGATTATTCATGTCTTGTTTACACAAACGTCTCATTTATTCACTGTTCAATATTTAGTTCATTAAATATATCTTTATCAGCATGTCATTGTCTGTGGCTTCAATTTAAAGCAGAGAATTAGATCACTGCATTGTAACACATTACTTCAGATTTGAGATTGATAAAGTTGTTTCTGTGTTTCTTTCCGGCACAGTTAAAATTAGACTAATAATGGGAAGTGGTGCCCCTAATCAAACAAGGATTTCATATTAATAAAGGTGATGTTCTTACAGGTTTAAATCTTATTGATAGAGAATTTTTTGTAAGCATTGATGAATGTTCATCTGAAAGCTATAAAATGAATTGTGGTGTTCCTCAAAATTCAATTTTAGGTCCTACTCTTTTTAAATTTCACATGCTGCCACTTGGAAATGTCATGGCAGAAACTTTTTTACAGCTCAACCAGGACAAAACTGAAGTCTTGGTCATTGGTACTGAAGCTCAGAGAGAGAAACTCGATGTGAAACAGCAAGCACTGACACTAAACCCATGTCAGAAATATAAATAAGAATGCATTTTATCATTTGAAAAACATTGCCAGAGTGCAACTTTTTCTCTCTCCAGCCAATACAGAGACACTACTGCACACTTTTATTACCTGCTGGACTGACTATTGTAATGCTCTGCTTATATATCGCAATTACAATTGCTTCAGAACTCAGCTGCACATGTGACCAGAAGACCAGAAAGAAAGCACACATTACACCAATTTTAAAGTCTCTGCACTGGCTACCTGTCTGCTTCAGAATTGATTTCAAGATCCTTTTATTGATTTATAAAGCTCTTGATGGTCTTGGTCCTACTTATTTATCAGATTTGCTTTTATCCTCTGAACCTCTAGAACCCTCAGGTCTTCTGGTAGTGGCTTTTTAATTATACCAAGTCAGAACAAAAACCCACAGTGAGGCATCCTTTTATTACTATGGTCCACATCTCTGGAATAGCCTTGATGTTGATATTTTTTAAAAACAAACTCAAGACTGACCTTTTTAGCCTAGCTTTTAATTGGATTGTAATTATTTTATTTGTTTATGTGTCTTTTATTTATACATTTTAGCCTGTTTTACTACTTGGTATATCCTTTTATTCTATTTTTATTTTCTTGATTGTTTTCCTTTTAATACCCTACTTTTTATTACTGGTTTTACTCACTTCAGTACATCTCCTCTTTTTTAGTATTTTATTATCTTTTTTCACACTTTACGTTTGTATTATTGTTTTATTTTGCTATTCAGAATTTTTACATTTTTATCCTACCTCTGGTGTTTCCTCATTGCAAAAAAGAGAGAGGGGGGAGGGGCCAGTATTGTTTTTATTGTGTAAAGCACTTTGTGTTACATCGTATTTGTATGAAAAGTGCTATACAAACAAAGTCTGATTGATTGATTGATTGATTGATTGATTGATTATGTTGGCCAGTCAAGCCCTTCTAAAATTTAAATGATATAATTTTTTATAAATTTCAAATAACACAAACCAACCCAAGGCAGATGCAATGGTTGTCTATGCTTACATGCAGCCTCACAATTTTTATTTAATTGAAAAACTGTAACCTTAGGGGTTTTTTTGTAAATAAAGTTTCCTGTTCTAAATCAGGAGTGCTTTGAATGCATTGACATCATTGTATGTCATCAAATACCGCCACTGTGTCACACCCCTTACTGTATGATACTGTCAATTCCTGTGTTAAGGTTTTCTTTTAATAATATCCTCAACATTTCTCAACACAAAAACATGAAAGCGTCCTTGATAACTCAACAATAGGATAGGTTAATGTTATGGCTATCAGTTTTAATTATTTCTCCTTTGATTCTGAGAAATCAAGTTTTTTTTTCAGTTTTGGATAATGGAGGCTACATTACCCATGATCCACTGTTGCTATGGAGATGAAGACAGTCCACTTTGTTACCCGATACAAAACGTTTATTTACTATTATGTACTATTTATTTTTAATAATTATTATTATTTAATTAATATGAATTTGTTTCAAACTTATTAGGATTTTGTGGAGTCCCCTTCTTTAGACACAACAGAGTGGTGTTTCAATTCATGATTGCAGCCAACCAGTGGCAATTTGAAATGGAATGAAGCCCACCAATGGCAGACAACCCAAAACGGTAGTGGAACGCACCATGTCCACCCACAACACAATGGCCTTCCCTAACCCTAACTTGCCATGGTACTAGATTTGATGCAATTCAGTGCAAATGCAGGTTAGAGTTAGGGGAGACCATTGTGTTGGGCTTCATTCCATTTCAAATTGCCACTGGTCAGCTGCAATCATGAATCGAAACACCACTATCTCTGTTGTTTGTGAAGGAGGGGGCTCCATGAACACACACAAAATCTTAATAAGTTTGAAATAAATTCAGTAATAGTAGATATAGTATAATAATATAATATGACAGTGGCTGAGGATTATGGGTAATGTAGCCTTCCATTATCCAAAGCAAAAAAAAAAAAAAAAACTTGATTTCTCAGAATCAAAGGAGAAATAATTAAAACGGATGGCCATAACATTAACCTACCATGTTGTTGAGTTATCAAGGACACTTTCATGTTTTTGTGTTGAGAAATGTTGAACATTTCATTAAAAGGAAACCTTAACATGGGAACTGACCAGAAGAGCTTGATAAAACTGAGGTATTTGACAACCTGGGAATAAGAATGGATTGTCGCATACAATGACGTCAACACATATGAAGTGCTACTGAGAACAAAAAACTTTACAGACAAACGGTTACAGTTTTTCAATGAAATAAAAATTGTGAGTCTGCATGTAGGCATAGTTGAGTTCATAGGACTGGGCTTTACAATCTCATATTGTAATCGGCAATCATTCCTTGAGTGGGGGTAGGGGTAAACACTTCACTGGGGTCATAAGGTGGGCACCTTCTTTCCTTGGTGTTGCGCTGATAGGCCCATGCAGCAACCGAACTTCAGGAGAATCAGTCAAGTTTCTTGTCAATGATTCAGTCCTGTTTATGAGGACTGTAAATCATAACCAGCAGCAACAGAACTTCAGGAGGATCAGTCAAGTCCCGGTTTCTTTTGTCTGTGATTCAGTCCTGTTTATGCAAACTGTAAATCATAACCAGCAGTGGGGGTAGGTGTAGAAGCTTCAGTGGGGTCATCAGGTTGGCACCTTCCTTCCTTGGTTTTTTGTTGATAGGCCCATGGCACCTCCAGAGGGCTCAACGGTGACACCCGGCATCCTAGGTGATGGTCATATTTTGCTGCCCAGTTCTTGTCCTTTCTTTTCAGCCACAGCCAGTTGCTGCTTCACTGGGCAGCCTCTGCCAGTAACTTGATAAGTAGCCTGTCGGAGGGCCTGTCCTCGGACTCCCATCCCTTTTAGCAGCTTGGTGGTTGAAATGGCCACAAAACCCCTGCAGCCAGACTCCACAGGGAGCATCTGTGTTCTCCAGCCCTTTTGTTCTATTTCAGTTGCTAGATCAGAGTACTTCAGTTTTTTGCATTTGTACGCTTCACCAACTGCATTGTCCCATGGCACCATCAGCTCTATGATGAACAGGGCTTTTTGTGAGGCTGGCCACAGGATCAGGTCCGGCCTGAGACCAGTTGTAATGATCTCCGGTGGGAAGCTGAGCTTCGGGTCTAGATCAACCTTCATCTTCCAGTCCTGTTTGTATCCAGTAGGCTTGATTCTTTTCCTGCAGTTGACCTCTTTGGTACCTTTCCTGTTGGTACAAAGGCCATGGTATTTGAGAAGCCAGGGGTTGGGGGAGAGAGAGCATTGTTGTTATTCCTCCTTTCTTCAAGCACTGGTGCCAGTTGCCGAAGGACCTGGTTATGCCTCCAGGTGTAGCATCCTTGTGTGAGGCTGGTCTTGCAGTCAGTGAATATGTGCCATAGGGTTGCTGGATTTGGCAAAGGGGACATGATGGGTCTTCCCTAAGCCACTGGTTCAGGTTCTTGGGATTGGGAAGAACATCGTAGATAGCTCTGATGAAGTTAAGTCTGCTTCCTTCCATTTCCCAAAGATCCTTCCAGGCAAGCTTTCGGCAGCATTTCCCATACATTGGCTCTATTTGGGCAGCCTGCCCAGGTAGATAAAATCAGAATTGCATCAAGATGCGCAATTGTCATTTCATAATGCACACAGACCAGCAGACCTTCAGCCCCAGAAATGCCGCCAGGCATACATGTTGTGGCGATCACTCAGTGTATAACTGTTGATAGGTTATATTACATGTAGAAACGAGTGGGTGAATGATGATTTAAAGGTTTTGTCAAATACATGAATATGTAATTTGTGTTATGAAGGATCTAAAATCAGACATTCACATTTGGGATTATGGCATGTTATGTTATGTGATCGCCAATATTGTGTGTTTTCTTTTCACTGTCCGTTTAGAGCCTCCCACAGGCATCTTGCACCGTGTTAAGTCCGCGTCCAGATTCGCGTTGTGTGCCCTCGTGCAGCTGGAGTCTTCAGTCTTCCTTCTTCTCATCCGTCCCGGGGAAACCGTGAGGTATCCGACATCTAAGGTACGCCGGAGAGCACAGTGCATCCTCACAAGAACCGTGAGTCGCCTGAAGCCAGGAGATCCTTTCTTTTCTTCATCAATGTTTTTTTTACTGAGGCTTTTTTTTGGTGGTTCGTGTGGATTGAGTGAACTGAACTGAACTGAACTGAACTGAACTTCCTTGTTTTGCTTTTGTTTATGGGATATCGGGGAAACCCGAAGTGGATTATTTTCGTTAATGAACTGAACTGAAATGAACTGATAATCGGGGAAAACCCGAAGTGGAATTTTTGAGTTACGATATAAATCGAAGTGAACCTATAGAGTTTCAAGCTTTTTGTTTGTTATTTCTGGTCTTCTAATACACTTATGAAATCTTGCTTGATGGTGTGGTTCAGATTATTTAAACTGTATGTTTATAAATTCATATGTGGTCTGAAACAGTACATGGGGTATGTGGAACTAAATGCATATATCCTTTGTGGGGTTTGATAGTGAGTCACATCAAAAACAAACTGCTACAATGTATCACAACATTGCTAACTGCAGCCTCAGTTTGTGCCTCTCACAGAGCTGCTGGTACAGTAGCATTAGCAAGTCTGATAAAAGACAACAGAGAGGCGACATCATGCTAATAACCCAGCAATTTATTCTTTTTCTGTGGCAGTAAATACAATACACAACCCGCCGATAACTAACTGCTATATTCAAAGCTTAACAAGATATTCAGGGCTGACGAGTTACAACGAGCTACATACTGACACTCCCCCACAGACACACACACACTGGAGAGGCTCTCATAGCAGAGCCGATAGCTCAGCTACGACACAGGTACCACACAGAAACTTTTACAAAGAGCCATTATGTGCTTCTAGTGACAAGTGTCAAAGCGTCAGCGGACTCTCTGTGTTTCCAGCACGGACAGAGAGAGTCTGACAGCAGCTGCTCATGGCTGGTTATTTTGTTTGAGGTAGTCTTGCAGTCCTATGTGGAAAAAATACAGTAATGCAAAACAAAATATTGAGTATGATTTCAAAAAATGCCACTGTGTGTGCTTGCATATACATATATATATATATATATATATGTGTGTGTGTGCGCACAATGTATATATGTATACATATTCATCGGCAACATGCCTCTGTCCTTGGCCTCTTCTACCTCTTCTTCTGTTTTGCCTCCCTACCCTTCTCCACACATCCTTATTCCACTTCTTCTTCCCGGCTGTTGACCCTATTCATTTCCTTTTTGTTCTTCCATTGTCAGATATTATAACACTGTGTTGTGCTCTGTTTATATATACTTGTCAATTGAAGGTCCATGAGATGCATGTCTGAGCTATTTTAGAGAACTGGCTGATCATTGATTGATCTAACACTTTACACATTCCCCTTAATTAGTGAAAGTCAAGATTCACCTTATCATTTCAGGACACGTTTACAAAAAAAGGCAAATATGCTTGACAGATTATGACAGCTTCAACCATTTTGCATGTAATGACTTATTGTCATGGTGATGGTCATGCATCTTGTTTTCCTTATGTTTCCTTGTGTTCCCCCTCCCTTTTGTTCCACTCTTTGTCTCTCTGTGTCTGTCTGTGTGGTGTGGGGGTTGCACTCCTTCCCAGACTCTCCTGGTTCTTGGCTGATTGTACACACCTGTCTTCCATCAAGCTATCTACTCTGGCTTGTCACCCACTCTTGGCCAGATTGTTGTTTCTGTCTCAGTGGTAGCTTACGCTTTAGGTCTGTCCCTTGTTTTATAGTGATATTTCCAAGTTTTGAATCATTAATAACTGTTGTTTCTCTCTCCAGTGCTTCTGGACTACAACTCACCTGGCTGCCTGCCTGCTTGCATGCTCTCCAACCCACCACCACCTGCTCCCCTTTGCCAGCCCTTGCCATACTCCCTCTCTCATCTCTGCCTTCCAGTCCTCAGCCTCAGCCTGCTTCATCCCACTCCATCCACGTCCATTCCCTGCTTCCCTGACATACTGTCTTTGTGTGGGTCCACATTACAAATCATAACACTTATGCAATTAAATAATAATTCCTAGATGTTTTGGGGGTAAGACTAGTCAACAGAGAACCAGTATAATACATTTTGATCAACATGACACAAGCAATTGATAATGTAGGAAACAGCATTTGCATGAATGTGCCAAAGCATTTACAATTTGTTCAAAAGAATGAGAAATTGCTTTTATGATGTGCACAAGTGACTAGATGATGGAGGTTGAACAAGTAGTTTTGAGAATTTCAGTTCTGATCTGAGAAATCTGAAAAAACTGTAAAAAAAAAAAAAAAAATTAAAAGTATCGATACTTGGCGCCAGTGTATCGATAACGTATCACAAGTGGAAATATTGCGTTGTGTTGCAATATCAATTTTTTGTCTCACCCCTAATACCGACAGGCATTAGAAATGTTTTTTTCCAAAGCAAGGAAAATAAAATGTTCCAACAGGGAATGCCAACTGTGCAAATAGGCACATGACAGAAGGCCAAGGAGAACAACTCTGCACCAACAGCAGAGTTAACGTGGTTTGGCCTCTTGAATATATTTTGAAAATGTGAAATGTATTTTATTATGTAAATATTTATTTTTAGTTATTTATTTTGAAAAAGCAGTTAAAGTCTGTTTTGTTCTTTAATATGTAGTTATTTATTTATTAATAGTTATTTATGTTGACATATAGATAGTTATTTATTTTGAGTAGTTATTTGTTTGCAATAAAGTTATTCATAGACCTTTGTTTGACTAATTTATTAATGAACCCGCCTGTCACACACTGCACTGTCACACACCACCCACCACCACAAGTAAATTTTCAACCTGTGGGAAACACTGCTTTCGGTGTTCAAGGTTTTCCCATTTTGTCCATTGGCCCTGTTTTGCCTGTGAGACTGCCTTTGGACATCATTCTACCTCCTCCTGCTGTCGTATCTCTTTTACCAACAGCCCTCTGTTCTGGGCAGGTGTTGCTCTGTGTCATGTGGGTCTACTTGTGCCTAGCCAAAAGCCGCCTCTTCCATGCAGCACTTGGCCACAATATCTCCATGCCTGAGAGCAGATTTCGCCTGCTGCACTGCCTTGGATAGGTTCCATTTTCTGCCAGCTGCCACTCTGGGCGCTGCTGCCTGTATTGTGGCATCCTGAGTTTCTGTCAGGGTCATGTCCAGCCTTACCTTGGAGCATTTATATTCTTCAATAAGGCTAGTGATTGGCAGTTCCAGAGCCGTGTTCCTATACAAGCTGATATTGCTGAGGCATCATGGGACGCCAAGTCATTTCTTGATGTACAGTACAGGCCAAAAGTTTGGACACACCTTCATTCAATGTGTTTTCTTTATTTTCATGACTATTTACATTGTAGATTCTCACTGAAGGCATCAAAACTATGAATGAACACATGTGGAGTTATGTACTTAAAAAAAGGTGAAATAACTGAAAACATGTTTTATATTCTAGTTTCTTTAAAATAGCCACCCTTTGCTCTGATTACTGCTTTGCACACTCTTGGCATTCTCTTGAAGGGCTTCAAGAGGTAGTCACCTGAACTGGTTTTCCAACAGTCTTGAAGGAGTTCCCAGAGGTGTTTAGCACTTATTGGCCCCTTTGCCTTCACTCTGCGGTCCAGCTCACCCCAAACCATCTCGATTGGGTTCAGGTCCGGTGACTGTGGAGGCCAGGTCATCTGCCGCAGCACTCCATCACTCTCCTTCTTGGTCAAATAGCCCTTACACAGCCTGGAGGTGTGTTTGGGGTCATTGTTCTGTTGAAAAATAAATGATCGTCCAACTAAACACAAACCGAATGGGATGGCATGGTGCTGCAGGATGCTGTGGTAGCCATGCTGGTTCAGTGTGCCTTCAATTTTGAATAAATGACTCATCAGACCAAAGCACAGATTTCCACTGGTCTAATGTCCATTACTTGTGTTTCTTGGCCCAAACAAATCTCTTCTGCTTGTTGCCTCTCCTTAGCAGTGGTTTCCTAGCAGCTATTTGACCATGAAGGCCTGATTCGCGCAGTCTCCTCTTAACAGTTGTTCTAGAGATGGGTCTGCTGCTAGAACTCTGTGTGGCATTCATCTGGTCTCTGATCTGAGCTGCTGTTAACTTGCAATTTCTGAGGCTGGTGACTCGGATGAACTTGTCCTCAGAAGCAGAGGTGACTCTTGGTCTTCCTTTCCTGGGTCGGTCCTCATGTGTGCCAGTTTCGTTGTACCGCTTGATGGTTTTTGCGACTCCACTTGGGGACACATTTAAAGTTTTTGCAATTTTCCAGACTGATTGACCTTCATTTCTTAAAGTAATGATGGCCACTCGTTTTTCTTTAGTTAGCTGATTGGTTCTTGCCATAATATGAATTTTAACAGTTGTCCAATAGGGCTGTCGGCTGTGTAGTAACCTGACTTCTGCACAACACAACTGATGGTCCCAACTCCATTGATAAAGCAGGAAATTCCTAATTAACCCTTACAGGGCACACCTATGAAGTGAAAACCATTTCAGGTGACTACCTCTTGAAGCTCATCGAGAGAATGCCAAGAGTGTGCAAAGCAGTAATCAGAGCAAAGGGTGGCTATTTTGAAGAAACTAGAATATATGTTTTCAGTTATTTCACCTTTTTTTGTTAAGTACATAACTCCACATGTGTTCATTCATAGTTTTGATGCCTTCAGTGAGAATCTACAATGTAAATAGTCATGAAAATAAAGATTGAATGAGAAGGTGTGGCTAAACTTTTGGCCTGTACTGTATGTACTGACTGTTCTCTCCAGCTTCTCGACAACCTCATAGATTGTCAGAGGCCACATCAGAAGGGGGAGCAATCCAAACTTCAGGCACCTAAGTTTCAACTTACCTGGAGGTAGGGTCTTGTCTATGTTAGCAAGGCCTTTGATGGTTTCTTCCTTCAATTGCTTACTCTGGTTTGAGTCCTTAAGGCTTGCATTGTACCACTGCCTTAAGCTCTTGACTGACATCTCTAATACTGTTGGTATGGGTGTTCTGTCAATGTGGAATCTCTGGTCCTTGAGCTTTTCTTTGATAATGTAGATGGGCCTGGACTTGCTGGGCTTAAACTTCATCCGTGCCCATGTTATGTTGGAATTAAGTTTTAAGTGGTCATGTTATCCATATAGGTGTGGATGAGAGGTAGTCGTTGTCCGGACTGCAGGTATCCTCCTCCTACCACCCATTTGAATCCTCTGACGATCAGTTCTATGGCCAGGGTAAAGGCTAGTGGGGAGATGGTGCATCCTGCCATTATTCCTATTTCCTGGGATTGCCAAGATGTTGTGTACTCTGATGTTATGAGGTAAAACTGTGGATCTTGAAAATAATTTGTCACCGGTTTTGTGATGGTCACTGGAACACAGAAGAACTCAAAGGCTGTCCAGAGGATAGTATGCAGGCCAGGTTGAGGAAAGCAACATGAAAATCTTTTCCTTCCTTTTTTGCAGCCTGAATTTCATGCCACATCATGTTTTTTTGTTTTTTTTTACAATTGACATTTTATTGACTTTTAAACACATAGGAATAAAAACAAGCATCAAACAAGAGGAAAATATACATTTAAAACAAAGGACTAAGACATTAACTAGAAAAAAAGATAAATTACCAATAAAATAAAAATAAAAAAGAGGCTGTGTTGTGATTAAGACCAGGTGAGCACATGCATGGAAGGGGACCTACATGGAAGGGAGCTAAGCCATGAGTTTGTCTTTACGGGCCATTAATGTAGAGAAGAAATCTTTCACATTTTGAATAGTACCGTTTTAACCTGCCCAACAGAGAGGATACCCATTCATATGCCGCCAACCTAGCAAGCCAGTCAGTGACTGATGGTGCGTGAGCTGACTTTCATTGTTGGACGAGCAGTCTCCTACCTAACATGATAGCGGTCTGGACCCATTCAGTATAGACAGAACGAATTGTGCCTTTCAGGATGGATAGGGCCCCCAACAAAAATAAACAAATGCAACAGGGGACCGCCTGACCACTGATTCTCTGGATACAATCATGAACTGACATCCAGAAGTCCCTTACCTTTGGGCAATACCATAGGACATGAATTAGCATACCTTCATCGGGACAATTCCAGCACTCAGGGTCACCTTTCAGATTAGCCCTATACAATCTAGAGGGCATCCAACACATTCTGTTAATAATCTTGAATTAACCTAGTGCACATATCACGTGACATGTACTTTGAATTACATAGGATGTTGACCCACTCTTTGTCTGTAAGTGTAATTCCAAAATATCATACAATTTTAAGGGAACTGATCGTGCTATAATTTGTAATAGCATAGAGTAATAAAGCGTTGCTTCATGGCCCCTGCCGTCGCTTGAGATAATGAAAGAGGGGGTCTCTGCATTTTGAGGGGCCAAGGGGGTTTTAAAAATTGATTTCAGCAAACTATGAATTTGCACATACCGCCAATATTGTTGTTTGTGCAACTTAAATTCGGCCTGTAAGTTGTTGAAGGATTGAAGGTCCTGCCCTATGTAAAGGACACCTAGCACTGCAATGCCCTTCTGCACCCATTCCTTCCAGTAAAAGGAGGATTTGCCAACACGTAGGCTGGGATTGTACCATATGCAAGAGGTCGTGTTCAGGAAGGGGTCAAAATTGAGGATCTTTGCAGTCTTCTTTCAAACTCCCTTAAGGCAGTACAGGATGAGACTGAGAACTTGGGGGAAGAGAGGCAGAAAGATTGGTAGCCAAGGGAAGAGTGGGGCAAGCGTGTGCTTCTACACTGAACCATGGGGGTGCCCGCTCTGGAGGGAGAGACCACTGTGCCAAGTGCCATAGGCAAAGGGCATAATGGTATATGAGTAAGTTCAGTATCCCTAAGCCTCCCTGATCCACCCTATTTTAGAATTTTTTAAGGCGCACCTAGCGCACCATTTACCATTCCAAAGAAAGAGGCCGCACAGCTGATTAAACCTGTGAAAATACTTCACCGGAACCGTCACCAGCAGTGATTGCAAAAATGTAGTTGAATTTGGGGGCTACATTCATCTTTAATACATTGTCTTTGCCCACAGGGAGAGATGAAAGGTTGCCCATCTTTCTATGTCTAGTTTAAATTTCTCAAGTAGGGGTTCCATATTTACCTTTATGATGTCTGACAGGTCAGGTGGGAATAGGACCCCTAGATATTCAATGCCCTGACCCAACCATCTAATGTTCCCTGGTTGAAATAAAGTTTTGGGACAGTATGCTGTTAGGGCAAGAACCTCACATTTAGACCAATTTATTTTATTTATTTTATCGGCATTAATAGTGGATATGGATGGATGTCTCTGGACTGCTAACAAAGGTCAAGATATCATCTGCATAGAGCATCACCTTATGCCATGTGGGCCCTATGCGTATACCAAGGAAATAAGGATCTAGGCGGATGATGGCCACTAATGGTTCCAGTGCAAGGGCACAAATGGCTGGGGAGGGGGCCCCCCTGGCGGGTACCTCTACACATCTTGAAGTATTGGGAGATGAGTCTATTAGTTACCACAACTGCTGTAGGTTCCCTATAGATTAAGCATAGCAAGTTAAGAAAGACCTATCCAAAGCGCTCAAGGACTAAAAATAGGTACTCCCACTCAACCCTGTCAAACGCCTTCTCAGCATCTAAAGACAGAGCTGCAGTGGGAGCAGCTTCATCCCCGACAGCCCACATTACATCTATCAGATGTTGTATGTTATCTGTGGAATGGCGATTGTGTGTAAATCCCACCTGGTCAGGGTGGACCAGGGAGGACATAACCTTGTTTAGTCTATTGGCAAGGATTTTAGAGAAGATACGGCTATCATAGTTAGTCAAAGAGATGGGTCTGCAGCTATGACAGTCTGTAGGTTCTTTATCCCTCTTCAGGAAGAGAGTGATTGCAGCTTGAGAGAGTGCTGGTGGGAGGGCATCTCTTTCAAGAGAATCCATGTACATGTCAAGCATCAGTACGCAAGTTCAGGAGCAAAGTGCTTATAAAGTGCTTTGGCCGTAAAGTCGTTGGGGCTGGGAGCCTTGAATGCAGGTAGGGATTTTATAATTTCCTAAATTTCCTCAGTTGTTATTTGGGCATCAAGCATCAGCTTCTGTTCTGTCGACAGGATGGGAGATGTAAGTTACAAAGAAATGTCTCGATCTCTATCATCCCTGCCTCTGATTCAGATCTATAGAGATTCTCGTAGAACTTACTAAAAGTATTATTTATGTCAATAGTATTCGTATGTAGTACTCCCTGTTGGTCCCGTACTGCAGGGATAGCAATATGTGTTTCTTGCTGTTTGATGTAATTGGCCAGCATACGATGCCACATCATGGTTGAATGTTCTAAGTATCCTGAGAAACCTGATATACCGGCTTTCTGTACCAAGGTGTCAATCAAGTTGTTGTCTTTCAGGTAGGTCTTTGCCATGCGTTTGGGATGTTTTTCTTCTTCCACACCACCTTCATTGGCCTCTACAGAAACCTCAGGACATCTGGGGTGTTCTTATACAGCCGGTAGGGAACTCCATTTGGTCCTGGAGCTGACGCTGTTGCATTCGTCTTGGGCCGGTTTGTTTCTGTTTTTTGAAAGAATATTTTCCATCTTGCAATTAAAAGGGCTTGATTGTCCAACATAATTGACAATGAATACAAGAAAGCCCTGCTGTGACTGCAAATTTCCACAAAGGCGGGCCAAAATACATTTCTTGAACATTAAACCATGTACACCGGAGTTGAATTAAGTTATAGAGTGTTACAAGTGATCGGTTGATTAATCAAACATGATCATAGCACGTTTTATATATTTATCATCAGCCAGCCTTTGAAAAAACATTACCCAGCATGCATCTCCTCTTCCGTCAATGTGATTAGAGACAGAGAAATAATAGCCTATAAGCCTATTATCTGCTGTAATTTTGCCTCACTGTAGCCTAAGCCTACAACAAACCCTACTTTTAAATTATATAATTGATTATATTCCATTGTCGGTTGAATAAATAGGCCTAGGCTAGATGCAATCTCATCCCCATGTACATAACTTTTACATGTTGTTGTTTCCTGTGAACCCAGAAGTTTATTTTGAAAAGACACTATGCATGTAATAAGCGGAAACTGACAGTAAAAAAGGAGTAAACAGTGCAGAAATGGTAACACAGAGCATGGGGAGAGAAAAAAGTGATAAGGATGAACAGGGAGAGTAGGATATAGCGGGAGTTTAGCTCCAGTTGTTTGTCTATGAACTGCAAAGAAACAGAATAAACAGTATTAGACCATCAGTCCAGACTTACATTTTTTCGACTGGAACACTACACCATTGATATCTATTGAACAGCCCTGCATGTGCAAAACTAATGTTAGAAGGGTACCTAGAGTGTCATAGTTTGAAGCGTAGGGCCACTGACCAAGCTGCTGTATTTGAGAGTTGGGAATGAGAACATGTTGAAATAGACGTGGTTCTGAGATGTCTGTTTTCAGGGCAATGTCTAGGACCAAATTTCAACCAAAATACAACTGTCTTTGCACTGCTTCATGAATGCAATGAATGAACCTCCCATTTTAGCATGACATTTGACATGTGTTGCGTCCTGCTCCACTGCCTGACTGTGCTTCCCTCCGCGGACTGTTTCACCCTGAGGTCCTGGTGCTTCCTCGACAGGCTGCCCGACAGACCTGCTGCTTCTTCCTAGTGTAACCGGTGGTGTCTAACGTTGTGTGCGTTTTGTTTTGATGAAGAGGCCCAGACTAGGATAACTTTGAAGGTGATCTCCAGTTGAAGTACTTTAACCGGGAGTCAGTGCTCTGGTTGGATCCACGCGGAGAGCCAGGGTTAGCTGGGAGGCTAGCTGGCTGTGCTTCCCTCAGGCCATGCTGCACCTAATGCTCCACTAGCCTCCCAGCTAACCTGGCTCTCTGTGTGGATCCAACCAGAGCACTGAGTCCTGGTTTGTTATTCAGGTTAAAGTGAGAAGCAGCAGGTCTGTCAGGCAGCTGAGTGAAGTGGAGCCTGTGGAGGAAGCACCAGGAAATTCAGGGTGAAACAGTCCGTGGAGGAGCTGCTGTGTTTGGCTGCACACCTCGGCTGACAGGATGTACCACTCTTGGTTTATAACGGTTAGCAATCAGTGTATTAGGTGCATTACTGCCACCTTCTGCTTCGGGGTGTGAGATTAGATCCTAGCCCTTAATCCCGTCTGTCTAATAAACTCAAAGAAAACTGTACTGCTCCACCCACTTGCCAGGTTCATTAAAGTTTTAATGCTGAGCTCCTGAACTCCAGTTCTTCCTTCATATATTGTATTTCTTGATCATACTTGGTACAAGGTATGATTGCATGAGTAATAGTCTCCTCAGCCAGGAGGAAATAAAATATGTGCATTATATCGGTATTGGCAGTCAGCCAAAATGAGTTGGAAAATATCGGCATCTGCAAAAAATCCAATATTGTGCATCCCTACCGCATATCCTCTAGAGGGTCGTGGGGGAGCTGGAGCCAATCTCAGCTGACATTGGGCAAGAGGTGTGGTACACCGTGGACAGGTCACCAGTCAGTCACAGGGATAACATATAGTATAGAGAAAGACAATCATTCACACTCACATTCACACCTACAGGCACCAGTTAACTTAACCTGCATGTTTTTAGTCTGTGGGAGTAAACAGTTTAACAATACAAGACAAACGAAAACAATGCAAGTGTCTACTAATAATAAAATAAAAAGATGATAATGGGAATCATACAAGATATCCATTGTTCTATAGATAACAAAATAAAATCTACTGATAATAAAATAAAGAGATGTTAATCTCAATGAGACAACCTATTTAAATAAAGGATTAGATTAATATCACAAATTAACACATTGTATGTAAAACAAAATGTCAAAACAACAGTTTGTGGTTTTAAGGGGTTAGTGCTGGAACTATTTCTTGACAAACAACAGTCAGGTGCAGTGACTGTGTGCAGCTTCCTGTAGTCGTCACAGTGAGGATGCCACTGTGCCTGTACAGAGACCAAAACCAAGCCTGTGCTCTCAAAAATGAAGGGGGTCACTTTGTGTATGTAGTTTCATGATTGTGGACGAGTTGAGAATTCAGCACACACTCATTCTGCATTATGCACAGTGATATTATGCAGCTACATCAGAATGATAAGTTCTTGTATGTTTCAGTTTTTTTCTCACAGCAAATCTCCAGCAATTGAGGATATCATTCTAAAATGGAAAAGAATGAAAGAGAGGAATACTAATTTATATATTTTTGTAACACCTCACTATTGCATTGTCTTCAGTCCTGACATCATAATAATAATGATAATAATAATAATAATAATATTTATATAGCACCTTTCAAACCAAACTTGCAAGGTGTTTTACAGTAAATACCAAAAGAATAAATAAATTTAAAAACACTTTACCGTGTGTTACAAAAATGCAATAAGATAAAAATGAGTTTCAAGAAGAGATTTAAGAGGATACTGACTGTGCATTCCACAGCTGTGGGATCCCGTCACTCTTAGTGATAAGGGCTATATTTTGGAACCATTAGTGGGGCCCTGCTAGAGGATCTCAAGCAGTGATCAGACTCAGTGTATCTGTTAGTTAGTGTATCGGTGTTGATAAGAAAACATACTTACACCTCCCATCACCCTCTCGATCATTTAGCTCATACAGTACATCAGTGAGTATCTGGTGGTCCATTGGGGGGCAGCACAGCTGTTTATACACTGTACTGTGTAACTAACCCAGAAAAGGGACACACTTATGTACAGTAATGTACAGTATCAAAACAATAATCAGGATCTTGTTTTCTTCACTGTATGTCACCTCATTGAGTTGAAGAGGTGTTTCTACAGGAATTCAAATCCTAGACATTTAGTTACCAAGCAACAATCTTAGTCCTACTCTATCTAGCTGCTGCTTATACACACACGGCCACTAGGGCACTTACTGAATTTACCAAAATCACTTAACAGGTCATCTGCTGAACCACCTTGTTGATCACCCTAACCACACTTTCTCCCTCAGTTTGTTAGATGCCGGTACACAGAAAGGTCATGAGTCAGTCAGACAGTGGAATAACAAGGTTGGTCAGTTGCTGTCGGGAACCTTTTCAGGTTAAACACCATGTCAGTGCCATTATCTCTTAGAGGGAACAGCATCATTTACAATAAATCCGACATTGTCATTTGATTGTATGCCATGTACAGTTGAAACATTTCTAAAGATAATCAACACACTACTCAAACCTCTGACATTGGGGAGCTTTATGAATGTCTATTTTAAAAAATGACTTTGGGATCAATGCTGTTAGAAAGCTCATTGTTGGAGTTCAGATTGAAAAAGTGGAATGTTTAAAACTAGCTGATACAAAGAAAGTTCAATGAAGAAAACTGCCCTTTGTAAAACGCCACTGGGACACCAAGCATGCCCAGTTTGAACCAAATAGTCCACAGAGAACAATTGACAACCAGAGTCTTGTAAAAGAGTCAGTCTAGTAATCTAGCAAGTGGGATCTTTAGGATACAACACATATAGCTGCTCAGTGTACTCAAGACTATGACTCTTGCAACTTAATTTATTCATTATGGTTCCAAAGAAATTACTTCAGGAAATATATTGCAGAGTACAGAATGAAGGTGTTCATCACCTGTATGGGCTTCATTGCACTGTACAACATGGAGAGAGAGAGCATGGGACAGATGCCAAGCACTTTGTAAAACCTGACTTCTTTGTCAATGATGATCATCCTGGGGCTGATTTGGGATCTCTAGAAGGATGTTTTGTGAGGTTTTCCAATGAACAAGTGAGACACCAGGGTTGTGTGTTATAAGGGTGATCTTTGCAAAGCTGGGTTTGGCTCCATAAATGTGTTCTGGAGGCTTCCAGTTCTGGTTAAGGTTGCATGTAAACTACAAGCTATGTGTTGTAAATAAAATATTCAGATTTATTTTTCTCATTTAATTTATTTTCTAATGTTGAGGTGCCAGCATGCCTTGTTAAATAATTCTCCCGGTGTTAACTCCTTGTGCCGTTTCTCTCCTTCAGCTGCATCCCAGTAATGCAATCACAGATTGTACCAAATATGATCAAGAAAGACAATATATGAAGGAAGAACCGGAGTTCAGGAGCTCAGCATTAAAACTTTAAAGAACCTGCCAAGTGGGTGGAGCAGTACAGTTTTCTTTGAGTTTATTAGACAGACAGGATTGATGGCTAGGATTTAGTCTCTGGTCCACAGTCCGAACCACTGTCAAAAACCAAGAACATTTTTCAAACAGAGTGGTACATCCTGTCAGCCGAGGTGTTTCCTATCTGTGCAGCCGAACACAGCAGCTCCTCCATGGACTGTTTCACCCTGATGGTCCCGGTGCTTCCTCCACAGGCTTCACTTCACTCAGCTGCCTGACAGAGCTGCTGCTTCTTCCCACTTTAACCTGAATAACAAACCGGGACTTGGTGCTCCGGTTGAATCCACAGAATCGAGTATTCACCTAGACCATGGTATAATGAATGATAACCTGGAGGAAATGCTTGATGAAAAGATCAGAGGATTGTGTTCATCCTTGGACAGCTTGCTTGATTTGATGATAAAACTGCAGAATAGTTTGATTGTAGAAATTGGAATATTGAGAGCTCAGATTGCGCAGATGGAGCAAAACATCAGAAAAACTATTTAAAAGTTAAGACTTTATTCCAGAGGATGGCATAATGGTGTTTCGCATGCCCTTCTAGGTAGCAGAGCAGGGTGAGGGCAGAGTTGACTTTGTTGTCATTTGTGAAACGAGATGGGGATTACTAGCACTAAATGTTAATGGATAGGCAGTAAATAAGTTGAGAGCTGTTCTTGTGCGTTCCTTGAATTTTTTCAGTGAGACATATTTGTTTGGTGATAAAGGAATCAACATGGAAGGTTAATTATAAAACTAACATGTAAAACATGTTAATGCCCCTAAAGGTTCAGGGGAGGTCTGTTTGTGCATTAAGAATGATCTGTTGGACTCTAAAATTGTGGTTATTGACAAACAAGTAGATGTAATTCCAGGTTTGAAGTTTTTGCATTTGAAATCAGGATATACGTTTGTCGTTTTCACTTGTTGCTTGCTACAAGAGATGTCAGTATGAGGAAAGGATGCTTTGTTTTTCTTTAATTACCTTATGAGTCACATATTTAGGAGTATGAGTATTTATATTTTTGAGTTGAAGCAATTTAAAGCTGTAGCTGCAGCTTATGATTGGCGCCATCTTTTTGGTTTGGAGCCAGAACTTTCCAAATAAGGAGTGTGGGGTGTTGTGACCAACTGTCAATCACAGCTGTCAATCAGTGCCCACACAGCAGACATCAAAGCTACTATAAGTCTTCAAATCTTATTAACAGACCAATAATTTCCAAAATGACCACCAGCATACTTGAGACCATAATGAGTCATTGAACAAAATGATTGACTTAGTATTTCTAGAGAGAAGTTGAGGCTTTTTGAATGGGAGTCAGTTGGAGCCAGCATCTAGTGGCTGTCAGCGGCATTGCACTTTAAGGTACTTCAGTCTCAAGCATTGGTAGTTGCCACTTGGCCATGAATCAGTGATTGATTTTTTTAAATAATCTAAGTTATGTATTATCAGTGGAAGGGTATGACCCCTGAATGATAATTATACATCCATATCTGCAAAGGGTGGAGCCCTGGTTCACCATATACTTGTACCATATGACTGCTTACATACTTGTGACTTCTTTGAAGTATTTGCTCCAAATCATTTAATTAAGTTTGCAAACTGTATGGATCTAATTGGAGAAAGATGCTGAACTCCAGATCACTCTTTACTGTTGTTAAAATGTCTGCCCCTCTCT
Organism: Scomberomorus guttatus; assembly: GCA_038419695.1. NCBI lineage: Eukaryota > Metazoa > Chordata > Actinopteri > Scombriformes > Scombridae > Scomberomorus > Scomberomorus guttatus. The sequence continues at coordinate 29,022,105 of CM076459.1, read as the reverse complement.
CTACCCCTCAAGAGAGTCATTAAATTATCTCATTTTCTCCAACGTCCCTGACTGAATTCAAACTCTTGTCCCCCAGTTACCAAGCATTACTTCCTGTCTACCTGTTGCACACCTCACCTCTAATTTCCCTTTTCTGTTCATAGATACAACCCCTGCTTCCTCCCATATATCAGTGTGGGGATGCAGCTGTCCATGCATGCACAATCAGATGGGAATCTGATGGGAAGCAGAAGGAGGAGGAGGAGACACTGTAGCTTCATCCTATCCAGCCTGTCAGCTTTGATTGATGTGATGTTTCTTATCAAATGAACGTACATGTGAATGCAGGCACTACATACCATACATGTACACACATGCACACATACACACAGCTATGGATTCTGGAGGCTTCTGTTATATAATGCAGAAAAGAAGTGAAGTAGTATTTGGGAGTATTTTCAGCAATGAAGGCCTCTTTTTTTACAGGCCCCTCAGGCTACAATGGATCAGCTGTGCTTTATAGTCTTATAAAATTATCTTTACAGTGCGACAAATCAATAACACAGTCTGTAAAAGTTGTCATAGCCTACTTTTCTTTTTTGGAATCAAAGTCTTTCATAAAAATTCTAGTGGTGCTGTTCATGCCTGCTTTCCCCTGGTAAACTTTAGTTTATTGGCTCTGCTGTGAGTAGATAGACACACACAGGCACATGCATATGCACACACACACACATTTTTTTAAAATACTACCATTGAAAAGTCATATTTAATCACTTCCTTCGATAAAGAGCATACTGCATATCACAGAAACAACTATATTTCTGTGCTAATTTTTAGCAGGTATGTACCTTTGATCCCCTGGAAACAAACAACTGCCACCTGAGAAGAAGGCAAAGCACAACACCTGGTAGCATACCGGTTAATGGGTGTTGATCTATTGAAAGCAAAATTAACCGAAACTGACATCACTACATTAGAGCCAGTGGTAAATTACCAAAGAGCTGCCCAGATTGGTTCATCGGATTATGTTCTCCCTGGGATGACGACGGACGTTGACCAGCCGATTATCTCAGGAGTAGGGCTGCTAGCAGCTGGGATGACTGGCTGACTAGCTTCAGCCACCTTTGGCCAACCAATGATGTAACTTCATCACTCAGTCAGTGAGTCAGTGAATGAGTCAGTGAAGGACAGACATTTGCGTTTATAAGCCTGGTCCCTGCAGTCCAGCCAACAATCAGACGCTTTTGTTGAGGATCAGATCAGCTTAAGTGGCCTTGACCAGAGAAGCTACTCTGGTTCAAAAGGCACTCTGTCTTGTATAATACATACTACATACAAAATCAAATCTTTTTGGCTTCAACTTTAAAGAATCTTCCTCTTTAAAAATTAAAAAGTTAGAAGTAACCCAAGATGGGGTTGCCAACATGTTCAAAGGGGGCTTTCATGGTAATCTGGAGAAAAATGTTGGGCACTCCACACCCTTGACAAATTCTGTTATCCTCCTGTCAGTCAAGTGCTGGTTACAATTCAGAAAAAAATACTATGCTAATTTAGTTGAAGAAGTGTGTTTTCCATCTTGCAAAGGCAGTTCTTCAGTATGAATGTTGTACATATGCAGCGTCTAACAAACACTGCTTAACAGTACCTGTCATGATTAATTGCTAAGATCACATTGTTTCCAAGAGGCTGCAATCACTCAAAGAGTTGAGCAAAATGTATACAAAGGTTTACAATAATACATTTGTTATCTCATTTTGGTTTCTTGTCATACTGTCAAGTGACTTTAGTACTGTGATCACTACACACCTTGTTCATATGGATTCACTAAATCTGCCAATTTTACAGACCCAACAGACGTCCCTCACAGTATGAGAGATCATCAGAGGTGAAAGTTATCATTAGACATGTGTCACAGCAGCATCAGGGAAGTCTCAGGGTAACCACAGGAAGACACATCAGGAAATTGTCATTTTTTGTACATCCTGACTATGAAAATGTGAAAATGAGGTTTGCTAGCAATTCTTTACTTCAAGTAGCAAATAGTGACTCTGTAGGCACTGTGAGACATTACTGTCTCACAGTCAGGATTTTTTACAGTGTCAACAGATCACATCAGATATTAAACAATATTGTTTACCATATTTTAAAACTGTATCACACAAATAATCCGAAGCTTTGGCATACATTTTAAAGCCTAAATATGGTAATAACTGTCAGACAAATGAAAACGTGAAGTGAAAAGATCCAAGTTACACTCTGAAACATAGACACAGTACATTCCTCACAGCAGCTGTAGGGACACTGGTTACAGAGCAGCTTTTACAAGTATGCAAGCAAGTCACTTTATAAGATCCAGAAGAAGTCATTAAAATGGGACAAGTGTTGTGCCTTGTAATGGTAAATGTCACTTGATAGAAAATCACAGCTCTGACATAACGTGTACAGTCAGGATAACATATACACACACAGTGGCTACACTTATAAAGAAAATGTGCTGTGTTTTTAGCAGAGATAATCTACTTTACTCATTTCACTTCTTCTATTGTTACATATCGTGCTTTCCACCCCGGCATTCAGACAACCACTGTATGTGTGTACATTACATATTGTATTTACTGAACAGTAACATTACTGCTAAGACATTAGCATTTTCAACAAATGCTTTCTTCTTTACAGACCTTAGAAGCACATTCCCCACATATGTACAGTACATGTGGAGTTTATGATTACGGTTAATAGAGCATAAATAGTAACCTGAAAATTTTGTGACATAGAGACATAAATAGCAGTATTTACCTGAGAGAAATGTCAGGGAAACATAAATGTTATTCATTTCTCCTGGATTTTGGGTCAGATCTATCACTCCAACATGTGTGGTTGTGACACTTTGACACATTGTGGTGACACTCCATTCAGAATGAAAACAGAAGGGATGATTACTAACACTGAATACATCATGTGTTGTTATTTCCAAACTGGTGACTAAAGTAAACTGACCTTGGGAACATGGTTGCAGCTTCTTGATTGTTTGATCTACTGAGCTCTGTAATCTGATCGGTACTTTAGTGCTAATCATTTTACAATTTCCAGACTTGAGGCTTACTACACTATGCAAGTAAGGCCTATGTATCTGAACAATTATCAACTATGAATAAAGCAATCTGATATTTGATTCCCTATTGTGTTTTTTTCTGATTTCTTTCTTTGCTGCAGAGTTTATCTGCAGTTTTTATGCAGTCACTGAATTCCTTTTGACTTAGGCTAAATACAATATTTTGTATATCATGTATGTTAATGGGGTGGACAAAATAACACTTTTCAATATAATGCACTCCAGTACTCCACCACTATGACCTTGATAATAAAGTAGAATCATCACCTTTCTGACAATGTCAACAAAAACTGAAAATGTATAAGCTTTGTTGTATTGGATTGCATTAGATTACACAGGTGTTCCTAATAAAGTGCTCAGTGAGTGTATATTGAACAGTGAAAAACGACTTTATACCAATATCTCTACCTTGACTTGACTTTATTGTTGGTTAATTGCTATTGATAAAGGCAGTTCACACATAGAAAGAACATCTGTATTTACAACAAAGAATCCACAGACATTATATTAAGCATGAACAGAAATTAGTCTCTTACAATTGATTCATGCTGGTGCGCACTCACATGCACATACACACACATACACACACTGTATTTCACCATCATGAATTGATGGAGTCATGTTTCTCTTAGTGTACCCATGCACAAATAATTCCACTGGTGTTTCTGTACCCTGAACTGAGAAAAGTTCCAGTCAGGCTAAATGGTAAATGCACTGTACATGTATAGCCCCTTTCTAGTCATCCAACCACTCAAAACGCTTTTAACACTATGAGTCAATTCACCCATTCATACGCTGAATGGGTAGAGGGGCTACCATACAAGGTCCCAACCTGCCCATCAGAGGAAATCTAATCTAATCATTCACACACAGATGGCACAGGCATCATGCACATATTTGGGGTTCAGTATCTTGCCCAGGGACACTTCGACATGCGGGCTGGAGGAGCCGGAAATCGAACCGCTAATCTTCCAATTAGTGGACGACCCGCTCTACCTCCTGAGTCACAGCCGCCCCATGTACAAACACTTGCAGTTTGAGATTTATCTGGAGGATTACTAGTGTGGGAAATGTGGTCAGGTATTCAGAGTGATAGCACTTGTTTGTGCAGTGTAACAGCAAGCACAAAGTTTTCAATGATCTTTAAATAGGCTATTAGCACTAACACACACTGAGGGTCAACTAGAGTTTGATCATGTTGGTTCTTAAGGAGCACGGCTGGTTATCAGTAATAATTAATGATTATCAGAGATAATTATTAATTATAAAACAAATAAAAATTATTAAATTTGATTAATAATTACGGGGCACCACCCGGAAACCGGGACCAATAACCAGGTAGAAAGGTAGTCTCATAAAAGCGTTCACCTTGGATGTGAGAGTCTGAGTGACATCCACATTCAAGGTGAACAAAGAAGGTTTGAATTCGAGCTCTGACTCTCTCAATCAGCCACTTATCACAATACAAATACACAATAATGACAGAAGGACTTTTTCTTTAAAGCTATAACAGTATTTATTAATCTCCACAAAATCAACAAAGTCAACAAATGTTTCAATTAATTCACACTGGACTACCAGCTAATACTACAACAAATACACAGATAACAGCTATAAACAAGTCCCACATGTGTAAGTAAAGTGTGTGTGTGTGTGTGTGTGTGTGTGTGTGTGTGAGTGGGTGTGTGAGTGGGTGTGCAGGACTAGGAATGGTGGGCGTGATCTGACCAGCTGACGTCGCGCACCTTACGGTAGCGGGCGTGACCTGGTGAGATGACTTTGTACGAAATTGAGATGGCGGGCGTGGCCTTGTGAGGAAGTCACGTCACGCGACAATGAACCGGCGGAAGTGCCGCGGTATTCAAATAGTACAATGGCAAAATGGCGCCACCTAGCAATCGGCGGTTCTGCACTCACCCAACTTATGTTCACGAGCACACGTGTCTGATGGCGGATAATGAGGGACAGAGCAACGCTATGTCCCACGCTATCTTACCGCCAGATGTGTAAAAGAGGTGCGGTTATGTAGGTGGTGTGTGTGTGTGGAGGAGAGAGAGAGAGAGAAAGGAAGAAAACCGACTCTCGGCGGAGTCTCACGACCGTGGGGGGAAGGCAGCGGTTACTTTATCTACAGAGAGCGCGCGCACGGATAGCAATCTGTGCGCCCGTTGTCTGGCGGTTAAAAAAGTAACTAACTCTCCTCTCACGGTGGTACAAACACAGTGGTCCCGAGCGGGACAAAACAACAGTTTAGCGTGGTGAACACTAACTAAACAGGTAGCAACTTCAAATTACTCGCTAGAGTAAACAGGCAAGGACTCAGCGGTCCGTTAAAAATCAAACAACACACAATAAGCACTAAGCTTATGAAATACACATGAAATATTATAGTATAGTATAGTATTATAGTCTCTGCCCAGACAACCTCTTACTTGTGTCGCTCTTAATAGCGAACTGATGTGTGTTAGTCCGTCAGTATACACCACGGGGGCCTCCGATGCGTGGTACTGGCGGTGCCGTTTTAATTCCTCGAGGATAACGGCGGCTGGTTTCTTGGTGGGGCAGCGAGGAAACTCAGGGTGGTCGACTTTGTCGGTAGATAGCGGGGCATAGAAGTTATCCACTTCTCCGCGAAGAAAATCCTTTCTTCCTTCAGGGTGGTCGACTTGGTCGGTAGATAGCGGGGCGTAGAAGTTAACCGCTTCTCCGTGAAGAAAATCCTTTCTTCCTTCAGGGTGGTCGACTTGGTCGGTAGATAGCGGGGTGTAGAAGTTATCCGCTTCTCCGCGAAGAAAATCCTTTCTTCCTTCAGGGTGGTTGACTTGGTCGGTAGATAGCGGGGCGTAGAAGTTATCCGCTTCTCCGTGAAGAAAATCCTTTCTTCCTTCAGGGTGGTCGACTTGGTCGGTAGATAGCGGGGCGTAGAAGTTATCCGCTTCTCCGAGAAGAAAATCCTTTCTTCCTTCAGGGTGGTCGACTTGGTCGGTAGATAGCGGGGCGTAGAAGTTATCCGCTTCTCCGCGAAGAAAATCCTTTCTTCCTTCAGGGTGGTCGACTTGGTCGGTAGATAGCGGGGCGTAGAAGTTATCTGCTTCTCCGTGAAGAAAATCCTTTCTTCCTTCAGGGTGGTCGACTTGGTCGGTAGATAGCGGGGCATAGAAGTTATCCGCTTCTCCGTGAAGGAAATCCTTTCTTCCTTCTGCAGGTAGGGTGAGAGGGCTGGGTTGCACACAGCGCTCTCTCGTGGATCCGGTGATCGTGTTCGGGATGAACACGGGTCGTGGTTTCGTCTCGTCCAGCGAGGGGAGAAACTCCAAAAGGGAAAGGGGGAAAAGGTACACGTGTAAGGTTACCTCCGTTAGTAAATCTGGCTGGTGAAGAAAGTGAACTTCCTCCTAGCTCGGTTACTGTGGAAAGGCGGACGGCAACTCCGTGCAGCCGCTTCTTAAGGGGGCGGTGACGTCACGGCTGTGTTGCCATGACTCCCGGTGGTGGTTGTGGATTTTCTGACCAACAATCATTAAATTATGTTGGGCCTCAACCATGGGGTCAGACAAAGGCAGGCCTACATGTAAAACCTGAAGCCTGACCATGAGGCTTCCTTTGTCCTTTGTCCCCTGAAACAAATGGAGCAGCACCAAAATGCTGCTCACAGACTCCACCTCCCATAATGCTCTGACAAGTTCGCACCTAGGTGAGAACTCGGCAGGGAGCTCAAACCCTGGTCTCTGATTGGCAGAGACCCACAAAGACCACCGGGAGTCATGGCAACACAGCCGTGATGTCACCGCCCCTTTAAGAAGCGGCTGCGCGAATTCAACAGCCCCTTTCCACAGTAACAGTGCTGGAGGAAGCGTTGCTTTCTCCGTGAGCCAGCTTGCTAAAGGAGGTAACCCCGTGCACGTAGACTTTCCCCCTGGAAGATTCAACCCTCGCTGGACGAGCTGAACTTCTCCCTGTGTTCAACCAAACACACTCACCGGATCTAAGAGAGAGACCACTGCTGTTGCAACCCAGCACTCTCACTACCTGCAGAAGGAAGAAAAGGATTCTGTTCACGAAGACATGGATTACTTCTCTGTCCTGCTCTTCTTCAATTAAGTCGACTCCGCTGTTTTCCTCAAAACCCCGCCAACAGAGCGCCGACGGCCCTGTCCGCATCCGAACCGGTTTAGGACGGAAGAAACACACCGTATCACTTTATGAAGCGAGCACGTAAGAGGCTATGTCTGGACAGAGACAGAATTAAATGTGTGTTTATTAGCTTTTAGCTTTTAGCCTAATTGCTATGTGTTGCTGATTTAACGGACCGCCAAGTCCCTTTGTCCTGCTATACTCTGAGGAGCATTTAAAGTTTGCTGCCTGTTTAGTTGTGTTAACGCTAGACTGTTTTTGTGTTTTGTCCCACTCGGGACTGCTGCTGTGTTTGTGCCATCGTGAGTGAGAAAGTAAGTTGTTTGTCGATCAGAATCAGACAACGTGCGTCACAGGCTGCTGTCTGCACGCACGCTCTCTGTGGACAGACAACCGCTGCTCTCCCCTCACAATCGCAGGATTTCCCCGTGAGCCGGCGTTTCTTCTCCTCTTCTCTTGCTACTAACACCTACACTCACACACATACACACCTCTTTTCTTACACATCTGACGGTCAGATAACGTGGGACACAGCGCCGCTCTGCCCTCATTATCTACCATCAGACCCGTGTTTGATACATTGAATTGGGTGAACGCAGAGACGCCGACCCCCAGGTGGCGCCATCTTGTTATTGTTGTAACCGACACTACAGTTATAGCCACTATTCGGTCACCATTTTGTTCACACCCACAGACACACACACACCCATCTACACACTCACACTCACACACACACACACACACATGCACGCTCCAGCTTGCATGTGTTTCCATTGTATATAGCTGTATTATTGCTTAGGGAGTATTAGATTTTAGGAGTGTCTTATTGATCAAAGAATTTGCTAACTTGTTAACTTTGCTATTGTTTAATAAACACTGTTATGTCTTTAAAGAGAAGTCTTTTGTAATTATTGTGTGTATTTATTGTAAAAGGTGGCTGATTGAGAAAGAGGGCCAGAGCTCGAATTCATACCTTCATTGTTCACTTGTGGATGCTGATATCCCTCAGATATTAGCATCCCAAGTGAACCTTGTTAATGAGACTAACTTATTGTTTGGTTATTGGTCCCGGTTTCCGGGTGGTGCCCCGTATTATTAATTTTTATTAATTAATAATTATCCGATAATTATTAATTACTGCTAATAACCAACCAGCTTACAATCACTTCCCAACAAGTGGTGCTCCTGTATGAGGCTCTCTCACTATAAATCCCAACAACTAGATGCTGTATACTATTGCCTGCATACTGCACTGTTAAATGGTAGGTCTGAGTGCCGATTGAGGGGCTGTCCAAAAGTGATGCAAACACATCTTGGGTGGTCTCCAGGAAACCCTTAAGGGTGAAATGATGATTGGTTCTAGTTTGAAGGGGTAAAAACTCCGGTAACAGGAGTATAAAGAACAACTTTATTATGAGACCAATGCGTTTCAGCTTGTGCCTTCATCAAGGTCAGTTTTACATTTTTATAATGAGGTTATGACAAGATCCTAATGAAACCAAAAAGCACTTTGGGATTGCTAATTATAAGACATTGTTTTCTTTGAAGAACTACTTAGAGGTTAATGGAATCGGGGTTCACAAAAAAAGTTTCTGGTAGAACTGTGGAGATCCGTTATCATAATACAAAGAACTCCCCAAAAGACAAACAAACCTCTTTTAATTTAAGATATGTTTGTATCATAAATGACATCATCTAAACAAAGATCCACTGGACTTCATTCAGTGAGTAGGTAACTTTGGTGACATGCACTGAGTAAGTGGACTTCTGAGTTTACATTATTTTGTTAAATATACTTTTCCCAGTGGTCTAAGATAAGTGACATTGAGAATTTCTAAGAGGGAAGACGTACTAAATTAGCTAAATTTGCATTTTAAAGTGAGTAGAACAGAGTAAAAATTTGGACAACTTAAAGACAAGATCAAGGACAACAGGTAAGTCAAACTGAACAAGAGGAAAAACAAGAGAAAAGAAGAAAATTCCCCAAAGAAAGTGTGACAAGCAGGAGCTTGTTGCTAGGCGAGAGGAAACAAGAGGAAAAATAAACAAACAGATACTCAAAAGGGAGTGAGTAGGCCTACATATAACTAATAGAAGAAACAACACCCTTGGACTGTTGAAAACCTTAAATTATAGTTTGTTCAAGTGTTACACATAGACTACCAAGAATAACTCAGATAAGCCATTTGAGCTGAGGTCAAACAGTGACATCTGGAACCCCAAAGTGGCAGTTGGAATCAGTGGCAGCTAACTGTGGCAGTTGGAAGCTAGCAGTAGATTGTAACAGTAACAGCTAGATAGCAGGCATTTTGTTTTACCTTTTTATTGAACTTCTATTCAAAGCACCCTGACCAATGCGCCATTCAAAACAGCAGCCAACCCTCCCTCACTGCCCAGAGCAGAGCATTAAGGACCTCATCAATATACACTACCCACCAGACATTAAAAATGACACAGGGAGAAGCACATTCAAATAGGAGCTTCTTAAGGAAACCCTTTTTGCTGATCTTTTTAAAAATGGGGAAATTAATAATCTCAATTTCTACACTGACAGACCTGAACCCTGGCACAGAGCCATTATCGACCATCACCCTTCAGTGGCAAAAAAGGGCAACAAGGACTACTGGCAGTTAAAGAGCAGGGACCTAGAGGACTCTAACAGCATAATGACAACTATCAGTGTTTATAGAAGTGTTAAAGTCATGGCACAGAGGTATCTCAAGCCTTTCCAGGACAGTTTCCAGGCAATTAAATCTCTGGTAGACACAGATCCTCCAACTGTCTTAGCATCACAACTGAGGAGGAGCATCATGATGACCCAGAGCAGACCCTGACCCCTCCACATCAGACCTCCTTTACAGACCTGAAGGAGCACTTCACCCAGTTGGAAGTAGAGCTGGTGCAGCTCAGGAAAATGGTCTTGAATCAGACAAAAACTTAGCATAGCTCTTACAACAACAACAAATGGAACAGATGAGAAAAGAGCAAGAAATCATACAGACAACCCGTCAAAAACAATTACTCACACACAGAAAGCCACAAGAAAGACCTGGTCACTTAGAACAAGTGAGAGAGCTACAGCAAGAGAAAGAGAGCCAGAGGAGAGAGCAGGTGAACAGGTGAAAGAACTAGAGTCACAGGAGAGAGCTCATGGCTCTAAAAGAAACTTCTGGGAGAACTGCAGCTGGAGAAAGAGAGCCACAAGACTCAACTTGTTGCTCTGACAAAGAAAGTCAAGGAGAAGGACAGAGCACTGGATGGTTTGAAGGAACAGGTGATCTCCCTCACTGTGTCTGAGCCACCAAGGACTGATGACAGTCAACACATAGCAGTGAGCCCTTCCTAGAACACCCAGCAGATATTGTGTTACTGATCGACTCAAATGGAAAATTAATTGATGAGGAAAGGCCTTTCCCCCAGGCACAAGGTGGCAAAACGTTGGTGTCCAAACACAGAGGCAACAATGGGTATTATTTCTGATTAGGATGTGTCTTGGGGAGCCAAGGGTCTCCCCTTTTCTTCCCTAACTCTAAGATAGTGATGTCCACTCTGTTACCCTGGAAGGATTTCCACCCACACACAATACAAAAAGTGAACATCAACATCTCCAGAGACTGTGAACTATGGCCAAATGTTTGTGTTGCCCACTACTCCTCTCTCACTGTACAAGATCTTTATGATCATGTACACCTCTTCAAGGAAGCACTTCCACTGTTCATTATGACACTGAAAGATGTCACACTGAACCAAACAGGTACACTCAACAGGAGGTGCAACACAGGAACCCCAGAACTCCAACAACAGAGAGGCACTTCCCAGGACCTGCCAACAGCATACTAAAGAGAGCCTACCAACCCAGGCTCAAGCAGCAGCACCTACAACCACCACCACAGCACAGACCTCAGAAGAGCATCAGCCATACCCAGTCTGGACAAACCAACCCCAAACCCAGGACCTCACCACCTCCCAGACCTTTCATACCACCAGCACCACCTCCACAGCAGCAGCAGGAACAGATCCAGCCAGGCAGTCCGTCCTTTTCTGAGGTGGTAAGAGGAGCAGTAAGCCCCACTTACAGTGAACTGAGAGCCATCCAGGACATGCTGAGTACATTATGCTCTCATCTTATAGGCCACAGTCATTGTCAGTGGTAATGAGCAGGTAGTGGTTCTTTAACAAAAGGTCCACAAACTAAACTAAACTTAACTAAACACTGTGTGTACACACAAGTTAAAAACTTACGGTCTGTGTAACCATCACATTGTAAATTTATTTTATGTTCAAAACAGTTATTTCTTTCTTCTCTTTTTAAAATGGCAGTATGTTACAGTTGCAATCATTTAGCATATCTGTTTGAAATATTCAGCGTGTAAACTCTTTATTTATTTGGTTTAAAAAGTAGAACCCTTGACTTCTTAGACATGGTTAATTATGTTGATATTTTTATTTTGCAGGAGACTTGGTGCAAAGGAGATGCCCCCACTGGTTGTTCCCCTAACAATAGAGACTTTATAGTCCCAACAAAACTAAATGGAGTCACCCAGGGTAGAGACTCAGGGGAAATGTTGATATGGTATAAGTCAGAATTAGCAGACTCAATAGAAATAATGAAAAAGGGAAATATCACATTTGGTTAAAGATTAAAAAAGATATAATTTCCACTGAGAAAACTATTTTTAATGTGCAAATTATATTCCCCCAATAGAATCTCCATATTACAATAAGAAGATTTTCTCCACCACAGAGGAAGAGATCAGTCATTTCCAGGCCCAGGGATCTGTGCTGATCACAGAGATTTAAATGCTAGAACTGGTGAGGAGCTAGATTCTACTAGTACTGAAGGTGACAGTTACATTACTGGAGCTAACCTTAACTTCCCCATCCTTCCCAACAGGAATGATTATAACAAAAACTCAAACAAGAGTGGAAAACAAGTCTTGCAGCTTTGCAGATTGCTGGGTATGTACATTGTCAATGGAAGGCTGCAAGGGGACTCCTTTGGACATTATACATATTGTTCAAACCTTGGCAGCAGCACTGTTGATTATGATGTAACAGAGTTAGACCAAATCTCTTTGAGAGCCTTCATGGTAAAAGAATAAAAAACCTCTATCAGATCACTCTTAGGTCACTTTGTATCTGAAAAGAGCAGACACAGGTAACATATGTTCTCAGCCCTGTAAGCTGTACAAAATAAAGAAGCGATACAGATGGGCACAAAATAGGAGTAGTACCAGAAAGCAATGGTCAGTGAAGAAATCCAGTCTCTTCTAGACTGCTTTCTGGTCCAAATCTACCCTCATAACACAGAAGGTGTAGAGCTGTGTCTGGTAAACATTAACCACATATTTGATTATTTGGCCTTATTATCAAACTTAAAATGCAAAACAAAACAACCACAGAAAACGAACAGGGTCCAGACAGCCAGGAGCTCCACCTTAATTACTGTGAGACTCTTAAAACAATATAAAAACACACTGAGAGCAAAAAAAGAGCAATATCTACAAAACCACTTGCAATGAATTGAATTAGAACAGAATAAGAACTAGAAGGTAGAAACTGGAGGTTCTGCAGCCCAAAAAAGCATGTGAGCCTGATGGCATCTTAAACGAGATGTTAAAACATACTAACAGAAAATGCAAATTGGCCATCCTAAAGATATTCAACTTGGTACTCAGTGTGGGCCATTTCCCTGAAAGCTGGAGTGAAGGGCTGATCACACTCATCTTCAAGAATGGAGACAAATTCGATCCCAACATCTACAGAGGCATCTGTATAAGAAGTAACCTGGGGAAGTTATTTGGCAGCATACTAAATTCCAGAATTATAAACTTCCTCATTGAGCACAGTGCCTTAAGCAAAAGTCAGATTGGATTTCTTCCAAATTATAAAACAGCTGACTACATTTTCACCCTACACACACTAATTGATAAATATGTAAATCAAAATAAAAGACACATTTTATGCATGTTGATTTCCAAAAAGCTTTTGATTTAGTCTGGCATGAGGGATTACTTTTTAAACTAATAGAAAGTGGTATAGGGTGGAAGTCTTTTGATGTAATTAAATCAATATATGAAAATAACAAATTGGCTGTCAAAATGGGAGACAGACTTCTCACAGGGTAGAGGGGCGAAGCAAGGCTGCAACCTCAGCCCCACCCTCTTCAATATTTATATTAATGAACTGGCATTGTTATAAGAACAATCACCAGCACCTGGTCTCACTCTTCAAGAGACAGAAATCAAGTGTCTGTTTTATGCAGATGACCTGGTTATACTGTCTCCTACTAAAGAAGGTCTTTAGCAGAGCCTGGACCTTCTACATCAGTACTGTCAGACCTGGGCCCTCACAGTTAACATGAAGAAGACCAAAATTATCACCTTCCAAAAAAGATCAAGGTTACAGAGAAATGACCCAACATTTAAAATAGGTGAGACCCAAATAGAACAAATACCTATACTTACTTGGGTTTACAAATGAGTTCCACAGGAAACTTCTGCTTTGCTGTGAAGGAACTAAGGAACTAAGAGAAGGCAAAAAGGGCTTTCTATGTCATCAAGCATTCAGTTCAAATCCACATTCCAATTAGGACATGGCTCAAGATATTTAAATCAGTTATAGAATTGATTGCATTGTATGGCAGTAAGTTATGGGGCCCCTTACAACAAAATGATTGGGCAAAATTGGACAAAAATCCAAATGAAACCCTGCATGCAGAGTTCTGCAAAAGTGTTCTAGACAAAGAAAAACACCAAACTCTGCATACAGGGCTGAATTAGGCTAATATCCTTTACTTCTAAGTATTCAAAAAAAGATATATCAAATTCTGTAGCCATATTAAAAAGAGTGACCCTGTCTGTTACCATTATAAAGCCCCTGCCTGCCAAGAGTTGAACATAGAAAGGAGTCCCCTCAGCCAACTGGTCCTCAGGCTGGCTGACCTTTCACCTTCTGACATCACAAACCCCAGCTGGCCTCAGAGCAGTTACACTATCACTCAGAAGATTAGACCTAACCTAATTATGCTAAACTAACTAAAGAAAAACACACTCACAACACAAACTAGAAACAGAAATATTTGGCCCTAAACAGACATAATACCATGGTCTGGGTGAATTCTGATTAGCTGCAGGGAATCCATTAATTCCTGATAATGGACACCTACTAAGTAGTTCCAGTAAACTGTATGTTCACTGTTCTAAATTAATGCCCTAGCTAAAATGAGCAACCATAGCAACATGGGTGCAGTCAAAGCCTCCATTTACAATTTATTGCAACACGTTAACAAGCTAACATCTAATTACCACAAAGAGTGACTTCAACATTTCTTTGAACCTATTTGGAAAATATGACAACTCTTATGATTGGGATGCAGCTGAAGAAAGAGAAATTTAAAAGAAAAGGGAAAAACTGCACAAGGAGTTAACACTGGGAGAATTATTTAACAAGACATGCTGACACCCCGACATTAGAAATAAAGTAAATGAAAAATAATTTGAATATCTTATTTACAACACGGAGTGTAGTCTTTCAGTGCCTAATCCCCTAAACACCACAGGATGGCAACTGTAACACACAAACTGCAAGAAGTACATTGCATGTACACATGACCTATCATTTGTTCGTGAAAATCTTGATATTGATTTGGGAACAATGTCAAATTATATTTACTGTTTGTCAACTGTACGCAATGTTATTGACTTTGAATCTATGCTAGCATAATGTTTGATTTCTGGCTCATAGCTGAGCCAAAAGGTTCTTTGTGCTGGGCGGACAGCACAAAGTCATATCTAAGGTTTGTCCTATTTACTGGAGTAGTGAACAACGTTTTCATTGCCTAAGAACCTTATTGGATGGTAATGATTGTTACATGTATTAGTCAAATTGGTAACACCCTCAGGTGTTAGCAGGGAAACTGAGTTATGGCTTGTGAAAAACTTAAGATTTTAAATGCAAAACACATGAAAATATATATTAATGGTGTTATTATTTTTTTATTTGGCAAATGACCCTGGCTGAATAATGCCCTTCGAGGTGTCCATTATCAGGAATTAATGGACTCCCCGTTGGACAGTTCTGGCATCCCCATCGTCCATTAATTCCTGATAATGGACACCTCATCAGGCATTATCCCTTACATATACTGTGGCAGACTACCTAACCACAGTAACTGATATGAAACTGAGAAAGACATTGACAATGTACAGACTGAGTGACCGTAGTCCTGCAATAGAGAAGGGCAGAGACATTGTGATGACAGAATTACACTTTCTAACAGAATGTCAAAACTACAGAAATATTAGGGAGGAATTCTTTCCAAAATTTGAAAAAAGGTTACCCTGAATTCTGAAGTCTGACAGAAAGGGAGAAATGAGCCCTCATTCTGGGGGAAAAAGAGAATGTACATTGTTGGCTGCTAAATATGTCACTTCCTGCCACAACAAAGGAGACTACCAGTAGGACATAGACATACAAACAAATATACTTGTTCTTAGCATATTCTACTTACCGCCACCATTTGTTTTGTTTTGTTTTTTGTTTTGTTTTTATGTTATTTATAGACCAATGGTTGTCTTGTATTATCCCTACAATTAACATATCTTTATTTTATTTTATTATTAATAGATTTTCTTTTGTTATCTGTAGAGCAATGGATATCTTGTATCCCACTAACATATCTTTATTTTATTATTAGTAGATTAACACTAGCATTGCTTTTGTTTGTCTTTGTCTAAAGTCACATTGAAATTGTACCAATACTAACTTGATTGCTTGAAATGAAATAAAATTATACAGTATATATATACATAGACACACATTTGGGTCCATTTGTCCCCTTAGAGGGAAGGGTCACTGCAAATATGTAAAAGTTGTTCTGAATAATCACCTTTATCCTATGATGAAACATCTCTATCCTGATGGGAGTGCCCTCCTCTAGGATGACAATGCCCCCATCCATAGGGCTTGAGGGGTCACTGAATGATTTGATGAGTATGAAAATGATGTGAATCATATGATATGGCCTTCGCAGTCACCAGATCTCAACCCAGTTGAACACCTATGGGAGATCTTGGACTGATGTGTTAGACAGCGCTCTCCACCACCAAAACACCAAATGAGGGAATATCTTTTGAAAGAATGGTGTTCATCCCTCCATTAGACCAAAGACTTGTAGAATCAATGCCAAGGTGCATTGAAGCTATTCTGTCAGCACGTGGTGGCCGAACACCTAACTAAGACACTTTATGTTGGTTTTTCCTTTAATTTCTCACCTGTCTTTGAGCATGGAAGACTTAAGAACAGGTTTTTATGTTTATTTTATATATGTTTTGATTCCAATTTATTTAGATATCTGGTGTTGCCTCTCCTTTCATTCTTTTATTCTTCATCTGCTGCTACCAGGGAAAAGACAAAGTGAAAACAGAAAGTCAAACAGTAGCAGAGTGGGTAAAGTTTTGTCTTACTTAAATTCTTGACATTTCTAGTTAGATTCCTGTCATTGGACAGATTGGACAGAAATGTGAGATTTTTTTACATATGTACAGTCCATACAAAGAGCATGTGTGCAGTGTGTGTGAAGTTAGGAATTTATTATTATCTTTTACAAGGCCCCTGAGCAGCTGTTTATACACTGTAAAGGTGCTCCAGGTAAGATTTTTATGTCAGAATCCAGCTGTCTAATCAGCTTCAATCACAAAATGGGCCTACAGGAGAGAAGAGTATCCATTCACCCATTACTGAGCTGCTGTGCATTCACCTTATTTTCTCTGGTAAAATATCTGCATGGGAGATGACAAATCCAGACTCCGAGGTCCAACCCCTAAAAGAACAGATCAAAGACAATGGCTGCTTCTAGTGGACACACTGAATTGATTCACAGACAGGCATGTGATGTTACCAGAAGTGTTATTTAGCTACTTGCCACAAACATACTTCTGTTTAAGCTATTTAACATCAAGATTTGTATGTTGGCATCAGTTCACTACTTAACGGATTTAGAGACAAGTGAAGTGAGTGAAAGAGGTTTTCCTTGCTGTAATCATTCCTCCTGTTACGTTGGGATTGAGTGAGTTAACTGTGGACTACAACTTGAGCCCTGGTTTTTTTTGGCCAATATTTGTTTACATTTTGGCAAATTGTCTCCATTAAAAATATGCTGAATTAGCTATTAGCAGTTCCTGTTGGCAGTGTAGCCATGGATGTACACACAACTATCACTGGATTTCTTTGATACTGAAGAAAACCTATAAACATGACAATGTTAGGAGTTATGGGGAGTGTCTTTTTTCTATTATTTCTACACAGATATGTGGTGGCTGTTGATGATGAGGATGACAGTTATGTTCAGTTATGACTCAAAGGAGTTTTGATGCTTGAAAACTGCTTTAGATAACTGGGTTAAATTGAATTGAAAGAGTGATGAAACTGGTGGGTGAAGTTTTATCATCCAATAGAAATGATGGCAAGAACTGTGAAAATAATACCTAGGTTGTAAAAAAGAATAATAGGAATTTTGCTTTAAGCTAAAGCTATGCTTGATGTATCATATTTCATCATATCTATGAGCCTATCTAAATTGTGCTGGTATGTGGTGCCTGAGTTCTTTGGCCCTGACAATTCACCGCAGACATCAAGCACTGTGCAAGAAGATTCCTTCAGGCGAGTCAGAGCACGAGCAAACACACACTCTCTCTCTCTCTCTCTCTCTCTGTCTCACACACACACACACACACACAAACACACACACACACACACACACACCAGTACCAGCTGGTGATTCAAAAAATTGGGAAGGACAGGAGGAAAACCAACCCATGGCGTCATGTTATTTTACACTAGTCGGCTACTTATCTCTGCTTTCTTATGTTCAAGATATGTTATTATGTTCAAATGCAGGGCTGTGCAGAGACCTTTAGAGGGGCAGGTGCTCAAAGTTGAAAAGGGGCACATGGAACAAGATTTTAAAACACCATACACAAACATCATTTAGAGCATAATCTGTTGAATTATAGCAACCCATATTCAAACAGAATGTAACATGGAATATTACAACAAACTGCATCATACTATATCATTGTCTCCCACCTGATGAAATCGGAGGGGGGACAGTTTTATATGCCATTCACTGAATGGCAATTTTCTTTCAAAAACAAAAACCCCTGAGTGGTGAAAAGGCTGCTTCTTTAAAGACATTTATACATATTGTTTCTAAACAAAGAAGAGCTCATTTTAGCCCTGGAGTGGTTCAGATGTGTCATTTTACCAACAAAGGGAAATTCAAATTTATAGTATGGTTCTATTGTGACAACAGATTTATGTTCAAAACAGACAACATATCACATGGTTTACATGTGTTTCCTGAGTATTTTTTTAGTATACAGAAATATATAAAGTACTACAAAGCTTATAACCTGATACAGGTACAGATCAGTGCTGAACACCAGAAAGGCTGAACACTAAAAACATTCACAGATCTAAAAGTGTAGGTTCACAACAACAAAGTATTAATGCATGTATCAAATACATGACTCACACATTCTTATCTATATACAAAATATAGCCTACAAAGCTGACATGTTAACACTGTTATTGTAGTTACTTTTAGTATTTAAAAAGTCTTAATTCTAGTTACTTCAAGTGTATTTCTCAATATACGGCTCAGTTTAAAAATAAACAATGAAGAAATTCTCACACAACAAGCAGGCAGACCTGCACACTCATTCACAAATCACACAACATCAACAGGTGACTGAACAACCATTCAATTAAAAACTGGATCCATTCCAAATGAATCAGACTCTTTCCATGTGAGTCCAGGCAGCTCACTGTAACTCTTCAACAGCAAACTACCTGCAGCACATTATGTGATCTCTTTGCTGCATTCTTGTTAAGGAGATAAATTCACACAACAGCCACAGAGACATTTAACCATCAGAGAAGAAATTAGCGACAGAGACAGAGAGAAGCTGTATCTGACTCATGTTATCTGATGTCCTCTTCTTTCCTTTCATGGAGATTAAGTATCCATGTCATAATGTCCCACTGCATTTGTGGCTGTTGGTCATCTTGTTTGTTTGTTAACAGAACTTTGTAGCTGCTTAACAGTCCTTCAGGGTCTGTGTGCAGGGGGTTAGCAGGAGCCCGTCCTCGTCTGCTCTCTTCTCACCGCTTCACACAGACACACATTTTAATCAGAATTTCAATGTTTTTTTTCCAAAGAAGAAAGAAAGAAAGCTATAGAGTACAAAACCAATTTTTCGTACCAGGCTGTAAACATGTTTTTTTCTGCTGTAAAGTTGGGCATTTTAACATGGGGGTCTGTATGGGGTCTACACACAGATGCACCATCTGGAACTATCGAGCCTATCACAGGAAACAGGCCAATTAAGCAGTCTCAGAGAGAGAGAGCCAAACCCATGTGACTGAATTCCCACAGGCACCACAACATGCACACACACACACACACACATATATACTGACAGTCACATTTACCTGCGCTCTGAAATAAACACACCCACATCAACTTGTTAACTATGTCTGCAGATGTGCACCTCATAATTCATGATTCATGAAATTTTATTATTGAAGTTATTTCAGTCTCTCTCTCTCTCTCGCTCTCTCTCTCTCTCTCTCTCTCTCTCTCTCTCTCACTCTCATACACACACACACACACACACACACACACACACACACACACACTACTGATAGTACTGAGCGTTGGGGTGCTCTCATTAGCCCTGTGGCTCTGAATTGGGGAGGATTAATGTCACTGTGGCTTTTCATGATTTGCACCGATTGTTGTGTGTGTGTGTGTGTGACAAAAGTGATGTGGAAACCTGAAGCCTCCAGCCTTTTCATCTTGTATCCAGCAGTTCCACTTTTGAAATGAACAATATTTGCATATTCACAGATTCTGGATTTTTACACAAAAGAGAAGTAGATGTCATTTTAAGAATTTATAAAAAGATAATTGAACTTTTTTTGGTGGAAAAAACATATAAGATAAATGATTATTCAAAGAAAAGATGTTTATAACTATGCCTTAAAACATGTCTGGAGGGTATGTTTCAATTAATGACAAAAGAATAGTAGTTTTTACTAAATTCCTGTATGATGTTTTACAGTGTGGATATTCTAAAATTTAAAACGTTGATGAATGTACTAATCACTGATGTAAATTTCATGACAATCATGTAAAATTGAAATTTTAGCCTGAATTATAAATTGAGCCTGAGTCTATAGGTATTGTATAGCCTGATGGCACTCAAGGTTTAGTCAGATGGTCAAAAAAAAACAAAACACAGCAAACATTGAGACACTGAATGTCTGTTTGAATGTCCAATCAAGACGTCCCATTCAAAAATAGCTCCAAAAGTTGTGCCTACATCTGGGATGTTACCTTGGCCATCAGCTGGACGTCCTTCCTGGGCGTTCCATCAATGTCAAAATATATTGTTACCATCATCAACTGGCCTATTCAGCTATGCTGCTAAAGTTTATGTACACAGTGTTCATTCTGCAGCTTTATACATTCTATATGTCCAGATTAACAATTTAATATGCCACATGTTCTAAAATGGTCCAACCAGACGTCTGTTATACATCTTAACAATATGTCACTTTCAAGATAATCCTGACAGTAAATGATATAGAACCAAACGCACAGCAAACACATGAAGTATCTTAGTTAATACAAGACATATGCATCATTACAGAAACACAGAGTTAATTTTGACATGCAACAGAATTTTATTTGGATAAACAACATAGAAAAAGGTGATTATAAAAAGTACAGCTTCTTGTAGATAACAGTTTGAATTCTTAACTCTTTTCTCCAGTTTCTGCTGAGGCACTGCAGGCTAATGTTAATGCTAACTCCAGGAAACAGTCCTCGACTGAACTCTGTGAGGAAAACAGAGATCACTGAACTCTACATCAACACTAGTGTTATAGAACATACACGCCAACATAAAAGAAAACTTTAAAATCAAACCCAACTATGTTATTTCTGCACTGTGTTTGTCCTCTTGCAGGGCTGGTGCCAGGATTTTTTCTCTACCAGTGTAAAGGGAGAGCTTGACCAATGTGTGGGGTGCTAATAAAACAGTTGACTTTCATGACTTCAGAGTAACTTCACACACTTGTAAAACAACCTGGCTATCATCACAATCTTAGTGATTATATTTCTATTGCAAACAAAATAACTTGTAGGCCAACAATATACATGTGTCCTGCTGTGCATTGGTTATAATGTTATGGATTAAATGTCTACCACAGCGTCAGAAATGAAAGGAATAATATCCACAGTGCAGCCACAACGAGAAGTGCATTTACCCTATGCCTGTCAACTGTGCACACATGGTGTAAAACAAGCTGGCTATCATCACAATCTCAGCGATTATATTTCTATTGCAAAAATACTTGTAGGCCAATTGGCTGACAATATGCATGCATCTTCTTGTTTCCCACATGCCCCCCACACACACACGCCATAGGGTGCAAGTGCGGCACGAGCATGCAGCCGGGGTAGGATTGGGAACAGAATGGCTGGTTATTAACTTTTACATATTTCTTTATTTAAAAATTTAAAAATACTAAAATGTTTGAGGGGGCTTAACTGGGGCTGTGTAGATTTGTGAGGTGGCTATAGCACCCCCTAGCCCCGGTGTAACGCCATTTCTGTCCTCTTGTTGCTTTTCAAACTCAGAGCAGCATATCCTGAGCTCTCAACTCTCAGCCGGGAGTAGGAAAGAAAGCGAAGACAGAGGATTTTTTTCCAGGTGTTGCATACGGCTCCGCCCACCGGCCGTACGTCCCCCGCCCCCTGTCCCCCCGGGTCCAGGCTGCCGAGCAGGGGGGCTGGGCCACCGATACGCCGCCTCACTGATGCTCCTGCAGCTCGCCTGGACAGTGAGGACACGCAGTACCGACAAGACAGCCAAGCCACAGCACCACTCAGCCGGCTCCCCGCCTGCACACACTCTTGCTGCTCCTGGTCATCAGCCGACTTTCGTTACTTTTCGAGAGGGATTTCAAGTTTTTGTAAGAATTCCGTTTTTCTTATCTGACTTGGAGCGGCATCACGGAGCCTTGGGAACTTAGACAGGATGTCGGAACTTTCCGTGAATGACCACCTCGAAGGGATTTTATCAGATTTTGAAGGTATGTAGGCTGTAATATTGAATTACTTTATTGCTGTCTGTTTTGTTGGCATGCAGTAAATACAAATGGTGGGTTGCTCTTTTACCCTCTCCGTTCAAAGAGAAAAAAACTCGTGTCTGCGCAGGGCTGGAGTTACAGCAGCGACCTGCTGTTCTTTCTTACTTTTCCTTCAAAATGAACTATTTGTTGACAGGTGCGCAATAACACTCAAATATACTCACCGTTGGGAAACAAGCAACTACCAGTATCCGCAATAAAAATGTTTTGGTTTTTGTTCGAATTAGAGCAGAGACAAATAGTTGATTAATGGAACAGAAAACTATGAAATAAAAATGTAAAAAAATATTTGATGGTTTTCATAGACTTTTGGTTGTAAACAGAATATTTTCAATGTAAAATATTTTTCACAATTTTCTTACTTTTTTAACCCATTGTGAAAACAATTGCCAGATTAATGGATAATGAAGAGGCTACAGGCTAATTGTCAGTTGCAACCAAAGTAAAATCATTAGTTTACCAATTATTGTGTAGCTACAATAACACATATATTACATCTACACTTGCTTACATGGATGTAGCATGTCCTCTAAAAATGTGGTATTCTGCAAAATAGAACAAAAATATAGAATAAATGGTTGAAGATATTGTATCACTTTCGGCTACATCCCTTTTGCACAAGCATTTCAGTTCATTTCATTCATTGTTCAAATCACTTCAAACTGTTTGGTTTTGTGTGCCTCTGAGGGAGACTTACAGTATAATTACTGGAGTCAGATTTAAACAGCCTGGACAGGTAAGAGAGCAGCACTAATAACACAGTGTAAGCAAAGCTTTTAAAAGGTTCTGTGTGTGCAGGGTCTCTCTCTCTCTCTCTCTCTCTCTCTCTCTCTCTCTCTCTCGCCCCCCCTTTCTCTTTCTCTGGAGAGAGAGAGAAAGAATAAGTACATCTCATCAGCAGATGAGGCAGTAAATTCAGCTAGGTGAATGAGCTGGCTGTTAGTCACTTGGTTTAGTGCACTAAGTTGAAGCCCCTCAGCTAAACATCAACTTCATTTCTTTATTTGATAATTTTTATTACTTCCTATAAAAGCATACAGTACATCAAACAGTCCATTACTGCAATAAATTCATATTTATGTAAAAATGGTTAAAAGGAGAAAATAACTAGAAAATAATCACACAAAAACATATGCACAGAATGTGCAACAAAAACAACTAAACAAATCAAAAATTAACCTCAAAAGAAGGAGTGGTCATGAGTATACTATAGACATTTAAAACTCTGTACAGTTTCATATTCAAAGGAATGAGTGAATTAAAAGTTACATGAACAAAAGAGGCTCTGCATGAAGACCAGGTCCTATTGCCTTTGATGAATGAGGCCCATTAATAAATAACTAGACTGTGGTTAATTAAGAATAGTAAGCATGATATGTGGTGAGCGGTATATTTTAGAGTGTACAAATAAACTTGTCAGTGCTCTCTGGTGGACAAACTATGCAATGGAGACATTGTTTCAAAATAATTTAAAACATAAACTTGGAATTTCTGCATTCCTTCGTACGTTTCTAAGCTAATATCGTGTTAATTAGAGCCTGACTGATACAGGATTTTTAAGGCTGATGCTGATTTTGATGTTATAGGGATTAAAAATTCTGCTAACGATATATTAGCACACCACATTCTTTTTTTTCCTTTAAATAATAGGTATTGGGCTAAACTAAATTTTGATTAAGTTACTGTAATTTACTGTTTAAGTCAACACATTGAAAACGCTGTTTTCTGCATTTTTAAACGCCGCTGCAGAAACAAGGCACACAACAACTGCATCAGCTTTCACTATCATTTACTTGTCAGCTGTTTTGTTATGTAATCATCAGACATTAAATGAGGGGATTAGTAATTCTGAAAAGGCACTGTGTCTCAGCCTTAAACTTTTCAGACAAACTACCGGTAAAACAAAACTACTGGTCAAATGTTTCCACTGCAGTGACAGTAACTGTACTAACACATACTAAAACGTGAGTTACAGATATATTTATCATTATGATAAAACAATGAGAGTGCCACTGTTCATTTACTCGCTAGAACTGTTTTATTGACTGTTTGACAAAGAAACCTACAATCAGTTTGTCCGGATCTCCACCAGTCAACTGAGGGGAGATGACTGATCGTACTTGCTTAATGCAGCGAAACCCGGCTGACAGACTGCTGTCAGGATCAGCCGGCACTGCATTGCGAAGAAGACTGTCATCCCAAAAAGAATGACAGCATCAGTTATTTCAGGAAGTGCCTCAAAATGACATATGTTTACATTCAAGTGACATAGGAGCAAAAGAGGAAGTAAGGTGACATGGTTATCAAGCAAGTCTGTGTAGGGAGGGGGTCAGGGTGGATGGGTCAACAAAACATCAGACTTTAACACAGGAGACCACCGTTCCTTTCCCATTTTCCAACCCACATTAGTGTTTTTGGGTTTTTTTTAAGTATGACCACAATCTCCTAAACGTAACCACGTTATTATGCGATCCATGATCTCTCACTAAATCTAACCAAAGTTTAACCATTGCATTGTCAGATCATAAAACATATTTATATTTCAGCAGTGACTTGCTTTGAAAGTACTGACAAATCAGCTCAGGAAACATTTTGTTGTGTTGTTGTAGAGGGCGTGCACAAATATTGTATTTGGTCATTAAATATGGAGGACTTGTTCCTAAGAGCACTTAGTATAAAATAGCATAATTAATAACGTGTAAAAAATGCTATTTTTCTCTCAGTTTTGGCCTTCTGCTTAGTATCATAATGAGCCATATTTTGTCTACTTCACCCCATTTACATGTGTAGAAGCAAAAATATTAGAAACACCTCCCTATTATAATATAATGCGATCTAAAAACAGCAACATTTCACACAGAGAAAAAAATAGGATCCTGGATTGTTGGACTGCATTACAATATACAGGGCTTTGTATTTTGCTGGTCACCCTGGCACAGCTTTTTGAAACCGGCACTCCGAAGCAAATACATTTATACATTTGAAAAGCTTAAGGTCTTATGTCACAGTGTGGACATGGAAAAAATATGAAATACATGATGACATATGATCTGTTTGTCATGTTTTAAACCTTTCACAAACATAGTCAGTGTACATCCACTTACCAATGATGCTTCCTGTCGCCCCTCACTATCTGTCAACACTTATTTAGAATTTCACTAGAAGTCATCACAGAATACAGCTGCTGTCAGTCTTACTAGCAGTATTTTTCTACACATATTTAAACGATTGTAAAGATTTAGGGAAAACCTGTAGGAAGAACAAAAATGTTAATATTAGCATCTTTGGTGTGAGGGCAGTGAGAGAGAGAGACAAGATGTTAGAATGGACAGACTTTGTTCTTCTTCAGGGTAATCCATCATGTCCTGGGACCCTGCAGGGACACTGCAACAAAAGATGCCCTCTCTCCTTTCATTCCTACTCCCTTTCCACATTCCTCTGTTTGGACAGGTGTTGATCTGTGCTTCTAAACAAATTAGTGTAACCCCTTAGCCTAAGACCGCCACTGTAGCTGCTTTTGCACAACTGTGGAAGTCTATTTGACACCTCAAACTACTGTCACAGGACAATTAGTGCTTTTACTTTCTAAAAATGCCAAGTAGCCAAAGAAATAAAAGATTTGTACAGATTTGTCATGTCATTATCATTTTGAAAACTTTTTATCTTTTAAATGCAGTACTACCTTAATACAACAAAAAAAACAAATGTCTGAAAAATAAACAAAATAAACTCTGAGAATCAAACATATGGTGTCAACTCTAAGCATTCCTGTCCTCAACAATTACTGATGCTCCACATTAACCTGTGTTTACCTCCCACTGAGTTATCCTCTCAGCAGCTTGCTTTTGGCAGAGTCCAAGTAGAGGGAGAAGATCATCAGATGTGGTGGGTCTAAATTAGATTTGGTAACAGTGGAGGGATTGTTGATGCTGGGCTGGCCAGCCAGCTGTGGAATGCTGGGTGAAAGATGGCGCCTCATCTCCAGTGCCGACTTGTGTGTGTTAATCAGACGGATAGGAGCCACCATCTAAAGGCATGTGATTTAAGGAACAGAACTAAAATGGTGGGGTTTTGTGTCTGTTTGCATTCAAAGCAGAGCAGAAGCAGAATTCCACATTGTAAAAATGAACTTGAACTTTGGGGTTTTCCAGGATTGTCCAATATCAAAGTGCTCTTTGAAGAACAGTACAGAATTGTATACATGTAGTGAGTTGAATTTTAATAAAATGCTGGATGCTTTTGTCCAGAAAGTCAATATCTGCTTACTGTTACTGCATGTTTATGGCTGGTTTAATAAAAACAGCTTACCAGGCTCTCTGATCCATGCTTTGATGATCTGATAAACAGAAGTGTTTATCTGAACTTATAGAGTTTTGTTGAGTGACTTTGCTTTGAATGCGTTACTGTGTTGTGTTTATCAAATCAAAAATACCAAACAGATCAAAGAATGACAGGTCTGTTTTCATGTTCCCCTGTGGCTGAATATTTTACTGATTAAACCCTAAATTGGCAGTTTCATGTGTGAGACTTTGCCTATATTGGGAGGTTGTAAGTCATGTCAAACACATCAAGTTGCTCCATCACTAAATCATCATAGCGTAGCAATAAATGCACACACTTAATTTACGTCTTGCTCTTCAGTCCCCTGGCTGCAGAGATCCATACAAATGTCTTATCAGAATTTTGACAGTATTTGGACAATCAGGGACTTCTCTTGTATTGGTGCTGTACATAATTAAAACCTCTAGATAGTCAAATAGTCGAAAAACTAAGTGAAGGCAGTGGAAGGTGTGCATTTGGGCCTTTGGGTGACACAGGAGATTAGAGGAGGTCGGGAGGGGGTAAGAGCTGCTCCTCCTCCCAGCCCTGTCACATCCTGGTACTGCACTCTAGCAGGGCACGAACTCTGCAGAGATCAGAGAGAGTCTCATGACTTACTGACCCAGTGACCACACACACACACATATACACACAGCCTGTTGTCTTTGCTCATGACAAGTGGTACTCTATCAAAAACAAAGTGCTGGTCCCCCTCTAACATTCCAGCCTGCATTAACGCAGTGGAGCACAACAATCCAGGACCCAGACCTGCCAGTGTGTATTTTCTGTTTAATAGTAGACATCTGAGTTTTGTCATACATAAAACACCCACACACACACACACACACACACATACAAACACACACACAGGTAGCACTTGATGTGGCTTGCTGCCAAGCCATTCTTCTGTAATGGATCAGAATTTGGCAAGACATCAGTGCAGAATGCCTGGTACTCAGACATGTCTGGAGTTGTCAGGCCCTTAAAACACACTGGATTATTTCTAATGAACCAATGAGAAAGTGGAGACAAAACCATCACTGCAGGGAAAGTATGAAGACTCCGGTCTGAAAACAATCATCTCCAATGAACTGAATTGATCAGAAAAGAAAAAAATCAATATTGCTCAAATTCAGTATCATCATTGGACTTATTAATTTTCCCTTGGCACATCTGTATTCCTTGGGCATCTAAATTATATGTGCTACAGAAGTCTAACTACAGAAGTCCCAACCTCAGCTGCACGATTCACACAGCCTCCAACTCTGAACTAAACTAGTGTCAGGTGACCAGTGTTGGGAAGGTTACTTTTGAAATGTAATAGGTTACAGATTACTAGTTACCCTGTTATAATGTAATAAGTAATGTAACTATTTTAATTACTTCATCAAAGTAATGTAACTTATTACATTTGATTTAAATACTTTTTGAATACTTTTCTAAGAAATGTTTTAAACTGGGCAATAAGCTGAAAAGTCCTAAAAACAAATTTAAACCAGACAGTGCAAGCCTCACTGTTAACCTTATTTCCAGCACTGAAAGGCGTTCTTGTCCGATGACATGGCCACCCGCCTTGATGTGGTTGGCTGGTCGTAGGCATGGCAAACTCAGGTTGCTTAGAGCAATGCGCATTGATTTAATTGGCAGACGAGAGGCGGGGCAAATTCAAACGAGAACCAATAAAAAACAAATTCTTAAAATTTGAGCGCATAGAGCCAAATGAATGGAGCCTGTCTAGATGTATAACCAGCTCCTTGTAAGCCAATATTTACATCTCTCATTAGAGAGAGCAGCTGTGTATCTTATCCTCTCAGTGAAAACCTTACTGTATTACTGTGGGGTTTCTCACATGGCTGGGTACCACTGGGGGTAGTTGGAGACATTAATGCTACATCTGCCTGTAACTACTGTGCTGTTCTGTTCTTGAATCAGCCATGAAGCACTGGCAGTTAAAATCTGAACAGACTGTCTCTTTAATAGACTCCAGCTTCTGTCTAATATTTTTCAGGCAACAGGTGCTTATGAAGGCAAATAGTAGCCAGACACAGTGATGTAGTTTGATGTGTGTGTGTGCATGTTTATGAGTCCTCAGGCACTGTGTTATTTTCAGTGTTACAACATTGCAAATGGTTGCTTGGAAGGTATCTTCCAGATGTGCTTTTAGTAAGTGGAAGTTGTTTTAATGTGTGTTGTTCGTGTGTGTGTGCGTGTGTCTGGCTGAGAGAAAAAGAGTGCTTGAGTGTTATCATAGATTTGCGGCTGCAAAGTGTGGATGCAGCATTGTATTGGTTTGGAGGCATGTGTGTGCGGGCGTGTGTTCACACGTGTCAATGCACATGCTGTCTCGTCTGTCAGAGTTCTACCTGTATGGAATGTGCAGAGAGGGGGGAGGATGGACGTGGACATGCCCAGACGGGGCCTCCCCTCATTGTGTGTCCACAGGACAGACTGGGCCTCCAGTGCTTACTATTTCTCAAATCAACCCATCTCACTGGCCCACAGCTGGTTAGTCATGAGAGTAATTCATTTTGTTAAGGACGAAGAGAATTCTTTCCTCTGTATTTGTCATTGAATGTTTTTGAATGTTATTTGTAGACTAGAAAAGCGCTATATAAATGGAGTCCATTTACCATTTACCATTATCAGTGGTGGAATAAATGTTCAGATCATTAACTTAAGTATAGCAATGTAAAAATACTCCATTACAAGTAAAAGTCCTGCATGAAAAATCCTACTACAGTAAGAGTACATAAGTATTATCAGCTTGATGTAGTTAAAGTATTGCAAATGCTTTACAATAATTTACATACATAATTTACATACAATGCTAATAAAAGTACTGTAAAAGTAGTGGTTTGGTTCTGACTGATATATTATTATATATGACATCATTAGATTATTAATACTGAAGCATCAGAGTCCAAAGGGTCAGCAGATAAATCTGAGGGGTCGTGAGATGATTAATGGGAGAGGAAAGAAGAAAAAAACAAAGTTCTGATACACTAATTTGTTTTCAGTTTTTTGACTTTTTCTCTAGTCTTTGATTTTTGCTGAAATATTGGATCATTTGAACATTTATTGAAATGAAACCATGTGAGAAGTTTAGAGGGAAAAATCACTATTTGGTGGAGCTATAAAAAAAGTGTTCAAAACATTGAAAATTACATTTAAAATAATTCAACAATCTCAGAGACAACCTGAGAGATAACCTGAGCCTAAACACCAAAACTATCTGCATGGCTAGATTCAAACAGAGGTAAGAGAACAGAGAAAAGAATAGATTTCTGTAATTTGGTTGAACTGAACTTTTAAAATAGCAGGTACAAATCTTTTGTAAAAAAGTGTTTTTTGTACTTGAAATTTGGTCATTTTTGTCAAAACAAAACATATGGAGAATAAGAAACAGAGGGGTCACAGAAAAAAAATTTAATTAATCAAGAATGTTGACTGAACATAATATGTGTAGAACAGGGAGAACATGAAGCAAAAATGGAGACAATGACAGCAATTGTATAAATCTTACAGGACTTCTGTGTAAAATAATGACACCATATCTATTGTTTTATCACTTTGAATGACCTGATCTGAGTGAATTTTCATGTATTTGCTGTAATGACTTGCCAAATACTATGAAATACATGATTGTATTATTCAGACCTCCACAGTCTGTGGACTAAATAAAAAAAACATGTCTTTGCTGTGAAATATTACTGTATCTTTCTAATGCAGTAGGGACATTTGGTCTTTGTAAGTAGAGAGATACATGAACACACACACACACACACACACAGCATATTTCCTCTTGAAGGGAATGTGATCCTGACCAACTGAACTAGAGGCCAGTTGTTCCATGTTTTCCTTCTGGGGTTCTGGCTTGTTGCCAAAAGCTGCAACAACTGCAGCTCTTCACTTGCTAGTGTTTACAGATGTCACAGGAAGAAGACACATTTCAGACATGTACCTCATTACGTAAATGAAATGGCAATTTTTTTGTTTGCTGGTGTCATGTCTGAATAAGCGACCACAACATCTTTATGTAAAAGTCCTGATGACAATCTGATAAAGTCAGATCTATAACATTTCTGTAACACTTCTAACATGATACGAGTGAAATAAATGCTGTCAGATTAACACAAAGGCACACAGCACACTGCCGTAAAGAGGAACTTCACACTAAATTATTTTTTGTTCTGTACACAGAGTCACGTAGATTCTTGTTCTTTTCCAACAATACACACATTGAGTGTGAAAAATGCTTTTTCTGCTGAAAAGTGTCTTGTATGCGTCTCCTTGGATTTGAAAGTTCAGTTAAGCAGGACATTAAATTTGACATAAGTCTTCAATGGATAAAAAATATTTAAATTTTATCACTGATACAGAAGAGAGCACAAAACTATTCTTCCCTCATATTATTAATTTACAACTCACCGCTGTTCCCAGTAGTAACAGTGCTCCATGTCATGCACTAGGTGCCAAATATCACCAAGCGTTATGGTTCTTTCTGTAAATGTCCTGTCATGTCTGATTAAAGGAAAATATACGTAACAGAGACCAGTAATGTATACTGTACATATGTCACATCTAAAAAGTAGTAGTTTGGTCACAAACCATACATACACTGTCAGTGTCATGGTTTGAACTCTGGTTTACAGTCTCGGCATTCTATATCTATATTTTTATATATAAGAGTGAAGAAATTCATATCAAAAAACATGGGTCTTTGCTGTTAATGACCTTCATCAGGGTTACAAGATTACATGCATATTATGAAAAGGCATATTACAGAAAAAGTATCTCTGCATATCTATATTTAGGGGTTTACAATGCTTACATCAACCATGGCTGCTTTAGAACTTACAGACCAGTCTGACTTCTAGCACCATTGCAAAACCTGCAGCTGTCAAACATGAAATGTTTGCTATTGAAAATACAATTCCACAGCACTGAGTTAGAGCTTCTCAGACACAAATTAAGCTGACTGGTGACAATACGTGGTATATGTGTAAGTTACACAAAGGGGGGTGTGTTTTAAATTCATTGTATAGAGCCAGTGTTTCTGTGATATGAAGCTTACACTAAGTGATTTTTCTCTAATCATAAACAGAAATTCTATTAAAACTCTGCTTAACTTCACAGAAAAAACTTCACAAGTGAAGCATAATGGAGGAAGATGAAGCACAAAGCATGAGAATGTTCACATGCAAGACTGTTTTTGCAGGAAGCAAGCTATCATCACACACACACACAAACATACACACACCTTTCCCGGTGACTTGACCTGCAGTGTTCATAAAGGGATGGCTCACAGATGAACACCCATGCATACATACACTTTCCCAGAAAATCAGACATGGCTGTGAGTGAATGTAGCATGCTTGGGTGTGCACTAGTGTGTGTGCATGGGAGTGTGTGTGTGTGTAAGTGTGAGAGAGAGAGTTTGAGCATCTCTCTTTATCAGATTTAGGAGGCATTGTGTAAGAGGAGAGGATTAGGGTCTGCACAACTGTGAGAACAGAGGGAGTGGAACCAAATCTAGACAACATACACACACAGACACACACACACACAGATAGAGCAGAGCAGAGACAGGGCACACCACTGCCACCGTAATTATTTCTCCAGTGTTTAACAGGGTGCCAGCAATTACCTGATACCAGAGCTCCTTATCTTTTGTATGGAGGGCAGGTTCACACTTGTAGCCTCAGCGATCCCAGCCGAGTCCACACAACCCTCCCCCCAATACACACACGCACACACATACCCCTCCCCAGCCTGCCTGGAGCCTACTGGGGCCATGAGCTATTAGCCTGCTCAGGTACCAACTGAATTTTTACAGTAGATGTGTGATGTCTTTATATTGCTTGTTTTGCCTGAACAAGAGTCCAAAACACAAAGATATTCTATTTATAATGATATACAAAAGCAGCAAATTCTCACATTGAAATCAGTGATTGAAGCCAGTACTCAAATAATGGCCGACAGGAACATATAAAAGCCAGGTAAAAAAGAGTATTGCCAATGGATGGAATTACCTACATCTCACATGTCCATCAGTACAACAATAGTCATGTCATACTTACCACTCTGCTGCTCTCACTTTCTATTATAACAGTAATACTGCTAATACTACACTAGTCTATCAATCACCGTCTATCACCGTTTTACCTTGTAAGGCAGCTGGATTTGCGATGCTGATTAGTCTGAACCATCAGTGGTTCGGACACAAGCGCATAACTTGAAGCCTGACAAGATGGATTCTTGCGTGATCTTGTGATGTCGTGATCTTGCAAATCCAGCTGCCTCAAATAATATGTGATTTTCATTTATTTTAATGAAAAATGAGCCCATCCAAATATGGTTTCTGTTTATAACTTCAGTCTTCAGTTTCTTTCAGTCCTTTTAAACAGCTTTCATTCACCATTCTGTATTACCAAACAGGATGTGAATGCACCTCTGTAAACAAAGACACTCCAGAGGCAGCTCAAAGGCCAGCATTGGTGATAGCACTCAACACCCAGTAAATGCTGTGTGTGTGTGTGTGTGTGTGTGCGTGGTGTGTGTGTGTGGGTGTGCGCGCGTGCGTGTGTGTGGGCGTGTGTGCGCGTGTGTGTGGGCGTGTGCGGGCATGTGCATGTGTGCGTGTGTGTGTGTGTGTGTCACTGAGAGGTCATTGGTCTGGTCATACAACACACAGAGACTGTCTTTGAGTCTTAATGACATGTGAGGAGTCCTGTAATTACACCCTTGCTCTCTAAGCTGAGCAGTATGGATGCATACACTCACTCTCGCCTCATTTTAACCAGTGTGAATTCCCTGCCTCGGGTGTATTTTGTAGTGCTTTTCACTTTTTAAAGGTGTTTTAAAGGAAATTTGTGGTGTATTACAACTTAGGTTTTATTTTTGTAGTTCTGGTCTTTGGTTCTCTCAGTTATAACATACTCACCAAAGAGAACTCAGAATGCTAAAAATATGTCCAACAGGACAAGAAAGATGATTATATTACTGTAAACCAGCTTAGCCAACTGTGATGAATTAATATCAGAAAGATATTTAGGTGCAAATGTCACAAAATGTTACAGGTAGCAGTTGTGTAGTGGCTCCTGTGACCCACCCACCCAATCCATCTCCTGGTGTATAACATTGCACTGGTTGGTTTTTGTAACACAAAACCCCACAAAAACTCCAACTCTGACCTCAATCCATCCTTTGTGTTTGCAGCACGAAGGAATTGTGTGTGCGTGTGTGTGTGTGTGTGTACGCATTTTTCTATCCTTATTGGGACCGTTTCTGGTATAAACACTGACCTTATGGGACCAGTAGTCCTCATGGGGACCAAAGCCCGTTCCTAATGTGACAAAACATCATTTCTGAGGTCCTGGTTAGGGTTAGGGGTAAGGTGTGAATTCAGGTTAGGTTAAGGTTAGGGTTAGGCTGTACAAAATGAATGGAGTCGATGCAATGTCCTAACAAGGATAGCTGCGCAAACTTGAGTGTGTGTGCGTGTGTGTGTGTGTGTGAGAGAGAGAGAATGTGAGTGTGTGTTCAAAAGAGGAAGTGGACACTTTTCCCATACAAAGGCATGTGACCAATATCATTCAGGGCCCAGAAACTAAGAGAGAGAAATTAAATATAATCTTGTGAGCAGAGACATATATACTGAATATACTCTATTCATATACAGATGTGTCATTTCTGGTGTGAGTTTTACAACTATTGCAACAGTGGATCCTATGGTGTGAAGTGTAGTGGCTGGCAGCACAGGTGTTTAAAAACCAAAACTATCTCAGTATGGTTTTTTATGTTCTCTATTTAATTTTTGTTCGATAGTAGATAGTTTTGTTAACATGCTTAAAACAGTCAAGTTGATAAAATAGTTGAATTTGAAAGAGAGGGGGTTAATCACATTCTTTGGACACAAACTTAATTGTGTCCAGGTTGAAAGATAAAGATGTGTCTTGTTGCTGCAGAAGGTGACGGCGTGTGAAAAGTTAAATATTCCAGGTTTAGGCCTGAAACACAGTCAGTCAAGTGATCAGACAGGTTGTAAACAAACCCTGAGGTTAGTCGAACTTATTTGAAAGAGAAAAAGAAGGCCACAGGTAAAAATATCTAAACTGTCTGTTGTAAACATCCATCACAGTTTACAGATCATGCCCTACCAGAGGATGGAACATGCCACTTGCTTCCATTTGGTAAATTTGACCACCATCTTCTCCCAGCCCAGATTTACAACAACAAAGGCTGAAACAGGAAACTCTGATGGTGTGAGAGGTCACATGCTGCTGAGTATTCAGTGGGAGTAAGGAAGAGTAGCTGCAGTGCAGCAGGAGACATGTTAATGTAGAGTTCATGTCATATGGGATGGATGGTCACTGGAAAACACAAAGTGGTTATATGATTGCAGAGTTAGTTGTGTAAGGGCTTAAAAACATGGACAGTATTGCACTATATTAATTAAATTTGTGTTTAATTACCTTTTAAGGGTCAAATTTTGGTTGTAGTCAGATATCTATGTGTGAATTCAGGTACTTCCGTATTGAGCACCTGGAAGTTCTATTCCTTACTTTTCCAGTTGTAATTATGACTTGGATGTTGATGTGAACACTATTTAAGTTAGAAAAAGACATATGTTAGTTATGTAGGGACACTATCTCCTAAAGGGTAGTCCACCTTTTTAAAGTATTTCTGGAGCATTTTAAATGTCCATCATTTGTCCATCTGACAGAACAGATATGCTCTATTTCAACAAGTCCACACTTACTCAGACACATATATGACCTGTACCATGATGTGCTGGATAGGTCTTAGTTAGAATTGGTTTTATTATGAACTCATATATTCTTTCTTCCCACCTGCAGCACTGAAAAGATCCTTCGACATTGAAGATGTGGACGACATACCATCTTTCTCCTCAGCTTCCCCTGTCTCCTCCCCGGTTTGCCCCTCTTCCTCCCATTTCTTCCTCAACCACAACAAAACCAGTGAGGGGCGAGGAGGAGGTGGCCAGTCCGCTTCATTAGCCTTCAACAACAACAACAACAGCCTGGGCTCTGCAGCATACCACTCCCGCATCAGCAGGAGTTCCAATCCCAGCCCAGTGCTCAAGTCCCGCACGGTGGTTAGCAGCCTCTCCTTCAATCGAGGAACCATGAACAAGCCAGCCATCCACAACAACAGCTCCTCTGTGAACAGAGCAGCATCCTTCCAGAGCAGGTTGAACCCAAACAGTTACTCCATGTTTTCTGGGCCAGGCAGTGACAACGACAGCCTTCACAGCTCCACATCAAGCTTGGAGTACTCTGGAGGGGGTGGGGGTCCCCTCCATCTAAACAAGCTGGTGTCATATCCCAGCCCTCCACCCCAGGGTGAGTACCACCTAACCCAGCGCCAGCTCCCACAACAGCACCTAGAAGGAGGTACCAACTTGGGAAGCAACCACAGCCTGAAGAAGTTCTCCTCCCATGGGAGCGTTTTCCACTCTGAGTTGGACCAGGGGCCAGGAATGATGCTGGGGGCTCCAGAGCCTCACGGGAATCATGGCTCAATGCCCAGCCTAGACCTCCAAATCTGTGATGGAGGAGGAGAAATGATGGATATGCAAAGAGGTGGAGGTGGAGGCAGGATGTCTCCAGGGTTGAGGTATGCCAATGCTAATGCAAACTGGAATGGTCGTCTTCATAATGCCAGTGCCCTTGGAGAGGAGGGCTACTGTGGTTCCAACAACCACCAGCAGCAAGGGCCCCAGGTCCTCCAGGCTCCCCAGCCCAAGGCCAAAGAGACTCCACGTCTCAACAAGTTTCCCTTAGACCTGGACAGTTTGGTGAGCACCATCTCGACTACTTCCCCCTCCAAGACTCAAGGAGGATCCATTAGCCCTAATGCCCCCAAGCCTCCTCCAAGAAGCACAGGAAGCCTTCAGCACCACACCAACCCACCATCCACCTCAGCCAGCCCATCAGCCTCTCTCAGCAGCTTGGACAGTTCCTCTGACACCCTACCACTTTCTCTCCATCATCCCTTTTTGCCTTTCTCCCCACGTTCTCCAACTCCCTCACGTGGCTCTATCCCTGTCCCAGAGGTGAGCTGCTCCCCAGTGCCCCATTCTCCAGTCCAGACCCCCCAGCTGGAGATTGTCTCAGGGCCCCAGGTTGTTCAGGTGTTCCCCAACCCTCCCAACCATAACAGCTCTTCCAGCCCTTCCAGCCCCAGAGCCAATAGATCTTTGGAGGATAGCACAGGCGATGTCAGAGATAGTGTAGGCTCCATCTTACAGAGGATCGCCTCTTTCTCTCGGCCTGTCACCACTGATGCCATTCCAGCAGCTATTACCCAGCCCCCTAAAGTCCAAAGCAATGGAGGGTTGTCATCTGCATTTGAGGGTTCTGCTGAGACCACGCACCTGCCCACATGGAGACAGGGGAAGAAGAAACAGAAAGGTAGGACAAGATGGTTTTTGGAAAGTGCTTAAAAAGCCACA
The DNA here is from genome assembly GCA_038419695.1 of Scomberomorus guttatus. Classification (NCBI taxonomy): domain Eukaryota; kingdom Metazoa; phylum Chordata; class Actinopteri; order Scombriformes; family Scombridae; genus Scomberomorus; species Scomberomorus guttatus. Next base: position 28,984,861 of record CM076459.1, on the reverse strand, counting down.
TTTGTTGTCTTTTTCCCTGATTTATTGCCATAAAAGATTGCATGTTCATTTCTCTGTGCTTGTGGCTCATTAGACAATCCAAAGGGCAGGAGGGATTTCAGTGTGTGGTAAATAATTTATGACAGTAGAATAAGATCAGGAGAATCTGCATGTGTGTGAGTGTGGCTGTTGTAAACCTTACTTTTTGCCTTGCAACATCTGTCCTTTTTTACAGTCACTGTCACACAAAGACCACACGTACCACATTTTTTTCAGAGTAAAGGCGCCAGTATACTCCATCAAAACTGCTGGTTCGATGGTCACACAGCTTCCGAAACCCCCTCCCCCCACACCTTACTGATGTCAGAATTTGAGGAGGCTCCGGCCATCAATTTCTGTAGCTATTTCTCAGCTCCAACAGGTGTGTGGAACTGAGAATGTGAGCAGGGTTTTAACTTCTCTCTCAAGTGCTTTTTTCATTCATGTTTTCATTTTGGTATTTTTTGTGTCATGATTTGTATGAATGTCTTCCTGGAGAGACTGGCCATTACCCCCACATTTAAACAATTATTGCGTCTCGTCTCTATGACGACCAGCTTTTGACTCTGCCTTGCCTTCCTAAGTGGTCGGACAACACATAGTATGAAGTAGTTCTTTTCTAGCATAATGTATGCACTCTGGGTAGGGGATAAACACTTTCTTGGTCAAGCATACAGGTAAATGGGTTTGTAATCAGCTTTTTACATGTAAGCAAGACTTCAGACTCAGGAAAGTAATGTTGTGGAACAAAAGAAAGATCATTACACATAGTGACCTATCCTTGTTTTCAAAATAATTCAATCTGAAATCTGACTAAAACAAGAAGTAGCTTCTTTTATTACTAATATACTTAAATGATAAACGTAAAGCTTCCAAAATAGTGTTGGGTTAGGGGAGAAATCTGATGACTGATCAGTTTCATATATATGCGGATTTATATGCAGGTAAGATGTCAGATGTTACAACTGTGTGAAGATACTCAAATGTGTGTTTGTAATGGTAATGTATTTATCCAGAATATTGCTTTTTAAATTTTACAGTACAAAAGTAGCCACCATGTCAGCCATTCATTGTAGATAGGCGTAGTTATTGTCTAAAAACTGCTTTCATGCTGGTTTTATTCTTGAATCTAGACAAATGCTTATGGCAGATTTAGTTAATTGAAGATACAAATCTGTTTATGTCACATCTTCACTGACAGGTACCAGGTACAGGTCCACAATAAATAAAAATGGTTTGAAAATGTTGAAAACAACTTTAATTTTACTCCTATTTACTCCTATTTTATGAGACATTCTGCTCCTGTTGTGTGCCATGAACAATGTAGCAGCTTCCTATGTCATTATACAACCCACCATGAATCACTGAAAACCTTACCCACTCAATGTAAAAGATGGTAGAAGCTGACAATCATCACCGTGATTATCTCTTTGTTTACAGTAATTACACTAATGTATTAAAGATATTATGCTGATGTGTAACTGATATTAAATGCTGCATTGCAAACATCCATCTGTCTGCATGTGCAACTGCTGGAAGAACTGTTGGTATCTGGAAACTCTGACCATTGAAAAGGTTGGGGAAGCAAAACATGGAAAACACATGAAACACTGACACACTTCTAATACAATTCTAGGGTCCATTTTATGAGCTTGTGTGTGAGTGTGCGAGTGTGAGTGCAAAGGTCTGTTTAACATACGATGACAGGGAATTTCCTTCTGTTTTCATGTCAGTGTAGGAAGGCAAGTCAAGGTTAGCAGATGAGCTGAGAAGCCACACCTGTTGTAATGGTTTCCTGTTGTATTGAGCTTCATCACACACATACACACACACAGACAGTAATACACAAATGCATCAAATGCAGACTCAGGGGAGTCTGCATATAATTATATAAAAACCATGATATTAGCACACTTCAAGTAGCAATAAGAAGTAACTGTTTAATCTTAAGGATTTAAAGCTGCATTAAGCCATATGCAGTGGTGTTGGGGTTCAGGAGCATTTTATCTAATCTGAATCCCTCAAATTCATTATTGAATCTAATTATGTTCATCTTTCAACATTTGCAACTAGAGTTATACTGCACAGTAATTAACTAAAACTCAGATCATTTAAGATCTGTAATCAGCTTTTGTTAGTTTGGAAGACAGAAACTATAGTTTTAGGTTTTAGTGGCCCACGTGTAATGTTGATTTAGGGTTAAGCTACTTTCTCCAGATGGACATGATGAAATGGACATGATGCAGTTAGTTTCACTAGAAGAATGGGATGCTCCTCTCTGTTGCAAACCCGTGTTGTGATTTTTACATAACATTCTTGCAGTGTGCAGCTTCAGTCTGAGCTTTGGCAACACTTTCATCAGTGCACACGTGAACGTTGCTGCTGTCATCTCTGCTCACATTGTAAATAACAGGCTAATGTGTGGTAATCGGTGTTCACAGTGAAATTATTGTTTTGCTCTACCCAGTGCTTTACTCAGATGGTTTGTTTCCCCATAAAAAACATGAAAAGAGGCCCCGGGGCCTTTTCCTCTACTCCCTTCCTCTGCTCTTAGAGAAACACACAGAGGAAAAGAGAAGCCAGAAAGTCAAATGTTAAAAAAGGAACACAGAGTTTTAAATTGAAGTGTTGTAAAGTAGAAAATACAGTTTTTTATTTTATCAGCCAGTAATGAAACTGTTGGAATCCAACCTATAATTTAATGCAGTCAACACTGTATGTCATCATGTACTGAATAAAGATCAGTATTGTTCTCTCTGTTGCCCTCACCCCATAGACTATTCCCTGTGCATATCTCTCTCCACATCTCCTCCCTGGGAAAGCATTCTTATCTCTCCTTCCATTTTTCCACATCTCTTTGCTTCATTGGTTCTGTATTCCTCTATATCCTCCCCTCTCACGTCATGCTGCATCCCCTATGTCAACTAAACAGTTATTCAATAGGCATGACTGTCATGATAAATGTGTAGTGTCCCAACACCACAAACAGCACCAATATTATCAAGAATAACTTCCTTCTGTCCTCCTTTTCTGCTCTTTTACTCTTTCTTTGTTTCCGACCTCCTCTCTCTCTTTAGCTGTCCTGCCCAGGCTTGTCTGGACTCCCCCCTCCCATCCCCTCTCTCTTTCTGATTCAAACTTTAATGACAGTGATTTAGGGAATAAATTCCTCCCCAGCAGATGTCTAAGCCACCATCCCATTCCACTCTCCTCACTTTTTATCCTCTCTGTCACAGAGAGAGGACTTTTATAGGTTGGTTAGACGGGATGTTGCTTGAAGGGTAAGGGGTTAGAGTAGAGAGTTAAAGGGCTGGAATTGTGGAAAACAAGAAAAATGAGCTTTGGGATGGATTAAGGTAATGGTGGGCCCTCATGTGCTGTAAAATTACTCAAGTCTATCTCCTCTGTCTTTTGAAGTTATTTGAAATTTTGAAATTAGTGCCTCAAGAGCGAGTGGTGGAGTAGTCATTACAATGTCACACCAGAAAATCAAGTCAAATATGCAGGCAGCTTTAGCATGAGCCCACCCCGCCCAGCTCTACACTGAGTGTGTACCTAACTTCTGCAGTCGCAGTTTGCATTGCAGCCAGATGATAAGCAAAGCGGCACACTGGAAGTGTTGCTGGATCTTCAGCAGCTAAAAAGCTTTTACAGCCTTCTGGAGGATTGAAATTATGTCAGGAATGGGTGGAATTCATTTTTGGAGACAATTTTCCCTCCACTATCGGCAGGTGGTTGTGTGTGTTCGTCACATTTTACAGGCAACTGTCTGTTTAACAAGACTCAGTACAACGCTGAATTTTCTACTTTTTCATCCTCAATCTTTGGAGTGTAAGGGACTTTGCATTATTAATGTATGTAGTATTCCAATTGGCTGGGGGTGAAGGTGGGGCCACACCTCCAGCCAATTGGAGCAGGTGGTCATTAATAATGCTGATTTTATGTAAATAGCTTCTGAAACAGCCTGCTGGAGGAGTGAGGGGAATCTGGGCTGCAAAGAAAGATGGATTTAGAGAAATCTGAACAACTTTGGGTGAATAAAATGTCACAGATATTTTTAAAATAAACCCAGTATTTATAAAAAATAGTCAAAAGGGGCCATAATACCAGATCTTTAATGGACAGATTCTTATTTATTGAAGGTAAAGGAAGGGTACACAATTCACAGTTTATAGATGGTGCCTACGCATACGCAAAGGTGAAATTGAAACACACCTTTAACCCTTTAAGTAAATTGATGCAATTTGTGTCAGAAATCACTTCTTGTTGCTGAAGATAGTTCTTTATGACTGGATGTTTGGGCTTGTTGTCATGCTGCAGAAAACTGGGACTGATCAGATGCCTCCATGATTGTATTGTATTATGGATAAAAACCTAAACATCTACAGTGCCTGTAGATGATAACATTTGCACAATAGGCGATCCTTTTAACTTCAGATTCTGCATCATAGTCCTGATGATGATGATGATGATGATGATAGTATCAAAAGTAATGCAGTGATTGGACATCCATGGCAACAGGCAACTGCTAGCTAATGCAGCATGACTTGATGCAAAATATTAGGTGAAAAAAGTGGCTCAGGTGTAGCCCAGAGCTAGCTGACTGACACCATGGCAACATATATCTTGAGAGTAAAAGTTTGTTCTTGACCTTTGAAATAGTTGTTACTTGCTTACTAGCTTTTTCCAGAGGTTTCAACCTCATCTCACAGTCTTCATCAGCAGATGGAGTTTGCTCTGTTTTTGAGTTTCGGTCATGTGATAAGTTGTTGTGTGTGTTACTGGAACCGTGGAAGTCACTGGGAGTGTTTGGTGTCGGACGTGAATGACCTTTCTCGAATCATCCAAGCTCCTTGGTGTTTCACTGATGTATAGTGTTCCCCACAGATGTTGTGACATCACACAACATGTGACATACACCACTCCAGTCTTCCTTTCACCTGGGTTCTGTCTTAAGGGTGTTTGAGTAGAGATCTTAAGGTGTTGAAGGGCTTGTAACTTAAAGCAATTGGCTAGAGACTACATCAGTGAAACAGTAAGGATCCTGAACAAGAGACTGAATGAACACATCACCACTCACAGCATCCACTGAGAAGAGATGAAAGGTAATTGAACTTTTTTTTTTCTGCACTCATTCCATAGGCTTCTTTGACTTACTACTAATAGATATATACATTTTTCCAAATCTACAGCAGGGATCTATGACAGGAAGCAGAAGGAAAGTTAAGCGTTTGTTATGTACAGTTTTGTGTGCTCATCTTTAAGGTCAGGAGAGTAGAAATGGGTCCTCCAACACATACAAATAATGAAGGAAACAGCCAATCAGGTCTTTTCATAAGAGAACCTCCTCTCTGCTGTTTGTTGCTGTTTCACTTGTCCTTCCCACCAGCTCAGATTAGATCCCTGTTTCCTGTCCAGTTGTTTGGTGGAGGGCCCTGAAATGTGTTTCCTGCGCCAGATAAGATTAGCTTGCCCTGGGTGTTTAGGTTGACTTGTCATATGAGTACACACACACCCACATCAGGATGCACAAGTGATGAAGACACTGATGACTAGTAAATGTGTAGGGTGACAGGCAAAGTTAAAAGACTTGCAGTGATTAACTATAACCTCAAACAAGGTGAGGGTCAGTCAGAATGACCTCACTTTGTAAAACTGTTCTCACAAGAACTCACACACACACATTAGCTCTCTGAATACTCTTTCATGGCAACTTCCATTTTAAATACAGGGAGACAAAGAAAGAAAAAGTCAGGATGAATGACTGAATGACTTGATGTGATATGAGAAGCAGTGAGAAGTAAAGATAAGACTCCAGAGTGAATGAGTGCACAGTAAAGTACCACAAAGAGGCTTTAAAAGAGTAGACCTTCTTCACAACAGTCCCCATCAGTGGTGATGAGTCACAAGGGTCAGTGTGTGTGTCTCTATAAACATGTACCTCTGTCACTAGAGAATAACTTGATGTGTGTTATTTGTTTGGGTTTAGTTTGTACTAAAGGAAAATGGAGTCAAGTGTCAAGTGTTGACTGACAAACAATGCTTTGTGTTAAAAGTTCAAGTACAGGTAGTGTGACCACCAGAGGGCAAACCCAGCTGCAGACTGTATTTAAGCAGATAATGAGATGTTGGATATTGACAAGTGATGTGACGGCAAGTTACTATCTGTATGTGTACCTGCAGCTGTTCATTTCACAGAAATATCTGTATTTGTATGTATATTGTCATTTATACCAGAGGTAGGCACGGCCTAAATCATCTAAAGACTTCTGCTTATTTCTGCAGTGTGTGTATGATGTACGATGAGGCATTCAGATTTGACTGTTTTATGACTCTGAGAAGTGAGTTTGATATGAGTTTGAGGCAAATGGTGTCAGTTGGGTGACAGGTGAACTGGGGAAAAAAGAATACAACTACACAAATTCAGATGTTCATATCCAAACAATCTCTCTATATTCAGTTACAGCTCTAATATTGTCAGGATGGATATGTTGATTTTTAGAAGGCAGAAACTGGTGAAGAAATGCATTTCCATTACCTCAGGTGATCTAACCGTTGAATAATAGGAAGAATTTATGATGTAACTCAGTACAATAAGACCACAAGCTGTATAGAATTCATTAAGTACCCCACTGGTTACACAATATAAATATCACAAGCTTAATAGAAGTGTAAATTGCCATTATATGAGATTGTACAGCTGTTCATGACATCATGTCCTCCCTATTTCATTGTTTTTGAATGTTAACCAGCTGTGCATTTTCCTGAGGTAAACACACTGTCCAGCAGTTTGTAAGAATATGTCACACTGTTGGGTTGTACTTTTCTTTTTAATCAAAAGTCAATATTCCCATCTCTCTCTTCAAAGTAATGAAAATAGATTTTAGAATGAAATGTCTAGAGGAGGGTAGGAGAAAAGAGAGCGACACAGAGCAGTGGATGACAGTCAGCAGTGAGTCCAGAGGAAATCCTCCTCCCTCACCTTCCTCTTCCTTTCTGTTTGGTAAACTGTGGAGGGATCTTTTGTTTCTCACATATTTGCTGTGTGGCTGTTTGCTTGCCAAACAGCAGGTTAGAGGCTGGTTAGTACATGTCCCAGTGGTAGTTACAACCTTTTGTAGAGAATGTTTTAGACTTAAGGGTCAGAAAACACAGACCTCATCATGGATGTGTCTCTCTCTCTCTCACTGCAGCCATGTGTGAAGGAAGAACAGATTTCTGTTTGGAGGCTTGTACAGACGGGTCACTGCATGTGTATCTGCATCAGGCGCCTGCAGCTGGGCTTGGCTTAGATTTGTTTCCAATCTGTTCAGCTGTCTTAACATGGCTGCCCTTTGGCTTGTCCAGCTGAAAGCAGGAGGCATGGAAACAGTCCTGTGTGCTTATCTAAGTGTGGGCTGAGGCCAAGCATGGGTCATAAAATATTCTTTCAAAAATCTGACTTCAATGTTATGTTTTTCTACATTTTGCCTTTATGTAACAGGAGTCACATCATGCAATATTATTAAAAAATAAATACCTTAATGCAGGAGTGGAGTGGGTGTCACTCAGGTGTTAAATTAAGCAGTGAACCCCTCAGTCGGGCAAAGGTTGCTTTAGGAGGCAATAAAACAACTAATTTGGCACACCATTATAGTTTTTGACAAAAAGAAATCACTGCCACAACAATAAACTCTACTTCTATGTTCCATGTCTCAGCCTCCTACATTATTTCATAATTTGCTGTAATCCTAATTTGACTGGTTTAAGTTGTCAGATCATTTTAACTTTCATCAGTTTACTTGATACAGTGTGATGGCTAAGATGGACAGCTAATGATAAAATGAAAATCTGAAAAAGACTTGGCCTCTTTCAAATGTCACAACTGAATAATGTCCATTAATTTAGAATTTTAACTACTTAAACCTGCATTAATTAATTTTTTTGGCCACTTGGGGGCAGTGGAAACAAATTGTGAACACAACACTGACACATCATCAGCTTTTAATTCGATAAGTTGAATTTGTTCACATACAGTTGCTTATTTCCAGCATCCAGCTGTTACGAAGCAACATTATCATTCATTTGGAGTCGTGTTTCTGTCCACCTGGTGAATGTAAGTCCAATATTCACTCTCTTTTAGCTCTGTTCTTGCTCTCTACCAACTCCTGAGGGAAATATCTGGCTCTTTAGCTGCTAAATGCTCCACTATGTTCACCAGCTAGTCTACAGCTAACTGTGTCTGTTTGCCGTTTGGTGCTGAGCAGGTAGTGTACAGTGGCTTTTGAGAGTTTTTTCTCTGAAAATAGTTGCCTGCTGCTGCCAAAAACGACACTATGAGAGCGCTGAGAGTGAACCAAAACAGTAAAGTTGCAGCCAAACAGCTAAACAATAAGGATGAAAATAACATTTCATAATGATGAGCTGAATTTTTAAACATTTACTGGATCATTGCACAATGTAAGGGTTATATAATTTTTTTGTCTATACTTATTTATAAGATTATTGTTATTATTTGAATGATATACATTCCAACCCATTTGTCTATTTCACTTGTGCTAATTACTGTTAGAGATATGCAAGAATTCATAAAATAAGAATAAATTATGTATTTTTATCATTTTAATTTAATTTAACTTTACAATCACTCAAAACAATCAAAACATTTGTAACTATTAAAGGTCACTCCTTTGCTATGAGAACAATAAGAATTGTTTGATAATAATAATAATAATAATAATAATAATAATATAATAATCATTCAGTTTTACTGAGGAACTTTTCTACTCATAAGTTAGTTAGTTAGCGTATTCCTGAGTGTAATTCTCAGTGCTTTGATAGATACAGGTCCAGACCAAACTCAGGGTGGAAAATGTGGAAAAATATGCATCAAATCAAACAGAAGGTGAGTGCTCCTTGAAGGCACTGAGAGTGCTGATAATCTCAGTCATGTATGTGTGTCTGTGCATGTTTCAGATATGTCACATCACTGATGGTTCTACTCTTCATCCCCTGTTTGACCTTTTTCATGCCCACCCCACCCTAACCTACATAGCTGCCATTATCCCTTAACGATTATCCCTTTTCCACTGAGATTCACATGAGGGCATTCCCATGATGTGCATCGGCAGGTCCTCATAATGTGGTCTTTGGCCCCAGGGGGCCAGCATTCAATTCTAATCCCTCTAATGTAAGACAGACAGATGGATAAAGAGGAAGATAGACGAGAAAGCAGGGCAGAAAGAAGAAAGACAGAGCAGAGTACAAGAGACAGATAGGAAGGGAAGAGTTAGTGAAATGATGAAAGAAATGATTGGAAAATAAAGAGAGTTTTTAAATAATTTCCTATTGAGCCTCTGGGGAAGTAATGTTCTGTCAGAAGTTGGTGAGAATACTTGGCCCTGTCGTAACGATCTTCACCTCTTCATACAGTGTATGTGATTTAGTATGGAGTGGAAAACCTGATGATTTATAATCTTCTCCAGTGGGATCCTATCAGTGACACCCACCTAATGGGCTGCAGGGAACATCAACAACCTGTCCTGCCATAACTAATTGCTTTTATAACATCATAAATTGCAGCTTAATTCTTTTTCACCCCGTCTGTTCATGTTCAGAGCAGTTGAACAGGTTACAGAAGGCTGCTGATTGCAAATGGGAATGTTTCCCCCAATAAAGCTGCACTTGGCCATGCTATAGGTCAGTGGTTGCAGATAGTGACAAACAGACACTTTTGTAGAATATAAACTATAATGAGGTAATGTTAACAGCTGCTGATTTAATGATTATGAGCCCAACCAGTCCAGGTCACCTGAAAATGCAAAAATGTTGCTTACAAACAAGCATAAAATTCCACATAATTAAAGTTATACCTTAATAAAGGTTCCAATAATAAATGATTAATGAATGAAGATTTACTTGGTTTCTCTTTGGAGGAAATTCCCTTTTTCCTATTATTAGCACCAAATTACAGTAGTTTTTCAGGAAATGATGGACCTTAAAGGATAGGTTCACAATTTTTGTGTCTTAAAACAACAGTCAGGTGTCTATATGAACAGTGATAGAGGTTTTCTTCACTGTAATCCACTGTAAGCATTCCTCCTGTTCATACTGGCTATTAAAAGATCCCCTTCAAATGCGCTTTCAATGATGGGGGCCAAAATACACAGTGTGTCCACATTTAAAAGTTGATGTGAAGCTTATATGAGGCTTCAGCAGTCTGAGTTAGTCATATCAAGTGGATATCTGCCACATTTACAGTCTTTTAGCATCAAATTCCCTCTTTGTGTTTCCTCGGACAGTGTTTCCCTGTTGAGCTGTGGTGGAAGTATAGTGACAAAAAGAGGGACTAACATTGAACATTGAAAGATATCTACTTGATTTGACTCATTTGAAGCTTCAGAGTAGCTTTAGATAAACTTTTAAACCTGCAGTGCGGAACCTCTGTCTCCCCCTTCTGGCAGTGACAGTAAATAGCAGTTACCTGGATGTAACAGCAGTTCTATGAGTACATGGTCCCTGTTGCTACTGTTGTGGCTGTAAAACAGTGGATAAATTGTTTTGAGCGTCACAACCCCCACAAAATGACTCATTTCACTATCAGAATTTGATGTACATGGTACAATAGCATTTGGAAAGTCTAGGAGACCCGCACGATTAAAGTATTTTATCTCTCAAGTTAGTGGAGGGCTAAATCGGAAGTTAACTGGCCCGGCCGGCGGAAGTCTGGTCTGCATGGTCTATGAGCGCCCTTCAGCTCTGGCAAACCAATCATAGCTGGTTGGCAAAATGCATCACTATCTGGGAATGTCGCCACAGACACCAGATTTAAAAACTCTGGAAACTGAAATACAGAGAGATTTACCTATTTATATGTAAAAGTCTCACACTCCAGCTTTAAATACATTTTTGCACAGAAGGAGGACTGTGGATTGTGTGCATTATGAAGGGATCTTCTAATGGTCAGTATGAACAGGAGGAATGATTACAGCAAGAAAAACATGTTTCAATGTTCATTTGGGCTCCTGATTGTTGTTTTAAGACATACTTGAAAAATTCTGAATCCGTCCTTTAAGGAGCCTTACTAAAGTTTTCTATCCACTGAAACCCACTTCTGCCTACATAAGTTTGGTGCATATTTACATATTTCATCTAGAGGCAGATTCTAAACTTTTCTCTTATTGAAATAGCAAGTCTTAGATTGTACAACCTTGATGGAGGTATGCGCTTTCTGTGATCGTAATTATAAAACTCATTATACAAAAAACAAATTATAAAAATTTGGAGGTTATCCAGCTGCTGAGCTTTGTGTGTGTGTGTGTGTGTGTGTGTGTGTGTGTGTGTCTCAGAGATGGAAGTTAGCACCAGCCATGGCCAAATGCCAGTGAATTTGTGAAGTGGCTGGTGAATTTGCTCAACCTACCAGCCATGGTGGCCAACGTGCTGTAACGTTACCAGTTGACGGTGAGTCTCTGTTGCAGTTCATATCATTTGGTTTTAGTGTGTGTGACTGTGACGGCTGTGGTGCTGTTTGTGTGTCGTGACCCATCGTGCGGCTATGTGCAACACATGTGTAAATTTCACTAGCAAAAAAAACGATATATGAGACTGATCGGAGCCGATCACCGGTCATGGCCAATCAGCTGAAAACTGTCTGTTTTCGATCTGTGGCAGATCGATCGGTGCATCTCTACAAATAACTGCTTTATTGCAGGCACCAAAAATTTTAAATAGGTGGCTATCAAGGACCACCAAGCCTCTAAATGCCACAAGGAGGTGATCTGCATCGTACAAGGAAAGTCGGCTCCGGAGAAAATGGCTGCAGTGAATGTGTATGTGTGTTTATTGATGGTAGGTTTTCTTGTGGGCCCAGGGCCACACAGTACTGTACTTAACTTGACATCAACAGGAAACTGTAAAGCTTCAAGTACCACTCTGAGCAAGGCTTTAGAGCCTGACTCATCTTTAATAGACCCTCTGACTGTGGAGGTGAGTATGTTCATATTTGTCAGTGTGTGTGTGTGCGTCTGTGTGCGTCTGTGTGCGTGTCTAGTGGGGGCTGGGGCACAGACACTTGTTTGTGAGAAAACCTCTTTGGTTTAATAATGGTTCTCTCTGAGTTCAAACTGTACAGAGACATTTACAGGACAAACTGGCTCCGCTCTGATGTCCACAGCAGAGTTAACTTTCTGCTGGGAAACACGGACTGGGCACTCCACAGACTTTACACATCAAAGCGGATTTACACGTCATGGTTAGTACTAATGAGCTTGTGAAAACAGTTGTATAATGTCTTCTGTGTCTGAGAAAATAACCCCTGATGATGTCATAGTGATGTCTCAGGTTTATTTCAGCTTGGGCTTGGAGTTTACACATTTATAACAGACTTAGAGAGGCATAGGTGTTTATGAGGCAGGTGGGGTTCAATCAAAGGACAATATTGAGTTACATTATGAGAACTGTAGGAGCCAGGATATCTTGGTCTCTGATGCTTTGATCAGTTCTTTTCCACTTTATGGAATACTAATGCAATACTAATTGGCAAGAGTATAGGTCACAATTTTCCAAATTTGTACTTGTGATGGGCTCGGCAAAGTATCTGAAGTTACAGAAAATATCAAACATATTTTACTATAGTTTGTAGCGCTGCAGTCTGAAACACATTGCTCCACACCTTCAAACACACCTCCATTCAGGGGCGTCCTCCGTCATCCACCCACAGTCAGCGCCTACTCCAATGGACGAAAGCCACCGCATCCCGCGCGGTTTTCAATTTGTCCCCCAGGAGAAGTATTTAGGATAGGTGCAAGTCACCGGTATTGGAGAGGTAGGAAGAGGAGAGTCCCGAGGGTCGAAAACTGGACAGTGCATAGTGTTGTTAGCGTGTGTTTAAGTCCACGTTGGATATATGCTTACTGGAGTCCCGTCGTCCCGTGGAGTGGATCGTGTATTTCTTGACTTGGATCAGCTGTTTCAAGCGTCCGGAGGTGCCGGGTCGGTGGAGAAGACTGACCGACCGACCGACCGACTGACAGACTGACACATTTATTTTCAACTTCGGTACAGTGAGTACCCGTTGTACATTTTGTTTTCGTTGTTCTTTTCCTTTTGTTTGTACTGCACCGCGACGAGAGACGCTGGTTTATTTGAGTTATTTCCTTATTTTTTGTGTGGGTGTCCGCGGTAAAACCCGGAGCGGATTTTTTGTTTTGTTTTGGCCTATGTCTGAACTGAACGGTGGGTGTTGGAAAACCCAGGAACAGACCGTTCCCAACCAAGGACTGAACTGAACTCTTGTTTTTTGGTTAGTCCGGCAGTGAAAAAAATATATATATATTCACATTCTGAAAATCACCTTGCAGGTGTGTTGATTGCTTATTTTTTTTGCTGTGTTAAGCTGCCTGTTTATTATATTTGTGGGGGGTTGACTGCATTATTTTTGTTCTGTTTTATTTTATTTTTTTGTCAGACTTGACTCTGACTGGCACCCCGGCATTTTTTGTAGTTGACCCGCTACAAAAGTGGCACCCCAGATATCTGGATTCATTAAAAACCCTGGATTAAAAAAAAAAAAAAAAAAACACACACCTTCAACCAACACCTGTTAAAATGGCTGCAGCAAACCAAAATGGCAGTCCAACTCAGCCAGCAGCAGAGAAAAGGACCACATATTCATTGTTGGATATGGATTTGTGTGGTTCATTAAACCCAGATTTGTCGCAACCTCTCATTCCTCTAGCAGGGACATCTCTGGATGAAACTGGAAAGCAGGATGGTTGTTCATCTTTATGGACGACTGAAGTAATGGAGGAACCAGTGGACACGGATAAAACAATGAAAGCAACTTTGGAGGAAAAATTCAAAATTCTAATGGAAACACAAAAACAACACAAGGAGGAGCTTGAAAAAACAGTTACAACTTTATTTAAAAAGATCACATCAACATATGAACAACAATTTCAGTACTTTTATGAAACTCTGGATAAACAATTAACGTTTCTGAGGAACCAGTTTTCAGCAAACCTTAACTGGCGCTTAACTCACCATCATACAGAGGTTTTAAAGGACATCAAAGAGTTCATGACACCAGTTGCACAATCAGTTGGACACCTGCAAGATGATGTGTGGAAATTGACCCAAAATATGGATTCCATGTCCCAGGAATTGGGTACCATGAAACAAACACTGAACGTATCTGCTCTTACAACAATTCCTGTGCAAGCAGCACAGAAAAATGTTCGGTTGGAGGATGCTCGGAGTCAGCGCCTCCAATCTACTCTTCTGACGGATAAGGCAGGTGTGTGTCAGTCTCTTGAGGACTCACCTGTTCTCTTGGATGCCAGAGCACGGTTAACAGGAAAATGTCCTGTGAAACTGCAGTTTCCATCATTTGGAAAGATGGAGGATGAAGCAGACCCCCTCTTGTACTTGGAGAAATGCAATGATTTTCTTGCTTTAAATCCACTGACGGATGTGGAGTTGATGGCAACTTTAAGGAATGTCCTACATGGAACAGCGAGGGACTGGTGGGATGTGGGGCGTTTAAACACTCATACCTGGCCAGACTTTCAAGAAAAGTTCCGTGCGGCCTTTCTGTCAGAAGATTATGAAGATGAACTGGCAGAGAGAGTGAGGACGACAGTTCAAGGGGACGGTGAAAGCATCCGAGATTTCGCTTTCCGGTACCGCTCCTTGTGTCAGAGGTGGAAGCCTGGAATTCAGGAAGACGCAGTCTTAAAGCTGATTTTCAGAAGCATCAATCCCCATATGGCAAGCCAGCTCCGAGGCAGAGTAACTACAGTGGATGAATTGGTGAGGCTCGGACAACAACTGGAAAAGGACAAAGCAAGTCAATCAACCTATGAGCAACGAAAAAAAAAATTGTGAAACAAAAGGAGAAAGATAAAGTGGAGATATATACGGATAATGCCCCACCACTGCAGAAAGACAACATCCCCCCTGTGGTTTACTGCTGGAGATGTAAAGGCAACCATGCTCCATATTCATGCCCAAACTATAATCAGTTCAAGAAATCAAGACCCCCTGAACAATCCAACCCTCAACAATTCCACCCTCAACAGTTCCACCATCAACCCTCCCACCCCCAACAATCTCATCCGCAGCAACAACACTCTCAGCCACACAATGCTCAGCGACCTCGTCATCGTCAAAACCACTCTGATCAAACCTACCCACAGCCATTTCACTCTTCAAATTCCCAGAGCAATTCTTCAGTGAACGCTGTGACCCATTCAACTCAACCACCGTCATGTGTCACCTCACATCTCTTTGTGCAGGGCCGGGAAAAGTTCAGCACCCCCGGAGGAGGCATTGATACTGCCCTCCCACGACAGCTAAAAGTGCCCTTGACTGTAAGGAACTGGACAGGAAAAGCTGTTGTCGATACAGGTTCCACATATACTCTGTTAAATGAACATGTCTGGAACAATGTCAAAAATGCAGATGAGAAACTTACCCCTTGGACTGGTGACCCTCTTTACCTTGCTGATGGTCAACCCAGGAAACCCCTGGGGTGGGTGGAGCTTGAAATGAGCTTACATAACAAGACCTGGGTAGTAACTGTGGTGGTCCTGGACTCCAGTACTCTGGCTTTTCCTGCCCTGCTTGGGTTGGACTTTGTGTTTTTTACTGGTATGCAACTGGATGTTGCAGGTGGGATGTACTGGTTCCGGGATAATGCAGGAAAGAAATTCTACTTTTGTGCAGAGTCCGTTTTTCCCGGGGAGGGGGAGACTGGTAACTCTATTGCCTTCTTTTCTGCAGAAGCTCCAGCGGCCACTGCACTGTTCCCTACACAGACCCCTTTGGAAGATGCAGATTTGATGTTGAGGGCAGTTCAGGAGTCTCACCTGGAGGAGCACAGTAAGCCTCACTTACACAATTTGTTACGTAACAATGTGGATGTGGTTACAACCAAAGTGGGACGTACTGGGATATTAAAACATCAAATCTTTCTCACCAGTCCTGTACCCATCCGACAGAAACCCTATCGGGTCTCCCCTCCCAAACAAAAGGTGATGAAGGAACTCATTGAGGACATGCTGAAGGATGACGTCATCGAACCTTCTTCTCTGCATGGGCCTCACCTGTAGTCCTGATTCCCAAAAGAGAAGGAAAACCAAGGTTTTGTGTCGACTTCCGTAAGGTGAATGAAAACACAGTCACTGACGCTTATCCCATTCCCACCATCCAGGAGATATTGGAGAGTCTCTCAGGTGCTGTTGTTTTCTCTTCCCTGGACCTAAATAGTGGCTACTGGCAAGTAGAGATGGATCCAGAGGTGAGGGAAGTCACAGCCTTTATCTGCTCTCATGGACTGTTCCAATTTAAAGTCATGCCCTTCGGACTTAAGAATGCCCCTGCCACCTTCCAAAGGCTCATGGAGAGAGCACTGGGAGAGTGGAAGGGAGTCATCTGTTTTGTCTACTTGGATGACATCATCATCTTCTCGTCATCCTGGGAACAACATTCATATGATGTCCAGGCTGTCCTGGACAAACTCCGAAACGCAGGTCTGACAGTGAACATGAAGAAAAGCAAGTTTTTCAGAACCTCTTTGAAATTCCTGGGCCATATCGTCTCTGCTACAGGAGTCCAGGTGGACCCAGACAAAATTGAGGCTGTACAGAACTTCCCTGCACCCACCAACCTGAAAGCTCTACAAAGGTTCCTGGGCATGGCTGGGTGGTATCACCGATTTGTCCCCAATTTTTCCCAGATTGCGGAACCACTGAATGCCCTAAAGAAAAAAGGAGCCAAATTTCGCTGGTCACCTGAATGCCAAACAGCTTTTATTACACTGAAGAATCACCTGGTCAAACCACCTGTCCTGGCCCATCCAAACTTCAATGCTCCCTTTGTGGTATACACCGATGCCAGTGAGATTGGGCTTGGGGCTGTGCTCGTCCAGAAATCGAGCTATGGAACCGAGGAAGTCCTCGCCTTTGCCAGTCGCAGTCTAAACCCTGCAGAGAAAAATTATGCTGCCACTGAGCTTGAATGCTTGGCCGTGGTGTGGGCAGTGGAGAAATGGAGAACTTACCTGGAAGGTAGACTGTTCACGGTGGTTACCGATCATGCCTCCCTTCTATGGGTGTTCAAAACCACCAAACCCAGCACCCGACTGATCAGGTGGGCACTCCGGCTTCAAGAATTTACCTTCACTGTGGAATACAGAAAGGGAAAATATAACACTGTACCAGATGCCCTCTCCTGAGCTCCAACAGACTCCCTCCATACAACCGCACCTGTGTATGCTACCGTCATGTCTGCCCCTCCAAAACCATCAAAAGAGCTTCCCATCTCCATTGAGGCTCTGTGGAGGAGACAACAGGAAGATCCAGAGTGTCAAGTTCTATATCAACAAGTAGTAGAAATGGGACAAGACAATGATACGAACCCGGCATACATCATCATGGACGATCTCCTCTACCGGTGCATCACCCTTCCTTACAAAACCATCTACCAACTCTATATACCTCCAAGTTTCCGCTCACAGTTGCTGGACTACTTCCACCAAGATCCCCTCTCTGGACATCTGGGCAGGCACAAAACCTACCGAAGACTACAACATCTTGTCTTCTGGCCAAAGCTGAGCTGGGATGTCAGAGTACATGTAAAGAACTGTGCCACGTGTCAACGGTATAAACCAGAAAACAGAAAACTTGCCGGAAAACTTCAGCAAACTCAAGCTCACCGCCCCTGGGAGATGCTGGGAGTGGATTTGATGGGTCCTTTCCCCAAAAGCTCCAAACAAAACGTTTATCTCCTGGTGTTTGTTGACTATTTCTCCCGGTGGGTTGAACTGTTCCCCATCAGAAATGCCACTGCTGAAACCATCTCGCAGATCATGGTCAAAGACATCTTGACCCGGTGGGGCATTCCTGACTACATCCTGTCGGACCGGGGAACACAGTTTGTTTCCTCAGTTTTCCAAACTGTATGCAGAACCTGGAATGTGGGACACAAATTAACATCTGCATACCATCCACAAACTAACCTAACAGAGAGAGTGAACCGTACCCTGAAAACAATGATAGCTTCCTATGTTGGTGATAATCATAAACATTGGGACAAGAACCTGGCTGAATTCCGGTTTGCAATCAACTCTGCAGTCCAGGAGTCAACTGGCGTTTCTCCTGCCGAACTTAATCTTGGTCGTTCCCTGAGAGGACCCCTTGACTCCCTGTTGCAACCTCAGGAAACTGCTCCTGACACTCCTCCATACCTCAAAGTCACACAGCTCAAAGATCTCTGTTCCTTCGTGGAAAGAAATCTGGACTCTGCTCGTCAACGCCAAAAAAGAAACTATGACAAACACAGACGTGACCTTGAGTTTCAGGAACTGGACAGAGTCTGGTTGAGAGCCCATCCTCTCTCCAAGGCTGACAAATCTTTTGCTGCCAAACTAGCTCCAAAATGGCAAGGGCCATATCGGGTAGTTGAACAAGTCGGGCCTGTAAATTATAAAGTTGTCCTAGAAAATTCCGGCACAGACTTGAAAGTTGTCCACATCTCCCGCCTTAAACCTTGTTACCCGTCTGCTCAGGATCTGCAGGAGCAGGAGAAAAAACACCTCCTTGAAATCTTCAATGAGGAGTCGGATGAAGAAGACTTCCTGGGATTTACAGACTCCTCCTGTTCTACCTTTAATGGAGGATTGATTAAAGGATCTGCCGAGAAACTAGGAAATTACAATTTTAGCAATCCCACTGACTCAGACAACGACTGACCAACATCCCTTAAACAAAAACCTAGAATGTAATTCTGTGTAACCACACATACTAGTCCAACTACTGCGCCTTACCGTTGGTCGGCTTCTGTTAAGGGGGGGGAAGTGTAGCGCTGCAGTCTGAAACACATTGCTCCACACCTTCAAACACACCTCCATTCAGGGGCGTCCTCCGTCATCCACCCACAGTCAGCGCCTACTCCAATGGACGAAAGCCACCGCATCCCGCGCGGTTTTCAATTTGTCCCCCAGGAGAAGTATTTAGGATAGGTGCAAGTCACCGGTATTGGAGAGGTAGGAAGAGGAGAGTCCCGAGGGTCGAAAACTGGACAGTGCATAGTGTTGTTAGCGTGTGTTTAAGTCCACGTTGGATATATGCTTACTGGAGTCCCGTCGTCCCGTGGAGTGGATCGTGTATTTCTTGACTTGGATCAGCTGTTTCAAGTGTCCGGAGGTGCCGGGTCGGTGGAGAAGACTGACCGACCAACCGACCGACTGACAGACTGACACATTTATTTTCAACTTCGGTACAGTGAGTACCCGTTGTACATTTTGTTTTCGTTGTTCTTTTCCTTTTGTTTGTACTGCACCGCGACGAGAGACGCTGGTTTATTTGAGTTATTTCCTTATTTTTTGTGTGGGTGTCCGCGGTAAAACCCGGAGCGGATTTTTTGTTTTGTTTTGGCCTATGTCTGAACTGAACGGTGGGTGTTGGAAAACCCAGGAACAGACCGTTCCCAACCAAGGACTGAACTGAACTCTTGTTTTTTGGTTAGTCCGGCAGTGAAAAAAATATATATATATTCACATTCTGAAAATCACCTTGCAGGTGTGTTGATTGCTTATTTTTTTTGCTGTGTTAAGCTGCCTGTTTATTATATTTGTGGGGGGTTGACTGCATTATTTTTGTTCTGTTTTATTTTATTTTTTTGTCAGACTTGACTCTGACTGGCACCCCGGCATTTTTTGTAGTTGACCCGCTACAAGTTTATTTAAATGAACTCACAGAAGGCCAGATACCAGAGTGGTTAGAGCATTTTAGATGCAAATGAAATTGAGTAAAAAGGAAAAACTGGAGAGGAAGACTGGAGTGGTGTGTGACATCATCATCACATGTGACAGCCATGGGAAACCCTACATCAGCGAAACAGCAAGGACCCTGAACAAGAGACTGAATGAACACATCACCTGTCTGTGAACACCAGAGCAAAACCACTCACAGCATCCACTGAGAAGAGGTCAAAGGTCATCGAACAGGAGTCAGTGGACGACCACAGAAAGATCAAGGAGGATATTCACATCTGACACCAGAGACCATCTTTAGTCACCACCTGAGCCATCTCCATTTCAACTGAAACAGACTCCATCTGCTGATGAAGACTATGAGATGCACTTGAAAATATTTCCTCAAATGTAGCCCTCCTCTTGCGGGAAAAATGCAAAAATGTCTTCTGTTCAACCAATATTCTAAGGTCAGGAGCAAAGAACATCTTTGTGACATGCACAGAACATGCTCAGCATTGGGACATCCTGGTAGCCGAATAGTTGAGCAAAATTGAGAGATTGCTGCGAGACAAAATGATGCAGCTCTGAAAGTAATTTGCAGTAGTAAATATAATTTCCCTCAGTCTTGTTTACTAGTGAAAAAAGCAGTAAACCAGCTGCAGTACTTAAAGTGTTAGTGTTGTATATCACAGAACATTGCTCCCTGCTCAAGTGCAGTGCTCCTGCCCAGCACCCCAAAGCACCTTAGCACCACCTTTAGGCGATAACAGACAACAATATAGCACCCAAAACAGCACTATTATAACAGTACATTCTTCTCATTATTAAGCATTTCTACTTACTTTTCTTTTATATACCACAATTAGCACTTGATTCTCACTGTCTGCACTGAGATACAGACTGACACTGTAGTATGCCATCATGGGCACAGAGATCCCAAACAGAAATGTTTGTGTATATGTATATACGTGGGTGTATGTTTGTGTTCATCCCTGGTATCCATCTTAGACAATTGAGTGAGCAACAGCAAACTATGGTGAATTGGATACTATGACAGTTTCATTCAGTAAACTCAGACACACGCTCCCAGTTTGCATTGTTGTTTATGCTTCAATTGGATGATAAAACAAAGGATGAGGAAGGAAAAGAAAGACAAAATAATAGAGAGATAGAAAGATGGATGGAGAAAAAGAAAGAGGAAATTACCTCTCATCCTATCAACAGGTTGTAAACGTCCTGACTATAAGGAAATACCCAAGATGAGACATTTGCTTTTTGTTGTGTGTGTGTGTGTGTGTGTGTGTGTGTGTTGAAGGTCAGCAGTGAGGTGCAGCTGCATGTGTTCATACTCCTCTGTATCAGCAGAGTGCTGGGTGTGTCTGTTTATGCAGTGTGTGTGCTCTCCTCTACAGCCACACCAACTCCTTGACCCTCAGAGCCACACTGCTTTTAGCAGTTTTACTGCTAACAGAGAATGTGCACTTTTTCTTCCTGTTAAGTCTTTTGCTTGAAATATACTTACAAATGATCAGATTCTGCACCTTACTGCACCTGACTTGCACCAATGTACAGTAAGGCTGTCACTTTTTCAAAAAGTCTGAATGACTGGAATGCATTCGAACTAAGAAGTAATTTGTTCGAATTAATTTGAACTCAACCCATAAACCGTAATGTCTCAATATACTGTGAGTGTCATCAGCATACATGGCCAGCCATGTCCATCCATCAGCGGTCAGAGAGCGTCTTACCATTCAGTATAGTCTTTTATTTTCCTTTGTGGTGTCATACAACTAACCTTACACGCCAGAACCATCTGAGAAGTTGTCCTTGGCAACTGTTTGGAAAAGGGCAGGCGCTTTCAAAAAATACTTGGCAGGTGATTAGATGAACCATCTGTCTATCACCGTCTATCACCATCTTACCATGCAAGGCAGCTGAATTTGCGAGATCATGAGATCACGCGAGAATCCTCTTTGGATGCTGATTGAGCCGAACCACCAGTTGATCAGACAAAAGTGCATAACTTGAAGCCTGACAAGATGGATTCTCGCGTGATCTCATGAATTCAGCTCCGCACAAGGTAATCATATAATTGCACTATGTGTATTGACATTGCACTGTTCCTTAAATAGGCAGTCAGACGAAGTTGTAGAGTTGATGTTGCTCCACTCGTTTGAGCCGCTGCCTCACTCGTGTGGTAAGTTAGCTGCTGAGTCCTCAGACTTGTTGTTGCTGTAGAGTAAGGCAGCTGCTTATTACACAGTTGGCAAACAGCCTCTGTTGGTAATCTACAGTGTAGCTCCCAAAATACTTCCACTCACTGCTTCTCAGATGCATTTCCATTTTTATTTATTAACTTAGTTTACTGATAAGTCAACAAGTGTGCAAAGAGTCAGGTTTCCATTTTTCCATTTCTAGTGACCCACTGAACTTTTATCTGTCACCATTTCCAATTCTGCCTTGTGATGTCTATATTTAATCAACTGATACTGAGAGTCTGTCTTCTTAAGAAAAACAACACAATATGTTGTAATGTCAGGTGCCCAAAAATGACAGTTATGTTTGAGTGACAGATGCCATCTAGCGGCTGTATTAATTATGACCCAGAGCAGTGGCACAGTTCAGATGTTGTCTAAATAAGTTGATAAATTTCCTCATTTGGAGGTGGTGGGTTGGATGGATGGAATAATACAACAGTGGATTTTAGTGGACTTTGGTGGACTTTGTCACAGGAGACCGCTGTTCGTTTCCTGTTTCCAACCGCGAGTGTCACATTTCCAACCACGAGTCGGGCTAGTTTTTTAAAAATCGTAACTACGATCGTCCCCTAACCTTAACCCCATGGTTATTATCTGTTGCCATGACAATGAAGGTGGCCTAACTTTAAGGAAGTAGTAACTTTAACCCACACCACGTTTCTCTAACCTTAACAAAGTGATCATTTTAACACAAACCATGATCTTTCCCTAAACCTAACCAAGTGGTTTTGGTGCCTAATCCTAACCAGACCTTAACCACAGTGTTGTCATACCATAACACATCATTATTTTTTAACAGTCATTTGTAACGGTTTTGGAAAGCACAGACAGATGATGTTGACCTGTCAATTACTGCTGATAGGGGCGCCAGATTAGAAAATGCTCCAATGTGTCATTCTGGAGTCACATGTTCAAACCACCTATCTGCTCGTTTAATTTGGAGGACTTGTTGGATATTCAACAGAATTAAGGTTAATGGAGAAACAGTGTAACATAATCAATTTTATAACTACAGTTCAGAGGATAATGTAATTTTAATGTTTGCCTCTTGTTTATATCTGCTTCAGTGTACCCTGGGGACTGTGTCCATTAAATACAGCCATGTGAACAAAGGATGCTGATCTGTCCATTCACCTGTCATTCTATCAAACTCTGGCCCTCTGTGGCCCCTCTGCTGCACCTGTGTGAGAATAGATCAGGGAAATAATTAACTTTAACTCATTATACAAATGCATATGCACATCTTACCTCTGACATAGTTTTGTGTTTATGAATGAGAGAGTCTTTCTGTCTTTAGTCCTTGTCCAACAACAAAAGTGTCGTCCTCCATCACACACAAGAAGAACCCCTCACAAAGTACACATTGTGCACATGGAAACATGAGCACATACACACAAAAGCAAATTAACAAATGTTACAAAGCAAATTGCGTTCACACACACACACACACACACAATGGAAACAAAGTGTTCAATGGCTTGTTCAGAGCCAAGGAAACACTGGGTCATCCACCACATGTTGTTTCCTGAATCTGTTTTCCTGTCATGGTCCAATCAGATTCCACTTGTCTTCTTACTCCAAGGGTTAAGGTTTGGCCGGTCTTTGTAGGGAGGTACAGTGGCTCAGTGGTTACCCGGTCACTGTCTAGTGGTGACGCTGATGTTGAAATGCCTCAAAGGGATATTCCACTGAAAATATTTACATTTGAGGCTTGACAGCTGGCTCTGAAAAGTGTCTAGCTTGCTCCTTTGCAGAGGATAGCAGCTGTAACTGTAGATTCACAGCAAAAAATGTCAAAAAGTAGAAATGTCTCAAGCCACTCATTGCATATTTAGTGATTTCTTGGTGAAGTTGCTCATCTTTGGAGCACACTGAACATATGGATGAATAGTGGAGAGGTTTATAAGAAGATTATTTTATTATTTGCTGTGAATCTATTTAAACAGTTGTTTGTGTAGGAAGCTCTGGAAATGTTCATCTTAGTGCAGACAGCTGTTTCCATGACAAAAAGCTTGATATGGTCACATGACCTGCAATTTTGATTGTAGCCTCTATGACAACATGTCCACACATTGCACCCTTGGTTTATCCCTGTGGTGGACTTGTGAGTGTTTTTCTTCAAGTTGCCTAAAACATGCTGGGATACACTCCAGCCTCCTTGTGACAGTGAGTAAGAATAAGCAGGTATGTGATATTCAGGTATGAATATATGTTATAGAATATCAGACCTGTCTCCAGTCTTGACATAATGTGACTGTGGTCACTATGTCTAGAAATAAGAAACTGTGTTAATGTGTTGGCTTTGGTTGCAAATTACACTACAATGAACACCACAAACCCTCTGTCTTACACATATTTGTTGTGAATACTTGCATAGGCAAGAAAATTAGGCATAATCAGCATGGTTTGAATGCCAAAAAATAATTTGATGTGACACAGAACAAGACAGAGAAGACAGAATCTTGAGCTACAAATTAGCCCATTAAAGGACACATGATGCCTGCATCAGTCATTGCCTGAACATGTCACTACAACTGCAGAAAATATTGCATTATCACAAGTTATATCACAAGTAACAGAAAATAAAATGTTCTTCAGGCAGAGCAGGAATAGAAGTTATATTAAAAGCCTTTATTTAGTCAGGCACACACACTCACAGGATCTTCATCAGGATGGAAAAAGTGAAAATAGATTATGAAACCTGGTACTTTAAGAGCACCTTAAGGTTTCCTGGACTTGCAACTGAGTAAGCACTTGGCTTCTTCATTTTTCTTTATACCACAAGTTAATCTGTGAATAGAAAGTGAAAGAAAAGGGCTATTTTATGTGCATAATGCCATCACATTCTGTGGTCTATGGGACAGAATAGGTTCAGGAAGAAAGAAACTAATGCACATGTGCAGTGGGAAACTATTTTGGTGTATGCACTGGTTGAGCAACTTTCATTGGAGTGAATGGACGCCAATCTTGGAGTCTGGTATCTAATTCTCATAATACATCCATAATACACATTCATTATTTCTATAAAACACACATCACACATTATCCCATTTTGAAGGACAGAGACAGATAATAATGTGCATATATTATTGACACCAACTTTCATATGAACGAAAGGACTGTAATATACTGTTTAGTATATCCACGCTAGTGACCTTCCAAAAAGTCTTTCACTGTTCATATGGACACCTGACTGCTGTTTTAAGACACACTTGAAAAATTGTTTACCTATCTTTTAAATGTAGCCTGATGGTGGTGATAGAGGAAGGGTCAGGAGGTCACCTAAATCATTAGGAATCATCTGCTGGTGACCAGTAGTTGTCAAGAAATGTTTCAGTGTCGCATGGACAGACTAACTGACTTCACCATTTATGTTCTGCCATTAGTGGTGCATGTAAGAAGAAAATATACCACCAAACAAAACAGAACCAGGAATACATCCCACTTAGACTACTGTAACTTGCTGTATTCCTGTCTCAGTCAATATAACCTGTCCAAACTTCAACCAGTTCAAAATGCTGCAGGAAGACTACTCACAAAATCCAATAAAAGAGTCCACATAACACTTATTCCAGCATCCTTACGCTGGTTACCTGTAAGTTTTAGAATTGATTGTTAAATTTTAATGATTACTTGTAAAGCATGTTTGGGGTTGACCCTGCAATGCTGGATTGAACTGCCAGAGGAAATCGGGCAGGCTAGTTCTGTTTCCTCTTTTAAATCTCTCTTAAAAACTAACTTTTTTAGAATTGCCAGAGACTGCTGCTGAGAAGAGATAGGGAGAAGGACTGAAGTGAAAGAAAAGTCTTTTAGAGTTTCAACACACATTCAACATGCTAGTAACACATATTATACCGTGTTGTTTCAGAGAAGACAAGCACATCTTAGAGTGAAACACAGTAAGAACATTTTGAATGAGTGGGCTGATGTTCTCATTGATTATGTTTGAGATAGTTTAGTTCTGCTCCACAGAGAGTTTACAGATCATTTAGATAACACACAGATTATACAGTATCTCAGCTGTGATCTCTGACATTTCTTTCTCTGACGTGTGTGTGTGTGTGTGTGTGTGTGTGTGTGTGTGTGTGTGTGTGTGTGTGTGTGTGTGTGTGTGTGTGTGCAAGTGTACTTTTTCACCACTTGGGGGAAGCACTGAAACCCTGTTGATACTGCCTGTGTTAGTGGAGGCAGTCTTTATTTTACCTCTGCTACAATACATTTTTGGAAAATTAGGGATTTATACAGGAATGACCTTTGAAAACATTTTAATAGAGTCAGACTCATGACCACTGAGTGATAGCTGTATTAATCATGTTGCAGTAGTTCAGACTATAAGCAATATGCAGGATCACCTAGAGATATGTGCATGTGTCATCTCAATTTGCTTTCAATTGCACAATTAATTGTAAGTGTGGTTTTATAGCAATTTATGTCAAACTACAAAGATTTGGCAACCAGAAAAAACAGCAGAAAAACAGCATGTATTATCCATATACAGTGGGGCAAATAAGTATTCAACACGTCAACTTGTTTTTGATTATACATATTTCCAGTGCAGCTATTGCAGCTAACAGTGCCATGTTTGGAGAAGAAATGGCTCTGCATATGACCCTAAAAATACCATATCTACATTGAAGTTTGGAGGTAGAAGCATTATGTTATGGGGCTGTTTCTCTTCTCATGGTACCAGCAGAATCCAAATTGTTGAAGGGAAGATGAATGGAGCCATGTATTGGGATATTCTTGAGAAGAATCTGTTGCCATCCACCAGGAAAATGAGGATGAGACGCGGGTGGACCTTCCAACAGGACAACGATCCAAAACATACTGCAAAGGAGACTCTCAACTGGTTCCAGAGAAAGAAAATAAAGGTGTTGGAATGGCCCAGTCAATCACCCGACTTGAACCCAATAGAACATTTATGGAAGGAACTGAATCCCCCAGAATCAAACATTTGAAGACTGCCTGCTTAGAAGAATGGGCCAAAATCCCCCCTGAACACTGTGAGAGATTCATTTCTTCATACAGGAAGCGTCTTGAAGCTGTCATTGCAAACAAAGGCTTCCCCACCAAGTATTTCAGTTAGCATGTTCATTACATTTTTCCTGTGTCATTCCAATTTAATGCACAGAACTTTTTTTGTTGATTGGAATTTTTTATTGAGTTAATACCAATGTCTGGTCTTAATTGCATATGAATACCTGCACTGGAAATATGTTTACTGAAAAAAATGCCCATGTGTTGAATACTTATTTCCCCCACTATATTTGGGGGAAATTATCCTAATATGGCCTGTATAAAATCTGAAAAAAAAATGAATGAATTTAGTAGGAAGAAGGATGAAAAGGTGTTGGTGGCAGATTCTAATGAATTATAAGCATGCAGTCAGCACGTAGACCAAATGCCTTGCTGTTTAGAATTAAAAAGTGAAAATGCAACATGCTTCATAAATAGACACCTGGTGGTACTATCCGCATCCAAAACCAATGAGATCTTTCGTGGCCTTGTAATCTGCTCAGTGTTTTTCATATATCCTGCTACCTAACAGGACGGACAGTAGAGAGAACCTCTTTGGCAGAGGAAGGAAAGTATGAGATGTATGTATGCATGTATTCCACTGATGCTTGTTCCTCACACACACTGAGTTGTTGAGCACATGACATAGCTGAAAACTTTGTTTTTCTGGAAGTGAGTTATTTTGGGATACCAGGTTTAATTGAAATTTGGCATGTGAATTAAGTTTTACAATCTAATCTGGCAACTTCACCCAATTTAAAGTTTGAGTTATGGGACTTTCCCAGGATCCATCCAGACCCAGGAAAACTGGTCTGGATGGATAAATGGAGAGAATAGAAAGACCATTAGTGGTATTCTTGTTCTTTTGTGTTTGCATGTTAACACTAACTAAGAGGCACACACTTCACATTCCTCTACTAACCTGTCTGTGATTGTCAGCAAACCTGTTTGTGTGTATGTGTGCGTGTGTGTTAGGGTTGTGCAATTATTCAATATTATCGTTAATTAAAAACTGACACTAAACACTAAAAAGAGTCATTGAAGCTCTACACAGGAGAGCCTGGAGACTGTTGCAGACAGCACACATCTGCAATCCATCTCACCAAACAGAAAGAGGCACTACCTAGTGGCACAATACATTACTACAACAAAAGGTCCCTCACCTATATAATGTGGTGGAACATAATTAGAAAAAAGTTTATTTAGTAAGATATGGCTACAACAAGTACAGCAGGTTATTATTAATCCTAGTCAAACTTGAATTGAATCTAATGGTACATGGTCTTTTTCATATGCTGTCCCCAACAGCATGCTGGGGACAGACATGAAAGGAAAGAAATGGTTTCATGTGTTAAATTATATATGTTTGCTGGGTATTTACATTTTTATACAGAATATTCAGTAGGTATTGGAAATGTCATGTGATTATCCATGGGAAGTTCATGGAGCAGCTGTATACTGTATCTGTAGTGTGGGATGAAGGAGTGGGATGGGAATGTGCCTGGGAATCGTATAATGTGGGTGATTTAGGAATGTTGTCACCTCTCAGTGTTCAGTTAGCCAGCAGAGAGGGCCTTTAGTCAACTCTGTGTCATTTATGGGAAGAAAAAGGCCCAGCAGGCTTAACACTGGACATGTGTTCATATTCATCACTGCAGCAGAGGCAGCACTGGGGAAAGAAAGTCAAAGAGACATGGAGAGAGATAACTGACAAAAAGTCCATCACACACTAGAAACTGCAAAATGTGAAATGTTTGGGTGACTTAATGAAGATAAACACAGTGGTACTTCTCAAATCAGAGTCTGCAGGAATTTAACAAACTGAAGAAACTTTCTACACAGTATAAGCAGCTGTGGACAACAGACTGTAAGAATCAGTCATATTAATTCATAGATCCTGCTTTAATCACATGCCGAATTTAAATGCATCTATGGGTTGGAGAGTGTTTCTTTAAAATCGTCAATTTATATTTTAAGCATTATTCTGTTACTGCAGTACATTTGCTGCAAATATTTATTTGCTCTTGTTGATAAAATCACCATAGTGTCAGTGGATTGACATTACACCAGAAACAGACGTAGTTCTGTGACATCTATTCTTGAAGTCTAGGACCTAAGTTCCACCGAAATACCAACAACTGGCTTTGCGTTGCTTCATTTATATGGACCTCCCTCCTCTTTGCACCTCTCCTACCACCTGTGCACCATGCGTTCTATGATGGACAGATTACAAAATTTTGAACATGGAAAGAATATTAAAGTAAGACTATGTACCCTTTAAAAGAAGGAATAGCACTCCTCTTACGATTGAAATGAATTCATAAGCAAAAAAAAGCAAAACAAAACACATCCCTGGCCAATTCAGTACATTAGAGGTTTTGCCTTTAAAGGGTTCTTGCCTGCTTGCCAGCTTGTGGTGGCTAAATGTAACCAATATTAGCAAACTTTACATTGTTGTGTGACTAACATTACTGAGTCAATTCAATGATTTGCTGATCTCTACTTTAGTTACTGTTACACTATGTTTTAGCATTTACAATTATAACTTAATTGTTGCCACCATGGCCACTGCTCAGCAAAAGTTACAGTCTCACTTTAAGTCTGTATGGAGCTGCTGCTGGATCTACATTGTTAGTGGCTAAAAAAAGCATGCACACTACAATAAGAGTACTGTTGATATCAAGATCAAGGTAATACTTTGACCCTCACATGCATAAGAGATTTACATGAAATGATGAATGTATGTACATGATGCATGTATCATACATGATGCATGATGCACATTTCACATCATGCATAAGGCAACATTGGATCATGAGTTCAGTATTACTTTGTCAAAAAACAGAGTTGACTGTGTTGTGTAGTCTTCTCAGATACAATGAATCCTCTCTGCCAGCAGTTTGCTTGGCTGCTCTGAAAACAAATAGACCAGCTGTTCTTCCTCTGTTACATGGCTGACAGAGTAGCTGCTTAATGCATGTTTGCTGCCCCCAGCAGTCAATAAATATCATTTGGAATGGAACTCTAGGTTCTGCAGTTACTACCAGTAACCACAGGTGTCGCCAAATCAACCAGGATTGAAATCTGGAGGACTCAAACTTTAAAGCTGCATTGATCATTATTTTTCTGATAACAGTAGATCAAATGGATCATCATTATATGTAATGTTAAAGGTGTCACCTATAGAGATTAGCCCACAAAGAACTGTCACTAACTCTGCAGTTCCCCTCATTTCCACTGAGCTTTTGAGCCTCCTTTAGCTCTCTGTTTTGGTTTTCCAGTCTACATACTCTCTTCTCATCAAGCTGGTTTCCAGCAGCAGCAGCAGCTGTTTTCAGTGAAAAAGCTCTGATAAACTCACTGTACATTACCTGTTCAGTACCAAGCAGTAGACAGTAGACTATAGTGGAGCATTTAGAAGCTAAAGAGAGACATATTTTTCTCAGGAGACCAAACCAGACCTAAAAGTTGAGTGTTGCTCCCAGGTGGCCAGAAAATCTATTCTAAAGGATAAGGGGAGGAAGATGAAGAGGTTTTGTTGGTATTTATTTGTTGAATTTACTGAATTTGAATTTTTCCCATTGCTAGTCATTAGTAGCCTTTGCATGGCCACAGTGGCACAAAGTGAGCCCATAACGCTGTCATAGAATAAAAAATATTAGGTAATATTGTCATTGGAGAACGTATATCAAACAGTATGTTGTTGTTGAGACAGAGTTGTATAGCTAGCAGAAGATCTAACCAGGAAACAGATTTCCCCACAGGCCAGGAAATGTATCATCCTCTGACACACATACTTACACACACAATGCCACGCCCCTCCACACACACACAGGGAGTGATATGACATCCTGCCCAGTTGTATATGTGTGTCACTGCTGACTGCTGTGTCTCTACACCAGGTAAAGACCCACTCTTTTCTTCTTGTTTTCAGGCCCTTTAAACTGTTTTTAACTGGACTACAGTTGTCTCTATTACATGAGCCACATTCTGTTCATGTGCTGCTTTACGTCTGTTGGTCTGGAACTTGTTGCTCCGTGATGAAAGTGTTTCTGGGTTGGCAATTCAGATCTGAACATGTGATAACTAGTTTGCATGCTTGTCAGCTGTGAGCATGTTGGCATCTTAGCACAGGGTAAAGCAGCAGGATACACTATATTGATCTTTCAGCTGTACTGCAAAGAAAATGTTAATAGAAGTTAGAGTAATGCATATGTGATAAGAGTTTGTATTTTTATGACTTTTTAATGCTTTTACTATAAAATAAATATTTTGGCATGTCAAATATTGTTCAGCTAAGGAGGTATTATTTACTGTATGCATCAATTTGTCTTAATTGTGGTTTCATGGTAATGTTGGGTAACGATGTGTGTGTGTGTGGGGTGGGGGGGTGCTAAATACTTTGGTTAGTGAAGATACTCTCATTATTCTATTTTATTCCATTTGTATTATTCTATTATAAAGCTGCGTTTAACTTTGTATTTTTAAACATGTCAAGAGAGGGTAAATATGTTGTTAATAATGTTAATGTTTTTTAGGGACAAGTACATAGCATGGACCAGTGCCACATACACAGCATTTATAGCCTGAGCTAGTTTTTAGTTTAGTTACACATCCCATACATGCTTTTTTATACAAATACACACCAGTGAAAAGGAAAGCACCTACAGGACAATGCAAAACACAGTGATACAATAAAAAATGCCGTACAAACTTGAAATTGTTGGTTGGTTTACAGAACATTGTGTACATGATGTTAGCAAATTGGATGAAATGATAAAAACTACAGTATTTATACTGTGATAAAAGCTTTTGACCATATACCACAGCCTTCTTCAGTACCTGCTGAAGGCTTTGGGAACAGCTATGTACACAAGTGAACTTTCAGTTTAGAATTTTTATCACAGCACGTTCCCAAGGTCAAGGTCACAATCAGCCTATTTAGTTTCTGAAGAACATGAAAGAGGTGAGATCTTCTAAAAAATATTTTGCATAATGATATATCATCTTAAGAGTCTTGGTTGCTGTAGAATTTCCTCATGACCAAAAATTTGCACAATAACTACAATGTGAAAGATTCAAATGTGATGAATGCATAATGAGCTACACATATTTAACACTGCAGAAAAGGTTTCTTACTGTAACAGCATATAACAGACATTCGGAAAG
Organism: Scomberomorus guttatus; assembly: GCA_038419695.1. Taxonomy (NCBI): domain Eukaryota; kingdom Metazoa; phylum Chordata; class Actinopteri; order Scombriformes; family Scombridae; genus Scomberomorus; species Scomberomorus guttatus. The sequence continues at coordinate 28,952,665 of CM076459.1, read as the reverse complement.
TGCCATTTGAGCAGTTTGCAACTGCCTGCTTAATTATTGGTAAATGTTGCAATAATACTAATGTAATTAAATATTGATGATAATATTAAATTAAATAATTAAGCCCACTAGTGATGCACAGGGCAGAATATCCTTTTATACAGAACCAACTCCTGTGCAACTTGTAACAATGAGTTTAATTACAGAGGAACAGGGTAAATATTTAATACCCCTGTGATATTAATCTCATTCAGTATGTCTTAACATCATTACTGTCTGGAATTACTGTCTGTCAGACTGTCAGTCTGTACTGTAACACACCAGTGACAGCTAATGATTGGTGTGAGTTTTAGAGAGTAACCTAAAAGTTAAATAAATGACATATGATTAATCTTCTCATTGAGAATTGACATTACGTGACATTATGTTGCTTCTTAAGTAAGAGCACAATTACAGTACATGATGGGGAAATGAGAACCTGCAGTCACTAATGCCTAGTGATGAGTAGTCAGTGACACATCAGTTTGTTGCAGGGCAGTGGGGAAATTGGCTGGAAATATGTATCAGTGAATGTGGGTAAATGGGGTGGAAACATTTGTCCTCTTAGAATTATCCTGCAATGTTTGACATTGTCTTTTACAGCTCACCAGACTTATAGGAAATGAGATGTATAACTATGACTTGAAAACAGTTTTATGAGTGTAAACGTGACTGTAGTTTTGCAGCAGCTGATTCGAAAATCACAGAAATAATTTTCATTTCACACTTCCCCATTTTACTTCTCTGACTTCGCTTTTCTCACTTTTCACATTTCTCTCTGTTACTGTCCCTTCCTGTGTCCTCCTTCCAGCGGTGTGTAAGTGCTGCAGGGACCCATCCATATCAAAGCCAACTTTCTCTCCCAGCTAGTGCAGAAACCATTTCACATGACCTGACCATAATGTTTGTCTTGATGTTCAGATCACTTTGATTTGTTTAATGCTCACACCACTGCCGACCACTGACTGAACTACCACATGTGTGACAATGATCAGGGTGTGTTTCCCAAAAGCATTCAAGGCTAAAATGATTGTAAAATCAATCCATCGTATGAAACTTTTTAAAGCCTGAGAGATGTTTCCCAAAAGCAATGATTGAACTTCAGACACTGAGAAACTCCAGAACTTTCTGGAGGAACCACAAACAAAATATTTTAGTGTTTGTTCATTTATTTGCATTGCAGTTACAGGATTAATGTCTGCTGGCTGATAGCAGCAGGATCAGCAGAGCTAAATCGGTCAACGTTCACTTTCTTGAACCTACTTTCACAGTGTTGACTGACTGAACAGGCTGTTGACTGAACAGGAAGCTACATTTGCATATTGAACAATTCCAAGTGTAAAAAACATCTCTGTTGTAGCAGCGTATAGATGCAATTACATACCAATTTACGAATAAGAAACTGTGATGAAATAGGTTATTGTGATTTCCATTATTATGGTAATAAATGTTTACATTACTGTCCAATACTGCTTTATATTTGGTTGATGTTCAATTGTAGTGTCTTTTTAGGATCTTGAATATTACACTTACACATGTAATATGTTAATTGAAATATAGATTGAAATTAATTTATTGTGGGAAAGCATGCAGAAGAGGTTGCATTCATTTTTTCAGCCCAGGTTTTCTTCTCTGGCTGCATACAGCCCCAACATTCTCCACCAGCCACATGGTTAGGACAGCCTGCATGTAGCCTGAGAGGGGAAAGCCAGGGGAAAATGTCCTCAAATCATTGCTGTGAGTGCACAGTAATAACTGTACACCCAGATGAACTTATCAACATTTTTATACTCAGAGCTTAATAGAAAGAGGAAACTGGTATTTTACTGACCAAAACTGAAAATGTTTGAGGGTCACAATTAAAATTTTGAAGAGGTACTGATAAAAAGAGAGAAGCAGTGAATGTAGGGAGAGTGAAAATGGTGAGTCCTGCAGCCCTGCAGCCCTGCACCTCCATCTACACTGACTGACAGCTCAGCCACTGCAGGGTAAATGATTCTGACGGAGGAGAAGGGGGAGAAGGAGGACGCGAAGGGGAGGCGTAGTCGTTCTCCTCTCAGGGATTAGTGGAAGCTCCTTGGTCCATTTGCATGTGAATGGATCTTGGTGCTGCTTTTAGCCACCAACACCCCCTCCCTCTCCCTCTCTCTCTCTCTCTTTCTCTCTCTCTCTTTCTTCATGTCTCTCTTTCTGTCTCTCGTCCTCTCTCCACTCCTCACACTCCTGCTGACATCAGGGAGAACCAGAGAGAGAGAGAAAGGGAGAGAGGCAGTCAGAAAGGGAAAGACATATTGAAAGAGCAGGACCATCACCGTTGCGGCAGACAAACTTTGCAGAAACAGGAGTTAAAAACACCAGAAAGAGTTCTTCCACCCTGGTGTTTTCAGAGAGCCCTTCACTGCCAGCCAGGGTGTCACACAAGTGGGTTTTGTGAATGAGAGAAGGTAGGAATATTCTTTTTGTTTCTCACATCCCCCGTGGATATCAGTGGGATATGCTCAGTCTCCTGGGCTAACAATGAAAGCTGCCAGGACTGGTCCACTTTGGCGGTCAGAATGGGGGTTGAGAGGTGGGGAGGGGGTTGTTAGGCCTTGGCTGGATTCTTACAAACTGTTGAATCAAACGGATCCTTAGAGTTGCTTGAAAGTATAGTTCACTGTGGCTTGCAAGACTCAGTAAGTGGTATAACTTCTGGTCCGTTGACAGGTTTTAAAACACATATGGACAATCTGAACCTTGTAGTATCTGTATGAATGCAAGCACATTTCCTTTTACCTGCTTCACACACTAATCCATATCCAACTTTTTGTAACATTTTCCATATGTACTGATACTATACAATATGTATTGTATAAATATTAAGCTTTTATTCTTTCATTGCTGTACTATCTATGAAGCGTAGGGTTCTTTATTAAGATATTTTCCCATAACATAGTATATAGTAGAAACAGTTAAATGGTAAATGGACTGTACTTGTATAGCGCCTTTCTAGTCATCTGACCACTCAAAGCGCTTTTAACACTACGAGTCAATTCACCCATTCACACGCTGAATGGGTACAGGGGCTACCATACAAGATCCCAACCTGCCCATCAGAGGAAACCATTCATACACACTCACACACCGATGGCGGCAAACTGCCACGCAGGGTGCTGGCAAAGGCATCGGGAGCAATTTGGGGTTCAGTATGTTGCCCAAGGATACTTCGACACTTAGACTGGAGGAGCCCGGAATCGAACCACTGATCTTCCGATTAGTGGACGACCCACTCTACCTCCTGAGCCACAGCCGCCCCGGTTAACATTTTTTTTCATTATTGATTCATTTGCAGTAGTTTTCTTGATTAATCAAGTAATTGTTTGGTCTATAAACCATCAGAAAAAAGTTTTTAAAAATGCTCATCACAACTTCCTAGAGCCTAAAGTGATGTTATCAAATGTCTTGTTTTGTTCAACCTAATGTTAATTTCTATGGCTAAATATGTTTGTCAACAACCTTTTTTTTCATGACTAAGACGAGACGATGACAACACGTCATTAAGCACTAGCTGTGACTATATCAACATGCAATACTTTTGACCAAAAAAGATGAGACTAAAATGTAATTTAAAAAATAATCTCTAATCTCTAATCTCAAAATCTCTTGTTATTTTCATTGACAAAAAAGAGGAGGCTCAATACACATTGGGCCTCATTCACTAATGTGTATAGAAATGTTCTTACTTGGCACACAAAATAAATCTGCTTGCAAAATTAACATCAGATTCATGACACATGCGCACCAGCGAATTTTGCTCTTACCACTGTGCGCATGTGAATCAGAATCATCCTAAATTGTAAAATCATGCCCGTTATCAGTAATTAGCACACCACACCCCCATTTCTCTATATAAGGAAAGCTCTGTTGGAGCGTTGCAGCAGTGGAGAGAGCTGTCACTCATTGCAAAGAGGGCCGTGATGGTAAAAATTTAGAAAAACTTTACTAGTGAAATGCAAACAATCGTTTCCAAAGTAGAAGCCAGAACTTTGGAGCCCGATTGTGAATCCTGTATACAGCCTGCCTACCTGTTGCACCACTACCGTGCAGTATGTCCATAACAAAATAAAAACTTGGTAAATGTGTAGATCTGTGGAATTGATCTAAATAAATCTCTACTGCTGCGCATCGTGTTTTGACTCTGTCCACAACAGGCCGTGATGTAGTGAAAGCAGAGCACCCCTCACTGTGCTACTACTGAACTGTCAGGCTGTGAAGAGCACTGAACAGACTGCTGGTTAACCAGCTGCATATATCACTGCCAAATGTGATGCTGTCACATTCCAATATGTAAATTCTGATATATAAGTTATTGTCATCTAAAAGTGGGAACAGGACAATTTTAATATATTAATAATTTCATTACATTTGTAATAATGATTTATGGATTACAACATTTTAGCTATTAAGTTTATAATTAGTAAATAAATTGTGTATTATTAGCAATTTCACACTTTTAAATGTTGTATATTTAGGCCCAATCATTTTAAAAAATAATTGTGGTTCTAATAACTGTTAGAACCACAAAAGAACTGTTTACATTTGTTTGTTTACATCTGTCATGATTTGTGTGTATGCAAGGCAGTTCTAAATTTGTTCGCAGAGTAAGAACAAATTTAGGTAAGAACATATTGATGAATCCCAGATTTGTGCTTGAAACGTTTGTACGCACAGTTTAAGCACAGATGTGTGTGTATGCACTGTTTGTACTTTGGGGAACCAAAAAATTGGTTTCAGAATGTTTTATTGTCTGTACAGCTCTCATTGTTTTATTTGGTTTTGGCCAGACTAGATTGACTGAAATGTTCAGTATAATCTGATGGCTAACAAAGACTAAATGTCAACAGTTGTCATTGACCAAAACTATTCTAAAATAGTTTTCTTTGAGTAAGATAAGACTAAAATGGCTGACTTTTAGTCAACTAAAACTTGAAAAAAACAGTATGAGGTTGACTAAATATGATAAAAACTAAGAAGGACATTTGTCACAGGACTAAGACTAAATTTAAAAAAAAAAAAAAAAAGCGGACAAAATACTTCGACCAACAGTCCAGAAGCCAATGATATTCAGTAAACTACAATTTAAGACAAGGAAAAGCAGCAATCCTACTTACTGCTGTTGTGTGCACAGTTTTCCTGTGCAATGGGATAATTAACATCAGTTCAGGTGTGCTCACTATGGTGCCCCACCAAATAAAGTGGTTTAGATAATCTGGATGTGGGTTGTTTACAACCTGTCCGATGGTCTCATTGTTCGTGTTTGTTGCCTCATCTAACTAAGTTGTAGTGAGGTCATCATGTTCCCAGATCTCAGTGATTAATTTGGGGAGTACAATAGTATCAAAGCTGAAAGAAACAATAGCCAAAAGCACAAAAATGACACCTACTGTAAGTTGAACTAGAATTAACTGTCAAGCTACTGCTTTCGCAAAGATTAATAGTTCAACAACCCCACACCTCGTAAGAGATAAAATCAGCCATCTGGTTCCCATCTTTGTTTCGGTCAAAGTAGTCACACTTTGAGAGAATTTGCTGTATGCTGTATTTCTGCGAGTCACATGTGATCATCACTGCAAAAGTCTGAGCTGACATTGATTACATGGGTGGTGACTGTGTTTTACTCATTGTGATGCACCTAATTATAAGCCAATATTCTCCACTGATCATTATGGGGATTATTATGATTATCTTTGAAAATGTCCAATCAACTGTCAGCTGTGCTTGGAGGACTCAAATTGGGTATTAGCTAACTTTAAACTTTTTCAAGTCAACACTAAGCATGATGACAGTTTGTCTTGTGCAACCCTTAAAATGGGAAAGTGTGTGTGTGTGTGTGCACATGTGGTTCCTTCCTACTCGTGCAAGAGGAAGTCTGTTGTCAGAAAGCAAACCCTGGTACATTTATGAACTGTAACAGCTGGTTACTGGAGAAGATACTGGACTGTTATGTAGTTGTGCAGTTTGAGTTCAGATGAAGCAGGGAACTTCATTCTAAGCCATGGCCCTCAATACTTGTAAAAAGTGTAGGTCCATGCTTCATACCTTAGCAGGTGTGAACATCTGTCAGCTCAGTACTGGCTGTTCAGACAAGTTCTGACCTTGTCTACTTCAGAGTGATTCCTCATCCTAAACTCAAGTCTCTTTAGGTTTTTAGTCAAATGCTCCACTCCCTTGGAACTCCACATATGCTGTTGTTAATCATGACTCATCATGTGTCAGATGTTCATGCTGAGGGTCATGTCAAGCTGAACAGGACTTAAATGCCTTGGGGGAAATGAGTTGTGGTAGTTTGGGTTCACCCCTAAGATGTCTTGTCACTGACAAGACTTGAGTGAGCTGGGTTTGGCTTGGGCATGTCATGGTTGAGCGTCTGAATAAAGCCTTCAGTCTGCTTCAAACAAAGTGCCTGTCGAATTATCTGTCTGTATAAATTTCTGGAACACAATCGGACAATAACGCACACTTCATGAAGTGATTAACAGGTGTGCAGAGGTGAGAAAGTAAGTGGGACTTCTTCGAATCCCTCACTTGACCCAATAGGAGCTTCCATGTCCTGTCCACAGCCTACAATAGTCAACGAGAGTCCATGTTGAAAGGAGGTGCCTGCCCCTCTTCTTTTGTGTAAAGACTGGGCCAGTTGGAACAGATTGTGCTGATGACTGGCGCTTCGAATAGTCAATGAAATTCCGAAAATGACCATACGCAGGTTTAATGGGTTTTATAAAGCCACAACATGGAAATTATGTAAATTAAAATAGTTTGCTGTGTGTTGCTTGTTTGACTCTTTTGTAGGCCCAAAGTTTAGTTTCAAGAAGGGAGCAAAGCACTATAATGTGTTTATGCTTCAGTTACTCTAAAACAGGAGTCCTTTGGAGTATCCAAATGGCCTTTTTTTGGGAAACACCTAGACATACCCTTAGAAAAACATGTAAAATATTCATTTTCTATGGTATTGTTGTCAAATTTGAACTTGAACTGGGTAAGGCTCCATGCTGTGGTCCCATTGTGTTTTCCAACTATTAAGTCCCAGCTACAGGTCATCTGCAGGCATCTGTTTGCAAAAAAGATATTCAAGTGGAAATAAAAACCTTCTACTTCCATGTGTTCAAACTTTTATTACTCACTGCTAGTAGCGCTCACAATAATTTTGACTGTTGGGGGAAAATGTCAGAGTGTTACCTTTCAAAAGAGACCAAAACCATGCATGTATTCCAAATGGTTTAATAACAGCCTTCAATTTACTTTGGGTATTCCTGGGATAAACATTTTTCTTTTTTCTTTGATCACACAACTACTTCACTTTTTGTGTGTATAACAAAGTCCAAGACCTGAATGTCTTCGAGGATAGGCTGGCTGCTGAGTGCATTGTTATACCCATTTGTACAGTTCATCTCATCTCACCCATGGCAGAGTTCAGTTTGGCTTGGGCATGCCATAGCAGGCAGTCTGACCAAAGCAGCATTCAGACAGAAACAGAATCATGTGACGTAATCGGGGGAAAAGAGTATCTTCCATGTTACTTATCACTCCTGATGGTTTTTAAACAATGTCAGTAAGACCTTCAAATCATGTTTTTAAATAGGGATCATTTCTCTATTAGAGTCAGATTATTGTCTTAATGTATATAAGACATTACTATTATAACAAGTAGTAAAAGTTTTAATCACTGTTAGCCTGCTTTTAAGTGGATCAACTGATCCCATGATGACAGAGACATACTACACCACTGTGCCCTTGCACCATTTGGCAAATTCAATCATTATGGTAATTTTTAAGGACAATCACTCTCACAGCCCAAATGTTTTAACAATGTGATGGCTGATGGCCTCCCCCTCTCTTAATATTTAGATATTCATGAGAGCATTAGCACCTCTAAAGAACACAGTGGGTGAGGCTGTTGCTGCTGGTCGTGTGGGTGAACAGACTCTTTGTCATCATCTGATCTTTGTCATCACATTGTTTAGTTAGTGAAGAGTACAGGGTAGAACATTGTACACTGAGAAGTTAACAACACTTCCCCTCTCTGTAACCGTGCTGTATGGGACATGAATTTTGCTTTTTGTCAGTGTAGTTCTCTCAGGATCAAAAACTTTCAAACTTTCACTGTTGTTGATACCTCTGAGGAAATTGGATCATTGCAGCTTTGAATGGTAAAAGAAACAGCAAGGAAAACATGGAATAGGACTCCAGTCTCCACTTACACTAATGTGTAAAGCTAAACCAGACTGAAAGAGTGGAGCTAAGTATAAACAAGACTAGGTCAAGACCTAGTAAATGGCTGGACTGTGTATGAAATGCTTGAGGGCTTTTAATTTGAAACAACAGATACAGGAAGTGGCAGCACGTGTCGACCAAGCCCCCAGGAAGTGCACCAGGCTTTGACTGAAGCCAAGTGGATGTGTTTGTTGTGTTCGGAATTGCATACTAACCTACTGCCTACTACATACTCAATCAGTATGTACTGTATACTGCCTACTAATGAATGATTAAGTATGCCAATACCAGCAGACTGTTCACACTGAAGTATACTCAAGTAAGACAGTCATGTGACTGCATCACGTGACGTCAAGGCAAATCTTAATAAAATAATGTTTAACATGACTGCATGGTGGTGCAGTGATTAGCACTGTTGCCTCACAGCAATGTAGCAGAAGGGAGGAACAGAGAATGGTATATATATATATATATATATATATATATATATATATATATATATATATATATATATATATACACTTTTTTTTTTACTTATATACTTTTTACTTTTTTTTTGTCCTTCCTGAGTAAACATTGCCTGAGTTTCTATCTATCTCCCTCTCCTGCGGTCCAACACACTGTTTGCTTTTCACATCTCCAGTCCTCACACACTCTGTGGGAGTTTAAGTGTGTATCCATTGGTTACTTTGTCTTCAAAGTACTACTTTCGTCTCTATGTCTCTACAGTTACATATTGAGCCAGCTGCTGATCAAATTACACCAAAGATATGCCCAAAATATTATATAACCTTTTTTCGTGATATGATGATTTTCAATGACATTGGGTTTAACAATATACATTTCATTAAGAGTACATCAGTCAAACAAACAACTAAGGAAATGAGTCAAACTAAGCTATAGTTGGAAACAATTATTCAAACTGGTCTATTTATATTAGATAAACAGTATTTGTTTAGAATATTACTGCAATGTGTAACTTGTATTTTCTGGGTACATTTGAAATATTTACAGCATAAACTGCAATAAAATGTAGCTGATGACACATACCTTTATGAGAATTCACCAAGGCACTCCTATGATAAAAAAAGCCACGTCTCCCAAAATGTCAGTGTTCTTTCCAGGTATTATTCAAGATTCTAGATTTAGTTTATTGTCATTTTTTTGTGTGTTTGCATACACAAAAAAACTAAATGCTGTTCCTCCCAGCCCACAGCAGTGCAACAACAACAGAAAGGATAAAGACATACTGTATATCTAAAAATTCCCTTTAAAAAATGATAAAACATATAAATCCCAAGAGAAAAAGTGTGTTAAAGTGTATTAAAGTGCAATTTAGAGAGAAAAGTACATGTCTCAGTTCGATGTAGACAGCTATTACATGTCAATGAGTGACCAGCACTGATGGGGGGGTTATATAATCCATTTTGCTGTCCAGAGAATATTAGGCAACATGATTGTTGGAACTGCTGGTTTGTATGGGTTAGCAGTTAGCCTAGCTTGCCTCCTCTAGGCTTGCCTTGCTTCTGCGTCCTGTCGCACTGCTTTTGATGTTTCCTCTCCGGCGCAGCCGCAGGCAAGGCCATGGTCTCCTTTGGGTCCACTGGGCATAGCAGACTCAGCTTATTTAGCTCTTCCAGCCAGTATTTCTCATAGCAAAAGTCTTTGTTACAAATGTCCAAAAGAAACTGACGATCATAGACATATTTCCCTTGCACTCCACACGACTACACAGACGTAGACATAGACATGGACAAAGACACTGCATAGTCAGAACTAGGAGAGGCCACTGCAAACATTGGTCGCGCCGCCATCACACCAGCTCACAGTTCATGGAGAGAGAGAGAGAGAATACCACTAACAAAGACCCCCTAATTTCTCCTCTTGTCTTCACAAAATAACTCTTCTGTTAGCTTCCTCAGTGCAGTTTCTCCTTTGGAATGTTGGTAACAGTGGCAGGTAGCAGTTGACAGCTAGCTAGTTGTTTCAATTTAAAAAATCTATCCAGAGATGATATTTCCTCTTCTGTTCTTGCTGATTAATGCTGTCTTTTCTGAAGATTATCTGAAGGTTATTCTGCAAAATGTGCCACTTTTTAGGTCCAAGTTTGAGATGTATTCAGGAGCCTATCTCTGGTGCAGCCACTGTCTCTTATATATGTCTCATGTCTCACATGTTCTCACTGAAGGCATCAAAACTATGAATGAACACATGTGGAGTTATGTACTTAACAAAAAAAGGTGAAATAACTGAAAACATGTTTTATATTCTAGTTTCTTCAAAATAGCCACCCTTTGCTCTGATTACTGCTTTGCACACTCTTGGCATTCCCTCGATGAGCTTCAAGAGGTAGTCACCTGAAATGGTTTTCCAACAGTCTTGAAGGAGTTCCCAGAGGTGTCTAGCACTTGTTGGCCCCTTTGCCTTCACTCTGCGGTCCAGCTCATCCCAAACCATCTCGATTGGGTTCAGGTCCGGTGACTGTGGAGGCCAGGTCATCTGCCGCAGCACTCCATCACTCTCCTTCTTGGTCAAATAGCCCTTACACAGCCTGGAGGTGTGTTTGGGGTCATTGTCCTGTTGAAAAATAAATGATCGTCCAACTAAATGCAAACCGGATGGGATGGCATGTCGCTGCAGGATGCTGTGATAGCCATGCTGGTTCAGTGTGCCTTCAATTTTGAATAAATCCCCAACAGTGTCACCAGCAAAACACCCCCACACCATCACACCTCCTCCTCCATGCTTCACAGTGGGAACCAGGCATGTGGAATCCATCCGTTCACCTTTTCTGCGTCTCACAAAGACACGGCGGTTGGAACCAAAGATCTCAAATTTGGACTCATCAGACCAAAGCACAGATTTCCACTGGTCTAATGTCCATTCCTTGTGTTTCTTGGCCCAAACAAATCTCTTCTGCTTGTTGCCTCTCCAGTTTCCTAGCAGTTGTTTCCTAGCAGCTATTTGACCATGAAGGCCTGATTCGCACAGTCTCCTCTTAACAGTTGTTCTAGAGATGGGTCTGCTGCTAGAACTCTGTGTGGCATTCATCTGGTCTCTGATCTGAGCTGCTGTTAACTTGCGATTTCTGAGGCTGGTGACTCGGATGAACTTGTCCTCAGAAGCAGAGGTGACTCTTGGTCTTCCTTTCCTGGGTCGGTCCTCATGTGTGCCAGTTTCGTTGTAGCGCTTGATGGTTTTTGCGACTCCACTTGGGAACACATTTAAAGTTTTTGCAATTTTCCGGACTGACTGACCATCATTTCTTAAAGTAATGATGGCCACTCGTTTTTCTTTAGTTAGGTGATTGGTCCTTGCCATAATATGAATTTTAACAGTTGTCCAATAGGGCTGTCGGCTGTGTAGTAACCTGACTTCTGCACAACACAACTGATGGTCCCAACCCCATTGATAAAGCAAGAAATTCCACTAATTAACCCTGATAAGGCACACCTATGAAGTGAAAACCATTTCAGGTGACTACCTCTTGAAGCTCATCGAGAGAATGCCAAGAGTGTGCAAAGCAGTAATCAGAGCAAAGGGTGGCTATTTTGAAGAAACTAGAATATAAAACATGTTTTCAGTTATTTCACCTTTTTTTGTTAAGTACATAACTCCACATGTGTTCATTCATAGTTTTGATGTCTTCAATGTAAATAGTCATGAATAGTCATGATATATATATATATATATATATATATGGTGTGTGTATATATATGGTGTGTGTATGTGTGTGTGTATATATATATATATATATATATATATATATATAGTATATATATATGGCCGTTTAAAGGGGTACTCCAATGATTTGGTATTGCTATAAAGATGGCAGACACACAAGAGACAGTTTTTTAAAATTGAATTAAAACTTGGAATGGTCAAAACGAATGCAGCAGAGGCAGAGCTATTCTGACTTTTAGTTTCTAGAATGAGCCAAGTGCCAAAAACACTTCCCATAATGCAAGCAACTGCATCTTTTTGTTCTTTTTGTCCTCCCAGCCCGGTAAACATTAGGTATTTGAAACTCCATACCTTCAGTTTGTAACACAGGTTTTCTGTAAGAAATGTGTTGTCCAAGCTGAGATAACCCTGAAGACAACACTATGACATCATCAAGGTTATTTTCTTATGATTTGTCAAAGATCCTCCAAAGCCACAGAAGACATACTCTCCATGACAAGTAAACTGTCCTTCATGTGTAAAATCAGTGGAGCCCCCTTCTAACTGTTAACTGCAATTTAGCCTTAAAATCCTCCCTGTGAAATTATGTGTCCAGTGTCCAATGCACATGACACCTTAAAATCCAAAAATCATCCATAACACTATACCAACTAACAAACATGCAAGCATGGTTGAAACTCATATTGAAAGAACAGCTATAAAGAGATGGTTCCAGAATCTGTTGGATCATTTTAGGACGTCTTAAAACTGATAATTCATTCAATGAAAATACTTCCACCTGTGCTTTATTAATCTTATTTTTTAAAAGTAAAACACTTGATGCTTCAGTAGAGTGTAAGGTTTAATGATGCTTAAAAACCCAGACTTGTCTGTGTCCCTCACCCTGTCCTTCTCTGTCCTGACTCATGAGGATTAGTTCTGTTCCAATGGTTGTACGGTTGGATATTTATAGCTGATTAAATTATGTGGACTAACACTAACCAACCACCTCTATGTGTGTGTGTGTGTGTGTGTGTTGTGAGAGTAAGGCCTAGTAAAATGGTACAGCTTGTTGAGTCATGCACACAAACACACATACACGCATATACAAACAAACATGCTTCAGTCATGCTGGTTTCAGACTACTGTGTCATAGTTGTACAAAGAGTATTTGTAAGTACACACACACAGACACACACACACACACACACACACGAACACACACAGCTTCAAGTTCTCAGGGGGATTGTCAGTGCCATCCAATCCTCTTACTGCACTGACCAGACTACACACACACACACACACACACACACACACACACACACACACAGTCTCATGTGTGTGTGTTTAGTATAGAGCTGGAGTCTGAACATGATTAGCCTAGCTTAGCATAAAGACCGGAAGCAGGGGGGACCAGCTAGCCTGGCTCTGTCGAAAGTGACAAACTCCTCTAAAGCTCACTGATTAACACACTGTAACTTGTTTGTTTCGTCTGCACACACAGAAATGTAAAAATGACTTTGAATTGCGAATAATGTGCTAGAACAATGTTTTGATGAACAACAGTTTATCCATACTCACAGTGCTTCAGTGTGGAGTCTCCACTATATTGCCAGATAGAACACAAGTTTGGTTTTGGTGTCTGTACAGGCACCATGATACAGAATGTGGCAACCTCACTGTGATGACACATGCACAGCCATTACACCTGATTTTTGTTAGCCAAGAAATAGTTCCCCTAAAACCACAAACTGTTGTTTGGACATCTCTAATTGTGTACGGAATAAACAAACTGGAGTCATTTAGAAACAGTTTCTTCATGACAGCATTTGTCCACCATAGAGCACTGACAAGTTTATTTTTCAATTGTTAAATTGAAAACATTGATTACCACTGCAGAAATGTCAGCAATCCAAAAATATAAACACAAACCTTGCAGAAAGCCAAATCAGCTCACAGTAAGCTGAATTCTCCTCTGATCTGCATCTCTTTCTTTACCCACAGAAACTGCTGGAGAGCTGGACACGGACCTGCTCACCCCCATGGAGGAAAGAGAAGACAAAGAGAGAGGCATCATGGGAGAAGAGCAAGAAGAGGAGGGCAAGAGCGAAGGACAACCAGCCAGCACCAATACCCCAAATTCTACAAAAGAAAAAGAGGAGAACTGTGTGGAGGTTCATACAGAGATGGAGGAGAAAGGGATGGAGAAAGGAATGGAGGAAGGAGAGATGAAGAAAGAGATGCAGCTAGAGACAGAGGTGAAGATAGAGGTGTGCCAGTCTGTGCCAGGCCTCCAGATGAGCTTCATCCAGGGCAGCGACCTATTTGGTTATGTAGGCATCGAGGCAGTGCTGGACCAGATGAGGCGCAAGACCATGAAGGCTGGCTTTGAGTTCAACATCATGGTGGTTGGTGAGTGTCACACACACACACACACACACACACACTGACTGAGACATTGACATGTTTTATTATTATTTTGATTATTGCATTTGCAGATGAGACCTTTCCTGTTTGTTATTGCATCATCATTGTGCTAATGCCTTGCACATGTTTCAAATGAATTTGCATGAATATGATTATCATGGAGTGATAATATAACAGCAATCAGAGCAGACAAAGTGATGAGTGCGAAGGGCTAGTTTAACGTTTCTGAAAGTTGATTTTCAAGTTGTAGTGAAAAGAGTGTAAACTAGTGGCTTTCTGGAAAGTAGGAAAACACCATTCATACAACTCAAACACTACAGCTGGCTGCTGAAAATAGTCACCAGTGAGCCTGAACCATTTGAGGAAAATATTTATTAGCATTTTTTTCTGACCAATATTGAAAATTTCAGTCCTATGTTCTTTGTCTCCTTACTATTAAACAACATGAGGTATAATGAATTATACTATACATGAAAACAAAATGGATGCAATCATACATATTCCTTCTTGTTGACTTGTGTTCTAAACAGAAAAATTGTTTTAGCTCAGAGATACAGTGGAAACTGCTTATAGTGATCACACCTGTTCGCGTCAAATTGATCATAAGAGGATGATTATTATAACCGAATTTCTTTTTCTTTTTCTTTATTACTTACTTAAAGTAATGAAACGGACAACTTCGCTATTTACTGAATTTTATTGACTGTTTCAAAATACAGTACAGCTGTTTCAAACGCCTGTTGTTTCATTGCTGCATATGTGTATCATGGGAGTAAAGTAAAAAAAAAAATTGAATTACCATAGTTTAAATTTTTTTTCCATATGTTGTCATGTATGAAAAGACCCCAAATTAACACTGTAAGCAGGATATTTGATTACTATAAACAAATTATTTAAACAGCATTTGTATAGGAATGATTCTGTCCCAAGCTTTTTGATCCATATAAGCAGTTGATCACTACAACTGTGATCACCATATATTACTTTAGTGCCTACTGTATACTTGACATTGCTACACAATGATTATGAGTAGCTGAGTAGCAGATTAAGAGTCAAAGTGTGGTCTTTCTGAGCAGCAAAAAGACACAATCCATTCTACTGCATCTTTCCAGACATCAAAATGATACAGAGTGGCATTTCTTACTTAAGGAAAGCATCTTTTTGCCAATTCACAGAATTAACATTAATTAGCTACAGTAGCTACCACTCAATATCGCCAGTGAAGTTTTTAAAACTTGTTAAGAAGTAAAGTTGTAATCCGTCAGATTTCAGTCCTGGTTGATTTGTTGACACCCATTGTCACAGTGGTAACAACAAGTGTGGTTTAATACTACAGCAAAAATTCCTTGTGCAGCTACTCTGTCAGAAATACAACAGAAGAGCAGCAAGTATATCTGTTTACAGTTAAACCAAACACTCATTGTTTTAAAGGCCCTGCTCACCTACGGTACACCCACACAGGTGATTTCACTTATTCTGGCTGATAAGACCTTTTCTCAGGTGTGTTTGAGTGTGTGCAGACTGTGTGCAGACTCACATCTGTCCTGACTCTCTTGTTAACTTAGTTGCACTAGATATGGTTGGACAAAATACATCAAACTTTTAATTAGTGTAAAGAATCCAGTGACTTCATGTACATTCCTGCATAATTTTGCCGACCTTTAAACTGGACAATTTAACATCTGTTGAGGTGTCCTGGGCCTTTAATAAAGAAGTCAGTAAAAATAATTGCAACCATGATCTGTTTTTATGCTGCACACAGTGCAAGTACTTTCTCACACAACAGCATGACACAGTTTGTTACCTTGCTGAGGAGTTAAAGCTGGAGTGCGGGACTTTTGTCTCCCTCTTCTGGCAGTGAGAGTAATTACAAAAACGCTGTCGACGTGCTTAAATAATAGGCTCCTCCGTAGCCCACTCGCTACTGTTGCGGCTGTAAAACAGTGGATAAATTGTTTTGAGTCTCACACAACCCCCGCGAAATGATTCGTTTCACTATCAGAATTTGATCCATACAGAACATTTGGAAAGTCTAACAACGATCAAGTTATTTTATCCCCATTCAAGTTAGCAGAACTAACTAACTGGAAGTTAGTCTCTAGTGCGCCTGCTCTGCCCATAGAGCATGCTCAGTATGCACTCATCCGGCCAGCGCAAGATTAAAAACTCTGTATACTGTGAAATACAGAGAGATTTATCTGGTGGTGATAGGCTTAATCAGCATTGTGTGAACTTGTTTGGTAAGGGCTTGAATGTAACGGACGTTCATTTATATGTAAAAGTTCCACACTGCAGGTTTAAAGGATTGCAGCCTGTCAAGATTTGGGCCCATGGGCCAAACCTGGCCCTCCATCAACAACATTAATGATGTAAATTAAAATAAAAACAGTGACTCATGTTTTAAAAAATGCACCTTTTAAAACGGGATTTTTAGGGAGTCCCCCAGGGGTCATGTGGTAGGCAAGAAGGCCTGTGTGTGTGTGTGTGTGTGTGTCCACTAATATGTGCACATGTGTGTGAGCCAACATTCCTTTGCTAAAATGTTCTTTCACTGATTCAAACCAGCCACCCTGCTGTGCTTTGGCCAATCACAGAGCTACACAGAGAGGTCAGCCTCTTCTTTGCCACTCAACAAAGCTCTCTACTGTGGCAAGCTTACAGTTTGACCAATGGGAACTCTCACATGATAGCCACCAGGTCACTGGGATGACATAAGGTTCTTGTGTTTTCCCTCTTTACTCTGGAAAGATTGTGTACGTGCATGCATGTGTGTCTTTGCTTTACTGTGAAAGCCAAATTACAGGTGTTGCTGACAAAGTATAATCTTTCTTATGGAACCTTGGAAATCACCATCCACATTGTGTAATGCATTCTGACTGTGATTAACACTTAGAATCAGTTGCACATATTGTAAATGGCTGTAAGGCATATAAAAATACTATACCTATACTGCACGACATGATCATGTTATTGATTAAGTTGCTGCTGCTGTCAAAGACGTGTTACCAACAGGTGTAATCATGACCTGTGTAAATAGTCCTGACATTGTTAATGTAATTTGTGGATGCAAACAAACATTTAAATGTGTCATGGTTGCTGCATCTCTTCCTCATTAAGATAATATATTTTGCTTTTCAACCAGGAAGAAGAAGTATTATTCTTTTGAGGAGGAAGTGGTTTTGAGAGTTGGGGCTGTCTGTTTTTTCCTGTCACATACCTCCCCTGCTGTTGATTAAAAACAGGAAGTTTACCCTTTATTTCTATTTTTAGTTCAAGTATGGTAATTACTTACTTTTTATTTACAGTGACAAATTCAGTCAATAATGAATTTTAATAGCTGTGTGTTTGTGTTGTTTAACTGTCTCTAGCTGTGTAGGCATGTGTGTGATTCAGTCTCAGACAGTGTCTTGGCCACTTCCTCCACACACACATACACGCACTCCTAAGTGTCAGCTCCCCAGACATTCAGAGTCAGATTTTCAATACTATTTATTTATAATGATCCCTTACAATAGCTACTTCTCAGAAAAAGAAAAGAAAAGGAAAGGAAAAACAACTTCACAAACTTCACAATAACTATTGTATACCCCCCATCCCAAAGTAAGGAGAGAGAAAAAAAAAAGACTCGCAACTACAATAATAGTAATACATTTGATTTAGAAATTTAAGTAATGAAATAATAATGAAAAAAGAAAATCAATAATAATAATAATTATATATAGTATATAATAATTTTGGCTCAATGGGTATCTTAAAGTATACAGTTTTCCATTTCTGTATGTTTGTTTTATGTATCCTCTTCCATCTCACATCAAACAGTTTAGCTAGATTCCTAATCCTGTGATTTATTATCTCCATTTTATAGATTTCATTAATTGTCTCCTTCCATTTGCTTAGCCGTGGTGCCTCTGGTTTCAACCAGTTTTTTGTTATCTGCTCTTAAAGTGTAGCTGCTCTTAAAATTCTAAAAAGGTACTTATCAGTTTGCTGAGAGAGCGACTGTGGTGTTCTACCCAGTAATAATTGCTCAGGCCCCAAAAGTACTGTGCACTGAAATATGGTGTCCACAGCTTCACTTATTTTAGTCCAATATTGCTGCAAACAGGAAAAGAATATATGGGTGTGACTGGCTTCTACCCCCAAACATCTTCACCAACAGCTTGGTGTTACCTCCTTAGAATACTTTGCTTGAATAACAGGTGTTTTAAAGAAACGTAGTTGAATTTTCCAAGAATACTCTCTCCAAATTAATGAACTTGTAGTTTTCCATGTATTGTTGCTTATGTCCTTCCATATTTCTGAGACCTTCAGATTGGGTCACACTGTGACACATGACCTTAGGTGCTTGTTGTCATCACATCAAGTCTGTGAGGACACTGGACATTACTCATTGCCATGTACAATATATGATGAACACCAAGATTTTGACCTGTAGTCCAACATACTGTGGGTTATTCTGAACAGATGTGAATGCAATCCACATTGGTTATATACTATGAAAGTTGAGTGCAGTCTGCTGCTTTAGATATGATGATAGTTCCCAGGACAAGTGAGGACAGAAGGTCTTTTTAAGTGATTCTACCAGTATCTAAATAATATACTGAGTTGAGAATATGTGAAAACAGCCATTTCTGTCAGTTAGGTAATGAAGAAATGTTGGAGTCATGTTTGATGTTTATAAGTCTAACATTCACTCTCCTTTAGCTCTGGTCTGGTCTCCACCAACTCCTGAAAAAATATCTGGCTCTTAAGAGGCAAATGCCATGCTAAATGCTATTTTCACCAGCTAGTCGCTAACTTTGTCTGTTTGTGTTACATACTGATGGTTTCTAACATCACCTGTATAACAATTATAACTTGGACACCGACTGAATGTTAACTGTTTACTCTGCTAACTGCAGCTCAATGCTATCACCACATTGCTAACAACATAATCCTATTCATGTTCTCAAGTACAATGTCATATAAGACCAAAATAGACAACAATATGGTAGAGCACAGGAGGTTTATTGGATCTTTTTCACTAAAAACAGCTGCCTGCTGCTTCTGAAAATTAGGAATGAGTGAAATTTGTGTTACATCTAACAGAAACATTTAGCTAAAAGAGGCTAAAAAGCTCTGTAGAGCAGAAGGGAACTACGGCATTTGTGATAATTCTCTGTGGTTTTGTATAAAAATATTGATTAGTGCAACTTAACTCAAACCCCAGGTGGGACAGGAGCTTTATTTGGGGGAGCCCTCCTAACCAATGCCTGTTTAATTGGAAATATATGGACACAGTAGCAGGCAGAATTCAAAGAGGTCTTTATACCACTTGGAACAAACATTTGCTTTTTATTGTTTTCTCAGAGAATAAATAATGCATATTCTTACACACATATTTAAAGTATGTTTAAAAGCATTATTTTTCTGTGTCTGCAGGTCAGAGTGGTTTGGGGAAGTCCACATTGGTCAACACTCTGTTCAAGTCCAAAGTCAGCCGGAAGTCTTGTACGCCCAACTACGAAGAGAAGATCTCCAAAACAGTCAAACTGCATTCAGTCAGCCACGGTGAGTCCACAAATACATGCACACACACACACACACACACACACACACACACACACACACGCAAACAAACATCATCATCTTCATCAGCGGTCCCTTGAGGCGAGTATGAAAGTCCTGGTCGTCTGTGGGTCTTCAGATGGCTGTAGAGGCCGATCCACAATCCGCATACTTGGGTGCAGTGTGGACAGAGGAAAGTGGTGGTGGTTGGTGGTGGTTGAGCCTTTTTCTCTCTCTCCTTGCGGGGCTGTCACTTTGTCTCTGCAGCAAGGCGGAGTTACATTTCATGACGTGACCTTGCTGCACGGATTTCTTCCAGGAGCGCCTGTCCAGTGCAATGTGCTGCCAGTCGCTTGATGTGATGTGGAAATTCTTCAGACTGGTATTGATATTATCCTTGAAACGTTTCCTTTGCCCGCCAGGGGCTTGCTGATCTTCCTTCAGCTGGGAGTACAGGATCTGTTTGGGGAGTCGTGTGTTGGACATGTGGATGACATGGCCTGACCATCAGACTTTGTGCTACATTATTGTGTTGGCTATGCTGATCATGTTGGCTTCCTCCAGAATGCTGAAGTTGGTGCATCTGCCCTCCCTGCTGATCCTCAGAATCTTTCTTAAGTATCTTTGGTTGTGTTGTTTCAGGGCTCTCAGGTACCTGCTGTAGTTGGTCCACTCAGCTCCATACAGCAGGGTGGAGAGGCTCTGTAGACCAGGAGTTTTGTTTGGGCCTTTGGGTCTCAGTGTTCAAAGACTCTTTTCCTAAGTCTGGAGTAGGTTCCACTGCCACAACTCAGGCGATGGTTGATCTGAGAATCGATGTCAGCTCACACACACACACACATATTAAAAGATCCCCTTCCAATGTGCTTTGATGGGGGCCAAAATCCACAGTGTGTCCACACAGTCATTTTGTGCAAAAATGCATTTAAAAGTTGATGTGAAGCTTATATGAGGCTTCAGTAGTCTGAGTTAGTCATATCAAGTGGATATCTGCCACATTTACAGTCTTTTTAGCATCAAATTCCCTCTTTGTGTTTCCTCAGACAGTGTTTCCCTGTTGAGCTGTGGTGGAAGTACAGTAACAAAAAGAGGGACTTTAGCACTAAAAAGACTGTAATGTTGAAAGATATCTACTTGATTTGACTCATTTAATGCTTCAGATAAACTTTTAAATACATTTTTGCACAGAAGTGTCTAATGGTCAGTATGAACAGGAGGAATGATTACAGCAAGAAAAATATGTTTCAATGTTCATTTGGGCTCCTGACTGTTGTTTTAAGACAGACTTGAAAAACTGGGAATCCTTTAAGATACACCTTACAACCGGTGTGCACATTCACATATTTATGTAAGAATATTTCCTGACTAAAGTAACATTTTTGCAACTTGTGCTTTTCTATAAGGAAATTTGTCTTTTCTTACTGCACTTTAATGAATTCAGAAGACTTATTAACTACATTCATTCAAAATAGGCTGAATGTGACAGCTTTGTTTTTGTGGGTTTTTTACCTGGCCTTACATTCAAATTTTTTGGTACTCAAAATATTTAGCCCATATTCAGAGTATTAGTAGAGTAATTTGGTTGAGAAATTTGAATCGCATATTAGCTGCCATCACTAGGTGACATTTCGGCAAGTACTTGGGGTGAAACACTCACCAGTACAAACAAAGTGTGTGTGTGTGTGTGTGTGTGTGTGTGTGTGTGTGTGTGTGTGTGTGTGTGTGTGTGTGTGGGTATGTTGCCCTAAAAGAACACCTCAGGCCACAGACATGAAACATTTATCTTCTGAAGTTCCTCCACACACACATACACACACACACACTCTATCTGTCTCTCTCTGTTAGAGGAATGCTCTTTTTCAACTGTTGCTCCAAGAATGTGAAGCTGCAGACCATAATATCTTCCATAAACATCTTCTCCAGCACCAAACTGCTCAAGAAAACTCTAAATGTAACCATCACAGTGGGCTGTGGAGGAGGACAGCGTCGCAGTAAAAAGCCTAAATATGGTCATGATTCAGAAGCATACAGCAGGTTTCTGTACATCACATCATTTGTTTTCTTTTTACCCTTCAAAGGATTAGTGAGAGTGATGGGATGATCTGTTAGTTACAACTTAATAATGCTTAAAGGCTCTTTTTCTGTCTGCATAACCAATGTGAATGTAACAAGTGATTTAAAATGAAAGAACAATAAGGGGTCAGGTTTATTTGACTTAACAGTTTCATGGAAATGTATACATTCAATTACAATCAGTAATAGCTTTGATTAAAGAAATTCTGTACCATGGTAATAAAAATATATTTCTTTAATTCTGTAATGAAATGACTCAAACCACCACGGGGTACACTTGTAAAAAAAAAAAAAGCCAGCTAGCAACACTTAGAGGCTGCAATAGTAATTACATCCCATGTTAAGAAAGTGTTGGACAGACTGATAAATTTGGCATGAAAATCACATAAAATCATCAAGTGGGGAGCAGGAATATGCTCAGCAAAGTTTGTCCGTTAGACTGTTATACTTCCTGTGTACAAGTGTAAAATGTGACTTGATGGTGGAGCTAGAGGAAGGGTCTTTAAATGGCGATAAAGATCAAGAGATAATGACATGACAACCTGGACATTCATGTTGATCAGTGGTAAATCCTAACAGACAAAAGGTCAGGGGCTTCCCAACATCATTAGGAAGCATGCTCGCTTTGGACCACAGTGCTGAATGCACAGACTACTGTTCCAGGTTCAGGAAACCAAGGTGGTGTGATGAGGAGGTGAGGAAGTGAAGCTCGCCTCCACATGACAGGACTGTCAGAATGAAACTGGATCTTAGATCTGTTTCTCTTTTTGAAAGAGCGTATTTAATTTTGTTTTGAGAGTGGCAGGGTTTCATAGTTTTTTCAAGTCTTAAAACAACAGTGAGGTGTCCAAATGAATTGGATTGAAAGATTGGAATGATTGAAACATGTTTCAATCATCATTACTCCAGTATGAACAGGAATGATTACAGCGAGGAAAACCTCTTTCACTGTTCATATGGACACCTGACTGTTGTTTTAAAACACACTTTTTTGTGAAAAATTGTGAACCTGTCCTTTAAGGTCTGTGTGTCCATCAATTCAAAACCAAAAACATGCCCACAAAACACATTAAAGTTAAGGAAAATGACAAGTGGTTCACATCATATCATGCAAATTAAGTGAGTATTAAACCAGTGAAATCATTATTTTTCACCTTTGCTCCTAATGACAGAAAGAAAAGTACATCACAGCCATCTGGCTCTTTCTGACAGTCTTCTGACTGTCTGTCAGGTTTAGCCAAATACTTAGTTCTTGCTCTTTGATTGAAGGGGTTTGAACCAGTGAAACCAGTTGTAGACTGGCTGACTGGTCTTGACAGCATATGTGGTACTTCATTGCAGGTTAGTGAAAATCTTAATGATCAGGTTCCAGATGTTTGCTCTCATGCTTCCACTCAGAGGAGGTTCCTGTGTGCTTAGTCAACATTGGCAATGGACTTAAATGATAGTCCTTACTCTGCTGCTCAACTCCCCTCAAACATTCACACATCACCACACACGTGAGCTCACACATTACACTGACTCTGTGAAGGTAAAAAATACAGGAGGTATCACTTTGATCTCATCATCACACACATTATGCACTCACACCACAACACACGTTTGTCTTATTGTTGCTTACAAGGATTTACCATCCCCACAGCCAATCCTAACCTTCAGCTTTACTCCAAACTTAGCCAAAACTGTTCTTATTACATTCTATAGTATGTCCCAACTTTAAAAGACAGGTTCACAGTTTTTCAAGTCTTTCTTAAAACAACAGTCAGGAACCCAAATGAACATTGAAACATGTTTTTCTTGCTGTAATCATTCCTCCTGTTCATACTGACCATTAGAAGATCCCTTCATAATGCACTTACAATGTAAGTAATGGGGGACAAAATCCACAGTCCTCCTTCTGTGCAAAAATGTATTTAAAAGTTTAAACTGAAGCTAATATGAAGCTTCAGCATCCAAATGAGTCAAATCAAGTAGATATCTTTCAACGATATAGTCTTTTTAGTGCCAAAGTCTCTCTTTTTGTTACTATACTTCCACCACAGCTCAACAGGGAAACACTGTCTGAGGAGACACAAAAAGGGAATTCGATGCTAAAAAGACTGTAAATGTGGCAGATATCCACTTGATATGACTAACTCAGACTGCCGAAGCCTCATATAAGCTTTACATCAACTTTTAAATGCATTTTTGCACAAAATGACTGTGTGCACACTGTGGATTTTGGCCCCCATCAAAGCACATTTGAAGGGGATCTTTTAATAGCCAGTATGAACAAGAGGAATGATTATTGCAAGGAAAACCTCTTTCAATGCCCATATGGGCACCTGACTGTTGTTTTTACGACACACTTGAAAAATTGTGAACCTGTCTTTTAAACCAGACTCAAACCTCAAGCTAAACTCCCAATCACTGTGCTTCCACAGTTTTAGGTCACTTACCACTGGCACAGAGAGAGACTGTTTGCGCCAGCTTTCT
This sequence comes from Scomberomorus guttatus, assembly GCA_038419695.1. Lineage (NCBI taxonomy): Eukaryota > Metazoa > Chordata > Actinopteri > Scombriformes > Scombridae > Scomberomorus > Scomberomorus guttatus. The sequence goes on along the minus strand of CM076459.1, from coordinate 28,928,212 downwards.
TGAAAATCTGTGTATATTGTATAGTGTGTCTGCTGTGTGTTTTCTAATTACTCTTAGTAAGTAATAAAAGAAAGGCTTATTCAATATAACTGATTATGAGATTTTAGTAGACATTAGTAAACATGGAATGAACTCTGAAAATTGGTTTTCCTGCATTCCTCAACATAAAAATACAAGTTAACAGAACTTTCTCACTTCATAATGAGTCACAGATTAAGATTCTAAGTTATCTAAACTCTCTCACTTTGTTGAAGCAAGAGACTAACTTGATTTGTTGTCTGTCTAGTGATTGAGGAGAAGGGGGTGAAAATGAAGCTGACAGTAATCGACACTCCAGGTTTTGGAGACCAGATCAACAATGAGAACTGGTGAGTGGCACGAGAGACAAGAATGGATAGAGACAGAGAAAGAGAGGACACTTTCTAGAACCGACTGCAATAGTATTTTTAGAAAATGATTTCTGTTGTAATCCAAAAAAAAAAAAAAATTCAAATGTAGTATAGTATTTTCTCTTGAATTACCCCTTAACGTGTTTTCTTTTAATTTTCTTTAGATTATTACATAATTGAAACTATAGTGCAGTCAGAGGGTATTAGGAAAGTGATATATGTGTTGTTCAATGAGGTAACAGTGCTGACTCTCAGCTGTAGTTTGAAGATATTTGCATCCACATCAGATAGACCATGTTGAGCTGACACCCTTTTTGTGTGTAGTTCCCCAGTTTTAGGGCACAGACAGTTAACATAAACTGGAACAATCATATTTTGTATTTGTTGGCGTATCCTTTGCAGTGTCTGAAGTCTTTGACCCACAGCTTCACTTCTTGCTAGTTTTGGATGCATTTTGACTCACATCAGAGTCAGTGTCTCATTTTAAATCCATTGGGCATGAGTACAGAATGAAAAACATGTCATTGTCCTACTCTAACTGTATAGCATTTCTGTCAAATGGAAATATTAGATAATCATTTACCCACAATTCAACGTGACATAAACAGTATCAATGAAAACAAATTAAATTGCCTGCATCTTAATTAGAATTTAGCCATTGGTGAGTCAGACAGTGTTTAAGAGTAATGTTTGTTAACTTTTTTTTTAAAATGAAACTATATATCTTTTCAAAATGTTTTTAAAGTATGAACCAATGGGCTTGTGGCTGAGTGCCACAGACAGGGAAGGGAAGTCAGAAAGTAATAATTGGTTTGGGTCTTTTCATGTAATTTGTTGACATAACAAAAATATAATGCGAGGATTCTCTTAAAGAAATGACCAGAACATATATATATAAAATCGCTCACTGACTCTTCTCTGTTGCTCCTCTCCAGCTGGGAGCCCATAGTGAAGTATGTCAACGAGCAGTATGAGAAATACCTTAGAGAGGAGCTGCATGTCAACCGCAAGAGAAGAATACCCGACACCAGAGTCCACTGCTGCATCTACTTCCTCCCTGCCACTGGACACAGGTCAGTACTCGCTCATGGCTGACTCCAGCATCACACTTCTACACAAACACAAGGTTATTGAATCAGAATCAAGTGCTGAATCATATTTATCATAATCACAGCACCTAACTCCTTGTTCATTGGATGAGCCCGTAAAAAGTTTTTCTGGCAGCATACAGCAAATGTCAAACACTGAAATATATTTTGGATGTGAACCTGCACTCCCGTGGTAGCGAGGTGTGCAGTGATGTGGTAGGTGAACCAGGAGAAAATTACACTCAGTCCATCAACAGTCACATCCTGGCAACTGTACTGTTCCTTGACTTTTCTCTTGACAAATCTTCATCCTCTGCGCCTCTCTGACCCACACTCCTGGCTTTATAAAGATAAAATTAAAGAAGACATCAGTGGGTGAGCTGGTGCTAGAGCGATCAACTCTTCAAATGAGTGAAATAACCCCCAAAAGACAAAGTTGACAAGCTGCGTCCTGTGTGTGCACATCATATTACTATATGTGCCACTTCACTGGGGCAACAGTATGTTTTGGGCTACAGCTTTATGAAAAGATGTTTTTAAAGTCTGGAGTTTGGGTTCACTGCTCATGACCATCTTTGTCAGTTTGCAGGGCCAGAAAATCCTTATTTGGTCAAAGGAAAGGAAACCTGTGGTGGGACAAGCAAGCAGTGACCACCACTGCTGAATGTTCCACCATTCAGACCAACACAGTAACATTACACAAGTCATTTAGTTGAACATACATTCAATAAATCTGCATCATACATATGTCTCCTGTTCTTCCCTGTCAATCAAGTAAATATGCTGAGCATGTTGTTTTCTCTGTAAACATACATGTTCCTTAATGGAACAATGATTTTCCAAATTGCCATTAAGACACATATTAGTAGAAATGAAATTCTCTTCTGAGACTGTTTTTTACTTAGTGTTCTGTTTCTTCAGTGCCCTAAAAGGTTAGAGGAGGTATTTTATCTTTTTTTTTTTTACTGTCAACAATCCCATGAAAAGACACAAACCAGCAATGACTTGATCATACTAACAAGTATTTTCTGTATATCCAGCCCTATACAGTGTTACATAGACCTTAAACTGACCAGAGATCTGTCTGTTTCCAGGTTACGCCCCATCGATGTTGAATTCATGAAGAGGTTGGGAAAGATAGTGAGCATTGTACCCGTCATTGCCAAAGCAGACACACTCACCATTGAAGAAAGACAGGAGTTCAAGGAGAGGGTGAGGGAACACACACATACACACTAAAGCTTGTTTTCTTTAAATCACTTTCTTTTCCTCCAGCTGATGTTCTCTAGTGAAACATGAACAAAATCTGATTTCAGAAAATCACTTCACTACACCATGTGACACCATGCATGTATTTGGCCCTCATCTTCCCAGTCTTGACACATAGTCTTCAGTGTAAACCAATTAACCTGACCTGTTTGACCTGTGTTTTGACCCTTTGACAGATAAGGCAAGACTTGGCGGCAAATGGGATTCGTGTTTACCCCCAGAAAGAGTATGACGAGGATCCAGAGGAGCGCATGCTCAACGATAGGATCAGGGTAACGTCTCCGCTCCTGTCATTTAGTCAGAATCACTTTTAGCTTTATTAGCCAAGTATGTTTATGTATGCAAGGAATTTGATTCTATTTGTTACTATTGGCTCTGAATGTACTTATAGACCACTCCAATCCTAACCCTAAGTTGGGTTTAATCAAATCAGTACATACATGTTCACTGTACTTGATGGGAACTTGGAGGCAACCAGCTGCTGTACATACACAATGTACAGAGGGTGGGAAGTAAAAATCAGGGTTAATATACAGGCGTCTTAACAATACCTGAAAAGGGAATCTTTGTTTGTGTAAATAGACATTTATAAAATCAAGTTACTGTCACAAGTCAGGTAATCAGATGACTAACTGAATGAACTAAAGCCATACTTCAGATAGAGCATTAAAAACATTCTAGTGTGACTGTCATGGGGATGGTCACTTTCATAGTCAGAAAATTATGATCTCATATGATGTGACAGAGTATGTAACCATTATTTAAGATAATCGTTTTAATCGTTTTAACTGTGCAGAGACCTGTAATCATTTATTCACAGTGCACTGATACTGTAGGTATCACATCTTATAGTGAAGGAATCCATCTTCAAATGAGCCTGAGTGAGACATGCTCATATTGTGTGTCCAGGAAAGCATTCCCTTTGCTGTGGTGGGTACCGACAAGGAGCACCAGGTGAATGGAAACAAGGTGCTGGGCCGTAAAACAAAGTGGGGAATCATTGAAGGTAAGGCAGCAGTCTAACGTCAGTGTTACCTCATTCACACCTGGTATCAACATTCATTCTTACAGTTGCCACAGTACATGGATTCTGATCTCATGTTTGGCAAAACAGATGAGTAGGTGCAGCAAAGGCTTCAACAGCTGCAGCAGCTGCTTTAATCCAACCTGAAATGATTTGATCTTTTACACAAAAGTATATAATGGACTACATCACCCTCACTTCTTACTTGAGTCTGCTGCAGTTATTGGCGAAATCAAAGTTGGACATTCTGCCATATTAAAGACGGGTGGAGGTAGAGCAGGTCATCCACTAATCGGAAGATCGGCAGTTCGATTCCCGGCTCCTCTAGTCCACATGTCGAAGTGTCCTTGGGCACCCCAAATTACACCCGATGGCTGTGCCAGCACCCTGCTTGGTAGCTTGCCACCCTCGGTGTGTGAGTGTGTGTGAATGGTTTCCTCTGATGGGCAGGTTGGGACCTTGTATGGTAGCCCCTGTACCCATTCAGCGTATGAATGTGTGTGAATGGGTGAATTGACTCGTAGTGTTAAAAGCACTTTGAGTGGTCAGATGACTAGAAAGGTGCTATACAAGTACAGTCCATTTACATTTGGAATTTTTGTTCAAACACATCAGTTTTACATATGGACTTCCTTGTTGTATATGTTGACCATCACTTCAGTTCAGTCTTTATTGTCCCACATAAAAACAGAATAAAACACCATCAGGTAAAGAAATAACATGCAATAGCAATAAAAACAATAAGTGATAAAAAAATAAGTATAAATAAAACATAATAATAATAAAACTAGAACAACTAAAAAAGAAAACAATAAGACAGAAACTTTATAATAACCTTGTTTTTCTCTTTTCACAGTTGAAAATGTGGCGCACTGTGAGTTTGCCAACCTGAGAGATCTACTCATCAGGTGAGTTAGACTGTGCTCTTACACTTAGCTCATCATAAAAAAGACGGATGGTCATTTGTGAGGACCATGAAAGTGAATGAAGGGAATATGACATCCAAATTGAGGATCGTGTGACTGGCAGCAGCTGAAGGCATGCTCAGGCTATTTTGTGGTGGCTGAAATGTATATCATAAAAAGCTCATCAGTGGATAATGCTATTGTAGTGAAATGTCATGTCAACTGTAGTGTTCCCTGCAGAATCTCCCTAAAAGTTATGGATGTGGTTTTAGACACAAACACACACACACACACACACACACACACACTGCTGCTTGCCCCTGCTAAAGTTCAGTTCAGTTCAGCTCAGATCTTTATTGTCCCTCGAGGGGAAATTTGATTTGCAGCAGAGGGTAAAAACACAAACACAACATACAAGAGAACATAGGACACTAATCACGACAGTTACAGCAGACAACCCCCCCAAAAAAACAATAATAATATTATACTATACAATATTATTATTATTATTATTATTATTATTATTATTATTATTATTATTATTATTATTATTATTATTATTATTATTATTATTATTATTAGCAGTACAGTCTAAGTTTAGTACAAATTAAGCACATGTATTGCACTTGGAACAAAGGAAAATTTAAACCTATTGCTTTTTATCCTGGGGTACCTGTATCTCTGCCCAGAAGGGAAAAGAACTAATTTCTTCCAAGAGTGTGACCTCTACTGCTTGTCACTACTCGCGCAGTGCCATCACAGCACACATTTAAAGTGGAAGTTTTGTAGGTTAGACCAACAATTTTTCTAATTTTCTTTTTGAATTTTAATTTTTCACACTCTTAGTTGTGTCAGACAGTGGAAAGTATTGTTAGTATCCTGATTTGCACAGTTCATAGCGTTGAGACCACAAAGATAGATAAAAGACACAGAGTTATTGAAGAAAGATCAGGGAAGCAGTGGGATGCAGCCAGGAGCAGACTATGGCAGCAGGCTTTTCACCCCGTCTTCAAGGGTGGCCATTCAGAACTGACAGAAACACTTCTGTGTCTCTAGATGTGGGAGGATACATCATACGAACAGGTTTGTTTAAAGCAATCTGAGACCTGTAGAATGTGTCACAAGTGTAACCAAAAAGTGCAGATAATAGCTTTTCAAAGCCATCAATTGCATCTCATGGTCTTTATCACCAAATGGAGCTGGCTCAGATGTCATCATGTGACTTGGGTTTGGAAATTTCGTCATGTGATCATATAAGGGGGTAACTTTTTCCAATGTTGCTGTATTTAAAAATTGACAGTTGTTATTGCCAAAAAATTTTAAAAGGTGATAAAGTTCTTATACTTTGGCACAGTAAATACCCAGTTCTTATTGACCTGAGATGTGTTCACAACTCTGACGCAGCATTCTCCTCAAAGTTCATAAATAAATCCTCATAGGTGGAAGCCTGCTGTTTCAGCTGTTACTAGACCACAGCATATCTACTAGGCAGAGCATACGATTAACTTTAATTCAGTAATAATAATAATGCATTTTTCTCCAGTGTGAATGAATCATTCTGATTTGAATCTGTTTTGATCACTGGCAAGTGACCCTAGTGTTAATTGGCTGATCCCTGATGAGTTATGTGGTAAACTAAGGCGAACCCTCCTCTGATCCTCATGGCTCATCGTGGATTATCCCTTACATAAATTTAAATCTATTATTCTCGATTTACTGCAGTGTGAGGGAGATAATCCACTCATACAGAACACCTTGTCAGGGTATTGAGTTTCAGCAGTTGGAACTTTTTTACTTCTTAGTTCTCTTTACATTTATTCCAATCAAATGAGTTTTAGTGAGATCATTTTGGTGCTGGAAAGGAGACTCTTGCTTATTGTCCCCAGATTCAGGATTCTATCCCGGGCCTTGGAATAGCTTTTTATCTTTGCAAGGATACCTGAGGGATATGGGAGCTTATCTATCCAGTCTGTATGTGTTTTTGGACGTGGAGAAGGCTTATACTGTGTCCCTCAGGGTGTCTTGTGGGGGGCACTTCAGGGGTATGGGGCACCTGGGCTTGTTACTACGAGCCATCCAGTCTTTGTATAACCAGAGTGAGAGCTGTGTCTGCATTCTCGACAGGAAGTCAAGCATGTGCCCTGTGGACATGGGGCTTTGCCAGGGTTGTGCCTTGTCACAGATTCTATTTGTGATTTTCATGGACAGAATTTTGTGGATGAAGAGCTTCTGCTGGCCTTGTCTTCCAAACAACGTAGTTCCTATCTAGTGTTTTTAACTACAGTTGCTAAAAATTTTCTTAAAATATTTTTAGCCATGCTATCTTTCAAAATAACTTGCAACAAAAAGTCTACAAAAATGTCTACATCTATTTTAGAAAAACTATATAAAATCAATTTTAGTAACATTTCTGTAATTGAAAGGATTATACAAAACTGCATGCTCTCACAAAATAATTTAGGGACCATTTAATTCTTGTGATTGCTGCATCAAGCAATTCCTGACATATTAGACATGTAAAATGTTATCACTTCCTACAGAAGGACCTCCTAGCTACCTGATCCACAGAGGAGCAAATAACAACATTTATGAACTGCACATAGGTCTGAATCATTGTTATGTTAGATTAATCAGATACCAAGTTGTGAATCTTTCTGTATGTGTTTTTTGTGAAGGTCTCACCTGCAGGACCTGAAAGAGGTGACACACAACATTCACTATGAAACCTATCGTGTACGACGGCTCAATGAGAGCAACATGAACTTCAGTGAACTGGGACTGTCCACCTGGCCGCTGGAAAATGGAACTGCTGACAAATGCGAATCGGAGAGCCACCTCTGATCCCTCCATTAGCCTCCTACTCCAGGAATTCTGATGCTACTCGTCCAATCAGAATGAGAGATGGGAAAAAGAAAGCTATTTTTTCCCCACACAAAATGGGATGGAGAAATGATTTTTTAAATTGTTTTTCCCTTTGTTCATTATGGGACCAACTAGTGGATTGTTTTTAAATGATAAATTCTATTTGAGTTTTTACGTGAGACATAAGAAATGCATCAGATATGGATATATTTTTGAATGCAAGCTCATATATATTTTCTGGAAGTATGGTGACATATATAGGAAGGGAAGGATAGGTAAGAAAAGGCAGCATAATATAGAACAATAAGAGGAAACATAAACACAAGTCTCCCAATGGTATGTAAGCATCTTGGTATCTGCTAGATTAATGATACACTATATAGCCAAAAGTATGTGGATAGCCGAGGCCATAGTACCAAACATTGTTGGCTGACATCACTAATGCTATTGTGGCTGAATGAGAGCAAATCCCTGCAGCCAGGTTCCTACATCTGGTGGGAAAACTTCCCAGAAGATCACATATGGGTGGAATGTTCAGTTGTCCACATACGTTTGGTAATGCAGTGTATCATTCTTGCCTAGGTCAAATGTGTTTAAATGTGATCCTAAGGAAAAATCCATCATGTTATGACTTGAGGAAAGGTTTCGAACTGACAATTGATAATAGAAAGACAATAGAAACAACAATTAACACAAAGCAACATCCAAAATAGTTAAAACAGGAAAATTAGCTCCTCCTCAAAAAACTTTCAAAATAAAAATGAACCTGCTGCTGTGCTAGGTGCTGCCGTGTTCATTTTGCCTCTTTCTAAAAGGACTCTCTTCAGCTTCTAATTTCAAGTACTCTAACTTTGTAAGAGTCAAGTCTTCCAACATGCTGTGGAGAGGTGGATGATGTTTGGTTGAAACTGTTTTTTATGAAAAGATGGTTGCCTTTTCTGAGTTAATGGCAGATATAACAGACTGTAGGAAATATAAACTAAATGATTAGACTGTAGGGGTTTGGAGGACATGCTGTATTGTACCCTTCACCCTGCTGAGTTTCAACATCTGGTAGCTTCTCTTTCCAATCAGGAGTCCATGTCCACACTCACATGGATAAAACTGAAGACACTGTTTATGTTAAAGATGTTTGCCCACACTAGTAAAATGTCAAAACAACAGAAGAATACTTCACTTGTTGACTTTCTACCTCTTTTAAAGAGTAACTACACCCCAAAATGTTTTGGAGTTCATATCTATTTATCAATTGACACAGATAGAAAAAAGCAAAACTAGTCATTGGGCCCTCCTATAATCATGCAAGCGCAACAACATGTCCACACTCTGGTAGGTGTTGGTCACATGGACTGTGTGGGCATCTCCAAGAACACTTTTTATCTTGGTTCATGTGTGTGCAGCAGCACAAAGTGCAAAAGGTCTGGGTGAAGGTGAATATAGATCGGAGGCTGTGGTGATTAATAAATGTACTCTCAGTCAATCATATTGCTGAGCTGAGCCAGTCACAGTGACGCATGACAGCATTAGCTCAACAAATGGAAAAACATTTAAAATATGGTGATGACAGATATTAAGTGTTATTTGACTATGTCAGTTTTAATTCTATAGAATCTCATGTAGTAAATGGTCACATCATATTGTAATTGATGTGACAGGGTTAGGGTGTGTGTACAAGAGAAATTACAAGGCTAAGGCTGTTTTAGACTCAGTATAAAAGCAGCTTGGTGAAGTGGTCACTGACTTTTCAAGATCGTGATCCACTCTCATTTTCAAGTTTTACTCTGAGTGGGATCAGCTTTTCCACAGCTTTATTAGTGATATTTCACATTTATTATTTTTCAGATTTTAGTGGCTTTTTTTCCTGTTATCTTCTCAGAACTGCAACTCTGATCTGTGGTTTTCAACTAATGCTACTTAAGCCTGGCACATAGCAGGTGACATTAACAAGTCTCGCAGATGTTGACAGAGAGATGTTGTCAGCACTATTATCCTCATTTGTACATTTCAGTGTGACGCGGCAAGCTTTTCACCCTTACCTTAAAGTTTCAAAACAGGTATAAATATTCTTGCCTTTAATTGTGGTCAGACAAGTTGATGAAGCATACTGAGACCATAAATGTCATTTTTTTATTGGATGCCAAAGCACGGCTGGCCTCTGTGCCTTTCCAGCAGGTCAGAGAGCCCATCAGTGGCTGGTCTTGGCTGATTAGCTCTGACTAGCATTGCAGCCATGCACCATTCATGCACTATGTAGCCATGAGGCCAAACCCAAAACTGACATTTGCCTACCCACCTAACTCCCACTCCTCTGTTGCATTTTTTAAATATGCTAAAAAATAAGGTCCTTGCAGAAATTGAGGACATACTTAAAATTCAAAGAGTAACTTAAAGCAGTGTTCCACTCACCACAGTTGCTGGGTCTGGTCAGAGATGTGCTCTGTAGCACCAGTGTACTGACACACCCTGAAATACAATACAATTCTACATCACTACATCAATGAGAAGTTAAACCACCGCAGGTCAGCAAAAACAAGATTTTCAGCTGCTAAGTTCTCATTAAACAGGACATATGCACATTTCCTGGTCTATATTTTTAATCTGGGGCTTTACTGGAATATCTTTACATGATTTACAGTTCAAAAAACTCTGTCTTTATCTAATACAGGCCTTTTACGCAGCCCCTCCATTCAGCCACTTTCTGAAACAAACCATTTTAACTCCTCTTTAAGCCCTGCACCGTCATTTATTTGTATGCTGGAACACATCACATGCCTATAATACTAGTCAAGTAGACTTTTTGTCTACTTGAGAATGTGTACATACATTTACCAAGAAGACTATAGTTTGACAGGCTTTTGTCTTTGAATATCTTCGCTTGAGCAGCTCATCGTGAAAGTATTAAAAAATATTGGAAACCTAGTATTCAGAGCAGTCTGAAGCCCAAGCTTTTTGCTCACAGGGATTACTTTTACATACGTTTATTTGAAACTTTGGCCACATTTAATATGAACATCCGACATTGTAACATTATATATATATATATATATATATATATATATATATATATATATATATATATATATATATATATGACAGAAAATAAGGAAAAGCATAATAGGTCCCCTTTAAGGCATTAGACAAATGTCAAAATGGTGCCATCGTCTGATAAGGACTGTAGTTGGATGGTTTACACCTTTTCAACAAACAAACAGACTTCTCTCTCTCTCTCCTCTACTGTCATCAACACATCTTTCTGTTGACTTTACCAGTATTAGCAACTCCAAACTCCGTATTGTAGGGAGGAGAAACACTGTTGCACAGACTGTCTGTTGCATTTCTGACCACATCAAAGCTGGGCCAGTTGTAGTACATTGTACCACACTCAACTGTGCATGTAATATTGCACTATAGTGCACTGTGGAGTGCTGTAGTGCACGGCATGTGGACAGAGCATTCAGCACAAGCAGGACTTTCAGACTGGGTGTAGTTACTCTTTAAATGACAAGGTCATTTAACATATGACGAGGTCATAAATGGCCAGCTTAGTGTAGAGGGAAGTGCCAAGTGGTGAGAAAAAAGTACATTTTAAGCTTTATCCTCATTAGTGTGAACATGGCCTGTTAAATCTTCACTGCCACTTCATTATTCAGCACTGACCACTTTCATCTCCATAATCTTTGGTCAGCTCAGTATACTCTATAATCATTGTACTTCTGACTGTTGTATTGTGTATAATGTTCACATGTTTTCAGCCTGCCATCATCAGTTCACACAGAGAGTTAAGTATTAATTGCAAAGAACTTTTTCATTGATTGTACTTTTATTGAGGGATAATTTGCAAGTTATTAATTTAGTAATCTCTCTTCTTCGGTTTCTTAATTGTTCTTCATATACTCTTAATAATATTAAGATCACATTTTTATCCAAGGAAAGCTTTCTCTGCTTTGCATCCTGCATTCACAATGGCTGCCAGTCCTCTGGTGGCCACTGAGCAGCTGGAGCTTTAATGTCTGCCCTCAGATAAGTTGATACACATTGTGTGTATAAGGTGTCGATTTTTTGTCCTATCTGTGCCTTAGTTTTGTTATCATGAAAATAATAACATTTTACTTACTGGCTCCCTCATAGACATTTTGGACACAGGGACACAGCTCGTCAACAGCATGTTGAAGTGTAATGTTGATTCAGGAATGTTTTAAAGTCCAGTTTAACACAGTTATCAAAATAGTTCCCAACCACTCAGCCATGGAACATTTGTTACCAAGTCATGAGAAAACAATATCATTCAGCGAAATGATAAAACTTTGACGGCTATTACGGGCTAAACAATCTGTGTTGTATTTTTCTCCTTTGTAGCTGTCAAGCCCACAACAACAAGGTACTGATGTTGAACTAAAGTCAGAATGTGAGATTAAGTTCTGACACCCAACCCAAAACTTGGTTCTGGCCGTTATGTTACATAAAAGCTTTGGGTGATGGTCGGGTTCAAGTGTGGTTATTGTAGTTTATTGAATAATTTCTCTCTCTGTCTGTGCCAATCATCTGCATCCCTCTGTGTCATATTTGCAACACATGACAATAGATATGCAATGCAAAATATAGCTTTGGATCTCCAGTCGGGTTTGGGTCTTAAAGTTGGTAGTACAGTCAGGTTCAGTTGGGTTGGGTCTTAAAGGTGTAGGTATGGGCCAGGTTCAGATCTCAGGTTTGTGCAGAGCTCTGGTGGTGTGTTCTTATTACTGTTGCAACTATCTAACACGACAAAAGATAAATGCATCGCGACAATTTGAGAGAATTTCTCCAGGGAAGTTGTGGAGATAAAAGGAATGCAGTCTGTAATGTTCTAAATAAGCCAAAAGTCTACAATAGTTGATACCCCCTACACGCTCAACCCCACCTGTTGCAACAATGCTGTCAATATAAAAATACCCTGCAGTGCAAAAAAGGTTGGACAATCTTAATCGAATTCATTTGTTTAGAAGTGAAAGCAGATCTGAGAGTTGTTGAGATTATCTTTTCGGTGAACTTTATGGTAATGACTCGATGCACTTATATGCATGTGCATTATGTGTTCACAGTTTGATGAGGCTGCTCTTTATGTACATTACATCAATGTAACTATCTGATTAGACATTTTGACTTATAGTAGGAAAAGCACAGGTGTTACTAATCACATTAATAATGGCTCCATTCTATTAAAGTGTCCCAGCAGCTAAATGGAATTCAGTCATAATTTATATTATTATTTACACCTGTGCTTTTTCAACTGTGACATGTCTCCTGTGAAAAAGGCCTATCAGCTACTATTTTACACAAGTTTGTGAAATATTAATGATTGTTAATGATTAGATGGCAAAACGTGCTCAGCTATTTTTCCATGGATAGATGAAGGTTAAAATATATTCTTAGACACACACAGTGTGGAGACTGGAAACATGACAAACATGCATTGGAAACATGAAAACACTGGAGCATAATCGCACTTAGTGTTGGTCTCACCTCACCTGTTTCCGTCACTACATCTTAACTATGTGACAGAAGAACAGAAGATAAACTTTCCTTTTTTCAAAGTAATGGTTCAACTACCTGGTGTCCAAAATGTCAGTTTTCTTCTGAAGCCACATATCATCCACAATGATACCAAACCCTCCACAGTCACATTTCATTTACAGTATGTCTGACATTCAGTGTTACTGTCTTCTTACCTCTCAGCTCTGCTGTATCCTGAACCTCTGTGTGAACCTCCCACCCCTTGTGTTTTATTCTCAGTATGTACTAACAGTTCCCATATGGCTATTGTCTTTGTTTTTATAGTATTAATGATACACATGTTAACACTGTTAATTTACAATTAAATACTTGTCACTTACTCAGTCTAGTGTGAAGTCATTGTAATAAACCTATTGATTTGATTACCCTGTGCCTTTCCCACTGCACCACCACTAAGGCTGTAGTACCATTTACAAAGTGGGCAACTATCTTGGGGCCCCAGTCCCCCAGAGACCTCAAAAGCCCCCACCCTTAACAAAATCACTAAGGATCGTCCTGCATTATTACTTTAACTCATGACTCTTAGTTGTACAGGGACCTTTATGAGGGCAGTAGCTTAGGGTCACTAGCACAACAGCAATTTTTTCCCCAAAGGGTCCCAACTGAGTAAACTTCGCCATAACAACCACCAAAATTATTTAAATGGATATTCCTGAGACCTAGTTTAAGGATGGGTTGACAATAGGCAAAAATGTATTTAAAAGTTTATTTGAAGCTAATATGAAGCTCCAGTCGTCCAGATGAATCAAATCAAGTAGATATCTTTCCAAGTTACAGTCTTTTTAGTGCCAAAGTCCCTCTTCTTGTTACTATACTTCCACCACAGTTCAACAGGGAAACACTGTCAGAGGAAACACAAAGAGGGAATTTGATGCTAAAAAGACTGTAAATGTGGCAGATATCCACTTGATATGACTAACTCAGACTGCTGAAGCCTCATATAAGCTTCACATCAACTTAAATGCATTTTTGCACAAAATGTGTGGACGCACTGTGGATTTTGGTCCCCATCACTTACATTGAAAGCACATTTGAAGGGGATCTTTTAATAGCCAGTATGAACAGGAGGAATGATTACAGCGAGGAAAACCTCTTTCACTGTTCATATGGACACCTGACTGTTGTTTTAAGACAGACTTGAAAAACTATGAACCTGTCCTTTAACACTTCCTTAAAGTTACTACAAGGAAGTTTCATTTTGTGTTGATTTTAGTGCCCCCTGTGGACAAAAGCGGTAGTGTTTTCCCCAAATAAAGACTACATTTCCCATGAGCACCACCACGCCTTGTGTCGTAAAGATCTTGATCTGGTGTGCATTTGTTTTGGAAGCAAGTGAAAGAAAGACGCTACTTATTTTTAATACTATTATTCTTTTTTAAACAGCCATCTTCAGGATGCATAGTGATGAGGTAATGTATCTATTTGTGGCTATGTAAGATTAATAATTGTAATATGACAATGGTGAAGCAAAATAAACTTTGTTTTAGTACCGTTCATACGCTCAGGTTACATGTAAACAGGGGTTAAATTGGGCCGGAACGTTCCATTCAATCCAATGAGAATAGTTTGGCTGGTGCATACAGCAAAAAGAGTTTTTAGCTTCCGGGTTTGCTTCCGCGTTGTGCAGCCCACTGAATACGCGCAGGAGTGTTTCCCCTGCTGGCCCTGCCCACGAGTTCCCACTTGGCCCATAGACTTTACATTGTGATGATGTCACAGATTTTTAAATCGCTTTTCTCAGCTTGAAAAAAAGTTTTACAAAACTAAAACCTCCATGGATCAAAAATTCATAATAGAAAGTCATAATTGACTTTATTTGCAGTTCGAGGTGTCCTGTCAACAGTTTTACAGATGTCCCTTTTACAATGGCGGTCTATGGGGAAAATGCTTTTTTGGCCGCAGGAGGATTTTTTGCTGCAATACCGCGAGTGACCACTGGGAATAATTGGCTGCAAGTCAATTTTTGCTATGGTGGTGGTGCCATGGACGTATTGTAAGAGCTGGATGGGATGCCGCAGGGGATCAACTTTCATAGGAATGAACGGGGCCCCGCCTCCGACGCTGTAACATCCATGCGGCACCTTCGATTAATAAGTAAATAAATCTGATTGGCAGTCTTATACTTAATAATGTCAAGCGAGAAGGGTCCGGCTGCTGCCTGTAGACCGGGGCATGGCGTGAGCCTCCTGTTAAACCCTCGGATGTAATCCCTCCTCCGACCACAACGTGGGTTGCAATGGCAGAGTGGCGCTGTCCGTATTTCCGCTCGTTGACTCCACGGGAAGTGAAGAATGCAGAAGTAGTTAGTCAAAGACATTCATGCTTTATGTTTGTGGTAAATGAAACTCGCAAGACTTTTCTTTGTTTCGAGCTGATATTTATCTGCTGGCCTTCAGTAAGTTTGTTCTTGACATTTATTCAGCTGTTTCTCCGCTGTGGAACCGGGTGAACGGTAAGAGACAATGTTGTTTTATCTCTGAATTTTTGACATATTCGTAACGTAATGTTATTGATAATCTCTTCACGTGATAACATAGGTAATATTAATTGGTAATAACAACAACGAACAAGAAATAAGCTACTACTCTGTCTCCTGTATTGTGGGTGACACTGTAAAACACTGTAGCATTATTGTCTCTGATGTAGTTTCAGATTGCCCGGCTTTGTCAGATAAACACACAGGTGTGCACGATGTAACTCAGTAATATTTGAAGTGTGAGTTATATAAATGACTTGTGGGGGGATTCTGCACCTTGGTGTCTGACAGAAACTGATCTGGACTCTTTCCAGACTGATACTGACACAAGTTAGTTTTCCTGTCTTTCCTGTTTTGGAATACACGTGCGCACTGAGTTTTCAATAAGTTATTTTTACACAGAAATGTGTTATTTTCATTTCATTTTTCTCATGCTTACACCCTACCCCCTCATCCTGTCTCCTGTGTTCTGATCATAGGATGCAGGTTCAGTAAATCCAGATTGCTTTAGTTCTGTGTTTCTCTGTCTAAAATCAGTGCAGTTCAGGTCCATTCAGCTGCTGAAGAACTATGACTGATAGATATCTTTGTGAATGCATCTGTGATTATATGTTTTCTTGGTAAAAGCAGAGTCACAGACAGCAGGATGAAGTGGCTGCAGCTGGAGCTACAGAAACAGCAGATACCTGCTCAGCCTTCTCATCATCACCTCTGACCCTCAGCAGTGGCCTTCACTCAGGCCTCTAATACTCCAGGTCTGATGGCTCCAGGATGAGTTAGCACACTGGGTGAGTATATAGTTTCAGTTCAACGTCATGCTTTTTCCACGGCTGATCTGTACTGATGAGTGTCAGTAATCTCACTGGGTTGTGTATATTTTCTTTACAGTCAAAGAGACCCAGCCCGATCTGAACCAAAAGCTTCTCTGTGATCACAGTGAATGGATACGTCTATAACTCTGTGACATCATCAGGAGATCTGGATCAGTGAACCTGATGCTGCTTGTCAAGTAAATATGCACTTTCATAATGCAGTGTTATTTTGTGTAAGTAGTTTTTAGTTAAGTAATGTTTATTTTGCTTGTCTGTTAGCAGTGCTGACTGTGAAAGAAGATTCTCTGAAATTAACTACAATCAGCAAATCAGCAAGGTCTCAGCACTGATGTTCATTTCTTTGGTTGGACCTCCTTTGGGCCAGCGGGGTCCAAGAAATGGGTGCTTAAAAGAAGGTCAGCTGATCACATAGCCGGTCTACAAAGAAAACAAGTCCACCGGCACTCACAGTACAAATGAATTATTAGTTATTTTGAGGTGAGTCATTTTTCCCGGCTGCACCACTACACTAGATCTTAAGGTTCCTCAACATGTCAAATCCCACTTTAACCCCTGGTCCACTCCATTAACATACATGAGGGGGCAAAATACCAGACAATGGGGCGATTTCAGTCATTTGGTGTATTATTTTACCTGTTAGGAAGTTTGATTATGACTGTGCTTACCAGGATTAAACACACAAGTTTATTTATTTTTTTATTTCATTTTATTTATTTATTTTTTCAGTTACATTTTTTATTGCAATGTTTTAATTTATTTATATTTTATTTATTCCTTATTAAAGGAGGGGAAGCCTGCACTTATAGTGAAGCACAGTACTTGAAGTTACACAAGTTGCACTTAAGTTACACTTAACTTAATTAAGTGTAACTTAACAAAGTTAAGTTACAAGTTAGTTAAGTTACACTTATTGTGAAGCACATTATTTAAAGGCAAAAATAAATGCTCAATGAATTAATCATTCAACATTCTGGTAATATCTTAAATTGGTAAATGCAGTAATTGAGTATCCGGTTATGTTTGTCTCAAAATAATTAAATGTTATCTGTTACTTCTTCAATGTTTCACATTCAAATATTGCAGCACTTGAGTTATTTGTTTGAAAGATATGTATGCTCTCAAAGGAGCGGTGGCTATTTGGAACATATTGAAAATATAAGCCTATATTTTTTTTAAAAAGTCAACAACTGTCTGCCCTCAAAGGACTGTTCATACAATAAATTACACTTATGTTTACCACTCTTTATATGTTTTTCAACAAAAAAAACCAACAAACCAACAAAAAACTGTAATTTAAAACTTCTATGCATCATTACTTTTAAATTAATAAACGTGGCAAATGCTGAAATTCACTTAAGCCAATGCAAGATCAGTGAAAATAAAAGAATATGGGTGCCATAATGAGGCTCTCATTCCAGTGTGCTACAGTATGCCCTAGGATAGGTTGTGTTGCAAACATGTAGCATGGAATGGAATTCTCTTGAGTCTACTGTATGCGTAGACACAAAGGCAAAATGTGGCACGGAATAAGGAGTGAATCTTTTCCGTGCCACATTTTTGCTACACTGCCTGTCTTAGGGTGCCTGTCAAAAATGCCTCTGCCTCATTATTGCACCCTATGAATAGGCCTACCTATTTTAAACTACTTAAATAAAGTCATGGAAATGGGGTAGAATATTATGGAAAAGTTATGGAAAAGTTTTGAAAATTAATTGGTAAAAATGTGTGGGAACCCTGGCCAGCTGATTCCAAGAGTACAAGATATGGATGGGCTGGGGGCAACTCTTGCTCTAAGGGTTCTCCCTTAGAGCAAGGGAAGGCCCATCATCAGGGCTTCATGGCTGAGGAGAGCAGACACCTGACTGCTCTTGTGACCCCCAGGGGTTTGTGTGAGTAGATCAGGATACTGGTTGGCCTGATGAATACACCTGCTGCCTTCTAGCAATGTATGGAAAACTGAAAAAAGTTTGAGGGATGAAATTTGTATTCCATATCTTGATGACACAATAGTGTTTAGTAAGTCATTCTCAGCTCACGTGGAAGATGTCAGGACAGCGCTCAAGTGGTCAGACAGCATGGTATAAAACTAAAGCCCAGCAAATGTGAGTTGTTTAGGTGGGAAGTATGCTATCTGGGGCGTATCGTATCAGCAGAGGGCAGTAAGATGGACCTAGCTGACACCATTGCAATGAGAGCTCTAAAAGAGAAAAGACCACACACTGTAGGAGAGCTGAGAGCTATCATGGGCCTCCTGAGCTACTACAGGCAATATATTAGAGATTTCTCACACATTGCTGGCCCCCTCTACGTCCTGAAAGCCTCCCCAGATACAGAGTGGTCTGAAAACCGAGGGGCAAAGACAAAACTGAAAGAAAAATGCAAGGGGTTTCCATCCCATCAGCTCATTACATGGACTGAAATCCACCAACAGCTACTGGAGAATTTGATACACTATCTACTAGAGCCACCAATCTTTGTGTTGGTACTCGGTTAGGAGCAGGTTGGTTATTAGAAATAATTAATAATTGTTGAAAATTGTTATTATTGAGATTTGTATGGCTGGTCGCATACGTATGGGAGTTACTTCTATGCACATGAAGTATGAGGCCCTTCATTCTACACACAGAGGCCTCCAATCAGGGCCTCAGAGCAGTTTTATATCAGGAGCAGGCAGGAAAAATGTATGGAGCTAGAACAGTGACAGCTAATAACTCTTCAATGCTAAAATCAATTGCAACCAAATTTGGGAATGTTGTACAAACATGTCCTTTATGACTACTTTGACCTGATGCCATCTGGAATGCATTTCGCCTGTATGTAAAACAAACAGAAGGGAGTTTGGTTTTATTCCAGAAGCCATTAGACTTGTGAACAGCCGCAGTACAAGAAATGGTCAGTTTACCTTGTGTATATGCTGATAAATGCACTTGCACTTTTGATATAATATGTGCCTTTGTGGTGTGATATTGTTGGCCAGGTACAGACCGGCCACTGCCAGTAATCCTTGTGTATTTCAACTCCAAAGTATTTTTAATTGAATTGAATTAAACTGAATTGATACAATATCTGATGTCACAATTTTCCTGACACATAACAGCCGGTGATATGATGATAGTTATTTGTGAATTTGATGTCTGTCTGATCCCTCTCTGGCACCTTGATTAATGCACGTTTAGCAAATATTTGTCCTCTGTGTAGATTTCATGTCACCTTGAAAACACACCAGCAGTGGCTGTCAGACTCCATTATGTATCACCCATTTTGAGTGTGAAAGTTCATTCTTGTTCTTGGAAATAGTGGTTTGACAAACTAATCAAGCACCTACTACACATTCTTCATCTGCATGGAACTGGCTCAGGTGTTATCACATGATCTCAGTGTGGAATTTCAGTCACTTTATAACAGGTGGTCAAATGCTCCAGTACTTAGATGTGCTGTAAATAATTATTGTAAGTAATGTAATCTCTCTCAGACCTTTTCTACTCTTTTTTTTTTTTTTTAATTTAATTTTGACCCTAGTTTACTGTGAATTTGTTTGTTGCTTTTAAACCTGACTGAGTGAACTGCACAAGAATTCCAATGTGCATGTACCTTGAGCCTGTGCTAATGGCAAAAAAGTCTCTCAGATGGGAATATCCTCCTCTACCTTTCTCCAGCCATCCACCGACTTCTGGTTGATGACCATGGACCTTGTACCAGAGGATGCTGTGACCAATTTTGGTCTAATATTCACAAGCAGCTGATGTTTGTCTTATTCTGTTTATTCTTTGTCTGTTTATTCAGTATCTTGTCCAGAGTCATTGTTTCACTAATTGGCTGTACAGTAGTATTTCCTATAGCTGTCACATGTGATATCACTGCACAGTATCCCTTTGAATAAAGTCCATATTGGATGTTTCTGCAACTCATAATTTACATCCAATGCCAGTGTTCAGTGCCAATACAGAAAATACCTTTAGTGGAATGAAAAGTAAGGGTGTGGAGGTTGAGGTGGTATGTGCATGTGTAGCACATTTGACTTTCATACAGGTGACCAAAGTTCACAAATCTGCATTTAATGTTTGTCTTTTTATTAACCCTAACCATGATCTTTCCCTTGACTTAATAAAATGTTTTAGTTGCATAACATTAAAAGACAGGTTCACAGTTTTTCCAAGTCTGTCTTAAAATAACAGTCAGGAGCCCAAATGAACATTGAAACATGTTTTTCTTGCTGTAATCATTCATCCTGTTCATACTGACCATTAGAAGATCCCTTCATAATGCACTTACAATGTAAGTGATGGGGGACAAAATCCACAGTCCTCCTTCTGTGCAAAATTTATTTAAAAGTTTAACTTTACCTTAATAAAGTGTTTTAGTTGCATTACATTAACTTTATCTTAACCACAGTTTATTTGTTGTACCCGTGATCTTTCTTTAATTATAACTATACCATTGTTGCCAACACAAAGATATTGTCAACATTCTTGTCTGCTGATGGATTGGGTTGAGTTGGATGTCATACAACACTCCAGTCTTTCACTCAGGAGGGTCCTGTCTTTGGGTGTACCAGGAGAAATCTTAAAAGTGCCGAATGGTTTGTGGTAATTGCAGACTCCTCTGGCTAGATGTTGTGACAGTCAAAGCTATGTAAGGGAGTCCCACTGGGATGATTCTGTGGGTCCTTTTTGAGTTAGCAGTGTACATTCTTAAGTCAGGTCAGGATTCTCTTCATCATCTCCCTGTACGTGTTGGCCCAGAGTGCCCCTCTGACCTGCTGCACCTTCCTCTCTCTATCCACCTCCTCACTGGCAACATATATATTTATATATATTTACACACACTGGCCCTGTGTAGGTGGATCCTCAACATTGATCTTTTACATTCTAAGTGCTGGTAAATGATGATGTGGTCAAGAGAAAAAGCTTGTATACTAAGTGGACCTCAAGTTAAGTATATTTTGTCAAATGGCACGTCAGTAGATGTGTAACTAATCAAAGGTTTGTTGTTTTTCATGTGGTGTTTGTTCTTTAGTCCACCCCATACATTTCAACATTACACTTTATTACTTAAGAACTGCAGGGAAACTAATAATACATATCTGTCCGCATCAGTCCTTCTTTGCCATTGAAAATGTTGAGTTATGCATGTGTGAGCAGCACATGTTCACACATGATGAGTTCATTTCCACTGTTACCAGAAATACAAATCATTTGCTGACCACATCTGGCTCTAGCAATTGTTAACAGACTTGATGTTGGTATGAGTCAATGATTTTATAAAAATGTTCTAGAGCATCTACCAAAGCACAATCAGTGCAAAGATGGTCTACAGTCAAAGTAAGATCAGTATAGGCACCAGTGGCCAAAATACACCGAAAATGAAAGAGCACACAAATTCTGTCAATTTCAACATTATCAGTAAACTGTCAGTATTTATTTTACTGCTTACTTAAAGTTGTGCTGTACAAGGGTTGTAACAAAATGGTGACAGATGTAGACCAAAGACTGTAGACAGTAATAGAAGTGACAGGAGTTATTTACCTTAGAAAATGTATCATAGAGGGATTGATGTTAGTTGTTTGTAGCTGAGAAATGCATGTCAGAGTTTATGATATGTAAACTTACATTTGAGTCTCTGGAAGCTCATTATAGACAAAACTACAGAAAGAGATACAAAACACATTTGTGTTGGTCAGTAATCATGTGAGTCAGGATCTGAGAGTGTAGGAACAGGGCTGTTTGTGCTGAAATGTATGTTTTCAGGGCAATTGGACTGTACTGGGACCAATTATCCACTTCTAAATGAATTATTGACAAGTTTGCAAATATAATATAATATTTAAAATGACTTGATTTTTGCACATAAAAAAACATTTGCATGTTCACTGTAAAATAAACTGAAGAAAAAATAATTACAATTAAAATAATAAAATAATCATTTTAAATAAATATTTTTTTCTAATTGGGCATTTTAATGCAATATTCAGTTCTCCCAAACCAAATCAGCTGACCTGGACAAATGACTAAACTAAAAAAATGAAACTCTTGGTAACAGTTAGTAGTAGCAAGTAGCCCCAAGGGGACAGATCGTGATGTTTCCCACGATCACAGTAGTGAACACCTGTCAAGTAAGTGTGGCTTCCACATGGTGGCCTTCATTCATGAGTAAGGTATGGCATAAAAATCAAATTCCAAACACTCAAGTGGATAGTTAATAACAAAAATCCTTTAATAAATATAGTGTTATACTTAATGGGCTAATAATTATAAAAATACACCAGTGTATATCGGCACACTTGCCGTCCCCAGTTTGTTTTGTTTGAATCATGCCACCAATAAAGTCTTACAACTCTCCCAAGCCAAAGCTTGTGCAGAGCTAGTGCTAAAGCTAGCTTGCTGAATCATGCTTAAAACTTGTTTAAATTTATTTTAGGGCGCTCAATAGTTTTGTCATTAATAAGCTTCCACAGTATCCTCATCTTGCGTAATCAAATCAGAAATCTTGCCCTTTGTCATCTTAATAGTACAGTGTAAACATTGTTTAGCCATGACAGAGGTAAATCTCAGACATCAAATGCTTTTATGTATACCATACTCTGTATTTTGCTGCCACATTCAAGACAATGACGGTAAATATATCTTGCCAGCACAAAGTAGATTATTTCGTTTAGGGGTCTGAAATGTCAGAAAATAAAAAAAAACAAAACCAGCAATCAGTGCGTAAGCTTAATCAGGCCCAAATTTGAAGCAATGTCTCTTCAATAAATAAATCACGTAAATAAGACACAAATTAATTTAAATAAATAGATAAATAAATAAATATAATTATATACAATGATCAGATGCAGGACAACCTCTAGAATGAACCTTCTTGAAATAAAAAAGGCAGACCAACTAAAACATGCATGGTCTGCCATGTCTGTACAGTACAGAGTACTGTACAGTTCATTTCAGTGTAGTCAACGATTAGCTAGAGGCAAGCAGCTACACTTTATGCGCTGCTGCGGATGCATTTGGCACAACCTAATACTGGCTGTCACTGAGCCAATCCCTTCAATTGGCAGTCAGCACATCTGAGGACACGCAAGAGGCAAAAAGTAGCACAGTGGCTCACTGTTGGACTCATCCATCTCCTTTTAATATCAGATGAGAGCTGGAAAAAACATAACTACTGGCTTCGAAATTATTTGTTTTTCCTTTATAACATCAATAACATATTTCCATGTTAAATATATACTTTGGTTTATGGGAAACTTGACTATTTTTTCCTCTAACTCAGAGTCAGACACCCTTCCAGATGCCTTTTTGTATCTGTTTGGCTGTACAAAGGCATGTTGAATGCCAAGCTTAGCCTAGCTTAGCTCAGTTTATAGATGTACATGTGAATCTAAGGTCAAAAGTTGAAATAAACCAGATTATCCCTAAATTTAGATTTAGAGGTGGTCTATACTGCACTTGTCCCCATCAAGTTTTTAGGTTACGTTTAATATTTCAAACTGCTCTCCATGGTGCAGTGATGGTGTTTCTGTACATTAGTGATGGATGCACCAGTTTCCTCCCAACTTGCCCAAAAAAAGGGGACTAAACACATCTTAAAGGCTACTCCAAAACACTGCACACTGTGGAGAGAAAACATATCATTCAACAAGAAATGATGTTAAATCTAACATATCCCATCTGACAAGTCAACACATACAAATGTAAACAGGTTGAGAAGCAACGCTCGTGAACAGTTTTGTTTTTCCTGACGTTATGCACTCAGGCCATAGGCTATTTTGCCTTTGAAATACAATTTGTAGTTTTAAGTTTGATATTAACTCATTTCTCTCAGTTTGTGGCAATGTTAGGAACATTATACTATCAATGACAATTGTAATATGCAAATTGCAATTCCAACATTTAGTGTTGTTAGACCAGCCATGATTATTGGAGTATGTCATTCATACACTGAGCTAAGCTATGCTATGTGCATAGAAACATAATACATTTGTCTGACTTTGGGTTAATAGGAACATTTGAAAATTCACAGAAACTAAAAAATCTTCTATCCCCTGTCCCTGGCCCTGAACCTAAATGCTGAAATCCTCCAGCCTTTCTTTTTATCTTTGAAGTAACCTGACCTCAGCTAAGGGGTTCACACAATGCATTTGCAGCTTCAGAACCACACAAATTAAAATTGATAGACTAACCATCATGTGTTTCTATCATCATTTAAAAGATGAAAAGAAGAGTGAAGTAGAGTTTAATTCCAAAATTAGATGTACTCCAATTTGGACTAAAACTTCCTTAGATCTACCTTGCAAGATTGCTTGCATGAAGCAGCACTCCCTCTGCTAATTGACTTAAGTTATTTATTAGGTTGAGCCCAGAAATAAGTAAGTTTGAGCCCCACAGTTGCCCTGTATGAATTCATGAAACCTTCTTGAGAGAAATGCTCTCCAGCAAAGTCAAATGCTTTCTGCATATTCTGCTTTCCATTTTACTGACTGCTTGTTCATGTTGCACTGCCTAACCAACACATTTCCCCTTTAAAAGCACAACATTCACAGTTTACAACAGTTTCTCCTCCAGATCTGTAAATTAAATGTGTATAAAAAAATGAAGAAGAGCAGGGAAAAACTGTGAAACAATGAGCCAATCAAGCGTGCAACTCCAACACAAAAAACAAACAATGTAAACAGTTGTTTTTCAAATTTTCTCCCTTTTTTGATTTCTGATAAGACACAGAAATGGAAAAAGGTAGTGGTATCCCAAAAAGACAGGAACCTGTGAGTCCATGAAACACACTTCACACACAAAGGAAGGGAGAAAAGAGAGAGAGAGAGAGAGAAGTTCCATCCCTGTCATTCACTTCCTGAACTGCATTTTTTTTCTCTCTGATTCCTGTTTCACCGGCTGGCATATGGTGTCTCTCTCTAAACAAGAGAAAATTGAACCTTTGATACCTTCTGAGAAAAAGAATAACAGCAGTTATATTACACAGAGTGATGGAAATAGAAATGTCAGTATTTATGGTCTTCAGGACTTAATTTGTTTCACTGACCATATACAGTATGTGTGTGAGTGTGTTTACAGTGTATGAGCACATGTGTGAGTTCCACCATATCAGCTCAAACACAAAAGTCTTTATTTCCCCTTTCCTAATTCCTCAATGCTGCAGCTGGATCTGTGCATGTCACTCCCTTTAGTATCCAATCTGCTAAAAAAAAATCAACAGTCTTCAAAGAAGCTCTCCGTAATCTAAACCTTTTTGTTTATTCCGAAAAAGAAACTTGCTGTCAGACAAGACGTCACACCAAGCTTTTTACTCCAGCATCTTCTTAAATGAAGCTCAAATGCCATCCCATCATCCTCTAGGTCTGGCATGTACCATCAGCTGCCTTCCTGCCTCTCTGTCCGCCTGTTGGTCAGTCTACTCAATGGGATGTGGAGGAAGACGGGCGGGGTGGGGGCCAGGTAATGAGGAAGGGTGTGGTACAGTAGGAGCAGTTCAGTCTCCTGGCTGGCATTTGAGAAAAGAATGAGGAAGAGTTAAGAGGAGGAAGGTTGAAGTATGGCGGTCGGTTGGTCAGTCAGCGGGGTGGGTCAGTGGTGTTACTCGATGACCATGCAGTGGGGCAGGTGCTGGGAGTAGTATTTAAAGAGCTCAGCGGTGGCTCCGGGGCAGTTGGTCAGCTCCAGCTCTTCCAGCTCCTGCAGCTGGATGAGGCCTGACAGACCAGTGGTTGTCAGCAGGGGGCAACCTGGATGGACACAGCAGGAGAGACAACATTCAGCTGTGGGCTGATAGCTAAGAATTCCACAAAGTGTATTAGGGCTGCAACTAATGATTATTCAAACTACTGATTAGTGATCGGTTTCTTTCCAATTATTTTCTCAATTAAACAACTGACATTTTATAGACCAAGGATAATAAAAAAATGCCCATCACAATTTCCTAAAACCCAACACAATATCATCAAATGTCTTGGTTTGTTAGACCAACAGTCTAAAACCTAAAGATATTCAGTTACATCAGATAAACCAAAGCAGAAAATCCTTACAATTTACTAGAACTGGAGAATGTTGGCATTTTGCTTGAACAATGACTTAAATAATTTATTGATTATCAAAATAGTTTATTGACTAATTAATTTCAGCTCTTCAGTTTATTCACTTTTTATGAGAATCAAAGACTGCTTATCAGATCACGAAATATCTTCTGTGCAAAGTTGACACATCTGTTCCTTTTGTTGTGATCAGATGTGGAGCGGGCACTAGATGGCACTATGGGCTCCAGAAAGGAGCACAGAGGTGAGTTAAAGGACAGGTTCACAATTTTTCAAGTGTGTCTTAAAACAACAGTCAGGTGCCCATATGAATACAGAAAGAGGTTTTCCCTCGCTGTAATCATCCCTCCTGTTCATACCGTTGAGCTGTGGTAGAAGTATAGTAACAAAAAGAGGGGCTTTGGTACTAAAAAGACTAACATTGAAAGATATCTACTTGATTTGACTCATTTGGACGCTGAAGTGTCATATTAGCTTCAGATAAACTTTCAAATTCATTTCTGCACAGAAGGAGAACTGTGAATATTGTCCCCCATCACTTACATTGCATTATGAAGGGATCTTCTAATGGTCAGTATGAACAGGAGGAATGATTATGGTAAGAAAAACTTATTTCAGTGTTCATGGACACTTGACTGTTGTTTTAATACAGACTTGAAAAATTGTGAACCTGTCCTTTAATGTGATCCACTTCAATACAGTGTTACATGTTTCAGCTGGTGGGATTCTATGAAGAGTAAATACATAGACTTTTATGAACAAAATGCTGCCACATTTTCTATATAATGGTATCTGAGGTCCATGATAGTTTGGCATGAGCAGTGTGAATATAATGAATGAGTTCATTAGATTAATTGCAAGTCACATCAGTTACTGAATCACAAATTAAAATAAAAATGAAGACACACACACACACACACACACACACACACACACAAATATGTTGTTGTTTCTTTAGTTATTGTTTATTTTTCATTTTCTTATCTGTGGAAGAACACCAAAGGTTTATGTAGATGTTATAAGACATGTTATTAAAAAAAATGTCTCAGTGTAGATAGAATACTGACACTCAGGTCACATTTCAATGGGGAAAGATGAGGCTATGAGATGAGTACCTGCTAGAGACAGTAGACGAAGGCTCCTCATTCCAAACAAATGCTGCAGTCCAAAATCCTGCACCTGCACGCACACACACACATATACACACACACGCATTCCAAATAAACACTGTATGAGAAATATTAATCACAGATAGATTGATTTTGATGCTGAAAAATTGGCATTTCATGGGTTGAAAATGGCTCAACATGCCATCTACTGTTTTAAATCAGCCTTGAACCTTGCAAGGCCGTTGCTGACATAGAGTCGACTGTTTAGAACTTATCTACGTCATGAAATTTATATTAAAAAAGAATGTTAATTCTGTTAATAAGCCTCCACAAGCTCAGCTTCAACAAAGCTACCACACAGAAACGTTTGAAGATGGTTCCTGAATGTGCTT
This sequence comes from Scomberomorus guttatus, assembly GCA_038419695.1. Classification (NCBI taxonomy): domain Eukaryota; kingdom Metazoa; phylum Chordata; class Actinopteri; order Scombriformes; family Scombridae; genus Scomberomorus; species Scomberomorus guttatus. Next base: position 28,900,282 of record CM076459.1, on the reverse strand, counting down.
CTAGTGACAGTCAAAGCTCCAGCTGCCTATAGCTGTTAGCTCTGACTACCAACTTTATATCTATTCATGCTATATCTATTCATGGTACACTGAGCAGTGGTCAGTCGGTGTCTCCTTACCTCCCATGTCACATACTATGTAGCCATGAGGCCAGTTTGTCCTGTCCAGTCCTCTGCTGCATTTTTTAAATATTCTGGAAGGGAGGGAGCTAGCAGAATTTGGGTTTGTAGTTACTCTTTAAAGTTGAAGCTACTCCCTTACAATTTGTCATCTTTAGTTTTCCTATCAAACAAATGCTTGCATGTTATAAACTCAATTAGCAGACTCTGAACTTGTAGAGTGTTGTAATCTCTCATAGTGAACATCAAGTCTGCATTAAGTTTAGTCAGTGTAACAGTATTGTTGTAAAATAATGCAGTGCATTATGCAGTCTGTGCTGAAACTGTAAAGGATCACAGGACAAAACAGTGAGCTAATGGATTTTCATACCATAGAGAAATTAATAAAAACCAGCGGTTGCCTGGAATTAAAGAAGAAATTTGACCAAAAATATGTGCCTGAATGCCACTCCATTCACAAATGTGTTTCCATTATTTGTCCCTACGAGCAGGAGTTGTGACGTACAATTTTACTTTGCTGTCATGCTTTGTCACATCTTTTTGTATGTGTGTTTTGTATTACCTGACAGCACCAGCGCAGATAGAGGCTCCTTAATGATGACATGGTGGACAAATATCCCAAGCCAGTGTCTGTGATCCGCACACACCTAAAAGCAGACACAACAAACAAGACACCCAAGTTAAAACTTCACTTTTCCTTAACTAATGCAATGAGAAACAGTGTAATTTCTAATTGCATAGATGCCAACATATATGCTAATATCAATATTTACTCATTAACGAATTTATTAAGTTTTTCTTCTTGTTCCTATAGTTAGATGTTTGAGATTCACTGTGCAGAATGATGTATGTACAGAGTTTGACATGAGAAGGCTGTTTTCGCCTTAATCTGCTGAAAATGGAAAGTTTCTCTGTGCTCATTGAAAGTGTGATTTTAAGGGGTGGGCCTATGAGCAGGATTTGTGACATCACAACTACTTTGGAGGCTAATCATGGTCCTGTAATCAACTTGCACAAGTGTGATGTGGAAAGTTGATGGCTCCAGTGCACATACACGGAGAATGGACTTTACAGTGAAGAAGGAGACATCTTGTGTTCAGCAGTTAAACTTTTGAAATTAAATATATTGCATATTCATAGATTCTGGATTTTTAATGAGGGAGAAGGAGGAGATGTCATTTTAAGGATTTGCTGAAACACACCATACACTGTTGTTTTGATATTAGCAGTCAGATAGATGGAGATGGATAGATGAAGAGGGAGTGTGTGCACAGAAAGCAACCACTCAACAGTCACAAAAACCTTCAACTGAAAGAGATGTTGTGGATAAATGATATAACAAGATGTCAGTGGTGTGGAGATACACCAGTGATTAAACCTATGCACTAAAACAAGCTGTGATGGATTCATAGAAACACCATGCAAAAAACAGAGCTACAGTTTGTGATTACTATGTGATTTTTCCAGCGTTAAGACACACCATGTGTAAGACGTGGTGCCAGTCTGCATGGCTGAAAATGAGGGAATCAAACTAATGAATGTATCAACCCATGATATGAGCTCCCTGGCTTTAAACATTTCACAGATGTGTACTGACTTAAGTGAATCTTTAAATTCAACAGAAATATTGATTTAAAAATACAAGAAAAACTCCAAGGCACTCTCTTTTAAAACAATTAAAATGCCTTTATTGTCATGGCATGGTCATATTAACCTGACACATCAGATGGTTTGTTATACAGAACCATCTGAGAAGTCATCCATGGAAAATTTTTGGAAAAGGACAGGCACTTTCAAAAAATACTAATACAGGTGATTGGTTGACCCATCTGTCCGTCTATCACCTTCTTACCTTGTAAGGCAGCTGGATTTGCAACGCTGATACGATAGGTGGCCGGTGGTTTGGACACAAACGCATAACTTGTCTGACAAGATGGATTCTCATGTGATGCCGTGATCTTACAAATCCAGCTGCCTCGCAAGGTAATGGTCATATTAGACTTTTAAACAAACTCCATTAAGCCTTTGTCAGGGAGTCAAACAGATGTCATGGACACCTGGCCCTTGTCTACTGGTATTCCACCAATATGAATCTTCCATTTGGACATGGTGTTGCGGTCTAGATAGGGTGTAAACATATACAAACTCCAGCACTCAGTGTCGTTATCAAGCTCATCAAGAGAATCACTCTACCACTGGACCATCATGCTGCAAAAATATTTCAATAAATATTTGTTATTGTTACTATTTAGATGAATCAACTGCTTTTGGAAATAACATATTTAAAAGACATTTATCAACAACATTTGGATATAGATTCTTCAGTCCAATTTTTTATTTGCATTTCCACCCTATCCATCCAACCTTGTGGCTAAGGAAGGCAACATGAGCAAGTCCACTGTTTTAAACTGAGCTCAGCAGAAATACCATCTTCATCATTACAGAGATCTCAATGGAACACATCTCACACTGGGATTTATTATCAACCACACAAGCCATAATGCATTCTGGCCCCTCACATGCATTCCTTGATACATATTTGTACATATATTCTAACTCAGCAGCTGTACCAACATGTACCCTGTTTCTGCTCAATGATTGAAGCTAAACAGGTGTGGGCTTGGCTAATACTTGAATGGGAGACCTCCTGGGAAAAACTAAGTTGGTGTTGGTGGGCCAGTAGAGGGCAGTCTCCTCTCTGATCCTAATTAATGCCAATGCCCCAGTGCAGTAACAGGGACACTGTGCTGCAAGGGATGCCATCCTTCAGATGAGATCTTAAACTGAGGTCCTGACTCACTGTGGTCATTAAAGATCCCATGGCACATATTGCAAAGAGTAGGGGGTTGCCCAGTGTCCTGGCAAAAATTCTCAACCTGGCTCTCTCCATCTGGCCACCTAATCATCTCCCAGTGTAATTGGCTCAGTGGTTCCCTCCCCCTCCACTTCAAGCTGATGTGTGGTGCAAAATGGCTGCTGTGCATCCCCCAGGTGGGTGCTACATTTACATAGCGCTTTACTTTGAAGCACTTTGGGTATCAAGATAAAGCGCTATGTAAATGTAATCCATCATTATTATTATTATAAATCTTACATATAAACCCATTCTACTTACCAACAGATTGTCACTATCACATATGTATGAGTGGTGTTTGATGATCATTTACCTGTACCTACAGGTACTTAGGGCTTCTGCTTTCCCACTAGCAATGTTGTTGTTTAAATGAACCTCAGATTGAAAACTCTGTTTGAGTCAATGCTGTATTGAAATCACAGGCAAGGCAAGACAATTTTATTTTTTATAGCACTTTTTATACACAGAGGCAATTGAAAGTGCTTTACATAAAAGAGACAAAAATGAGATTGCATAGTAAGATGAAAAGATAAAAAATTATAAAAGAGCAAAAAAGAATAAAAGTCACTGTGCAATGTAGAGCCATAGTGCAATTATTAGCAACAATTAGAGGCAAAGGTGAACATAAAAGTCTTTAGCCTGCTTTTAAAAGTAGCCAGAGTTGGGTTTAGATCTAAGATCTTCCAGAAGTTTATTCCAGCTATGTGTAGCATAATAGCTGAATGCGGCTTCACCATGTTTTGTTTTAATACTAGGAACAGTTAGCAGCCCAGTCCCTGATGACCTAAGAAGTCTATTGGGTACATAGGATGGAAGCAAGTCAGAGATGTATTTTGAATTCCATTCTATGCGACACCGGTAGCCAATGCAGAGACCTGAGAACTGGTGTAATATGTTCAGCCTTCTTAGTTTTTGTTAGAACCCTAGCAGCAGCATTCTGAATGAGCTGTAGCTTCCTAAGTGCTTTTTTGTGAAGGCCTGAGAAAAGACTGTTACAGCAGTCTAACCTACTAGAAATAAAAGCGTGAATTAGTTTTTCAAGGTCTTGTTTGGACATGTATCCTCTAATCCTTGCTATATTTTTAAGATGTTAATAGACCAATTTTGTTACTGACTTGATGGGTGGGTGATCTGAGTCAATAACGACACCAAGATTTCTGACTTAATTTCTGAAATTTACAGAAGGGGACCCAAGATGAGCCACAACTTTCAGCCTTTCTTCTTTCGCACCAAAGACAATGATCTTAGTTTTTTCTTTGTTTAGTTGGAGGAAATGTTGACACATCCAGTCATTGATTTGGTCAATGCGTAGACCTAGTGAGTCTTTAGGAGAATAGTCACTTGGTGAGAGAGCTATGTATAATTGAATGTTGTTCACCTAGTTATGGTAAGCGATTTTGTTCTTTTGCATAATGAGGCCTAGTGGGAGCATGTAGAAATGAGAAATGGGTTTGTAATTTCTAATTACAGAAGCATCCCTAAAGAAGGAAGCAAACTCATTGCATTTATCGGCAGATAGGAGCTATTTGTGCCGGGAGGTTGGTCAGCCTATCAACAGTGGCAAATAGAGTCTGTGCATCATTAATATTTTTGTTGATGATGTCAGAAAAGAATGATTGTCTAGCACTTTTCAATTCTAGATTGTAGGAATGAAGTTTCTCTTTATAGATGTCATAGTGAATGCATCTAGCATTCCTAGCCAGCCAGTGTTGTGTCCAGGTGTGCTGCAGGAATGATTTGTCATGTGCGTGTGGAGGTGGAGATATGAAGAATGTTTGCAGCTAGGGCACAGGTGCCCTGTGGACTGGGGTGAATGCCATTTCTGTTAAAAAAAGGAATCACGCTCCCAGAAAAGATTAAAATTATCAATTAGAACTAAGTTGTGTGAGGAGCATTCTGACTGTAGCCATGTGTGGAGACTGAGCAGCCTGCTAAAACACCCTACACCTTGACGGAGAGAGGGGATCGGAGATAAAAACTGATTTTTTGCAGTCCTTGAGTAATTTAAAAAGACTGTTAAGATCGTGCTTTAATACTTTGGACTGTTGATAGACCGTATCATTACAACCTACATGGATAATAACATTCTGGTGTGAGGATGTTTACTTAAAAGAGACAGGATCTGTTGGACCATGTCCAAAAATTTGGAACCAGGGAAGCAATATGTTGTGTCTGTTTTTGATAATCAGTGAAGCAGGAGGAGCAGGAGGAGAGGGTTTGGAGGTCTGAACCAAAGGGGATTACAGCAGGACGAGGGGTGAACTGCATGCAGCCAGGTTGTGAAGAGGGGGTGTGTCGTTTGAGAGCGATGGGCAACAGGAGAGACGGACTGCTTGGACACAGTCGTGGAGAGTGGAGGACCCAGCTGGGTCCAGTGGTCTGCAGCCTGGGCAGTGGCAACATCCAGACATGAGATAGTCGAGTCCAGTTCTCTGGCAGTTGTGGTGGTGACAGCGGGGTACATGGTGATCAAAGAATCAAGGATCTGTTCGTCTTTGAGCTGGTACTGGATGGATATTCTCCTTTCCAACTAGGAGATTTTCTGGATCTGGCGGAGACAGCTGTCACAACCGGATGGTCAGGTAAGTGGAGGCATGACTTATTGGGTCCAGTGGTGGTTGCAGGGGAAAGAGAAACAGCCATGGCCAGTAAAAGGAGTCGTGACAGGGGTAAATGCTACTGTCTTTGGTGTAGTAGCATTAATCAGGCAGAGACACAGGGCAAGACTTACCTGCGAGGGTAACTTGTACACACAAGAGGTCCTACTGGGAAACAAGACTTACCGGCACTGGCCCAAAGACTGGGCCTGCTGTGATAGATCAGCCTCCAGTAAGCAGGTTTGATAGCCATGGTTTCCTCCTGGTTGGTGGTGTTGGTGGTGAAAGCGTAAAACAGCGGTGATGTTGTCTGCTGTCCCCGTTAGCTGGCTAGCTCCCAAGCTAAAGACAAGCCGGTTATGCTAGCAGCAGATCCACTTGCGGCAGGCTATCCCAACTGAGAGACTTAAAACTTAAGATCTGAATGACCAATAACTAAAATCTTTCACTATGTTAAAACATATAGATAAAACAACCAGGATCTCAAGCAGATCAATTGAACCGGGATCACCCTACACACCTTGCAAAACCACAGGATCACAAACACACTCTGACCTGTCAAGCACCAGTTCTTCCAATTTATGCAGGTCACAGGCAATGTACTCCAGGGCCATGTCAGTGATCCGAGGGCACCAAGACAAGTCCAGGCTGCGGAGCTTACGCAGGTTCTCAGCCACCAGCTCCACACCATCGTCAGTGATCTTGGAGCAGCCAGAGAGGCTGAGGGCGGTCAGGTTGGGGAGGCTGTGCACCATGTTGACTACACCATGATTGGTGATCTCCCAGCAGGAGTGAAGCCGCAGAGTGTGGGTGGTGTAGCCCTGTGGGTAGAGGGTAATTTTAGGTTATTTGATTAAGATAATAAAAAGACATCGAACAGCTTAATTATTATAAGGATGGCATTGTATTGATCTACTTCTGGATGGCTCTTTTTGGGCTCTGTTAACTTTTAAATATGCTGCACTTGTGACACCAGGCAAAGTTGCTAGCTGCCCCTCGTTCTTTTTTTTTTCTTTTTTTTCATTTACAAACCAGCCACCTTCATACCTTGGTTTACCAGTTCAGAACATTTCCTGAATACAGGCTCAATACCAAACATCAGAGATCCACCCACTGCATCTTCATCTAACTTGGACCCTGACAAGTTTAAATACTTAAGTTGTTGTCAGACCTTTTTAAGCTAAATGTAATTTCTCTCTTGAATCAAACCATCCAAAGATCATCACTCAGATTGGAATAGCTATCATAAATACATACAATTCTTTCCACAAATGCTTTATGGCTGATCAACACACTATGTTCATATAGAATAATAGTTCTGTTAATAGTTACTGCATCCTCCTTTACACACATAGCCTTACAATATAATGCAAGACAATATCAGACACTACAGCCTTAAAGTCACCTCATTGATGTATTGGCCACTTGGGGGCAGTGGAACATGCTGATGACACAATATTGACATATTATCACCTTATAACGTGGGTATTACAACATAGTGTTTATGTTCACCTGATGAATATTCACTCTCCTTCCAGTTCTGGTTTGGTGTCCACCAACTCCTGACGGAAATATCTGGCTCTTTAGCTGCTAAATGTTTCACTATGTTTACCAGCTAGTCGCTAACTGTGTCTGTTGCTGTGTGGTGCTGGGCAGGTAGTGTACAGTGGGTTTAGCAGAGCATTTTCACTGAAAACAGCTTCACAGATTGATGAGAGCTTAGTTTGTGCCAAAACCAAAACTGAGCTAAAATTAGCTAAAAGCTTGTAGAACTGAGGGGAATTGGAGGAGGAGTTGGTGATAATTCTCTGTGAAATTGTTACTATGAGTGACCCTCATGATTATATTAGTGTAGCTTTAATTAATAAGAAAATGGTCTGCAAGTTAATTTCTTTTTCTACCAAACCAACAAGTGTTTTGTTTTTAGTGTCCTTTTTCATTACTAGGATTATGCTTATTAACAATAGGGATAAGAACTTTTACTTTATAAAAAATACATATATTATGCGTCAACTCAAGAACAGAACAGTATAGTTCCCTTATTTTGACATCCTACCTGTTTGGCTGTAAAGTAGGCCATGGCCGTGTCAGTGACGTGGTAGGCCTGCAGGCTCAACTCTGATAGGTTGGGTAGGAGCTGTGAGATAGCAGCAATGGCGTCATCCGCCACATTGATGCAGTCACTGACACTGAGTGAAGTTAACCGGGCATTCAGACTGGACCACAGGCCAGCCTCTGTGAAGTCGTTACAGCCTGACAGTTCAAGGTGCATCAGGCCTTGCATTTGCTCCAACATGACCTGCAACATAAAAGCCACCAGTCTGAATCACAGCTGCTAAAATGTGGTTACAGAGAGATAGGCAGTTGATAGACAGTATCTAACTGATCAGAAAAGCAGCAGCATTCTGGATGTGAGGACCACCAGAATGGAAGGAATACAAAGTTTGAACTTCAGCAGTATTAATGTTTAACTGCAATATTTTGTGATGACATTTAATGTAACACAGGAACTCTATCTAAAGTTTGTGTCCACAGTTGTACAATGATCTATTCAGCAACTCGAGCTGTATTCACAACCACTTTTTTCCAGCCACTAATTCAACTGAGTTGAAATGCCCTGGGCAGTATGTGTCAGCATATCTGTGTGTGAACACACTTGATGTCATATTAGTTACAGTGTAAACACCAGTGAAAAGGTGAGTGTATACTGGACACCATGTGCTGTCACTGAGGGCTGGAGCCCAACTTTTGGTCTAGGCAGATCAGAATGAGTGATCGATCTATCTACCTACCAGAACCGACTAGTTACCCGCTATTATCTCTAAATCAATTCCAGACCCAGATCTCAACCCATATACAACCAAAGCCCCAAAATCACACTTAAAAAATCATGGGCAGTTACCTTGGAGTGATACATATATACTGTACGGAGTTTAAGTTATCTTGGAGCAGTGTTAGGCGCTTAGTCAAAATACTATATGTTCAATGATCTTGTATTTCAAGTCAATAATGTTGTCCATCTTTGAATTCTTTTCCAATCTTGAAAAGCCATAACTTTTTCTGATCCATTTATGTTTTCACTGACTGATTTCTTTTAAAGATGGTTGCCTATGGGTAACATTTTTAGTTTCATTAAGTGTTCATGGTTTATTTCAAAAAGGGTAAACACAGATTTTCAGTAGATGCAAAGTGAGACACTTGCTTTGGAATGCAGCATATCTGTTCACAGTTTTGTTTACCCGTATGGCCTTAGTTTCTGGTGTAATTAAGTATTTTCAAGTTTGACTAAATGCTGCACAGGTGATAATTATTTATTATTTATAGGCAGGTATATTGGGGGGGGTTTGTGGCGTTGTCTATATTCACTCTCATGTGGAGGTTTAATATCAAATTAAATAAAAACAAAACATATTATATCTAATTAATATGTATAAATACATTATATAATGAAATTGTGAAATAATCAAATAAACATTTAAAAACTCACGTCAATAGTATACACAATAACAAAGTTCATAGCAGCTCAATTTAATTTTTAATTGTATAATATTCATTCATTATTTATTTCCGCTTGTTTCTACTTCAATATCTCCTGCACAGATGTTTCACACTACACACTAAAGGGCATAATCCCTCCCTTTTCCTTTTTTTTTCAATTGCAAAAATGGAAGGTGGAAGCAATTGGAAATAATTAATTAATAAAAATCTAATTTCTATCAGAGAAGAGTGAAAGAGAGAGCTGCTAAGTGGTGACTATGAAATTACTGTTGTTATACTGATGAAAATAGTTCTGTGGATGTACATTATGCTGAATTTAAAAAGTGAGCTGTCATGATTTATAACTTTATTAGCAATCAGCCTTTATTTGTTCATCCTGGCCCATTCTGCCATTATTTGAATATTGGCTTTTATTTGAGAATTTATGATAGGCTACTCAAGTCAGTGCTATTGTATTGCTATTGTGATTCAGTCCTGTTTATGTGGACTGTAAATCATAACCAGCAGCAACAGAACTTCAGGAGGATCAGTCGAGTCCAGGTTTCCAGTCAATGATTCAGTTCTGTTTATGCAGACTGTAAATCATAACCAGCAGTGGGGGTTGGGGTAGAAGCTTCACTGAGATCATCAGGTAGGTACCCTCCTTCCTTGGTGTTTCATTGATAGGCCCACAACACCTCAAGAGGGCTCAACAGTGACACCTGGCATCCCAGGTGCACTCCTTTCCACTTTTACCCCTCCTGCTGGTTGATGGTCATCTTGCCACCCAGTTCTTCTCATTTCTTTTCAGCCAGAGCCAGTTGCTGCTTTGCTCGGCACCCTCTGCCAGTAACATGATAGCCTGTCCTCGGCTTTGGGTGAGGCTGGTCTTGCAGCTGGTGAGTATGTGCCTTAGGTTTGCTGGTTGCTGGTAAGTCTGCCTCCTTCCATTTCCCAAAGATCCTTCCAGCCAAGCTTCCAGTTATCAACGTTTTCCCATCCTGTCCATTGGCCCTGTTTTGCCTGTGAGACTGCTTTTGCACATTGTTCTGCCTCCTCCTGCTGCTGTATCACTTTTACCACCAGCCCTCTCTTCTGCTCTTCTGGGCAGGTGTTGCTCTATGCCATGTGGGTACAGGGCAACACCTGCCCCCTATTTGTCTTCCATGCTGCACTTGGCCCACAATATCTCCATGCCTGAGAGCAGATTTCACCTGCTGTACCGCTTCAGATAGGTTCCATTTTCTGCCTGCTGCCACTCTGTGAGCTGCCATCCATATTGTGGCGTATTCTTCAGTACGACTAGCGATAGGCAGTTCCAGAGCCCCGTTTCCATACAAGCCGATATTGCTGAGACATCATGGGAGTTCGAGCCATTTCTTGATGTATGTACTAATGTTCTCTCCAGCTTCTCGACTTTGTTGATGGGAACCTCACAGATCTTCAGAGGCCACATCAGACGGAGGAGCAAACCAATCAGCACCAAAACAGAGTCTTGTCCATGTTAGCAAGGCTTTTGAAGGTTTCCTTCTTCTATTGCTTACTCTTGTCTGAGTCCTATACGCTTGCATTGTACCACCATCCTCAGCTCTTGACATGGCATCTCTGATATCATTGGTATGGGTGCTCTGTCAATGTGGAATCTCTGGTCTTTGAGCTTTCCTTTGATAATGGAGATGGTCCTGGACTTGTTGGGCTTAAACTGTGCCCATGTTATGTTGGAATGAAGATTTTCCAGGAGTCACTTTGTACAATGGTTGTGGTCAGAGTGGTCATGTCATCCATATAGGTGCAGATGGGAAGTAGCCGTAGTCAGGACTGCAGGTGTTTTCCTCCTACCACCCATTTGGATCCTCCGATCAGTTCCATGGCCAGGGTAAAGGCTAGTGGGGAGATGGTGCATCCTGCCATTATTCTTATTTCCAGGGATTGCCAAGACATGGTGTACTCTGATCTTGCGAGGCAAAACTGCAGATCTTGAAAATAGTTTCTGACCAGTTTGTGATGGTCACTGGAATACAGAAGAACTCAAAGGATGTCCAGAGGATAGTATGTGGGTTAGATCCAAAAGCACTGGCCAGGTTGAGGAATGCAACATGAAGATCATTTTCTTTCTTTTTTGCAGCTTGAATCTGATGCCATATCATGGTTGAATGTTCTAAGCATCCTGAGAAACCTACCAGCTTTCTGTACCAAGGTGTCAATCAAGTTGTTGTCTTTCAGGTAGGTTACCATCCTTTGTGCAACAATACTGAAAAAATTTTCCCTTCAACATTCAGAAGATTTATTTGCCGGGATTGTTCGGTATTCGAGGCATTCTTCTCTTTGGGGACTAATACCCCTGGTCTTCGCCATGCTTTTGGGATGTTTTTCTTCTTCCACACCACCTTCATTAGCCTCCACAGAAACCTCAGGACATCTGGAGTGTTCTTATACAGCCAGTAGGGAACTCCATTTGGTCCTGGAGCTGACGCCGTCCTTGCCTTCCTCACAATCCTTACTTCACTCCATTTAGGAAGGCTGTCGTCACACTGGTGTTCTGGTTGAGGAATGGGTGGCATGTCAGGAGGTATGTTCCTCTGTTCATGTCTCTGGTTGTCTGTGTATATTGTTTTCAAATGATCTTCAAGTTCCCTCTTTGAAACTTGGAGTGCTCCACTCTTTTCCTTTGTGAATAGCCCTTTCACAAATCTGAACGGATCCCCATAGAATGATGTTCTTGCCCTCTACTTCTTCTGATGGTTCTGAGGTTTTCTGCCCTCTGTAGTCTTGCCAGGCATTCTTTTGGGTCTGTTTGCAGGAGGTTGATTCCCTCCCTCCTCTATTGAACCTTTCCTCTATTGCTTCCTCAAGTCCCTTCTCTCCTTGACTAGGCACTCAATTTCTTGTTGCCTTCTGGACTTGGGTTAGGTTGTTGTTCTTTTATTCTTCCTTTGGTCTCTTGCTCCAAACCTTTCTACCCCATATTAATAAATTAGGTCGCTCATCCTCAGACTCCATCCATCCTCTTTTTTGCTGCAGGACTTTGGCCACTTCACGGTGGCCTGTATCCTTGGATCTTCTTCTCCATCACATATTGTGTCTGGATTGGTTCCAGGTTTTCAGATGTCGTGGATGAATTATTTTCCTCTCCAACTGGGATATTGATGCTCAGCAGACTGTGGGTTGTGTCCTGCCGCTGAGCTTCATTCAACTGACTTGACCCTTCTCTCAGGAGATACTGGTCAATGCGAGGTCCCAGTCTTACCAGCTTAAGGTATTTCATCCAGCCTTGGTATATTCTTAGGCCATGGAGCGATATTACCTTGGACCAGCCACAGCTACATGTTTGGAGCTTGTGTCCTACAACTGTTGTTGCTGTGACAATTACGTGATTCGTTGTCATTTCCATTCCTGTGTCTGTGTCTGAAGAACTAGTCAAACTTTTAAAAAGATGATGAAGGATGCATATAATATATATTGTGTCTTGACACATAAATATTGGGTATATAGATATTATTACCCTTTAGTCTGGTTTTGGTTAATATTTGGTTATATAAAATGTGGACATTCAGCAGCACAAGTGTTTCTTTTCATTTTAATAAATCTCTAATTATATTACAAACTGTGGGTCTCCATACTCTCAGAGCTTGGACACTATTCTACAATATTGTGATGACAAACTAAAACACCATTGTGTTTTCTTTCCCTTTCCCATCTTTTTTTCAAATGGAAATCTTCCATTTAAGGTGCAACAAAATGGTAATGCACAAATCAGCACCCCACAACAGGAAAGTCCATATATGCAGCCAACAGTTCTAGCTTTCTCCATAGCAACCATCCACTCATCCCAGAATAGCAGCCTAGCCTAGCAGGTATGAAGAGCCATCTGAGAAACACTCTGCCAGCATTATGCCTCTTTTGTTCCTAGCAGTGGAATATGACAGCATAAAAGCAGAGCTAATGAAAACTGAAGCAAAAAAAATCAGAATGTCTTCAAATTTTGGCTACTGCTGTCTAACATGTTCTGTTATGTATCGTAACACAAGTGAGCAACATAATGTCCAAACAAATCCACTTATAAACAGGCTAACAATCAAAATCAGAAAAAGGATAAGAATGATAATTCATGTCTCTTCAATCATTTGTGTGGTTTCACTCTATAGTTTTTGCAGGTCCTCTCCTGTGTGCCAGTAGAAATATCATCAACTGTCATCCCAGTAGTGATGGCACTGACCTGTGTACCATTAATTCTCAAATAAAAGCCCATATTCAATGACAGAGTCTCAAATAATTGGCTGGTCACTAATAAAGTAAAGTAAAGTAAAAACACTGAGGGGGAGTGAAATTACCTGTACTTTAAAGGCTCAAAGGTTAAATTCAATAGATTCATAATGTCTATTTCCACAGTACTAGCTTCAACAGTGTAACAGAGCCATGTGACACTCACCACTCTGCTGCTCTCACTTTCTCTTTTTAACACTAAGAGCATTTCCATCACTAATTATTACCAATCACATCTCTTTCCCACTTTTTTCAATTGGTGTTAAGCTAGCACTCCCTGTATGTTTCAAATTAAAAGCCTACCAGGACAGGGAGCCTTTGAGCAGCTGGAATCCTTTAATGTGAAACATCTGTGCAGGAAGTTGATGTGCTGAGTTTCATTGACTGTACCACAGAGAGCAAAAAAAGGCAACTGGAAGGCTACTGTATTTGTACTAAAAACAGAAAGTGAGAGCAGCATAGTGACTCTCTTGCTGTACTGATGGAATCAGTGCATTGGAAGCCAATGTTGAGTTTCATTAACAGCAAATTAAAACAGGAGCAGATCAGAAAACAGTGAGGCTTCTTACTAAAATAAGATCAAATATCATATAAAACAGGGGAAATAAGTCATACTTGTGTGGCTCTTTTCACAAATAATCATAACATATTGATGGCTGCTCTTAACTGTTGCTGACCAGTTCCACTACTTTGTTACCTAGATGGCTGCTGAAACTGCAAGCTTTCTCAAAAAGGAGAGCTGGCACAGCTCTGAGTATAACAAGGAATGCTCTAATCTCCCAGGCACTCTGAACTACCCACCATGTGTAATTTAGAATCATCTCCAAGATCAGGGACATTTTTATCCAGTAAACTCTGTCTTTTCCAAACATATCTAGACTTACCTCTAATCCGGCATCTGTGATGGTGGACCTCTTGAGGCTGACTGAGCGAACACCCTTCTTGGAGAGCGGGTAGTTGTCAATGAACTCACAAATGTCCAGGTCTGACACGCCCACTAAGCAGAAAGACTGGAAGCCACGCAGTGCGAAGGCCTGTAGACTGACAAACTCCTTCTCCCCATTGGGCAACAAGGTATATAGCTCCTTGGCGTGCAAGATGGGTGTCACGCCCTCCCAGAACTTGGGCTGATACAGCACCTTGCGCCATGTCTTGCATACCTGTGCCAGCACACATTTTTCAGCTGTGGTGAAGTACCACAGCAGTCGGTTGAGCAGCTTCTCATCCAGGACAAGCTGGCGCTCCAGCAGCATGGGTTTGGGTAGAGTGAGGGGGGGTAGTTGACGAAGGGATGGCTTCAGGCCCACCAGAGGCTTTCCGGGTTCCAGGTCAGGGCCCGAGAGAGAGGCTGCTGAATGGGGCATGCCAGGGCCATCCAGGTGGTGGTGGTGGTGGTAGGGAAGGGAGGATGGTGGCGGAGGCAGGATGGAGGGCACCGAGGAGGACTGGCACAGACGGTTCTTGGCAGCAGGTGTGCCCTTGGTGATACTTGCGCTGCCCAGACCGTTGGGCTGGCTGGGGGGCAACTTCACCATACCGTTGCGAGTCACGCAGGGAGACTTCAGCTCGCTGGGAGTGGACATGTTCAACATCGGGAACCTGGTGAAAGAAGACAGATTCACAGTGCACTGTTAAACTTGGAGAAAGGTGAAGAGGATGTGTAAAGGGTGTGTAAAGAATGAATAATTAATTAATTTAATAAAGATTTATTTAACTGCTTTGGAACTATGAAAACATTCATAATAAACAAGCAAACATTTTGCTCTGGATAGGTTTAGTTAAAGACAAAACTTACACATATCACAGCACAGTGTGCAGTGTGCAAACAGACACTCTGTAACACACTGCATTGTAGGATGATGGAGGATGATTTTATACACATTTCCACTTCTGTACATTACATTAGACATGTTGTCTTTGGGATCTCTACTAAGATATAAAACTAAATGAAATTGTTTAAGCTTTGAGCCTTGTAACAATGCTGTGTTTTGTAGACCAGGGTTTCCCCAGGAAATTGATTAGCAGAATTGGTATGATGAACAGCCCAGCCCCCTTCCTGTACACACCAAATATCCATACAGTTCTCTGGTGGAACTGATGGAAGTAGTGTGAAAAGAATGTATACTATTAGTATAGAGCTACTGATGTTTAATACAGGTCCAGCTGGTAAATATCAGACTTCAAACTAAGCTGACATACTGAACATACAGATAGAACAGTGGAGAAATACAGTATATTTTGCTGCAGGGTGGGTTTGGGAAGTTTCTATGGGTGTTTTGATTTTTTTTTTTTGTTGTTGTCTATTTTTATTTATTTATTTTTGCTATTGGAATCAGTTCTAACTGTTGTGAATTCAAGCTGAGCAGTATTACTTTGAAATTAGGGTTAAGTGAAAAGTAGGGATGGTGTTGATAGCATTTTATCAAATTCCAAATCCAGTATCAAATCAACTACATCTTAAAGATGTCTAATCACCTCTTGTTGGCTGAGAAGGCAGACACTCTACAGTTTTTAGTGGCAGTCAGTAATTAATGTTCATAACCTGCATCTACAACCTGAAAATGAGATGAGCAGCATAATATACGAAATGTTAACTAAATGTATCTGGCACATTCAGCTAACAACTGGAGGTACTTCAGCAGCTACTGACTCCAAATACTAAAGTTCCTGATTCACAGCTATGAAGCTGATCAGATTCAAATATTGATCTGATCTGTGAAACTACAAAAACACTCAGTCCACTGGCGGTCATTGCATGGTGTTACAGAGTGATGTGTCTTTACTCACAAACAATCTTTGTGTGTATACAGACAGGAGCTACAGAGAGCAACAAACATTTTAGTTTAGCCATTACTGAATTGACCTTAATTAGTTACAGCTGATTTAATCTGTTGCTGGTGATGTCAGTTATTTTAACCAGAGACAGCAACGCTTAGTTGATGTAAAAGAGTGAGGACAGATAAAAGGTTTGATAAGACATTTCCTAGTGTTGGAGCTTAATTAATTGCCATCTGGGAACCGGATCCAATTTGGAACTGGCTATAGGAACCATCCCTAGCGATATGGTGATATATGAAACCATGTGATGATACACATTTGTGTATCAAAGATTTTGCCACACTGTTTATACTTTTATATTTCTTCATTTTAAATCTGTGGTTGTATTAGATAATTGTGACAAATGTTGCAAATCAGTGAGCAGTTTTGCTTAATGGCACAACTTGATTTATATGATTTTTGCACTAATGTGAAATACTTTGATTTCTCAGGTTTTTAATTCACTGATTTAGCAAAAAACAGACATTGCCCAGCTATTTATTTTCTCTGTAAATGGTTTGTCAATTTTACAAAATAACTGTAACTCAAATTTCATGTTTTATCCAGGAATTTCAACCATATCTCACTAAGTTTGCTCAGTTGTTCCCTATATACATCACCAAAGTTCCTACTTTATACTTCATATTTATTACACCGTCTCCATAACAACTGAGCAAACTTTATCTATCCAAGGAAGACTGTGAGATGCAGTTAAAGGTCTGGAAAAAACTGAGTTGAATTGTTTCATTAACATCTGGCCAGGAAACAGATGAAAATTAGCTTCTTAGGCTAGCTCTGGCTCATTTACACTTCTTTTTTCTGTTGATGTCCCTGTCAAATAAATAAATTTAATTAAAAATAAGTGGACCTTGACTTAAGATGTATTCTGTCAAACTATGTATTTCCAAGGTCAAGAAAGACATTTAATTCTCATGTTTATTTTCTCAGAAAATTTACTATATGGTGTTTTATATCTACATAATGATATGAAATTGCATATACATAATATAAAGGGTTATGAATATAGTTCCTTATAATTTTGTCTGACCAACAATGAAAACAAGTATTACATTTATGATTATATGAAACAGAGAAAAGTAGGAGATCCTTACAATTGAGTGGGCCATATGACAAAATATTTGGTTTTATACAAAAAAAAAATCAAATCTTAATAATCAATGATAAAACTGTAATCTTATTTGTTTTTTCTATAACTGTAACTAATAGCTTTCATTTCATAGATTATCATCATAAATAATAAAGAAAAATAATAAAGAAAAGCAGTTTTCAGTCAGCTGAGTCAAAATGTTGCAACTATCATCAACATTCTGTTTGAATAGGCTGCATCTCTTTTGTTGTTTGCATTTGACAGAGCTGAACGGTGTATCCAAGTGAAAACACATTATAGTGCAAATGAAAGCTGTGGCTCATGGCCCCATCTAGCCTGTTCTCTGTGATCTCACTGTATCAGCAGCAGGAGGACAGCTCACAGGCTCAAACCGCTCAGTTATGTAACACCCTGACTATAGGGCTTCACACACAACAGCATCCTTCTGTCCCGCTCTACTGACACAACCAGCTGTGCTATTTACACCTGCTACATCCATGCACACATACATCTATTTATCTATACACACTGTCTATGAGTTATCAAGAGCACTTTTCAATATGACCACATCTGGCAGCATTTTACATTTGATCATTTTAGAGTATTTATTGTTGGTCCCTTAGCAGATGGAGACTGGCTCTGGCTCTGCCTCCCCTGTCGCATCACCGAGGTTCCTCCATTACATAATACAGCAATGTTGTCAACTAAGCCGGCTAAAGCAAGCACCCATGAAGCATTTAAACAGGCAGACATATTTCAGAACAATGATGGGCAAATCCATTACAGAGCAGATGAAGAAAATATTCACTCAGATGTCAGAGGTCAGGCTAAAATATTTCACAAGATTTCACCAAATCCTAAGGTAACAGATGCACAGTTACATCAAAATCTATATTTACCATTCCTCCGTCATGTAGCTGTGGTGCTGTGTCTGTCAGGAGGTAGGGATGCTGAAGCATCTGCAGGCTCTGATGCCTGTGGTCCATCACAGGCAACAACAACAGGATATCCGGCACTTCACAATAAAACCATCATCTCCATAAATCCACACTGTAAACTACACTGTACACACACTACACACTACACTGTAGAAACAAAAGCTTTAAATTGTTTACATTAATGTTAAATTTGATTAAGCTGAACCCAATAGTTACTGTACTACTACTACTTCTACTACTACTACTAATGATAATAATAATAATAATAATAATAATAATAAATATAGGAAGTTTTTTACTACAACTGTATTTTTTTTTTACAAATCATTATTTTCTCTAATGTACAGACAATTACTTGATGGAGGCTTTATACATGTCTTATTATACATGTGGCTATAACATGATCTTCTCCCTGATCAAAATCAAAATAATTCAAACCATCATGTAGAAGTGTCCACTTCCTCTACTCCCCCAGACTCTTTCTTTGTACTACATCAACCACAGATCTCATATTAATGAATCAACACTTACCACTTATCAAAACACATATATTGTAACTGGGAATGAAGCCTAACTCTTGTTAAGAACTTTCATCCAGTAACTGACTAATTAACTTTTATGAATTTACTCAATAATCATAGACAAAAAGAATTCAGCTTGATGTAGTTAAAGTATTGCAGTAAAAGTAGTGGTTTGGTCCCTCTGACTGATATATTATTATATATGACATCATTAGATTATTAATACTGAAGCATCAGTGTGTAAGCAGCATGTTACTGTTGTAGCTGCTGGAGGTGGAGCTAGTTTCAACTACTTTATATACAGTTAGCTAGTTTGCAACAAACTGAATACCCCCTACTCTTCCAAGCGTAGCCGTGAAACTCGCGAAAAACATGAAGGGCCCTCTCAAGCCAGTGTTTGGTTTGTCTATTCTGGGCTACTGTAGAAACATGGTGGTGCAAAATGGCGGGCTCCATGAAAGAGGACCCTCTCCCTATGTAGATCCCACTAAATTCTACACACTGGACCTTTAAGAGTATCTAAAATGAAAAGTGTGTACGTACTTAACTATATGAAGAGTTGTTTGGTGAATACCAGAATATATTAATACATTAATTTGTTAACCTAACTAACTTTTTCCATGTTATTTATTTTGTTGTTATCTTTTGTTATTATTTCTTGCTTTCTTTTTATATATCTTATATGATTTGGAATGATGTTTGTATGCACAGTAATGCACCTTGTAGCTTCTACATGATATCAGAATTATTGTTTTTACATTTCAATAAAGAAAGAGACTTATATTTTTGGACAAATTACACCTATCTGTTGTCATTTGAGGAGACAAAACTGCAGACCCTAAAAGCAAGCCACACACTGTAACATTTTGTCAGAAAAGTGTCTCCTGTACAATTTCTCTTTGATTATATATAATGTATATATATATGAGTAAATGTACTTAGTTACTTTCCACCCCTGGAAGGCAGGAGCAGTTGTTCTGATGAAAAAAAAATTGTGGAAGGTTGTCAAATTCAGCCACACTACTTCTCAAAAGTAATGTGCACATTTTACACTGAATGGCCATGTGTCAACACACTCTTTTAAACCATCTATACTTTGTTTAGCCTACATTTAGTAAACCATGATGCCATGTTTTATAAATTTGAATGTATTTTTCTAGTTTCAGGCAACCATTGGTTCCCATTCAATTCCCTATGGCATGAAAGTCAAAGCAAACATAAGTTGGTGTATTTCATCACGGCGAAGATCAAGTTCACATTATGCATTTGTCATTTGGTCAGTTACATTGTCATTATGAGGTAAAGCAGTGAGGACTTTTCAAATCAAACTATACTTACACAACTATAGTGTCAGCTTAACAAAATTGAATGCAGACTTGATGGTCACTGTGATGGATTAAACAACTCTAACAAGTTTCTAGAGTCTGAAATTGATTTTCATACCGTACAGAGATGAAACATTAACCTTTTTTTTTTTTGGTGTGGTAATTTAAAGGTGCATTAGACACCAGCCTGTAAACAGAACAGCAGGTTGGAACCGCAGTGTAAGTTCTGTGTTTGTCAATTCACAGTAAGTGCAAGATTCATACAACATGCAATAAAACTTATATCCTTTATGATTCTGACACTTTTAGGCATTATATTACAGTTTCCTCTACTTGGTAGATTTTGAAGGTTTATTTTGAAATGCAGTCATTCATTCATGAGAATACATTTTGTAGATTCTCAGTTACAGTAAATCTTGGCCAGCTATTAGTTCACTTTTTTTGTATTTACTCTGATGTAACATGATATCCTTTTGTAGATATGTATCATTATGGATCATACATATTGTTTTTTTTAAGCTGGCCACTCTGTCATGAGGTGCTGGAGCCTATTTCAGCAGTATTTCATCATACGCTACTGTACTTTTGACTAAACTAACAGTCCTGTTCCCCTGATGAATCACTTTCACTGGGCTAAACAAAACTGTGTTGAAGAGCACTATTACTGTGTTTATCCCTCAGAGCCTGGGGTTAAAGATGACCACAACAACATGTACTCTCCAACACAGTCTTAGTACAAATAGTGATGTAGTGATGTATGGTCTCACTGCAAATTGGGCAAAGTCAACACATGCTGTGAAACAGATCCACATGAATCACTCCATTATCCTCCAGTCCATCTGAATTTCATGATTCATGGAACTGCTGGGAAGACATTCTACATTCTACAGTGTCCTTGAGGTGCAAACACAACATTTCAGAAAACATATTGACAAATCAGAAAACACAACATTTTCTAAAATATAACATTCTAGAAAACACACTAACAAAACTGAAAACACAACATTTTACGAAACAGAAATGTTTCAGATTGGATAGATCCAATCCAATTCAGTTCAGAGTTCTTCAGATTTCAAGGTTTGGTCAACGATACTAAACAACAACCATGGGTGCACTGACTGGCACTATCTGGGTCCAATAATTTACGCATTTGTCTTGAGCCTCTTACAAGGTCATTTCCTGTTTACGCTTTGTAAGTCCTCTGCAGTCTCATATCCATCTTGTCAGTCCTACTTCTTTTAAGCATGTTTTAAGGGACATTTTGACATTGTGATATGTTGAAAGCATATTGAGAATAACATCATATGAATATCCTGTGTTGATATATCCCATTATTTTTCAATCTTTTCTTACATCTTTTCAAACTCAGCTTAAAATGTGTGCATTGACATTACCTAGAAGTTACAAAGCAAGTATCAGGAAACAGCAAATGATGTTGACCTTTTGTCAAGATAGTCAAGACAAAGATGTAAATAAGTGGCCCAGGCAGTGCCAGTCAGTGTATCTCTGGGTGTTTATTCCTGGATAGTATCACTGACCAAACCTTTTCTAAGCATTCTGGACTGACTTGGGTTCTGTTGAATCTAAAACAAGAATTGTTGTCGCTACCTTTTCTGTTTTGTGAAATGTTGTTGTGTTTTCTCATTTGTTGTTGTGCTTTCTGTTTTGTTAATGTGTTCTCTGAAATGTGTTTTCTGTCATGTTATTGTGTTTTCGGTTTTGTTGTTGTATTTTCTCATTTGTTAATGTATTTTCTGAAATGCTGTATTTAATTAAATGTTGTTGCGGGCCACGGTAAAATCTCCATCATCACCTCCAGGATCAGCATTTGTGTCCTCAGCCCACACTCTCCCGCAAGTGCAAGTAACTCAATAATCATTAGTTCTGTTGATATGGATATTTAGTTTTTTCTCTTGTTCTTGGTTTCTCATACAGACAATTTGGGGTTCAGCATCTTACTTAAGGACACTTAAAGGTCCAGTGTGTAGGATTTAGTGGCATCTAGCGGTGAGGTTGCAGATTGCAACAAACTGAATACTGCTCCCCTCACCCTCCCCTTCCAAGTGTGTAGGAGAACCTACAGTGGCCGCGAAACTCACAAAAAACACGAAAGGCCCTCTCTAGAGCCAGTGTTTGGTTTGTCCGTTCTGGGCTACTGTAGATGGTGGTGCAACATGGTGGGGTCCATGGAAGAGGACCCCTATGTAGATATAAAGGGCTCTATTCTAAGGTAACAAAAACACAACAATTCTTATTTTCAGGTGATTATACACTAATTAAAACATACTTATGAATATTATACTCCATTTCTGCCAAGTCTGTTCCGCTAGATGCCACTAAATTCTACACACTGGACCTTTAAGATGTAGAGCCAGGGGTGAAACCACCCTTTAAATTAATGATCTACCTACTCTACCAACTGAACTACACCCAGGGCTGGATCAGACCTCAAGATTTTAGATATTAGATATTGAAATATTAATGTGATATAATTAAACTAGATTTTGACACTGCTAACTCTATAAGGACCACCAGAAACATCTAGTGGGGACCCTGATGTGGATGAACTTTCTGAACATCTAGCCAGTCTTCAAGTCACAAGGAGTCAGCACTTATCATAAACCATTCAACACCTTAACATTTCTCTGTTACACCCTAAAGACAGAAACCCTCTGAGAGGAAGATAGGAGTGCTGTATGATATCATCATGACATCACATGTGAGCTGCGGGGAACACTACATTAGTGAAACAGTAAGGACCCTGAACAAGAGACTGAATGAGCACATCAGCTGTCTGTGAACACCAGAGCAAAACCACTCACGACATCCACTGGGAAGAGGTCAAAAACCATCAAGGAGACCAACTTTGAACAGAGACAGATGTTACCATCTCCCCTATATACATAAACCTGTTATCACATGACTTAAAGGACAGGTTCACCATTTTTCAAGTGTGTTTTAAAACAACAGTCTGGTGCCCAAATGAACATTGAAATTGTTCATACTGACCATTAGAAGATCCCTTCATAATGCACTTACAATGTAAGTGATGGGGGAACAAAATCCACAGTCCTCCTGTGCAAAAATGTATTTAAAAGTTTTTTTTTAGTGCCAAAGTCCCTCTTTTTGTTACTATACTTCCACCACAGCTCAACAGGGAAACACTGTCAGAGGAAACACAAAGAGGGAATTTGATGCTAAAAAGAATTGTAAATGTGGCAGATATCCACTTGATATGACTAACTCAGACCCCTCCCAATAATAATAATAAAATAATAAAAACTGGGTAGGGAACTCTTTATGCACCTTGTCTTCCACCCACTCCCTCCACACCTGCTCTCTCGCCTGTTTCCTTGTGGTGCTTACTCTTCAGTGCATATTTCTGTATTCTCCTGAGAATCTACTGCAAGTGATTGTAGAGGTGTGCTGCACTCTGAGCTAATGCTTGTTTTACAAGAAGCTGAGAGGGTCCTTAGCATCAAGGAATTAAGTTCCCCATATGTGGTTTCTATAACATATATATGAGGTGATATACTTGACTTTACTTTAGATATATAACAGTCTACATTCATACCTCATATCCTGTACATAAACACAATCATAGTAATGTAACATAGCAAGAAGCACTTGCAGTGCACATTTGTACACAAGGGCTTTCTCAGTCTGCGTTCTTGTGAAACATCATCAATACAAAGTCCACATTTAGCCAAGAAGAGTCCAGATGCCTGAAAATAATCTTGTTCCAGCTATTCTATAGAAGATGCTTTGGGAGCTCTGTGTGTGTGTGTGTGTGTGTGTGTGTGTGCGTGTGTGTGTGTGTGTGTGAGCTACAACCATTTTAGTTATTTGTCAAGAAGTTTATTTTGAGGTTAATTTTGGTGAGATATTAACAATTCAGACTGTGGTTGATTCATCAAATGAAAACCTACTTCAAAATTTGTGTAAATCTTTTTTAAAGATGCAAGGACTCTAAATCTGATATATCTGTAGCATTTTAAACATATGATATATTTTTTGTCAGTTCAGTCTTGACCTTGGATACAGCAGCTGTAATCTCTGCCAGTGATTTTGTCTTGCCACACTCCAACAGAAATGAATAAATACCTAAGTATACAACAAATAGAGCCAATGTGGTGTGTGATATTAGATTCAGGTTTGGTGAAAAAAAAAAAAAAAAAAAAAAAAAAAAATATATATATATATATATATATATATATATATTACAGTGAGGATAACAGGTGTACAGGTGTGTTGAAGTGTCATCACCTGAGCCCAGCTGAGCTGCTGATGTCAGAAAGAATGCTGTTGTTGTTTGATCCTCTCATTCTTGCAAGTTTAAATTACCAAGTTCAACTTGCAAAGTTCTTACTCCCAAGAACACAAGTTGGAATTTGGTGTACTCTGTACTGAGAAAGGCCTACAAATAAGCTGTCATGGCAAGAGCAGTGCCACAGATGCATGATGCTAGAAGAGAGAGAGGACCCATGTAAGGACAACTTTTGTCTGAGGTAGTGTGGTAGTGAAGGCACACTGAGGTGCAAACCAACATGACCCACACAGTCTAATCAGTCTGTCTGATGCTACGATTGATCATCATCATCATGACAGACTGAGACATTGTCTTCCCCGCTGGGCTTATCTGTGTCAGCCAAGCAATAATATGTCATGATAACCTGAAATGATGTTGGTAAGGATTAAGCATTATGAGAGATGAGCATTACTCTCCAAAAATCAGCCATTTCTGCTGTGTTCACTGCAGCTGCTCCTGCTCTGTCTGCAGGCTACATCCCACACAGTTTCTAACCTGTTAAACCTTCTAACAAGAAACCAGCATCACACAATAGAGACTTAACCAAAGTTTATTTTGCTCTTGAAACTTCTATAGCTTTCACTAAACCTTTAGTATAGGATCAAGCCCCAACCCTCATTGTAACCATTTCATAATACACTCTGTAACATGAGGCACAACTTCTGGAGACTCTGGAGATTCATGACTAAAACTATGTGTACAGGCAAAGACAGAAATATGCATACACATTCTTTTCTTCAGATTTATAAAGCTGTGCATACACATGGTGCTGATGTCAGTCATTGTGAAAGTGGATGCATGTGCAAAAGCCTTATTTATGGATGTATGGATGTTGCATATCAGCAATCCTTTATTTTTTGGTTTGTTTTAATTGTTTAGTGGAATAGTTTTGATTCAATCTTCATCCCTTTTGGTTTGTTGTTTGTTTGTTTTTGTTTGTTTGTTTTTTTCTCCCCATCATGGCTTTAAAGGGTAAAAAATGACATGTAAGACTACACTGGACACTGGACTTTGCGAAAGGCATCTTTGATTAACATTTTGCAGATCGCTGTGTAGACTGCGAAACTAATAACACAATCAATGAAACTGCTAACAAACTAAACAAACAATATTTTATTAAAAGATTACATCTCTCGCATCATATTTCATCTTCACTCACAAACTTTAAATGTGTCCCCAAGTGGAGTCGCAAAAACCATCAAGCGGTACAACGAAACTGGCACACATGAGGACCGACCCAGGAAAGGAAGACCAAGAGTCACCTCTGCTTCTGAGGACAAGTTCATCCGAGTCACCAGCCTCAGAAATCGCAAGTTAACAGCAGCTCAGATCAGAGACCAGATGAATGCCACACAGAGTTCTAGCAGCAGACCCATCTCTAGAACAACTGTTAAGAGGAGACTGTGCGAATCAGGCCTTCATGGTCAAATAGCTGCTAGGAAACCACTGCTAAGGAGAGGCAACAAGCAGAAGAGATTTGTTTGGGCCAAGAAACACAAAGAATAGACATTAGACCAGTGGAAATCTGTGCTTTGGTCTGATGAGTCCAAATTTGAGATCTTTGGTTCCAACCGCCGTGTCTTTGTGAGACACAGAAAAGGTGAACGGATGGATTCCACATGCCTGGTTCCCACTGTGAAGCATGGAGGAGGAGGTGTGATGGTGTGGGGGTGTTTTGCTGGTGACACTGTTGGGGATTTATTCAAAATTGAAGGCACACTGAACCAGCATGGCTACCACAGCATCCTGCAGCAACATGCCATCCCATCCGGTTTGCGTTTAGTTGGACGATCATTTATTTTTCAACAGGACAATGACCCCAAACACACCTCCAGGCTGTGTAAGGGCTATTTGACCAAGAAGGAGAGTGATGGAGTGCTGCGGCAGATGACCTGGCCTCCACAGTCACTGGACCTGAACCCAATCGAGATGGTTTGGGGTGAGCTGGACCGCAGAGTGAAGGCAAAGGGGCCAACAAGTGCTAAACACCTCTGGGAACTCCTTCAAGACTGTTGGAAAACCATTTCAGGTGACTACCTCTTGAAGCTCATCGAGAGAATGCCAAGAGTGTGCAAAGCAGTAATCAGAGCAAAGGGTGGCTATTTTGAAGAAACTAGAATATAAAACATGTTTTCAGTTATTTCACCTTTTTTTGTTAAGTACATAACTCCACATGTGTTCATTCATAGTTTTGATGCCTTCAGTGAGAATCTACAATGTAAATAGTCATGAAAATAAAGAAAACGCATTGAATGAGAAGGTGTGTCCAAACTTTTGGCCTGTACTGTATATTATTAATATTTTGGAGTGTGCAAGGTGCTAACAGTAAAAGGTAATGACATCACAATATAAATATACCCTGTTAATTAAAAGTTATGCATTCAAATTTTCCTCAAATAAAAGTAAAGTATTATTATCAGCAGAATGTATTTAGGCAGAGGTGGTTGATATGAATCAAATCTAAACTCAAGGTCCACTTTCTAGCCTTTTCCAGAGATTTCATCTGGATCTGATGGGAACTGGGGTCATGTGATCTAACAAATAAACATTGATACAATATCAAGATAGTTGTGTCATACTAGGTACATCTAAATTAAGAATATTCATTAAAAATATATGTTGAATTGATACTCAGACTTGGAATTTGTCCATGTACAAACTGGTTGATTCTCAGCCTCTAATGCTTTCTGAGAAATTGATAATCCTGATCATACCATTCTTATGTGCCATACCGTGTGTATTAGTCCATACGTCCTTATTCTTGATCTTCCTTACAGTCATAATGTGCTTTACATCCTCAGTTTTCTACATCTTGTTGTTTGGATTTTTATCTCTGTAGTTGGTATCAGTGACTCCATGTAATTCTGTTTGTAGACAGTACTATTTTTAGTATTTAGTAGTATTATATATATGCTATATATGTTATATATGCTTTCATATAACCAAATGCTCATTATCTGAGTTTGCCATTGAAGATATTATTCTGAACAAATACACTTTCTACCAACCACACAAAACATTTATCAAGTGTATTTTATGTCTACTGGCACCAGAATCAATCAATCAATCTCACAGAGAGAACAACACAACACCAATGCTTCATGAAAGCTAGAGCAGTACCTTGTGTAGGCTTGGATCATGTCAACTTGGTTGTTTATTGACCACAAGTCAGATGGAAGTGAAGGTCATCCAGACCGCTGCTGCCACTCCTCTCCTGTTTCTTTTCCTGGCAGACATGCTACATGCACATCCACCACCCTGACCTCCACACCCTTACCCTCCACTTTGCAACTGAAAACACTATCTCTTGCAGTTGCACTGAACGCTGGCACTGGATGTAAATAATGCACTGCAGATTAATCCAATGTGAACATAATTCTTAGCAATACTGGGTTGGAAGTAACACAGAACATGCTGTCAACAGTTTTCGTAGGGACTAAAAACTGTATGCAGTGAGGACTGTGGATTATTCAGAGTAATCATGACATTGTCCGTAGCCCTGGGGCTACGGACATTTTGGATTTTATACCAAATATTTTGAGTCAGAAAAGTGACCCATATTAACCCGCTTTGTGGACTCCTACTGTGCAGAAATGTATATTTTATGTACAAACTGTGTGGTGGTTGCACTTCCAGTAGCCACCAGATTTGACCAATCTCGTCTGTTTAACCTGTGACCATCAGTGTGGGATACTGCATTGAGATGCAGCATTTCCTCTCAAATAAGCAAACATTTAAAGAGATTAATTTCAGAAAAAAATAAGTGATGTTGCCTTAATGCAACATATAAAAGATATTGACAATAACACAATAATGCAGTTTGACAAATTGTGTATTAAATATAGGCTATCTGACTGACTAATACTCCATAGTGGATAAATGTTTTTACACTGGCCATGTAATCTGTGAACAGCTCCCACAACATTTAATTCTAAAGTATCAAAGCCATAGATGTATAATAAGATATAATATATCCATAAACAAAGCCAGTTAGTGGTTGGGCCACATTTTCTGCTGACAGTAATGTCAAACCCTTCATGAAACACACTCAAACTAACTTTAAGAAAGGTGAATGCCTCTGCTGGTGACACAGTTTCATTTACAAATTTAGTAAGACAAAAATAATCTGATGAATATTTATTAAACTTGTAATTAAAGTAAAATTATTAAGGAATTTGTGAGGACACCTATGTGTTCTCTTGGTGTTTTCAACAGCTGCCGTCACTATGAGCAACCACGACAAACTCAGCTCAAAGTCGCCAGTTAACACAGTCAGTTCAACTACTAAATATCCTTAAAAAGTATAAGTGGGCGTTTTAACATTCAATAGTTAGACTGGATATGTATTGCAGATGTCTGTAATTCAATTCTTCCTAGTCAAATTGAACATTTCAGATATCCACAATATCATTCCTGGGACAAATTCTGTCACTTTTGCCAATCATGTGTATTGGGCTTTCAATTTCAGATATCCACAATTACATTTTTGATATCTAGAATGACATTCTGGATATCTGCAATAGAATTCTTACTAGGAAAAACTATCATTTCAGATATCTACAAGCCAATTGTTACTAGTCATATCTGAAGTCGGCATTTGCTGTCAGTGAAGAGTGTGGCTCTTGAGGAGCTTTGTCAAGTTTGAGGAAATAACCCTGATGATGTCATAGTGATGTCATCAGGAAGATTTATTCCTATTGAATTGCATTATTGGAAGTTTAGGCTCCAGTTTTTGGAGCTTGAACCATACTGCAGACTTTAAGCCAGGATATGTCTACTCTGCTGCTTTGAGTTGACCTCTTGTTTTTTAATCTGTCTCTCGCTGGCCCCTATAAATTTATGGTTTATGGAAGTGCAATCGTTGGAACATTATTTTCAGGTTACAATAAAATTCAGATGATTAATCCTTTCAGCCAAACCAAAACTGGATTACCCAGGGTCCCAAGACAACTTTTGGGAACCTGGAACCAAAAGTACCAGGTTTACTGTGCATCATTTGGTTTGTGGTAATTTGATTAAATGCATATTTGTTATGGAGTTTGGACCACTAAAGTACAACTAAGGCAAGTGCATTGTTAATCTTGTGATCCTGTCTTGTAGAGGGGCCGTGTCTCAAAATCTAGTTTAAAGAAATGTTGTTATATTGTGCTCTTGTATTCCTAGATAAAGTTGTATTAAATCAAATAACCACAAACTAACCAACACACAGAAACCTATGGGGCCAGGTGGTGACATTCCATGAATCTGCAGTGTGTAATCTGTTTGCTCTGGAGTTAATGGGAATTTGGAGGCTACAGGGCCACATGCACAAGCAACCTAACAGTATGAGTTTGTCAGTCATTAATAACTCAAAACTCATGCTGTACAGCCAGACATTGTTCATATGAGCAGAACTCTATTTTATATTCTAGAGGAAATCCCAATGATCATAGAAGGCTATATTTTTGGGATATGTGTATAAAACGATGTCTGAAACAGCAACAATTTTCATGCATTAAAATTTCTCTCTGTATAAACATCATATAGCATCAGTGAAGAGTTAGAACAGGTTCATTCTAATATAAACATATCAGAAAATGAGGAATAGGATGATCTCGCCAACCTTACATCTACTTCAGGAGAAACGGGGAGAACTGTATGTTAAAGGGTTATGTCACTATCTTTAGGCTAACATTAGAAGGTATAGAAACATGTAATGGGGTGCAATCAGGACAACAACAGCAAATCACAGAAAACACCTCATTTCAAAAACAGAAAGAAATTACACTGCTGCACAAATGAGAACCAAAACGGTAGCGTCACTGACAGACGCTGACGTCATTGTGTTTGTTAATAATACGCAGCTCGATGCGGCTGATCAGCTCCGTCTCCCACAGGCCCCACCATGCACACAAAGAGCTGGAACACCCAGCGCCATACACTCACATCACTCCGATCTCTCTGCAGTCTCCTCCGCCACGTCTGAGCGGAGGAGCCGCAGTGTGGATGCTGCTGCCATAACCCAACATCCCGTCATCCATCACAAGCACAGACACACTACACACACACTGCACCCATGGATACATCCTCCTCGTCCGGCCTTTTTTCGCATACCTCTCAGATGAAAATTCACTCAGGCATTAATCCATGATCAGCACGCTGTTACCGCTGCCTATCGATCACGTTTCTCCCAGCGTTGCGGCGCAGATAGGGCGAAATAAATAATTATCAGGAGGCAGCCCTGCCCGTTATTTCCTATCGGGAGGCGAGAGATGCACCTACCGAGCCCATAGACACAAGAAGAGCCCCCGAGTCCAAAATCTGAATGAATCAAACGTAAGGGAGCACCGATAAACAGCCTCCTCTTGAAATTTGATCAAATCTGAGCAAAAGAGCTTCTCTGTTGTGTTTTCGATCGCCTAGTCCTCCTCCACAACAGAGTGGCCCTCTGTCTCGTAATTTCTCCTCCACACACGCACACACACGCAGAGCGGAGCAGCTCTGTCTCATTTAAAGAGATAGGCTAGGGCAGCTGGAGCAGCGCTGTGCACACAGCCACTCTGCCTGCTTCTTATGTAACCTGAGCAGCAGCTTCCGATTGTTCTGCAGGCCAGACACACACATACTGTAAATGAACCACAGGTCACTGTGGGCTTGAGTGACTTTAGGTTGATTGGTTGTCTGTCTCACAAATAAACAGACATTCTTGAGCATGAATAAATCTCCCAATGTAATGCAAAGACTTTCTAAAATTAGTTATTAAATGTTTTTATATTAACCTGTTCAATCAAAGGCCAAAACTTTCATTTTTGTACTAGGCTTCAGCCACTCAGTGTCTCTTATTAGCTTCAAGTATGGATGTACAGCAGCTCTTTTTTAGGATAAGAACTTTAAAGTTAATGAACATTTGGAGTAAGTTGCTGCTGTTGAACTGTACTAGAAAAGGCTCATTATAAAAAGCATTTATTAGAATTTTGAAGCTGTCACATGTAGCAGTAACACAACTAATCAGTGAAATCTGTGAGGTTTTTAGTGTAACTAACATCAACATCGTGTTTGCAACACTGGCAGAAAATAGATAACAAACCTTTACTCAGCTTTTACTGCAGTCACAAACCTTTCTGATGTCATAGAAGTCAAGGTTCAACACTTTGCACTTTGACCATCGCCATCTTGGATTTTTGGAGCCAGAAGTGACCATATTTGCACTAGCTGCGAGCTTGGTTAGCATGGTGCATTTACAGTCTATGGTTATTTGTGGTAATACTAATGCTAATTTTCACTAGCAAAAAACAGGCTTAAAACTATTAAACAAAATGCACTTAACTGAACATCTGACTCCTTAGAGGGGAGTACAGCCAAACACTGAACAAGACTTTTTTAGGTGACCAAAATGTTACAGTTAACTTTCATGATCTGAAAACACGACTATGGCTGTGCCTAATCTGTGAATCTGGGGTTACGCCATGTTTATATTACCTAACCAACATTGTCGCCATGATGGCGACTAGTCAATCACAACATAGCCATGCCCTAAAGCATACCCTGCTTTATCATCTATTTTACTCTAAATGGGACCATAATTTACAAAATGAACATCATGCTGTATTGAAGAAGACTTGAAACTAGCGATTGAGACCATAATTCGTTAGGAAACTGTTTACTGAGGTAATAAATCAAGTGAGAAGTAGAGTCATTTTCTCTTCCATACTTCCATACAATTGGACTTCTATTTGGAGCCATTGGAGTCTCCCCCTGCTGGCCATTAGAGAGAATGCAGGTTTAAGGCAATTCCGCATTGGCTTCACTTTTCAGACCTACCCTCTTGCTTAGGGGTGGCATATTGCTTATTCTCTAGTCTCCAGTCTATTATGATGACTGAAGTGTGAACCAGATTTAATTGGTTTCTACTGTAATCTAATTGTAATCTCTAGAAACAAATGGTTCAAAATACATGTAGGTCACATAATGTAAGATCAACTCAATGAAGTAGCAGTAGTTTTCTCAAATTTCAGTCAAATACTCAAATTGGTCCTGATGACCCACCAACAGATGTTCTTTTGAATAAAAATGAGTCAACCATAATCAGTAATCAGCAATCATCATGAGGATGAAAAGCATACATATAAACACAAATCACTTTGAAGCATAGATTAAGTCTCTATCCGTGACTCTGAGTAATATTCATTTGATTGAAATTTAATATAAAGTATAGAATTAAATCATCTGATGAAGATGTCTTGCTTTCAGAAAAAAGGTGGATAAAGTGAGCTTAGGTGGATTAAGTCTCTATTACATCCCTGTCCACCAATCTGGTGACTGTGAGGTATTTTCTGATTATTAAAACAATTGATGGGAACAATTGCTGTCTAGTTATAATATTATATATGACAGGGTTGATGTAACTTACTCACCCAGACTTATCCATCTGGGTAAATATCATACTGCCCTTGGATAGAGCCAGTAAAGTGCAATTCAGTAAAAAACAAATGGACACAAATGTATGGCTACGATATGGAATAATGATTATACATCTGCCACCTCTACAGATATGTGATTCAGGGGAATAGCCTTACATATGGCCTGTGAATAAATAGTATTTAATCTTAAAAGAAATTTGTCACTTTTTGATTTTGAAGTATTATGGTGTCGTTAGGCATTATTTAGCAAAAAATTCCCTATTCAGTATTCTATATGCATACTTTATATGTTTTATTTATATTATTCATATATTTATATGTTTTAAAATGGTTATAGTTCAAACAGCAGAGGAGCATGTAAGCAGCAAAATGATCAGTCTGACTTTATTCCATGTTAAGATAAGTTTATCAGCAGTTCATTAGCAGCTGTCCACAGCACCAAAGCAGGTTATGTAGTAGAGGAAATGTTGTTTGTGTCTGTGGTAGAATCATTGTCTGAGGAGGACACAGCAAAGTATGAACTTTTAGAAAGTAAAGCAAAAATTAATAAGTAATGGAATTAGTCTCAATATACTTGGACATACACAAAACTAATGCCTGAATGAAACATTGATTTTGATTTGGGACCAACATTTAGGGAATACAAGAGGATTAAAGAAATAAAGAAAAAGAGCATATTTTGGTTACACACACACACAAACACACACACACACACACACACACACACAAAATCTGAATATTCTCTATTTTTTGCTTTGCATCGTCAAATTTGATGCTTTCACTTCTGTGTTTCTAAACATTCTGAATAAAACCATATGAGAGGGAAAAATCAGTCTTTCAGTCTTTCAGTCAGTCTCTTGAACTGCTCACAACTCATACCCACTCAGGCTAACCTGTGATGTGAGGGCTCAGGTAGGCATCGGTTCATTTTAAGGGGGCACAGGCAAAACAGGTTGGTAATCACTGCCATACCTTCCGGGGGTTTGTCCTGTTATGGGCATCACCTCAATGAGGAAGTGACGCTGTGGCTCACTGCCTCTCCTCCTCTGCTTGTTCAGTATCTTCCAGGCAAGCACACCACAGCCACCTCTGCCTCTCTCTCCAGTTCTTTCTTTCTTTCTTTATGTGTCTCTCTCTCTCTCTGAGTCCAAAGAGGCAGAGAGCTGGAGAGCTTTCTATTTATAGAATCCTACCCGCCTATTCAGCCTCCCACCCCCTTCGGCACAAAGAGATACACCCACATAAACACACACAAAGCATCCATGGACACCATGCATGCAAACACAACACATGGGGCACGATAATGTACAAAGCACACACACACACACACACACACACACACACACACACACACAGAAACAGAAAGTGAATTCATGCATTCACAGTGTAAATACAGAAGCACAGTATGGACACATGAACAAATACAGGCATAAAAATGCAAAGCCTAATAAAAACCCAGCTACACACATCGTAGTATGCATACTATAGCATTAATAATGCAGGGATTTTTAGTTGAGGAAGAGGAACACTCCCTATAATGAATACAGGAAGGCTTCCACTCCTCTGCAGCTTTGACAATACAGCATGACAGTTACCCATCCATTTCTTTATCTGGTGTGTGTGTGTGTGTGTGTGTGTGTGTGTGTGTGTGTGTGTGTGTGTGTGTGTGTGTGTGTGTGTGTGTGTCTGTGTGTCTGTGTGTCTGTGCCTGTGTGTGTGCGCGCGCGCGCGTGTTTGTGTACATAAACAATACCACCTTGTTGCAGCTACAACAATCTGCAGTCTTAACTGATATTTTCTGTCATGTCAGCATGTGATGGACAGTTGGACTTATGCTTGAATGTGCATGTCATAGTGCATGTTTCCTTTAAACTAGTGTTCTACAAAGTAAGGTCGATGAATGGAGCATGCTGGTGTTTTGTATGCTTTAGCCCATTATAGAGTCCCACAGGAGTTTCCTATAAACAGTTACAGTTGTGTTTACATTCAATGTTTTCCACCAAGCACTCGGGCCTCTAGTTTCACAGCTGTGTGATACAGAGGTCCAGTATGTGCAAAGCTGGCAGTAACAAGACTGAAAAGGGGGAGGTAATTAAGAATAGTGACCTGTCCTTCTATCTGTCATATACTTATGACTTATGACATATCTGTCAGCTACTTCACCAATTCAATGAAAAATTAAAGCAGGATGGAAACACTGCAAACAAGTACTGAAACATAAAAGATGGGAGCACTAATTTGTTTAGTTTACAGTTTCAAGCCCTGTGTCTACAGTATAGGGACATAAACACATCAGGTAAGTATAGTGGTTTCATTCTGAGTTTACCATACTTAAAGGGGACCTATTATGCTCATTTCCAGCTCTGTATTTTTATTCTGGGACTCCACTAGAGAAGCTTTGCATGATTCACAGTTCAAAAAACTCCTTACTTATCTTATACTGGCCCTTTAAGCAGCCCCTCAGTTCAGCCTCTATCTCTAACAGGCAGTCTTAGCTCCTGTCTCTTTAAGACCCTCCTCCCGATGAGCCCACTCTGTTCTGATTGGCCAGCTTTCTGGAAGCCTGCCAAGGGGCAGCTGTAGCAGAGTCGTGTTAAGTTACTGCTGATAAAAACCCAACATTTCCTGCTTTACTCTTTTATATTAAAAGCTTTTAAATTACTAAATAAAGAGAGACTTTTACACATGGACTTTTTCACATATGTAGATATTTGGTGCTCTTTGTTCAGCAGATCAGTTAGAAATAATGCAGGGAGGAATTGTACACGCAGAAACAGCAGACTGAAGCCCTTAATAGTGTCACCACATTATTGTCAAGTTATACAGGGAGATGAAAGCCCAAGCACATTAGGAAAATACAGCTGGTGTCAAGAAAAATAAACAGCCACCAAATTAATTGTTAAATCCATAAACCAGCACAAAATGGGCAATTATCAACACAAACCACTATATTCTGAACAAACACGTTATACGCACTAAAGAAATGTAATATTTGCAATTTGGAACAGCAAGCTTAAAGGATTTGGCTGGCGATTTTCTATATTTTTCTTATTGTCAACAAATCTCATGTGCAGAGCTAAACCAACAATGAACTGATCTCCAAGTATTGTGCAAGTACAGTACAAGTATTGTGTGTGTATCCAAAGCCTGATATATCTTATTTCCCTGTGCCGTAGTAGATGTTGTCCAAAAACTATTAAATACAATGAGCCACATTGCTGCACTGGGTAAGATGTTCCTTCATTATGAAGAGTTTAGTCCACCCAGCTTTGCAGCCAATTTTTCCCAGTGGTCACCCGTGGTATTGCAGCGAAAAATCCCCCTGCAACTGTGGTATAATTTCTAAAGACTTGTGGTGTGCAAAAGAAGAACAAAAATTGCATTGCAGAATGATTTTAATGTGATACTGTATGATGAAGCCTTAAGTAAGGTTAAAACAATGTTATAACACTGGATTAATTATGTTTCATGTATACCTCACAAGATGTTTTGATTTAGTGTGAAGACACTTATTATGAAGTTGACAATCTCACTCAGTGCACTTGTTGAAATTTGAAGTGTGTGTATTAAACTTTAATATTTTTTTTTAAATATCCTTAGGAGAAGGTTTAGAAATAAGGGTGTAAAATAGGCAGTAATAACTTTAAAAAAATAAGGCCAAAGGGAATTGTGAAGATATTGGTGTAAAATTAACAAGAAATAATCTTAAAAGAAAGAGGATCAAAGTTCAGACATGTCTGGGCATAACCTGGTCTGCTGAAACCTGTATCAGAAAAATTGACCTAACAACCAGACATTAAAATAATTTCTAATAGTGTAATTGGCTAGAACAAAGGGGTTGACCTAAAAGAAAAGGGTTGACCATAGGCGTGACCTTTGCAGGCCCAAGAATATAAAAGACAAGACAGAAACCACAGCAGACCAGAGTCATCTCAGATACACATTGTGTGTTGTGATATGCTCTCCTTTTCTTGCCTGGCAATAAAAGAACACTTTTTGCTGCTCTGATCTCTGACTCCTGAGGATTTTTTTGACACCAAAGAGAAGTTTTTCCTGATTTGGTTTTGGGATATTTTAAACTTCTTCAAACTGAGACCCTAAGAATTTGACACAACACAACCCAAAAAGCATTTTCCCCATAGACCACCATTGTAAAAGGGACATCTGTAAAACTGTTGACAGGACACCTCAAACTGCAAATAAAGTGACTCTATGACTCTTTCTATTATGAATTTATGAATCCATGGAGGTTTTGTATTTGTAAAACTTTCCTCAAGCCGAGAAAAGCAATTTAAAAATCAGTGATGCCATCACAATGCAAAGTCTATGGGCTGAGCGGGAACTCACAGGTGGGGCCAGCGGGGGAAAGACTACTACACATATTCAGTGGGCCACACAACACGGAAGCAAACCCGGAAGCTAGAAACTTTTTTTGACATATGCGCCAGCTGAGCAATTGTTATAGGACTGAATGGGCACCATTTTTAGTCTGGTGTCCAGCTTTTATAATACATCCATGGTTTAGTCATGTTAGTTTGTTTAGAAATGGTTCCAAATACTAATAGCACGATCATGTTTTCAGTCTCTGGAGAGTAGTTCTGTGTGCAGGAACGCAGTTCCATTTACAGAGCTTTGCCAGCTTGTTGGGCTACATATGACAACCTCTTGACCTTGTACTACATAGTAAATTTCTCAAATAATTTCAGTACCAAGTCAAGAGGTTGTCATATGTAGCCCAACAAGCTAGCAAAGCTGTAAACAGAACTACATTGCCACGCTTGTGCACTGGTGTCTGCCCTACACAGAACTCTCTCTCTATTGCTCTTAATGTTAGTTTTAATGTATAATATCAAATTGTAACATACTGTATGTTCTGTTGTTGCTACTCAACAGTAAGTTTATAATAATTTTCCCTTATGATACCTGTATAATCACCAATCCAAATTGGGAGAAAATGTAAAGTAAATCAATAAAAGAAATCTAAGCCCATCTTACCCATAGCAGTTACTGGAAGTAGAAAGTAGAAGAAAATATACCTTTCAAAGGATGATACTGACATGTTTTACCAGAGCTGCTGAAAGCCAATAGTTTGTTTTTATGCATTTTTTATTTGATTTTGTTTTTTGTTTTTTTGTTGTTGTTGTTTTGTTTTGTTTTGTTTTTGACCTTTTCATGCCGAATTGTTCTTACTCAAACACCACGAAAAGACACTTAATTTGTGTACTGCCACTCAAAACAGAAAGATTTTTTGACTGTTGTGGTATCATGACGCTACTGTTCCACAGACATTATGAAAACATGTCATCATTTGGGTTTTAATCATTCTAATGATCATATTCCAAACTGTGTGAAGATGAATGAATGAACACTGATACACAAACAGAAAAACACACGGGCGCTCGTATAAGACCATGCACTGCAGTGAAGATGACTCAGCCACTAGTGTTACCATGGAAACACAGCCTCTTTGCAATCAGTCTCTTAGTAACTGTGTGGTTGCCGAGGATGGAACTTGTGTGTGTGTGTGTGTGTGTGTGTGTGTGTGTGTGTGTGTGTGTGTGTGTGTGTGTGTGCGCGCGCACGTGTGTGTGCATGCGTGCATGATATAACTACATAGTTCATTGAATGGATACTAAAATTAGAACATTTTTTAGCAGATAACTTTAAAATGCACCTGGGTTTTTTCAAGATGATTTGATCAGTTGTCTATTTATTTACTTATTTATTTATTGAAAATACAAAGGAAGAGAGGATTCTGGAGAGAAAGAATGAACAGAAAACCCTTGAGAGCAAAAACACAAGTCAGTGTTAAACCTACCAGAACCAGTGTTTCGACTTCACTGTGATCCAACACAACATACAGTCAGTGCCAGTGACTGACTTAGTGTTTTGGTGTCCTATGGAGCAACTCTGACATGAATCATATACTGTATCATCACATCATGTTAGCATCACTATCATTTTAAAGCAGGGGCCAGCAACACAGGGCCGTGGACCAGTACCGGGCCATGGAACTTTTTCTACCAGGTTGTGAAGAACACAACATTGTCAATATAAGTGTATCCCAAAGTGTTGAATATTAAACAAACAAATAAGACAATCAAATAAGAAATCAACCGTGTATGATTTGTGATCTGCTCATTCAGATCAAAGCAACAGCCAGTCACAAACTGTCCTGCCCTGTTTGTCTGGATTGACAGACAAAGAATTTGTGATGAGAAGTGGAAATAAAACAGTATGAAATAAAACATGTTTGAGAAGAATGCCATTGTGAAATAAAGGAGTGGGAAAAGAACATGTCAAAATAAAACAGCTGGAATGCAATAAATGAAGCACGATCAAATAACATATGATAATGACGTACTCAGTTTTACAAATGTATTATTTTATAGTTTCATGGTTATATTATATTGTGTGTATTTATTTGATAATTTCATAATGTTTTATTTATTCAAAATTGAACACTTTGGTTCTTCTTAAGTGTTGGTCACTTTACCTAATGTATTTTTTTGTGTATTTCTTTTTTTATTGTATAGCACATGTCTAGCCACATTGCATTGTATTCTATGTTGACCAAAGCAAGAATAAGACATGAGACAAAAGACTTTTGTGCTCTAAAGTGATAAACAATCCTTAAATTTAATCCAGCATAAAAATATTACAGCGATGAAATCCTACAAGGAAGCCTCTCAAAGTTAGAGAAATTTTGTATATATATTTTAAATCTGTATTAAACCTACCCAGTACCA
The DNA here is from genome assembly GCA_038419695.1 of Scomberomorus guttatus. Lineage (NCBI taxonomy): Eukaryota > Metazoa > Chordata > Actinopteri > Scombriformes > Scombridae > Scomberomorus > Scomberomorus guttatus. The sequence continues at coordinate 28,860,806 of CM076459.1, read as the reverse complement.
ACTGACTCTAGGAGGCAGGGTTGCTATTCTCACTGTCATATGTTCTACTGTAGCCTTGCAGAAAAATATGACAGGGCTAATACCCGTGAATTGGTGTTAACGTTTGATAAGCTGTTTTTGTTGTTGTTTTCCAGTTGGTATTTAGATGATTTGGTGTGATCTTGCTGCAACCTCGTGATCAGCTTGGTCCAGTTTTGGTGTTCTTAACCAGCATCACCTTACAGCATACAGTATAAAACACAGACAATGTTATAGGTGAGTTACATCACTTAATCAAGTCATGAACACTTGGACAGCTAAATAATCAAATCATGGATTTGTGGCTTTTACAAATGCACACAGATGCACACACACACATACATTTAAATGCTTTTCCAGTTAAACTCAGGGATAAAATTTGTACTTGTGCATATGTAGCCTGGAAATTTGAGTGCTGAGTTTCACATAGTTTTCTGCTTTAAATGTTGATATTGTTGATAAGATAATGTGTCGATTTTTTTTTTACAACTACAGATTTATTCAAAATGTTCACACACCTCAGTTGTCACACAGGTTTTTTTCACAGGTTTACAAAGGGTAATATACAAACACAGGCTCATATTGATATGCATTTTCTCATCCAACTCTCTGAAAGAATGCAAACAAGTATATTTCCCAAAATGCTGAACTAATTCTTAAGACATGTATGTATGTATGTTTATGTGTGTATGTTATATCTTTGAATGAAAATGTCTTAAGTCTGATATACAGCAGCAGCTGCATCAGAAGAACAGGAAGACTGTCAGATTTGTGCAGTATGAAAAAGGCAGACAATTTATAACAAGCCTCCTTCTCCCGCATGCTCCTTCCTCTTTGTCCCTATTGCTCCCTCTCCCTCTCTCCTGCCCAGCATGCTCCATTCAGGCTGTTTTTTTATGCCATTCACTGTGCTATGCTACCAAGCTAAGCTAAGGCAGGGATGCAGCAGCTAACAGGCCCAGCTAACCCACCCACAGCAGGCTTCTCCTCCACACAGAGCCCTGTGTGTTTGGATGCATTGACGTCAGGGCTGACGCACGGCAGCCTGGAGTGGCCAGCTCCATCAAAGACCTGTATGCTCAGGCTTGAACAGAGGTATTATTAGCCAGCAGAGGGAGAGATACATGGAGAGAATGGGAGAAGAGGGAGGGGAGGGATGGGATTTTTTGAATGAGCTGTAGAGTAAGAGAGACTCTCAGGTTAATACGTGCTTACATGTGAGGTAGGACTCCAGTGCAGAGAATGCAGGCAAATTATTTGTTAGTTTGGTTATTTATCAGGGACAATAAAGGTAAACATTGTTACATAGGAAACAAATGCAACAAATGTCATGTATACAGAGGGTCCAGGCCCCAGCCTAGTGATGGCTTTTGTAAACAGGGCAAAAAAACACCTGATATTGATAGTACTTTTACAAAGCACACTCACCTCAAGGTCCATTTATTAGCTGTTCTGGAACTTTTGAACATATGACATGATCTTCCTCAGCAGATAGGGTAGCTCAGTTGTTGACTTAAAGCTGTTCAAATGTCCGTTTTTCTGGAGCCCTTTAAAGGACCAGTGCATAAGATATCATCATCATCATCACCATCATGAGCCTCGGCAACCACTTTCTTCCACTGTGATCTGTTGGCAGTCAAACCTCTTGCATCTCTGGCAGTGAGGCTGGTCCACTTCTTGATGTTGTCAATCCAGGTTGTCTTGTCTGCTTTGGGAGGAGCTTCCTTCTACTTTGCCTTCAAGCACAATGCGTTTCAGTGTGTCATCACTTCTTGAGATGTGTCCGAAATAGTGAAGTTTTCTTTGGATAACAGTTTCCAGAAGTATTGGTTTCATGCTAATCTTTTTCAGAATGAAATCATTGGATTTCCTTTGAATGTATGATATCCTGAGAATCCGTCTGTATGTCCACATCTCAAATGCTGTCAACTTTTTCTTTAATGGTCCATGTCTCACAGCCATACAAGGCTACTGGCCAGACAAGACTCTTGAGGAGGTGTATCTTAGTACCAGTGCTCACAGATTATCTTTCCATGTGTTTCAGAGCTTGGTAGTGCTTGTGCATGCCATTGCTATCCTTTGCCTTCCTTGCTGCATTTGTTTGTGTCATTTTCAGTTCTACGCCAAAGTATGTAAAGGAGGACACTTCATCGTTTCGATGTAGATGTCAGCTTGAACTGCATTTTTGCTTACCACCATAACTTTGGTCTTTTCGACATTTATCAGTAATCCAAACTCAGCAGAGACATTTGCAACATTGTTGAGTAGTGCTTGTAGGTCTTCTTCTGTTGTGGCTAGCAGGGCTGTGTCATCTGTGTATCTCAAGTTACTGTTGGTTCTTCCTCCTACTTTAAAGCCAATATTGTCTAAAATTGCCCGTCTCATGATCATCTCAGTGTAGATGTTAAAAAGGTGTGGAGAAACGATGCAGCCTTGGCTGACTCCTTTCCCATTGCAGAATGATTCAGTCTCACCAGATGTTGTCCGAAGGCTGGAGGATTGCATAGCATGCAGTGTTTCTAGAAGAGCCACTAGGTGTGGTGCCACACCCAGTTGCATCATTGTTGTCCACAGTTTGGTGTATTGAACACAGTTGAACACCTTTGAGTAGTTGATGAAGCAGATGTACAAGGGGGTGTTGACCTCTCTCATTTTCTCTATTATTAGATGCATGTTGAGGAGCTGGTCCCTGGTACCTCAGCCACTCCTGAAGCCAGCTTGTTTGAGTGCAATTTCTCTGTCAATGTAGTTCTTTATTCTCTCAGAGATGATTATGAGTAGAACCTTGCTGGAATGTGATATGAATGCAATTGTTCTGTAATTACTGCATTGCAGGAGGTCCCCTTTCTTGGGAATTGGAATGTAGACAGATTTGCACCAGTCTTCCAGATGGTGCAGACAATGCAGTATAAGATGTGGGCCATTGAGGATCCTTTGCTTTCAGTAGTTCTGCTGGTATGTTGTCTGGATCAGGTGCTTTTTTTATCTTCTCAATTGCCCTTTGTACTTCTGACAGTAGTGGCTCTGGTTCATGTTCTAGTATTGTCCAGTCAATGACTTTGTCACAATTTTCATTCTTGTGATTCTCATAGAGTTTCTTGCTCAAGCCACCTTTTCTTCACATCTGCATCTTCTGCCAGAATTTTTCCTTCCTCATTTTTGACTGCACCAATTCTTGATGTGAAGGTGCTAGTAATTTATTTTACTGCAGTATAGATTATCTTGCTGTTGCCTTTGTGGGCCTCATTTTCCATTTTGGAACAGATGCGTTGTAGGTGTGCCTCTTTGTCAAACCTGCAGCGTCATTGTACTTCACGTTTCAGTTCCTTGTATTCTTCACTGACCTTTCACCAATCTCTTCTTTTTCTACTGCATCCGGTGTTTCATTTGATCCATTCTGTGCCTTTGTGTCTACGTTGCCTTGGAATATGTTTCTCTGTTGCTGGTTTCAGAGCATCTCTTGCGTGCCAGAGTTCTTCTAGTTCGACCTCTTCTTGTGAGTTCAGCAGAGCTTCAAAACTGTTGAAAGAGTTTGGCATATCTGGGACATCATATCTGACTGGTGGTTTTGCTCATTTTATGTTCTTAACTCTATGCTTCATCTTGGCCATCAGCAGTTGATGGTCAGTGTCACGGTCAGCTTCCAGATATGTCCTGCATTTCAGAATATTTGATTTCCATCTTTTGTTGGTGAGGATATAATCAATCTGGTTCCTGGTTTTCAGGAGCTGTCCATGTGTATTTGCGTTGAGGGTGTTGATCAAACATTGTGTTCATTATACAGAGGTGGTTTTCTTGGCAGAACTCAACTAGCCATGTCCCCCGTTCATTTGATGTTCCTAGACCATTGTCTCCTATTACTTCCTTATTCAGAGATGTTTGACCTGCTTTTGCATTGAAATCACCTAGGATGAGCACAATGTCAGTTTTCGGAGTATCATCAATGAGGCCTTGCAGGTTGTTGTAGTTCCCCTCAAGCTCTTCCTCCTCTTTATTGCTAGTGAAAAGCTTGCATTGTATGCGAATGGACATTAGTCGTTTGTTCAACAGGTTGTAGCCTAGTACTGCTTTGGCTATTTCTTGCTTCAAGATGAACGCAACGTCTGCTCTTCCTCTTTCCTCAGATCCAGAGTAGTACACTGTGTAGCTGTTCTTTGTTGTAAAATGGCCTCTGCCAGACCATCTGACCATCTGACCTCTGTTATTCTATTATTATTATTATTATTATTATTATTATTATTATCATCATTGTTATATTATCATTATTATTATCATTGAAAGAGAACATTGTTTTTTATCTTTTTTCTGTTGCATATGATGTAGTCAGCAAACAGTTCTGCATTGGACAAGAGTGTTGCTTCTGTGTTTTTTCTTGGTTCTAGCGCTGCTACAGTTAGCAGGGTATTGTACCCCTCTGCTGCAGCTGCTGTTATTTGGTTCTGTCTCCATGGTAACACACTCTGCATCAACTGTCAGAATCACAAAGCTAGCTAATTTTTCGATGGTTTAGGCATTTAAGTCTTTTAAAAGCAGATCTATTTTATTTCTTTCAGTGTTACAGATGAAGTGTCTTTGTCTTCTGTCTCTTTTCCTGTTTTTTTTTTCAGCCTCTTACCTCACCTCCAGGTTTTGTGTCAGGCTAGCAGGGTTGGTTTGTTTGCTCCTTGCTGTCTTTCCAGTTTAGATGTGCTGGAGATCTTCTCTTTTTTGGTGATGTAACAATAGCAAGATGGCGCCACCTGGGGGTCGGTGTCTCTGCGTTCACCCAATTCAATGTATCAAACACGTGTCTGATGGTAGATAACGAGGGCAGAGTGGCGCTGTGTCCCATGTTATCTGACCGTCAGATGTGTAAGAAAAGGTGTGTGTGTGTGTGTGTGTGGGGGGGGGGTTAGTAGCAAGAGGGAAAGGAGGAGAAGAAATGCCAGCTCACAGCAAAATCCTACAATCGTGAGGGGAGAGCAGCGGTTGTTTGTCCACAGAGAGCGTGCATGCAGACGGCAGTCTGTAACGCACGTTGTCTGATTTTCGATCGACAAACAACTTTCTTTCTCACTCACGATGGCACAAACGCAGCAGCAGTCCCGAGTGGGACAAAACACAAAAACAGTCTAGTGTGGTGAACACAAACTAAACAGGCAGCAAACTTTAAATACTCCTCAGAGTATGACAGGCAAAAGGGACTCGGCGGTCCGTTAAACACAATAGCAATTAGGCTTAAAGCTAAAAGCTAACAAACACACAATTCATTCTGTCTCTGTCCAGACATAGCCTCTTATGTGATCGCTTCACAAAGCGATTAGGCGTGTGTTTCATCCGTCTTGGTCCGGTTTGGATACTGACAGAGCCGTCCTCACTCTGTCGGCGGGGTTTTGGCGGCAGCTGATCCACAGGTGAGCGAAACAGCGGGTCGACTTAGTTGAAGAAGAGCAGGGCAGAGAAGTTATCCACGTCTTCGCGAAGAAATCCTTTTTTTCCTTCTGCAGGCAGTGAGAGCGCTGGGTTGCAGCAGCAGTGGTCTCTCTCTCTCGACAGTTGAACACAGGGAGAAGTTCAGCTCGTCCAGCAAGGGTGAATCTTCAGACGATAGGGGAAAAAGTCCACGTGCACGGGGTTACCTCCTTTAGTAAACTGGCTCACGGAGAAAGCAAAACTTCCTCCAGCGCTGTTACAGTGGAAAGGCAACGTTGAATTCGTGCAGCCGCTTCTTAAAGGGGCGGTGACGTCACCGCTTTGTTGCCATGACTCCCTGTGGTGTTTGTGGGCCTCCACCAGGCCAGACCAGGGTTTGAGCTCCCTGCTGAGTTCTCACCTAGGTGTGAACTTGGCAAAGCATCATGGGAGGTGGAGTCTGTGAGCAGCATTTTGGTGCTGCTCCTTTGTTTCAGGGGACAAAGGACAAAAAAAGCCTCATGGTCAGGCTTCAGGTTTTACATGTAGGCCTGCCTTTGTCTGACCCCATGGTTGAGGCCCAACAATAAGTATGTTTTAATTAGTGCATAATGTTTTACTTACCTTACCTTAGATTGAGCCCTTTATATCTACATAGGGAGTGGGTCCTCTTCCACAGAGGCCACCATGTTGCACTGCCATGTTGCACCACCATGTTTCTACAGTAGCCTAGAACGGACAAACCAAACACTGGTTCTAGAGAGGGCCTTCTACATTTTTGTGAGTTTTGCGACCACATGCTACATGCTTGGAAGGGGAGGGTTAGGGTAGGTGCTTGTTTTTCGCTGTGTCTCAGTGGGGAGACGCAGATGCGGGGAGATTGCTGCATGTAACTCTATATTTGTTATAGCTATATATATGTTCAGACACAGAGCTAGAGCAAATCAATAGCAGGGGCATTTGATTTTCATGAGGGGGCACACAATGCATGTATATTTGTTTATCCTATTATCAAACAAGTTGAACACAGCTTTGGACGGAGGGTACACAGACCCCTGGTCCTCCCGCTAACATCAAACAGAAATGATGTGCATGTTTATTTGCATATATAGCAAGGAAGAAGTGGTCACTCAAGACGCATGTGGAGACACATGTTAATGCCAGGTGTAAACAGGGCCTCTGTCTCCTCCCTCTTACAGAGTTTCATTTCCTCATTCATTCAGTCTGTATCAAAGCGTGTATCGAAGTGCATTCATTAGTGGAGGTTTACTGTCTGTCAGAATCAAAATCCTGGTTGGATATTAGTTTGTTATTCAAGGACTATCTAAAGTTGCCACTTTTATGCACATCAGTCATTTCTTTGAGCAGCGGTTTTTGCGCTCACATTCAATTATTACACAGCTTGAATTCAGCCTCAGCTCAGAATCAAATCTCTGCATGTCCTGTTATAACACTGTGACTCTGTGCACATAAGACAGCTGTCAATTTGTTAGAGCAGCTCTTGCACTGAAATGTTTATTGCACATAATGTATAATCTCAGTTTAAATTTAAAAAATCAGTATGAAGCTTCAGACACATAGGATCAATGAATAATTATCTCTATCACTCATGATGTGATTGGTCACACTGAAGGAACATCATTACTATAATATTGGAAATTATATGTTAATATGTGAGTGAGCAGGATCAAAAAGCATCACTGAATGCTGTTGAGCCGAGATACAAATAGATGTCTAAAATTTACAGACATAGAGACATGTCTCTATGTCTTTGAACTATATATTTTTAAAATCTTTAACTATATTTTTCATCTTCATTTACTGTCTCCTGTGTTTTGTCTTCCGTCACATTAAAACTGAACAAATATATTTAAAATGTAACGTAGGCTGTAGCCTGAAACACAGATTCCACTTTATCATCCATTTAAGGAAATGTAAGTCTGGTAAATTAATGGACAACACTGAATAAAACTTTTTTGTTAACTTATTGACACTTTTCCTCACTCTGATTCAGGCTCTTTTTTTTAAGATAAATGTGCACCATCCACATACACTAATAGCTGTAATCCACTGGATTAAAATGGAGGCTCTGCCTTTTATTTATCTGTTGCCATGGTGAATGGCAGTATCGGAGGTCTATTGATGATGTTTTTTTCATTCATCACGCACAAGCTTAACTCAGAATGAACATACTCAGAGTTGATTGAACTGACCAGTTGTTCTAGAACTGAAAACTCAAAGTTTCCTATCTAATCATCTAATCTAATCTAACATAATAATCAATTTAGAGTTCAAGGTTAGATTAGACTGGGTTAGACCCCAGGGCAGGACAGGTAGATTTAAAGGTCTTTAATGAGTCAATGTTCAAATAAGAAGGCTTACAGTCGGCAAAAGACAGGCATTCCAAACAAGCTAACAAATCCACAGGGGCAAGGCAGGCAGTAGGTCAAAACACAGGTAATCAATATCAGGCAGAAAGTCCAGAACAGAAGGCTAGAACACAAGGGTAAAACATAACAAAGTGGCAAGGAGTGAAAGCTTTGGACAGGTATGTATAGTACTGGGGCTGGTGAGATGATGAGAGGCAGGTGAGGATAATTGGGGAATGAGGAAGTAGTGAGCAAGTGGGCGTAGGAGTCAAGCAACTGGGACTGAAAGCAAAAGTCTGAGTGCATCTGGTAGACAGGTAGAGAATGGCAGGTCTGGAAAGTTCCTCATAAATGAACAGGCCAGAGGGAAGTGAACAGTGACTAGAGCCTGGGACAGAGTGACGCTTCATGACTTTGGGAGCTTTGTATGAAAAATAATAATTGAGTTATACCAAGTTTCATACACAAAATGCAGCTCAAAGTGCTAAAATCAATGTATTTCCAACTATGAAAATACACTCACCAAGCACTTTCTTTGGAACACATGCACTCTAATGCAATCCAATACAACAGCTCTGCCATAAATTCTACTTTTATGAAGCTTATACATTTTCAGTTTTTGTTAACATCTGTCAGAAAGGTGATAATTCTACTTTATGTTTATTATTGAGGTCATAGTGGGTCAATAAGTAGGTCCAGATGGCCTAGCATAGAATTCTTTGATTCTAAAATATGTTTTTAACGCATGTTGAATCATTCTAGGCTGACCTCTGAGGTGCCGCTCACCCTATATAAAGCCAACATCTCATTGATTCCAAAACCAAGCTGTGACCCAAAGGTGGTTTCATCATATTGCCCCACCTAGTTGTTGCCCATTGAAACCAAAATCCTTGGAAAAGTTCTGGCCAACAGACTAAACGAATGTATAGTGGGGCAAAAAAAGTATTTAGCCAGCCACCAATTGTGCAAGTTCTCCCACTTAAAAAGGATGAGAAAGGCCTGTAGTTTTCATCATAGGTATACCTCAAATATGAGGAAAAAAAAAAAAATCCAGAAAATCACATTGTCTGATTTTTAAAGAATTTATTTGCAAATTATGGTGGAAAATACGTTTGGTCAATAACAAAAGTTCATCTCAATACTTTGTTATATAACCTTTGTTGGCAATGACAGGTCGAACATTTTCTGTAAGTCTTCACAAGGTTTTCCACACACTGTTGCTGGTATTTTGGCCCATTCTCCTCTAGAGCAGTGATGTTTTGGGGCTGTCGCTGGGCAACACGGACTTTCAACTTCCCTCCAAAGATTTTCTATGGGGTTGGGATCTGGAGACTAGCTAGGCCACTCCAGGACCTTGAAATGCTTCTTACAAAGCCACTCCTTCGTTGCCCGGGCAGTGTGTTTGGGATCATTGTCATGCTGAAAGACCCAGCCACGTTTCATCTTCAATGCCCTTGCTGATGGAAGGAGGTTTTCACTCAAAATCTCACAATACATGGCCCAATTCATTCTTTCCTTTACACGGATTAGTCGTCCCGGTCCCCTTGCTGAAAAACAGCCCCAAAGCATGATGATGGTGTTCTCAGGATGCAACTCGGCATTCTTTCTCCTCCAAACACAAGTTGAGTTTATAACCAAAAAGTTCTATTTTGGTTTCATCTGACCATATGACATTCTCCCAATCCTCTTCTGGAGCATCCAAATGCTCTCTAGCAAACTTCAGACAGGCCTGGACATGTACTGGCTTAAGCAGGGGGACACATCTGGCACTGCAGGATTTGAGTCCCTGGCAGCATAGTGTGTTACTGATGGTAGCCTTTGTTACTTTGGTCCCAGCTCTCTGCAGGTAATTCACTAGGTCCCCCATGTGGTTCTGGGATTTTTTGTTCACCGTTCTTGTGATCATTTTGACCCCACAGGGTGAGATCTTGCGTGGAGCCCCAGATCGAGGGAGATTATCAGTGGTCTTGTATGTCTTCCATTTTCTAATAATTGCTCCCACAGATGATTTCTTCACACCAAGCTGCTTACCTATCCCAGCCTGGTGCAAGTCTACAATTTTGTTTCTGGTGTTTGACAGCTCTTTGGTCTTGGCCATAGTGGAGTTTGGAGTGTGACTGTTGACAGGTGTCTATTATACTGATAACGAGTTCAAACAGGTGCCATTAATACAGGTAATGAGTGGAGGACAGAGGAGCCTCTTAAAGATGTTACAGGTCTGTGAGAGCCAGAAATCTTGTTTGTTTGTAGGTGACCGAATACTTATTTTACAGAGGAATTTATCAATTAATTCATTAAAAATCCTACAATATGATTTCCTGGATTCTTTCCCCCCATTCTGTCTCTCATAGTTGAAGTGTACCTATGATGAAAATTACAGACATCTCTCATCTTTTAAGTGGGAGAACTTGCACAATTGGTGGCTGAATAAATACTTTTTTGCCCCACTGTATATGTTCTATTATCCATCCTGACTAAACCAGCTTTATACCAGGTAGATGTAGACAAGGTAGATGTATTTCAATATACGCCACATTTTCAATATTTTGTACACAAAGCATACAGAAGAGGCTGTTGTTATTTCATTAGATGGACTTCATGCATTTGATCAACTGGAGTGGCCCTATATAATGTTTACACTCAAGAAATTAGGATTTGGACCCTCCTTCATGAAATGGATTGAGATCATTTATTCACACCCAACTGCCTCAATTATTACTAATCAAAATATTTCTCGCCCTCTTGCAATTCATCATGGGACCTGTCAAGGCTGCCCTCTGTCCCTGTTTCTGTTTTCAGTTATCATTGAACCACTGGTTGCTAGCATCAGACAGAACCCTCAAATATCTCCCATTGACATGTATGAATATAAACATCACCTTTTGTTATATGCTGATGACATCCTTTTATACACCTCCGACCTGCAAGTATCAATACCCCCCCCCCCCCAACTCTAATTAATAATTTAATTTTGGTGGTCTCTCAGGATTTTCTATCAACTGGGACAAGAGTGAATTAATGCCAGTTTCTACAGTGGTTAATATAACTTATTTATAGTCCATTCTTTTTAAAAAAGCCTATAATAACTTTTGGAATCTTGGCGTGGTTGTAACAAAAAACCCAGATGATCTCCTACGATTCCATTGGCAAAAAAGAATTGATCAAGTTAAACGTAATATTGACGACTGGAAAACCCTTCCAGTCTCTCTGTTTAGGAAGATTAACACAATCTAGATGACTATACTGCTGGGCTTTCTCCATCTCTTCCAGTCAATCCCATGTTTTACTGCTCAGTCTTACTTTAAGCAGTTGTATTCAATTATTATACCCTTCATTTGGGACTATAAAGCCATCAGAATTTCTAAAAAACACTTATCAGGCTGCTCACTTATCCATTTTTGCATGGTGGAAAAAAGGCACCCTTTCTACCACAGACTCCTGCCCAGCATGGTTACTCATAAAACAATTGCTTTAGAAAAAGATTTCCTTGCCTGCTCTCCTCAGTAACCCCACTACAGTTAATAAGTCATATTTTAGTAACAGCTTTGTAGTTGGCAGTACTATAAAAATCTGGAAGCAGATAAAACTATACATTATGGCTCCAAAAATGTATGTGAACATTGTGAAAATCATTCCTTTGTACCTGGCCTGAATGATATTGTCTTTTCCATTTGGAAACAGAGAGGTATCTATAATACAGGTGACATATTAATGGGAACTTTGCCTCATTTGCACAGTTACGAGTTGTTTACAATATCTCTGCATCAAGATATTTGCAATTTGAAAATCTTGGATGAGCATGAGTCCCTGGAGGCAATAAATAAATTTGATCCTGTTACTTGCGGGGCGGTTTCCCTTTTTATCAGATCCTACATAACAGAGCTCTGTGGAACACAGCAGGACTTAAACAGACGTGGGTGGACAAGCTGAATGTAGAACTAAAAGATGAGGTCTGGGACAAATGTTTAAAGAGTATACATGATTGTTCTATCAATGTCAGACATAGTCTTATACAGTTTAAAATGTTAGACAGACTCCCTGTTATTCCAGGGAAAAGTTACATAGCTGTTTACTGATGTCTCACCTGTTTGTAACCGATGTAAGTCTATGATCAGTAATTTAACACATTCTTTCTGGTCATGCAGTAAACTTTACACATATTGGAAAAGTATCTTTCCTTGTTTCTCAGGCGCTTTTGGAAAGCGTTGGGAACCTGATCTGCTCATAGCAATTCTTGGGGCAACAAGCTCCTAATATTTTGCCAGTACATATTTAAAAAGGGCTGTTTTGTTTGGAATGGTGATTGCAAAAAAGTTAATCTTGTGAGTGTGGAAATGGACTCTGTGCCCATGTATGATTTGTGGTTGAGAGAAATGGCAAACACATTACATCTGGAGAGACTGAGATTTTATAATGAAGATAGAGGAGGTGTGTTTGATAAGATCTGGGACCCTGTACTGAAATCTTTTCAGGGTGAGGACTAATGTGTTGTGTCCAATGTAAAGCACCTAGCTGTGTATATTCCTTTAAAAAAAAGAATATACTTTTCAAAAGAAAAGCTGTTCTGTATTTAATTTAATTATGACTGTGGTCTTTGTTATTACCAAAGATGAGCTGTGCTCCTTTGTGGTATGTTTGTTGTTTGTTTGTTTGTATTCCTGTTATGCTCTCAAAAAACAATACACATATTTTTTTAAAAGTAGAATTTATGGCAGAGCTGTTGTATTGGTTTGCCTTAGATTGCACAGGTGCTCATAATAAAGTTCTTCCTGAGTGTATTTTCATATGAAAAACATATATAACATAGATACAGGATAGTCACTGAGTATGGGAATACATGACTAGAGGGAGTACTCACCCTCTGTAGGAAAAAGTTTTTAGGGGTTGGTGACTGTTGAATTCACAGCAGTTACAATGAATTCTGTTGCTAAGTATCTAAATATCCAAACATCCAATGAAACTTCTCAAACTACTCTTGCAGCATAATGCACTTCTCTGCTTCTCTGCATGGGCATATGTGTCAGCCTGCTGCTCATATAGTGCTGCAGTCACCTGACAACAGAAACAGAAAGATATACTGTATCAGAGACAGCATGTGTGATTGGCTCTACTGAAACAGTAAATTAGTAAACAGACACAAAGCTGGCATCACAATATTTCTGGCTACTGCTAAGTAGAAGTACACTGGCTGTATAACAAGAACCATAAGCTGGCTTTTTGAAAAAATTCCACATCCACCGATGATGAGACCCATGTTTTCAAATTCCTTTAGGAAAAACTCCATGATGCTGGTGGTAAATGCTTAAAGGTGTGAATGAAATGTCAAAGTAGAGAGGAAAAGACGCAGCTTTAAACTGCCAGTGTGAATCCCTGGATAAGCAAGGATAAAATATGAACAGGGAAGGTACCATTTCTACTGAGGAGCTCCCAGTGGCTGGCCTGGAGCTGGTCGATCCACCTGGAAATCAGCTTATACTGGGTTGCTTCCAATATGAATGTGTTAAATTGTAGATAGTTTCTATATTCATTGATTCATTCCATAGGAGGTGGATGTGCTCTGTACAGCTGTGACTCATCAGATATGTCAATGTTATGTGCTGAAGTTGGGTTCCCTCTGGTGGTGGCAGGCTGGCATGCATCCCAAGTCACTTTTACCTCTGCTTACAGATTATATTCTATTTTCAGAGATTTGAGATGTAAGTCTGAGAATCTTCCGCTGCCACCCCACGCTCAGTGGAATTTCATTTGTAATGCTCAAAGCATAGAAAAAATATATTTTAAAAAATGGCCAGGTGAATCCAAAAACCATACAACCATAAAATCTGAGGTTAATATGTGTTACTGCACTTTGTGGATTGGTGATGCCTAAAGGTTTATTTTTTTAAGGGTTTTACTTTTTCTTGTGTGCTGTGCTAAACATATTCAGAAATTAATCTTACTGCTATTGTGGTCAAAAGCCTATGATAAAGGAAATTGAAAATTTTGATTTCCAGCATAACAAATCATATATATAATATATATTTCCATCCCAATGGGATGATGTCATCAAGAACACTAGACAATGATACCTGCTCTCTAAAATGGTATTTGCAATATTTATCAAACCATGTTGCTTGTGCAATTCAGCAAAGCCTCAACATTAAAGAGTAACTTAACATGCCCTAAGAAATTCTTCCAGAGGTTCAACTTCTGACCTTGCTGCAGTACTGGTGTACGCCAGCACACAGTGACATCACAGTAAGGCTGTGATCAAACCGGCTTTAGCTATGCATGAAAAAATGTAGCCCCTTTCTCATTTGAATGAGGCCAGTCAGGTGGCTAACTGGGGTGCCAAGGCTAATGGCTCCAACAAAAAAGTTGAAAAAGGCTCATCTTTTGTCACAATGCAACAGGTTGTCTTTTGGCAAGACCATATGATGGCCAATTACATACAATACATACAAGCACACATCCCCGGGGGATTATTTTGTAATGAAGAATGGAGTATTGCTACTGTTCATGATTGTGTCGTGAGGAAAGATAAAATAGTTGCCTGTGTGAAAACTATCCAGAGCTGTAGAATCCTGTATCTGAGTATTAAAAAACCATGGTGCAGTGTTTTGGGTGTCAGATAAGCCTTCAAACACTGCTCAGTACTCAGTGGTGACCTAACTGATACATTATAAATCCTTAGAAAGTTTGGTTTTGGAAAAAATATCCTGGAACAAAGCTTGATTCTCCCTTACACTCTATCATACTGGAAACACATTTTACTGCTATTTACACTGGATCATAGACACATACACACTGGATCCTGTATGCTGCAACTTTTAAACCATTCATGTTATTCACTACAATGCCATTTGACTTATAGGATTATGAAAAAGTCAGATGGTCATCACAAATGACATCTAGAAGGCACCACCATACTTGTGTTTTCATGCCTTGCTATCTAAGTTACCAAAATATTTAACTTCCTTAGGTGAATTCAAAGCAACTAACTATGACACCAAATCACAGGACAGACTTGTTGCTATTGGAACTTGACTGGAATGTTTTCCTCACTGATATTTTTATAGCCTAATATTTGTGATTATTCCAGTTAGTGTGTGTTGTGTACATAATCCATGATTACTTTCTCTTGCTGTGTTTTGTGTGTGTTGTAATGTCTCTTTTGCATTAGAGATTTTGATCTCTTGATCTGAGACTCCCTCAATTAATAAAGCTTATCTAACGTTGCCAGCCAATAGGGGGCGCTGTTACAAAAGTAAGGGAGATTGTGCTGTTCCCTCAAATTCGAAGAAGGCCGACCAAACACTACCGTAAGCTAGCTATAACAGCGACTTGCTAACCGATTTGAGAGACTTGACATAACATAATAGTGAAAAGTAAGCCTGCGGAGAGACACGGTTACCGCTGCCAGCGGGTCATGCAGCTCTCCAAAAGGTAATGAGCCGTAAAGCCCCGGGGTCTCGGCTCAGCGGCGCCCACAAACTGCAGCCACACTGGAATGACTGGCAGCCCAGGTTGGTGCTCTGCTCCGGGGGAGGCTAGTTAATTTAAACTGATGACTCTTTGGGCCTATGCTCTGTTGCTTTATGAAGTTGTGGCCACATGGGAGGGAAATACTTGTTTGTCTCTTTATCATAACATTAAACACTCAGAATTGCCCAAATGCAGTGTCTTCGAAACAATAATTTCGTCATCATCCTGTCACGCAATATACCTCCTTCTCAAAGAGTTTTGTCCGGGGTTGACTGCACAGCCCGGCGCTAACGCTAGCTCAGTCTGTTTAGCATTGGTTAGCTAAATACTGCAAGTCTGCTGCTAACGTAGTTAACGTTAACGGCAAATTGACAGCAAGCGATGAAAGACACGTTAGCAAATACGATCATTGCGCCCCATGAGCCCCAGTGATGAATCAAGTGAGTAATTTTTAAATAACCACAGGGTGATGCACATTGACAATACGCCGTGGTAGTCATATGTGGGCTCATGTGTTAGTTTAGCTGGTTAGCATTACTACGATACTGTTCGCCTGGGCTAATGCTAGCCAGCTAAGCTAGCTAAAAATGGGAAGACGCCACTCCACTGTAACGTTATCAACTTCCTAAAGAACTTCCGGATATATTTTAAAAACGTTTACATATAAATGTATGACAGTGTTGGCCTTGTAACTTGTTGAACTTATAACAAACGATTGTAAAAGTCGACACAGCAACGAATGAAGCACCAAACTCCTGAGCTAGCATCACTTGTGATAGCGTACCTCATGTCATGACATTTGTAACGTCAGGTATAAAGTAATCCTTTTTAATTACAGCCTAATTATCAACAGAGCTGGATTACCAACCAGGCAAAGCTGGCAACTGCCCAGGGCCCCAGACCCTCTGGACCCTTTGAGGCCCCAAGTTCACTGTGTGGCAATTAATGTGTGGATTAATTACAAATTTGTTTGGTAACATGCACCACAAGCGCACAATACAGAATTTTTAATAGCCTTAAGGTGCCTACTGCATCTTTACCAATGTAGCTATGATACCACATAGCTCATTAAAGGGTCCATCATCATGTCCTCATAATGGATCGCAACTTCATTACAACAGGTAAAATATTTTTACAAGGTCTTATACCTTTTTTTTATTGCTTTTTATTTAGGCTATTTCAAACAATAGAGGAGGCTATGTTCACACAGTGCAATTCCCAAGACTGACATTTCAGAAATAACACATTTTCTCCTCATATAGGGAAAATAAGTTAACAAGGGGTTTAGTTAAATTTGAAATGATAGTGGAAGAGAAAATGCCATAGAGTGGTGTGCCGCAGTGCGTGGTTTATAATATCTGCCTGTGCAATGTGATATGTCAATATCATAGGAATTGTAAAACATTGTGGTTGAATGGGGCTGATATCACACAGCTGAGTAGGCCTATCTACTATTTAAAAAAATTTTTTTAAATTAATTTACTTAATAGGCTACATTTATTTTTTAAGCCATGTGAGTGGCTTTGTTTGCAGTCAATTAAGGATAAATGTTGTATTCATAAATATTATTGCATAGTCTAATTTGGCAATGTTTTTGCATATATAACCTTCACAAAATTGAAAATCTTATATATACAGAATATATACATAAATGCATATTTTTTGCAATGATCCCTCAAATGTGGTTATCAAACACTTGTGATAAAGCTATGTAATGGAGGCATAATATTTTACAGTTTAACATTAAACTTTATTGTATAAAATGAAGTCAGTGCACTGAAATGGTAAACTTCACTGGGAATTTAATAATTATAAATTACTATAAATAAAAAAAAATGTACGTATATATTAAACTTGAATTAAGAAAAAGGATCAAATATACATAAAATTCTGCTTATATAACTTTAAGAAATAAAAGCAAATAAGATACATATCATACAACATATATGCTGATACCAATATATCTGTGATAGGCCAATATTGGCTGACCAGTATATTGGTTGGGCTCTACATACAACATTAGAAAAAACATGTCAATTACTGCAGCATTTCATACCTTTATGATGGAACATGAATTTAGAAATACATGGTGTATATACCTTTTTTACATACACGGATGCACACAATTATTAACACGTGCGATAAAAATCCAATGCCACCTCCTTGAACTGATAATATTAAAAGCCTATAATGCTTGGCACAGTAGGTAACTGTGTCAGAGAGGTGCTTTCAACTTTTTATGACCAGCATTCACTGTTGACATTTTCTTTTCATTTGTTAGTGGCCCTATAAATAAAGAAAAGATAAATAAAGAAAAGATAAATAATAAAACCAGTCTGTCTTCTTTAAAAACAGACATTTGTGGTCTGTTTTGACAGAAATTATAACATATAACTCATGGCTATACATTGTCTTATGGTCCCTTGTGATTTAGACTATTATTAGTCAAGTTCTCTTGCAATACTGGGGCAGAGGTTTATCCTACTTTAACTAGATGTTTCAACTCTGAACTGTTCTGCCGTCTGGCAGTTTAGTCTGTCACCAGGCTGTTTGGCATAAATACATTTAGCCTTGACTAGTTGCTGGTTTTGAAAAACCTGCCATTTTAGAGCAGAGTTTTGGCTGCATTCACTTTTCACAGCCACACCAAAATAAGGCACATGCATTACATTGTTTATGTGTTGCTATTCCTATGCTTGTACTTTGGCTTGGTTTCTGTGCAGATTTGCACATTCCAGTGTACTGCATGTTGTGTATGAGTTCTTGCTCTTGTATTGCCTTGATCGATTAATGCTTTGATTGATTGTTTGGGGCGGCTGTGGCTCAGGAGGCAGAGCGGGACGTCTGCTAATCAGAAGGTTAGTGGTTTGATCCCTGGCTCCTCCAGTCCGCATGTTGAAGTGTCCTTGGGCAAGATACTGAACCCCAAATTGTGAGTGTATTCTGCATTGTAAAAGCGCTTTGGAGAAAAAAAAGCGCTATATCACTCCTGATGAGCAGGTCGGCACCTTGCATGGCAGCCTCTGCCATCAGTTTATGAAAGTGTGAATGGGTGAATGTTGGCATGCGCTTTGAGTGGTCGGTAGACTAGAAAAGAACTGTATAAATGCGGTCCATTTACCATTGTGTATTTTCAGACAACTGAAAACTGGAAGCTGTTTTTAATGCTGTTGTAGTTTAATTGTCCTAACTGCCAGAGTGTTAATAAAACCAGAATAGTTATTGCTACTGTGCTACGACTTCCATTTTGCAATTTATAAATCTCCCTATGCAGCCAAATTTTCAAATCAATTCTTGTATATTGTTAATAATGTTATGGTGTATCACAGGCCAGTTCACCACCCAGACAGTGTACTGTGCACACACACTAGAGTCATCTAGTTTATCTTCCGTTCCGTTCACATTTTGGATTTTATAATCTCTTGGGGAAGAACAGATGATATGCAAGCTTTGCAAGACGAAGGTGAAGTATTTTGTCAATAAATCATACACCATCATCTAAAGACTAAATGTCTGCACTGCATCATCTTACAAAACTTCCAGCAAACTCTGATTGGCCAAAGACAATAATGCAATCCATAGTTTCATTTCAAAAGACTGCACCTGTACAGTGTTGTGGGTGTGGGTGTAAAAGGCTTGGTGTTCATGGTATTAGTGTTATAAAGGGTTATTCCACTGCTGGAGATATAATGTTAAGTACATAATGAAAGTAACAGCACAGCGCAGCATTCTGACTTCTAGACAAAACAACCAGGGCTTTGCAGCCAGTGGTGGACAGAAATGTAGGCTCTTATTTCATTATTCTCATACCAACTGTAACAGACTTGGAAATTATTGCTGCTGCATACTCCTACACATTTTTTTCTGCTGTATTTGTTTGGTCAGACAGTGACCTTCATCAGGACAAGTTAGCTTAATTGCCAGTCTCATGTTGACATCAAGTGGACTGACTCTTGCGATATATCGATTTTGAATTGAAAATTGATTCTATTTTGGATTATGAGACCAAGGACTGAAACCAAATCATGAGATTCTCAAAGACCCTTTCACCCCACCTTTTTGAGTTGTGGAGTGAAATATTATTTTAACCAATAAGATGACCTTCAAAGACAATAACAGATTTTTCATTAAACACTCCTATGGCATAGGTCTTTATTATGTATTTCTGTCCCTACAATTAATATTGAACATGTTGTGTGAAACCATGTAGTTACTTCTTTTCATGATTGTCTTTTTTCTTGTGTGTCTATTCATGAATTCAGAGTTGACAGTGTGTCATCCAGCCAGGACGGCGTGAAGTCCAGAGAGCTTGGTTCAGCAGCGTTGTACGACGTGTTGCCCTCCAGCTACCCTGACCAGCCAGCGGTGCCCAGCGATGCCTACGCTGCTGCAGATGCACTCCAGGAAGAGGGTGAGGCACCTTTTGGTCAAGCTGAATTTCTTAATAAACATGTCAGGTTTGTTCTGACATCGGGTCAGTACTTTTTGGTACTGTTAATGGACTAATCACCCCTAAATCATGTCACAATCAGCGCTGTTTAAGAAAATCAAAGTTTGCCGTACCTTGCATGCCTCTTGCCTTGCAATCAGTTGTTTTGGACTTTTAATTAGAAACCAATAAGTCCAAATTATTGGATTTATGATGAGGATTGTAAACCTGCAGTTTAGGCCTTGAGTAGTAAAAGACCTCAGAATACTTGGTTGATCAGTTTTAATTGAGTAACCAGATGGTGTCCAAACATAATGAAGGTATGAAAATAAAACCCTTTTCAGACATGATCATACATGGCATTGCCGGCTTCATTGTTTTTCAGACAGAATTGTCCGTCACCTTAATGTCCCTCATGACTGTATTTAGAAATAACAGGAGCATTACAGAAGGATATTTGTGTGATATTTGACACCTGGTACATGAGATGCAGCACTGTTAAAATTAAAGGAAGAGCTTTCTTAGTTCTCTCATAGGCTGCATCACTGATGTTTTTTAAAATGTATTCTGCCATTGAAGCCTTAATTAATGACCATCATGAGCTCGAGGGACACTGGCCCCCTCTTCTCACTTGTGAATCCACTGATAAATTCTCATGTAATTTATAATTTATTAAAAGAGTTCATACAGCTCACATGCTGTATGCAGGGTGTTTTCATGGATAATCATTCATAATTTCAAAAATTACCAAGAGGTGGTTTGCCCAGCACCATGAGGGTAAAAAAGCAGAACAAGACATTAATTTAATCTCTTTGTATATTAAAGCTTGTGCTGCTGCAGAATTTACATTAATTTGACGGCATTCAGTTCAGACGTGTGTCATGTTGGAAGTGTGATAGAAATGTTACAGATCTGACCTCATAATATTGCCATTGTGTCTTTTTTTTGTAAAATTGACTCGGGTGCTTACTCAGACGTGAGACCAACATGTAAAGTTGCCATCACATTTATGAAACAAGATGAATGAAGTGGCTTAATATAATTGCTCTACCATAATTATCCACCAGTAGATGCAGGGGGTGAACAGTCTGTCTCCCTATTTCAATTGTGCATAAAATAAATACTCCTGTTGCTTTGTGGTATCAGAAATGCTCTTACCTGCTTAGGCTTTCTATGTAAAAAATTGCTCTAAGCCATCATGTTTTGTGTCCTTCAGGTGGATATGAAGCTGGTCAAGGTGTCTGTGATACTACGTTTGGTTGGAAGTCGCTGGGGCAAGAGTTGAGGCCCAATGACGTGACAGCGGATTTGGCTCCTTTTCAGCATGGAAACCGTGCTTTAGCTTCAAAGGACATGAGGAAATCGCAGGGTGAGCTCTCCCACAAATGTTCAGTATTGTAAGATATAATACATTTAGTGACAACAGCAATAGTTGCTGTACTTAGACGGTGTAAAACCTGTTCATATAATGAAGGATTTAATTGGAGAAGCGTCAACTACTCTCATGTACACAGGCTGTTCTTACCGACACATTTCTTACAGCCTCACATAATGGACTCAATGTTAGCAGCAGCCACCTAATAAAGAATTGTCCACCCCAAGAACAATAACTATAACAATAACGATAACAATGTGAGCATCCACACTTATGAACGATAATGTCCTGTAAACAGTGGCGCCAAGCACGTGATGTGTGCTTCAGCTGTGTTGGCAGCTTAGGAAAATGGATATTGATGACCTGTTACTGCTGTATGTTGCGCAGAGAAAGAAAAACAAAACCAGAATGGTATGGGTTCAAAGGCGGGTGGTGATTCAGTGTGTTGGAAGTATTTCGGGACTCTTGTTGCTGGGATGTTCCAGTATTTACAGACCAAACTGCACTGACCGATGGTAGCCAACGCTGAAGTGTGATGTACAAAAGGGTACAGACGACCAGATTTTATTGCACTGTGGCAGGGACAAACGGTATGAGCACGGATCTGAAGCCTAGAAGGTCTCTAACTTTGTCGTGTTTTTACATTATAATAGAGTACAAAGTTAAAGCATCTCTTTATATAAAGCAAAGAATCTCTGTCTGTCTGTCCTTCGCATATCTCGAGAATTGTTCATCCAGTCTACTTCATACCTGGCAGGTGGATTGCTGGGGAATCAAGGAAGTGCAGTGTCTGTGTGAAGTTGTTGTTGGATGGGTGGTTCTCGAGAAATATATAAAAATACCTCATAAACAATGTTGATTTGCTTCTTCTGCCGTGGAGTCAACCAGCAGAAATATGGACAGCGCCACTCTGCCATTGCAATCAACATTGTGGTCAGATGGGATTACATCCGCAGACTACCATAAAGAATGAATTGAAAAAATTTAGAGAGTTGAGCTCTATTCCCGTTCCTCATGTGCGGGAACTTTGTATTTATGTTTAAGACATAGTGCAGGATGTCTCAGGCACATTTTGAACGGGCACTCCACTAGTCATTGTATAATAAAGAGAGACAAACCTATCTAAAGAAATAACCTCTGGGTGTCATTCTGCTCCAATTTTCAGTGCATCAGTCCATGGTGAGAAAGGAGCAAAACCACATTAAATAAATAAATATAAATAAGTAAAATCAGTTTCCAGAATTAAGATGATATAGGTATGCAGTTTTCAAAGTGTTACTGGAAATTTCAGACTAGATGGAGATTTTGTCATGTCATATGGTTTAAGGGATGGATTTTGATTGGCTGTCAGTGTTTTTATCGTTCATCAAATCACTTTGAAAGTGATCCCAACGATATCGTTCGCCATTGTCGTTATAGTTGTGTGTACTCCACCATTCACTTGAGTTCGATTTTTAAAACTATATATTTATAGTTATCGTTATAGTTATTGTTCTTGGTGTGGATGGCCCTTAACAGTGCAAACAAAAAAGGGTCATGTCATGCAGTGAATTTTTAAAAAATCAACCAAAAAAGGCAGCAACCATGACAGCAAATATATCATTGTTGGCTGGGAAGATAATCATAATAATCCGAATTAGCATACATAGTCACAGTAGTATCTGTTTATGTTGGTGTGTTGTTACTGACATGCAGACAGAGGGATGCCTCACTCAGACGAGTCTCGGTTGGCCAACCTCCTGCGCAGAGTCTCCAGGGAGGATGATCGCGACCGCAGGCTGGCCACCCTCAAACAGCTGAAGGAATTCATCAGCCACGGCGAGAGCAAAGTGGTCAGTAAGATTGTATATAGATGAACATCCTGTCAGATTCCCTCAAACCCCCTTCATTATAGACTTTGTGAATTCTGTTAAATGTGTTCCTCCCTCTTCTCCTCGGTTTCACATTTTAGATATTTCTTTCTTATCCCAATTTATCCTGGGTGTCAGTCAAGCACACAGTAACTGATCAGCTGCCTCAGACAGTATTAAGCAAACTTATCCAGCTATCATAGTAAACTCCAATTCAGACTCTGGAACCTATCTGTATTTGGCTGATTCTCGATCGTTGTCTGTGATGTCAAGTGTTGGCTTTATCCTGTGTCTGCCAGTCTACCAGTGTTCATTTCACCCTCAAACTACAGCAGCTGGTTTCATTAATGAATACACCTTCAGCCAGAGGAGGGAAGCTCTGTAAAAACATGTTGGATTAAAAACCTGCAGAACCTTTTTTTGTGTGTTGGCTCTGTTCTCGGGCACACTGGATTTGAAATGTAACATTGACTATAAATCAACTTGTAGCTTTAATTTGAAACTGTAGGATTATATACCTATTTGTCCTTCAGTCCTTCAATTTTAATGGACAAGATAAAATTGTAGTGTCATATTTAATATTTTGTTGCAAATCCTTTGCGGTCAACGGGCCTCATGCAAGAACATATTCTTATCCTAAATGTCTTACTTTTTCTTACTTTTTCTGCGTATAAGTGTTCCAAGTCTGATTCAGCAAACTCTCTTAACGTATTATAAATTGTTCATGTCACTCTGAGGAATGTCACCTTTTTAGGTAGGTTGAGAAGGAGCGTATTCATGAGATTTGATTGTTTGCATTACCAACGCCCCCAAAATTGGTGGATGCCACATATTCTCATATGCACATGTATGTGCCACTTAAGTACAAGTCTGTTCAGAAGAGTGGCTCTTGCATGTGGCCCATTGGCTGTCGGAAGTCTTTGACCTACAAAATCAACAGACACATGCTATCTCCTGTGTTGATGCACTGTCAGGTCCAGGTACATCCAGCTTCACTTCTTGTTTGTTTCAAAGGCTTTTTGTGTTCAGCCTGGCTCTGAAAACATGCTGAGTTAAATTAAAGGACAGGTTCACAATTTTTCAAGTGTGTCTTAAAACAACAGTCAGGTGTCCATATGAACAGTGAAAGAGGTTTTCCTCGCATTCCTCCTGTTCATACTGGCTATTAAAAGATCCCCTTCAAATGTGCTTTCAATGTAAGTGATGGGGGCCAAAATCCACAATGTGTCCACACAGTAATTTAGTGCAAAAATGCATTTAAAATGTGATGTGAAGCTTATACAGACCCTTTCCAAAAAATTAGAATATCATGGAAAAGTTTATTCATTTCCATAATTACATTCAAAAGGTTTAACTTTCATAGATTATAGATTCAGGGCCCACAATTCAAATGATTTAAAGTATTTATTTGTTTGTTTTTTACATAATTTGGGCTTCCAGCTCATAAAACCCACGAAAACAGGAATTCAAAAAATTAGAATACTGTGAAGAAATCAGCCCAAATTTTGCAGGGCATGACTGTTTTAAACTGAGTGCCACACACTAATCATCTACTAAACTCAAAGCACCTGCACAGGTTTCCCCAGGTGTCATTAAATTGCTTCAGTTTGGTTCAATTGTCTCAGTTCGGTTTAATATGGGGAAGACTGCAGACTTGACACCTGGCCAGAAGACCATCATTGATACCCTCCATAGGATGGGTAAGCCACAAAAGTTCATAGCTAAGGAGGCTGGCTGTTCACAGAGGCCTGTGTCTAAGCATATCAATGGAAAGTCTAGTGGAAGGGCAAAATGTGGCAGGAGAAGATGCACCAGCATAAGAGATGACCGTGGGCTTCAGCAGATTATCAAACAGAGAAGATTCAAGAATCTGGCAGAGATCCAGAAAGAGTGGAATGAGGCAGGAGTCACAACTTCAAAAACCACCACATTCAGACACATCCGGGAGATGGGCTACAACTGTTGGGTTCCTCAGGTCAAGCCACTTCTGAGCCTGAGCCAACGTAGGAAGCGTCTCAACTGGGCCAAGGAGAAGAAGGACTGGACTGTTGGCCAGTGGTCCAAGGTCCTTTTTTCTGATGAAAGTAAAGTGTGCCTTTCATTCGGGAATCAAGGTCCAGGGGTTTGGAGGAAGATGGGTGAGGAACAGAACCCAAGCTGCTTGAGGTCAAGTGTGAAATATCCACAGTCAGTCATGATTTGGGGTGCAATGTCCGGTGCAGGTGTTGGTAAACTCTGCTTTCTTAAATCCAAGGTCACCACAACAGTCTACCAGAATGTTTCAGAGGACTTCATGATTCCTTCTGCTGAGGATCTGCATGGAGATGCAAATTTCATCTTCCAGCAGGACCTGGCCCCTGCCCGTACCGCCAGAAGCACCAAAACCTGGTTTAATGCCCATGCCACCACAGTGCTTGACTGGCCAGCCGACTTGCCAGACCTAAACCCCATTGAGAATCTATGGGGTATTATCAAGAGGAAAATGAGGGGCACCAGACCCAAAAACAAAGAATAGCTGACAGCAAGCATCAAGGAAATCTGGGCTTCCATAACTCCCACGCAATGCCACAGGCTGATTGCCTCAATGCCACGGCGCATCGAGGCAGTGATTAAGGCAAAGGGATTGCCAACCAAGTATTGAACATTGACATATCATTTAGAAAGTACCTTATTTTGACTGATCTGATGTGATCCTAATTTCTGTCTTTTTTTTTTCTGCAAAAACTGAAGTAAATGGTGATTTCTTCACAGTATTCTAATTTTTTGAATTCCTGTTTTCATGGGGTTTTTGAGCTGGAAGCCCAAAATATGTAAAAAATAAACAAATAAATACTTGAAATCATTTAAATTGTGGGCCCTGAATCTATAATCTATGAAATTCTAACTTTTTTAATGGAATTATGGAAATGAATAAACTTTTCCATGATATTCTAATTTTTTGGAAAGGGTCTGTATGAGACTTCAGCAGTCTGAGTTAGTCATATCAAGTGGATATCTGCCACATTTACAGTCTTTTTAGCATCAAATTCCCTTTTTGTGTTTCCTCCGACAGTTTTTCCCTGTTGAGCTGTGGTGGAAGTATAGTAACAAAAAGAGGGACTTTGGCACTAAAAAGACTAACATTGAAAGATATCTACTTGATTTGACTCATTTGGACGCTGAAGCTTCATATTCAGCTTCAGATAAACTTCTAAATACATTTTTGCACAGAAGGAGGACTGTGGATTTTGTCCCCCATCACTTACAATGTAAGTGCATCATGAAGGGATCTTCTAATGGTCAGTATGAACAGGAGGAATGATTACAGCAAGAAAAATGTGTTTCAATGTTGGACTGTTGGTTTAAGACAAACTTGAAAGATTGTAAACCTGTCCTTTAAGGTAAGCTGGAGAATTCTACTGTTTGGCCATGAAAACATCTAAAATTGGGGGAAAGTGTATAAAATGTCCTGAGTCCAACAATGTTGACTGATGTGAATACCTTCATACCCCCTTAAAGCTGAAAGTCAGCACTTAAACTTCATAGTTGTTTAATCTCAATTGAAATGTGTTCAAATGGAGCTAACACAGTGACAACACATCAGTCACTTACTACTTTGTATTTTTCTCCTGCAGACCCTGGTTAAACAGTTGGACACCATCCTTAGCACCTTGAATGACATTTTGAATGAGAGGTAAGAGGAAGTTGTACTGTGCACTACTGTTTTTAAGGGTTCAGAACTTCCACAATCATGTCATACTGGCCATACTGGTTGTCATGTCCAGCTGGGTCAACAATCCACAAAATAGATATTCACATTAATACAAAACTCTTCTTGAGAAATGTCTCATGGCAGGTGTTCTTGGATCACTTTTCTATCCTTTTGATGAACTGGGTTGTGCCAGAGCAGCATAGTTAACATTAGAAAGCACATTAAGACTTCAGCTTGGACAATACAGGATACTTGGAATGTACGGAATATCATCACACAAAGGCATACAGACATGTTGACATCTAAATTAACAAAAATCATGAACACTGCTGTTAGGGCTGCTTGATTATGGCAAAAATCATAATCACCATTATTTTGGTCAATACTCAGATCATGATTATTTAACACGAATACTCATTGACTTTGGAAACATCAAGCATTTATTGAACTTTAAAAAAAAAACTTGTCTTAACTGTGGCTTTCCTTGAACTTTAAATATAATTCAACTGAAAAACAAATAAAAATGCATGCGTATGTGTAGACTCACTCACTCACCAGCCACGTTATTAGGAACACCTGTGTAATCTAATGCAATCCAATACAACAGCTCTGCCATAAATTCTACTTTTACGAAGCTTATACATTTTCAGTCAGAAAGGTGATAATTCTATCTTGTTTATTATTGAGGTCATAAGATCAACTACATTGTAGCGCACTTCCACAACCTACAGAAAACTAATAAACATATAATATATAAAAATAAATTGAGAACATATTATTGAAGTGATAAGAGGTTTGACAGAAACCCTTGACTTGTTTTATCCTGCAGAGTGTTTACCTGCACTTGAGTAACCAGGTTACAGTCCGTTTTCTCAAGAAAGCTGACTTCTTAACTGTCATGTGAACGAGAAAACCTGCTTTCTGTAATGGGAGTATGGGATTAGAGAAACCTGGTTTCCACAGATAGATTTTACTCCCTGGGGAGCAACAATTTCTCTGCCATGTACACACATAACCAGATTTCTAATCAGCTTTTTACAAGTAAGCATGTGCACAATAACAGACTGCAGACAGAGAAAACACAGCGCCGAGCAGCTGGATAAAAGGAGAGATCATTACATGGAGCAAAGTCTCCTCGTATCTAAAATAATAGCATCCAAAGTCTGACTGAAACTAAAACAAAGTAGCCTGTAGATGTCTAAATAAGTCAGTTTCCACCGACTGTCAAAATTCAGGCACATTTGCGCTGTGAGGAAGACTCTGCTCTGCTTCTCTGTCTCTCACTGTGCTGTCTAGCTGCTCCAACACATGTGTTGGATTTGTAACGAGACAAAATGAGAGCATCATTGCAAAACATTTTGGCCAGTCAAAATGTCATGCATCCTTCCAGACAGACATCCTCCTTCGGTGTGCAAACTGGCAACAGTGTTACAACCAAGCACAAGTGAGCACAACAATGTAATCGACATAATGTAATGTAATTAAAAGGAAATACTAATAAGATAAACAACAAAAATTATCAGAAGGGGCTTGTAAAATAAAAATAAAGCAAACATAATTTTGTTGTATTGATAACTACTATTGCCTGTTTGGAACGGGCTGCTTGCAGCTTTCTCAAGAACCGCTCATCCAAACAACTTCACACTTGACACTGTGCTTCCTTGGGTCCTTAGCAATACACCTGCTATGACATAGTTGCGTCCCCTAGCAATGCTAGAGTCTATGCGTCATTTGTGTGGAAAATCTCATTTTATGGCATCAATTAAGTCAAAGCTCCATTCAATATCTATGGTAAGCTCCAGATTTTACATAGCTCAATAGTGTGTCTTGAGGTGATGTTACTCCCTGGAGCAAGCAGGCACACTGCATCAGGAGTATGTGGAGCAGAAGAGATGTGGCCTCCAGGTGTGGCCATAAAACCAAAGCACAGCTGATCCTCTGGCAACAACTCCAGCAGCAAAAGATCTGAAATATGAATCGCCAACAACCAACTCAAACTACATAAAGACTGTCTCATCTGGTCACCTGCTCAGAAGCAGGAATTCTGCTGTTACCAAAACCTATATTGCTCTCCCTGCTATTGTTACAATGGGCCTCATGCAAGAGGATTTTTGTATTCTTATCCTAAAATTCTTTTTTTCTGAGGTTTGCTCATATGAGTGTTCCAAGTCAGATTCACAAACTCTCTTAACTGCCCGAACTTGATGTAAATGGCTCCTTTCAGCCTGATGAATGTCACCTGTTCATGAGGAGGCGTGTGTTCGTAAGATCTGCTAATTAGCATAATCCTTGTCCCTAAAATGTCCACAAAGGCTCCATGTTCTACTCAGTCTGTGGGCAAGTTTCATTCACAAAATTTTTACCAAAGAGTAGAAAGAATTTCACACTGTGGATCTTCAAATACTGCTGTCAGAAATCAGCAGACAGAAACATAATAAGTTAGGAGTGTCAGTCAGTAGGGGACCTGAAAAATATTAATACAATGACATGTCATCAGAGCAGCTCTGCACTGTGACAGAAATAAAGAGGGAATGCTTTGACATGAAGTTAGATGCTAAAAACATCTTTCTAAAGCAAAGCGCTTGTCATGGGAGGTGGTCATGTGACAGTCACAGGGATATTAGAGGAGAATATTATAGTCTACAGGTGATGTTTCACTGTCAGCTGCAACACAAGATGACACTGAGAGCTGCAGAGACACACAGAGGCAGCTGTCACAGTGAGAGAGGTTTCCTAGCTACTACCGAAATGTAGAAGTTGCTGCGCCAATAAAATCTAAAAACCCTCTCTGTAAATTGGCAGTCATGATGATGATAATGTGGTGGACAGAATATTAATTTTAGACAATTGTGGTAAATTTAAACTCCAAATTCCTTCAGATTTAAACATTATAACTGGGTCAAACAAATTCTTTTCATCCTGAGAGAAAACTCTAAGCACAAGAAAATTGATGAATGCCACAAATTTTCTTAAATCACTCGTACATGCTTCTTAAGAACGAATCTGTTCATACAAGTGGTTCTTGCATGAAGCCCTTTTTTTTCTACTCCCATCTGCCACGGGGTCTCTAATGTGGTCTTCTCTTGTTCATGTGTGTAGCAGTAAGCTGCTGTGGGAGTTGCGCCAGGATGCGGCAGCCTGCCTGGGTCTCCTCTGCATAGCGCTCAGCTACGAGGCTGAGCGCATCTTCAAGTGGCTCTTCAGCAAGTTAACTTCGAGCAGTCGCGATGAGGTGAAGCTGTTGTACCTGGTGGCAGCACAGCGCGCTTTGGAGGCTGCTGGGGAGAGAAAGGCCTTTTCACACGTCATGCAGGTAACCACACACACAGGCTTCAGTTGCTTTCTCTACTGCTCTGACATTTCAGCTGTGTTTTTCAGTTGCCTCTCACATGACTGGTGGAACAGACGTGCTTCTATTTTAATCAATGTGTTCTACACAAGTCATGTATTGGCTCATGTTTTACTTGCAATATACGCAAATGACTATGACCCCAAGCAAATTTTTACACTTTAATTCTATTTTATTCCATTTAACATGTCTAACAGTGATTGTGTGTTGGCCATTTATATCATTGTATTACAGAAGTAGGAAATGTTTACCAGCTGGTGCTAGGCAAGGGCATGGCAGGTGGATGGTTCACTGGACTGAGTGTTTTGTGCGTTTCAGCTGGTGATGAGCAACCTACAGTCCATCTTGGAGAATGTGGACACACCAGAGCTGCTTTGTCAAAGTGTGAAGTGTATTCTTCAGGTGGCTCGCTGCTACCCACAT
The DNA here is from genome assembly GCA_038419695.1 of Scomberomorus guttatus. Classification (NCBI taxonomy): domain Eukaryota; kingdom Metazoa; phylum Chordata; class Actinopteri; order Scombriformes; family Scombridae; genus Scomberomorus; species Scomberomorus guttatus. The sequence continues at coordinate 28,830,447 of CM076459.1, read as the reverse complement.
GTCTTCAGCACCAACTTCAGGGTGAGTATCAGCAGTGATTGTTGTCCAGAAGCAACTAAGGTCAGATAATGTAAGAAAAAAATATATATCACTGAAAATAATTTTCCATTAACATCTGCAGCATCTTAGCTATTGTCACCTCTATGTCCTTGGGTGTTTGCTGTTTTTCCACAGGACACAGTGGACATCTTGGTGGGCTGGCACATTGACCACACACAGAAACAGTCACTCACTCAGCAAGTCTCAGGTCAGTGGGATTCTTTTGGGAACTCAAGGATTTTGAAGTTTTGAAGAAGTTTTGTCTATCAAAAAGTTACAGAAGTGAGTGGATGTATCCGCAGTAACAAGCCCTCTTTTCGACACATTCTGCTGGTAACAAAATGTGACATTTTTGTTTACCACATACTTCCCTGCCATGAAATTTGGCAAACTTGTTTAGGGCTGTCGCGGTGAAAGAATTTCCCCTGTGGTGATTCAGGGTGGCTCAACAGTGATATGTGGTATTAGTGCCATTTTTTGTTTGTTTTTGTTTTTTGTTTTGTTTTGTTTTTTTTGTTTTGTTTTTTTTTGAGAGAATCAAGGTATATTAGTCTGATTATGTGTCGGCCAAATGGAGCAGCAGTACCTGACGGACACGGAAAACACTTTAAATTATGTTGTGAAACCTGGGATCTATGAATGGAGTCTGGCGGGACACGCCTTTTAGATTGTATGATTGGTGGAGAACTAATTTACCTCGCATGTTAAATGGCAGCACCGACCCCTGGTCAGCTCACCCTGAGCCCAGTTAGCTGGCACTCAGTGTGCGAGACGCTGTGCGTGGCGGGCGGGATCTTCCGGAGCCACTGGACCTGACCGGGGAGCTGCTGAAGAAGGACCAGACCAGGGGAGCCGCCCAACATTCACACACATTGAAGTGTAAAACAAGAAGGGCCTAGCCTCGTGAAAAAAAGAAAAACCGTGAACATAGCGTGGTTGTGGCAATGCTTGCCATCCACTGCGGTTGGCTTGTCTACAGCACAGTATTGCAATATTGCGGTTATTGCGACATCCCTAACCCTGTTTATTTCTGTCTGCCTGTCTGTGGCTTGATTGAATTAAATGAACAATTGTATTTAAAAGCATCATGACATACCTGTGCTTTTCAATCTGCCGCTCTTTCTGTGTGTGTTTAGGTTGGTTACAGAGTCTGGAGCAGTTCTGGGTGGCAGACCTGACCTTCTCCACAACCCTGCTGGGACAGTTCTTGGAGGATATGGAAGCATATGCAGAGGTGAAGTTTGTCCAGAAGCTTAAAGCATGCTGCCTAAGTCACAGTGAGCTTCCCTATAGCCATGCTCTAATACCAGTACTGTACACTTATTAAGTATCAGGAAGCAATATTTACAGAGGCTAGGACTGTTTACCAGGACAAAATTACAAATTAAATATATTTTCAGTAATATTTTCCTTGCTTCAAGAAGAAGCAAGGAAATCTGTAGTTTGCATGAGTCCCTGAGGGAAGTAAGTCCTCATGTCATGATGACTGCAGGTTTTCCCTGAATTTTTTTCAGACAAAGGTGGCAAAGGCTGGAGAACGTCCATGGTGTGACATACACAGTTTGCGCACAGTTGCGCACCTTTAGAGTGCGCAACTTCAGTAAAAAAAATCACAAAAAATCACTTCAGTAAAAAAAAAATCACAAAGTGTCCATAGGGATTTAAATTTTATACCAAGATGGAACAAAAAGATGAAAAATACAGGTTGAGACAAATGACAGTGTTTATTTTGTAGGTGTGGGATGATATGCTTATCTCCCAATTCGATACTATCACAATACTTGGGTGCTGATTCGATACAGAATCGATTCTTGATTCAAAACTGATTCTTGATTGAATAAATGGAAAAGGGGGCACTATTTTCAGTCTCTGGCTCCTGTGTACTGTGTGCCAAACCATTCTCTGGTGTCCTTACTCCACTGAAATACAATAGAAAACATAACTGGCAGATAAGATAAATGGTCTGCAGCCTTTTTATATTTTAAAAAGTTAATTGCATTAGTTAATATATGAATTAATTTGAAAGCATCTTACAGTATCCTGCCTGTATGAGAATAACAAAATGAGGGGTAGGCAGAGTGCTCTTTTGTGTTGTTATTAATGTCATGTTTCCAGCAGTGGAGAGCAGCCTCTCTGCTGCACCGTTAGCTCCAGGGAAAGACATCGCTGTCCAACATGCTTAGTGGGCGCAGGGTTTTTGAGGTGAAACAGACTGAGCACCGAGTTATTTTCTTCATTTCAGAGTTGGTTTAAGTTAATTAATGCTACAGTGTTTTGGTCAGCCTTTCTCGTTTGTTACTGCTGGAGTTGGCTGCTCCGCTAACGTTAGTCTCTGAGTGATGGCGTAGAAAGTATTCACAATATATTTCATGTTGGTCTGGCAAAGGTAATTATTTAGACATTAAATCAAAACATGCTTGCAACCGCTGCATTGTTTGAAGATGAATTACAAGATAACTTTAGCGTGTGCACGCTGTAGACTGTCCGGGTGCTGCACTGCACTTACAGTTGAGTTCCGCCTTTTTCATTCCATCAACATCACATGCTGGAATTTTCAACAAAGACAGCGACCAGTAATACAAACGTCTTTGAGTTAGATAGGCAGGGAAAACCCTGGACTGTAAACACAGGAAACAGGAAATCTTGTTAAAACAATATTCTCCTCTCAGAATGATTAAATGTGACAGTAAACACTGCCTTATAGAACTGATGAGCGCTTTTGTCAAAGAACTGACTGACTGTGCTCTGTTTAGGATCTGAGCCATGTTGTGTCAGGCGATGCGCCGGATGAAGATATCCCCCCTCCCTCAGTGTCACTGCCAAAGCTGGCAGCTCTGCTAAGGGTCTTCAGTACAGTGGTTCGCAGCATTGGAGAGCGGTTCAGCCCCATCAGAGGGCCACCCATCACTGAGGTCTATGTCACAGATGTAAGAGCCACACCCAGGAAAATCTGTCTGAGGGATGAGCTGTGTGATAAAAGATACACTGAAAAGTAGATCCAGTCAACTCATTGGGGAATATGAGGAAAGCACTCAGTCTCTCCACCATCATCTCTAAATCCTCTTGTAACTGCTTGTCTTCTTCTGACAATTCTTGCTCCTCTTTCTTGTCCTTGTCCTTCCCCGAGGGCTGCTGGCCCTTTTCCTTACTTATCTTTTTTTTCTAAATCTTTTTAGTTCCAAATTCTGTTTTTTATTATTAAAAAAAAAAAAAAAAAACAGTGGAAGATGACCATAGATGCTGTATTAAGACAGAAAAAATCTGTACCCATTCTTTAAATTAGGCAAGTAAAAGACAAGATTTTGACATGATACTCTGAGATGATTGTATGGTATCTACAAAACAAACATTTTGACAGTTTTGACTTGTCCTACAGGTCTCAGAACAGTGAGTTTAGTTTGGACTGGAAAAATATTAGCACACATAGAATCAAATGTAAAAACAATGACATGTTTGATTGATTGTATTTTTTCTTTTAGTGTATTTATGTAACAACATTCAATGCACAAGAGTTGACTTTAACTCTACCTAATTAAGTTAAGTACATTACAATCAGTGACTATACCAGATTTTTCTGATGTCATATTTTGTGGTATACTTTTTTTGTGGATACTTTATGGTATATAATTTTGTTTTCATTCAGCCAGTGTTTGATCCATGTACTCTATAGAGTACATCACTTCAGTTTTGAATCGTCTGCTTTCCTCTGTGTTCTTTTCAGGTTCTGAACCGGGTTCTGGCCTGTGTGACCACGGCAAAGCAGGTTCAGTTCTCTGAGGCAGTTCTCACAGCAGGGAATGAGTGTGTGGGTGTTTTGCTGGCTAGTATGGAGCCCTGTGGTCAGCTAATGGAGGCTGTCCTAGCCTATGGCCTGGACCAGCTGAGTTGTTGCCAGGCCTGTGGCTCAGACTACAACCTGGCAGTGCTCAGCCTAGTCACTCTGGTACAGTCACCTTTGATCACAGTGTTCATCTTTGTGTGGAGATTTACTGCTCTTTCAGTGACATTTTTTGAAGTTACTATGCATTTGTTTTCAGATTGTGGACCAGATCAACACAAAGCTGCCTGCATCCTTTGTTGAGAAATTGTTGGCACCTGACTCAAAGCTGCTAGAGTTGCGCTTCCATCGAGAGAAAGAGGTGTGTGAGTGTGTTTCTTGATCAGTACAACAAGGTGACATATAGGGTAATGTGCCAACATGTTAGGCATGGTTCATGTTTTCTGTATAGGAAGTAAAAAGTATGTGGGTGCTCTAACATTCCAGCCTTATGTGATAGTTGAACATGGACATCAATCTGCTGTTTCAAAACTGAACATCAGTTGTGTGGAAGTAGTTTGCTAACATCTATTAACCTTAAGAGAAAAAGTACAGGCATGCTCACAACAATGTCTGTAAAAGGAGAGTGCAGGAGAAAAAGGTCACCACACAAGCAGAGGATAGCAGACAGCTGCCAGTCAAACAGCAGGCTGAAGTCAGTTGTATAATCATCAGCTGGACCCAAAACTGTCTGCACTTAAGTTAGTTTAATGTTCGGTAATTTAGATTGACTCTGCTGATTTGCTGTTTACCATAGTGACTCCGATCAGAGTTATTTTAAAACAGGAAAAACTGCTGCTCTCTGCTCTTTATGTCTCTGCTCTTTCTGGCCTTGTCCTCCAAAACACCCATTGAATCTATCATCTATCACACAGACTAAATATGGGGCTGGTTGTATTGATCTGATCATTCATATTTATTTTGTACTTCTGTAGACCATATTGTCAAAAATATTGCAATCATAAAAATACCTCGCAATATCATGATATTATTTTAAGGCGATATGGCGCGCCCCTAGTCAGACCTCTGCGCAGGCCAGTTAAGAAAGCCATTAACCCTGTCTTTTATGGAGTTGGCTTTGTGCTTGAGCATCATGATGAAACAGGAAGGGGACAAACTCAAACCGTTGCTACAAATGTGGAAGATCACTTTTGGCTAAAATATTATTGTATGCTGTAGCATTAAGATTTACCTTCTTTGGAACTGAAGGGAAAAACAGACCCAGAGTAAGTACGTATGATGACAATAACTTTAGCTGGGTTTTTCCTTAGATTAAATGAAGTGTGTGTGTGTGTTTGTTCCACAGGTGATGTCAGCTGTTCATGGTGTGTACCAGGCGCTCCTGAGCCTGAAAAACATTCCAACACTGGAGGCAGCTTATAAAATGGTATTGGGTGAGATGGCATGTGCCTTGTCCAGCCTTCTGGCAACCCTGGAGCCAACAGGTAGGGCCCCGACACCCGGTGGCCCCTGCCCCAGCATTCAGCACCCTGTTTTCGCCTCCCTCACTCTACCCTTGGAGAAGGCCCAGTTCACACTCATCTTCAACCTCAGCACGCTCACCACCATTGGCAACACCAAGAACTCTCTCATTGGGGTGAGCTACAGTGCTTCACTATACTGCTGATCACTATATAGCACTCTGAATCATTCCACTTTCATACAGGAAATGTGTGTATGGTACAGGTCATTAGATCCATTAATGAGACAGTTGTGGCTCTGTTTCTCACTGTAAACAGAGAATCCAATCTGCTGTGTAGATCCAAACACTTCACTGATAAACCAGAGAATTACATGGATTTGCTTTAAATGATTGGCCGATTTAAGTTTCACTTGCATCTCTCTCCCTCTATTACATGTATGCCCTCTTTCTTTCGCTCACTTGCCCCCACCTACACTCTCCATTTCTCTTTCTCTCTGTCTCCCTTTCTCCCTCTTTCTACCTTTTTCCGTCCCCAGGTGGGTCAGGATGAGACTCGTGTCCACCCTGTCCTAAAGAAGGGTTGTAAAGGGTTAACTGGCACACACTGACCCATTCACGTAGACTCTCAATGCAGGTTTCACCCACGTCCCTGTCTCTGTCTGAATGGAGTATAACGTAGAACATTGTTTTCCATTGTTATTTCTCTTTGGAAAGTTTGGCAAATTTAAGGATAGCAAGAGGAAGTGGGGAGTACTGTTGACATTTACTGTAACAAAGACTTTTAACAAGCTGTCCTTACCATAAAACCAAATGTTGTGCAGTGGCCAAAGTTGCTCAGTATTACCCTGCTAAAGCTGTTGGATCTATCTGCATCATTGTTTAAGTGGGAAACACTATGAGTTGGATTTAATAGGCTAAACCTAATACAAAGACACCCTCATTGGAACTGAAGCACTGCAGATTAAAATTGAAAACCTGCAATGTTGCATTGAGTGCTTTATTAAAATAAGTAGAGAATCTTAACATAGTTCCTTGGTTTGCATTGAAGTTACAACATTGAAACCAAACAACCAAACCAAATTGCAGTAGGCACCTGATCACCTTTGTCAGCTGCCTCTTTCTCAGCTGAGGGAAATGAGTTTCCAGCAAGCCCAAGTAGCACCACCTGGAGGGATAAAAGAGCAAAAAGACAAACATCATCCCATCAAAAAAAAAAAAAAAAAAAAAATCTGACCTCACCTCACCTGGTAACCAACCATTGATGCAGTATAAAATAATGCTGATTTCTGTGCAGCTGACATGGAAACTATTTCTGTTCAGTAAATTTCTGGTGTCAGTCAGCCTGGTGAAGATAGGTTGTCCTCTCAGGCCTCTGAGGATGGTGACTGCAGAACGGAGGTCAGCGCACCCCTCACGTCTCTTTTAATTTTCCCATTAAGGTTACAGGAACTAAAGGTACTTCACAATGGTTGGCAGGTGAAAAGCTGTAGTTGTGAAGCAGAATCAGGATGTGTTAATGTTTTCATTAAGAGAAGATGAACTGCTGGTTTACCTGCTAGTGAATGTTCATGTTGTTCATGTGTTTTATCTGTTTAGATGTGGGCGTTGTCTCCTACAGTCTTTGCTCTTCTCAGTCACAATCTGATGCTAGTCCACTCTGAGTTAGCAGTCTACTACCCTGCCATCCAGTATGCTGTTCTTTACACCCTGTACTCCCACTGCACCAGGTAATACACACACTTGTACTGTAGCAGCAACCCTGCTGTCCACTACAGCATTCAGAATTTTACACAGACTGATTGGCCTCAATCTGTTTCTTTTAGTCTTTGGCACTTTGTTGCTGACATTCTGCTAAATGTTTTACTCTAACATGCTGTTTGAGGACAGTGAGGCTGTTTCTGGTGACTTCAGAAACATGTTCTTAAATGTTTTGTATCTATTTACTGAGGAAATCATCAACAAATCAGCTACTTTTCCTGTTGTTTTCTTTTTTTGTTTTTTTGTTTGTTTTTTTTAAGTAAATGCAGTGAGTAGCAATGACATGTTGAAGGTGTTGTTTCTGCTGTGTGGTTTCTCTTAACTGGCCTTGTATCTCTTCTGTTTGTTTGTCCATCAGACATGATCATTTCATCTCATCCAGCCTTTCATCATCATCTCCCTCCCTGTTTGATGGTGCTGTCATCAGCACTGTCACCACAGCAACGAAGAAACATTTCAGCACTCTGCTGAGCCTCCTGGGAGGTCTGCTGGCAAAGGAGCATCTCTACCCCGAAGCCAGGTTCTTTCTCTATGTGTCTTTCTCTCTCTCCCTCTCTCTAACTCTCTCTAACTAACACACACACAAACAGGGAAATGTTTTCTGTGGGCTATAATTTGCATTCATTTGGGTTAATGTGAAGTTTTTTTTGTATGAAATGTCTCAATTATGGAACTCGTTATTTTCAGTAAAACTAATGTTACTGATAACCAGTTGACTCAAGACGGAACATACAAACATGGGGTCATTAACACTGCTTTTATGATTGTTGCACAAGTGTTTAGCACATACAGGCCTTCATAAAAAGTTATGTATACCAGTTAATTTACAGTGGGGGAAATAAGTTTTCAACACATGGTAATGGTAAATGGACTGTACTTGTATAGCGCCTTTCTAGTCATCTGACTACTCAAAGCGCTTTTTAACACTACGAGTCAATTCACCCATTCACACACATTCATACGCTGAATGGGTACAGGGGCTACCCTACAAGGTCCCAACCTGCCCATCAGAGGAAATCTAACCATTCGCACACATTCATACACTGATGGCACAGCCATCAGGAGCAATTTGGGGTTCAGTATCTTGCTCAAGGATACTTCAACATGCGGACTGGAGGAGTCGGGAATCGAACCGCCAATCTTCCGATTATTAGACGACCCGCTCTACCTCCTGAGCCACAGCCGCCCCACATCAACATTTTTTTTCAGTAAACACATTTCCAATGCAGCTATTCACGTGGAATTAAGACCAGACATTGGTATTAACTCAATAAGGCAACACAGCTAAAGAAATCATCACATTCCAATCAGTAAAAAAAGTTCTGTGCATTAAATCGGAATGACACAGGAAAAATGTATTGAACATGCTAACTGAAATACTTGGTGGGGAAGGCTTTGTTTGCAATGACAGCTTCAAGATGCTTCCTGTATGAAGAAATGAATCTCTCACAGTGTTCAGGGGGGATTTTGGCCCATTCTTCTAAGCAGACAGTCTTCAAATGTTTGATTCTAGGGGGATTCAGTTCCTTCCATAAATGTTCTATTGGGTTCAAGTCGGGTGATTGACTGGGCCATTCCAACACCTTTATTTTCTTTCTCTGGAACCAGTTGAGTCTCCTTTGCAGTATTTTTTGGATCGTTGTCCTGTTGGAAGGTCCACCTGCATCTCATTCTCACTGTCCTGGTGGATGGCAACAGATTCTTCCCAAGAATATCCCAATACATGGCTCCATTCATCTTCCCTTCAACAATTTAGATTCTGCTGGTACCATGAGAAGAGAAACAGCCCCATAACATAATGCTTCCACCTCCGAACTTCAATGTAGATATGGTATTTTTAGGGTCATATGCAGAGCCATTTCTTCTCCAAACATGGCGTGTGGTGTTATTGCCAAAAATTTCAATTTGTGTCTCGTCTGAACACACCACATTCTTCCAGGAATCTACAGGTATCTCCAAATGTTGTGTAGCAAACTTTAAACAATCTTCAACATGTCTTTTCTTCAGTAAAGGGAGTCTTACGAGGTGATCGTACATGGAGACTGTGGTGGTGGAGTGCATTGCCTATTGTTTTCTCTGCGACAATTGTACCTGCTTCTTCCAGGTCTTTCTGGAGCTCTTTTCGAGTGGTCCTTGGATCTCGGGCTACTCTTCTGACTAATTTTCTTACTGCCCGGTCAGCGATCTTCCGCGGAGCTCCTGTGCGTGGCCAGTTGATGGTGGAGTGATGCTTCTCCCACTTGCAGTTAATGGCCCCAGTGGTGCTTATGGGAACATTTAGGAGTTGAGAAATCAGTCAGTAACCTGTGTCATTCCTATGTTGCTCAACAATCTTATTACAAAGGTCTTGGCAGAGCTCTTTGCCTTTACCCATCAAGAGATGGTTCTTGCATGGCAGCTTGGTAACAAATGATGTATTCAAAGACGTCTAACCCTTTTCAAAAGAGTGGAAGTACTAATAGCCACATGCACTAAGCCAGCTGATTCTAATTTGCACATTTAAGAGGATTAATTAGTGGAATCACCTGGTTCGGTGCTTTTTCTTACTGCGTGTTCAATACTTTTTTCCTGTGTCATTCCAGTTTAATGCACAGAACTTTTTTTTTATTGATTGGAATGTCATGATTTCTTTAGCTGTGTTGCTTTATTGAGTTAATACCAATGTCTGGTCTTAATTTCATATGAATAGCTGCACTGGAAATATGTTAAATGACAAAAAAGTTCAATACTTAATACTTATTTCCCCCACTGTATATATTTTGTCTTTTTGTATTTGTGTAGAAAAAGATTAAAAATATCTTCAATAACTAAATGTGGAGGATCCTTATCAAAAATGTTGTTTATATGTTTTTCTTTAAAAAAAAAAAAAAAAAAAAAGAATCTGCTGATATTGTTAGAATTTTTAATGTCTAAAATATCAAAATCCTGTATCCTTTGCTATGGTACTGTTGTGTTGCTGTGTCAGGAGGCTGCTGCTGACCTGGGCTCAGGAAATCTCTGTGCTGATGAAGAAGTCAGATACCTATAGCCCTCTCTTCTCCCTGCCCTCCTTCAACAAGTTCTGCAGGGGCCTATTGGCTAACGGTAAAGCCCAATATGTCCAGCATTTCCAATAAAGAATTTTTCACCTAGTGCTTTACCACAGGCTGTGTAATTGTCATTACTGTTATCAGTAACAAAGGAATGTTTTCCTCTCTGGACAGCTCTGAATGAAGATCAAGGTATATGCCTTCAGACCTGCAACAGCTTACAGGTGCTCTCTTCATCTCTGTCCACCGAGCTGCTGCAAAGGTGAACATCGCACTTATACACACAAGCTTTCAGACAGTAATTAAAATCTGATATATAAAGTAGTCATGTTTACTTGCTGTTCTGTACTTTGCTGTAGACATGGAAAAGAACTAGGATGCAGCTCACTTTGTGTATATATATGTATTAGGTGTGTGGATGTGTGCAGAGTCCAGTTGGTCCACTCAGCAGTGAGGGTGAGGCAGGCCTATGCCAAGCTGCTCAGGACAATCCCCCTTGATGTGGCTCTGAGGTAAGACTTGTACTGCTGGGGGGCATCTACAGTAGAAGGCATCTCTTCTACACATATCAAATTTGTTTGGCATCTTGTATATGTGATCTTTACAATCATTAATACCATGACTGAATAATAATCAAGTCTAATGAATTGAAAGTTCAAACTGAAGCAAGTACACATGTTCTGAGGAAAGTTAATCCTTTTCTAAGTTTTTAATTTAATCTCTGTTTTGAAGGAATAGTTCAACCTTTTGGGAAATATGCTTAGATGAGAAGACACTCTCTTGTCTGTACAGTAAATAGGACAGAGACTGGAGACAGTTAGCTTGGCTCTGTCCAAAGGTAACAAGTGGGTTATGTGCCAGACTGTGGGTGCATCTCAGTTCCCTTAATTGTATCCATGTTTCCCTCACTTGCATCTTTTCCTTGCATCTTAGTCCCTCACACTGAAGATGAAAGGAAAATATGCAGAAGAGAAGAAACGAGGAAATGTGTTTTTAGAGAAATGAGACGTCCTTTCCTCTGAAGTGTCACGTGAAACATCCGTTTTTGATGACTGCAGCAGCTGATCACTGCTGGATGAGCTACCAGTCAGCTTTAATAGCTGGAGCAAGTTTAGACAGAGTTTGTGACCAGACATGTGCACTATGCTAATACTAATAAAAGTGCACAGTTATCACTGCCAGAGCTGCTGTTTTCTCTCTGCAGCCTGTTACCTGTTTAACAAACACCTGCACATGAATAAAAATCTGCTTTCTGTATTTAAACTGTGTCCTGTTCAGAGGCACATGAAACATTTCTACTGGCAGAATGTGTTTATATTATAATTATTTGCACCTGTATTTATTGATATTCTGATTGTGAAATCATTATTTAATAACCCAGAATATGATTAGGGTGTCTTTTGAACACTGGAAATTATCTTTTAGGCTAAATGTTTCAGGGAAAATGGAAATTATGTAACTCATATCAAACTCTCAGCCTCACATGTGATTGAATGGCAATCACGATGAATTATGTGAAATATAAATGTGTTTAAAGTGTTTCTTGCTGACAGACAGACTCGCCCTGACTTTAATTTTAGTCATAATAAATGTTAATGAGGGAAATAACAGATCATGAAAAGAAAAATGTTCTAATAAATTAAGAAAGTTGTTTATGGTTCTTTTGTTGATCAGACCTACAATTAACACTGATGCACTATTTTTAACTAGATGGTGAATGAGAAAACAATAAAATATAAAACTTGGGAGTGACACACTTGAGTTTAATCTATAATCTGTTTGTCCACTCATGCGCATTTTTAACCAAGGCAGTTTGAGGGCTGGTTCAGAGCCGGTGCCTAATCTCAAATCAGTTCTTTGCCTTTCGACAGCCAGCAAAACGGCTCTTGGCCAGGAAAAGTGGTTCCAGAGCAGTACCAACACTTTGCTGGTCTAGAAAAAAGAATTGCTTACGTCAGGGGGCAGGATTATTGTGACCAACCAAATCCAAAATGCATTGCGTCCAGCCAGGCTAAAACCTGTTAATGTCACTTTATTAAGTTTTAATATTTTTCCAGGTGAGAAAGTAACCATGTAGATTCCCAATATGTGGTCAGTTTATCCAGAGAACGCCTGTTTGGAAATTTGCTGCAACGTTTTTCGGAGATGTGAAGGGGCTGCTGGCCGGTGTTACATGGTACTTGGTGACCCATCAGATTCTGTGACCTGCAGTGTTGGATGAAGTACTCAGGTCCTTTACTTAAGTAAAACTATCTGATATCAGTAAGTACATGTATAAGTACATCATTAATACTGATGAGTCAGTGCATAAGCAGTATTTTAATATATCAGTCACTGATTTTCTGCAAAATTAGTACTTTTACTTTAGTACTTAAATTTAAATTTAGCTGGTAATACTTCTATACTTAAGTATGATTTTAAATGCAGGATTTTTACTTGTACTAAAGTATTTTTACATTGTGGTATGATAGGCTACTTTTACTTAAGTAAAGGATCTGATTAGTCATGTGATACAGTCATGTCTTGCTTGAGTATACTTCAGTGTGATTAGTCTGCTGGTAATGGCATACTTGATTGTTCATTTAGAAACTATGCAGTACATACGAGAGAAAGTAAAGCTGTGATGTAGTCCACCATTGCTGTTGTGCTTGAAGTTCTTCTGGCAACCAGCGTTACAGTGCATTACCACCAACTATGTTTGAGTGTGAAGTGCTTGAAGTTGGCGTTAACTGTAGGTGTGTACAGTTACCTAATGACTTGGCTCTCTAGCCCGTGGAAAAGCCGGTTCTCAGACTGTTCTTAGAAAGGGGGTATCAGTGATGTTGTGATGTATTCAATAAGTGGGCTTGTCGGCCAAGACTTCCGTGAATGCTGCTCGTGTATCCTCACTCAAGGCTCCTCAGAGATCCCTCCTTGCTTCTTGCTCCTCAGCGCAGAAATAAGTGGTTTGTGACGGCCATCAAGATGGCAGACCTTAATGACTTCCGGGTCAAGTGGGGATCAAGGAGCGAGGAACAATCAAATAAGGGAATTGGGATGTACCCTGTATCTTGGCCGGGTGCAGTGACTTCCTGGAGTCTTGTCATCACTGATGTTACAAGGCAACCAGTGGAAAGATAACCCCCCATTAAAATGTGCATTTCCCAAAATGTCAAACAAATTTTATAACGCAATAAAGATGTCAAATTTATTCTCATGTGTTCTTGTGTTTGTCTGAAGTAACCACAGCCATCCTGAGATGAGGGAGATCTCAATGGCTATCCGCCACCACATGAGCAGAGCACCAAGTAGCACCTTCCATCCTCAGGACTTCAGCGACCTCATCAGCTTCATCTTATATGGAGTCCTGCACCGTGGAGGGTACATGTCACTGTGACAGGGATCAACTGCATTTTAGACTAACACTGTTAAAGGGGCTGGGAATGTGTCATGTGGCACTGTAATGTCACACTGCACAGTCTACCATATTTGTTGGCAGCTAGTTGTCTGTATCTGGTCAGCTTTGTCATGATATGATTAAAGTGTGAGCGTGGCCAGCTTTTTTCTCTTGCAGTCCCAGGATAGATGAGAAATAGATGAGCGGGGTCAGCCAACCCTTTGTATAGTGGGGTCCTTTCATATTCCAAATGCTGCAACATTAATTGTTAGAAGAAAAAAAGTGGAGTTTTTTTTGTCTATCATGTTTTTTGAGACCTCCAGTTCTCAAAATGAAAACACCCTCATGCCAGCTTCTTATTTTAGTTAGTGTGGCATTTCACCATGTGAGCATGGGAAGAATTTTAAAAAATAGTTTTTTTTTCCCCACAACCAAAACAAGATTTTTTTTTATTCTGTCATAATCCCAGTTTATTTTCTACTACTTTCCTACTGATTTTGGTTACAGCTGTTTCTGAATACCTTAGTCATGGATTCCAGCTAGTTCCTGTGCGTGCGTGCGTGCGTGCGTGCGCGCGCGCGCGCGCGCGCGTACTTAAGCAGAAAATTATTTATGCAGCCGACTTGTACCATTCTGTGTACCTCATGATGTGTGCCAGACATCAATGCAATTAGAATCACTAAGCGTCACATTTCTGTGCCAACAGCAAGGATCCCTGGCTGGAGCGTCTGTACTATAGCTGCCAGCGGCTGGAGAAACGGGATGGCCGAGGCACTGTAGATGGCAGCGGTCCAGGTGTAGTGCCACAGGCGCTGTTGAAAACTGAGGTGGTGCTGTGGCAGTGGGCAGTGTGGGAGGCCGCACAGTTCACTGTACTGTCCAAACTCCGAACACCACTGGGCCGAGCTCAGGACACTTTCCAGACCATTGAAGGTGAAGAGACAAGATCCCGTTTGTGTTCACATGACTGAAATGTCATTTGGTTTTCAAGGCTTTTTTTGCACCTCAGGCTGCCATCAAGATTTTGTAAAGTAAATGATGGACATGGTGGACATGAGGTATGTCTTGTGCCTAGTCCATTGATTTCTATATGGAGACACTTTGGAATGCATTAGCTGTGGTCAATATGCAATGGCCAACTGGCAAAGAAAATAAAAAAAGTTAAATTGTTTAACCTCAAAATTCTTCTGTTATTACTTTTAAAAATATTTTTGAGGCATCTTATGCCTTTTATTAGATGGACAGTAGAGTGATGACAGGAAACAAGGCAAGAGAGAGATGGAGAATGACATGCAACAAAGGTCCTCGGCCAGATATGAACCAGGGACATTGCAGTTCACGGTCAACACCTTAACCTCTAGGCCTCCAGGGCAGCCCAGCCTTCCATTATTTTTCCTCTGTATCCCTGTGTTTCAGGTATGATCCGGAGCCTGGCTGCCCACAGTCTCAACCCAGAGCAGGATGTTGGAGCATGGGCTGGTGCTGGAGGTGATGGTGATGGTCACCACTCCAATCAGCTCCGCCTTGCTCTGCTGCTTCAGTACCTGGAGAACCTGGAGAAGCTCATGTATAACGCCTTTGAAGGTTGCGCCAACGCTCTCACTGCCCCACCAAAGGTGTGCAAATAAAAGCTCCACCCGTACATTTGAAATTATGACAGTCCTGAAGGCGTGCTGAGACCAGGGAAGACTATTCCCTGAGTATAACAGTATAAATGAGTAGCAGTTATTAACATGGGTTCAGAATGGCAACTAGATCCCTTTAGTAATATTTATTGGCCTATATAACTAATATGATTAATTCCTCTTTTTCTGTGTCCCAGGGCATCAGGACATTCTTCTACACCAACCGTCAGACATGCCAAGACTGGCTGACAAGGATCCGCCTGGCACTGATGAGGGTTGGTCTTCTGTCTGGCCAACCGGCAGTAACCATACGCCATGGCTTTGACCTTCTGACAGAGATTAAAAACAGCAGCACCCAGGTCAGTATAAATACACTGTTTTGAGGTCAGAAACCTAAGCTATACATTTAAATATTAGTTGTGGCAGGGATGCGCACAGACATTTTGGTGACCAGTGGCTCTGGTTTTTTGGAAGGCAAAAGGCACTGGCTTGAGTCTTGTAGCTTCTATGTGTGCAAATTCCTGGTGTGTCATTTTAGGTGGTAATTTTTGTGCAATGACAGAATTATTGATGATGATAATAGGTTATTTGTTAGTATTATCTGGTTGGATAAATAATGCTTTGGTGTGTTCGTCAGGGTCCGGAGCTGGAGGTTCCTCTGACGTTGCTGGTGGAGGCTCTGTGTGAGCTGCGTTGTCCTGAGGCCATCCAAGGCCTGACAGCCTGGAGCCTCTCCACCACGGGCAGGAGTCTGAGCTGGCTGTCGTCCATCGCCCTGCAGGCTGAGGGACGGTAAGCAACACCACCTTAATCAGACACCCACAAAATTCTGCAATATACTCAACAAACTCATCCACATGTTTTTGGTTCATTTATGTGGTTGGTCCTACTGAAAAATGTGTGTGTGTGTGTGTGTGTAGGTTTGAGAAGGCAGCTCTGGAGTATCAAGATCAGCTGTCTGCAGTTACAGGGATGGACTGCAGTATCAAAAGCTCTGAATGCTGTCTGCTCAAACTCTCCAGTAACACCAGCAGCCCCAAACACACCAGCAACGGTAACCAGCAAATATCTACGTCATATTAATTCAGTCAACCTGACCTCAGAATTCTGTTTATTTCAAAGATGAACAGCAGGCTTAATACATTTCTTTGGTGTCTTGCCTCTGGTATAAACTACTGTGAAGACTGTAATGCACTGCGACATCGGAGATCACAGGACTCCTACTCAGTGTTTTATTTGATTTCCTCTGAAGGTGACAACAAGAAGACAGTGCTGCTGAAGTCCAGTGAGTGCTCCTCTGAGGTGATCAACTTCCTGGCCAACAAAGCATGTCAGTGCTATGTGGCACTCTGTGATTGGGCCTCTGTTAAGGAGTGGCAGGCCAGCATCCACACCCTCAAACAGAACTCCACCAATCCTGTCAGCATCAACCTGAGGACAGATTTCAA